>JACCHZ010000077.1:4111888-5482518 GCA_018907045.1 Wiebesia pumilae
CTAAAAATTCAGTGCACTTATTATTATATTCTTGGTTCACAATGTAACAAATATATTACACATAGCTAACAACAATATTTTTTATAAATAAAAACTGGTTATTAATTGAATAGAAATTCTGAAAAAGAATAACACTTTGTATATTATTATATAAGATTAATAATAAAAATGCAGCTAAAATATGATGCATTAATTTAAAATTTTTCATGATATTTATTAATGATGGATTAAACAGTGTTTATTAGAAATTATTATGCGTAATTTTTCTAAAAATTAACATTAAATTTATTATTTTTTATAATTATCAACGAGACCTAATTTATGGCTAAAAAATAATAGGTTACTTATTAATAAATAGTTTATTATTTCAGTGACATTTCTAGCGATGAATATCAATATCTGACATTTATTAATGTTTAATTTTTTAACACAAGTGTACCTTAAACATCGAGTAACAAAATATTAATTAAGAGAAAAATTGGAACTGTGTTGAGGTCTGCTAAAAAAAGTTTAGACGTGCTTTAAACTTACCCGAATCAAATTGATTTTAAACATCATATTCTACTTTCTAAATCTAAGATAAACATTTTGAAATAATGTAGTACACATCTGGTATAAAAATCTTAAAATAATGTTTATAACGTGATATTTTATCATATGAAAAGTTAACACAATACTACTCGGTATAAACTAGATGAAACTTATCCTTGAGCTGGATGGATTTTATCTTTTTATGAAAATGTTTCATTTTCATATTAATTGCAGATATTTCGATAATTGGAACCTTCTTCAATTTTTCGATTTAAGTATGATTCATATTTTGTACAAATTGATAGAAATTATAAGAATTACTTGTTTAAAAATCTGCATATAAAATGAAAATAAAAATGAAACACAATTCATATAATTCAGTGATATTCCTGGAAGTAAGTAAAAATATTCGTCATTTCAAGTAGAAGACATTATAAATGATAAAAATTAAATGATAAACTATTATAATGGGAAATTATGGTGTACCATTTCATTGATAATTTTATTCGACCCGACTGAACATTTCCCGATTAATTTATTTTGTGCGTATAACACTTAATAAATTATAAAATATTAAATGGAAAGCGATATGTCTGTCGATAATAGCTGTGAAAGCTACTGCCACACGCTCATCCGATAATCATTAGTACAGCCGCTGAGGCATTCAAACAACCCACTCACACAGCTGCCCCATCAATGACGCAGCACATGACACAGCCGAATCATCTTCCTCTCGGTCTGCATACTCGCGCGTGTCAGCCACTTCGACGGCACTTTGCATTTGTTCCATTGCCTTTCTATCCGCTCTCACTCTTGAGTACCGGTATAGAGATAGTCGCAGAAGAAGAGAGAGAGAGCGAGTGAGAAAAGGTGAAAGAAAGATGTCGAGGGAACAGGGATCGCCCACGCAAGACGATAGCGGTGGTAGCAGTGGCATAGGTGGTGGTGTCTCGAGGCGCTCGGACGCGCGCCCTTGCAGCGGCGCTCGGTTCAGTGGTGGGGGCGATCTACGGCGCATGCGCTGCGGCGCGATTTTGACGGGGTCGTGGAGCGGCCGGCGCGCAAAACGAACGACCACGGGTCGCGCACTACGAGTAGGGCGCTGGTCGGCTCCGAAACCCCCTGAAACAACGAGAACGCCGCTGACGTGAACGCGCACGCAAGGTTGAGCAGAGAAGGAGTTGAGAAGAGAGCGCGGAACTGCCTCGCGCGACTGGCCAGTCGCACAGTTTCTCTTGATCGCGAACCGCCGATCGACGCCCGCTTGGAATCGAGCCGCGCAGGGGCTGCCAGGGGGCTTGCGATCACTGATAGATCGAAGGAGAGCTGTGGGTGTCACCGATCGAGAGAACGAAGGACGGATAGGATCAGCGCGGGAAGTGGAACTGTAGCATACCGAACGATTAAGAGCGTTGCGCGACTCTCGTTCCCCGATCACTCGTCTCATTTTCCTTTCATTCAAGAGCTCGTAAAATTAAGCCGACGAAATGTCTTCGGCGGTAGCAAAATCTTCCAAGTACTCGTATCGTAGCGGCCCTGCCGGCGGACAGGCCGACGTCAGCATCGAGTACAGCGCCGACCTGAGCGCTCTCTCCAGACTCGAGGTAAGTCGTTCATTTCTCTTTCTTCCTGGCTAACTCGCATTCCTACTGTCGCGAGGCTTTCCCTCGAATGTAAACGACACTTAAGCTCGTAACCTTTGTCATTTACGTAGACGAAGTCATTGACATTTTTCCCGAGAGTATTCGCCTAAATATATTTCGTAATATGCATACGTGTTAAACTTATGCAACTTTCCGGACCGATTGTGTTGAAATATATGCAAACAACGCATATAAATCTAAAATGACTGTAGCTTATGATCCGCCAATGGTAAAAATATAATTACTTGTCAGTTTCTCGATGTATTTAACTGCAAATCTTATTTCTAAAATTCATTCGTACGATTAAATGAAAAAAGTGCCGTCAAATGTGAAGGGGAGAAATATCGAAAGCCTAACGATGACGTAAGAAAAGTGAAGCAAACATGGGGACTTTTGTGCGACGATACCTAAAGTAGAAAATGAAGAAGAGAAGGAATCGCGCAAGAGACCCAAGTGAAATATCAAGTGCTCGGTAAAACAGTGAAGGATAGACTCCGAAGGAAAAGTCAATTGCCGATGTATGTGATCGAAAGTAGGAGGGGAAAAACGTGTGACGCTACTGCAAAAGTTCAGTGACCATAAAGGACTTTAGTGCCAATCCCGTGTTCGTAATCCTCGTGTTGTTGTATCGGGCCAAAGTGCTGCTCGCCGTTCAAAAATAGTCCGATGATCTCGCAGTGGAAAGAGATATCGAGAGGAGGCGGTCGTGCATCTTAACGACGTCGCTCTCCTTTGCGCGATCTCGCCACGGATAATTTTCTGGCTTCTGTTTTCTATTTCGAAATTGGATTCACCGCGATGAATGACAGTCGCTCCTTTTTTTAGTTACCGGCGGCTCACTTGTTACACCTGTGCGAACCTTACTCTGGACGGTATGGCTGTCTAAATGTCCAAGCTAAATTACTGGATGGGCGAATCTGGTGCATTGATCGACGTGTACGACGATGAAAGAACAGAGTTGCATTAAATGGGGCGGCGATACTACGAGTAATACCAAATATAGTGAATGTCCGCGGAAACGAGCGGCATATCAGAGGTGGAATGCGCGTAACCTCATTCGAAAAAAGGGTTAGGGTCCTCGCGTTTGGGCAAAGGTAAGAAGAGGCTGAGAAGAGATAATGTAAAGAAAGGAGGAACGCATGCGGCGATTGGCAAAGCCGAGTGTCAATCGTCGAATGCAAAGGAAGAAATGTGCGGGTCAGTTCCTCGTTTTCTTCCCCGAGCGCAGTCTAGGCGGATATTTCTGTACCGGCGATTACGTAAAGTCGTAAGAGCATCGGAGCTGATGTCGTAGTTGTCGCGACCTCGCGAAACATTACCGGGGAAAGCGTCGTGTCTTAGTCCCCGATTCTTCTATTTTCTTCATCGCCATCATCGTCATCGTCATCATCATCAACTTTTTGTCCTTCTTCTTTTTCTACTTCTTTAGGTTCTTCTCTCGCTTTATTCACTCACTTATGCAATGTGTAAAAAAAGAAGTGAACGGTATGGTCCGACAACACAACTTTATGCTTTCTGATTTTAGGACAAAATCCGCCTCCTGCAGGATGACCTCGAGTCCGAGAGGGAACTGCGTCAGAGGGTAAGTTTACTATATATTTTTTATAAATTTCTTCATTTTCAGACACTTGTAAAACGTGAAACAATTTAAGAATTATAAATACTAATTTTCTTGATCTTTGATGATCTTTGATTCTTCCTCGATATAATATGACTTTTAAAAAGTTAAAAGAGATTATACTTATGTGGAATTAACATCTTAAGAAATGTAATGAATAATTTTATGAAAATCATGATAGGATGACCAAATGATTGACAATAATAATTACGGGCTGATAATTGATAATTATTGATCTGATAAAGTCGCGTTAGTTAAATCAATAACAGTACTTTCATTCGGTCATGACAGTTATATGAATTTTATCGGTACTGCTTGTAAATATGTAAAACGTATGTATTCTTAGATCACAAAATTAAAAAAAGTATTTTACCACACATAAGATAGATGATATGAATAAATTTTCAATTATTTATCGTACAACGTATGTAAATAATGTATTAATTAAACTCATTTCAAATTTACGTAAAAGAAACTGATTTAAGACAGAAAGTTAAGAAAAGCGATTCAATACCTTTCGGTATTTTAATATTATATGATCTTTATAAATAAACCTTATATTTCTGTTTCCTTATTTATTATCAAATTTAAACTAACATTATTAGTATTAAAAATGCTCTATAAAATAAGAAAAACCATAAAAATTTTAAACGATTTTCTTAAACTTACTTGGTGATAATACCTCCTAAAATCTAATATTTTACTTAAGAAAGATTTCTAAATAATTATCCAGACAATATGATTTTGCAAAATTGTTGTTATACATTAAGTATTCCCTTCTAGAATGAGATCTCATGTTTGATACTATCGCTTAAAGTAATGAAACTTGGGTGATATAAAACTGAAACAAGAAGAAAAGATAAAGGATTTTAACATTTGAAATAAATATCGTCACCTTCGCGTACAAAAAGCCAATTGTATAATAAAATATAACCTCGATATAAAAAGTATCCGGAGGAAGAAAGTGGAAGAAAAAAATGCGTGAAAGTAAGAGCGTCTCGCCTTTCGTTCCAGACGGAAAAAATTATTTTCGTCACCTGGAACATTTGTTCTGTCGAAATACAACATTGTTCCGATTCTGCCGCCGCCGCCTCCGAAGATGGCGGCGGTGCTCGCGCCTACTCCTCACTGGGGATTTACCAGGTTGGGATGTCCAGCTCTGGCGTCGCGGCTATTTTTGGCAGAAACGCAGCATCTCTCTCCTCCTCGGCCGCTCCCCCGTCTTCGCGTTCCTGCATTCCACCGATGTGTTTCTCGTGGAGAGTGACGTCCGTGCGCCCGCCCTCACCCTGGAATGAGACGTATCTCGTTCCAGGAGGTGGAAGAGAAACGCGCCGAGGAAAGCCAGAATAGACGATTATGGATGAAAATGCGCGGAATCGCGAAAAGTTGTTTTTGTTGATATTTAGAAGATTATTTCTAGACGTTTTTTTTTGGAAAAGTGATATTAGATTCCTTAAATTCTTGTATAATATACAGTCTATTGACATAGTAGGTAAACGTACTGGCAATTAGTTTTGTTAAACGTAATTGATTACATGTATTTATCACTCGTAACTCGATTTGGCTATTTGATAAAATTAAATGATAAGTTGAGTACGTTCCGAGTTATGATTTAGTGAACAATATATAAGTATTATTTAACAACAAGTATATTTTAATACTGAAAATATGGATTCTGTTTTGACTAGACTTGATCGAATTCCATTACGTTATTTTAAAAAATGTATATAAGATCTTCTCGATTTTCGGAATATGTATTATTACGCGCGATTATAAACCTATAGAATGTAGGTTTTGTAAACAAATATAAATTTATATTATTTATAACTGATACTATATTTATATGTGTTTAGAACAACCATTTAGAGATATCAATTATTTATCGTTAAAATTCATAATGAATTTATAATAATTTATAATTATTATTTTAATTTATAATGTCGAATTGAAGCGAGTTTTTCCATACATGAAAAAAACCTCATATTTTCTTTATTTTTTTAATGATATTGAACAGTTTCAATTTTGTATTTTCTTCTAAAAGAATTGATTAAAAATTTAGGTTAATGTACGTGTATTTTAAAAGCAGCACACAGTTATATTCGTTTGTTATGAAAAGTGTACGAGCCAAGTTTCTATCTTGGCTGTTAATAATTCAATAAAACTTTTACAATATTTTAATAGTAATCATAAAAACCAGAAAATTATAGAACAAGGTAAATCCTTATTAGACAAGTACACATGTTTTCTTACAATCCTTGAACTACCATAGATAATAAAATACTTTTTTATTACTGAAAGATATTTGATAAAAATGTGAAATATTGAATATTGAGTATTTAGAAATAAAATAATTTTTGACGTTACATTTGTGTCAGTTATATACACCGTCAGTTATATATACACCGTATCTTTAGAATAACTATTTATTTTTATAATATATTAGCACCGCATCATTAAATTGTTTTCTGATTCATATTCTTATATTTACTATCAAATTATTTACATACATTATTTACATATTTATACATTTTATTTATTAGATATAATTTACAAAAAACTTTTGATGATTGTGTTGCTAGGCCATTTCTCAAATAGGAAAATAAAGTGCAAATTTGAAGGATATAACCATTGTAAAAATGATGTATTATCATTTTGTATTTAGATATGAAGTAAACATTTACTTATTAATTTCGATTATTAACAGTAAAGTCAATAAAACATTAATAGAAACGAAATGCCAAATTTCTTTATTTTAATTGCTGTGATCAAATTTGATCAATTTATATGAATGTATTTAACACAGTTTTACAATAAAAAGAAAAATAATACTAAAGGAAACTCGTTAAACTACATCTCCATTCAATTAATTTGAATAATATTATAAGATAAGATCTACTATAGTAACAAGTTATTAGCATCCGAAAATAATATACGCACAAGTAGAATAGTTTAATTATTAAGGCATCAATTTAAAAAGCTCTAACAGATGTGCTATATTTTATATTTATATATTAGATTGGTTACCTTCAGAGCAATGATTATTATTTAAAAAATGTAGGAATATGTTGTTTTCATTGACTAAATTTAAAAATATCGATAGAAGCGCTTATGAGATATATAGATAAGTTGTGTAGTCTTTTTCTGTAAGTTTTCATACAAAAAACTTCATGTACGATATAGATTTTACAGAAATTTGAAGTATCAAAGTGTCTACTATACGTATTAAATTTGAGTCATTAAAAGATTAAACAGAATATTTTCAGAAATTAAACAGAAAATATCAACTTCATATTTAGGAAAATAGATTTTAGACATATTGCACTCGAATAGTATTAAACTAAATCTTGTTATTGAAATAACGAAATTATATTTTTATTTAAATTACATTAAAGATCAGTTTCTCGTATAAGAACATAATGCATGAAAAATTCCATATACTAAAACAAAAGTATAATTTTAAAAACGGCGTAACTATTTATAGCATATGCTGAGCGATATCATTCTAGAGTTTACCAGAATCTAATTATAGCTTGTAAATTATCGAATTAGTGCTGAACGTTTGCATGGATTTCCTTGATGCGCGATAAAAACGGCTAGAAATACGGAAAAACTACGAGAAATTGGCAAGAATTGAAATACGTCGGTTATGTTGTTGCACCGGCGCCGACATGCACTCATTTAAACGCATGACATCTAAAACTGTTGCAGAGAATAATTAAAACAACCTTCTTCCGTTACTAGCTGTAACAAAAGATCTTCTCAAAATAAATTTACAAGACTATGAGCAACAGACCAGATTAATCTTTAAATCACTATTTTCGAAAAACAGAAAATACCTATGCTAAACGAATCCGTTAATATAAAAGAAATTCCTTTTTATCCATGCGACTAATATTATTGAAACAGTAAGACCCACTCGAATACTTTAAACAGTATTCAATGCTCAAAATGGTAGAAATCAAACTAGTTCGTACAAATGATTCATTAATTTAATACAAAATACAAAAATACTATGATAATTAGAGAATTATAAATAGCTTTTCACTATCGAAAACAATATTAATGTATACGTAGTAATGTTATGCTTATTTTTTACTTGCTTATTTTGTATTTGTTGAGTGGTTAAACAATAAATAAGCAGATTGACTCTGCTTTTTTAATATCTATTTTTACGTGAAACATTCTCGATATTGCAGCTTCGTTTAGCTGAATTCACGTAAACTCTAAATCCAGTATAGCTTCACTGCTTTAATTTAAAAGTTATCTGTTTGAATCTAATAAATTAGTTTATATTATTCAAAAACGTGGATAGCGAATGTACAGCAATTTCGTCATTATAAATCTTGCAAAACAGCAACATCTATTTATTTGAAAAAAATATTTCTTTTGCCGGCATTTACAAACGTTAAAAATTGAAAATATGCAGTCAAAATAGATACCAAAGATTCACCAACCTTTCGTTAAATATAAATTTTACAAATGAAGTACGAAAATATTGTAAATAATTTATTGTCAAACTATTCTAGTGCCAATTATGTTTCGCATCACTTATGCTACGCCTTGCTATGCTATAATAAGGATAATTAAAAAGAAAAGGAAAATAAATGATTGTCAAACGAAAAATACTTCACATTAAATAATGGACGAGGTATAACTCACACGTCTCGGCAGTCATTCAAGTCACATTCAGCTACTTCGTGACTGGATGATCGTCGTTGCGTCCATAAAAAATGTAAAATATCACGAATGTTTTTTATATAAGAATAACTAAAGTTTTATTTTTTAGTAAGTTTACTTTATTATTGATCTACTTGTACGATATCAAGCTATTCATTTATCATTCTTATCGCTTCGTAGGATCATAAACATTGGTTTAAAATGCATCGAAATTGCTTTAAAAGATAGAATAGAGAATACTCAAGGCTGAACAATCGTGGATCGAAAAGTAATGAGTAAAAAAAAGAATAAAAAACATTTAACACAAGAAAGTAGATAATTTCGTGAAAAAATGAAAATTATAATGATGTACATAAGAACATTTGCGCTAATAATGTTTCGTAATATTTAATTTTAATCAAAATCATCGTGTATATTGAAGATCTTTTACTTTAGTAGCAAATGAATAAATACGAAGAAAGGATAAGTATTATATTCCGTTCATTATTTTGTAAATATTGAAATATTTTAATAAATCCATTTAATCGCATACTACTATTGGATGCGAGAGAATAGTAGCGATACCAAAAACTTTATCATGTCTATGAATTATTTCATTTTATTTTATTTGTTAAAGGTATGTTAAAGAAAATACTGTACGTAAGAAATAAGTCGCCTACGTACGTTAATAACAAATCATTTATTTATCACTATAAAGGTTAATATTCGTTATTAATTCATGAAACTTATTAATTAACGAGAAAGAAATTTGTCTTATTGAATAAACGCTCCGTAAACTCGTTGAATTAACGAGCGAAATCCATTGATTCCTTTAAAGAGTGTCTTGAAATAGCGAAAGAGTTTACCAACTCGAAAGGAAACGGTGATCCACATTACAGAACATTTGTTCTTAATATTAAAAAACTTTCCTCGCGTTTGCAGCCTGCACAAGAAATTCAAACTATGCATGCAATTGCGAGAGATACAAATCGTTGCCTCTAGTGTAAATCTTGGCCGTGTAATTGCTTGCCAAAAGAGTCTCGCCGCGCAAATGTTGAAGCACTGACAGAGATTAGCCGAGTCAACGAGAACATCGGACTCTCTCCCTCGTAACGCGAGAACCTGCGAGCCATAAGCAAACAACCGGGAATGCGCTTAATAACCGGACAGGTTATCGAGTGGAGGAACTCGCAGGAGGTCCGCGATAGTCGATTGTACGTAGAAGCGCTTTTGTCGCAATGGGATGTCGGAGGCGGAGCCGCCGCGCCTCGTTTGTAATATGAATAAAGCGCCGGATTTAGAAGCGCCCGCACGGATTTAGAACGCATCTATTCGAGGTACGCGTGCGTGAGCCGCGGAAGGGGGGAACAATGAACATCACGAGAATCGAAGACCGAGAGGTGCTCCTTTTCTCTCTTTCTAACCCCACGAGCGTGTAATCAGTCACCTGCCTTATTTCCAAAACAATGACCTCGTGCACGGAGGCTAAGTTATGTGCTTCGTGAATGCCTTGGTGCATAACGTCGCAGAAGGGTGCATTCCTTCCTGAAAGACTGAACGCTGCTGTTTTGTTTTCTTAGGAGGGCTCATTGCTTATCGACTTATTGCTTACTCCTGCGAAATCTTTTTGCGTATCGGTTATCTTATTCAAAGGAATTTTTCGAATTAATAAAAAAATCAACAATTAACTTTTAAATTTATTTCTTTTAAATACTTCATGGAAATAGAAATAGAAAATCAGAATCATCTGCAAGTATTTGCAATGAAACTTTCAAAGTATACCTTGGAAGTTTATAGTACACCGTACAAAGAGTTTCGAATGATGAAAGCCTTAATAGAATCTAGTTGTTAAAATTCCAAAGTTAATTGTTACAAAACTTGCGTTCTCGATAAGATAAGAGAATAGATGTATTTCATAACCATCTACAAGGAATAAATTAATTTGTAATAAATTAATTTAAAAAATTCCTCCAAATATTCAATAATAAAATAAGAGCCTAATGCTAATTAATATTTATTTTAAATTGCAATATTATGATGCAAGACATTTTATTTATTTTTCACATTATTTTGAAAATAATATCGCACACGTATACATGTAACTCTAGGACATTAGATGATTTTTAGCAAGAAATTAACAAAAGAAATCGAATCTCGAAACTCGTTTAAATGGTATCTAGGTCTAGCACAGTAGAAAACGATACAATTTAGTCAGACATAATTTTAATGTGGTACAATTAATGTCTAAGCCTGGAGTTTTTAGCTGCTTGCTTAACGGTTGAAGAAGTACAGTATATTTATTCAAGTACTCTACATTAACTATATTTAAATAACTTTTAAATGAAAGCCTCGTTTTCAAAATTATTACCGAAGGTTGGTACCAGTCCATCTACCAGCCTTTATATTTGTGAACAATTCTTGCCACTCTTAACGTATGAGAATTAATTTTACAGATGACTCAAATTTATAGATCTTAAAAATAACAAATGCTTTTAATGTAAGCATTAAAATAATTTTTCTAAAGATTCATTTGAAAATATCACTCCAACAAAAATGATGTGAGCATAAATAATTTCAATACTGTGAAAAGGAGCATTTGAACGATAATTCATATACTTGTACATACTCAATTCATACCCGTGCATTATTAATAAGTAATTACTACACACTCGTAAAATTAAACATTGAATGCTACTACATTTCTAGTAATTCATCGTATAATTGAGTAAACATGGATTTGCAGATTGAACGCGAACGCGCTGATTTGAGCGTGCAGGTCATCCAGCTGTCCGAACGCCTTGAAGAGGCTGAAGGTGGCGCCGAATCTCAGGTAACCACCTTGTGCGATCAAAACGGTCGCCTTTTATGTACCAATTAGATTAAGTGTAATTTTATAAATTTTGAAATATAAGTAGCGGATCGACCTTTCGTATCCTAAAAGCATGTCTGAAATATTTCGGTTCGATCCCCACGCTTGCATCCTCATTGCAATTTTTGTATATTTTTCAAATTTATTTCAAAATAAAAGCGTATACATAATATAAATAAGCAATTAATTCGAAAATACAATTCATTAATGTGCCGTATATGATCGTAGTTCGAAATCAATAAGAAGAGAGATACAGAATTAGCGAAGCTCAGGAAGCTCCTCGAGGATGTGCACCTCGAGAGCGAAGAGACGGCTCATCTTCTACGCAAGAAACACCAGGAGGTCGTCGTTGACTTTCAGGACCAGATCGATCAACTGTCGAAGGCACGCGCCAGGTTTGTATTTATAAAAGAAGTTTTGTAAAAAATGCGGCGAGACTGTATTCGAGAGATCGATGTTTAGCACGTGGTTTCCATAATCTATGGCTTCTCGAACTATTTCGCATACAATATGTAAAATATTTATGTAAAATATTTTGTAAAATATTCAAATTAAACATTCACTGTTGGTTTTAGTGGAAAATCCATTAAAAGTATAATACGAATGTAAATGTATCGAATGCAAATTATTCTATTGACTATTCTGCTTTAATAACTTCATTAAATAAACGTCCTCTGAACATTTTAGTCAGAATAGAAAAAATTTAGCGAATACATTCCGAGTCTTGTACAGCCTTAGTATTGTTGCTTACAGTATTTGTAAATGAATTTTGTAAATGAATATTATGTATATACAAATACAAAATTGTGAAAACTGTTGAAACGGATAATATTTTAATCCGACTTGTGCACTTAATGAATGTCAGTGCAAGGGTTTACAATGTAAATATTATTTCTCTCGGTTATTTATTTTTAATTCCTTAACTCGATTAATTATATTTAGATTTCAATATAAATAACAACATTCTTATGAAGTAACAATGTGATGAATTTTACGAGAGATTCTTTGAGAATTTTTATCCAACTCGATATTATATTTACACTACTAATTACCGACAATTTATAAACCAATACTAATTATAATTAATATTATTATTCTTGGTGTTATATAAGAATATTAACTACAATTATTTTTAAATGAAATTTTTTGGGATTTTTTCTCTCTCTTAACTTTTTTATGAAATATATTAAATTTTAATAGTATTTACGTAAATGCAACAAGAATTACTAAAATAATACTTTAAATATTTCTTACTATTTTCCCACACGAAACAGTGCTTAGAAAACATACAAAATATATTAATGAGTAATCATCAGAAATGGAAAGATCTATCATCACATTATCGTGTTTATACTAAATTTAATATGAGTATACACATGAATCATTTAACCCGATTCGTCGTCATAATTATAGAATGCAACTACGTAAAGGCGTAAGATAATAAATGGGTGAAATTCGCGACATTATATTCTATGCGCTTCGCGACTGGCCCTGATCCAAGCCATTTGCGAAAATTTACCTAGTGATTTGGGAATATTCGTAGCCTCTCAACTCATTGGGAATTACGGATTTTGAATTTCAGTTCGAATGTTTGATTTTTCATTATAAATTACATCTGTCGCTTTAGGCCGTGTAATATTTTTAGCGCACATTTCTATGAGTATTTGCGATCAAGATCAAGCGATTAAGCTGAGATAAAGTAGCTTGTGAAAGCGCAGTCATAAACACAATATTCATAATGCATTTTATTATTTCATGGTTTAATTGATATCAATAAATTTTCTCGATATTGATCGTAAACATAATTGATATTAGTCAATGGCCCTTTAGTTATCATAAAAATACTTTATTACATCGTTATTATCATATTATCATATTGAATTAAATAAATTTTTAAAAAATTTATTCATGTATCCATTAATTTTCTGTTAAATCACACGTTGAGTTAAATTATTTCATATCTTTATGTTTTCTTAAAGAGAAAAAAATTCTGGTTATTTCGTATTGTACTCCATTTATTGACACCAAAATAATAATTTCAGTTCAAATACGTGCTCAGGAATTGCTTATTTGTGATAAATTGCATATTTGTGAATAAAAGATTAAATGATATTGAAGAAATTATTCGGTATTATGATATGCTTTCGTAATTAGTCTTTATTATTGTTAACATTATATAAATTAAAATGTAAAAAGTAATTCTTCATCTAATGCCTATGTTAATATCTAGTACGTTTATTTATAATCGTTATTACATACAGTATCTTCTGAACGAATAATCAAAGTAATGAAATATATAAGCATGGATAAATACACATTAACAATTTCTAACTGCCAAAGTGTTAAATCCGGCTAGAGACATTTTGCATGGAAGAAGCATTTCACAAATTAGAAGCTAATTATATCGAGCACAGAGATTATCTTCACTCCATTTTGTACAAAAAAGAGCAGTTTACTGCGTTAATTTGGGACGAGCATGACGGTTTCACCCACATTTTCGAGGCAACACGCGAGATTTATGACAAAAAGTCGCTGTCGAGAATGCGAGGACGTAACCATGTCGAAAAAATAGAGACATTCCAAGTAGTAAGGAATCTAATGCTGAAAATTAGGAAATTTTAAAAATGTTATTAAAATTATGTACAAATGAGGATAGAATTCAGAAAAATTACGTAAACGATAAACTGTCCGTAAATTAATGATATTATCGACGATAAACATTCTTATTGCATAGTTTTACTTCGATGTTAATTCGTTAAACGAAAATATAATATAATATTTTTCAATTTAAAGGTGACGTGAACATTTTAATACAAGGCCAAAATAGTAATTTTAAATTAATTAAAATATCCATAGTTCGTGATGCTAGAGGAAAAGTCATTTATCATAATTACATCCATATTAATTATGATGATAAACTAAATTGAACTGCGCTGCAGTGCTAAACTGAAAATTTGTTCTTCTCTAATAAATGATTGCTACATAAAGAAAATTAAATTCAATATAGATTCAGAGAAGTATTTGAAGATGTAAATTTGAACTGTGTGAATAAATTTAACGACATAGATGTGAGTTCATATACAGTATTTAATTAAAAGTTGAGCTAATACACTTATTATATTTTTTATACGTGTATTTATATGTACAAATCATAGGTTATTCAGCTAATTGTCGAATTAGCTTACGTTCTTATTAATTTTTTATTTTAATCATTTTTAAATAGTAAAACCACCAAACTAAGTGGAAACCCATTGCAATTAATTATTAAACTAAATCGTCAAATTATCAAAATAATTATACGGAAATAGCGTTCAATCCTATCTACTTATGTGGTATTTTAAAATTATTTGGTAAATCACTCGAGGCAGGATTTATTTAAATTGCTGATTAATCTATTTTTTCAGTTCCAGGGAGTATTTGAATAATCACGCTACAATGAAACATGAAAAATATGTCTGCCGAAGCTGACTTTTATTATTAAATCTTAAGAAATTGGCTTCTACCATTAAAAACAAAACAAAGCGTAAAGCGAGAAATCGAATTTTTCGGCTAAAAATGGATTCTTGTGAAATAGTTAAAATTTCCACGACTTTTTGATAACACGTAAATCAAGATGAATTCAGTGGCATGACCGAACGAGAAGCACAACGCGTGAAATATTTTCCAATATGAAAATCGAGAGAAGCATTTGTAGGTGCATTATATCTAACCAGACATTCATCTTTTACCAATGAGCCAAAAACGCTCCTATAAATAACCCCCATTATTCAAATATCTCCGAGGTCACATATCAGGACGTTTGAATCCACTTGATAATGCCATCGCACCCTCGTTATATTCGAAAAGAAGTAATACCTCGCGAATTTAAGAAGAAGAAGAAATCTGCCGCGTGAACTCTCGATCGCGCCACCCGAGATCGCTGAAAATTCCTGTTTTCACGCGACATACCCCACCCCTCCATCCCCTTACCGCCTACCGAGCAACACGGCTGGGAGCTTATGACTATTTTTAACGGGCGGCTTGGGCGCGCCATATTAGTACACGCACCACGAGCCGCACCACGAATCCCCACTCGTCCCCGTAACCGAGCCGCGCGACACCTTACACCCCGGGCGCCGACTTAGCACGCGCGTGGGTGTCTTAGCACGAATTCGCTGGATTCTTTTACGTCTGCGGACCTGCGAAGAATAATATGCACTCGATCCTCTGGAGGATCGCAATGATGGAACGCAATGATCGCGACTACCGGTGCTTCGAAATCCTCTACGTGGAGGGTACGGACTTGTTTCATTTTGGAGAGTTTTGGGGCTCTTCGGCGAGAAAACAAATATTCGGCTTAATCATTTCAGTCGGATTACTTGAGATGCAGGCAAATGTATAAGATACGTTAAATTGTATTTCATCGCATAATTATATTCTCTTCGGTTCTCTCGTGCAACCAATCAAAAGCGAAGGGAATTGAAATTTCTTTTAAATTAGAGAAACGCGTTATTTACGAATATCTTACAGGCAATTAAAAATTTGCCAAATTAATAAATTTGATGTAGGCTTCGCTTTCATATCAATCCTATTAATATTTATAAATAGCGAAGAAGATGAGTGAACCGAACTGTTATTGCGAGCTTAATTGGAACATCAGAGAAAACTCGTTACGTTTAAAACGGATAACAACGTGTTTTCTCAAGTGGTCGCAGCTACCTCGTCTTAAATCCACAGGTGACGAAACAAGTTGCACTTATGGTTCACCATACGCTCCCCTCTTACTATTTTAAACGTTAAGAACATCCGTCGTCTGTTCTATTTACATACAGTGAGGAAGGTCAAGGTAAATTAAACTCGTACCGAAATGGAAGGTCGATATGTTTTTACTGAAATGTTATAATCGTTAAATACTCCTGATAAATATGGTATTGATGTTTATTATCAATGTATGAATATTATTTATGGTATTATGTAAAGTTTGGATTACAATTTTCATGTTCATTTTTAACGTTTAATGTCTAAAAATCAAATTACGCATCGGTCAGTTAATTATTTTGATTTACTTTTTTTACAAATCAATAAATAAATGTCAATTTTTACTAGAACAATTGTAAATACTAATAAAATTACATACTGTGAATAATATTTACAGTAAAAGTAGTTTCTTTTACTGTAATGTTCGGGCAACTGATGTTCGGGTAATTAATTAAAAAAGATTAAGCAGTACTTTCTTATCTATCGAGAGAATGATTAACCGTATGCTTATTTTTTTCAGAGCCGACAAGGAAAAATCAAAATTCCAGCAGGAGGTATACGAACTCCTCGCGCAGCTGGATAATGTTACGAAGGAAAAGCTAATGTCGATGAAAACCGTTGAAAAATTGGAGATCCACGTTTCTGAGCTCAATGTCAAAATTGAGGAGATAAACCGTACCATCGTTGACATTACAAGCCACAAGGCTCGTTTGTCTCAAGAAAATATTGAATTGATAAAGGAAGTCCAGGACTTGAAGGTAATTGTCTCATTCAAGTCCTTGAACAACCACTATAATTAATTTATTACAGAATAACAATAATTTATAAATATTTCATTAATATTTGTCTGCAATAATTACTTACATAATTTTTGTAATTTGAAACTCATATACTTTTGAAAAGATATCTTACTGTTAAATATTAGTTCGTAAAGCAATTTAGCGTTAGTATAGCTCTTTTCATTAGACCGATTAAATAATATTATATAATAGCACGAATTCGAAGGCAAATTATTAATACAAGTATTCATTTCTGAAACTCAGGTGAACATCGAAAATATTACTTATTTGAAATCACAAATCGCTAGTCAACTCGAGGATGCTCGTCGTCGATTGGAAGATGAAGAAAGGCGTCGATCTCTCGTTGAAGCTTCCCTTCACCAGGTAAAATTTGTACTTGCAAACGGAAGTGGAGTATTTGGAAAAAAGACCCGCAATGTGGATGATAAATCCGGTTATCCGTCTATTGAAAATAATATAGTATTTAAGATGCAATCTGTTTACTATTGTAACTTTTTGCTAGTGATAATTGCAATAACTTAATTTGGTATTATAAAATTTCAAAACTTCGTATTGTAATGTGCTGAATGAAAAAAGCAAGTTGAATATAAATCCGTGAAATTAAATTGATTTTATATTATGTACTTTAATTATATTTCCACTTTGAGTACATTGACTTAAAAACACATTTTTAAGACACAGTAAAATGTTGCTTTGACCAACACGACGAAATAGATTACAAATACAAGCATTTTAAAAGATTTACAGTTAATTATGCCCGTCTTCATTAAATTCCTATACGAGTAAAGAGATTAGCGTTAAAACAATTACCATATGAGTCATGAAGGGATGATCAGAGATGATTAAAAATGAATCGAATAATTAATATATCATTGACTTATCCAGGTTGAAGCGGAAGTGGAATCCGTACGCGTACAATTGGAGGAAGAATCCGAAGCTCGACTGGAATTGGAACGTCAATTGGTCAAGGCCAATGGCGAAGTCTCCATCTGGAGGTCCAAGTACGAGACTGAAGCTAATGCACGCGCTGAAGAGGTGAATATTCGAAGGAATTTATTCAGAAATTTTCTATTCGATCGGATGAACCATTTTATGTTTTGTTCGAATCACAGGTTGAAGAACTGCGTAGAAAATACAGCGCACGTATCCAGGAACAAGAAGAACAAATTGAAAATTTGCTCGTCAAGATCAACAACCTCGAAAAGCAGAAGTCACGTCTGCAATCCGAAGTCGAAGTCCTGATCATTGACTTGGAAAAGGTAATGATAAAAAATCATTAAATTTTATAGGCCTGATTAATTATTAGAAATAAAAATCCTAATATTTCATGGTCAAGAAAAATCTTATGAACGAATGAAAATCAATTTCAATAATAATAATTTATTCATGTATTTTCCTTTTCACTGAATATAAAGGATGTTTTTATACACAAGTAGAAATTAAGCTTATTTTATCCTAGGAAAATTGTGTAGTATTCATTCTCTTCAGTCTTAAGGCAACAAGTCTTAAGATTAAGCGAAACGTTTAATCGCTCAAAGCAAATATAGCGGAGCACTAACGTCATTTTATTGTTGGAAAGGCCAATGCAACAGCTCGGGAGCTGCAGAAGCGCGTCGAACACCTGGAGAAGGCCAATATCGAGCTGAAGGCTCGCCTGGAAGAAACCATCAACTTGTACGAGGTGAGTCAACGCGACCTACGCAACAAGCAACAGGAACTCCAACGCACCAACGCCGAACTCGACAAGACTCGTGAGCTCAAGGACCAGTTGATCCGTGAGAATAAGAAGCTAAGTGGTGCGTACTTTTGTACCTTGACGTATTTTACACGTCAAGCTCATATGGATTTTATTTCCTTTATTATTTCGAGCCATTACAAAGTACTGTAAGTTTATATAGATCGTTCGTTGCATGCGGAACATTAGATTCATTTTATCGATATCGGCTTTAAGTACGGCAGAACTGCCGTACTTAAATAATTCATAGAAAATATAAAGATAAAGTGATAATTCGTTAAACTGGCCTCGGTTCTTATTATGTAGTTCATATTTAAAAATAAATCTATTTTTCAAACCGACAATCGGTATTAACAAATAAGTAAATCAAATAACTGATCAGTTATCGTATTAAGTCAATTTTTCTTCGAATTTTATTCATAACTGAGACAAACAATTAGTTAACGCATTACTGGAGCTAGCAAATGTGTTTAATCGAAATTTCCGTTATAGACGATCTTGGTGATGCTAAGAACCAACTGGCCGACATGAACCGTAGACTTCACGAACTTGAGTTGGAACTCCGACGTCTGGAGAACGAGCGCGAGGAACTCGCTGCCGCCTATAAGGAAGCCGAGGCCGTAAGTCAATTGATAAATAAATAAAATATTAATTCGAATACCAGTATAGGAAATTTTATATTTGTACTTTTATCAATTTTTAAATGGCATGCTTACAGTGATTTTAAGAACGTTTAACATTAGAATCCATTTATAATTACGTAAATGAAAGATTATAAAGAAACGGAAATAAATGGATTATAAGCATTAATTAAAGATTTCAAAAATTACAAACCATTTTTTTTTGTTAATTATTGTTTAATACAAAGATATAGGCATTTGGCAAATTATACATCGTTGAGAGCATCTAAGTTGATTCAAAATACTTTCACACGTACCGTTAAATACATCTTTAAATCAGTTGCTACAATAAGCATACAATAAGTAGAATTATTTAGTTGGGCAGTTTTGTATAAAAAGTTCAACACCGATATTGAAAAAGGACAGTAAAATTATTTTAAAAAGAATATACATTTACTTTTCAAGTGAAAAAAATTAAAAGTAAAAATGATTTTTATAAGACCTCAAGGGAGAGAGTGGTATTTAAAACTTATTATTCTGCTTTTTATCGCAAGTTCTCATTAATATAAGTGTTAACAATTATTCGAGCAGTAACAGCATTTAATATAGCAGTGATTCGCTTTATTCCAATTCATGTTACTTGATCGAGTGTAAATCTCTGAAATTTCAATAAAATTAATTCTTAATTTTCCCAAAACAACTGAAAACCTTATTAAATAATCATTATCAACTTTTCGACAGTCACGTGATTAGAAATAGGATTTCTTCTATTTATTAAAGATGTAAGTTCAAGTGACTTTTGAATTTAATTTTAACAGACAATCTTTAATATTTGTGCTAAATGTAATAAGCCTGTAACAATCTCGTTCCTGAAAAACAAAAAAGACAAAGAATGTTTTTGATTATTCTGATTATAACAAGAATGCTTTTGATAATATATAGGGACGCAAAATTGAGGAGCAGCGTTCGCAACGTCTGTCCGCCGAGTTGAGCCAACTCCGCCATGAGACCGAGCGTCGCCTCGCCGAGAAAGACGAGGAGATCGAAGCCATCCGGTAAGTCACTAAAAAATTTCTGAGGTCTTCGGCAATTAGGGTGAAGCTAATTGTCTCTCTGTTTACTTGCTTGTTATCATCTATTTTCCATTGAACTTCGACAATCTCGAAGCATATGCTCATTGTTCAGGTAATGAACCGGAGCAAATATTATGGAATGAATGGATTGCTTATGAATTCGTTTTTAGAAAATAAAAATAAATAAAAATACAAATTTTATACGTAATACATTGATAAATACCAAACGTTGCTTAGATGAAAGTGGACTTGAGATTTTAATTGATTAAAATAAAGGATTCGAATGTTTAATCTCAAATATACCACTTGTTCCATTTCACGTGTTGTCACTTTTACAAGAATTTAAAACTTTAATTAGCTAAAATAACATTAAACTTACATTGAATATGGAGGTTTTTCTAAATAATCATAAATATTATAATAATGATATTCGAATCTTTGTCTACTTATATGTGTTTGTGACAAATTTTGCCGTTTTCTCATGGATGATATCTATGCAGGTAGTGTCGTTATTTTTAGTATTTTTGACCAACCACCACTGCATGTACACATACTTTTCTTAAAAAGAACCATGGATTATAAGAAGAAGATATTACTCGATTGATCCATCGTCATTGTTTTTCTTGTTGTCTGCCTGCAGTTGACATAATGCTGGAATGCTGATTAGGAAACTACAAAGTTTTTAGAAGACTACTCGATAATTCACGGCAAATTATTGTAGCATATATCTCTGAATTATTGATTAAGTCGATATTATATGTCACAGAATATTGACTTTTACATCTCCAGTTTTATAAGTGAAGTTTGTTGGTAGATTCTTTTGATTCCAAATGCGTTCTACATGGATAATGTAGAAATCGAAGATTTAAACGTAAATCCAAAGAGATTTGAAAAATGTGAAACAATTTTATACGCGAATAACTAATTACTGTTTACGAACAATTTAATTATATAAAATGTTTTATGGCTTAATCGAGGGAATAAAAAAAAGACAAGGTTAAAGGCTGTAAATTTTTTCTAACAAATATTACATTTATTAAGAATCTTTTGCGCAGAAATATATGCTGAAGCATATTTAATTGCAGGAAATACCAATGAGATAATCATTCCGAATGTTTTTTGTCCTTGCATTTCTCAGAGAAATTACAGTTAGACTAAACAATCGATCGTAGTAATAATAGAATTATATGATCCGATTACAAAACCAAATTATTCCCACTTAAAATTTCGGATAATCCCCCTGACTGTTACAAATGAGTGAACAGCATCACGTGGAAAAGGTGCTTAAGCTAGAATTATTCACCCTTGCCCCCTTTAAAACAAATAAAAAGATCCGTCGAAGGTTCTAAGCAAACAGCAACATTGAATTGTAATCGCAAGACAACACTTCGAAAGCTCGCTCTCTATTAATACACGAACGTAAAAGTCGTTGCGTCGAGCCGAGCTGACGAACCCTCGTCAAGTTCACTGAATGTCGTAAGTCGCGAGAAATCAAGTCTACAAATAATGGACGGTCGATTGCAATATCGACAGAATTACTTAAACGCCGCGCGTAGAACGTGTCGGTTCCCCACGAATGGACTGTCGCAGCTGCGCTAGTGGCCAGCACAACAACCGGTGATTTTTGAAAAAACAGGAAAGGCAAGTGTAATTCCCACTGTCACGATCGATAGCTCCAGATTAGGGAAAAGAGAGCCTGCTTTTACCGACCAATTCATTCAACTGAATTCATTCAACCAGTGAGAAAGGAAAGAAATATAGCCCTTTGAGTAGGGAAGCGAACGAACAAGTCAACCGAACGAATTTTATCGAAAAGTGCTTACACTCCAAGGAGGTGCAAGGATGTCGGATGCACCATTGGCGCAGATGCCAGTGGCACCGACGAAATGGCGCCACCTGCCAACGACCGTGTACACCACGAATTACGGTTTCGGAATTAATTACTATCAGCCGATGATCGACTACCTCGACCGGAAAGAGAGCGGCGAGGTATCGAAGAAAACTGCTCTCAAGGCCGCGCTCCCGTGGACCGAGGCACGGGCTACTTGGGAGCACAAGCACGTCATCCCCTATAATAAGGAGGAGCTGGCGAAACACGCCGTTGGTGCTGAAATTCGAGCCAAGGAGCATTTGGAGAACTTCAAGGTAGAACGAGTCACGGGACATTTTTCGAAAAGTTAATTGCTGCTTGAAATCGCTTGGGAATCCTCGCGGTTCATTAGTATTCTAAATTAACCCGTAAAATATGGATAAAATACCTTGCTATCGATTGGCTCTATTTTGTAAATTTTGGGTGGTTGTGCACTAAAGTTTTCGTTGATGCGTTCTTTTTAGGATCGACAAAAATATTCAATTCAATAAGTCCTGCGCGCTATTACATAATGAATATTTAAACAAATATTCGATTGCAGAAATAAAAGTATCGTTAAGCGAATGATATTGAACGTTTGTACGTGAACTCCAGCACAGAGTTTTAATACTTTTTCATTTTTGCTAAAACTACTTAAATATCTTGAATTAGAAACTCTTATTTACGTGATAAAAATTTACTACTAAAAAATAAAGTACTTTTATATAAGCAATTCTGGATTTCTAGGACATATATATATATAGAATTAAGTGTTAAACGACTTTAAAATGAACATACAAGAAAAATAGTATAACGTTTTATTAATAAATTCGATTTTAAATTTATAGAAACATCTTATCTTTCATGTCTTTCATGTTTGGCTTATACCATACTTCATATTTGAATAGATGTACGTTAGATCTGTAATATTTTTATAATGAAGGGCAAATAAATAATATAAGTATTTATTCGTAGTATATATAAAGATAACAATACAAATAAAAAACGTTTTTTGAATGTAACTCTAGTTGATTAAGAATCTTTAAAATAGAATTAGCTAATTCAGATCGATATACTCGATAAACATTTATCGCATCGGATATAAGTTAAACCGATTGATCCGCTCAGTGAAGTTTATTACAAGACAAAATTTCTGTAAAAAACGAACACCGAAACCATCAAAAAGACAAAATTTAAATAGACCAAAACAACGTCGAATGACATTTAAAAAGTTTGACATTTATATAGTACACAATTGAAATAATTTATAAATTCAGTAATTAAATATTAGAAATATTATGACACTTTAAATTGTATAATTAATTATTTACATTGCATAATTTACTGATACAGAAGTTGATAAAGTTTTGTTGAATAAAATTTGTGGTATTGGATAGGTTCCAAGCCTAAATTATCTAATTAATTAAAATTTCTAAAATATTGCAGAATAGATTATTTGTATTAATCCATATTTTGATGAAGCTAACGATTAACTTAAATTTCTTTCCAACGCGCGAATAATTTAATTCGAAATTTCTAAAGCTTACATTACGTAAATTGTTTAAAATATTTCACAAGTTATAAAGATTTATTTTATTTTCAAAATTTATACGTTAGCGCACCCAATGAACACAATTCATAAGATCTACATTATCATATTTATTAAAAAAGACTATTAATTTTTCACGCGGAATCTCGAATTAGAATGTAAGTAGTTGTCTGATCGTTCATCTGAGAGCCGAAGAGAAAATCGAATCGACGATCGGAACAAAAGCTTTAAAATAGAATACAAGAAATTGATCACGAAACGGCGATGCCTTGTGATTAATTTTGAAGTTAATAATACTTTTTGGTACACGCGCCGCACGACTCAACAATTCACTTTTCCAAGTTCATACCAACTGAATTTCGGTGATATCTATTAAGCTTCAATTACATTTATTCACCTACGAATTATCGAAATTTTTCACGCGAACTGCCCAGTAAATTAAAGCGCGTTTCTTCAATGTCCAAGATTTCCAATCCCGCGCGCGACCAAATTCATAAGAGCTCCTTCTCTTTATGATTTTCGGGATGCACCGGCCTATTATTGGAGCGGGCCAATGTTTTTCTTATTATCGGAACGAGCCGACGGTTAACGGGGCGAGCGATTGGCGCTCGTCGGCGACTGCTGACCCTTTCGGTGCCGCTTTTCTAATTCGGTACCGCGGAAGAGCGCAGAACGAGACTCACCGAGTGCTCCAAGAGTCTCGGTGTGAAACGCGCGACGATCCTGCGCGAGATCCGTGTCTCCTCGGGTGCGAGAGAATTCACGAGAGGAGAGCGACTTCTTACCACGTAAGTCGATTTTCAAGTGAGTTGCGCAGCTCTCGTACCCAACTTTGTCATCGGAGTCAGAACGAGAGATGCGTTGAGTCTGGGCGATCGTATCGAATTACTGGCGTCGGGAAGTGTCCGTAGGATGCGAGAGGGCGACTGCCAAACTCGTATGGAGGATTCCGAGCTCTCACCGAGTTCCCGGGCATCGCTGCCACTCAACGAGACTTTGGCTCGCTTTCGACACGTTGTCGCGACTCTCTTCCCCGTTGATCGACGCGACAGGGATATATTTTCGCTTCTGACAGGGAGAATATTTTCGCGAGTGGTGCAAGGAAGTTATTTAACGTCGGCTGCGACCTGAACTTTCTTCACTCGAATCGTCGTGCCTTTAAATCTGCGAAAAATTAGAGTATTGTGGTACGACTCTATAAAGTATCGCGCGCTATTGAAAGTTCACATACATCGTTTGTATACCAAAACACGTTTTTCATCATTATAACTTTAAGCGACGTTGTATTGAAAAATTACGATGTGCATGCACCTTTGACAAACCAACGAATAAATCAAAGCTGACTATCTAGTCAATTCCACCATTGTTAATTAGTTCATATAGTAGAGGAAAAGACAGGAATTTTTCAAAAATCAGTTTTATTTTATGCTCAGAGCACGTGAGTTATCATGAATTATTTCAGAAAGCGATATTCTACTATAAAAAAATGACAACACGCATATAAATAAAATTGGTTGATTTAACTCAAATTATTCTAACTCGACGAGTTTGAAAAACATATAATATAAAAACAGGTAAAAAATTAAAATCCATTGAAGAAACGTTTTAAATGATTACGTAACTACGTAGTTCAATTGCGCAACAAAGGAATCTCGAAACTCGAAAAGTGCACTTGTCATTTAATATGTTGAGCATAATATTTTGAATACACTTGAAAATCTACTCTTATAAATGTAAGACTAACTTCCATCGATCTAGATTTTGCAAAAGAATACGAGAGTTTCGGTCGACTTCGCTTGCGTAATACGGATAATTAGACGGATATTATAAGAATTGCTCGTTGTATGCAATTCCCAAGTAATAAGTAACTCCCGCCCTGATCACTCGCCATTTCCGAGATACGCGATAAATTTGCACCCATCGACACGAGCCCTAATAATAGTTCGCGTCTCTCGCCCAATAAAAGCCAATGCAATAACGCTGGTTGTCGATCCACCGAATCGCGTAGGCAGCCAAGCGCTCGGACTTCAGCCGACACAAGTGCGTGCAGGCGTCGCGCGTCTACAAGGAGGTCTTCTCCAGCAAGTTCGAGGAGGAGGCTCAGCGATTCGCGATAAGACGGGCGGTGAGCGAGCCTCCGGAGCCCGAGCCCCAACTCCAGGAGATGGCGGACATGCGCAGTCAGGCGCTACGCGACGTGCAGTCGAACGCGGAGGTGCGGGGTGCCTACGAGCACGGTAAGCATCTGCGGGGCAAATCGGCCAAGGCCATCGAGTACCAGCTCAAAACCAATGCGCTGATGAACCTGACCAAGAGCGAGGAGCTCGCCGACATCAGGAAGTACCAGAGAGAGGTGCACGTGCTTCACAACGAGGCCGAGCATCATCGCGTCATGGACGAACGAGCGAGGAACCTCACCGATTTGGAGAAGATAACCGAGCCCCTGGTCACCCTCAGTCAGGAGATGAAGAGCTACGAGAAGAAGAGTAGTAACTACTTTCTGGAAAAGAGGTTAGGAGTGATAGGACTGCCTAGTACTCGCTCGTTCTCGCTTTCATCGCGTTATCTTGCTCCTCCAGGGTCGTACTTCTGTCTGATTTCATTGTGTTGGTTTCTTGATTTTCTTCCTGTCATTATCGAAGTTCTATCCTCTTCATCTTGTATGTGATTAGCAACTTTTATGGAAAAATTGATCGCTTACTGAATTTGCCATTGTGTTGTTTTTTTAGAGGACAATTATAATTGGTATTTAGATTCATCTAGAGCAAATCTAACTGACTGCGCAATAATTTCATACGTAAATGGAATATGAAAGATTTTTTATTTGAATTTTGAGAAGAAAATACGGTTCAATTAAATCGAATATTAAGAATAGGAAGAAAGATAAGTGTATTACGCAGATTTAAACTTTTCTTTTATTAAATTGAGATAATTTTAATTTTATTGATAAAAATGTTCCATTTAATTGCATTATACTTCATAGAGCACAAGTGCAATCTTAAAGTTATTAATGTTTCGCAGCTAGAAATAATTCTTATTAAACGGCACTTAATATCTCGAGGAAAATTTTTCATCCAAAGATTAATTTCTTTTAAAGGGCCTTTAGATTATTCATACTGTACTATAAATTTGAATTACTTACGAAGCTATTCGTCCTTTTATTTTCACTTAATATTCAACTATATCTTACTATAAAAACTGTGAAATGCATTTACTAATTATAATTTCAAAAAGTATTCAGCAGATTTGTAGTTCAAATTATATTTCATTGGCTATTTATATTTTATATGAAAACATATTTTGTTTATATGATTTTCGTCAATTTAATTTATATATGTGCGTGTGGGTGTGTGTAAAAACGTAACAATATAGCACTACGTTCATAGCCTGTTACCATTTTTCATAAAAAAGTGGGTTAAAAATCTTTATTACGAATTATACTTCAATTCTTCAAGTTAATCAGTTTTGAAGTCCGTACATAAATATTATTTATTCATTCACTTTAATCATGTTTTTCACCCAGAAATCGATGCAAAAATATTTTCATTACAACTTCATCAAATCTTAAGTTCAAATGAATATTTTTTTATGATGCAATAGATGTTTGCCTTTTTAAAATTTATAAAACTGTTAAGGCAACGAATACTTAATGTTGATGGTCTTTGTTCGTTCAGCAAAGCGACAAGCATCGAAATCGAACAACTGAACGCCCGCATTGTAGAGGCTGAAGTCAGACTAAAGACGGAAGTACAGCGTATTAAGAAGAAATTGCAGATCCAAATTACAGAGCTCGAGTTGTCTCTCGATGTCGCAAACAAGACCAACATCGACCTCCAGAAGACCATCAAAAAGCAATCTCTCACCTTGACCGTAAGCACGATCTCTCCATTATCACAGATCTTTCGGTATTCTTCTAAAGAGCCAATATTTTTTATATTCAAAGTGATTTCTTTATTTAAAAGATATCGGATTAATTACGCAACATATATAGAGCGCTTTAAACTTAACGATAACTTCTTTGGATTGTTTTCAAATTTACCACTTAATTACTGAATAAAATGTGAGGCTTAGATTGAGAGAAGATTAGAAATTAGTTCAATGATATATTAATCAATGAATCATAAAATATAAAATATATTACTGTCTATGTAAAAATGACAATAATATCTACGGTGTAATAAGATAGTTAATTAAGTACGAGTGGTATGATTCAAATAGGAATTGCAAGCTCACTACGACGAAGTACAGCGCCAACTGCAGGTGACGCTCGATCAGTTGGGTATCAGCCAACGTCGCTTGCAATCCTTGACTGCAGAACTTGAAGAAATTCGCGGCAACTACGAATCCGTAAGTATTAATTACGAAAAATTGGTATTCCGTTAATAATACATCCAAAAATAGATGCTTTTATGCAATCACTTCTACCCACCAATGAGATATTAGTCGTGAAATTGCTCTGAAAGTATTTTCAATTATACTCGATTGGTTTCACATGAAAATTCACTAGCTTTATGTGCTGAATCATAAACTTATCAATGCAATTAATATTTGATTAAAAACATAATTATTAAATGTAGTTCGCAAAAATACATGCCATGGTGTTGAAACTTGAAATTAGTTGCAAAATACGTTGAAATTAGTAAATGAAGCGAAAATTACGGGCGTAGGCTCTTCGCGCCAAGAGGACGATCGAGCTGCAGTACGAGGAGGCCCACAGTCGCATCAACGAGTTGACGACCATCAACGTAAACATCGCATCCTCGAAGGCCAAGCTTGAACAGGAATTATCAACCCTCGCGGGTGATTACGAGGAGGTGACGAAAGAACTGCGCGTCAGCGACGAGCGTTACCAGAGAGTACAGAACGAGCTCAAACACACCGTCGAGATCTTGCACGAGGAGCAGGAGCGTATCGTCAAGATCGAAGCGATCAAGAAGAGCTTGGAGATCGAAGTGAAGAATCTCTCAATTCGCCTTGAGGAGGTCGAGGCTAACGCGATTGTTGGTGGCAAGCGCATTATTAGCAAACTCGAAGCCAGGGTAAATTCACTAGCTTGATTCCTTATTTCCTGTTTAATAATCGGTTAAGAAAATCCTGATGATTCGAATAGTAAATGTAAATGTGCCGTATAATTTAATATATTCGCAAGTGCCTTAGCAAGACGGACATTTACAATATTGAAGCATTTACAATTAAACAACGCAAATACATAATGTAACATTTATTTCGTTTTACTCGTGTGGTCTCGATTTTTCTTGAAACGATTAAACCAAAGGTTGCGAGTAAAAGTTTTATTTTCATTAAATAACACAAGTGTCAAAATTGATAATAAATTTCAGATAAAATCCCTTAATGTATAAGCTATTTACTGAACAAATTTAATGTAAAATATAAATAACGGCATTTCAGTAAACCCGTGAACATAAATTGAATTTATCTAGTAGATAAATTGAAAAGCTGCATTCCTTAAAAATATTTCTCGTTTTCTGATAAAAATAAGTTGCTTAACGAAAGCACTCATTCGTGTTCAGATCCGCGATCTAGAGCTGGAGCTTGACGAGGAGAAGCGCCGACACACGGAGACGGTGAAGATCCTGCGCAAGAAGGAGCGCAACATCAAGGAGGTGATGATTCAGGTGGAGGAGGACTCGAAGAGCATCGCCCTGCTGCAGGAGTCCCTGGACAAGGCCTGCCAGAAGGTCAACATCTACAAGCGTCAGCTACAGGAGCAGGAGGGCATGTCGCAACAGAGCGTCACGAGGGTTCGCCGCTTCCAGCGCGAGCTCGAGGCTGCGGAGGATCGGGCCGATACCGCCGAGTCCAACCTCACGCTCATACGTGCTAAGCACCGCAGCTTCGTCACTACGTCCACGGTGCCCGGATCCCAGGTCTACCTCGTCCAGGAGTCGAGGCAGGAGCTCTAACGGACTCGCACCCATTACTCTCACGAAGAGTGAGTATCGGGCACAGCGTTGCCTTCCTCTTAGCTTATTTTGCAATATCAAAACTTTACGAGCATTTCAAGGATTTGATAACTGCTAGAAAATAAAAATTCCAATCTGATATTCTGTAGTCTCTGTTACAAATGTAAAGGACTACTTATATTACATCGTACTACAGTTCTGTAAGATATTAAATTAGTTATTTATAATTAACGAAGAAAATATATTGATCATACGAAGTACTCAGTTCACGTACAATCACTTTTTATTCGGATATATTTTTCAAATTCCTCTATACTAGAATTTAGCAGAATTATAATAATATAATGCAAATAAGTGGCAATTATCAGTATGGCAATAATAATTGAAGGGAAAAATAATAAGTTTTTTCGAATTTTAAGCAGATATTCGATAATCTTTATGAAGCCGTAAAGAAATTGATTTTAAATAAAAGCACAAATCGAATTGCATTGGAAATGAAGTTTTAAATTGTTATCTTGCAGACAAAACTTTTTTCGAGCGAGGAAGAGTGAGCAGAAACTACGATTAATGAGAAATCCAGGCCTCAAGCACGAGCAACATACCGAGGTGAAGACTTCAGTATCCATGGGCAGAAATATCTGTATTTCAATATTCTAATAAAGAGGACATTTGATTAATAAAAATCAATGGAAAGAGTAAAAGAACAGAGAGACTATGCATTAGTCAATCACCAGCATCGAGGCCTTTGAAAAAAACACTTTCTCTTCGAACGCATATTATGTAACGAGTTTCTCTCATCTAAGCTTTTTTCTCTCTCGCTCGTAAATTTAAACAGATACACGTACACGCACACACGCACGCACGCACGCACGCACTCACACCACACACAAGCACACATTTTGAAAACATACATACATACATACATACGCACATACACACATACATACATACGTACATACATACATATACATATATATATATATATATATATATATATATATATATATAATCTCACGCACGTTTTGCGCCCTCGCCGCTCACTTCCCGTTCCTGAATTAAGTATAATCATTTTATTTCTTCCTCTTATACGGCTATACTCTTTAACCTTTCACGACATTGTTTTTATACACTGTTGTTATACATAACTTACACGCATTACACATGAAAAAAGCCATCGACAAAAAGAATTTAATTTGTTTTTTTCTATCGTCACAATAAATGTATTACTTATGTGTATAGGCCATACAAAAGAGTAAGAAATAAAGATGCAAAAAGAGAGCGAAACTATTATAATACACGATGAAAGGAAGCAAAGACAAAGGTGGAATATTCAGAGAGAAATGAAAGAGAAACCTGGTATAAAGCGCCGTATGGTCTGCATTAAATAAACCATTATCAATCAGATTATTATTACTATTATTATAATTATTATTGTTCTCCTTTTAATTATTACTTTTAAAGATAAGAGTAAATCAAGAACAATGAGAAAAAAGAACTTGTATTTAAATAATGATAAAGAAAAAAAATCCAATCTATTCTATTACTATTAGATAGGCAATATTATTTTACCCAATTACACGCAAACTCGCTGTACGAGATACACAATAATCTGTGTAACGATTAATTTAATAAATAAACTGAAACGCGTACGTACGAACCCTTGAATGCCTCATCATTATCCCGAATTATTCTATCTGGATAGATATTTTCTCTTTCTCATGTAATCTCTTTTTTGTTATTTCTTTAGCTTGCGATCAAATGCAATGTGTAGAAGTTGCTGGGAAGATATTTTTGTAAAAAATTTTGAAAAGTTGTGTACTTTATTTAAAAAAAAATGGAACGTATGAATATGTAAATAAAACAAATTAGGATAATTATGGAAAAATTATTGCAGGGCCTTCCGCTTTGTTATCTTTTTTTACTGTATTCATGGAAATTTAAATTCCTACTTTCATAGTTTTGCTTCCATGAATTTACGAATACATTCTTATTTTTACTTATATTATTTTAGAGAATTTTAAAAGTTCTTTGAGAAAAATATACTAAATTTTCTTTCGATAATTTAAGTTTCGTAGCAAGTCGATTCAACGGTTCAATACAAAATGTAAGAGGTAAGAACGTATTTCTACATAAAAATTACAATACTATTTTTTCAACCTGTACTAATTTTAGTTTTAATTGTTTAAAATATGCTTCATAGATAAGAACGGCAATTTTCATTTTGTTTACTGTAATTTTACAGCTCATAATTTCGCAGGAATATCTAATCGTACGTACATAATAAGTGAGATTTTTAACATACAGTATTTGTATGAAATCGGTGTGATTATTAATGAATCATTTGCATTATCGGAAAATGATTTATTATTACTAAATGGATATGTTACATAAGTGACGTAGATCAAGGATCGGATTTTATAGTATGATTATGATACGAAGAGGCCTCGAGGAAAAAAGTACATTCAACGTCGAGAGGAAGATCACCCAGATTGGATTCTCAATCGAGTAAAGTCGCTCTCCAGAGTCTTCCTCTATAATAATTCTCATCGATAATAATAAAAAATACACGTGGAGAAACATAAAAGGAGGTGCATTCGAAATAAAATAATCTTATTTACTTCATTATAATTTTATAAATTTCTTTATTCGAGCATATTACTTCTCCGACCACTATGGCAATTATTAGCGGGATCCATATGAACGATTCAAGTGATTTGAAAATTTTCGAATTTCCAAAGTAAATGATATAATGACATCTTATACTCTGGTAAAAACACTACATCGTCTCTCACCTTAGAACAGTAATAAAATGTTAAAAAGTTGTAATTGTAAAATTTTTGTTATAAATCCTAAAAACTTTCAAATCTCATTTATGTTCAATTTTGATCAGTTACAAATAAATGAACGTGATTGTGATAAAATTGCTTATTTATATCTATTAACAGTGTTTAAGGCTTATTCATAGAACATTTTGTACGATGCTTATTCGTGCTGTGAAGAATTTCATTATTCGAAGACTCGTCTAAATATTGGCGAAGAAACACATTCCGAGCATTTATTTCATTTTAATACGTAGAGTAATAATGCTCATTACGTAACATTATATGAAAAGATATTATTAAACATCACCCATTCACCTGTACTTTTGTTAAAAGGGGACAAAATTACATATTCACGTTTTCTCGTCTCGCATCGATTCAACCTTAATTAAACATTTACACCACTATTTACATATGACGACCAAAGAAACGGAAGCTATTAGTGATCGTTATTATATTATTTTCTTATAAAAAGTACGAGATAATTGTAATAATCAAATTATGATCATATTAAACGATATTTCTTTTTAATATTAGTTTATAACATTACTTATATATTAAATACATTGTACATAAGGTTTATGAGCATCGTAAGAAGAGAAAATCATTTTATAATTTTTATACAACTTGATTTATTCGGTTTCAAAACTCTTCTCGATGGATAATTTAATGAGGTTGCTTTTATAACTCCTAAGAACTTAAATGAGAGGAGATTGGTACAATAGTGAAAGAGAAAGACGATGATTGGAAGGAAAGCCACTAACAGCTTAACGCAGTTCTTATTCAAATTTTGCACAATGTGTACAAAATAGATTATACATAAAGTTAATAAATAACAGAATCTTGTTCTTCCAATCATCCTCCCGCTTAAGATTCAAAAGTATGAAAGAAAGATCGATTGTTGTATAAATCTCTCTCTTTGTAACAATACGTTTAAAAAGGAAAACAAACGACTTAGTCATCACTGGTATAGAGCAATTCTTAACTTAAAGTCTAACTACGGGTAAATCAGATTTTAAATATTCGTTAAATTTATGTATAATATGTATATTTTAATATATATACACACACACATACACATACACACACACACACACACACACACACACACACACACGCGTATGTATAATTTATATATACTATGTACATGCTCTTAAGGTCGTCACAGGCCTCTTACAGGTTTTATGAGAATGAAATATTCATTCGCTTTTATTATTACTTTACTTTATCGTAATTAAGTATTATTACAGGCATATTCAATATAATATCATATTTCTTGAGTTTAGTATATCGGTATCACCTTAGTAATACTCAAGTGAATATTAATAACTTTTTATTTTAATTGACTACTTAAGGATATTTTTAAACATTAGAGTGTCTCAAAATTTATAATTTCATTGTTTTTGGAGAGAATTCAAAATTCTAAGATTTGAATATCTCAGTTAATTCATTTTTCAAATCTATTCAAGTCAAGTTCTCTTTTTACGTTCAATATCGTTGAATAAAACAAATAAATTTAATTAAGAAATACAAATGCTTATGGAAAAATCGTATCATTTTTAGTATCAATTCGTTCATATTTAGATAGTAAAAAATTAAAAATCCAATACATTTTGTCTTAAAAACAAGCATCATTTTTTCTAACTCTACATGATAATTCAACGGATGTTGGAAAAAATCTTTTATTTTTGAAATATGCTGCGCCTGTCTCACTGCATTTCAATAAAGTAATTTATCATTTATTTATTTGAAAAGAAAATTTCTTTACAATATGTTCATTAAATACAATGTAACGGGTTAAATTCATTTGTTGAAACGAGTGTAATAGACGAGGCAAATGTTGGTAAATTAATAGAAAAGAGAGTAACAGAGAGAGAGAGAGTAACTCTCTGTCGAATACATATAAGCGCATGTGTTAAAAAATACGAGTTTATTTCTTTTTTCAAAATTCGACACGTGCTTTCTTCAACGTTCGACTGATGACTGCAATTGTGCAAAAGTCAATCTTCATATCTAGTGCACGACTTCATATACGCGAATCAACCTATTTCGCGTTCTCTACATACTGCTTACAATTATTTTTCTTGATTCTGAGAACGAAATTGTATTTCACAACTGTTTTGTATGTAATCGTAAACAATCGTACAATGTAGCCGATCATTTTACGAATCTCTCCCCTTTCTCTCTCTATCTCTTTCTTCTATCGAGGTTATGACGCATATTGCTTTGTTATAAAATATATTTAGTAAAATTTATATACGTAAACTATGATTAGTTATAGGAAGACTTATCAGTCGTACCTGAATCAAATCTATAAAATTATAAATGGTAGCAAATGTGAAAGTCATTGCTAAGTATTGTGCATTAATGTAACAAATACAACCATCTTATTTTATGATCAGCTTTTAATTAGAAAGTCATGGGATATAGTTAAGGATTTTGTAGGAGGGGCATAGATTAAATTATTATGTATTACCTTCAGAACATAAAATAAATATGCAGTAGCTTTTAACATGAAATTACTATTACGAAACAAATGTAAAAAATAAATGGAATAACAGAAGTAAATTCAAGAAAGGCTAAGAAAAAAGAGGAGCGACCAAAAATACCAATCATATATAATCCAAAATAAAAAATAAGGAATAATTGGGAAATACATTGACGATTAATTAAACACAGAGATATGATCGGAAAATAAACACAGTCAATGGAAGTATCATTCTTAAAGATATTAATAGACAATAAACAGTTATATCATAGCGACTATAATTAGAAAACTAGGCGAATAATCTTACACTTTCATAGATTAAAGAAAAAAGTAATTTCAGTAATTCATCGCCGTCTAATGAGTAAAGAGGAGTTTTTAACCAGATAATGTTCAATTCACCATTATGTAATAAAAAATGACGACTTATTACATAAAAGTAGGAATCACGTACAATTGTGTAGGAAAGACTTGCGTGTAAATAATCAGCAAAATCTATACTGGGTACTTTAGAGGCCTCTGACTGATCCAAGAAGCATATGGCATGGATATAATAAACACAACAACAATAACGGGAATACTCGTTAGAAATTTTAAAACTACAATAAAAAGAAGACAGTTTTATTTAGGAAAATTTAGGGGGAAAACACGTTAAATACTATCCGCGATCAAGAGACTATTAAGAGTTCGGAGTCATAGCATTATTTTAAAATAAATATTCTAAATGTACCACAACAAACCTCGTAGAAAATTAAATGAAAAAGAAAAAGAAGAACATGCTCTAGGCAAACTGGAGGATCAACATAATTGAACATGGGAATCTAAATGCAACACAAGCAATTCATAACAGTGGAAAAAAACGAGATTCTAAAATCGGTAAACTTATGCATACGGATTCTGTACAAAGAAAAAAGTCCCCATAAGTAATAAAAGGAAAAATATAATTAATAATTATAACATTTAGTGTATTAATCAAACAACTAAATTAATTTTAACCTCTATTACAAAAGAAGAAAAACAATATAAAAAATTATTGTATTCAGTAATGGAAAAATCAGAGAAAAAAGACAACAGAAAATATAAATTATAACGACTCTGCAGTCGACATACAACATATACAAATGAGTATATTTTTTGTAACAGGTTAACATTTAAATAAATTATGGTATATCACTACTCCCAATTATAATTACGTATTAACAAAATGTACTACAATTATATATTAACGAATTATATTATTATCATGCATGAACAAATTATATTACACAGTAACAATTATATTATAGTTATCATTAAAAATTATATTAACAATATTATAACTATATTACATAAGAATTATATTACATCATAACTATATTATATTCATGTAATGAATCGAAAAAGAAATAAAAATACCAAAACTAACAATTTTATAACGACTTTACAATCGAAAAATATAAGATACAGATATTATATAAAAACTTTCACCCAAGCAAGGAAGTGAAGATATGTTTGACAAAGAAGTTGATGCCGTGGCTTCCGAGTTTTTACAAGTGATAGTGAGGCCGTTATATTTATACACGTGAGATACAACAGTAAAAGAAATAGATAAGAAAAGTTACAAAAGAGCGAAGCAATTTTGGCTTTTTGCTTCCACTTTATGATGTAACTATCGTATATTGGGTTTAATAATTCTTGTTAATAACGAAATTATTATTTCAATTAGTTGTTCTTTTATCGCGGATTCATAATAAAATTCAATGTGACTCGGTTGTCCCGAGTCATTTGTCCCACGTAAGCAAGTCCTGAACCTGTAAGTAACTACATTAATATATGATGCATTCCGATACTTCTTATTGAAACTATAAAAAAGTTATAATTTATGGTGACTCAGAAGTTCCAGATTATTAAAATTATTTTTAAAATAATGCATTAGAGAGCTTGAAAAATTATTGCCGATTGCTTGAACGTTTGTGTTTTATTTAAAAGCTGCTGAAGGACATTTCAGAATTTACATATTCTACAATAATTACCAGAAGAATTTACTATACTTTTTTTTCTTTGAATGATCTGTTCAACATTTTTTGATAAGATATTTTATTTAGGTCGAACCTTCATTACTGCTTAAGGTAAAATATAGAGTTTTCTTTTTCTTATCTTAAAAGGGAAACATATTGGATTATTAAACGGCTTTTTCAACGAGCTGAGAAAAAATTACGCCGAAGAAAGAAATTTTGAAACACAGTCGAATTGCTAATTTTTCAATTGCTTTTAAAAATTATCATTTTTACATAATTACGATTGATACAGTACTTTCAACTTTTTAATAACTTTTTCAATCAACATAAATAAGAAAAAATGGCCCGCAACAATTTAAAAAATATAAATAATTCATTATCTCGAATTAAGTATTAAGTGATTGAATTGTCAAACATGAAATCAATGAAGGTTATAAATTATTGGTACAAGAATCACAAATAATTTTTCTTTTTCTTTACTGACTTACTTGCATAAATATAAATTCTGTTTTACATTAGATGATGCACCATATAAATACTAAATACTCTAAAAAATCTAAAATAATGAAATTTTATTTGGAACAATTATTAATATTTAGATCATATAAAAGAACCAACATACAAACAAGTTAGAACTGCCGAATCGAAAAAATTTAAGCAATCGTATGTAAAATGAATGATTCCTATAAAAAGTTAAATTGAGATTAAAGTCTTGTAAGGGAAATAAATTACCACGTTCTTTTAAAATATGAAATGTACGATATAAACGAATTTTATGGATTATTATTTTAAAACATGTACTAAAAGAAATTTGTAAGTACAAGGCTTTAAAATATAGATGGCACTACTGTAATGATATGTCTATAAAAAATATTATTAAACCCTACACATTTATTTCCCATTATTTATTCTACAAATATTAGACATATGAATGATTTGAAATTTTGCAACATTCAAGTATTCTTTCAGAAGTATCATTATAATCTAATATATAAAGACTTGATTTTTATCCGAATTAAAAAAAATTTTCTCGCAATAGAAGTGCGAAGCTTTTGATAAAATTTGTGAAAATTCCAACGTAAGAGAAACTACAGATGATTTTGTGCTATGGACGAATGTCGTCTCCTCTCCAATAATCTAGTAAATTTATGAATTTATATAATCGACGACTCAAACTCACATATAACAGTACAGTGCTTGTGCCTCAATATACTTTAAACGTTTATACCTGTATAATACGTAACATCGTACTATACCTTTGCGGATTATTTAAATATATTGAAACTAAATTGCATATCTAAAATGTATATTTAGATAGAGATAAGAAGGGAGAGAAAGTCACACGGAAGAAAGAAACATTAAACATCTGAGTAGAAATTTAGTCGGAATAAGTTTATTCTGGGGATTATTAAACGTTTTGTTTTTTACCCAATTTACTTGAGAACACCATTGATAAAATGAAATCCATGTTATAGACAATCATTATTTTGAAGCACTATGGACCTATTACAATCTACACCCACCGGAATGTAGACGGCAAGAGTGAGAACGGGTTGGGGATCTCTGGAAGATCCCCGCTATTTCTCAAGTGATTATATAATAGTATATCATAACAATGCCTACAAGTATCGATACAAATTTAGTTTTTTTTTTTTCGATATTTGCCAATATTGGACTCAATAAAGAAATAATACACGTGATACCGTAACATGATATTAATTAAGGCAACTTAATTTTTGTCAAATACAAATCATTCATCCGGTGCAATAAATTTGTTGTTTTTAAACTGCTACGTTTGCTAGTGAGAAGTTCATGGTTTACTGATTACCAATATCGCGTAGCTTGATAGCCGGAAATACTGCACTGGTACAGCAAACTTGGAATGCATAAAGAGTGAAGCTTGCGCAGTGTTCACTAAATGGTGCTTCTGGTAACATTCTCCACGGGAATCAAGGTTGAATAGAGCAAAAAAAAGGCTGTTCTCATTCCAAGTATTGGACTCGTAATCCACAATGAGGGCAGTACTAGAGTTTCAGAATAAAATCCTGAATGGTTTAAGCAAAGATTTCTTAGAAATATTTCTATACAACGGTAACTCACTTTTGTTTCAAGTTGTAAATGACGCCTATAAACTTCTATGCAGCTTAAAACCTTTATTCTTGAATGAACTTACTGGAAAGATCCCAGTAGAAACTACCTTTTTTCGTCCATTCAACACAATATTTAACTAAAACTTATCTAATTTGACCAAGAACTATTTCTATAATGAATATGAAATTCAAAATTGTTTATTATCAGTAATATCGTAAAATTCCATTCTAATTGCACAAACATGATGCACGCTGGATTGATTCAGCCAGACACCTTTATAATTTGCATGAACGAGAGAGAGAGAGAGAGAGAGAGAGAGAGAGAGAGAGAGAGAGAGAGAGAACTGGAATTGAGACAACTCGTCGTCAAGAGAACGAAAGTATGAGAGAGGAAGGAAATAATAAAAAAACGGCAATTTTTGGTTGTCCGAATTCATTTGGAGTAGAAAACTAAAATTAAATTCCGAATTTCTCGAGAGATTTCTCTTCGAATGGTACAAGGTTTATCATCTTCTCATATATTAGCATTTTCCTCGAATGAAATATCTATGATTCTCTATCTAGTGAGAATCTCTATCATTTCATTGTAAGCCGGAAATGATATCGTACATAAATTGAGTACAGGCGCAAAGATCTACTTGCGCATCACGAGTTTGCATCATTAGATGATCTGTGCAATTTCAGAGTGGAATCCCAACTTGCTGGTTCTTATATTATAGCCATTCGTTTGAGAATCAATGTAAAATATTATTCTATATTGAGGCGGATTCAGTTCTTCGTCACTGTTTGTTTTCTGGAAAACAACTCTTAAGTAAAATATATAAATTGGGTTAGGAAAGCACAGTGAAAAAGAAGTGACAATTACAAAAAGCCACGATGTAAAAGTGTGCATTACCGTTATTCGTTGCACTCACACTCGTAATGGTGGGAAGAAAGTTCGACGAAAAAATGTGAATGCAATACAACAGCAATTGCATGGCTGTATGAATGTACGGCTGTGAAATTGTACCTACAAATTTCTTAACTGCAAATCGTGATGCAACGAAGCCGAAAGCTTCCTCCGAATTAGATCTTTAGCGTCTCACTTAATTTTTTTAAACAAAATTCATAATATTCTTAATCAAAGATTTGGTCCTCTTAGCAATTCTCATATTAGTCCCAAAAACCTTAATTTCAACTCACGTTTAGTAGCCATAGAAGATTTAAAACAATTGAACGATTATAATATTGAGAACATAATATTTAAGTTACCGTTTTATTCTGAAAAAATTAGTATTACTCTACCAAATAAATAAATAAATAAATATATATATATATGTATATATATATATATATATCCAAAAACGTTTAACTGAAATATATAACTTAAATTACACAACTGTTAATATTCACTTGGGTGTTAAAAAGATAAAATGTTATGTTTTCTTTTTTTTTTAAAAAGTATGTAATTCTGCTTCTACCTTTCTTGCGAAACGACCTTTGTTTGAGTTCCTAAAATTACGCAACGCTCTATGATACTTTGTACAAGTTGGGCTTAGTAAAATAACACAATAAGAAAAGAAGAGGCAGTACAGGAGATAATTGGATACGTTTTACAATTTTTCTTGACAGTTCTGCATTATCGAATGTTATTATTTTCATTTTATCTGAATAACTCTGTTTTTGTATCATTTTACACGAGATTGGAGCCCAGCTATATTTTTCAGTTGTAAAAAGTGAGTTCCGTTTCTTTTCACATGATTGAAAAATCAAAAAAGTTATGTCGGTTACAGAGGATATGTAAAGTGAAGTTTTTGTGTTATATCTGGTCTCCCGCTTTAGTTAACTTTCTGTCGGGTATTGGCACAAAATTGTACTAGAAGTGTGTTGAAAAATCCGCCGCCCACTTGAGTGCGGATTTTTGGAAAGTCTTGTGAATCCTAACAAAAATTACGTATTCGTATAAGATCTAAGTATACTGAAACTATTTGTATAAAATGTTCTTGATCATAGTATGGAATATCGTGGATTAATCTTATAATGAACTATTCTTAAATCTTACTAAAAACTGACTGCGGCGCAATAAATTATTTACTTGATAACTATTATGTATTAAAATTAACCTACATATTTATTAGGAACAAACGTCTCATTGTAACCAAACTATATTTGTATAGATTAGTTTCAAAAACTGATACTATTATTTCAAACTTTTTATTTTTCCTTCTCGGGCTTGTATGTTGATTTTTGGTTCGGATGAAATAAAATGTGCATCTCTTTCATATATCAATGACAAAGTATGAATATAAATTATCTAATAGAAAATCAAACAAAAGCAGATAATGTTTTCACCCAATATTGAAAGATAGATTAAATTAGAATCCAAGAATAAAGCTATTTTTAATACCAGTCACTTGGTTCTTGAGAAAACTGTATGTCAAAATCATTGCTTCAACGTTTGTTCATTAAACTACACTTTATAACGTTTACGTATCTAGGTATACGTAAGATTATACTGTTCAGTCTTTGAGTTGAATCGTAATCTGCGAAAACATGTAGTTTGTGGACATTGAAAAAATACAACTGGGCTCTTAAGGATTAAAGATTTGCATTTTTTTTTTTTTTTTTGAGCGCTACATCTTTCTAAAAGGAGGAAGAATTGATTAAAAAAGGATACAAAAATACATTATGCATTCGGGAGAGTCCTATACGCACACGCGTTATTATTATAATTTCAATTGTTTTTTTTTCTCTCATAATTATCATTTAAATAGTTTATGAAATATTACAGTTTCGCAGCCTTCAACTTTGACAGTAAATTGATATTATACACGCTTTTCTTAGCACCTGTCAATTTCAGCCTTCCTGTATTTTACGAAGGAAAAACTTACATTCCAAATTCAATTAAAAAATTAGCTTATTCAAAGAATATATACCAATGTGACAAAAATTCATATAAAAAAACTTTTGAATACATATAACCTAAAGAGGATTTTTTAATTGGAATACCAATTCTTGCGTTTACAATTATATAGCGAAGCCTATCTTAAAAACAAAAATCATTACGATCAATTACGGAAAAATGTAACCCATCATCGAGGTCCTTGAACAGCGCATGGTTTCGAAGAGCATTATGTGCAACTCAAACTAGGACTTTATCGGATCATTGCTTTTTCAGACTTTGGATTCCTTGTTTCATCGATATAATAAATGTTTATGTATAAAAACAACAAGTACAGTTTTAACAAAGACTATTTAAAAACTTACGCTTGAAATCGCTCTGCTCATACGTTCAAGTCATAGAGTATTCTCAATGATTTACACTGTATCGGATACAGTAGTACGAAAGTAAATTCACCTTTTTCTACTGGTCTTCGTTATTTTACAAACGGCTAACTGCATTTCCGTGACCTTTTGTCAATATCCGTAAAAAGACAGATTGCTGCTTTTTATTATTTAAAGTACTAGAATATATTTTGTAATCAAATAATATTGAAATTTTAAGCGAATGACGGTTAACTTATAAGGGAAACAGTTGCATACAAGACATTTTTACAGAAATATTTCACTTAATTTTTGTTCTTACTTCATTTCGATAACGCTCGATAAAAAAAGCATTTGCTCTCATGAGAGTGTTCTTCGTACTTAATTGTGAAAATAATTAGATACAACTTTTATAAATAATTTAAAATTGAAAATTGGAGCATTTTATGTCGAATGTGATACTTTCGAAATGAGATGTAACTTTTTTATTAAATCTTCGAAGTTGTCTCATGAATGACACATTCATTATATAATCCATGCTAATAATTATAAAATTGATAGTCAATATATTTGTCAAAATCTATAAGAGAGATTAATTTTTAATTCTTTTTTTCATATTTTGTGTAAAAAATTATTATTTTATTATTTAATTATTGGTCTTCATATGGTGGGTGCTAAAATAGTTTTTATACGAGAAAATGCTTTAGAACTGAAAGAATAACCATATATTAACGCAAAAATTTCTTGACCAATATTTTTCAAAAAGTTATAATATCTCGAAAAACAGTTTCAATAGACGTGTATTAATTTAAATTAACACTTAGGGATTTCTCACATTACATCGTTGTAATCTCTTGTTAATTGTATTTTTATTTATCATCATGAAAGAAAAGCTTTAAATGACTTATACGTTTCAGACTATCATGCAAGGAAAATATCACTTTAAAAGGTGTAAATACCATTTATAATGGTGTATATAGTATATCGCGAATTCGAATCTTAATAGAAATATTTTGTGAGCATAGACTAAGTTAATTTAATTTATAAAACCTATTTGCAGGTAACAGCTGATATTAATATAAATATAAACACAATAACAAGAACTATAAACGAGATACACTGCATTATAAAAGATTATTTAATGTTTTACGTTATGTAATTTTATTTATAAACGCAATGAACATTATTGCAAAGTGTAATATATATATATATATATATATTACTGATGTATCCATGGACTAGATGTATAGTTAATAATGTGAAACTCTGAAGTTTATAGCTCTGGCAATGCATAACCTGCTAACCGCAGTTGAGCAGATTAATTTGACGAGTGATTGCTCTATAACGAGCAATTTACAAGAACTCGTACATTAAAACCGAAAGGTTTTTAAGTAATTTAGAAATACGGCGTAACTACATGATTAAAATACTGCCGATCCATATAACGGAAGCTGTATCTTTCTTCAAAAGTATCACGTTAGTTGAGATGTAGTATTATTATTGCATCATAGATTATATATTGTATCATTCTTTATATTGCTTAGAGATATATAGATAATATATCGAATGCAGAAAATCTCCGATTCTATCTAATATAAAGTGACTTGCTTCGTTTTAACTTTCGAGAAATTTTTAAAGGTTTCATCATACATTCCCACTATGAAACTTTTATCATTATTTAATTTCAATCCTTAAAATATAAAAACATCGGAAGGTCAAAACATAATATTTAATTAATTCTATAACATGGAACAAATGTTCCAAAAATTACAATTACTTAAATAATTAAATGGAAATACATGGGGGTATTACGCGTTCCTTGTTTCATTTGACGTAAAATGCTCCATTAACTAATTTCTTGAATTGTAATATAAAACTACGGTCTAAAAATGGTAAAAAGTATCAATCTTCTGGAGAAAGTTTAACCGCTCACAGTTAAAGTGACGAGTCGAAGGTCCACGTACTATCTTCTCGATGAATAAAAAGGAACGTCGTTGCTTCGGATATCAGTCTTCGCTATACATTTCGAGCCCATATACATATTGTATCCCGTCATTTCTGCATCCCGCGATCACAAGCTCGCGTACGAGATCAACCGAAACGCATTGTTTATATCTCGATGTCTCTTTACGCGATCGAATACTTACGAGTCATGCCGATCTTTTCTAATTCTTATTCTTTTTTAACAGGGATTTTTTTATTTCAAGTCTTCCATAGCGCCATAGTTGGCTAGGGATTTCTTGATCCTGAGAGCCGTTAACCTGGCAGCAGCGTTATGATACCAACACTCCTTCATAACTTTTGACATCACGTGGAGGGCCTGTTTTCATAAATATTTATTAGAAAGCTTAGTGAGCGCTCTTAATACTGCTTGCAAATGAGCAAAATTCTTAGAATTCCTTTTATACTTTACTAATGCTCGTAAATTAAATGTAAATACAAATTCGTGGTATTATTTTTTAATCAAAAGTAAGCAAACTATTTTCAAAATTAATAACTTAGAAGTTATTAATAAGGCAATAAGTTTGGCTACTTCTATTTTTGTAATAATTTCAAGTCGATGGAATAAATATTAGAGTAGCTTCTCGACGACTAGTTAAGTGCTTATTTCATGAATAAAGTATTATAGTAATTAAACGAATTCGTCAAGCCAAAGACCTTTCCTGTACTATCGTTACTTAATATTGACGTATACTTATTTACTTCGTAATTTCCAAGTTTAAGCTTTAATTTGTACTTGGATAATTAACTCCATCACATTGCTTGTAAAAAATGCTTGCTTAGGTTCAAAGATTTTAATCAACGAGCTTCGGCGAAGAAATTAAATTACAAAAAGTCTAGTTTCTTTAATAAAAAAAACAACTTATTATATAAACTAAAAATTAATTCCTAAATAATTATTTTCTTTTAATCTATATTAAAATTTTCATTTTAAACGTGTAAGAAGTAAATGAAATCGAATTTTTTGTCAAATTTGAAGAATTATCTTCTTTAAAAGTTCTTGAAGGCTTATTTTGTAACACCCAATATTTCTTATAATAGTACAAAAGTCTGACGTATTCACACACGTAAGATTCGATATTAGATTAAAATGGCTCAAAATGTAAAATGTAAAATTCAGTCAAATGTTGACTCGTACTCGACGAAATCAGATTATTGACTTGTTAAAAACTTACATCAATCGACATCCACCTGTTCGGTATCGACGGCCTCTGCCTGTCCATGCACACGACCTTGCGCATTTCCTCGATTGTCGGATCGGAAGGTACGAGATCGTAGAACGGCAGTTGATAGTCGTCGTGGATACCGCCCACGTTGCAGCGCCTCGCGATCTCCCAAAGGATGAGCCCGAGGGCATATACGTCCGCCCTTTTGAAGGAGTCGAAGTGATTCATGTTTATCGTCTCCTCGAGCACCTGCAACGGTAAAATATTATCACGACCGAGTTGCTTTTAGCTTTTACGTCCTTCGGATGAGTCGCGTATATTATGCAAATGTACTAAATGACGAATGAGATTTTTTATTCCTTCCATATCCAGTATGAAAAATTCACTTGTGCAAACGAGGTGAGACCGATATTAGTTGAAAATTTAATTATAATCATAGGTTTTATGACGCACTTTAACTTGCTTTATAAGTCCACTGTCAATGTAACGTTTAATTATGCAATTCAATAATTTATCATGATTTTCTCCCGAGTCTTTAAGGAAATAAGTTTAAAAAACTTAACTATTTATTGTAATTTATTGTAATTGTAAAACTCCGATCTTTGAATTGAAATTCTATCCTAATTCTCTCGAGAAGAACCTAATATCCAAATTTCAGAAAAATTCAACTTTTCAAAAAAAAAAAAAAAAAAAAAAAAAAAAAAAAAAAAAAAAAAAAAAAAAGAGCTTCTTTTTCACATTCTAAATCGCTTGCCAAGAAAATTCAAGAAAATTCTGATAAGCGTAGAAAAAAGCTTTGAAAAAAGAGAGATTATTAATTTTATTATAAAAATGAACGCGTCACTCCTATAATCGAATGGAATGAAGGAGTAATTAAAGTTCGTAAGGTTATCTCGTAAATCGTAAATCTTAATAAGATTTCCTCACGAATGTTAATTACCTTCGACAAAGGAATAACAATCGAAGGTTCTTTTATTCAAAGTCTTCGATGGAAGAAGCCAAATCGCAATTTACCTCTGGTGCCATGTACCGCTTAGTGCCCACTCGGTTGTTTAGCTGAATATCGACTGTGTCGGTTATGACATCGTGGCGCACTGCCAACCCAAGGTCACCAATGGCGCAAGTACCATTGGTCTTGACGAGTATGTTCTTGGACTTGAGATCGCGATGGGCTATTGCGGGTTTGCCCTGTGTGCCGACGATTTCCATGTGGAGGTGAGCAAGACCCGTGGCTATCGACAACGCCATCCTGATCATGCCGTTCGTATCGACGGTGGAACGATTCAGATAATCGAAGAGTGAACCCTTCTCGTGATAGTCCGTTATCAGCCACAACTGCGTCCACGTGCCATTATCTATGTACGCAAGAAAATTTCGTCGTTGTTGAAATTGTCGCAGTGCGCCTCACTTACATTAAGAAATCCGCGTTTTATCTCGGTTTCTTCTAAATTCGTTGAATTAACATTAAATACAAATGATCTACTTTAACGGAATAATCTATGCAGCCTAATGCATGCATCGCTTTTTTTCAATTATATGTAGCATTTCTATTGGTTTATTCAATAAAAGTCGCTTATTTATCGTATAATAATTCACGTTCGGTATACATATTCATGACTAATTGACTAATTGGCTTGGTCCACTTTCTACTTTACATTAAGTAAATCATGTTAACATGTACATGTACGATATACAGCATGTGGCAAAAGCCTGGTATAATTATAATAAATAACAAGATCTTTTTCATTTCCATATATTTTTTCTAATTCTCAAACAGTTATAGTAAACTCAAAGCAAACTTCACTATTACAAAGGGTTCCGTAACGTTTAATTTAATTAGACTCGAGTCTTTAGCTCAGGACACAAGCTGCTGGTAAATTTACTCCTATAAGGATGTTATGCATGGCGAGTTCGAAAGTATCAAAAACGATTCAACATATATTATTACATGCTATTATGATTTAAAAAGGTCATAAAAGAAAATAGCCACTTTAAAAATACTTATTTATAAGCTCAAGGAAACTTAAGTAATAAATATTCATTATAAAAGCGATATAGTGAGTTTAGTTGTATAATATAATGAATTTTTGTCATTTACAGAAGTTCGATAGAAAATAGAACGTAAGCATCGTAATATGAAACATTTAGCACGTTTCAAAAATTGGAAAACCGGACGTATCGCTGATGCGAAGTAACTAGAGAAAATAAGGGAAAATCCACCAACTTTTATTTGTTCGCTAAAACACCCACACTCTGAAGTCCGACAACTAATTCAAAACGCATCGCTTCGAATATCACATGCTCACGAACTGCAAAAAACCTTCAAAAAATAAAAATGAGATAAAAGGCAAGACTTCGATTGGCTGGTTTCATCCGGTTATGACTTTACGGGATACGGTCGCATTATTCCAGTAAATAATTCACCAAAGAATGCATCGAATCGCAATATTGTTAATTTGCGAGTCGATCTGCTAAAATAAGAAAAACATCGCGTTTACTATTACGCATTCGGTGATTTTGATTCGAGCGTCGCACAGCGAATTCGCGTTGAGCGATGGCGTCGTTGGTCTGAAGGATAGTATGCGATTCATCGATGAGCGTGTGAATTCTTTCGTTGTCTATCTACGGCCTGTCAGATCGCACTTTTATTCGCTGTACAGCGTTGCCGTGCAGATATAATCCCAGCGGACCAGTTATGCAAGAGGGGCGATGCGTCTCTCTCCTGCTTTCCTGGAGTCTTGGTCGAGAGCTCCTGCCATCTCGTGCCCTGTCTTCCTTTATCTCGCTAGTCTCCGCAGCTTAGCTACTATTTTCGAATAAACCGGTACAGAAGTAAACCGACATTCGACGATATTTCTTTTATTCCTTGCACATCATAAAAACGTATAAGGCATAAAGCGGAGAGTATAATAAGTTTAATTTAAAATATTGAAGAGATTGAAATGTTCAATTTTTATAATTGATTATATTTTATAATCGTTAGGATTAGTTTTTTAAGATTCGATCATTCGTCGCTGTATAATACACGTGTTTTTATTAGATCACTAATATTTTTGAATAACTAACTTTTTGGTTACACAGAGGCATTTAAAAATTCTTTACGGTAATAGCTTAATTATTTACACGTGTTATTTACACATATTATTTACACATATGATTTACCCACCAGTCCTTAACGCGGTTGATTTTATTCTCCTTTGTTTAAAAATCTGTTACATAATAAAAATATTGGCTCTACGGCGCTTTAGCTTTATTTGCCTTATAAGAGTGAAAGATACGGTATAAACCTATATAAATAAGTAAGTACTAAAAAACTGAAAGATTCAGACCTTTACACCTACAAAAGAAATCAAATGTATAACGATACAAAGATTTATAAAAACAAAATCTTGTATCACAATGACAGTCGCAAGTTTTTTGCAACCGCCTTATCCAAATTACATAAAGAAAGTAATTTCTTATACGAAATTACGCTATTTCAACACGTTATTAGTATAAAAGTGTTTTTCAAGTATACGATATAGTAATCGAATAAAAACGCGATGATAAAAAAATGACCCCTGATTTTGATGAACCGAATAACGACTTTTACATTTTTAATACAGACAGTTTATATAATGTCCGCACACAGGAGATGTTAATGTAATGTGAGTATATAAAAAAATTGTCTGTAATTTGTACATAAGCTTTACATGATTGAGTAATCTCTTTGATTAATAATTTGCCAAGAACATTTTTAACTTGTATAGCGATTTCGAAAACAATGCTTCCAAATTACCCAGGTCTGACATTTATTTGGAAATAACATAAATCACTCACGCGGACAAAACGACTGAACGAACCTTTGTTATCGGCGGCAATGAATCCAAGGATATTGTCGTGTCGCAGCATAACCGTCTGGTAAATCTCGGCCTCCCTAAACCAAGACCTCTCCTCCCGGGAGCTGAAGATCTTGACGGCGACGTTCTCGCCCCGCCATCGACCTCGCCACACTTCTCCGAATCTACCCTTGCCGATCGTCTCCACCAGCTGAATTTGGCGAGCTATGCTACGCTGGACCAGAAGCGGCAAACCCACTGGAGATGAGAAAAGGATGTTTCTTAGGATGCTCATTGCTTTGTTCGGTGATAGGGAAACATTGTGGGTGTACAGAGTTTATTGTACGCTTTTGATGGGCGTTTTATTCTCTTATTTTATTGGATGTTAGTAACAGGTATGATTAATAAAGGAAAAATATAACGAAAATGCAGTTGATTGGATCAGTAGCTTTTATAACGATAGTTAAATGGCGAATAAAACTTTTGTACATGTATGCATTTAAATATTTAAAATAAAGTATTGTTCAAAGCATAAGGATTTTTGCGATTGTATGCTGAATTTATAAAGTTAAAATATCTAAGAATTAGTGTTGGACATAAGACTAGTGTTTGATAAAAAATCATTAAAACACGTAATTATGTGAGAGCATTTTTAGAATAATAAATCAAAAGTATTTAAAGAACTATACGTTAAAGAACTATAAATGAGTAATTCGAAATAACAAATTAATAAATATTTAGAATGTACTTCGTTTTCAAACTTCTTTTCGAAGATCTGTAAGTATTTAGTTTTCGCGGTGAAAAATTGACTGTTTTTCTTGAACATATTATTCATTTTCATACTTTCCTTTTGTTTTTCTTATGTTTCATAAAAAGTACTGTTTCGCGTTTAAATATTCTGACCTCGTAATAAACATTCTGCAAGGTAGATAATTATTGGAAAAATAAGCAATCACGATTTATCTTAGACCAAATATATTGTTTGATAATTCCAAATAATAAGAAAATAGCGAGCAATGTGATTCATAAATTAAAAATTCATAAAACTCGAAAATTAAAAAAAAAAAATTTATGTTTAATCTTCATTCTATCTTGAATCAAATTTTTTCATATAAAATAATATTTATTTTCAGAGACAACATTTACATTTCAGGCATAGATGTGATAGATAATACTAATAAAAAGATCAGTTTGTTCAATGCTTACTGATAAATTATATTTGCATGATTCTCGTACAATATCTAATAAATGCAAAATGTGCGAAAAGAAATATCCTCTTTCCAAGTATGACGGCACAAGTGACGATAAAAAGAAGTAAATTGAATAGGATAAAACTTACATTATATACTAATATAAAACTGAAAGAATTATTCATTTTGTTCAATTAAACATACTCACATGAGTACAATGTATAATGTATAACATATAAAATGTATATAGAATACGTTGAGTTGATATTTTTGATACAAGAGAAGATCTATAACTTTGTGACTACTTTTAACATAAATATATGAACATGATTTACGTATAGTTATAGTACATAGTTCTTAAATTATTAAAAGAAAAACATAATTAATTAAATTTCCTTTATTAAAAATTGCAATGCTTATTTCTAAAATATAGGAAAATTGAACTTTGAAGTATAGTAATGCAAAACTTAGGCGTAAAAAACGAGAGCTAAGTTTTAGCCATTAATAACATATTTATAAATGCATGACATTTGAAGATACGATGATTCTACGATGCGAATAACGTATGAACACGAGTATACTTGTATTCGAGGAAAAACAAAAGTTTTTCTACCCACGAATCATCCTTGATGCCTCATTTCAATACATGACATTTGCTCATTAATTTAGTAAAGACAAATACTTCATATTTATTTTATTGTAAAAAAACTTAACTTCGTACGTTGAACTTGCTTGTCTTTTTTTACATATAAGATAAAGCACTTGAGGAAATTATTCGCATAATTTTAATAGTTCATGAAAAATGTTAAGCAACTTTCAATTCAAATGTATTTTTCTTAATTTTTTGTAATATATATATATATATATTTAAATAGTGCAATACAATAATATGATTTATATAAGCGAATATTCAGATAAGGTTGAGGAAAAAAGTAAGAGAATTCCAATTTGATTAAAAAAGTACCTGTTATCTTTTTGATATTTTTCGCCTGATAATGTACATATTAATGTACACATTAATTTAAATAGTCCCTAGATTAAATTCCATATTAATAGGAATATTTAAATTTTGAAATTAACAGTAAACAGAATTAGAGCAAGACAGTTATTTCAGAAAATTAAACGCTTATGTAGCGGATGTAGATATTTAGATCACCTTTTTATGATAATGATCATTGATTATAAATTATTTGTTTATTTCATTTGAATTTGGAAATAATCAACTCAATGTCTGCAGTCAATTAATCACATACCCTTGCAATATAAATTCCATAATTTCATAGTTATTATAATGATGAAAATTTAATATAGTTTTAGCCTGCAACATGTTATTTAAAGTAAATAAGTATGTAAAACATTGATAAGCAAAGATTTACGGAGTTACGGAAATAAGATTAAATAAGTATCGTGTGAACTTCTTAGATTAAAGGTTATTTTCGTTGTTCATAAATTCGATTCGTGAGATTGATAATAGGTAATTCGTTATGGATCTGCTTATCAATAGTGACTTTGTAATACTATTTTTCTAGTTCAAGTGAATGTTACATATTTTTGATCAGTTATATTGACAAATTCCGATCAAAGTTTCTATTAATGAACTATAAAAATTAGATATGTTTCATTTAAATTTGTTATTTTATGATATTTCTTTAATGAAAAAAATCATCATATATATTATATAATTTAATATCAGGTATTTCAAAATGACATGATTAATCTGTAAAAAATGGAGGCGCTGTTTAGCCGTATGAGAAAAAGACCAATAAAAGTAAGAGTAGACGTTTGTTATTAAATATTAATTATGATTTATAATACTTTGAATAAAAAATATCGCAGTTCAAAATACGAATATTATGTGACATTCAAAATTTTAGTAATCAATCAAATTATTATCGCAATTACTTCTAAATTGCTAATAATATTAGGCGCTCTTTATTCTTTCCAAGAATTTTTCCCTTTTTAAATTGGTCTTTTTTAACATTTATTTATCTGTACATGTTAAATCACCGATCATTACGTTATGTAAACATAAACAAACGCATGTTAAAGCAGTTTTTGTACACTTTCCATCGTGCATTGGCGATAAATTCATTTTTTAACCGCACAAATGGACACAGTACTTAAGTTTTGCTAAATAATTTTTCAACAGACCAAAGTAATAAAAATCTACATAAACTTTTTCGTCAGACTTAAGCAGTAAATTTACTTATCTTAATTATAAATTAATTATTACATTAATCATGTAATGAAATGAAATTGTTGCTTTTAATTCATACGTACAATTGAAATAAAATACAGTGGTTATTTTTACGTTGCCACAGGAATAGGAATGCCTTTAACTGTACTTTATCATTAAAAAAATATCATCATTGCAATCGTGAATGTTAAGAGATTGTAAACACTTTTATACGAGTATTTAAAATATTTGATTAAACATGAAAATTGTATGACTGTACCGACCTCGTGTAGTGATCTTTTTTTAAAATTAATTTTATTAGTTCAACGAAGTTAAGGTCCAATAGTGTTTTGCAGTTTGACATGTCGAAATGCAAGTCATCAAAAATCATCGGACTTTTACAACGAGAATCCGTACCGTACAAAATTTACTGGCTAAAAATAAAAATCTTTTCCGCTGTAAGACCCTTACCAAAATATAATATTCCTACAACAAGAAACATGTACACTTATATTACTTTTCGTTGAGCTAACAGATGTTAGGGGTAACGAGAAAAGTATTTAATTTGAAATTCTGAATTACATCTGTTTGCGATGCAGTTATTTTCACAGACACATTTCAACTCGGTGTATCACCTGTCAAAGAATGAAGCTATTATAGTTGAAAGGGACTCACCGGAACCGCTGCCGCTCGTCGTCATTTCGAGCATATCGCGAATAGTGACACCGCCGAGGATGGGTCGATCGGGCGCCTCGAGCGAGTCGTCGGGGAAATGCCGACCCGCGGGCCTCCTCCTCGTCATATATATGTTGTAGACGATCACAGCGGTCACACAGATCGCGCCTATCGGCACCGCTATCGTCAGTGCCATCTTCCATGTTTCCCATGTTGCTCGCCCATTAGCCGATGCTACATAGTGCGTCCGTGCGTTCGAGAAATTAATGCTCTATTAGGACTCTTGTGTAAACTGGTTTTTCTGTTTAAAATATAAAATCAAAGTCTTTGGACGTGACGTCAAATACTTTGATTTAATTTGAATCCCAAAGCTGTTCTGTTATCGCCCGAAAAGGTGAACTTTTGATAGAGAAATTACCTTTTAATGAAATACGCGGAGATATTGCCTGCGTTAAAAGTCATTTTTAATTTAAAAAGTACTCGTTGAAAAATAAAAGACTTGATCGAATCGAACGTAATTATTCCCGCCACCGCGAGACACACTTATTAGGTATAATAAGTACGCCAGCACTGAGAACAGCACTTACTCGATACTACTGGATTAATGGCAAGAGAGATAACCAAATTTAAAAAATAATTGTGGCAGATTACAGTCTCTTTAAGATAAAAAATTTTTTCATCTATCATTGCTCGATCGATAAAGTGGAAATTTACATCCTCTTGACCACTTAAGAAAAGTGCATTTCAGAAATTTGAATGCAAAATGACTCGTTTTGGCCTCGAGAAGGCGAACATTCGAAACTTTTAGAAAAAAGAGGCGCTTATCGTTAGATTTTACGATTCCCCGTATTCGAGATCCGGTATCTCCACGTAAGAAAAAAAAGGTTTCGTTAACCATCAAGAGTTGCACCATAATCAGCGCGACCATTAAACCGCGTAAGAGATAAAGAAGGAGGAATAGTCAGAGGGGGAGACGTAGAGGATCATGCAGCAAGCAAACCACAAAAGTCGATTCAGCCAAGTGGACGGCCAAGCGTAGGCAAAAAGGACGTGCAGAGGGTACGAATATATATATATATATATATACAGAGGAAGCAGATTATAATACGCGGTGCTAGCAGGCAAAGCAGGTGCATTCCAGCAGTGATCGAGAAAAAGTTTACAACGGCGTTTCCCACACAGACAATAGCAGCCCTCCCCCCTCGCCACTTTTATCCTATCGAAGGATTAGAAAGTGGGAGAAGTTAAAGCTTTTACAGGCAGTCGTTCATCGGTGCTGTAATAGATAAGAATTATTTCTATGATACCTTTCGTTCAAACACAACCTTTTATAAAGTGCAAGTGGCACCTCTTGATTCTCAATTACTGCTTCTTACCAAATTTTATTCCATCCAGTGAAATGTGAACGCATGCTCTTTGTGTAGGAATCCATTCACCCTCTGTATTATGTGGATGCACTCTAAATCGTTTTCAAGTTCGCTTTAAGGAAATGCATACGCAGTTTAAGAAATACACCGTAATTTGATGCGTAACGTTATTCGCGTTGCATTTCCTTTATTATCCTGAGTAAGACATTGACGCTGACAAATATTGGATGGATTTTTACTCGATTGGAAAAGGTCAGCTTATAGGCTATATAATTAACATTATATCCATATACTTTTACTTCGTCCGATACAATGCAGCACGAATGTGAATACCGATCGATGTGTAATAGTATAGTATACTACGACTACACGAATTCTCCCCTTTGGTAATTTTCATTACAGGTATCGTGTACTTTCGGTGTATTGCTCTTACGGACGAAGAACGATTTAAAATATAAACTGCGCTATTAATCAGTTTTATCTTTTAGAATTATTAATTTAAATGCTTATACGATATGTGATCAAATGAAATATCCCAATATAATATATTACGTAATCACAAATAATTACGGTAAAATTATTAAAATCTTAAGATAGCTTTACTTAATATTTCACTTTATCGCTTGAATACACTTTACATTACGCTGCGTGAATTCATAAACGTATCAAATCTCAATTATTTTATAAGTACAAACAAACGAAAGCAAAATCATGTTTTATGCATCGAAAAACGGTACGAAATAAAAAATAAATTCATACTATTTTTCATACTTTATGGTATTTATCATGACGATGTCTTACCTTTGAATCTTAGAGTTGATCGAAGCACTACAGACTACATCGATAAATACATACAAGATGCTGTTAATTTATTACTTAACAATAACACCACACAAATCTAAGCATTTTGAAAAATTGCAAAGAATCGAACGATACAAATACAATTGTACACTTTATAGAGTACACATAATTTCGTCGCCTTATTTCTCATTGGCCTCGATTCATTAATACCAAGTGTTAATTAATTTTAATACCACGTAATTAAAAGGCAAAACCATATGAAAGACTAAATTTTACAAAATATTTGTAAAATAAATTGATAAATGCAGAAGAAATTTTTAATTGATTGCAAGCCGTTAATTCTTGTTCTTTAATCAATAAGCGTATTCATTTTAGCTACTATGAAACTTAATATTTAACAATAATACATTTCCCTACCTTCAATTACTTTTGAATAAGAAATGGAAAACAATTTCTTAGTTATTTAGTCCGTAATATAATATTGAATATAACTTTCTTGTATTCGATTTTACGTTAGAATTTGGTGCTCATCTTATTGAAAATATATTTCAGTGAAAGTGTTCGAAAATGTATAATTTAGATCATGAGCAAACGCCCCAATGAATGATAGGTTTAGAAATGGACGGCGTCTTGGGAATTTAGAATGAAATTTGATGACTATGACAGTCGAAACATTCACGCGACGATGAATTAAATGGACGCAATGTCCAACAACGCATCGGCTGAAACGTCACCCAACGTAACAACTGCAAATCGTGTATCGTGGTTAAGATTACTGATGATTTAATCGGTGCTCGCAAAGCATGTTTTATCTAGCTTTTCGGGAAACCTTACATGTAAGCTGTATCGAACGCCGACGAGAGGTTCACAAATTATTTATCTTTTTCTCTTCCAAAGGTTTTTTCGTTTCGTATTACATCGTATAATTTCATTCGATCACGAATCTCGACAATTTCATCGCTTTATTCTGATTAAATTAAGATTTTCTTTCGTAGAGATGTAACACTATACACCTTTGATAATGAGATTTTAAATACTGTACAATTTTTATGAACGTGCTAATTCTTTATATCGATGTGCAACTGACGAATAGTCCTCAAATTTGTTTTGAAACGATACTCTACAGAAACTTATTTGACAGATTCATGCCATTGATGGCAATCGTTACTTTTTCGATATGATTCCAAAATACAAGCGATAATCAATATAATAATATTATAATTTCTAATCAGAAAAATAAAGATTTTACAATAGTATAATTTCAAAGTACGTGTTAACGAAATTATTGAAAATCAGACTCGTTTATTAATTGTACGATTAAAAATATTCCAATACTTTAATAAAGTTTGTTTTTTCCTTACGAAAAATTTCTTTTTAAATGACGTCTATTTTATTGATTTTGATAGCATTTTAGTTAAACCGACGGATTTATTCGATTTAAAACGTGTTTATCCTTCATTAATTCATATTGATATCATTATTTTTCATAAAAATTCAAAAAATTTCAAAAAATTCATAACGAATTTCATTTCAGATATTGATATAAATACTGACATAAACTGACAAAGTATTGGTCGCTAATTTTGTTCTCGTAGCGAGTACTTCACCGACTTTGAAAATTTCTTTTTAACAACTGATAATGAACTGCAACTAGAGGTTCGAGTCTCCAAAAGTTTTATCCCAAGTTTATCCGTTGCGCGGTTGGGAACTCAAAGAACCGACAGCAGTTCGTAAGTAGTAATCGATGCTAAAGGTAGATTCTCCAGGCAATAAATCATATCTTTTTTGCAGCGTCGACTTTCCTACTCGTACTTTATATAAGTATCTTTCTTTGAGTCTCAATATATATGCGTGTGTTTAAACCTGACGTTAGATGCATTAAGACCATAATTTGTTTTGGCGTTTCTCTTCTCCTTTTTAATTACGTTAGTCTTGTATATAAAAGAAATGACGATTCTTTTTCGTCATTGAATTAGAACGCGTGGCTTTCTGACTAATAATAATATTACAAGGTAATCATGACGCTGATTCTGCATACCTAAATTCCAACTTAATTAAAGTCTCAGGTAAAAAAGGCCTCGTATCTTATGCAAAATTCTTACGCGTTGGGTTACATTACACGCTTACAAAATTTAACGATTGAAAAATTTATTGCTCGCAATTATTCTATTAATACCTTATCTCCCGCAATAAGTATAAGCGCCCATATTTTACTTCTAGATACTTTGTACGTATCTTGCGAACTCTTTTTACACCGTTTATTCAATAAAGCTGATATAACAATTGTGCACGTTTGACTTCTATTTTTGAACTGCTCATTTCAAACTCTCCATTATTCAATTAGTGTAGCATATTATACAGGAACATAAGAGCCATTAATCTAATTTTTACAACTTTGTTAAATATAGTATACATTTTTATTCACAAATAAATTTATTAATAGTATTTTTTAACTTAGGACTTGATGAAAATATCAACGAATTAATGCCGGACATTACTTTCGCGTATTCGTATAAATTAATTATTTAACTTTCTGAAAAAGAGCCGTATAAATTTTATACAAATGTATAATTCAGCTGAATTCAATTGTATCGAAATTATAAAGACTTAGAAGTGATTTGATTTGTAATCGGAAACCATTGTTACCAATTTATCAAAAACTTCTTAACTCGTCTTCGCATTGACTATTAATAGTTGGATATCGAAATATTTTTTCCATTAAATTGCAACGTACCGCGCTAACGTCTCTTATTTTAACGCATCGAAAGTCTTGTGCGGCAACAATCTGTAGAATTATTATTAATCGGCATAAAAAATTGATAGAGATGAGTGACGGCTTGAGCAAAAGCTATCGACACCCTGGACGTGATTAAGTCTACTCTTAGCTGGCTACGAATCCCCCGGGTATTCGCACGCGCTATTTTCACGCTTGTGCCCCATGAAGCTGTACCAACGATAACATTACACCCGGGTGCACTTGTCGGTGCATTTCTCCGTGAAATTACTAGTATAATGAGATTCTCGAATCTCGAGATTTCAACGCTCTGTGTTTTTATATCTGTCGGTATGTATAAGGGAAAAGTAGATTTATTGCTAGGACGATCGCGTTAAATTATTTTCATTTAGCTTCTTTTTGAGATCTTTGCAATGCATTTCTTCAAATTGGATAAAATCAAGAACAACGTGAGATAGTAGATTAATCATTGACAAGGTTTCAAATGATACATTTTATCGATAAGATTACTTCCATTCTTACATTTATTTATCAAATTTCTATACGCATACAAAGTTTTAGTTTAATGATAACTAATAAATACTCGTAGCTTTTATCCTGATCGCTTCTGCTTAAAACTGTATATCTATACGCTCGGGAACGTATTTTATGCGTTCTTTGGCTTTCAGCTGAGTTAGGTTTTTAAATATGACAGATTAATGTGAACGTAAAACTTAAATAGTTACAGAGAGCCGATCGAGTTCAAGCGTAGTGTGCCCAGATTAACAAGTTTTTCTATCTCGAATCAACTTAACGTAATTTTAGCCGTACATTTCTTTCGCGCAAGTTAATTTGGGTTTAAAACAATTTATCGATAATAGCAATAAATGCACGGAAAAACAAATTATTACGGATATTAAAGTGGTCACTTGAAATTATTTTCATTTTATTCGTTTTATATAAGGTAATTAAAGGTTGATAGATTATTAGACAAGCATATTGACACTATCTTACATAACAGCAACGCAAGGAATAGAATAATTTGTAAATTTTTCTCTGTCGATGCAATTAATTAGTGCAGATTGAAATCTTTAAAAATAAGAGAATCACGCGAGTGCTTTAAAATATGGTTTAAAATAATCGACGTTACATTACTACTTGTAATTGTAGAGGAACAACAACATAAGTAAATATTTATAACTGTCCACTGAACCTCAGAAGATTAAAATGAACAAATAATGACTATTTTTTAACGAACTCAAACGTTTATATTTACATACAATACAAATATTTGCTTGTTTACGAACGTTTTAAAGAATTTAGAGATTATAAGAACGTATTACATTGTATTCAATGTAAAGATACATAGCTTAGATATGCATAGTCAAGCCGATTGATACTCACAAATGATATTAATCGTTTATTTATTAATTGACAAATATTTATTCAATGTTTATTCAATTATGAATAAACTCGCTGCTAGCACATTTAAAAACAAAACAAAGAGAATGGAATATCAAATGAAAATATGAAATTGGTTTGAAGTATTGGATGGCTTTGAGAAGAATGAAAGTAGTGATATCAGAAGAACGATTAAGAGACGATTAAGAGACGATTAACTCACGATACAATAAAAATCTACAAAATGTAACAATGCATATTACGATACTGAAACAATTCAAACAATTATAAACAAAATAGTATTGGTAACAGACTAAGTGTACTGAGAGTTGAGAATTGAATAAGCAGATGAACCTAGAGATTCAATATTAAGTATAGCTTTGGTAAAGCTTCTTTATGCCAAATTAAAGCTAATTTTGACAAATGCAAATTCAAAATTTGGAACTCTATGTTGAAGAATGTAATTTTGAAGAAATATTTATTAGTATTATTTAAATAGTGCTAAGCAAGATTCGCAAACTTGTAGATAAGTCCTGTCGTTCCTCAAATATGACTTATTTGACTTATTTGAGGAACAACAGGAACGGCGAAATCATAATTCTAGTTTTTAAAATAAATGATACAACATGAACAATTATAAGATGTTTCACTGACATCTTCCGTGTCATTTATCTGGGAATTTCATTAACAATTGCTTAATCGGACTAACCTACTAAACAGAAGATTTATCATATAATTAAGATCGTTTTCAGCGAGAGACTTGGCAGAGTATTTCAATTCTCACAGTGAACTACTAACTGCTGTTTAACAAATGAAATTAAAAAGATTAAAGATATTAAAGAATATCTTTATGAGTTAGATATATGAGTAATATGTAAATCAATAATTCATTTAAAGGAATCAGCTTTCACGGAACCTTTTTCCTAGAAGTCCTACAATTGATTGTCTTTCTTCATTAAAATATTTAAAAATTCCAAGAGCCATTGTGTCTCAAATGTTCATTACATGTCGTAAGATCTAAGATGTAACACATTTTACGGCTGCTGATGAAACACCAAAAGGATTGTACGAAGGAAATAATCCAATGGAATAATAACGAACACATAAAAAATAACACTCAGTTCCTCAAAAATATCATTGCCCGTGATGACTCATGAACCTATAGCTATAATTTTTAATAACCAATTTTCTGAAAGTAAGACAACAGAAGAACGACAACCTAAGATAGTATATTAAAGTCCAAACTTTGTAAAGATCACGTTTATTGTTTCGTCTGTTATGAAGGACGTATTTACCACGAAGACGCTCTATAAAATGAAACAATGGGTTACTTATAGGTGTTGAAAAAAGATTACAAGATATAGGATGAAAAAAATAGTTTCATTTGGAACAACATTCAACCAACTACTTCACCACAATGACAGTTACATATTTATCTGTTTCTGCGACTTCTTATTATTCTTAAAGTCATAATTTGTAAAATAAAGGTCACAATGTCGAGTGAACAATATATTGCATCGAAACCAGATATTTGAATGAAAACTTAACTTCAGAATTATTTGAAAAACAATTAGAGCAATATTACAAAAATATTATAACTGCAACATAAGTTTCAAGAAAGAGTGAACATAATAAAAACCACTCTAGAACAAGATTTTCTTTCAAACTATAAATTCGAAAAACAGTAAGTAGTCGTAGATAGGTTTTTATGTGAAACTAATAGAATTTATTTCAGTAAAAGAGTATTTATAAGCAAATCCGAGTATGAAAAGAAATACTTCTTTTATGGTTTTTAAAATATGTTACGATTACGCACATTTTTACTTTTATGCCATTATTTTCGATGATTTTCTCGTTGAAAACAAATCCCATTAACTTTATAGAGTATTAAATCACAACATGAATTTATCGAACATAAAATTAACTTACGATATTCAGACGGTAAGTATTTGAAAATTTTATCGAGAAATCAGAAATTTTATTATTTTATACGATAACATTTATTATTTGAAGAATGTGAAAATTTATTAAGACACGGATGATTGAAACATTAGAAAATACTTTAAGAAAAGCATATTGTCAATTCGATAATGTTAAAATATTTATTTATGCGATATAGAGTCAGTTTGAGGAATTAGCATTTATCTCTGACATTTACAGTGGCATAAACAACCATTTTCGATCAGGTTATGAAAATTTAATTGATTATCACAATTCTAAATTTGTAGCAGATATAAATAAATCTGCCTTAAAAGGATAAGAAATTATATCATAAGAACGACACTTAGCCAAAGTATTCCGAGAATTCTAAATGTTGGAATCCAATGGAGTTAGATGAGTGATTAAAAGAATTTACCAAGTTTTTTGTCCGACCACTCTTGGCAAAAAGTGAAATCCTTGGCAACTAGGAAACGTCGCTTCGATGATTATCCGCGCGGCACGAGTACTCGATTTTTCACAGATTCAATCACGCGTGCAGTTTCACTGAATACTCAAAGTACTTGATTATAATAAATCACAAATGTAAGTTAAATGTCATCCAGGAAATTAAAGACGGATAAACTAAAATACTGTAAAGATGTAATGAAAGTACTTTAAAGAAATGGCGTGTGATGTTGAATTGAATTTGATATGAACAAACGATAATGGTGCGACCATCGTTTCAATATCGTAGCAACAGTTTGTCGATCGAATCACACGAACGCCTAGGAGAAAGAATACGAGAGTTGCCACAGTGATGGCACTTTCGAATGTACGGTATGTTTCTTTCTCACTCTACGTAGAAACACAGAGAGTATTCTCCCTGGCAGTGGTCACTTTCCATTATTCCTTCTTCTTTATGCACTTTGTACCCTTTTCACTTATGGTCGAGTTTTACCGTAAACATTTACACTCGGACGACTCGGCCTCGTGCTACTAGAATCAATGATCGTTTCGTACTGATTAGTAAATACTGCTTTGTGTTGTTTTCCCTCTTTTCCTTGATTTCAATCACTCTTACATCGATTCGGTACATTGACGAATTGGATTTATTTTATCGAATCTTTTACTCTCCTACCACTTGTACCTTAGAGGTACCAGGAGCAAAGATTATCATTAGTTACGTAATGATAATAGATGAAAAGCAAAAATATCGGTTGCTTGTTTATAAGGTAATTCAGCTAAATATATTTTTTATTTATTATCGAACTTTTATTGCGCACTACTTAAACTATTGCGATATAAGTCAAATTAAATACTCTGAAGCCGTAAGCATGATAGACATACGTGCTATTTATTATTATTGCATATTACGGTATTATATCTTTCAGAATTATTATCTTCGAATATATTTTATTTTTTACGAATTACGGTAAGGCTCACTACAAAATAAATATATAATAATTTTTACAACATTGTGATTAGAAAAATATATGTATATAAAAAAAGGCTCGAAACCGAAAGCGACAACTGAAGAACGTAAAAATTATGTATTTTTTGGTGAAAGCGAAGACGTGGAGTTGCTCGTACGTCAACGGTTTAACCTTGAATCTACTCACGAAGCAATTATAAAAATTAAAAGAAATACAGTTATGATGATGGGCGAATTCAACTCACGCGCACTTCATCGACATAACATCTTGCCATCGCGTTAATTCTGCGTAGAAGAAATATTCGCATACAAAGTTCTCGCGACTTATGATGTATTTAAATTGAGAATAAGTAAAAGATGCCTATCGGCTAAAAGAATGACGTTGGATAAATATTCTCACGTTATGTACACAACATTTTTCTTGTCCGATTTTAGTTTCATTTCTACAAATTTTGAACATTTGAATAATTTGAAAATAACAAACGTCAAACTTTGATAGGAGACTATAAAAAGTTGATTTCGATTATTAATTTTATATATTTCTCGTAACATTACATTGGTATTAAAAGCTTCATTTTGTAAAATTGTATTATTACATCTTACAACGTGTAAAAATTAGAATGTTATTATAAACTAACGCATTCAATCAGCACTTTTATATAGGAAATGTAAGCAGACGGATTTAAAAAAGACTCGCTTCATTAGGCACGAGAAGAATAAAGACAAATACGTTCAAACTTATCTCGCAAACTTTTATAGGGTCTTACTCGAGCTTTACCCTAGTTAAAGAAAAATTAGATTTCTCCATATAATCGTGCGAGTTTAGCACGATGATACACTCGCACGGGAAGAAGTTTGCACGATTCCCTCCCACATAACCCGATAATAATTCTCATGTTCTACTCTTTTATCAAAATTGAAAAAAGTCAAAAAGTAATAATTTATTTACAAATGTTTACCGTTCAGGAACCATTTTCAGTCCTCGCGTAAAAATACTATTTTCATGTAGACAATGTATCGCTCACTCGTACCACGTCCTATGCTTACGAGTCGATCATACAAATTGAAAATTAAACAAACATAGCATCGTTGCATAGTTCATGGGTAGCCTAAAAAAATAGTGTTCATACCGACGGTAAACATCACGTTCGTTTCTCGGAAGAAATTCGTCGACTTCAATTAAAGTACCACTCGGAGGTTTCCCCTCCCAATGGATGCGTCACTGACCACACGCTCGAATAGATCCTGTGTTACACTCGAAAATGTATTAGCCGCTGGTGTACACTTGCGGCTAAAAGTTGTAACCATACGAAAGGATTTTCTGGGGTTTCTAGAATGAAAAGATTATTATTTCATCGAAATAAAGGATCCCGTGCAATATTATTAATCAGAAATAACCTGTTATACGCATTTAACTAAAATTTGGCAGAGTTTCCTTTTTATCACAACGTGCGTTTATTAAGTGTCTTATTTTATAATTTATCACTGGCGTTAGCCAATGTTTCGCTCTTTTATATTTACGTGTGACATCCTATCAATACGAAGAATGGATTTTACACATTATTCTCTAGCTTCACCCTTTCCAACCATATCTTACAAGTTAATGCAGTTTTCAACAACTTCGCTAAATATAAGAAAGACCGAATCTCATGAATAATTGAAAAATATCAATATTTTAACGTAATACGATATTACTTTAGTCAAATTTCTTTCTTTATTTTTTACTCTTTTTACCTCTTGGCTTTACTAAAATACATCTTTCAAGGTCTACAAAACTTTCTCTTCCGATGGACTGTACAAACACGATATTTGTTTCTTTCTTGGTTACTACTTTGCCATTGTCGAGGGCAAATACGTATTGTGTGTGTGTGTGTGTGTGTGTGTGTGTGTGAACACGCAGACCGAGCGCATAAACAGTCGAAATGTCATGTCTTATGCAATATGCCATTGCCTGACGTTATAGTGGATGAAGCCAAAGAGGAGAAGAGAACGCGCTAAATAATATATACGTCACAGTGATAGCAAATGTTACAAACACCGATTCCTTCTGAGAAAGTTGTACACCTATCACGTTTTTAAGTTGAAAGGAGCGGATGTTGTGGATTTGTTATACGTAGTGAAATACTGAACGAGTTTTGAATTACAAATTAATACGTAGGCTATTTAGGCATATTATTTAGGCAGATAGCAATATATATATATATATATATATATAAACAGACATTTATATTTTTCATTTTATAAATATATTATTACGGAATTAACGAGTAGCCAGATTTATATTGAGTTTATAGGCAATTTTCAAATTGACTGTTCGTTTAAATTGTCCTTTAACATAAAACTATATTGTCAATTTGAAGTCAGTCTAAAATTGTTTTTGGTACTTTTTTATCAGAGCACAATTTGGCTCAATTTAAAGTAGGAAATCGAGCACGAGATTGAAAATCGTAAAATAATGTATTATACTTGAATAGATAGCGAATACGCGTCGTTATAGAAATGCTGAGTTTTATTGGTTTTTGCTTAATAAAATCTTGGATTACTCGTGAGTTCCTTTTTATGCGAAGTAGTTTTAACGACGATTCAGTGGGTCTTTTCCTTTGGCGTTACAATATTCCTTCTTCTTTTGTGTGGCCTCTCGTCGTCACGACGATTGTTATGAACGAAAAAAAAATGTGAATGAAGACAAAGAGCACCGTGACATTTTGAATAAAACACGTACGTTGCGTGAGATCCAACAATGAGCGACCCCAGGACGATCCACAAAAGCATCTTCTTGCGAAAATTGAACCCCCATTGTCTTCCGCGCCCTCATTAACGCATAAACACAGCGCAGGAATTCGTCGCCATGAAGGTCACGCTTTTATAACATTGAGCGTTTCTTGCTTGTTCCAATTGTAGATTTCGTAGATCGAACTCTACATACGGCCAATCGATCAAAACACGTAGACTAAATGTGCTTTTAACTTCATTTGACTCGTTTTCTAAGTATTTGTAATTAAAAAATATATTTCAACGTGTACTATACTATGGAAACGTTGCGAGCGAGCGAACGTTTCTACATTTGAATATTTATAGATTTATCTATCCCAGAATAATAAGAGTTTGATAATGTAACGTCATAGCATCATTCGTTATTCCGGAGCAAATAAATTATTTACGAATCGACATAGATTAATGAAAGTTTTTAAAGAAAAAGTTTTTAAAGCGACTGTTAAGATTTAGTGTATTGTAATATCGACATCATAGCTTCCTCGAAGCAAAATGGCTAACTCTAATTTTTTTATCATAATTCGAATGTAGGACACTATAATTAATAAAAGTTGAATGTACTTTTATAAAACGCTTAATGCTGATGCTTAATTACAAACTTTGAATCTGTCGGAAAATGTAAAAACTATCGATGGTAAGTTCCGTAGTAAGTTCGTTCAATTAAGTTTCGTAATTACATATACATGTATATAATGAAACGTACCTCCGATATAGTTGAAACATTTTCAAACGATTACAGTAGCACTTGAAATCAAGATCGCTCAATCTCGTATGGATATTTATAAAGAATTAAGAATTTTGAAAATATTTTATTTATACTTGGTGTCCGTATCTGGAACCTTCGCAGCGACGAAAGCGCGCAATGATGAATAAACACAATACACGAAAAATCGTCCCAATTGAGCGACCGTCCCTTCGCACTTTCCTCGCGTTTCGGCTAAATATCGCGTACCTCCTTCGAGGCGATGCGTCGAGCGATAGGACGATTGAGTGGCCGATATTCTCGAGGGCAGGTGCGCCTTGATATCGCGATTGCAGTAATCCGCGTGATCGCAGCACGTCACGAGGAAGAGTGTACCACCTGGGCCGCGCAGGACATCGCTGTTGCTGCACCACACCGAATACATGGGATCCGGAAAGAAGTTCTCCTTATTGTAACACCTGAGAACATTTTGTTTTAGGCGTGTGTGCGTGTGCGTGTGTGTGTGTTTGCGCGTGCGTGCGGGGATGGAGATGCGGGACAACCGAGATAAAATCGAAACTTTGATTCTCGGCTGAAATTGAGAGGGTGGGGTGCGCCTCTGGCATGACAGTTTTACAGAAATTCTCCTTTTTCCCAAGGACAGAACATTTTGCAAACTTACATTGTCGTTCTACTAGGACTTGCCAATAATAATCCTGATAGGCAATCCTATTTCGGGAATAATACATCCTATGCGTTTTCTTGTTAAATACTTGTACTAACATTACGTGTTTGTAAGCGATAACTTTTTCAGCTGGGTATTAACATTCAACTGTTATTTTTTATTTTTACTATCCAACTGTTTTATCGGTCGACCAAATGGTTAAGACTAAATGCAAATTAAAAATTTTCTTTCAAACCGTGTACTTAAATTACCCATTATTTGTATATATTTGATCAACTAAACAGGATGGTCGAAAAGTTTGTTACAAAACCGGAAAACAATTACTTACAGACTTTCCACTTACGTGCGGATAATTTAATAAATGTACAAATAAAGGATTGAACGAAATATGATTTTCGTTATTTTATTATAAATGAAATTTTAACTGTGAATCTACTCGTTTTATAAACTTACGCCAGATTATTGAATTATTTAAAAATTGGTGCCAATTAATAGTGTCATTGAAATTAATATTTAAATGTATTCAATTTTATTGGTATAAACGAAATAACTTTTTTTGAAGTTAATTCTTAATGGTTTGTAGTATGCCAACGTTCATATTTTAATATCAATTCTTTCTTATGAAATAAAATTAATATTCAGTATCTGCCGAGTAAAAATTTCTGTAGAACTGACATCAAGGAAAGAATTCAAGGTCTTCAGAAACATCAGAAGTTTAAGGAAAACTTATGTATATAAAATTTTTTATAAGAATTAGTGGTTGCTTAAGTATTATAATTATGAATTTTGATTAAAGAAAAAAAACTTACTCTACTGAAAATAAGTTTGCAAACAGATATTAGTTAAGAAATACATTGATTAAAAAGGCTTCAATTCTACGTGTGATTGATAAATATATAGCGTGAGAGCGAGGGAGAGAAATCATGCGAGATAGTGAGATGACATATAGTATAATAGGCTGCAGGTTGGTTGTATATGCTGGAAGAAAAATTATTGGAACTAAATTGAGAGCTGACGTCTGCTCTGCTCTCCTTGACAAACTCTTTTTTTCTCTCGTAAGAGGAAGGGAATAGGTAGGACGAGAGAGAGAGAGAGAGAGGGGGGGGGGAAAGAGAGACAGAAACAGTTTAATCTTGCAAGGAGTCGAGCCTCCTCATGACGATAATATAATCTAGCGTGAGTTTTGAGCATTATTTTAACATATTAATATACAGATTGGAGTACTAGGATTACGGTACTTTTATAATACAAGTAGTCGCATGCGTAGAGAAAGCTATTAGTAAAAGTTTTACAACTGTTTCTACAACTCTCATCGAGTTTATATTCTTGTTTTCTACTTTGTAATCTCAACACCGTATTATCGTTAAATTTTACTTTATAGAAATGGATCAATAGTTGTGTTATTAATTTTACGATGCAGTGGAAAAACAAAAATGTGCTATAAACCAAAAGTTGTAAGTATAATTCAGTTGCACGACTTATTCCACAGATTTAAAATACTAATTTACATTTGTAATAACAGCTTTACTACATAATACTTCGTTTAGGTAAAATAATCGTACCATTAATTCTTAAGAGCATTTGAAATAGTATGTAAGAAGCGAGTCTTACATAATGTTTAAAACGAATTCATTTTCAATCTGTTGAATAAGTAACTTATTTGCAAATTGCAGTTTAATATGGCTCGTAACTTTCGAATGCCAATGCGAATAATAAAATTAAAAAAGATACATTAAATACGAAGATGGAACAGAAAGCAAAGAAAGAATAAATTGCTGAACAGCAGTTGATATATACACATATACAGTCGTAAAGTGTCGGGTGAATTAAATAAAGTAAAGAAATCATATATACATAAGGAAATGACCTACTGATGCGTGTCAATGCGCCTGTGAGTGCATTGTGCTATCGTATTCAATCTATTTACGTACAGGCAGAGCAATAAGAAGTAAAATAACGGAAAAGAAAGAAACAGAACAAGAAACGAAACTTAAATATGAAAAATATAGTAGAGTAGATAAAGAGGTACAAGTGTATGTAAGACTACGTATGTACGACATGCTGATTTTCGAGGTTTGGGAATAACTTTACTTCGTCGAAAGGGCGAAGATTGCAAATCACAGATATTAAGAGAAAGACAGATTTTTTAATTCCTCGAAAGGTGGCACAATTCCGTTTGAAAATGACCAAGACCACTGGTGTGCACGTTTCAGTAATAACTAAATATATAAGTATTATATCATCGAGATTCCAATGACCAGTGTTTATTTGCAATGGATAGGCATTAGAGCCAGCTAACACACCCCTCGTAATAAGCGTTTTACATACACTTTAAAGCGTACGTCAAAGTTCAGACAAGACTTCACCGTCGCGAGGCACAATAGGAGTTACTAGTGAAGGCGCCTTTTTTTACCCCGTGGCCTAAGGCCCAAGGGTGCGCATTAAGAAGGCAAAAGGACCTCTCGTGAGCTCGTTAAACGATCGGAAATAAGACCGTGGAGTGCTTGAGAGGATACGCGTATGTGGGTGCGCACGCATACACGCGTGTGCACGTTATCCATAATTTATCGGAGGAAAACGGGACTATTAACGTCTTTCTCCTCGAAAGCTGTTCGCGTGGGCGGTCATGCAAAAAGGCAATATACTATCGAGAACAATAACAATGAGTAGGTGTAAACACGAGGCTCGCGCGCGTGTGTAACGCGCGGGGATTTGCAGGACGACACGGAGGATTTCTTCGTTTCAGGCGAGCGAGCCCTAGCACTATTGTGTTGTACGCATGTCGATGCCGTTGTTGCCGCTGCTGGAGAATCTAGGAACGCACGAAGCAGCTATCGCTCGTGCTTTATTGCCTGTGGAAAATAAAGGCTGTTCGTGCGCTTCTTTTCTCGTTGTAGACAATAGAGATATTTCTAATGAGAACACATTCGGATGAATTATATACGTATTTGCGAATAAAAATCTCCGAATCTTTACTCGTCGTTGCTATTTTTGCCTTCGCCATCGAGAAGGGCCCGCTTGTTTATTTATAAGTTACAAACAATACAAGTACAAGGCCTCGATCTGATAAAATAGCTTTCAGTGGTTCAAGTTCTTCTCCGAGAAGGCAGGGCATAAATAATGATATGATCTTATCAATAACTTTATACTTGAACAAATTATTCGGAATTCTAAATCTGCCAGTATCGAAGAGTTCGCGATATAGCTATTGACTAGATTCTCATCTCTATGATCGAAGTGTGGGTCTAATTTCAATTTGAGAGTAAGCATGCATTGGAATGGCGTTTAACCGAATGAAAGAGAAAGAGAAAGAGACTCGAGTACACGTGACACTTTAGCGGTATTATAATATCAAATAACTTTTAGAATAAAGAGCAGCGTTGCGTCTGTCTTATTTTATTGAAACGATACGAGTTCACTTTACATCGGTATAAAGATAAAATAAAGAAAGAGGAGGAGTTGAGTAGAAACTACAAGACGATAAAAGAAGAAGAGTAAGTGAAAGTCCGATGCCACCTCCGAGGAATTATAATAGTCTCTGATTAAGTAACTGCTATCTCGAAGTAGCAGCAGTACACTGTACCTTCTTTGTTCCGAGGGTGAAGCTGGGGTTTCACGCCGCGATTGCAATAATCCTCTTTGCAGCACTCGATGACGAAGGTCGTGTTTATCGAGTTGCTCGTCATGCAGAAGATCATCGGCTCGGGCTTTTTCCCCACGCACCTTTAAAGCCGATTTTAAAGCAGCGTTTCAATTTCAGATGAAAACGTGTCATTTGCCTCTTGCAAGATTAAGGCTACTTTAACCCTGTTTTGTCAATAACAATAATTGTCCGATGAGAAAACTCTGATGGAACACTGACTACTCCTCGGGATGCACGTTTGCACGTTTATTTGTCTAAGGCATTTGGTCTAAAATACTCTCTTGAAAGGTAATCATTACGTTTATCTTTCGTCGTTAACCAAACTGATTCTTACAAAGGATCTTTGGAGGAGCATTAACAACTATCGATAGATGGAAATATCACATGAGAAAGTCATCTGCCTTTGGGCTGGCGAGTATACAAAAGTTCTTTGATAAGTTTCCATTAGTAAGTCATCTTTAATTGATGTCAGGGCTGTTGTTACATCGAGAGAAACGTGGTTTAGGATATCAAAAGTGCAGTCAGTATATGAACGTTCCATTAGAGTTTCTTATGGGATCTATGTTAATCATATTAAGAAAATAAAACATCTTTTAAAAACTTCCTAACTTACGTATACTAATAATGTTATTTCAACTCAAAACAAAAATAAAAATATTCAAAAGAAAAGGCAAAAAAAGAAAAATAAAAAAACAGACGAAAAGAATAGCAAACAAGGTCTTGGAACACCGTGCAACGCAATAAATTTTAATTGGCACACAAAATCAAGTACCTTGCGAGGTGTACGTTGAGACCTAAGATAATATGATGGTTCAACAATCTTACAAAGCGTAGTTAAGTTTATAGACAATTAAGGAGGTATGAAACACCAACTGCGATCTGTTACCAACTTAGCATATGGCATTTTAAAGTCAGGTAGGTTCTGTTATCTTTTACGGTAATGCTTCTTCGTTGGTGAAACAATTTATAATTTCTTCGTGATTTTTAATTGAAACAATTCGACTTTCGGAATAATAAATTTTTCATAAAATAGTGCATTTTATGGTTTGCTCATATATTCCACACATCGACGAGCCAGTGAGATACGAACTTTCATACCTCCTACAAACAAAAAAGTGGTAACGGGAGATAAATGTTTCGGCGCAAAATATTTCGCTCGAGTGTGATCGTAAGGTCGTCGCCGACTCGCTTTATTCTCCATGTGTGCGCGCGTTCAAGGTGATCCATAACGCGAATCGACCGTCAGGCTGAAAACGATCGCCAGCATCAGGTGAACGCGTGTGATCCGTACGAATTCGCGTTTTTAACTCACGTTGGTCTCACTGCCGACTGCTCATTTATCCATACGTGTTCGCCATTTTTTTGCTTCGTCTCGTTCCGCAAGATTCACGTTTGACCTTTTAGTCGTTCGCATTTTTTACTTTGTGAAAAGATATCGATTGTAGATCAACTCGCTTAAATGAATCATTCGATATCCTTTGTTTTAGCCCTTTCAAGCATACATGCGAGCAAAATGTTGACCAAAACAACGCTTATGGATGTTGCCAAGATTTTGAATTTCGTTTGTACATGAGAAAACTGTGCATAAATAATTTCCACGAACTGAAGTCGTTATTTATGAAATCATAAATTCTTATAACATTCTCAAATTTATATCTCATAACGCAAATCAAATATCTGCCATGAATTCTAATATATGTATATTGGAAATACTTTTTTTCCAAATGACGAAATCACTCTAAAAGTACGTATAATTACGTTGAGTTCATTTTAAAAATCTCAGTGTGTTATTTTATTCTTCCGATATAAAGCACTAGAATAAATAGCGCGTATCGTAAAGTTTGCGGCTTTTTAATTTGATTTCGCAAGAGTGTCTTAAAAAGACGATCATTTAAAATTTAAAAATATGCGTTCGTAGGCGTGCGCTTTCGCCTTCTCTCTCGGTACGTATTTATAGCACGGAAGACTGAATCGAACGTGAATCCTTGGGAGTAGCAGTGGCAAAAGTGAATGAACCAATCGTACTGTAGAAATAAAAAAAAAAAGGAAATCCACACTACTGCAAAACTGTCAACAGTGTACATAGAACACGCAAGAATTTCGAACTCGTTAATTATCGTTAGATGCGGTTATTTCACGCGACAATTTTAATCGAACAAAAAATAAATCACACACATACACGTATTTGTAAAAATGTGAATTGTACGGGGTTAAGGAGGATGGCTTCCTCAAGGAGAATGGAAACGTGTAAATGAGGAGCGCTTGCGCGTGCCTGTGTGTCGTTGTCCGATTAACGACGTGCGATACGGCGAACGATAAGACAATGGAGCACTCGCTTTTGCGCGTGTAACCGAGTATTTCGCGATGAGGTACGATACCTTGCGTATGCGTACGTATCCGTATGCGCACGCATGGAATAGAACATTGGGAAAGGCGTAACGGATGGAACGCGACGCGGTGTGGCGATGAAGTTCGTTCGCCCTTGGCTCTGCCTCTTTCGAGTTTCTCACTCGATTGACAGTTCGACTACGACATTACACGATTTACCGAAAAAAAGTAACCAAGACATTTTGTACATTCTTACAAATTTACGATGAAGAGCTATCGAATGCTTATTCGGGAACAGTACCTTCGCGCTATGAATTGGAGGGCACGAAAGCATTTGCGTGCTTTATTGCATATATAAATTGTTAAGTTAATTTGTCAAGGGGACAACTTTACTAGCTGAGATGTATAAATTTACTGCGATATCTCAAGAAGAACAGAAAATTAATGGAAATAAATTAATTTATGGATTTTAGGAACGATTAAACTGGTTAAAAGTATATTTCGCACGTGGAATAATGTATTAACGAGACTTAAATAATAAACGCGAACTCGAAGTTCGACTCGAACGTTTGGTTTATCGATGCTAAACAAGAAAGTATCCGAGACGTATGGAAATCCGCGCGGGATAAGAACAATTTGCACGTACGCGTATGCGCCTGAAGCAGAGTTAAGAATTGTCAAACAAAAATTTCACATGAAATAACAATGCATTTTTGTACTCGGAGAGTAAGGGCGATGTTGATCTGGAAGACATGTAAGACGGGCATTGTTAGGAACGCTTCCACAAATCTGTCAATTAATCAACAAAAAGATGAGAGACAGAAATATTTTAAGTCATCACTCAAAATGCCGCACACACGGACATACTGGCCAACCCTTTCCGAGATCGTCTTGTACCTGGGTTAAGTTGGGGCGCGTTGAGAAAGGCTAATACCGGTCGCAAGTTCCGGTTGCAGTGATTGCCTTCGTGGCAGCATGTGTAGTTGACATTGGTTTTCGGATCCCGCTTGCCGTAGCACTGGTGCGGCGCTTCCGGGGGAAGCCAGTTTGCTCGGTCGAGGCACCTTTCATTGCAATACAGATTATGAGATCTTACATTTTCCTCCATGGTTGCGATCTTAAAAGCGGAGCTTAGAGTTTATTGGCCTTGTCGAGGGCAGACTTTTGCAATTCGGGTGAAAAGTAACGAACGACTTGTTTGAGCTTTTGATTTCTCCATCGACCAATCGGTATTATTTCATCAATGAAAGTATAAGTGTACTACCAAGTATCCACATTATAAAATTTACGGCTTGAAATTTATTTGATGATATAAGGGGGCGTTCAACGTCAATCTCTGCGTAATCAAACGGGCCGTAAATGTCGCGTCATTGAATGCGTCTAGTTAAGAAAATTTTCAATTTACGTAATATCCGACTATTATTGACATCCGCTCAGCAACAATTTATCGCTCTACTGATGCTAAAATAAATATTTGTGTTTACTTTACCGTTGCGGAAGAACTCATTATGAGATGTTAAAGTACGTTGAACTTGAAATTTTAAAGTAAATTCGTATTGGTGCTCTCTGTTTTACGATAAAAAATACGTCTATCGATTTTCATCGAACAATCACTTACACTTACAATGATTGACACTCAAAAATATGTTCCGTATGAGGTGCTTTGTAACTGTGATAATATAACTTTTACTCGAGTCTTTGCACAAGGACAAATTGTAGATGTACTTGTTATAGCCGATAGTGCCAAATCTTTGGAATAAATCGAAATTTTTAATAATTAGAAGCATTTACTCATGTGGATCACGTGTATCAGATCACGAACATTATCAAGAAATAAACGATTGATTATGGACATTGTAAATTACCTTAATGACCAAATGTTTTCTTAATAATGATATTTATTCAATGATCAAATGACTCACGACGTTTATAATTAATTTAATATATAAGACTCAATGCCGAAAGGCAACTCTTAGAGGAAAAGTGAATATTTTAATTACTGGATCTCAAAATCACCATGAGGGTCAGTCAGGCAATATTGTACAGTTAATTTAATTCTTTTAGAATTAAAAATTGAATTAAATTAACCCTCTCTTCTTATTCCAGCAAAGCTAAATACTAATACTAAGTTTTATATCGATATTTACAAATAAGAATATTTAGGGAACAAGTCTGTTTTAACATTAAAAAATAAACTATTCTTACAATCTTCTATTAATGTATCTTATATACGGAGAGTATATTTTCCCTTAATAATCAAAGTAACGTCTATTGTAATTCAAGCTTGAGTTATTTAAGCAATTATTCAAAATGTATCAATTCACAGAATTTTTATAATTGAACATTTACTTCTTGGAGTTCAAACCATTATGATTCAATTTATGATTTTCAATTTATGACCCTCGATCAGTTTTGATGCATTATTTTATTATTGTGCAAACTTTTAAACAAGTTTGCATACAACTCTCTAAAAATACCCATCAGTAATGCGTTTGTAAGTTTTAGATTTTGTTTTCGGCTTGTTTGATTTCCGTAGAGATCTTATTTTTGTTACTGGATCAATGACCGTACATGGAATGGAAGACCTTTGTTAAAAATTGTGGATTCTTCTTTTAGCTTGTCAGTTGTTTAGTTCTTTAGAACACAAGGTGTTTTGGAACACGTCAACTTTTCATATTGTATGGTAATAAAATAGCCCACATGACGTTTAATACATTTTTAATTGAATTCTTAATCAGTTCTTTTGTAAAATCTTCGTATTACGCTGGTAACTGATTAATAATTCGAAATGCTCGTCTTCTTTTTATTTTGTTATTTTATTTTCTCAATAAAGTCAATTTTCAATGCTTATTTTCTAAATAAGTCGAATATAATCTCTTGTATGCGCGAAAAATTTATTACCATAATGGTTAATTTTTTTAAAAGTACGTACAACTTTCGTTCGTCAGTTGAACGATAATATTTTTGCATTTAATAAGAAATCATAGGTACACTCAGCTCTATTCATTTGAAAATACCTTTATATCCTAATAAGAAATAAAACTCATACGCTTGGTATCATACTGCCTTCACATTTCTTACAAGTTTTAAAGAAAATGTCCTTGACCTCCAAATCAATATTTTTTCACCTTCATTGTCAATTATGCTACCGATGTATTTAAAGGGTGAAAAATCTGGTTTCGTAAAAGTCACTATCAAAAACATCAGTTTAACAATTAAAAGATTATTCAGTGAGATTACAATAACTAATTTTTAAGCCACTACCTTCATTAGACTTTTTAGAACAGTTTCATTTGCTCCACTTAACTTTTGATTAATTTTATCTTAAGTACTATTCATTGAATATGGCAACAAATCCTATGTGCTACATAATACGACCGTGAGATACAAGAATATTTTCTCTGTTAACTTTTTGTACGATTTTATTTCTTATAACTCTTTTTTCTTAAATTTATTAACATCGATCATTAACATGATATTTTTATATTTTAAGCTATTCGAGTTTTCAGATTTTTTTTATGATCTTTAATAACGATGGAATCAGAATATCGATATTGATAATATTTTTTTTTTAACGAAATGATACGTAAGAATTATATAAGTAATATAAAGACATTCAAAATTCTCTCAATATAACAAATGTTAAATTAAAAGGTGATTTTATTTTAACAAAGCTAGACTTTAGCGCTGAAAAATATACATTTAATTAGTATTAATATCTTTATTAACAAATAAATATGCTGTACATCACAATAATAAGTTGTTTTAAATTTTATCCACACTGAGAAACTCTATAATTTTCGTTAAAAATTTAATCTGAGCTTATTAAAAAATAAGCTTCCAAACAATACTTGATGAAAAGGAAATAAATTTAATTATGCAAAATATACTTGTTCCTTTAATACACTTCTTTGCTCTAGAAAAGAAGCAACTTCCTTTATTAAAATTTATGATTTAATACTATACGTCAACCATACATGCTCCTGTGTATTTACGGAAAAATCAGCAGAAAAAATAATACTATTAAGCATCGGATATATACTAAGTACAATATAATTCAGTCGACTGCTTCGTAATTATAAAAAATATGTATGGATTTTCAATTTTATCTAAAGTCTTTTTATAACGGAAGCTTTCTTATTTTGAAGAAGTATCATGAGTTTTAATTATTAATGAATTTTTTACTACTACCGAAGAAGGCCCTTAAATTTATAGAGAACGTTAATCTTCGTATAGAAAGCTTAAGAATATTGAAAAACTTCCGAAGTAAATTGTATTCATTAAATCAAAGAATCAGCAATAAATTATCACAAGTATTGTTATGTCATTCACAGTTTGATAAAAATCGCTTTGTTTATTTTCACATAAATTGGCAAAATTTTAATCCGACGATACGAAAAGGCAATTTGACATCTTTTTAAAATCCGATTTCTTCCACTTTTTCGTTTGCTGCGCTGTAATTTAAGAGCGGAGAAAGAGAGAGAAAGAGAGAAAGTGGTTTACCAGTCTTGCGACTCTTTCTGCATTTACGTATGGTTTCTCGCGGATACGCAAGCTTAGGTTACAAACGCTCGTACTGTTACATTTCTTTTAGTTCTTTGTACATCGATATTTCTCGCTATCTATACTATAAAATTGTATTTTATCAGAAATCATATGAAATTGTATCATTTATCTTTAAGTACTTCTGACGAGATCACGATATGGTAATATACATAAATCATTTTTCTACGCTGCTTGCAATATATTATTTTTATTATATAGACGTTCAAAATTCTCAGACAATTCTCAAAGCGTAATATTTATTAACAATATACTAATTTATGATATGAAACCGATGGTATCGATAGAGCTTTTACGCTCATTGTTAAAGTCGACAGCTAGGAGTATCGTAAGATCGGAGCTTTCACTCAGACACCCAATAAAAGTCAGAAGCGGAATTCCATACGCATGGAGATTATTGAGATTCGAAATTATATTAACTAAAATCCGAAGCATCGCTGCCGTGCAAAGATAAAAATTAGGCGTCGCTGATCGATACGAGTCCTCCACCTTACCAAGCAGTTGCGATAATTTCGTTGCACTTGTTTTTTTAGGACTGATCGAGCGATCTCCGGTGCGGAGCTTTATATTTCGATGTGGATGATATTTTCTAGTCGAATAATCCTCGTGATCCGTCTGGCGCATTACGTATTTAAGTGTGTCTGACCTCGGCAAGTCAGCGCAGGACCGGCGTTCTACATTATGCTGAATCGCGACGAGCGACACTGTCTTTCACTATTTGACTTCTCACCCTCTCTACGCGCAACGTATAGCTTTACTTTACACGGGAAGGCATCGCTGGAGACACTGATGTCGTCTACATGCCAATTGTCAACAATTAATCGCGTTTTTCTTGACGCTTCGACACGCTTTATGCGGTTGTCCTGTGCTCGTATTCTTGTCTATTGTGTCTATTGTATCTCGTCGCGCGAAATAAATTGAGCTGCGGAAAACAAGCAGCTTTTCTGTATTTACTTACAGGGGGTTATCAACAAGCTTTCTTACGACACAATCTCCTATTATTACAGATACATTGTCTCTTTAATGCTCAACGTATCTCGATATATCGAACATCTCGTAGCGTGAATTACTCAATGAAAACTACTGATTTAATTTTAATTTTTTGTAACCATTATACGCTTAATACTTTTTATTTCCTTTTGTATTTTTATAAAAATACAATGTAAAATTTTGGAAATTCAAACCTATTTTATTGTAAAGGCCATCTCTAAGTTCTTTTGATTTTCTTTGATTTTTGAATATGATAACGCTAAAATAGTTTGAAGATTTTGAAGTCCCTTTACTACGATTTCACATAAAATAGAGTGAAGAATGTAATTTTAATTTTAATAGGATTTAATAAGACGTTGTTCCAGATATTTTGTTTCTTTTACAAAGACTAATGCTGCTTCTAAATTATTTAGCACAATCGCATATAATTTAAATACAAAATATTGAACATTAATTGCAACTGTTGATAAATAAGCCGTAAAATTGGAAGCCAATGTAAAAGGAATAACGGTTTTAGATTTATATTATACGCAAAATCACTATTACGTGTACTTCCTTTTTAAAAATGTAATAGAATGTAAAATTTCAATTTTCTAGACAAGATTTTCAAACTGTATTTTGGAGAATAAATATTTCTCGATCAACGCCATGAAAAGTTGGATAGTAGAAAATCATCGATCGGATGCAACTTTCGGATATTTATATTTTACAATTTATTTTCTGAAACACGCATGCGTACGAAGCAAATAAATACATTTTTTCGAAACCCCTGTGACAACTACCTCCTGCCAAAGTTCATATGAGGCTTATATGATTTTTCGATTTCTTAAAAGAAATGTCTAAAAATCTTTAAGATTGCAATGGCGAAGAAATATGGAAGGGTGTTCCGAGCTCGTTTGATATCAAAATCTAAAAATTATTTCGCCAAAGAAAAATATAGGATATTTACGAATTAATATCAGGAGACCGCGAGAAAGAGAGTGTGAGCGAGCGAGTGAGAGGGAGACAGATAGTGAGAGAGAGAGAGAGAGAGAGAGAGAGAATTCTCGCAATAACGAGCTACATAATTCATGCGATAGGAAGAGTTGCGCGCGACCGAGAATGAGATAAAAAGATGTACGTGACGTTATTTCGAGAGAAGATCAACGAGTAGTCCCTACCTACCGACTTTGGCCCAGGGTCAAGTGTCGAATAATTTTGCTGGGCCAATGACGACGTACGAGAGCAGAACCAACCACCTCTTTTCGGGATCTAACACGTTGAAATGGGAAAAAATACAAGTGACGTATATATTTGCAACATAGTATTCCGAATGTGTCGCTTAAATTTAAATGTAGTATCTCCCAAAGTGTGTGCTCGAAGTAATTAAGAGCAATCCGATGAAATAATTTTGATAATACAACTTCACGTATCTCTTTGAGGAAGTTTCCTTATTAATAAAATATAAATGAAATTTTCAACGCGCTTAAAATATAAAACTATGTACAAAAATCGTTATCTCGAAATACAAGAAACTAGATAATGTTCTTCAGAATTCTGATTTTTTATTTTGTTATGTCATAGGCAATAAAGAATATTTTTTGCATAAACAGTATTCTATTATACGAAGGGAGTTAAAATTAGACAAGAAACACGTCATATATACTTGTGCATCACTCGCAATTTTTGAAATAAACACTGTTTTAACACTTTTGTAATTTTGTCAGAAACAACAGAAAGAAGATAAGTAATAGATTCTCGGTAATACATGTTATCGATTAAAGCATTATCTGACATAATTAGTAAAATTGATAATATTAGTAATGAGTTAACTAATAGCGTTTAATCATATTTCCTTTAAAATTTCTAAATTCACTACTTATTTCTTTAGCCGAGTGTGCTAATTTACCGGGAAATGCCCAATATATTTTTCAGCTCATTATATATTAAAACATTATAATTTATTAAGAACAGAGAAACAAGAAGATAATGAACTTATGATTGATAATCTTATCTACATGACATAATAAATAATCAAAAGGTTTGAGAAATAATCTTCGTTTTTTCCGTAAGCATTTTACAAAACAGTTTCGATGATTTTTTAAGTATTAAAGACACACCGCTATCAGTCGTAGATGAAGAAATCAGTACTTAAACAGAAGATATAGAAAACTATAAAAGTTAACAAGATAAAACCTATAATTTATTAAATTTAACAAAGTTATCGTGTTCGAACGTAAAGTCCCTCGTCGAATCTCCAGTGGCACTATTATTAGAACCGCAAACACGTGATACACTACGTTCGTTTTTCTATTGAGTTTAGATACTTAATTACATTGATTTTACAATTCAAATGCAGTATCTTCCAAGTAGTAAGTATTTATTCTGTTAATTATGTAATTTTAATTAATTCATATATTCCTTAAGTAAGTATATTTAACAAATTTTCATACCAAACATATATTGAAACTTTTTAATCTTTAGTTTAAAATAATAAATTGCAATTCATTTAATGTTATTAGATACACCAATTAGATAAAAATTTAGATTCTTACTTGAAATAAATATTTAAAAAGAAATTCCAGGAATTTCTATGAGTACAATGTGTGTGTGTGTGTGTGTGCGCGCGCGCGTGTGTACGTTGTATGTGTGGTGCATAAATTTATAGAATCAAAAGTTCGAAGTAAAAGAACTTATTTATTAGCCCATTAATTAACATATTTATAGCGTTAATAATAAAAAGTTACTTTGATAAAATCACATTATAAATACAATATTACATATTGTTATTTTTTATATTAAAAATAAATAATTTTATAGAATTTATTAAGCGATACAAAATGAACATAAACATTTCGTCAACTGATCTGTATTTGTTTAAAAATAATATATTATTCGTTGCGTCAAATAAAGATAACGAAAATTTTACAAGAGCTGTATAAGTTGAAACTTTATTTGTTATCTCGATCAATATGTAATTTAATTAATGGGCATGTTTTCAAATGTGTAAAGTTTTTGTAATAAAACAAAAGTCTTTTAAAAGTGCCATATTCTATTTATTTTTTTCTGTTGGGAATACATGAAACACATTTGATTAATTAATGATTCTTAACTTTTATAAGTACACAATTTTAAAACAGAAACATATGAAATAATCAAGAATGTAAATGACAAAAGGGAACCACGATCTATAACTACTTTTTAGGTTATCAAGAACAAGAACCCAATAATACTTCTTGAAATATAAAATCCACAATTGAGAGGAAAATATTCTCAAATCTCTCTCTCACTCTTTCTCTCTCGCTCTATCTTCATCTTTTTCGTTCGCTGTCTTATATACGTCTATTCCACCTACGTAGCTACGTAAAACTCGATATTAGGTAGTTTTTCGCGTAGGCGAAGACGCACGCATGTCCCTCGTTACTATCGCGACGAGCACGCGACCGAAAACTCACCCTGCTAACCACCGGACGAATAACACGGGCGCTAATAACAGGCAGTTGTTTGACTATACCATAGCCGAAAAATCTCTCTCTCTCTCTCTCTCTCTCTCTCTCTCTCTCGCTCTTGGGTGCGCAAAGCAGAAGAAATCGATCGCCTCGACTTTCGTACGTCCGTACTGTGCTGGAAGTTGCTTAAGCTTATTGTCGAAACCTTTTGTTTACCAACTCTAAAATACCCCTTTTAAAGCTCGAAGTACAATACACTTTTATCACGGTTTTATAATATCGATAAATTTAATTATCCATCTCACTTGATTTTCAGCTTTGCATATTACAATAAAAATTAATTCGTTAGAGTAAAGAAATTGTAATTTGATGAAGAAATGTAGTTTCAAGTCTGTATAATCTATATAAGCTACATTAATAGAAGGTACCACTTCGGCTCTCTCCGATATTCTGTTTTGCTCAAAAAGTTTCCTCGCTCCCTTAGACGCAATCTGAGCATCTATACACCGAGTACGTCTTTCCTCTGATCGAGTATTGGACTATTCGATATTTTCCTTTTAGTATTGAAGGTATTTTTTACTTCTATAAGAGAGTATTATTTGTCCACTTCGTTAAGCGATAACGATGGGTGGATTTACATACGTTTAATTGACATTTCTGATAATTTCAGACATGTAGGATAGAGCTAGGGATAAATTTATTCCGAGAAAACAAATTTATACAACGAAAAACTAATATTTTTGAACGGAAATAACGAAATATGAAAATAGAATGCAATTAATCTCCGGTCTAAAATACGAAAAAACAATAATTCATTATTCAAAGTAGTAGTCTTATTCTGAAATAGTAATTATACCTATATGCGTAAGTAATGACATCCTTGTCCAAAGTTGTACTTGCAAAACAGTACCCGTCTGTTTCGCAAGTGTTGTTCGTTTCTCCACAAATATCGCAGTGGCATCGTAATCCTGGAAAGGAAAAACAAAATTATTACATTTTTTTAAGGAATGCAGCGTTTACTTATGATCTTGTATTTAACAATATCAAGTAATTAGTGTTAATAGTTCAAGGAATATTTGAACGTCAAAGAATACAGAATGTATTCGAAATCAATGACTCACAGGAGTCTAAAACTAATGTTCTTAGACGGTAGGTTACGGCATGCATGCTTACTTATAGGTATTACGTGAATATTTTTTCATTTTCTTCTTTCTAACAGGGTTTCGATAGGAATGTATTTTATCATTACTGGGAAAAAATGTAAAAATATAGCAGGGGTATAATATAATAGCAGGGACTTGCAGTTCATATCGAGGACATGATCTTTTTATTATAAGTAACTTTATATACTAAAAGTATGATTGAAAAATAGATTTGATGCAAATATAGAAATCTCTCAGCACTCCAGAAATCCGGGTTATACTCGTGAGAAGTTAGGTTAGGTTGAAGGTATTTAAAGCTTAGATTTATTCAAAAGACATGCTCATTTTATCTCGTGAAAACTCTCTTGAATTAGCATTTACAAGCCATGTAACAGTACCAATTATCAGTATCAATTTTCTTAGACTAATTTTCTTTTTTTAATCTAATGCTCGAAGAATTTTATTATTATTTTGTTTTTTCATCGGTATTTTAGAATTATATTGCACGTAATTGGAATTGAACGAATAGTGTTAATAATTTCGTTGTACTACAGAGATAAAAGAGATAAAAAAAGAGAAGAAAAAATTCTAATTTTGTCATTTATAATGTGAGAATTGAACGAATAGCCCTTTATAAAAAAGGAATCGTCCATCGATTTAGTCCTTATGAAAGGAAAACAAAGTCCGACAAATTTTGTAGAATAAAGCAAAAGAAATCCAACATCAAAGGGAAAGAAGTACGATTTGTGATGTGCGCACTAGAAATCGCTCGAGGGCAAAGCGTCTATAGAGCTGAAAAATGTCAGAAGACGGTACCCGGGAGGGAGAGAGGAAAGCGCGCGATGTCGCGGATCATATACGACGCGGAGGGACCGCGATCTGAGCTTCTTCGAGCGACTTTACTCTCGAAATGCACATTCTATTAATAATTGAACGAGCGTAAAGAAATGCAAAGGAGAGGTGAAACGCCGAGAGATACAGTAAGACAACCGCAGAATGGGTGAGAATGAACGTGACAATGAGTGAGAATAAGAGAGAGAGAGAGAGAGAGAGAGAGAGAGAGAGAGAGAGAGAGAGAGAGAGAGAGAGAGAGAGAGAGAGAGGTCAAGCCCAGATAGAGTGATATTACAACTACGTCCAAGCAGTGTACAATGTAACGCTCGTCGCTGAATCATGAATTAGACCATCTTTACTGTGAGGATCCATCAATTGAAAACGCATATTTATATAATTGTATAAAGATCGTGGACTACATGTATATGGTGGTTATATGCTTAGCCGTACTTACGCAAATTTACTTGAGCGACGACATACGTTTATTTAATTTAATTACGATTTCATATTTGCATTCAAGAACACATTTGCACTACTCGATTTTCTTTTAATACTAATATCTTTAAAACTATTTTTTAATAATGTTCATCGTGAGTAATTGAATTACTTACTCATTGTACGTTATATTTATCTACGTAAATATAAAAAATTAGATCCAAAATCATAAAATCTCTCTGCTATCAAGATTCGCATAACTTGATTGGGAAAACGTGGTTGAAAATTTTCAAACACGAAGAGTTTTTTCCCTATATTCATTTTGGATATAAGTTAACTGAACTCATACTTTAGTTGAGATTTTTTCTTATGCGTTAAACCATTATTTAATTTAAAAATTAATTATAATTAAATAACGTGGGATTTACTTTTATTTGCCCAATAAAAGATAATTTAGTTTTAATGTGGCTCTTGAATAGAATAACAAAAATTGTAATTATTTAATGTATGAAAATGTACTTAATAGATTTAGACATAATTCTATAAACAAAACGAATTTAAATCATAAATGAAGACTAAAGTTATAAAAAACTGAAATTAAAATAAAGTCTAGAACTTTTTGAAATATTCGGATATAATAAACCCTTCAGTAGCATATACAAATTTATTGGCTAATTAATATCTACGAAACAGCGTTAAGAAAAAGAATATTTTCAACAGAATTTAGTTGAGTAAAACTTTTCAACCACCTAAACAAATTTCTTTTGAGTGGTCCTGTACACATTGTACGTCACGTAAAATTTATTTGACACAAGTGGATATATCATGTGTAACATTCATATGAGTGAAATCGACATTAATAAATTTTAATTAATGTCACACAGCTAAGTTTTTCATTAGATGTCTACGTCAGCTAAACATCTGTCTTCAATTACTGCGTTTGTAAAATTTTCAAAAACTAATAGTTTATTTAAAAATATTGATAAAAGAAATACACGATATATATAATGATAAACTAACAAAAAGTATTCCATAGTTATACGTAGTTAAACTTTTGTCGAAGAACAATTAGTTATCTCGTAATTTATCCGATTTGAAGTAGTTATACTGGATATTTTATAACGAGTCCTTAATAATATGAGAAATGTCAATTTTAAGGTATTTTTTCTATTATTTTTATAAATTAATTTCCTAATAAATAGAATTATTATGTACAACGGATGATATATAATATTGCTAGAGAAATCGCTGAATATCCCAACGACTGATATCCCAATAATTGTAATTGTAAATATCCCAATAATTCATTAGAAATTCGTAACATTTAATAAAAATAAGTGAAATAAACTAGGCAGGTAGTACACCTGCCACAGTTTAATTTGTTACGAAATCAAGAATAACCATAAATTCAAATTAAAAGCACGAAGGAAATAAAGAAAGAGAGCGATTTACATACATTTATAACATTGTGAGGACTTCTTGCGATATTATGTAAAGGTTTATACGAAGGTTACTTAGAATCAAACTATACTCGGTAACATACGTTATTTCATCTAGAAAAGAAAAGAAGAACAAAAACAAAAAAAAAGCTTCTCCAGTGTCTCAAATCCTGAACGATCGCACAATCGTCTGATCGTTGCTCCTCGTTTCTTCGTCTGTGTCCGTGCATCGGCAATCACGAGACTTACGGTAAAAAGCGACTCTATCTTTAGAATACTGAAATTCTTGAGTACAGTGGCGGTAGCCAGTGATGGTACATAGAAAAAGATACGGGAAAACAAGGAAAAAATTCGAGTATATTTATGTACGTTGCACAATTTTCAATTCACTCGACGTATAAATAAGAATGAGAATCTTTCGGAATAACAATGCGTGGATTTAATTTTTTCCTTTCTTTTTTTGTAGTTGTTTCCGAAGATAGGCGATAAAGATGTGGAAATGTTGATGTACGCAAAAAAGAGAATGAAAGAATGAAGAGACGACGCAAGACTGAGTACCGTTGTAACTCATAAAGAACGCCAGGAAAGAGCACCAGAAAGGGAATATAAATATCTTCATTATTTTAATGTACATGTATAAAAATGAAAAACCAATTTAAAAAATATTGTAATTTCTTTAAGGCTATCATAAGAAAGTAAAGTTATTGATTAATTAAGCGCGCTGTAAATTACGAACGCATAATCGGTGAATAATTTTGAATTAGAAAAATTTACGATTTTAGATAAAAATTTGAATGTGTAATTTAAATTGCATAGAAGGGTGTTTCGTTTCTCTGCATTATTCAATTAAGGAATTATAGACAAGAACACGCGTGTGATTATAAAACCGTTTTCAAAACAATAGATTAAATTATACGCTCACATAATATAGTCGTAATAACAAAGAGAGTGATTTAAAGTATCAAAATGATATAATCAAGACTCATGTGCGATACTAAACGAAAAATCACCGTAAGGCGATTTTTCTAAACGATTCTAGAACATTTTTATACGCTGGTTATCTTGTCCATGCAATCTGCTAACGCAGACTCTAAAATCTTTCTGCTCGTCAATTTTGAATACATTAGAATAAGGAATTTATTTAACTGCACCTAAAGAGAAGAAAAAATTAAGCATTATATACGTAAACAGTATTCAATCCTGTATTACAATGTATCTAAAGCTTACAAATAAGATTACTATCCTTTACGATACCAACAATAGATGAATAAAAATAGCAACTGTCTAGACTTTAAACAGAATAGACGCGAACTCCTCTCGATTACATATGTATGGTTAGTGCTATTTTAATAAATCTAATACAATTAGTTTCGTGAAAAATTTCTTATCATTGAAAAGTCAATTTGCCGAAAATATATCATTGCATTTTTGGATTGTTTAGATTATATAGTGAAAAATTGCAAATATCTCTGTAAGACATAATTTTTTCACTTAATAATTACTATTACGATATTTTGTGATATTTTATAAATTTCGATTTTTTGATGTTGAGCTTCAGAACAAATATAAAAAAGTATATACCTAGATATTCCTTATTATTAATAAAAAGTTCATAATCGAAATTTTTAAATTTATGTCCAGCATTTATTATTACAATGTATTAAGAAAAATAATTACGAAAATGATACATTTTCGTAAATATATTCAAATGTTTTATAAGTACGTAAGCATTACATCCATTTTATAAGAAGTCCATAAGAATCGTAGAGAACTCATTTCAATTTCTAAAGAATAAATAAAATACACTTTAGAAGTATATCAAGCGATTTTCACTTATACAAAAATAAGTAGCTCTAATAAAATTTATAAAAATTTCGTAAGAATTATCTATACGCATATTATTGATTACATTACGTTCCCATACAAATTTTCCATATTCTTAGATTCTTTTGTGAATATAAGAAAAATGAATCCTTACCTTTATATATGTGTGGTATATACATACTGTATTTTATCATCAATTTATACGTTGTATGATTTTTTTTCGTACAATCTATTATATTCTCTTTTTCATTTCTTCTAACGCTGTTTTATCATTAATCTTTGCGCAATAAACATAATCTTTGCCAAAATAATCACTGATTATCAAAGTAACAATGACAATATATTGTTATTATTTTACTAGCATTATCTAATCATTATGCCAATTGATTATCATCGGGAGGATCACACATTTCGAATCAAAAAGCAAATTGATTAGCGAACAAAATGAAAAAATCCGCGGAGTATAAGCGTAGAAATACAAAAGACAATGGCTGAGGCCCTGTTTAACCGTTCGTCCAAAACTTTTGCACGCGTGAACGCCTGAGTAACAAATTCCTCGTTGAGGTTCCAAAAAGAACTTGAAACACCGTCGTCGGTACTTTGAAAACCCTTTCCCTTGTCCTTATCCCACACCTAGACTAAAAATATGTAATAGACGCAAAGGTGAGAAAGAGAGAAAGGGAGCAAGAGAGCAAGAGATGGAAAGAGTAGTTTCCTGCTACTTTTAGTCACGTTCTCGAAGGAACGGCGCTCGCGAGACCTGAAAAGTGAGTAGACGCATGCGTACATGTACGTACATACGGAAAGGTAAAAAAGACGCTGCGAACGGGTATACGAGGATGAGAAGGGTCCTTCTCCCCTTCCGGTTTCTATTCGTCCGTTTTCTCATCGGTTTTTTTCCAGCTACTCTTTTTTCTTGGGCTTTTGTACAGTGAGAAAAATACGAATTGAGCTGATTATAATACACTATTGTTAATCGTTGTGAAACTATGGTTACAACGATTTTTGGTAGAAGGTAGAATGCAATTATGCTTTGAAATTTATTCGCGTAGTGAAGATGTTTATTATTTATTATTATGCTATTAGTATTATACTATTTACGTTTACATGTTCAATCTCTTTTATATATTTATGAATATAATTTAACTTCAACGTGTCCATTAATCACTTTTCGTGACGTTAACGATCGCTGCTCTCGCGTTGTTTAGTATAAAATAAATAATAATTGTGCTCGCGAAGTCACGTAACATCTAACTTTTCTCATCAATTTTAAACGAAATCCGAAATAATATAAAAATAGTATATCAATGATAATACACACGTTTGTAAGATGACTTTTATTTGAATAGAACTCGATCGGAATAAATGTTGGTTTGTAAATGTATATGTGCGATACGAAATTTCAATGCAAACGTGGTTAAAGTCACCGATTCCACTGCAATTTATTATATGCAATCGAATCATCCGCAACGAATCAATAATTTTCATTGTCATTTCAGTTTGTGATTACTTATTATGACTTAATTAGAACACTCCGTATTATAAATTAATGAAAATACTTAAGCATATTTTGTTGAAACGAACTAACGAAACCGAATTCAAATTGTCTAATTACAGAGTGTAACGTAATATTAAAGTAGAAACATTAATGTTTCCCATCACGGAAAGAAATGTTAACGTGTATTCCTCTACCATGTCATGCGCCTCTGTGGATAAATATAAATGGATAAAAATAAATATAAATAGTTTCGCGTTATCTCGTGTTCTCTCTCTCTCTCTCTCGCTCTCTCTTTTGGATCTTGGTTATAAATACATTCTTACAAATTTCTTAATTGATCATTCAACTCGATTACACGATTTCTTTCGCCATGTTTAAGTCGCCATCTTTACGTTTAAGTCCGTTTAAAACGTGGAAGACCGTTCATCTCTTCATAAAACATTCTTTAAGATGGATTATTTGTTCCTTTTGTTTCTTTGCTCTAGGAGTGCCGACAGTGCATACTCTACCTTTTTGGAGTACGGTCCATGTAATTTGCAATCTTTTAAGAGTCATTACACTTACCGAGGAACGCTTCGATTTCTGACGAATGAGAGGCATTTAAAGCGAAGACATGCAAATGAAACTTCGGTGTGCATACACGAGAAAAGGCTTACATACGTTTGCAGGTGTATGGCACACATTGAAGAAATGAAGAATTATTTACAGACATGGTATTTGGATTTTTCAGACAGATTTAAACGTTTACGACTCGTTTAAATCTAAGTATCGTAGTCGAATCACCCGATCTATACTTATCAAAACCAGATAGAAAATCCAACGCGTATCAGTCCACACCTTCTCTTAGGTTCCCTGCTCTTAGGAGCATACATTAAGCACGAATGCACTTACGAAGGCACGTGTTGACAAGTCACTCACACGTCCTCATTGTACATTGTATCACGCAGTGACTACTTCATCCTGTGTTTTCTCGTTATTTGTCCAAAATGTCAATACTGTATTTTTTATATACTTTACACTTATCGCTATTTCAAGTATATTTTTCATAAAATATTATTATTATAGTTCGTTATATGGTTGAAGATATATCAATCAACCATAGCGGCTTTTTTTATTACGACAAGTATGTCATAAGTCAATCATAATTGATAATCATGGTTGATCATATAGCATACCTATTCGAGTAACGCAACACGTTCACTGCATTTATATAATTAAGAATGCAGTCTCTTCTTTCTTCGACACTGATGCTGCTCGAGTCCCTTATTTTTTTATTCCCAAGAGTTGTATATATCGCGTCGTTCAACGTGAGAGCTATTACTGCAAGAATGGATTCTTGAGAATAAAATTCGTCGAATTCGCGGAAAAGGCATTCGCATTTGAGAGTTTCCGCTCAATATTGAATTACGTATTACATAACACGATAGACTTTAATTTTATTTCTTAAAGAATTATATTTTATACCGATCTCGCACTAACGATAATGTTATGCGAATGGTGAATGCTTCCTTTATCACCTTCTTAGTGCATTAAACAAGTGAGAGCACTTTTACACCGCTATTGCAATGTTGTAAAGTAAATTAATTTAAAATCACCCGGTAAAAAAAACAATAGATAATCCCTTACTTATTTACTTGATTTTAATATATTCGATTATATTTATGATTTATGATTTTTTTTCTTTATATTTTTATTTTTAATATTTATATTCTTTAAATTTATATTATATAAATATTATATAAATTATTTAATATTTATAAGTTATATAAATTATTTAATATTTATATTATATAAATTTATATTTAATATTTATGATTTTAATATATTCCGTATATTCCGTATTATAAAAAAAATTAATGAAATGGAATAATTTGTGAATGCGACAATACTTCGCTTTGTAATCCGAACGGTAAAATTGTGTATTATTAACGTTTACGTTTGTTCCAATTATGAAATTATTGTTAAGAAAAATATTCATCAATATACGAATATTTTAGATTGATAATTCTATTTTATATCTTATCGGATTATAAATAGTAAACAAAGAAGATAAGTAAGATAAGAAGATTGCTTTGTTATCTAAATTTTGCCTGACAATGGTTCCGATCGTATATAATTTTCTTAATATTTACTGCTTTTTTGGTCCTAATTCGAACGTGATATATTTACATTTTATCTTAAAACCAATGATTACGTTGGTGCATCGTCGTATTGTGAATGATATCGTAAATCATTATACGACGAGATAAAAGGAAAATATGTACACTGAATAATATTTATTTAATTGAGAAGAGAAATATTTTTGTATAAAGATTGAAATTGTTATTTTAATAGTTTATTATTATCGTCTTTATAGACAGTTATAGCCTCTCGTGAATGAAGTCGGTCATTTTATAAAATTCCTCTCGAGCGTTAATCAAATTTTATTATAACATTAAAATGGGTATGAAATAAAGCAGCCTAATTAAATATATTATATTTATAATACAAAAACGCCTCGTGCGTTTTTAATAAAATGATCTCTCTTCGCATATCGTCATATTCGAAGTGAAGAAATGCGTCGGTTTCGGACTGATTGTACCAATACAAAGTGGTATGCGCACTATTCCTAAAGGGGCTCATATACTTTTTTTGAATTTGTTGAAATATCTGTGCGCACGGATTTCGAGTGATTAGACACACGAATTCCTGTCTGAAAAGTCGTTCTTTCAGAAGAAATATATCTCACATTTCAGAAAATAAATGACGGGACAAATAATATCCGATGTCAACGAAATAGGGAACATACGCTAGATGGAAAATTCGTATATCTTTGAAAGATCTTGCTCGAAAGATCTTTTTGCTGGAAATTGCTCTACTATAATAACCACGTGTCCTATGAATATCCAATGAAGGAGAAAATTAATCAATTACCGCGGGCCGCTCCTCTCACGAGTCAGAACACCGAAGTCGTAAAAAGAAAAAAGCAACGAGGGAAAGGCGAGGAGAAGAATCTGCAGAGCGAGCGCAATAAAAAAAGAGCATACACGCGCGCGTAAGAAGATAAAAGCCACCCAGAGACCGCTATACAACATCGGAGACTGGACACTTTGTTAACATGAAAGACAATCCTCTGCTGCTCTGCTACTGCAGTCATCGGTGTAAAAGTCACACACTCCGAGGAACGAATGAGCCCAGGGAGCGTAAGTACAATATTATATGACGGGGTTCAGCGACGGGGGCTACAACGAAGACTCGCATCCTGCTTTATGTGCTTTTTGTTCGCCAATAGGAGGACGGGACGACACCGTTTATGCGCGCGAAACAAATAGATAGTTACCACAAAGAATAAATTAGTTATTTTAACGAGAGAAGAAGAGTCGAGCGCTCTTTATGCCCTCCTTCTTTCTTTATTTATCAATTAACAATGCAAATGCTTTATTTTTCTTTTTGTTTAAGAAATTTCGTTTCGTTGGAGTAACTTCGGAAGTTGAGATCGACTCTAGTCTTGAATAGGCAATTTCGAAGAAGAGAAAAATATGACTGGGTTGATTTAGTCTTAACTAGTCGGTACGATAACTCGAGCGTTAATGGTACATTCTTATTTTTCCTCTAATTCGTTACGAGACTATCCTCTCAAAATCAGTGTAACTGCAAACAACGAAAATTTATTTACCAACTCTTAAGTTGTCGCAGTTACTGAACTACTTTGGCATTTATTACAAGGTATCAACTCGAGTAGCTAGAGAGAAGGAAAGAGCAAAATGACGCCTGGAGAATTTGCTTTTATACTTTCTATGACTCTTCTTTCGCTTTACTCGTTTGGCGAGTGAGCTCAAATAGGCTTTGGTTAACTGGTGGTGCTGCGTGGAGTGCAGATGTTGCGACTTTGCGGTCGATTATGCCGTCTCCAAGCCGCGGAATTTTCTTATTCTCCGGAGAAATTTCTGGCGCTTCCTGTGGCGTTACTTATGCTTGAAATGGACAGATGGATGACTGGGCTACTGATTGAAGGCGCAATGACGCTTCTCGAGTAAACAAATTAGGAAACGTTCACTGCTCGCTCCATTCGACTCTCTCTCTCTCTCTCTGTTCTTCTAATTTTCTATCCTGTTTAATAGATAAAATATGCTCCAATGTGTTAATGCAAAATTTATATTGATATTGGGATAGTAGGATTACGCTACCATTGTTTCAGACGCCAATATAATTTTTTTTATATTCTTCTTTAAGAAATGATAATTTAGCGACGCTTTTTGTTTTCTTTTATCCGTATTAACTTTGGCACTACATGTCGTAAAAAGAATTAATCTTAAATATACAATCTTCAAGTCCTATTTTTAAGGTCTTTACCGTTTTAGTAGAAATAATAACTCGAGATTCGCATAAAAATATTTATTGTGTGCACGTGCACTGATGTTGAGCCCGTGATCGTCTTTCTTGTCGTAGAGGTCCGAGTCACAAATAATCAATAATCAATGATGGCACGAATAAATATGAAGTAGTAAAATCGATTTTTTTGTAAAATAGCATGGCTATCCTGTGAGAATATTAAATATTCAAATGTACGAACAAGAATGCTAAAGGAAAATGTCTCATCGATTAATAATGAAATATTTGTTTTCTCTGCAAACCTTTTGACATATTTCATTTGCAATTTATAAACATTATTAACAAATTCCCGTTTATATCAATAAATTTGAAACACATATATTTAGCGAGTAAGGTAGGACTTTACCGCTCGCAGAAACGCAACGTGACACACTCTAGCATTGAGTATAGAGAAAAGACTGAAGGTATCCGATATCCAATCGCGGCTAGGAAATTTAAGCATTGACAGTAAAATATTTTAAACTTTTTAGAAGAAACATTTTTTCTTGTACTCGAAGTTGCGGTTGAGATATTCAAATTCTTTTCTTGCATAAGCCATATACCAAATTCTTAAATATCTATCACTATATATTACGCACATTTTAGAAGTACGATTTATGGAAATATTTCTTACAATTTGTAATTGCGTATACTACGTATCTTCCAACTTCTGAATCACATGTATTTCTTTTCAGCTATTTTTTTATCAGTTACAGATGTTCTTTTTTTTGATTGAAAAACAATGTACTGCTCACGGTATCCTTATAATTACGAATTAACCTAGTAGTCATTGAATAATACGCAGATCACTTAAACGTATATTTAAAAATTACTTTTAAATTGCCACTGATAATACAAAACGCTCGCAAAGAAAGTAAATAATCACCAGCTGATTAACCAAGTCTAAATAAAATTGTCATTACATAAACCAAAAATAGGCTGAAAATGGGACTTAATTAAGGTCGGCGAGTTTTTCCCTATGGCGGAGAAATTACAGGCCGCACTGCAAGTGTGCACTTCCCGAAGCAACGATGTAGATACTCGCTCATGCTCCGAGGAAACAACTTTAATTCGAATCATTAGCGTACACCTACGTGTGGTTACGCTGCGTGAACATGGGGCACACACGCGCGCTTACCAGGCCTCGATGACGACGAGGCTGCGGCTACTTTTGCCGATCCGAGTGACATAGTGAGTGGAGAACAAACCAAAGAAATAAAATAACGCAGGAAAAGAACACGGAAACAGAAGGTAATATCGATGCTGCTGAGATACTTTAATTTGCCAGATTGAGTCCCAGCCCATCCTTGAACACACTCGTAATTGGAAAGATACGGACAGCTTTATTATTTTATTTTACAATTTTTTTCCTCTGTACAGATATATTCGTATGTCAGGTATAGGTTTCAGGTAATATATGGTGATAATCAATTTTGTACTTTGGAGTCCATTAAGTTGAATATTTGCTCTTTTTCATTGAAATTTGCGCAGAGAGACTTGCGATAAAATGATAATACTTCATTTGAAACACGTTCGTGTGATAACTAACAGTCTACATAATATTAGCCAATTAAATTGGCTCAAATTCAAATAAATTGATTGTAATTACCAATGTTATATTATGCGTACTTTTTATTAAGTTTTTAGAGAAAACTTTTTGCCGAACACTCGTTTTTATTAAAAAAGCAATAATTTTATGATAAAGAAGTTGGTAAGGAAATCATAGTCTTTCAATTAATTATTAAAAAATCTGATCATTAGAAATCTAAAGTAATATAATCATGCATTTAAATTGGCGAAAGGTAAATACTATATCGAATGTTTATTATTTAAAGTTACGAAGGATTTTTATTAATAAATCACTGTATAATTTTATAACAACAGGCGAGGAAAAGTGTACGTGAAGTTTAATACAAAAGAATTTGTAGAGTATTGATAAGGATTTGTGAATCTTTTTGAAATTGAAATAAGGCGAGTATACATACTTCTTGTCAACTCTGATGTTATGAATTATTTAAGACTCAGATTATTTCTGATATAAATTTCAACGTACACAACGTACGATTTGCAGAAAATTTCATAACGAACTCTCAAAGATATATCTTATCTAAGATTTTAATCATCTAGTATATACTACTACGAGAAAGAGCGTTGAATTCATAAAAGCATAAGAAATGTCATTATAATACACCGATAACGCAATTGACATTTAAATATATATATATATACAGAGAGAGAGAGAGAGAGAGAGAGAGAGAGAGAGAGAGCGAGAAAGAATATATAGAAAGAAAAAAGGCAACAAACATTGCCTACTCGAAAGCAGATCCTTTCGTTTTCCTTCGGCCTAACATTCTATACATCTTTTTTCTTTTTTTATCTTCTGCCCTCTCCATCCTTTTTCTTTTTTGGCTCATTCTAATTCGCATTCTTCATCTCTATTCGCTCCGAAGGCGCGTATTTTTAAGTGAAGTGGGCGCCAAAGAGAAGCCGAAGGTCCAAGAATGACGAGGGTCTTCCTGTTCTTCGGGGCCTTGCCTAACCTCTTAACCGAATTCTACGTGGACTTATAAGAAGCTTATTCAAAAGGCCCGCTAATGTGTTACGTATGCACACAGTTATACCTGTATGTATACTTCAAAATTAGCAGCTTAGCACAGAAAATCTGTGCGAATTCCAAGTCCGTTTTCAATTTCAATGGTTGGTTACGTCAATCATGGCATGGATAAAATAGCCTTTGATGTTTTTTCTTGCAGGCAAATTTGACTTTTTTCGCGAGACTACGTGAAGGTAATGTATTTCAATTCCACTAATTGTAAAATGAATATTTATAATAATTACTTAACGTAAATATTCTAGTTGAACCATAAAAATATTGTCTCAAGTTTGCACATTCATTGATTTCTTTAAAACTGGCAAAACTACGATTGAAATTGTGTCATGTATGTGTTAATGTTATTATATTTACGAATATTAATCTGAGCTTCCGAAATTCTAAAATTATCATTTATAAAAATATTTCTGAACTTCATACATGTAAAAGTCAAATAAAAAGCATTTGATACGAAAATATATCTTTTCTCGTGTAATTAGCTCTCTGAAATGCAACGGTTATGTCAATTCTTTTAACAAAATCCACATAAAATATGAATAAAAGACAAATCTTTTAACCGAAATAGACTGAATCATAAATATTAACCCTACAACGTTCAAAATGACATTAAAAATTTACATATTCATTTTTTTACATATAAGAAATCAATAAGTCTGCACATATCTTTAGATATTGAGAAGCAATATTTTAAGAAATAATTGATCTTTAAAAATAGATAATAAGATCTTTTTGATTGAACGTATTATTAAATCATAAATTTAAAAAAAATTCTATTCTATCTACTATTCTATTTTAAATCACACGACTCAAATTTTTTAAATTAAATTTTACATTTTTGCGTATAACATTCACACTTGAATAGGAAAATTTTTTCTCCTATCCCACTCTTAGCGCAAACAATATTCAAATACCGGGAATTCTTCATTTTTATTATGTAGTCATTTTGACATTTATTATTTTTATTACACGTAATATTGACGCATGTGCGACATGATTTTTTAAACGATAAAACACGATAAATGTAATGAAATATAAATATATGATTAGGTTTTATGTTGAGATAATTTAAATTGTCGTAACAGATTACATGCTTAACACAATTTTCGTATAATTATTGAGATGTTTTTTCTTTATATTATTGATAAATACAGTTCTGTCGTAATATAAAAAAATTTTCAAACTATTGCTTCAGAAACAGAAGTTTATCAACAAATATTTTAATCTTCTGCATTTTGCTAAATACTTGTACTTTTATCAAATTATAAGAATATTTTTCTTATTTATACTCGTGTTTTTATACTTCTTCCCACATACTGTAAAGTTTACTATACTACTGCACGGTGCTTTTATACTTTTTTCAATGCTAAAAAATGAAAAAAATATTCAAAAAAATTCAAAGGAGCACACGAGAATTATAATGAAATCTAAATATCAAAAAAGAAGAATTTAAAATTCAAACTCTTTACAAAGATTTGGCATTGATCTGTATAAGTCACTCGTCAAAAGTATATCTATTTTACGTATATATATATATTTTTTTTCTTCCATTTTCGAGTTACAGTTCATCATAATAAATACACGTAGGCGCGTACATAAACATTCTGTGTATACTCATCTTTAAGCTACGCATGTAATATTACATAACTGCGTGTGCAAACAAACAACGAGTGCACTTCTACGAGCTTTATGATATCTTATTCGCGCACATATTTTTATGTGCGTGTACATACGTCATCTGCATCAATAAAAGCAAGTTCTGATTTCACGCGAAAACTTCTTCACTCGGTTGGTTTCGCTTCAACAATTTATCAGCGTATATTAGGAAATTGATAGATAGATGTTTTTTAATACTCCGTGAGCGATACCAATCGAAATTGCGTTATATTTTGAAACGAGAGAAAGAGAGAAAAATTAAGTAGGATAGAGAGAACGTGGAGTTTTTGTTATCTGTCGTTTCTCTTTATGCGAATGTTATTTCTATATATATATTATACAAATTTAAGGGTCGCCATACTTGGAAGTGCAAGTTTCTTGGTGAGTTTGCAACTGGAATATTAGAAAGTGCAATTATCGGATAAATTAACGCGGAGCAAATAAATTTGTTTTTTAATTATATATCATTGTGAAAATAGTTAAGGTTCTGATATATCCGAAAAATTGCAGTAAAATGGATTTAGCTTCTTACTGTAAATGTACATAACTAAGTTATTTAAAACATTTTGGAATAATAAGGTTTTTAAATTTAGCAAAATTAAAACGAATTTGTCCTTTATCAATTTTCTAATAAAATAGAATGTGAATGTTATCCTACTAATAAATAAGATTCCAATATTATTCCATTATTTGTTTTATACTTTATAAAATGCATAAACATAAAAGGTAAAGGTAAAAACTCATAAATTGCAAGTTGAGAAAGTATATTTTATTAAGTGGGCATTTTTATTTTTTAAATTGAAGAAAAAACTTTAAGTCATAAACACATAAACCCACAACGAAAATTATTATTTCTGTTTTATTCATATTATGAACGAGAGATTGGTGTGTGTGTGTGTGTGTGTGTGTGTGTAAATAGTCGGTATATGTAAGCCAGGAAGTAACAGAAGGATTCTTCACCAGATGGCTACGCTTATGTGCTTGATAGCGCAAGCGACAAGAATAACGTGTTGTTAGTATCTAGATGAGTCCTTTGCTTTATCACTCAAACATATAAGGCAGGATCGGCCTACATAACCGTCCTAACCAATCCAATAGATCGATCCGGAACGAAACGTACGTATACGTAACTTTGTATGAATTATTGTAATCGTGCATCTCAAATTTTCAAATAAATAACAATCAAGAAAAGCTTTATATAAATTATTGAGTTAAATGTGTCTATCAATATATATTTATTAAGTGCATATCACTTGAATAATATGAAATTACTGATGATCTAACTTAAAGGATAATATATTCATTCGTATTTGTACGATCGATAATGATGAAAAAGATTCATTTTCACTTATGGCCTCGATACGTGTCAACTCTTCCTCTCCATAAGAATGCGTAATGACTATTTATGAAGACAAGTTTCTCTACTTTTACAACTGCAAACGCTTGCCTAATTATATATACATCATTAAAGGTATAAGAACATTGAATACCAGGATGATTGTTGGTGTGACCTTCCGAAGGTGAACAATTAAAAGGTCATTTCCAGGGCGAAGAAACACACTTCGTGTCCTCGAATGTAAAGAGGGCAAGTATAGTACGGTTGACGTATTGCTTCGTTCCATAACGCTTTCTATCTATAGCACGACTTTACTTTCACACTGCTTTTGCAAGTATGTATATATATATATATATATATATTCGTGAACACGTAGTTACGTATTTGGCAGTGTATGTTTGTGTTACTATGCTCCCATCTATGTTTTCTAAGTGTTCCGATTTAAAAAGTCGATAATACTCCATTTTTTATAATATTATCAAGTATAATATTATCAATATACATGGCTAAGTATTGCTTACTAATTATTGCGTAGGCTGTAATATTTTAACATGTTAAAAAACGATCAAGGTTTTATTTAGATTATTTATTCATAACATCGAAACGAAAGCAACTCGGAGTATCTGCAATTTATGAGAGCGATACTTATCAAACATTACAACGAATACGAGCTTCCAATAATTATCTGCTTTTCTTTTATCCACGTACATATAAGCACATTTTTATGTTTCTTGACTGATGCGATATTCGATTAAGATATAAATTCAGAGATACGTAAAACTATGAATATTGCAGATCGTAAGAGCAGTTACATCAAAACAATATGAAAATTGGAGATTCTTTAAGCAGATTGCCAAAGCTAATCTGTATACAGAGTCACGATGTGAGATTGAGATTGAGTTTCATATCGATTTTCTACGGTTAAACTGAGATTATACGATTCGCGGCTTTTTATCTTGAAAACTTCATAAATGTTGGTACATCCCTACTTATTGCTTTAGAGAAGATATATCTCATCAATGCGTTTAATGAACCATACAATTTTAATCTACAATTTCTTAGGCAAAAGCGTTATGAGAAGTCTTCTGATCGATTTACAATCGAATTGAAATATATCTTTTTCCTTCAGAGTATGAAACCTTACCTCCACACACAAATTTTCACTTATTTTCATGGCACTCGTATTGACATGTGTAAATGTTGGGCCTTTACTTTCTACGACCTTTTGTCACCTTTCTTTCTCGCGAATGCATTTCGATTCCTTTGCGTAAAAAACTATTGGCTTAAAAGCTACGAAATCGTCGATTTCATTCACGCGTTAATCACTACTTGAAAGCACTATTCAGATAAGGAGTTTCACATTGACCGAAATAAATGATAGTACGAAGGCACCAAGTCGAGAGAAGAAAAATTCTCGTATGCTGTCTGAGATGGTTTTCCGAGTGAAGGGAGCAACATGTGGCCCAGTAGCAGCATCATAGTGTAGTAAAATTATCCACTAGCTTATGTGCCAATAGAACCACTTTTGTACTCCATTTATACTGCAAAATTATTCGATCTTTCAGTCGTACATTTTCTATAAAACGGATGTATTTCACAAACACATTCGGTTGCTTAATTGTAATGAATCTCAAGTAAGACTCTCTTTATTAATGATGTTTGATTGATAAGGCGATTGCAAATATGATAAGAAATAATTCGAATTTTTCATTTTTATTTTTAAATTTACTATTGTTTATCAATTTTTTAATAAAATATATTACTAGTACATGGATTTATGAAGAAGCACAGGCACAAATATTTTATCCAGTATCTATTACTGAGCTATTAAACGCATTCATTGAAATATCCATGAAAACTCTTTCTCGAAAAGTTTGTAAAAGTTTTTGCAATTGACAAACTATTTTGAATTTACCACTTTTTCGTTCTTTATTTTTATTTACATCTGTTTATTTTGCTTATTATTATTATTATAGTATATATTACATTTATTTTTTTCAATTTGTTTCAATTTTACAATGAAGAAAAATTATATTAAGTGTTGAGATAACTGTTTGAGAATCAAAAAGTAGAAAGCATCGTACAATAACTATAAAGTTATCAACCCAAGCTGCAACAATTTCTTGATAATACTTTTGCAAACGACATTTATAATTTCAATTGTTGCTCCGTTATTTTTAATCTTAAAAATAGTATAAAATTTGCTATAAGCATATAATTTAATTTTGCTAGTTTTCGCTTATATTGTAAAACAAACCGATTGGAACTCCTTGAATATTAAATAAATAATTATGTGTGACCTTTTGTGCGTAAGAAAAAAATCCAATTTTAATTCATTATTAAATTCCAACGCCACTCGTCGATAAAGTAACCTAAAAATGGCTTGCAACCGCGTGAAGGCTGATAGTGGCATTGAAAAAATAAGTCGTAAATAACATATGCTGCATAGAGTAACCCAGAGATTAATGCACATCTCGAATAACAAACGCCTGGAACAAACTGAAGATTCTGATTTCGGTCATTAAGTGTCAACTCACACGTCAAACTATCAGCATCTTCGCTTCATTTGATCATTCATGACAACATTGCACTTGACGATAAAGTAAAGAAGCGAACGCGCGACACACAGGAGAGAGAAACAAACGGATTATTCGGATTTCTGACACATTCACGAGTACGTCGGTGTATTTTGCTTTTACATTAAGAAATAAAAAGAGCACTTTCATATAGCAATGCATAAATAAATACTTTGTAATAATACAGATATATACGCGAGGACAAAGAAAAATTGTTTCTTTGCTTACGAGTACGTTATTGCTTGGTGTCAAAACGTTAAAAGATACGTCGATTATGAAGTTGTAGGATGACAGGATGAAGTTCATTTCATACAATATGTCTGTAGAATATCAGATAATGAGTGAAAAGAACTTTTATCTACTTATGATAAGAAAGTGATAGAGAAACTATATAATTTTTCTTTTTATCTTCAACTTATAAAATAAAGAAATTAGTGCTCCTCCCTTACAATATCCTAATTAATTATAAAAAATATTTATTTAGCAATAAAGCTAGATAAATTATAATTTGTTTATTGGTAATTGCATTGTTTCATATTTTTGTGTAATATGATTATATAATAAGTATTATACTACAACTTTTACTTGAAAAATTGATTTAAATCAAAATGTTTTTTTATTTCCTTTTTGATAATAACTTCTTACAATACGTAATAATGTCTAGAGCAATGAAAGACGCAACAGCCGAATTACAAAATTTTAGATCCAACAGATAATATATCGATTTTCAAAAATTACAAATAACTGTATATGCACTATTAAAATGGGGAACAAAATAAAATTGCTGCTAAATACTCTGGCAAGTAACATTAAAAGACGCAAACTATTTGTTAAAAGTTGTTAATTTCTAAATTTAGGTTCAGAAAAAATGCTTACATTTGAAAATAAATTATCATTTAGTTACTCATAAGATGTAACAAAAACTTTTTATCGCTTCATTTAAGTTATCAGTCATAATACAAATTAAACGAATTTTAAAAACTGGAATAAAAAAAAATTGATACGTAACGTAATAAATTTTATTATATTCTATTTTATTTCAAAATTAATGAGTTCCATCAACTAATTAGTATACATTACACTTAAGTTTTTGTCAGTCTGACCATGTTTTTTTACAGTTATTAAATCGCTTTTAAAATCATTTTAGTTTTTTTAACAAGACACGATTTCGTCAATAACATGATAAATTGGCTTTCTATAATTAAGTTGGCCGAGCATTAATATATTTAACCGCATTTTTTGCGATCATTTTTTAAATTATTTATTTTTTTGAATTAGAAACTCTCAAAATATTGCTAGACGATCGCGCATATTAATAAATAATATTAATATTATGGAAATAAGTAAACCTTCCAAAGAGGTATTAATTATGATAATCAGCTGCTAATAAATAAATTATTTTTTTATAAATAATACAGTTCTTTAGATTGTCTTTCATCCTATAAGTTTTCGTTATCGCTGCTCTATGAGTAGAGATGATTAAAAAGTAGCTTAGACACGAGTCTTTAAAGCAATATAATATTTCATGTGTTACAACGAATTTTTTGCTGTTAGGGATCTTAAGCATTATACCAAGCTATTACAATCGAAGCCAAGTTATTGTTGTCTTTTATCAGATTAAAGTCTTATTTGAATATGAATGTGTAAATCTACTTATGTTAATTGTATGGATGAGAGACAGTACTACGTGATAAATCATTCGTAGTTAAACATGATAAATCGATGGCCACTTCCTTGCTAGAAAGCAACGTGAAAGGAGAGCACAAACCTTGCCCTGTTCGACAGTACGCGAAAGACATAAATCACAAGTTTTCGATTAAAATGCGACGTAATATTTTAGCCTTACAAGGGCAATTAGGAGAAAATCCTTCGATCGAAAATATTTACAATGATCTGTATAAGCTTTGTAAACGGTGTGTAACCGGTGTAATAAGTGTGAATTACACACATGGCCAATTGCGCGCTCAACGGAGTCGAATGCATTCCGCTGTAAAGTTGCAGGGAGGACTAGAAAAAGATAGCGAAGGAACAAGACTGGAAAGAAAGGCGCCGGCAAACAGGAAGAATTCGAAGAAAGGAGGCAAAGTCCTCTGCACCGTTGTTACAAATCCGCCGTTATCCCGAGCTGATGGAGCGCTCTTGGCTTTTGAGCTTTTGAAAGCTCTCGTCGTTGCGTCTCTTAATTGACTTGTAAATTTTCTATTCTTCGATTAAAATTCAACGTGCCGCTGTCCTTCTGTACGTTCTATTTTTATTGTATTTCCACTTGTATTCGGTTATCAACGGTAGCCGAGGCCTATTTTCGCTAACTGACAGCACTACACTGATATCGCTACTCAGTATTTTATTGATCCTTAAGTTTCTTCGTCACTCTGTCTTTTTTAATGCTCGTCTTGCCTGTTTCTGTTTTGTTTCAACACTCTGCTTCCTGCGCATTTTTGCTCTCGACTGGCGCCATTTTCCAGCTTTTTTCCATTTCAAAGGCTCGCGCGTCTATCGCCCCCTCATTCCAGTCCTCCCCCGACATTCCGCAACATATCCCCCCGCCTCGAGGCTGCTCCTGAAGGCCAATTCTGCGGCACACAATTCCAGGGCGCGAGCGAGCAACACTACCTTCCTTCCAAGAAATAAAGAGTGCAGCAAATATACGCACGCAAACTCTTTATAAGGTCGCTTTCTCACGGCAGCGGCTTCTGTCGTGATAATTCACTTGACGCCGCTTGATCTCATGGGCACGACGACGACGACGACGACGACGACGATGATGATGATGATGATGATGATGCTGCTGCTGCTGCTGCTGCTGCTGCTGCTGCTGCCCTCGCTAAAACGGTAAATTAGAAGCGGAAACGAAAACTGGACTGTTCCAGCTCGATTCCATTCTTACTCGAATCAACGAGACCCGAGCATCTGAAATTCCATAAGAAGTGTCCGTGGAATTTTCCGTGGAATTTTCCGTGGATTCTTCGGTAATAGCGACCTTTCGCACAATACATTGATAAAACAATTTAAATTTGAAACACTTGTCAAAACTATAATTATTAGATTATTCTTAGGTTGTAACGGAAGAATTCATTTTCAAACAATAACTTGTCAAAAGTTATATTTCAAAAATTTTTCATCGCACTTTCAGAATATACCTGCGATAAAAGTAAGTATTAACTAAATCATAGATTCACATGAATAAAATTTGCTAAATTGAAATCATGCAGCTGTCAATAAGTAACAGTTCACTCTTACTTCAGCTAGACATTATCTTAACCGGAAAATTTTATTCATTTGTTTACATTATCAAGACACTGTATATCTTTAATTATGAATCCCTTATTGTATAAGTGATGTATTCGAAGTTTAATTTAAATCTATGTATCTCATATACCCAATATTTTCAATTATTGACTGTGATTGAAAATTGTGTTTTTAAAAAAACCCTTACATAATATTACATTATATAAGAGGATATTCATGCGTAACGTGATAATATTTTTAACGTACGCTCAGAATTATTTTTACAAAAAAATATTAAATGCGTATATGTAATAAATAAGTTAATTTCAATTCGTAATTTCATGATGTATAAGAAACGTTGAACCGTTCATTTTTCTCAGACTCCTAATAATAGTTATACGAAAGTTCTGTATAAAGTAAAAATTGTAAGAGACACAGAATTGAAAGAAAAATTATAATAGAAACGGTATTGTAATCTAATCCACTATTTACTAAATATATATCTTTTAAGAGGGGAGAAGTCAGAATCTTTTTTCGTAAAGAAGAGGCAAAGACGTTTTATTTGGCTTCGCATATAAATATCGACATTTTTATTGTTCAATACACTATTTACAATACATGAAACATATACTAAAGATATAGTTAACATTTAAAAGAAGCTTAAGTATTTTGAATTAAATTTAGTTTGAACTAATATAATTTTAAAAAATTCAAGATGATTAATAAATAGAACCGTAATAGAACGAGACACAATCGATATGTAGCATGCAATTGTGTCTGCAGATAAATTCTTTAATATTTTACGAGTGAACCTAAAGGAAACGTGAAAATCTTGAAAAATACACGAAGATGCCTTGAATTTTAATTCGAGAAATCTATTTGTAGTAGATCCATTTTCCGAGAGCTTAAAATTTATTACCTTCGTATTTGTTTATAATTTATAATGCGTAGTCCTTTTCAGTCTCATTGCAATCTCGAATGGTTTCTTCTAATCATTATCTTCTCAGACTTATTTTCGTGTATGTCGTTTGCGAAATTGCAATTAGACGATGACTGATAAACTCGAGCCGATACGTTCCTTAGAATATTTCCTACGGACTGTGGAAAAAGTGTATCTCCATTTATTCTTCTTATCAAATAGCAACGGCTAATTAGAATCGCTGCTTTAGTTCTTAAGGATTAAGGCAATTATGATTTCGTGCGTAATGCGTATATGTACATAAATTCGTGTCATAAAATGTGCACATTTTCATTATATTTTTCAATGAATAAATCGTATATTATAAATGCTATAATAGAGCGTCATTATTAGTATAGTTTTACAACTAATAATTTTTCTCTAAACGCCATGGGTACACTAACTTAACACTGATAGAAAAACGTTATATTTTCTAAACAATAACACTGTCTTTCACTAGGCTTTGAAAAAAAGGAATAAATTAAACGAAAGGATAAGAATCTACGGCTAACGAATTCGAAATCTCTTTCTCTTTAACGTTCACCAAGTTCCAAGCAGCCGCTTAGACAACCGAAAAAAACCAGCTAAATTTGCATAATACAGAATTCACTAAAACTACCTGATACAAGCTATAAAGGTGACTTTTTATTTCACGGAACTTAATTAAGGGGAACGCACGCTTGCCACTCGCATCGGTTGAACCTCTATTCTAGGAAATCAATATGAAATTCTTTGTTTATTTTTGTCGTTGTATAATAACCGACTATCCGCTTAGAAAGTTGGCTATTTCTCCTACAGATCAATTATTTAAAGTCTATACAGAGAAAAGAAATTCGAGCAAAATTCCAGTATAGTAAATATTTAATTAAAAGGAAATAAATTTACTTTTATTTAACTTTAGCCTTGTAACGTAATGTATCTATCAATTCATCTAATATGTAATTTCGTCTTTTTTATTTTTATGTAAAAGAATATCATCTTTATTATAATATATCATCTTTATCGCAATTTTTTCCTTGTTTTACAATGAGAGTAAGAAACAATTTGTAAATTAAGATAAATAATAAAAAACGAGTATGTAGATAAAAAATCTTACACTTTTTCATATATAAACCGATTAAACTTTTATTTATACAAAAAAAAAATAATACCTATACCGACATAGAAATTCTATTTTGAAAATGTAAATAAATTTTATATTATTTTATATAAATAAATTACAGTAAATTTATAATAACTTAATATTACTCATGAGTTACAATTTATTTCTTTTATAAATATTTTACTTTGCAATCAGGTTTATAAGTCCTTTAAATGAATTGTAGAATAAAAACATTCTTAATTAATGAAAAAATTCAAAATTTCTAATATACATCATAATCTTAAACAAAGAGTAAATTTAAATACGAGTTATGTGCTTCAGCTTTCGAAGATTCACGAAAAAGAAAATGAAAAGAAAAATGGAACTAGCGTACACTCTAAGAAAAATTTCCTGCAACTCACTATGATCTCTATACCATACGTATAGAAGTGTGCACGCGTGTATATATGTTACGATGCTGAAATTCATGCGGATCGTTGCTCTGATAAACTGAAACTTAAAAATCAGAGAGTTAACAGAGAATCGTTCAACTTGCAAGAGAGAGAGAGAGAGAGAAAGAGAGAGAGAGAGAGAGAGACCTGAACACACTGTATAACAGAGCGAATGAGAAACAAAGATAAAACAAGTACTTGGGTGCCTTACAGCGATTTCGGACCGGATGCAATACCTTAATTAAATATTCTCACGCAAAAAGTACTGCATATGCAAGTACTATGAAATATTATGAAGAAAATTGTTTGAACGGAAAAATCCTTCGGAATAATTTTAGTATTACTCAAATTTTTAAAACAAACCACAAAATGATACAGAAAAAATAAAAAAAATATTATGTTTTCTTAATATTATTAGCAAAAAAATTTTAACAGATTCAGTAAAAAATATGGTGAGAAATCTCAGGTTTTAGTTTTCAAAATTATATAATAAATGTCATCTATTTATATTGTACAGAATATATATATATATATTCTGTAACGAGTACTGTTACCGTTATTCAGAACTTCAACAGTTAATAAAATTAGTAAAAAAATTACTTTCATTATTATGAAACTATATAGTGCTTCCAAATAAAGTAACTCCATTCGGTACGCCTCATTACTGTAGATTTTAAACATATTACAAAAGCTAATTTATTTAAACTGTTATCGTATAATAATACATGAAAAGTACTGAGCATAAACATACAGATACATAAAATAAAGTGGATGTGATTACACACATCTTAAAAATTTCGCTGATTTATGGTAAATATTCTTCATACATTATATTTATATATATATACGTACGTACGCACGTGTGCGTGTGTGTATTTTAATTTAAATTTTTTACTTAATTTTAATAATGTTGATTACGTCAAGTTTTTCATGTGAAATAGATAAAAATTGGACATATAAATAAATAAAAGTTTCGATAAATAAAAATGAAAATAAAAATTTTCTGGAAAAATTTATTATATTCAACTATCAAGAACAACATCATATCCTACTGTATAGATTTTTATTTAAAAATGCATTTCATTTATATTCAATTATCTAATGATATACGAAGAAGATAATTAAACCTGAACTTTATTTTGGTTATTATATTGGTTACTTAACTTTGTTTATCTCGCTTAGTATATCACATGGACTAATTCCAAGTAATAAAATCAATATAGGATACGATAATTCTAACATTTTGTAAATACAGTAAAGCCATTCTACTAATAAAATACATTTATAATAGAAAACGAGAATGATTTCATTATACTTCCTACTTAGAACGAAATTCAACGATGCAACAGAATCTGAAGGGAAAAAAGCTTTCGGAGGAAGACTCAGAAAAACTAATTTTCAGAATTATGAATGACTTGCACAGCCAGTAATAATAGTAAAGTAGCACTACCTACAGTGAACTATTCTTTTACTTGAAACTGCGCCATAAAACGATGTTTTTTGATAAAAAAAAATGTAAAATACCGTATTCTTACAGTACGAACAGTTTGCATGGAAGTGAAACTAAGGATGTCACTTAATATTCTGTAAAAATGGTGTTTATTTGTTTTAATATATTTATAAATATTTTAATAGTTACAATATTAGTTACAGACTAAACAATATTATACTCTAATACAACTAATAAAAAATAAATAATACTAATAAAAAATACAACATATAAAACAATTATGTGTACTAATCTGATAGATTTACATTGCAAATTTTGTCCCGTAGTTTAATTGACACTCATTCGATAAAATCTCAACGTATAAAGTGTACTATCGATCTTTTAAACTTAGAAGAAATAAGGCAGAACCACTAATAATTGAAACAAGTAAAGATCAGTCCAGAGAGGCTACAAATAGACTTTCAACGTCAATACTATCCGACTGAGTGGAATATTTAAGTAAGAGATTTTGTTAACATTAATATGTTCGCTGGGGAGAAACATATCGCTACATAGCGATCGCTGCGATTTCATCAGATGGCGCCAACTTTACTTACAAAAGCGAATATGGATAATTCTATAAATAATAAGCCAATCTTAAACTAAACTCGACTTATCCTAAAAACTAAACAAATACTCTATTCGATCATAAAATTGTCTCGACGCGATGATAACGCAAAATACTTGGCGATGAACAATCTACTTAATCATGTACGCATTACACACGTAATCAACTTTTTTGTTCTTGGCTCCGCATCCCAGCGATCACGCATTCAACGATGTGGTCAACGAAATCAATGCAAGCATCAATCACACGATACACTGCTTGGCTTGTGAATTTTGTTTGCCGATCGAGCAGTGCGATAATCGCGAATAGATATTTATTCTACGAGTCCATTGAATATTGACTCACACGACTTAACGGCTTTCTCTCTCTCTCTCTCTCTCTCTCTCTGTTCAATGCATGCGCATGAATTTTTTCTACGCTTACCGCTGTTTTTCCTAAAAACTTGTTTTCATCATTTTGTGAACGAACGAAGGCTCTTGGTTCTTTTTATTTTATTTTTTTCACCGCGCGTTTACTCTGACAACTCTGGCATAAAAAGCTTATGCATGGACAAGTTGTATGGTTATTGTTTCTTTGACATTCGAGTAAATGTATTTGAGAGATACGTTTCATAAGATTTATGCGTAGTTTTTATTTAGTACTCGTATCGAGTGTGTAACTTAATGAACAGTTCAGAAGTTTCGTTGTAATAATTTCTTTTTTCACATGCTTCTTTATAATTATTTTCCAGTGCCGCTTGTTTCTCGTTAATTTATAATAAATTCAATTACCATGGTTATGTGTTTTTCACTCTACAAATATAATTTTAACGTCCAGATTAAAAACAAAGTTAAAGCCTTCAACATAATGTAATCGTATGTATGCTTATCGCAAATCTCTCAAGTATAGTTGATCGTTTGACGCATTTTACTGCGTCAAATAAGCCGTATTATCTTAACACAGTCATTTTTTCACTCGCACTGTTTTTAAACTAAATTATAAGTTCAATAAACGTACAATCAGTTAAATCGAAATGGGATATTATGATGTGTAAATACACAAGTTCTTTTTTGCGTATTTAACAAATTCAGTGTTATGAAAGCCTATGTAAAATCTTCATTTATTTACGGAATTACTAATCAGATGGTATAAAACCTAAAAAGACGTTTAAAAATAATTTGATACTAGATCCAACGCACCTCGTATGTACAGCTTCACGAAAGAAATTAAAAAAATACTACCTTTGACCGTTTATAAATTCTTACATAAATACATTTATTTTCGAATATATTATTACATTAATTGATTCGTAATATTGTTTAGGTTTACATAATAATCTAATTAAAGAAAGCAAAAAGCAATGAAGCGAATGGATAATACATTTATGTCATCCAATTGCGAACCAAATACTGGAAACACTGAATAATTATTGAGCTGTATAGATGCAACTCAAAGAAGTATTGCAAGCAGAAAACCTTGAAAAAATCAATTTTATCGAAATTTTATCGGCGAAATCAAACATATTTTCGGAAACAACTTTTCGGTTTTCTCAAATTATGTTTTGTAAAATTCGTTTGTCACTACTTGCTAAAACTGTCACCCGTAAAATCTACTAATTATCACCCACATTACCGAGCAAGTATTCTCCCAAATTGGGTTCGCGCCAAATATAATAAAAGAATCCATGATTTTCCATTCCCAATTGTGTAAAGCAAGAGTAAGAACATTCTTTTACACTGGATAAAACAGCAAAAAGAAGGAATTGAAGAGAATAAGGGAGGAGCGCAAAAAGTAAATATCGATGCTATATCGTTGTTGCAAAATTTCTTTAAACAATATTTGTAGTATGATAATACGTTGTAGATTACACTGGCATTAATTTCATTATTATCTATAAAAAAACTGCTTCACAAACTATGAACTTGAAATCGAAGTATCGCTGCTGAATGCGAGGAATAATATCCCCATCTAATGCTGCAGCACTTTACTATCGCAGATAGAGAATTTAACGTGTTGCCGAAACTTTTAATCTGAAACGTAAATATTTATATGGTTTTTCTTTTTCCTTCTATAAAACTATTTTACTTCAAAAGTTTCCTGCGCGTGTGAACAACGTTACGTGTAAACAAGTAACATAGCTCGATGACTTGTCGTGTAACTCGTTTACGTCTCATACTCAAGCAACGGAAGCTTCAAGCTCATTTTCGTAACAAATCCTACCTCTTTAATTGAACAATATTTAAGGGAGATTCGATGAGAATGAGGAAGCCGACCTTTTCGTGAAATAATGCGCGTCGAAGTATGGAACTTTACGAATAAGTTATGATTATTACAGTATTAGCGAAGGCTGCATCGTGTCAAAATGCAGGCGCTTCGACAAAGCCAAAGACTCAACAGGCTTTTTGCATTTAGAGATGAGCACTAGAGGCGATCGCGCACGGCATCTTCAGAGTTCCGGCTTTTCCTTCCATCCTCATAAAGAGTCTGCCTTGGGCATAAATCCCGCTAAAGAGTACAGCCAAGAAAGGAAATATATGAGCATGACGAAATTATGCTCTACGCAAATGAATACAGAGAGGGAAGATTGTTGTGCGCAAGCTGTTGTACGAAGGATAACCGCCTTGAGTTAAAAGAAATGCATCACTCCATCTTTGTGTCGTCGATATATTTTACAGGGGACGCGTGCGAATAGTTTAATGGGTGTATTTCCAGTAATATGAGTAATTCAATGTTTAAATCAGTTTCATTCATTAATGAAACTATCAACTTGTTTGCAAGTTTTGCGTATGTTATCTTTGTTGGTAAAACATTTAAGTTTTATGCTTCTTTTCCTCGAATGATTAGAAAATATGTACAATTGATATTATATAACAGTTATTTTGCGAAAAATAAATCTCTTTGAATCTGTTTTTAAACGCATATCTACATTCATCTTACATCATCGTCCGTTAGATCTTTGGGCAAACGTTTTCTTACGTTGGCTTCTAATATCCGAAATAAAAGATATGTTGCAAATTATTTCAAAGCACGAATAAATACATTTAACTGCAACAGGAGATAAATCCCAGATAAGCAATGGATCGAATTTAAGAATTTCCAAATATGACAAGACAATAATTAATAAAAAAGCTCAAAATCATTATCTAGAGATTTGGTTATAATTTTTTGCCAATAGTGATCATTTGAGAAATAATGTGCGAAGTCCTGTCTAAGGAAATTAGTGATAAAGCAATTGAAGCTTCCTTTTCGATAACGAGCAGAGTGAAAAGAATAATCGCTGTAGCTTCAATATTTGTTTAATTGCGAGTACCATCGATGGAGCAGGCGATAATTTAATTCAGATTCGTTTCAACAGTTGGCCGGTATTCATTTGGAGGCGTTTTTTCGCGAACATTTACGGGGAAGACTTTCGTGAACTCTGTGAAGGTAATACGTGAAAATAAGGTCAGCTCAAGGACTGCAACGATACTTGTCTTGACGTTTATTACATAATATATAATTTATTTATATACTATAATTATATTAAGAAGTATAAGTCTATTAAGAACGCGCAAGAATTTATAAGCCAATGAGATGTTATCATCGAAATTATTGTTTATATCTACGGTAAAATCTATACAATAGGGTTCACTGCGTTATACTCCGTATTATGAATATCGTGTTTTAAAAACAATTGTACATTAACTCATCGTGTTAGTAGTAAGACTAAGATAGTCACTTAAAGCAAATTTGAAATTATGCTTCAAACAATCATTAGCAGGTTTAAAACTTTCTACTCCCGCAGAGAAACTTTTTATAAAAATTATTTATTAAAATATGTGCAGGACTTTTTAATGGAAAACTTTTCAAATTTGCGATAAATCACGTAATTCTAAATATTAAATTTACGTTTATACGAAAATCTATATATTTATTTACATATATTTAGTAATTCATTCTCCGTCTTATTTAATATCATTATTTCATACATTATAAATATCAGTATTTATTCCTTGAACGATACAGTATATTTAGATTTTAATAAAATTTCAGTTTCTTCTTAAAGTATTTCTCTCTGTTCAGCAAAAGTATTAGCTACCTATAGCTGTACTGACATTTTAAGCACTTTTATAAACATTTTCTATTTTTATACCGATTCATTTGGTTTTTTATTTATTTTTAAGAGATAATAATTTGTAAAAACAAAGAGATCGCTCAATCTTACACAAGTCAATTCAAATTTTTCTTATCTTCGCTGTAGTTTATAGTACTTGAAGTACCTGACTGATATTAGAGTTGCTTCAAGTTTTATCTTAGAGTTTCAACTATTTAACAAATATTTACGACTTTGAACATTTCTTTAGAACTTTCCACAAAAAACACGCAGTAATCAATACGTTAATCAGATGAAATATAGGCAATATTGATAACAAATGAAATTTTTTGATAGATTTTTTGATCAGTATAATTTATAAGGGAATTTGCGAATAGCCGTAAATGATGTTTTCTTACATAATGTCATTTTCAATATATATTTTTTCAATATCATTATTCAATTTACGATAACTTACGATAAAAATCTTTTTCTTTCTTTCTTTTTATAAAAGAATACATAGAATTGTAATTCATACCTTCAAGGTGATCATAATCGTATTTATAACCTTAAAGACGTTTATAACGTATCAATATAAATAATAAATAGTAAATTGTTAAACAATGTAATTAGTGCAACACATGCATATTAGGGGACAAATAAAATAAGCTAAAAATATTACCAGAAATAGCTATAACAATTATAATTGTATGGTTGAGGTCTGTAAAATACGTAAATATACTAAACATAATTTTAACTTTAAAGAATTTTGGTAAGAATGTCGCTTATTAAAAAATTAAAAATTGAAAGCTACACAAGGCACAGAAAATATATGTTTACGATCATTTTAATAAAAATTATGTTGGTCTTTTTGAACGCACAATAAAAGAAAATCATTTCTTGATTGAAAAAGTACTTATGAATATATAATGAAAAATAAAATTCAATTTTATAAATTGTCAGCAATATTTACATTTACATTCAAGACTTTGTACCCATAATTTTACATAATAGAAAGTTAAAAATTACATTTATCTAATCGAAGGTATTCAATTGCTAAATTATTTAATTGAAACATTATGCAATGATAGATTAGTACCTTATTAACGATCATTGTTTGTAAGTGCAAAAAATGTAGCGTGCAAAAATGTAATTTCCATTCATTTATAGCCAGTTATAATCTCATTTTTAATTAGCCGATATGAATCATTAAATATAATTTTCACACATTCTTAATATGCGATAAGTAATTATCTCAAGTCTCTATTATTCGAAATAACTGATCCATTTTTTTTTTATTAAAGAGAATATATTAATATTTTATGAGTAGGGATAAATACCGAGAATATTTTTTGGCGTAATATTAGCCTATACAATAGCATGCTTGCAAAGTTCACACGCAACTCAAATTTATGTAAACATTTCAATATTTTAAATTCAAATACATTACTATGATATATACCTTTCTGCGTATTTATACACTAGATATATAGAAATAATCTTAAAGAACGAATACTCATGTAAATACTGGACTTTTACTTCAAATAATTAGGGCATCCAAAAGAATCTAATAGAATTATTAACATTCAAATGTATATGTTTGGCTTTAGTGGTGTAAACATGAAGACACCGTAATAATAGATTTTATATATTATTCCCAATATATTCAAAACAATAAAAATTTGTTCTAAATCCGTATTAAGCCACTCACATAGTAAATGTTACAATTGTACTTGAAGCTTATCTACACATGTGTGCATAAGGCAGCTGTAACTTTCTTTGGTAGCAAAAAAAAAAAAAAAATGTCCATTTGTAAAACACACAATTCTTGTAGCAGTACAATGTCAGAAATATTGATTCTGCTCGAATACTTTAAATAGTTACTCTCAACATAAGATATAACTTAAATATATACATAAAGATGCGACTCCTTATAATTCAAACCGTTATATATTGTAGTTTAAGAAATAAGCTTGAATAGCATATCAATTCCTGGTAAATTTTTATTATGAAATCGTTCAAAGTTAAGCTTCTTAATTTATCAATGTAAAACCAAAATCTTAAAATGAAAAAAAAAAAGAAGAAGAAGAAAAAAAGAAAATATCTCCAAGTGCCTTATAGATAGAATAAATATTTATGACTGAAAATTAACGACTAATACTACTTTACATAAAAGAGCGTAATACGTAGGCTTAAGTTAAGGTTTACTCAGCATTGTACCATTGGTTTTCACTATTATACATCGAAAAGAATTATTTATTTATTATGAATGAATTCGTGCACTTACATTATAATAGATGCTTCAAGTATTCTTATCTGTTGATTAATTGATTTAGATCTGAAAAGTTAGAATGTAAGTGGGTACATTCAAACTCGTAACTCATTAGCGCGAAAATTAAATGTTTAATCTTATATTAACTACGATTCGCGCAGGGCAACGAAAGTATTTGATCAATTTTTCAAGGTAGAAGAGAGGATTTTTTCGTACATGTTATTCTGTGTAGATTTAGTAATTCAATTTTTGTAATCTCATGAAATTTATGAAATCTTTATATGTTTTACATAAATCTTATCTTATAAAAATCAAATTAACAGCTTTTACAAATATTGCGAAATTTACGTTTACACAAGTGAACCATTGCTGGAGGCAACGAGTGCGTAATTGGCTGTAGTTCTCCGAAAACTTATTAATGTAATAACATAGTAATACGATAAATATAATGCAAGTAAAGTTCAATAAAAATTCACAAAAAGACATTTGTATTACCACTGTAAAGGATGATAATATGCTTTGGAACTTTCCTTGATTTTTGAACGAAATGGACTTGGCAGAAGCTCTAAGGTACAAGTATTGTAAAATATAGAAGAGCGTTACTTAATTAATAAAATAAAAACGGGCAAATTTATGAAATTCAGTAGGGCAAACAACTAGAGCCGTAGAATTATTGAGCGAATAATGCAGACCCGTTATAGTGCATATCTGTTTCTATTTTATGCGCATCTTACGAAAACTCTTGCCATCTTTTTTTCGTTATTATCTCGCGGATGCACACACGCATGATGGAAGGCAAGGCGGCGTCAGCACATGTACGTATATAAACACGCGTGCTTCTTTCGCGTAATATCGATCTCCTCTCTTTCCTCCACTCCGTTTCACTTCATCCCTCGCTCCAAGTCTCTCATGTTCTGCCTCTTTTATAGTCTAGCTTCAAAGCTTAGACACAGGCTGTCATGTTAAAATTTTACGCTTAACGTAGATTTATCCCGCTAAGGTGAAAATTATGTGCTTTCGGATCGCATTCTCATTTGGAAGTTAAAGGTTGAGCGACTCTTCATTGTTGAACGTTAGGATTTGCCTTCGCTTAGTTCCTTATGAGCTATTCATTTCATACCTTTTTTATGCTTAATCCTTTTTAATTTTCTTTTATATTCGCTCCGAGTCCTCTTTCCTCCAATCAGATGCTGAATCTAGAATTTCGTATCATTCCTCACATATAATATACAAGCAAAAGCTATCCTATCTTCGAATGAAAGTATTTCGATGCAGTAACCACACGAAAAGTAATAAACAAGTGCCTTCAATATCCTACGTTCAATATCCTGATAATTATACGTTTTATGAAAGAGTATTTTCATAAATGAAAACACTTATGTAATTTAAATCCTTACACTTTTTAATTTTTTCGGTATATACTTTCTACCCTTTTTCGCCTCTTGATAATTTAAAAATGTTTCCTTCGATATACTACTCTATTATTTCTTAATTCATTTTACACCACTTAAATTTTAATAAATTTTCCTTAATAACATACCGTGAAAATTATTTTAAAAGCCTTTATTTAAGATTTAATAATTTTCCGCGCCGGTAAACCATAGCTTTATAGTTGTACGTGTATAGGCTTACAATACCACAAGAGCAATTTCGGTTTTGTTAACGTTCTTTCGTAAACAAAGTTAAATTTACCAAATAATTATTTGTTCATTTAATAATATGAACGTCCTACGTGTTAAAAGTTTTAAGAATAATGAGTTGTTACCTTATACCACTCGATTTCGTTTTCACAATAAAGCGCAACTTGCCATTTAATTAATAATATTAATATTAATCAACGTCTCACGATGTATAATAATTCTAAGTTGTCAGGCATTGAAAAGTCGTTGAGCGAGCGATCTTCGTTAAATTGCCAAAATTTGAAAATTTCGTAGTTTACAACTTGTTGATTAAGATTAAGCGGTAAATCCAGAAATGGATAAGATTTTCAAGCTACGAGGAGTTAAAGCTCAAACTGGTTGGAGCTCTCGTATCATGTAGTTCATAAGATTCCAATCGAAACTTTCGGATGCAAGGCCAGGAAAGCATTTTTTGTTATACGGGGTATTGAAAGAGGTAAATTAGAGAGTTACTTTTTAATGCGACTCCCATTGTGTTCCGTTTTAATATTGTCTCTTAGTCTTTAACGAGCATTCAGATAAATTTGACGTTATTAAATTATCTAATAACACATAATCTGAAATAATAAAAGCTGTTCTAACTGAACCATTTAATTAATCCTAACTCTCTTACTGTATAGCTTACATTTTAATGTTTAACCATATACTCTTCTCTTTTTATTTCTATTGATTCGTTTCACCACCGCCTTATAACTCTGCCCTTTTCATTATATTTCTTTACAGTCATTATATGACACACAAGGATTCGTATATTTATATCTACGTTCGTTACTGCACTAAATTGTTATGCGTGACTTTTCTGGTACTAAAATAGCTAAAAAAATTATCAATTAATTAAAAATTCAGATGTGACTTATAAACTAACTACCGAATAGTTGACATTTAAAAAGTATTGCGTTTAAATTAGGCGATTCTGGTGGTAGGATTCGTAGAAGGAATCGTAGAATTTGATGCATAAATAAGTTACATAATATTATTTACATAATATACAGTTACTCGCACACAAACGAAAGTGACACTATTTTAAGATAATTCTTGAATATACTTATCTTAAATCGCGTGTACAAATTTAGTGATGTCTGATTACTAACGAAATTCGCATAGAATATTCTTCTAAGATTTCTTGTTGAACTTTTCAAAATAAAATTGGAAAAAGTTATAAACTGTTTTATTATACGAACGGACTGATTATACATTAATTTCGCTATTATGACACTAAAAAAATGAGTTTTAAAAAAATTGTATCACAAATGAATTTACTTCTGCTTTCTTCCATTAACATCGAGAAGTTAGTAAAAATGACAAATAAATAATAAAATAATTCGTATTAGAAGTATAAATATCATCGTACGACACCTTTATATAATGCAAAGTAAATTAAATGTAGTTAATAGGCGAGAGTTGTAGACGACGGCGCTCTGAAATTATCTAATGCCGTCGTCAACGGAGAAAATAATTATAAGGCGTGCATACGCTTATCCACACTATTACCAATATGTTCTACAGATTTTTTTCACTCTAACACGATCGACAGTTTTTCTGCGAACGATCGCGGCCTTACGTAATAAAACCTGTAACATTCGTGTTTCCCTATTGGCGTGTCGAACGTATGACAACATAATCGATTATAGTAAATCGAGGTTGAAAATCAAATTTTTATCGCACAACGAGTCCACCCGTAGCGAAAGTCAAACTTTCCCGTTTCCGTCTCCGTCTCCGTCTCCGTCTCAGTCTCTGCAGTAACAGCGTGCTTTTTCACGATGAGCAACTTCAGAACAAGGTTTTCGCGCGTCCATTCATCATTTTAGAGGAGAGCAACGCTCGCCGATACATCAATGAACGTCTACTCGGAAAGTGCCACCTGAGAAGCGCACGAGAGCCAAACTACCATCGCTCGGGACGAGGTACGGAGGACGCGAGAAGAGGAGCGTGCGTTCGAACGTAAGATAAATATTGCGCGCAAACCATGCCTCGCGACTCCACGAGTTCGGAAGGGGTTCGCGCGACAACCGCCGCGTGATCGCGGAGAGACGCGAGGGTGAACCTGTAACGAACGGTCACGGGAAAACCGTCGCTCATCGGCGTTTCCCGCCGCGCCTCCTTCGCCAACCTTATCTCAAATAAAAGGAGCGAAGCCGCTCGGCAAAAAACTTACCTTGGGCAAGTAGCGGTGCGTGGAGTAAACAGAGGAGCGTCAGACAGCCGTAGCTGCTGACCAGCAGCGCAAAACCCTTCTTCATCCTTTTTATTTCCTCCCACCGCCTCTTCCTCGCACGCTTCGTCGGCTCGCCTATGCTCTCGCGTTCGGACGCTCACGACGGCAGCAGCAGCTGCGGCGGCGGCGGCGGCGGCATCCTCGAGAGCCGCTGCTTACGAGGATTTCGGGGCCTTTAAAAGTCCGGCTGACGCGTTAACCGCACGTGCACTCGGCCACATTCGCTCCGCTCCCTCCGGAACGTCAATATTATGCTCCGCTCCTCCCTTTGTCCTCGTCCCTCCTCCGCTCCTTTGGCCGTCTCGTTCGCGCACAGCCTCCGCGGGGCATATCCAGGGGCCGAGGGTGTCGTCCGCTCAGGGTAGAGTTCCGTCTGCGAGTTCGCCGACACGTCTTCTCCGACGCGAGTGGAAACAGCAGCGGTAGCACGCGGCCATTTTCGAGGCTCCGCGCGCTCGCTCTCACGCTCTCTCTCTCTCTCTCTACCTCTCTCTCTCTCACTCTCTCTCTCTCACTCTATCTATCTCTCTCTCTACCTCTCTCTCTCTCTCACTCTCTCTCTCTCTCTCTCTATCTCTCTCTATCTACTCCTCTTCCTCGTGTGCGCGACAGTCGGCCCACACTGCACACAGGCCTCGAGGAGCACGCACACGCGAGACGCCGCGGAGGACCTTCAGCGCGGATGTCGAGGAGCGTGGCGCGTACCCGCTGACATCGCCGGGCTCGGGAGCTGCAGGACCGCGCACACGGACGCGCGCGCACGCGTCAAGTGTGGGCGTGCGGCGAGGTCCTGGCGGATCGGCTCGCGTACGATCGCTGGTGCTCTCTCGGTTGGCCGCGCTCTCGACTTCCTGGCACTCGTTCGCGGACACCGAAGGACTCGCGCCGCGACTCTCAAGCCCGTGTCCACAGACTGTTACGGAACGCGCGCCGCGCGTATACTTCGCCGGGATCGCGGATATGCAATGGACCCCAGGCGCTGCGTTGCGCCGCTGTTGTTTTCAACGTCGCTGCGGTCGCGTGCGGTGGCGATTTTATTTTTTTACGTGGACGCACGCGCGCTCGCCGGGGCGGGAGATTCGAATGGGGATTTTTTCGAGTCGTTTTTTTTATCGCTTGAATCTGTCGGAGCTCTGTTGCGCGTTCACGAAGATGGGAGCGCGCGACCAATGTAAGTGCGCCCGCCTATATCTATAATGAAAACTGGTTTCGAAAACTCGACACGGACTCGGTAGATTTTACATGGTATTAATAATGGGATATATTGTTCGCGTTCGGAAAAGAGAAGAAGCGAAAGTTACAAACTACTCGGCACTTTTATAACCTTAAGGAGGTTCCTTTTTATTTTTTGGCATTGCTCCTTTCATTGGAGAATTGTTATTACTCTCGGAATTCACGAACTTGGTGAAAATGTATGGATGTAAATCGGACTCTCGGATGTTTAGATTGCTGGTGCACACATCACACAGAACCATTACTCTAGGTGCGTCTCTTACATAATTAAACAGAAATATATTTGATATTTTTTTCTTTGATTCTACATATGTATGGCTAGCTGAATTGGTTTTATTGATTTTCTTCAAAATATTTCGTTTGTTATCGATATAGCTACATTCGTATTTTTATACCATTAAAAGCATGCGATATATTTAGTAATTCATACTTTATTCTGTTGTAATGGCTATTTTTATTCTTAAGATAGATTCGATAAAAGTCTTATTGTTCAAGGGTAATGCTTTCATGTCGATAACTTCTTCATTTTATTGGTTAATTTATTTTTCAAATAATCCAAGTAAATGTTATAATCGTTTGCGAAGATATTAATGTTCGAAACGTTAAGAGTTTCTCATTTTATCTATTTAAAGTGAGTAACTGATTGCTTATAATTTTCAACTTTATGGAAATTTATTCCTTGACTTAGAAAACGATGATATTTATTTCAAGTTTCAGATTTTAATCTTCATAAACGTTACACTTTAAATTAGTAAAATTTCTAGATAATTCTTTAATAATTTCTATAATAATTTACTTCGTTGATTTCGATATAATTACAATGTATAGTGAGAAATGTTTAATGTTAATTCGATTTGTTATATTTAACAGCGTGTAAGACGATACTATGTACCAAAAAATTATTCATTTATTCTTTATTATATAAATAAACTTTATTAATACTTTTTGAAACATCTATTATAAGCATACATATATGTATTAACAATTACGCAATAAACGTAAACTTAATGAAAATTATATATTGATCATTGGAATTATTATTTATTATCTCTATTTTTAAAATATTTTCATGTTTAATTTTCGTCGTGGTTAATATATTTTATCATACTTAATGACAATTACGTATTTATATTGAGTTTGCATAAGATTCAAATATTTTAAATTTAAAATGAACATACTTCAAAGGCATTATTTCAAATATAATTATATTGAATATGATATTCTTTCTATTTAATAGCACAAAAATCCAATTTTTTTTATAATTCTATAGTATTTATGTGAAAAATCATTTTTATTAAAATTAATTTATTGCCTAATTATTCTTATATCATAATATTTTTGATCTGTTCATTTCATATTTAACATTTTTACAAATTTGATTATATAATAATTTTTATAAAAATTACAAATATATATTTTTTCATGATCTACTGTTTTTTTTTTACATATTTTAAACGTATTGAATTTTTCAAAGACAACTTTGATTTTTAGATCTTATTGTTTTTCAGGATTTTTGTATAAATTATTGATGTTAATAGTAAATATTCTAAGTTTACGAAAAAATACAAAATTTTGTACAATATATATAATGTACAATACTTAAAAAAGTAATAGTATTAAGTCTCCATACATCATAGGAGTTTATCAACTGAGTTAACTAGCACCGTTTAATACGTATCTCAAGCTTTTGAGAATTTCTTAGCCGAGTATACATTATTATTTTTAAAATTAGAGCATTATTCTAACTATATCTAAAATAAAGAAAAGTATTATAGTGATATGTAAAAACTTAAAAAATAATAATTCTAAAATTTACTTTTCAAAAGATGTGACTCTGTATTTAGTCATATGATTACTCAAAAAAGTACACTTATATCAAACATAAAGTTTAAAATTAAAATTCATAAGAGAACAAAATTGAAGAAATTGAGTTACGTTAATAAAAATATAGTTTAAATATTTTATGATATTAAAATATATATATAATAAAAAGGATAAGCTAATGATTTTCACTAAACTATATATAATATATGCTTATAGTGTTTCTCACAGAATAGTAAAATAGTCAATACAGTGGCAGTTTGTTATTCCCATATAAAACCCGCTAAATATACAATTATCTATTAGTCACGTCTTATTCAACTATGTCATAATCCTGAGTTTTGTTTTTACATCTGCGTTTGACTTCCCCAAGCTCTCGAAACTGTAGTTCTCATTAATTTCTTTCCGATTGTCTGCACAATAAAGCCTATTTTCTGAAGTTTATCGTGGTTAAGGAATTTTCTGCCATCGAAAATATATGCTGGCTTCATCATGTCTGCGTAAATTCTTCTATAATCCAATTGCTAAAGAAAAATCATTCGTTTCCACATTATTATCTTATTAGGATAATTATTGGGCTAATTGTTTCTGTTTATTGAAATATAATTGTATTAAATTTGCCAAATTTACCACAAATTCGTCCCATTCTGTACATATGATAATTGCATGAGTATTCTTTGTGGCCGTATATGCATCCTTGTAAATGCTGATTCTGCTTTTTACGTGTCCCGGATTTGTCGTCACATCCGGATGAGACAAATCTAAAAGAATCTGGGATTCCTCGACCTGAAACAATTACATCATTTAAAGAATCCTTTGCAGGAATTAACTCCGAAAGCAAACTAAAAGCTACGTATGAATAAGCATTTACTGCAATATTTTGCGCTTTTTACAATTCATCTATTTTTACAAGCCTCTTATTTTTTGATAAATAAACGGTAAAAGTTACTCAACGTATAACTGTTTCAAAATTATTTTAAAAATTTCTACATATTTTTTAAAGAATTCTTTATAAATATGTTCAACTTTTACTTTTCCTTCTTGCAAAAACTCCAAGTGAATATTTGTGTAGGGTGGACATATGGAAATGGAGGGAACACGAATGTGTACCGACGCTCATCAAACACTGTTACCCAAAGAAGTACAAGCTATTGCGAAAGCTATTGCCAAAAAGCTCCAAAGTGTACAATCGCGTTTAGCTGTCTGAATTCCTTCGCCATGAATCACTGGTTGCTGTTTAGTACGAGCTCTGCTGATTTGCACACAGTTAGACTCACCAGGCTACTTTTTATCATGAATCACGTGGAGAAAGAGCGTATAAACTTTTATGTACCTGCGCTGTTACGAAACGCGATGAGAGCATCGCTAACACGGATTACGTACCTTGGGATCGTAAATGTGCAGCTTGGCTCCTTCGTCCAGTAATGTCTTAGCAACGTGAATGGCCGGCGACTCGCGCGTATCGCCAGTGTTTTTTTTGAAGGCGAATCCCAGTAAAGAGATTTTCTTATCCGTCACTGTATTGAAAAGAGACTCGATCACCTGATGCAATTGCCGAGAATTTTCATCCATTAGATTTCGATATAGTTATGCAAGCGAAAGATTAATGAACATAATTTTATTGTCGTTACTTCAGTCTTTGTAGAGAGGATATATCAAGGATAATAAAAAGCAATTGCGTCTTATGTAGAATGCATTGTCCTTAAATATTTAGCGAACTTTATGTCAACAATTAAATAATATCCTTGGGTAATAAATTGCGTGAGAATGACATCATTTTAAGATTCAATTAAGTATAATTAGTAGCTTAAATATAGAACTGAAATTATTTGCTTTCGTCAGGAATTCTTTCCTTGAGTGTAATAATTCACCAACATTTCTAAATAAAACAGTTCAAAATAATAATAGCAAGTGAAATTTTATTTTAAAATTTTATTTCAGACCTATCGCTGCAGCGTTTCTAATAAATGAATATGTCCTTGAACAAGACGAAAATTAAATGATTACATCGTCATTCTTTTAGGTATCAAACTTTTATTGGAAATAAATAAATAATGCAAAGAAGCTATTATATAAGATGAAATAATATAACAACATCTCGCGTTATTTTAACTGCAAGGCATTAAAAGTCGATAATAAATAGTAGATAACCAATAGTATTTGAGAAAATTTTTCTTTGTAAAAAAACTGAAATAAATGCTTCAGTTCAAGGTCTTCTAATGGAATTATATAACATAAGTAAATTCGAAAAAAACAATATATTTAATAAAAAAATAACTCAGCCAACTTTTTTAGATTAAGATTTACACAATTATTAAATAGTTATTATAAATTCAATGGTGAGATGATTTCGCTTTTGTTATCAAGTCTGGTGATATTACGATGAGACTAAAATTCGAGGTTTATTTTAGTGTACAGTGTTGCTTTTTAGTACTTTTTAGTTCTTTAAGGACTGACCTTAGCCGAGAACCTTGATTTCTGGTACTCGTTCATATCGATAACTTGCTGCCAATAAGCGGACACTTCGGGCAGATTCAAGCACTCGCATATATAAACGAGATTAAGAATGTCTTTCTGGAAGCAGGAGCCACCAAATCCGACGGACGCCTGCAGGAACTTGGAGCCGATTCGCGAATCTAGACCAACAGCACGAGCCACTTCTGATACATCGGCTCCTGTCGCTTCGCACACTGCCGATAAAGAGTTTATACTTGATATCCTCTGGGCGAGAAAGGCATTAGCAGCCTGTAAAATGGAAAGGTCTTTCTTTTTATAATATTTTTCTTAATAGCATTCTTGGCATTTTCATGGATAGTTCAAAATTTATAAAATACAAGTTAACTACGCGACATGTTTATCAAACTTCTTCGAGGCATTAATTGCTTGTTCATTTTGAATAAGAATTGCTGTTGTGAATTATAAATTTAATAACATATTGAAGGATCATAAATCTCATTGGAATCGAATTACTCGAAATTGAAGCTAATTACTTCTATTTACTATCAAGCTCGTTACATGGACTTTGCAATTTTTTAATTTAAAAAAAGTAGTTAAAATTCGTTCTCCGTGACCTTGAAAACAGGTTAAAATCATATTAGCGAGTATTGCTTTGCAGAGAAATGAAAAATTATTCTTCATTTTAATTTTATTTTTAATGAATAATATTTTTATTACTTGATTGCATTTCCTGTCTTGCCTAAAAGAGCTTTCTCAAAAATCTCTCAAATTACACGTTAATACAGTTAAATCGTAATTGAAAATAAGAGGTAATTTAGCAATGCGTTAAATGTTTTTTCAACATCGAATTTTTTAAATTAAGAAAAAACATATATATAAATTATTTATATAAATATTTTGCTTATCAATTTTTTGGCAACAGATTAATTTTATTTGAAGAAGTATAGGTAATTACATCGCGTTGAAAGTTTATCTTTCAAATTCTATATATTTGTAAGCTTCACATTGTTATATGCATTAAATTACAATTATAATTTGTAGTAATACCACTCCAAAGAAAATTTGTTCAAATTTGTCCGCTTTATATCGATCTAATATTAGTTTTAATGAAAAAGACACGGAAATTATGAATTTCCTTATCAATGTAAGCAAAAATATAAATAGTACAAACCAATTTTGATAATTCGGAGCTCCAGGTGTTAGTAGTGAGAATATTTTTTCGTGGTATCCAGTGTTCATATACTTGGCAAAGTTGTTCCATTGCTGCTTGACCCTCTGGTGACTCTTCACCACCAATTAATACTCTATCGGCATTTATTAAATCATCGATAGCTGTGCCTTCAGCTAAAAATTCAGGATTGGATAAAATCTGAAACATATTAATTTGTTACATCTAAAAGTTATAGATAATACTCTATTTATTTTGAAGTTAAAATCTTGGTAATAACTATAGCAATATCTTTTAAAAGTTAAATATATTTATTTTATTCCGATCAATTAGGCATTGAATGATTCAGTAAAAAATTCATTCTCCGAGTAAATACCATACGATATGTACTTTAAAATTTATTTTTGAATGTTATATATCTTCTCGTGTTTACTCTTTGATAATATGATATAATATATATTCTTTTGAAAATGCTCACCAAGAAACGTTGGACTACACAATGTAAGCGTTAATTTTATAAATGATCATCTTTTTAAATAACATGAGAAATTCCTTGGATGGTTAGAAAAATTGCTATAAATAGGTTCGAACTAAATATGATGTATGAACGAACAAGTATTTCTCACATACCACGGAATAATTACTCTAATTTTATTTGCATCCAACGACGAACGTCTAATATTATCGCCTTAGAAAAATATCCAATTATTTATTGCATTATTTAACGTTATTTATGGAAGACAAGTATTATAGGATATTACAAGTTAATGTAATATTTAACAATTACACTATAAAAAAAAGAAGTAAGTATAAATAACAAATTGTCGTCTTTTTTAAACTAGCGTTTTAAAACATTTTCTGCAATGTCCATTCTCTTTGATAAATAAATCGTGTTAAATCCTAATAATAAAAAATGTGACTTTTTATAATATAAACACGTTCAACAAATGTATTCATATATATATATATATATATAAATAAATAATATAAAGCAATTCTCTCAAGAACAACGTAAATTGGCATTAAAATCGAATGCGTATGATACATCTACTGATACGGTGTGTTTATATGAAAAAGTATTTGGATTTTGTTATAACTTGATGTTGCAAATCAATTTCATGTACATAATTGAAATTCTCGTGCATCCGAAACAACGAAACTTCATATCATACGAAGTATAAAGTCTGGAATATAAATGTTGATTAATTCAACAATATACATTTGGTGTTTTATTTATTAAACTTATTTTATGCTTTTATTATCTTATTTTGTGCTTTATTAATCTTAGATTTATGCTTTTATAATGTGTTTATTTTGTAGGGAAAAATATTTAAACTAAATTTTTCAGCTTATGTTAAATCTGCGCAATATTTCAACTAAGCGACACCAACAGTGAGATTTCACAATTTCTAAGCGACCGCAGAAGCCCAATTCGAATTTATCTCTCTTTCGTAAAATTTCAATAATTTTGCATGGGAATACTGCCACATTCTTTCATCTAGCATTAGCTCATTTAAGGATGAGCCTTAAATGAGTTAATCCCAATAAAGCCTAATCTCTCGGCAGCGAGATTAATGGCGTCCCATCGACGTCACTGGAACGAAATTAGCAATGGACTGTGCGGTCATTCATTCGCTCGCGCTCATCATGACCGACGCAACGAGCAGGAAAAGCAAGTTTAACATTCCATCCGGGGTCATAAAATCCAGCGATAAGCTCATACCTGATAAGAGACGCCGGGCTTGTGGTTGGCTCTGAGGATGTTCATGATGCTCTCGGCGGCGCGCACTGGTACGGTGCTCTTCTCCACGACGATTTTGTCACCAGCGGCGACGTCCGCGATCATCCGTGCTGCGCTCTCCACGTATTTCAGGTCGGCAGCCCTGCCTTTCCCGTTGCCGAACATCTTTGTCGGCGTATTCACCGAGATGAAGATTAACTCGGCCTCCTCGATCGCCTGAAGTCGATAACATCGATCGGTTTACTTGACGTTTTTGAGAAAAAGGGAATGTTCTTAAAAAAATGTTCTTCATGATTGGAGAAAATTATCCTATGCTGAGATAGAGTGAAATAAAATAAAATGCAAATATTTGATATGCACCTGGAGTGGAGAGTAAGAATTTTGGAAAGGGGGTTGCAGGTTCTTTACCATAGTTTGAAAGATTCTCAATGTTAGACAGTCAATGACCTGTAATATTTCATATAAATATGTATGACATAGTTGACATAGAAGATTGAATTTTTCACGATTTGCAAAGGTGAGTCTGGTGAGTGGATGATAATTTATTAAAACGAATTGCAGTGGAAAACTAACCGAACGCTGGAAATGGGTTAGCGCATTAATACTAGTACCTCACTCGTTTGGCTAAATTGGAAAAATAATGAGACTTGTTTCTGTTGAATTATGCATATCAATTTAATGTTAAGTAACTGTTCTTTTAATGTTAACCATCCATCTACAAGCTAACGATTACATTACGCTTACTCCTAATTAGTCAACCACTACAGCTCAATTTTATCTCAAATGGATTTACCATTAAATGGTAAAAACTCATTTACTTTGCTTACAGATTTAATATACTAATTTTGTATTCTGACCTACTCCCAGAAGTGTGTAACAGTAAATTACTTAGAGATAAGTTCTCATTATGTTGACAACATGTAAAAAGGCAGGATTATCCAAAATACGGACCTGGGCGATGTCCGTGGAGAAGAAGAGGTTCTTGCCGCGACATTTGTGCACGACCTCGTCCAGGCCGGGTTCGTAGATGGGCAGCTTCTCGGAGTTCCACTGGGCGATGCGTTCGGTGCTCTTGTCGACCACCGTCACACGGATATGTGGACACTTGAGGGCGATCACGCTACAGGTCGGTCCGCCCACGTAACCCGCGCCGATGCAGCAGATCTTAGTTATGGGCATCTCGCAACCAGGATACGAACACGACGAGGACTTCGCTTCGGTACGGGGGACTTTCTCACGAGCTCTGTGCTTCTTCTGCAACCGCATATAATGAGTCGCATTCGGAAGTTTGATACGATCGTAGACGAGAATTATTACTTTTTAAGCTACTTTCTTCTTTACTTAAACTTATATTTAATATAAGTTTATTTAATATAGGTATTTGTAATTTTTTTCTATGGAGCACGATTTTCGTATGCTCGCAACCATTTATTGTAATATTACATAAAAATTTGCACCGTTGCATTTGAAAATCCAATGAAAAACTTCGTTCAGCTTTACCGACGAAAAACTATTTAACTTATTGAGGCGCAAAAAATATGTGCTGTAAAATTTTTTTTCTGTTAATATTGTAATTGTTAAGGTCACAGATAAATACACCTTACCACTGCTATTATTACTTTTAGAGATATATTCTTTGTTCAAGCTATTACTGTTTATTTGAATAACAAATTATTCATTTATTATTCTTTTTCAATTGGCAGAATTTATTAAAATTTTATAAGATCATTTTTTATAAAATAATATTGCTGACATTTATTACTATATTTATTACGTACGTGTGCGTGTAGGTATGTGTACACATGCCATGTATATTAATGTGTGTATACGTGCTTAAGTGCGCGTATGCTTGTTTGCAGGCATGCATGCGTAAATATCTTTATCGATACAAATAAACTGTGTTAAAGATACGTCACTTTTATATTTTATATTTTATGCTCAGTTGTACGATATGTAAACTAAACATCTTCAATATTTGCAAACAAAATATCGACTAAGGAAGTAATTTATCTTGAATATTTGCGTGCACGGAATATAGGAAAGAATTTCAAAATTTGAATCGAATATTTTTACTCGACCTAAATTTGACAATGGAATGCTCATAATAAGATTACCTTAAAAAAAGTAACGAATTTCGATTAAATATGTTCAATAAAAAATGTATCGGTATAGTTTCATTTTGTAATTTAACTATAATTCATAGTCGTTTTAATGTTGAGCTAGACTTTTATATATTTCTTCTCATGTGCTAATATTTTTATATTATTTTTTCTATTTATATTCTACAAGGAAGATTCTAGAATACTGTAATAAAATTTTCAAGATATCTCAAAAAAAATTGTCTAATACAATAATTACCGAGTTTTGGAATCTCATTAAAGTAATATCACGAACGGCTCGAACGTGAAGTCTATATTTTGGTATAAGATATTATATTAAGGATAAATAAATTACCTCAAAAGTAGAAAGCTTCATGCTTAATTTTATATTTATCCCCTAATTACTTTAAAATTCTAAAAGTACTAATTATGCTAACTTTGATAAACTGAAAGTCGAAGAATTTAAATGAGAACATATTTATTCAGATAAAACTAAGATGTGTCTGGAAATTTTTCTTTAAATCATTTAAGTGTATTTTTTATTAAGGTTTTTTTACTCGTTTATTAATTTATATGCTATTCTAGCAAATTTTATAGTTTAGTCTACTATAAATTTATTTGTGTACATTAAATTTTGTAATTATTGTTTCTCATGATTAAATAAAGTAAACTTTGCTCAAGTGGTTATTCAGATTGAATCTTAAGCCCCTGTGATAATTTTGATGGATTGATTGATGAGTCAAACGTGATGAAGAGTAATAGTTTAAAATTATCGGGGTTATTCTGTGCTGAATGAACTTATTAGTAATGCAGGAAGAACATGACGAAATATTTGTTGTTGCGATGGTATAGTTTCACAAAATGATTAATCCGTCGAGCAATGAATATAGTAAAATGATTGAAAGGAAAAGTAGGGAAATAAATGAATCAAAGCCAAGAAGTGAAAAGTAAAGTTTACTATTCTAAGCCCTGTAGGAAACAGGGACCTTTTTTGAGTTTTCAAGCATAAGAATTAAAGCATACTTCCAATAACAAAGAAAGTTACATAAAATTAAAATTTCCATTCAATCCAATAATGTTAGAATGCAGCGGCTAATAATTCAGTACAAATTATACAATTAAATCAATTTTTGGTAACAAATATTAGAGATCAATCAATCTACTGATAAATTAGCCAATACAGTTATGAATTTTAATAACTATTTCAAAGAAGTAATGACCCGTTTCATAAAAGAAGTGTCAGTTAACAGGTTTAAATATTGAAGAATTAGAAATGTATCGTAGGATCTACAGAAGCCAATTATTCAATTGAGATCGTTCAAGCAATTGCAAGTAAAATGTGCATTAATTAGTACTAGTAAAAATTCCGAAAGTGCAAACATCAATGTATGAAACCATGTTCCAAATAAATGCGGAAACTAAAGCCAGCAGATACACGTAAATTTATCATTCATTATTACAACTATTCCTAACAATAGCTTCACAAAAATACATTCTTCTATAACGGGTAAAATGAAGAAAAAATTCATATCGTTGAGCAGCATAAATACTCTACTTTAATATTTGAATTTAGAAAGAAGAACAAAATAAAGTCAACGAAATGTTCGTGGCAAATAGATAAAAGTAATCATTTACAGAATAGACAATCACTCGCTAAATTTAAACTTACGTTATACAGATAAATACTTTTGATAATACCATTGATAATACCGTAATCAAAATCTACGATTACTATTAATTTTTTTAGTTACTATAATTTGACATAAGTAACTGATATTTAATCTCTCGATTCAATTCAAGGCTTTGCAGCTCATAACAAATTTTTTACTCTTAAAAGCTTTCTCGGCGAATCATCATAGCACAAATAATTAAATAATATATTTAAATCGTGCACTTTGGAGGTAAATTAACTAACGTCTCTCATTAACTAACGTCAAATAAAACAACCACTAATCTGGAAAATATTAATGAATTATGAAATAATTAGATTAAAATTTGCAAAGAGCAAAATTTGACCTATTGCTGATGAAGCAAAAGGTAATCCAACTAACAGAAAGACCTAATAACGTTTATACAGTTATTACTAAACTAAACATCTTTTAGCGTATCAGAAAGTAAGAAAGTTTTATCAAGAAATAACTTCGTTCATAATTATTATTATACATCAGTTCCGACGGATATCCAAAAATAACTAATTCGAAAAATTCACATTTTTATTAATAGTCCTTAATAATGGGTATTATAGGAATGCTCAGAAATTTCAAAAGAACTTTTCAATTACTAAAATAGTACGATATTACAGCAACTTCTCCATTATTTAAAAGATTCAAACAAAATACGTTTGAAAGATAAAAATAATAATATACAGTTGATTAAATTAATATCAAAGGAGAGCCACTAGATGTACCAGCTGTACTAGTACCTAGAAAAAAATCTTATACATAAATTATAATTAATTAGAGCTTTTCAAAAAATTTCGAATTTGTTCACTTATTTATATTGAGATTTATGTAAGTAAGAAAGTGTTTGTACCAAGTACTTCTTGTTATAAACAAAATACCTAAATATTTTGCTTTGTTACATAGTTGAAGGCTTTCTTAAATCTTTCCTAATTTACTAGCCGTAAGTCATTTTCGGATATTTGAAAATTATAACAAAACATAATTAACATATTACTTCGAAAACAAATACCATCATTATCAATTTAAAATTTATTTATGGAATAATGCGTTTTTTAATTACAAATTATGTTCTAGGTTGGAAGCATCGAGCAGAGAAGTATTTATTTAAATGTCAATACCAACATATCGATATTTTCCATCATCCATCGTTTTCAATTCTTAGTCTATTGTGAGACTGAAATATTATATAAACTTTTTATTGTCCATTCAATAAATAAAAACAATATAAAAATCTGGTTTGTAAATTTGCCACTTAGCAGGAAAAAAACAGATATAAAATTACATATCTGTAAACTAAATTTAAGTGGCAAAATGAAAGTATTTGTAATCATTTAAATATTCAATTTTTACAACTCTTTCAAGAGTATGTGATATTATAGTTAAAATTTTATCAAGCCCTCAGATAATTCCATTTTATTTTATTTTGAAGTTAGTCATACTTATTAGAATTTATATTTTATTTGTGCATAATGCATTGACTATAATTTCTCTTTAACTATCAACCTTCAAGGCTAAAACCTTATTAATAAAATTCAATTCCGAGATAAAATAATATGAAACTGATTTATTTTATAATTTTGAAAATAGCTTAAATAAGAAATTGAACGTATCGCGATTCTAATTTACGTTATTGACATAAAGCGTGAAAGCCGTTTTTAATTATTATTATTTCATTAATTTTGTATTACTTAAGATTCACTTAATAAACTACTAAAATACACTTCATTTTTAAATGCGAATAGAATTGAAAAATTAATTATTGTACTAATGAAAGTGGAAATTAATTACAATGTGTAATTAATGTACAAAAATAATCCGCTATTTTGTTAATGTAGAATCCAACATACATTCGATACTTTTAATTATAATCTTTAAACTAAATGAAAAGTTTTCATTTTATAAATTCATTTAATACTCGTTTAGAATAAAATTTTGTCTTTACTCTTCCGTACTGCAGTAAATGAAAAAAGAATAGACGTTTTCGTTTGTGGCTTACTATCGAAGATATATATAAATCTTATCAGAATTTTACGAGAAATCACTTCCTGATATCCGAACACGTTTAAAAAAGAAGTACTCGTCAATCAAGAAAAGTACAAAAACACTAATTTTATATTTCGAATGGAATTCAACTGTATTCTATTATTATAAAATTGTTTGAATTACAATAATTCATGCTATTAAATTTATTCACGTAACAAGTAATAAAAATATTATACAGCGTGAAATTGTAAAATATAAATCATTATTTAAAAATCCAAAATGCATGTAACAAGTATAAACATATAATGTTTGATTTATATGGAAAATTTTTATGCAACGAACAAATTTTGAAAATAATATCTAATTTGAATATTTTAATTAAACTGATGTTTCGAAAAATAAAAATTGGCAGATTATTTTCAAGAATAATATTTATCGTGTTTTAATTATTAGAATGTAATCGGTTTTTTAAATAATAACATATTTCATGGTAATAAGAACATACCTATTTCCATTAACGAATATGTTTATATTTATTGTAATTTATAACTGTTACTTTTATCGCAATTCTCTGTGTACTGATCAGGAATGGAAAGATAAGCTAGTACAATGATTGTCATAATAAATTAAAATTAGAATTCGTAAATAATGCGTATAAAATGAAAATCACTTTTAAAACAATCAGGGAATAATATTTTTCTCTTTAATATAAAAGAATTTGATAATGGAATATTAAAATTGAGTGTTCGAGTATTGTCTGATGCATTCCGTTACGTTAGTTAGAGCATGAATAACAATAAATTTCTTTTAGTTTGAACTATTTGCACAAGAATTTTAGACGAATCGAAGCTTATACATTGACCAACACGTAACAATATAAAGTAGAGTATGTTATTGACGACATGAATTCATTCAAATAGAGACGGTAAAATGTATTTCTGTATGAAGCGTAAATTCAGTCTACGAATCTTAAAGCTTCGAAGTTCAAAATCTAAGCTAAAACGTAGTCTTGACAGACGGAGAGAATATTCAACGATATCGAGAAAACATGATTCTTTATTATTTTGATTTATTCCATGTTTATTAAAGGTCCCTTGAATTGGTCTTATTCGTTTTTTTCTTTCGATACACATGTATGCGCGCGCTCACACACACACACACACACAAACAAAATTGCAATATAACATATACATGCAATTTATATTATCAAATTTTGGCGTTTGGTGTGTACAGAACCGCGTGTTTCTAAAATACGTGGAATACCCCATTCGATAAAACTGTGCCTTATTTAATAAATTAAATGTTCAGTGAGGGTACTTGTAATAGATCTAAGAGCTACAGATTAACGAATCTATTAAAGTCGATAGTTTCACTATTATTTTCAAATAAATAATTTAAAAAAGAAGAAAAAATTCCTGTTTCTTCTTCATTGTGTTCCGATCCTTTTAAACGAGAATAAACGATAATACACGGGGTTGATTAGGTCAGCGTGAAATATCAATTATCAAGCGCCATTAAAAGGACTCCTTGTAAAAAAGAAGGTACAAGCATTGCTCCCAAGGAATAAGGCGACATCAAACGAATGTCACACTCGGCGTTACCGATACAACATTACGCGCGCTACAATCAATACATAGTGGCGAGTACGCGTGTACATAAAGCTATTACTCCGCTTTGTCGCAGATCCTACGCCAGTATGTAAAAAAATACCCGCGACGCCCTAAAGAGAGGAACACGCGCGCACGCGTTCCGGACGCGTGTACACTACCTTTGTTCAAAAGATCGGCCGTGAGCTCGTCCTGACGATGTCCGAAGCTGTAATGCGCGCCTCTTGATGCCGCCTTGCATGTGACTCCGGCCGCGTAACAGATCACCGGGAAAATCGCGGAAAGCCGAGAGGCTGAATCGTCAAACACACGTCGGCTTCATCGACTGCAAACCGAGCAGAATTATATTCTTGACTGACTGAGTAAATGCACTGCGCGTACTGTGCGTCTGCGCCGTCTAGTGTATCTATGTGTGTGGAGTTCGGCCGAACGACCAAGTGGGGATGAGAAAGAGTGAGTGAGTGAAAGGGCCAACGAGAGAGAGAGTGAGAGAGAAAACTGCATTGTCAGAAACAGCAGAGGAGATGGTTATGTGTCCGTAAGTTTGACGGGTGCCTGTGACACGCTTGTCAGCTTCTAGAGTGATAATTTTTGTCTATGACGAAATTTAATTGTAAAACAAAACATTATTTTTCGAATCCATCGCTGTTACAATTGCTATTTCGTGTGAAGCTTCGTTATGCTGTTATTGATTTTCTTTTCAAATATTTACAACGTTTACTAAACTACGAGTCGAAAATTCTTAATTAATAAGATAATAACATGTACGTATTTATTGAAAGAACGAAACGATATTCTATACAAATTTATACAGCTTTTTATACAGCTTTTTTATACAGCTTTTTTTATACAGCTCTTTTATATCGCTAAATTTTTATACAGCAAGATAAGCAAATATCAGCTGTGTTTTCGAAAATCACGAAGTATTGTGAAAAAATTCATAAATAGAGAGTTTTGTATTTTACAGAAGCGACGTTGTAATTTCAATTATTTAATATTGGAAGTAAAAATATAAACATCATCGTATGTGGGACTGCATGTTATTCATGAAATCAATACACATGTTATATGGATCTATTGAAAAATCAATTGAAAACTATGCAAAGGTTTAAGACGCTATTCAAACAATATGTAGAGTCTGCAAAAATATTTTGCAAACTAATGCAGCTTCTCTAATTACACATCGCTTGATTAACTAACGTTTTACTTACCGTAGTCATTTGGCTTTGAATAAACTACAATTATTTTATAAATAGAGTAACTTGTAACGTTATGTTCAACTTATTTTTAATCAACTTTTCTTATAAATAATTTATGGTATTTAGGTTTTAAATAACGCGTATGAATACATTAAATATTTATCAAGCATGTTGATCAAATTATGTTTAGATTCCCATTTATACATTATTCAATTGCAATACCATTGCTCATCTTATTTCCTATTACTTCTAATTCGCTGTTTATTTATTACTTTGCAAATATTACAATTAATAAAATATACAAAAAGACAACATTTAAAAGAATTTTAAGATTGTATTAGACTAGAGTATGTAACAAAAATTGAGAATAAAGTATTTGATTTTCTTAACGTATTGAATTTATCATAAAATAAAGAGTAATAAATAAGCTTTGGATTTTAAATATTAAACGTAATATAAAGAAGCTTCGCTAAATCGAATATAAAGCATATTCAAATAAAAATTACCCGTGGGAACATCGTATGACCAGAATCTGACGGTTATCATATGTGTTGACAATCAGTGAACCACCCCGTTTGGCAACCTTGCCCGTGTAGTTGTGTGTCTATTTCCTGGGCCCTGGCGGAAAATGTGGCAACCGTGTGAAGAATTTTGAGAATTCAGACTCAATCAACCCTTGAAGCGACGAGTGTCCCGGTAAAAAAAAGAAACCGCGACATGTAAACAGTAGGAAGCAAAATTTTGCGTGCAATCTTACAAAGGTTTGGCCGAGCTAACATATATATACATATGCATCTATATAAAGACCATAATTTAGGAACACATTAGGATAGGTGCGTCTACGTACAAAACAAGAATATCCGTATTTTCACTTTTTCTCAACTTTGTAACAACTAAGGCACTCGCATAATCAGTTTCTCATTCAAGGGTACATTGGTTGTCGCGAAATTATGCTTTTGAAGTTAATCCAGATGAACAGGATTATTTCTGAATTATTTAGGATTATATCTGTCGATTATTTACAAGCCATCGATCCTTTCGATGGCTTGTAAAATACAACGTGAAACGTTCGAAATTTTTTAGTAAATATATGGCATGCGGCTCGATCCGTTCCGTGCGACGTTCTCAACTAAACTAATTTCGAAGTAGGCCATTGTTATTCGCTTTGGCAAAAGTTTACTAGCAAAAAAGTCTCATTAAAGTATAGGACCTTTTCACGCCGTTCCCTTTTCGAAAAGGAATTTCATCTGACAGAGTCACGCTACCGTTCTGAATGAGGTAAGAAACTTACAAAGAGTTTTTCACGCTCTACTGCCACAGTGGCCTTCAGAAATTAAATATTTGATTCGATCCAAAGAAAAAAAAATTCAATTATTTTAAACCGTTGCGATAGAGTACGCACTTAAAATAAATGCATTTTGTAATTGAAATGCGAAACGATGTCAGTGTAATAGAATCTTTTATTAACATAAAAACTTAATATCAGAATGCATTCTGATGTTCGATAAAACGAAATAATTTTAATAACAAGTTACTTATTATTTTAAACGTTTAATTTGAAAAATCCATTTAACGTTAATAACTGTTTGAAAAAACTATTTATAATTACTTACTGTCATAATTCATATTCGCGTCTTAATTTAATTAAGGCACTTAATTCTAATTTCGTTAATTAGAATTAATTAAATTAAGTCTTAATTTAATTAATTCTAACAGTGAAAATTAAGCACAATTTTTACTGTTTTCTGACAGTGTTTGCCTTGAGTGAGTGAATAGTTTGAACAATTTGTTTATCGTTGAATAAAATCAGTCAATAGAAATACAGCAACTTTTGAAAAATTCTAATGCAAAGTCATTTTTAAAAGAGATGCAATAACAGCTTCTGCAGTAAAAATGCTGTTTCTGTAAGCACAAGAACCATTGAGAAATCATTGTTATGTTATAGCTTGGTACTGTACTCGAATCCAACTTTTATGGAGCAAAATTAACAAAGAACGTACAAAAGATCCTCAATGTATATTTTTAGGTGTGCAAAATAACTCAATTAGCAGAGCGCACATATATTTGTATGAACGTATACGTTGTACATGAATTGTATATGAATTCATTGTGTACGTTCACTTATCCATTATGATGACTGCCTATTCGTGAGTGTAGATGCGTATGCACCGAGCCTATGTAATAAATATTTACTTACAAGCACAACATGCACCTTTAATATTGCATCATCGAAATTCGTACGCAAATAATTTTCATATTTTAACAACGAGCTATTTATCTAATAATGAATCTACTCATTAAAAGAAAAACGAATAATTCATATTTCATGACCGACTCGTATTTTTAATTTTAATACACTGAATTAACTGTAATTTTATTTTCCACGATCAATGTATGACATATTTTTGTCATTTTTTAATGCGAAAATTTTGTTATTCTTTTTCTTTAATTCAGTATAAGAAAGAATTACAACTTTGAAAAAATTCAATGCAATTATTTTGAAAATTTCCTAACTCGCTTTATTTTCTATTACATAAATAAAGAAAACATATTTTGCAAAAGGTTGTTTGATTACCAAATCAAAAGAATGAACATCATGAAAAAAAAATGTTTTCCAAAGAGAAATATATTCACGTAAAAATATCGATGCGATATTTTCAAATGGCCGTGATAAATTTTTGTGAATTTTATTATAATGTTGTTTCATTATTTGTTGAATTTCATTATAAAAGGTAAGCATTTTCGATTTGCCTTATATAATTTTCACTGTATCTTTCATTATATGTTTGTTATAAATATATGCGTTGCAGTTACTACTCCTTATGCCCTTTAAATTGTATTTTTACCAGAAATATTGGTAATAGAAGTTGGTACAAATAGAAGTAATTTTATCCCTTTCTTCGATAAAACAATTTCGGTTAATTCTGATATTTGCATCTCGTCGTAGTTCTTTTCAAGTACAATTTATCTAAAAGGTTATTCTAATAAATGAATTGATCAATTAGATTAGGTGCAGTTAGTTTGCTAAATAGTTTTCTCAGCTTGTATCAACCGCTTAAGATTACGGACAAACGACGTTGTGCTTTCCCTTGAAAAAAAATATTAAAAAACTTGCTTATAAAGATTACACGAATGGCTGACGTAAGTAGCAATTGTATAATGTAAAATGTACAACATTTTTTCCTTGCAAAAAGAAAATCAGCTTTGAAATATGCACATACACTAATGGACAGTAAAACGCTTACAAAACGAATAAAAAAGATCGCTGTTCGATCAACTCTATTACACTTTACTTGTTAAGATATTTTTAACCTTAAAGAATTTCTTTTTGTCCCTTTTACCCTATAATTAGAAGACCAATGTATAAGCCTCATTATGTTCGCATATATCTGATAAGTAATTTGGATCAATCACTGTCGGAGAAAATTGGATAGCCATCAATTTTAAGTGACTGCAGTAGAAGTAAAAAACAAACTTATTTGCATAATTAAATTTAATAACCGTAGATCATTCTCCATATTATTGTATTTACGATAATAAGATACTTAAAATAAATAGTATTATTTATATAACGTCTACAGTGATTTTATAGATTTATATATTTAAATTAATTAATTCCTAACGGTAGCTGAAAGTCAGGCACATTGCAGCTGCATCAGGCACATTCAATGGTGATTTGGAAAAAAAAATCGATAAATATGGAATGAAACGGAGGCTGGACAATATCAAATTATGTCAAACTCCTTTTGATTTTCAACGTAACCGAAAATAATACCTTCACTACCTCTGGGCAGTCTACAACAGTACACTTTTAACTCTCTACGCGCCATTATTAGTGTTTCCTCTGTCGTAAATTTGTTCACGTAATTAGGTCTCGATAGCGGCGCAAATAATTTTGCAATTTCGTTCCTCTGTTTGGTTGTACTATGCGTTATTGAGTCCGTGTCTTGAATTAGCATTGACTTAAGAAAATTTCACGAATAATAAGTTATGAAATATCTTTTGGACCTCGTAATCTACGTACATTAATATATAGTTTAGTCAGATACGGTAAAATTTCAAACGCAGATTCTGTTACGCGTTAATAAAGTGCTCATCATATATTTTGTACATTGCTGTATAAATTGCTTTAAAATTCGTGTTATGGGACATATGACCGATATGAATATATTATTGATAATAACTAAAAACTATCGTTACTAGATGCCCGCTTTTAATAAAACACGTGTTGCGCGTAGTTGTCGGCCCCACCTGTAGGGGCGTTGTATTCACTTGAGATGAGACTTAATTATGTAGGACCGAAAGAACTTCATCAGCTTTGGATTCGATTCGACTTCGGTGTAGGAACAACGCGAGACGACGAGGATCACGTAAAATCCAAGTGTAGCTCACGTGTTGTCCAATAATTAACGCATCCACCGCGGTGGCTCCTGTGATAAACGCATAAGTTATAACTCAACAAACACTGCTGCATAGAAACTAGGTTAATAGTTTTTTTCCTTGGGGGGGGAAATTGCGAATATTTATAATTCGCAGGCTTTTCATATAAAATTTTCTCGCCTCTGTAATGGAGGTGCATAAATCGTCAAATAAGAACGGTAAAAGCAAAAAGAAAGGCAAAAGTACAGATTCAAAGGAGGATGATTATGATTCGGAAAGTTCAAAAATAGACAAGAAAGTGTTGGAGGATTCGGAAAAGAGCGATAAGGAACAAGAAAGTACAAAGAAAGGTGCTAAAAGGAAAAAGAAATCAAAAAAAGGTAATAAGGGACAAGAAAGTGCGAAAAAAAGTGATACAGAACAAGAAAACTTACATGTGAATGCAGAGACAAAAGTGCCAGTGGAACAAAAACAAAGTGTTAAAGATGAAATCAAGAAGAAGGGGGCAAAAATATTGTTATTAAATTCGAAAAGTGATGATAAAGTGCCTGAGTCTTTGATAAACAATGTACTAAAACACAGTGCTCCACTCCCATCAACAACACCCAAAGTTAAAGGTTACAGTTAGCTTTTTTTTCATTACTTTCATATTGTCTTTATTTTTAAATTACTTACATTGTATTGCACCGAACTTTAAATTAAAGGAAAATACTTTTGTAATAATTTTTATTATTTGCAATCGATTTTGTGCTAAAAGAAGCATCATTTGAGAGAACACATTGTGTAATTGGCCAATAAATATAATAACGAAAATCTGGCTTTGTACGTGTATAAACATGCTTGTTCCATTCACGAATTTCTTATAATAAATATTAAAATTATTTATTAGCAATGATTACGATTGTATGTTGAATGAGAAAATGAAATTAAAAATAAAATAATTAGTAAAATGCTGTTTGCACTTGATTCTTGTAACTAGTTTTTATTTGCTTTTTTGGCGTGAAACTATTTTATTATAATTTCTAAATATTTTTTAGGTTATGAATTTAATGATGGGATCAACTATTCGGCTCTTTTTAGAAGCTATAAGTACTCTGGTTTCCAAGCAACAAATTTTGGCTTAGCGGTAGAAGAAATCCTTAGAATGTTAGTGGCTCGCAGAATACCTCTTGAAGAAGACCAAGAAGATACTTTAGAGGAAGATGAATTTATAAAAAGAAGGCATGGATGCACAATATTTCTCGGCTATACTTCGAATATGGCATCTTGTGGTGTTAGAGAAACTATTCGATTCTTAGCAGAGCACAGAATGGTACAAAATTTTTATATAAAAATAGTAACTTAAAAAAAATGCGATTACTACATAAGCATAATATATACAGATTGATTGTATTGTTACAACTGCCGGTGGCATTGAGGAAGATTTCATAAAATGTTTAGCACCAACTTATGTAGGAGATTTTCATTTAGATGGTAAAACTTTAAGGGATAAAGGAATAAATCGTATTGGAAATTTGTTAGTACCAAATGACAATTACTGCCTTTTTGAAGATTGGGTTATGCCAATTTTAGATAAAATGTTAGAAGAGCAGAAAAAGGTATATTGCAGTAAATAAAAGTGAAGAAAATACAATATAAAACATATTTTTTGTAGGGAGTTCTATGGACTCCATCAAAGGTTATTGCACGATTAGGTGAAGAAATAAATAACCGAGATTCTATTTATTATTGGGCAGCTAAGAATAAAATTCCAGTATTTAGTCCAGCATTAACTGATGGAAGTCTTGGAGATATGATGTATTTTCATTCATTTGCAAATCCTGGTCTTGTGATTGATATTCTTTCTGGTAAGTTTATGTATAAAATATGAATGAAACTATTTTAGCTTAAGGGTTAAATAAAATTTGCTTAGCAGATTTAAAGCGAATAAATACAATAGCTATGAAAGCTATCCGAAGCGGCGTAATTATAATTGGCGGTGGAATTGTTAAACATCACATCTGTAATGCTAACTTAATGGTATGTATAATATTGGAAATAAAAACTCAATTTTATAATAATATTAAAATAATATTTTCTTCTGTTAGCTTAATAATCTACGAAATATTATATTCTATTGAATGTATGGATTGAATCTATTATCATTTTTTATTGTTCCGTTTAGAATTTTTTTTTTATTAAGTTGTTAATTATTTAAGAAGTCACAAAATATGTATCAACAAAACTATTTCATTGCAAGAAATAGATGTTTTGTCAAATTATTCATGATCAATTCATATATAATTTATACAAGTTTCGAGATAAATATTTGAACTTATCCTTTTGCTTGATTAGATAGATAAGTTCAACACCTATTATTTATAAATGATACTAAAATGAATAGTTTTGTAGAGAAATGGTGCAGACTTTGGTGTATTTTTAAATACAGCGTCAGAATATGATGGAAGCGATAGTGGCGCTGAACCAGATGAAGCCGTTTCCTGGGGGAAAATAAGAAAAGATTCCAAAGCTGTCAAGGTAGTGTATAAACACTTTACTATAAATCAATTATAATCATTTTAAGACCTAAATAAAATTTTTGTTACAGATATTCGCCGAAGCATCTCTAGTCTTCCCTTTATTAGTTGCCGAAACTTTTGTACGTCATTTCGTTTCCTACAAAATGCGAGTTGTAACTACTGTTTAAATATAATAAATTATTAATAAAAGTTTAAAATCGTTTTTATAATTAGAATCATAAAATTAAAAATGTCTAATTATATTCCCTCAAAACGGAAATTAATTTCTTTTTCTCCAATTTGCAACTAAACTTTAAAGTAATTTAACGTATGTTCAGAATTATATTATATTAAATAAGTATAATCGTTATTCTATTTAAAAAAAAGTTTAAAATTCCTGCATTATTATTTATGCTTTAATTATGCAACGCATTAAGAAATTCAAAAAAAGGTTTTCAAAGTTTATTCTTTTAACTATTTATCGCTTATCAATGAGTAGTTGTGAACATTCTAATTACATTAAACAAGTTTAAGAAAAAAAAGAAGAATTAAATTCACGTGTTACATATACAATTGTATGGATATACATTGTTTTATTCATATACCGATTGTATTTGCCTTTCAGTTAGCCACCAAAAAATATTTCAATTTTCTAAAAATCTAAAATAAATAAACTAATTCAATTAAATGTACTATAAAAAGTCTCTAGTGATACATTATTTAATAATTTTTTTCTTACACGATCAATTTTTATTCCTAGTTGTTATATTTACAATAATTTTCTTTTACTAAAAAGTAGATTGACTTAAAAGTAGTTATAATTATAAATCTTTGATAACTAATAATTTTATGTTTTTAGTATATTAGAAAGAATAATGTTTCGAGAATGTGTATGATAAGTGGAAGATCATAATTTAAAAATTTGAAAAAACTACAGACTACTGATAAATTTACAAATAGTATGCATATTTTTTAGATTTTTTTTGTAATTTTTTTGTTATTTACCTATGAAATAAACATTGCTACAATCTTAATATTATATATTAATTAAAAATAACTATGTTTTTGGACTAATTGTATAAAATTGTTTCTTATATTTACAGTTTCTATAATACTAAACTTTATCAAAAATTGAATAAAATTTGAAATTTTTTTGTCTCAGGTGGCTTGGATGGCAGATAATATGTCAGAAATTGTAAAAAATGTTTCGGAAGACGTTGAAAACATCGAAGCGCAACAACCATTTCATTGATTAGAAAATTACAATAAATTTTATTTTGACAATTTAAATATCAATAAACAATAGTTATTCGTGCTTATTTATGTTTTAATTTTTAGCAAAATTTCCTTTTTTTTATCCTTCACACTAAAAGTTCCTTTTAATATTCAATTATCTGAATTTCTATCTTATGAATTTTTTAACAGGTTAATAACAAGTTTTTTTTACATTCATCTTTAAAGCTTCAATATTTATTATAAAATCCATACGTAATGTCTGCTAGAATGCGCTTCTAAGCATTTTCAAACTAATAAAATTTTATGAAAAAATTAATGTAAAAAAAGCAAAAATTTATTTAAATAAGAATACCCTTGTTTAATATTTCATTTAAAAAAGCATTTATTGTAATCTCCTATTAATGTCCTATTATGTAATTTCCTATTATGTTTAAGGTGTTCTAAAGTTCCATTATAAACAAAATGTTTGGGAATGTAATCGTAACTTTTCATAAAATTCTATTTTCTATTCATATTTGCGTATTTATAATATTGAAATTCATACTTCAATATTTTCGTAAAAGATTTAAAATTTTCAAATTTAAATAACGTGTGTATTAATAACTTAATAATTAACATTTTTACTTCTTATTATGAACGTGTAATTGTATGATCTAAGAATAATCTATAGCTTTAATAGTGTAAAAAGCTAAAATTAGTTCAATACCTATTCAATGTGTGCCTGTTAATTTTTGTAGTTTTTGAAATTTTTCTAACATTATTAATATTTGAATATTATGATATTACTATATAATACACTTTCAGGTAGATCTGAAATTTCGTTAAATTAACTAATTTTGAAGAAATAAGTTTCTTAATGCTTTTATAAGATTATAATTATATTGAGTTATTTCTATTTTAAAGGTTATTAAATATTGAATACTGAAACTTTCTGGATAAAAAATTGCTTTCCAATTTTTACCATAAGTAGATTATTATATCTCTTATTTTATTATATGAAGAAATATAATTAAAAGTCAGTTATCACTGACATAATCTCAATTCTGTATTTTATTAATGTAATCGGTATTGTCGTAATAATATTTCGAATAAAGATATTAGGATTAGTTTATTAATTTATTTTTGAACAGTAAATAATTAATACATCTTCTAATTACTTATTAAATTGAAAATCTCCAAGATTTTAATTTTTAAATGTACATTAAATAATCGAATTCCAGTTTAAAATTAATAAATGACCTAAAATACGTAAATACTCTTGATAAAAGCTTGTTTTTCTTGAATAATTAGCACCTTTTGAAGATCGCATTTATGGGTAGAATTAGAAGTACCTTATATACTCGACATTAAAAAGTAATATATTAATATATTATTTATTGTTCCTCTAGTATAATAACTAGAGGATAATACAATAACCAATAATCGATCTAAAAAGTAGTTGATTAAATTTTGATGAGTATTATAGTTGTTTTTATAACAAGTTTTCTACGATTAAACAGTTATTAAAGAAACGATAATAATCTTAATAATATTCGACTTTTCATAGAGTGTTAGAAGAACAATATACGTAATGAAATATTTTAGTGCAATAGATTTTAACACTTTTTAAAGTATGCAATACTATAAATACATTTTTAAAATAAGTCAACTTTTAAATCATTCAATAATGTTCATTCAGGCTATATTTTATAATTCTTTTGTATTTTAAATAATAAAGTAGATATATTTATAAATTTATATTTATAAATTTTACTTTTAAGAACATAAGGAACTTCAATTGGGTGGATGTGGATTAGCTTTTCGTAATTGAAGTTTTGAATTTAACAACTTTAACTTTGAATATTAAAGCACGTTCGTATAAAGTTACGTCTATTAAAAATTTAGATTGTACATTATTCATATTATTATCCGTATAGTACTGGTAAAAAAGTGGTAAAAATAAATAATTTTCAAACAAATGCTTTATCAAATTTGAATATTAAACAGACCATAAAGGTGTAGAGTGGTTTGTGTCATGAGTCGGATGTAATTTCATAATTATGTGATGATGTAATTTCATACATTATTATAAATAAATCTCCATAATAATATGCTGTTTCAATTACTAGAATTAATGTTAACTAGAAATTTCTTTACATCTTGCACAAGATGTATTTTATCAATCTCGAGACAATATTTAAAAAGTAAATTAAAAAATCTTACTTTAAATTAATAAAAAATAGTACTTGTTATAACGTAGAAAAACGTATTTGACAATTGAACATCAATATCACAAGTTTATTTATCAATAAAACTGTTTTATCTTAAAATTATAGAGTAGGAAACATTTTATTTTCAATTTAGATTGAATCGTCTACACAAATATCGATTTCTTCCATTCGGTACCTCGTGAACATTGGCTTGCATATAAATGTAAAAAGCTTCTTGAATCGCATAACGAAAAATAAAACCCAATTTGTAAATTTACGTTGGAGTAGAATCCGGTTGAAAATATGAAAATATTAATAGAATGTTAATTCATGTAAACAAAAATCGGTCGAACTTTCGTCGATAATAATATCGATTAGCACATTTGTCAAGCACATAGTCAAGCACATAGTCACATGAACTATTAATTGAATAAATTTAGTTAGATTCGAATGCTGCCTCGGTATTGAAAAATTTTGGAAATCGATCGCAGGATGGACCGATGCACGGAGCTACCGACGTATAACGTTATCGGGTCAACCCTCTGCACAGGTGGCGCGGGGGCGTTCGCTGGTCTTCGTCACCACCCACAGGGGTTGCGCGCACCCGTTTTCTTCGCGCCACGCCGTCAGGGGCGTTTTGGTCGCTGCTGCGCTTCCAGTCGTCTCCCGTGAGCCCGCGTTCGCGGTCGGCTCTGACAGCTGAACAGCCCACGTCCAACTGTCTCCTGGCTAATCCAAGAGTAAGAACTTAAGGGGGTAGCGGGTGGAACGACAAGCCCCGCATAGGTTCGCCGATGTACCTGGAGCCGGGGTTCCTATCGTTGTCCGACGCGTTGTTTCAGGTATCGCAGTATCGTTGCATCGAGCGGGTGAGGGTGGTGCGGTTGGTGTTGGTGGTACACACAGTGGCGTTGGGCACGCGAAAATAGAAAAGATCAAGTCTCGAACTCGTAGGATAATCAGGCATGAGAGATGATGGACGTGGAGGAAACGAATACGGCCTCCACAGCGAGCTCCTCACCCGCACCCTCCAGCCCAGCCGCGGATTCGACCTTCATCAGGTGATGCATACCCTACAACTTCATTAAGCGAGAAAGCATATTCAGTTTCCGTTCTCTTTTCATTCTACCTTTTTTTCTAGTTTTTTTTTTTTTTTAACACTTTTGAGATTGATTCTTACGCAGAGTTGCGAGCTTTGACCCAGTTTCGTAATTATAGAAATGATCTTAAAGTTCGCTCTCAAAGGGTGGATCGTTCAATCTTCCTTTGATGCTGTACCTTTAGGAAAGAATGATTATCGATGATTGATTACTAGCAAGATTACTAGGCTTGTAACGTAGCATCGAAGAGTATAAAAATGAAAGCAGAAATAAATGAAACTGTAATATTGTAGGATATGGGAAGTAATATACAATTTATATGGTGCCATTTGATGTAGTATAATCTGTTAGTAATTAGTATTTTTACTTTTATAAGTATTAATAATCATCTACGTACGTTTGCAATTATATATTATATTTGCTGTACTTATAATTGTAATAAAATGCAGCTTACATTTAAATTATTGTAAATGAATTTTTATAAATATCTTTTAATATAAGAATTAAGTATTTAGAATTATAAATTTTTGGTTTTCAGCGTAATCTTACAGTGTTAATCCAGTTTGTTGAGAACTTGGTGAAATCAAGGAAGATGTTCCATAGTTTCGCATATAATTAAAGTATCGTTTCTCATAAGTATATGTAATATAGTAAATGTTGATTTAAACATTGAATCGAAAAATAAAAGTAATTAAAAGATATAGCGCGAACCAAGATAAATATGTGTTAGAACCAGTACAATTCTATTGGAATATCAAATTCTGCATTTAAACATTTTATCTAAATAAATAAAATAGAAACAATTTTGTAAACTCGCAAAGAACTTTCTTCATTCTTTTAAACAATAATTGTTTTCTACTTTGTATTATGTTGATTGCTAATTTAAGCAACGTTAAATACTCATATTTATATAATTTATAATTCTCGTAATAATATTTACATGGTAAGCTTCGCTTTATTTATCTTTCTTTTGTTTGCAATATATATATATATATATATATATATATATATATATATATATATGTATGTATGTATCTACTTTAGTGATTTAAATAATACACTTGAATTAATTTATTAAACTTTTGAAATAGAGGTGGAGATCAAAAAGAATTATAAAGTTAAGAAAAGTATGCGAAGTAAATCAACTTTCGAAATTATATTTCATAATAATGGGATTTTCTAAAGTATTCATAGCGAAAAACTTCTTAATATAAAATACAAATACTCTGAATGCATAAGTAGAGTATTATAGAATGCTATCAAGGAATATTTAAGTGTCAGAATAGAGATAGAAATCTATAATCATTATATTTCAACTAAGATAAATTTTCGAGCAATATACATATATTCTAGTGCATTAATAGCATTGTATTTAATATATTTTTAAGTTTCATAAATTCAACGCATGTGTTTATCTGTAAGTAATTGTATATTGATAGTTAACATATCTTACATAATTTTGCCGTTATGTTATAAGCATATGCAGGAAGCCACCGAGTTTTCGTTCTATTCATCTCTGCTAATACTTCTTCAAAATATAATCAGGAATTCATTCTCAAATAATAGCAATAAACTATATTTCTGGATATATTAATTATTAGCTTTTGTACGCGAATGAATGAAGAAGATTTTAAGCTACAAATCTATCAATCTTATGACTCTAAGGTTGTGTAGTATCTCTAAATATCCGGTATCATAACTATTGATGCATTCACTTTGAATGGCTCTTTTATATTAAAAAATTTATATTCAAAGTTTTATCTATATCTACAAGTTGCATACTTTTCTATTTTTATGCAAATTCCCTTACATATTATTTATGAAAGTAGAATGAAAAGTAAAGAATACGAGAAAACACAGGCACGATTGTTTCTGAAAATATACGAACAGACTCTTGAATAACCATTGTCTGATAGATTACGAGTGCACGTTACATTAAACCATGATGTGCAATTTTAGTAATAAAGCAATTTTAGAAATTCATTTGCATGCAGCATGAAAATGTAATATAATCGTTTATTTAACTTTTCGTATCAAAAGCAATTGTTATTCAACATTGTTATTTACTCTCATAAAGTAGAGAATTCAAATTTTTTTGGTTCGATAGCTCTTATTTTCTTACAATCCTATTCATCCACTTACTTTCATTCCCAAATAAATAATCATGCCGTAGAATTTCCGAAGGATACTCCTACCCGATTTATCTTGACGGTCGTCCTAAACGTACGAGTAGTCCTCGCGATATTAAAAAAGAATGACTTCGAATAAAATGAGAATTGTCGTGAGCTCGAAAATGTTTAAAAAGAGCCGTCAGAAAGAAAGGCAGATGAGGTCAGGCAAGCCCGAATAGCCCCTTTAAATAATTCAAATTTTAAGTGCGCTTTCCTTGGCGAGGGCCTGAGCTTCTTCACTCGACCGATTAAAGATGTAAACCGCGCGTAGACAGCTGCAAGGGAGACGGCGAGGTCGTTTGATTTCTCTGGAGAGGAGAACCGAGGAAGCGATGCGCGGTCTCTCGATGCCTGCATGCGAAAATAGATGCAAGCTTTACGCTCTCCCTTCGACCTTCCGCCAGCCATCCTTAGCCCCTTATACCTTTTCGCCGCGGAATTTTCCTTGAACTATTAGGCCGCTTCATTTAACGACAGATTCTTATGAATAACGTCTCACTCGGACTTAGCAAAAGTTTTTACATTGCCACAGCATCCGAGAAATTTTAATACAAGAACTCGGTTTGTTGGCTATTATTTCTAGAGAGATAATTTCAAAGACGTTTGCTGAGAAGAAGTTCGAATGTTACGATTGAAACATTCGCTCTAATTCAGTTTTTATTCAAATTGAGGCTTTTCTTTCGATTGGAGCCAGTTTCGTCTCGTTTTATTCGTGAAGTTGTTCGAAAATAAAAACATACCAACATAAAATCGAGATGAATATAGTTTAAGAAAATTTTACGTTTAATATGCTTAATTACTAGCTTACATATAATATTACATCTGTTATTAGGATAATAAATAAGAAATAATTACCATAAATTGATGATTTTTATTTCAATGCAAGTAAAACTTTGTATAATCTTATAGTTTATTTTAAATTAACTCGTAGTAAAGTTAAATACTTTCATTGCAAGTTCAATTAAAATATTTTTCTGAAGCAAAAGTTCGAAATTTTAGCAATGTTGCATAATCATCATCCTTATTCTACTTTCAAATCATATTAATAAAAGTAGTCTATGATAATTTAAGGAAACAAAATAGATCAATCGGTCTCGAATACCTATAATTATTTCATTGATGTTCAGTTTAGAATAAATGTTTTATTGTAATAAAAATATATAATTGTTATGATAACTTCAACTTACAAACAGTTTACAATTAAGTTAATTAATTCATTGAATATATGATTACGACAATATAACTTACAAACATTGATGAATTTTGTACGTTATTTACATACAAAATTTCACTACGGAAACTTTAACAATTTTATAAATACGAATTTTTAATTAATATATGAAAATTAATTTATTCCACTTTAGTTTTTCTTCTAGAAAACGTAGTTTTATTGTGTACAATTTGTATTTGATATTAGTCCAATGGTTTCCTAAAAACTAAATAGGTTTAGTTTTGCAACAGTAGTTCTATAAATTATGAATACACATACATATTTTTATAATAGAATATTATATAATACATGAAGAATATTAATCTAAAAACTGAAAACATCTCTGTATTAAAGTTTATTTATCGAAAAATATTTGTATGTTTCCTATGAAAAGTATACAACATAATTAAAAGAAAACATAATCCCATTCACCAAAGAATTAAAACTGCATTAATTTACGTAAAAGAGTTACAAAAGGAAATTATTTTTTCTATAAAGTGAAAAGAACAAGAGGAGTGAGCGTAAAACATACTTTTTAATTTACATAATAAGTCAATTAAAATCATAATTAATTTGTAAGTTCAAGATTTATGAATATTAAAAGAAAAATTTTCGACTTTGCAATTAAAAATGTCAATAAAATTATGACGACTGAAAATCTTAAAATACTTAAAAAAGATAATTTAAATAATTAAGGAACATAAAATGATCCATGTTTAAATTATCAAATAATAAGCAATAAAGTTAATCGAATTAGTCTGTTTAAATTACCTGAGTACGAGTTAATATTTAATTTTCTCAAAGTAATCAAAATCTTGTGAAATAACTAAATCTTTTCCGTTTAAATAAGTAGCTAAAGTAAATCAAACTCGAGTCATATTTAATCAAAATTTGTTTCTTTTTATAAAAAAGATAGAATATTATTAATTAAAATAAGCTATGAAAGTTAATATGTTATTGATTATGGTTTATGTCACCTTATATTATAAAAATTAAATTTTTTGAAATGTATATTAATAAATTTTCAAGTAAATCTAAACAAAACCTATTAAAAATTATTTATAAATATCTGCGACTTTGAGAAGATTTACGCATACGGACTTTATTAAATTTCAATATGAATACAGTAACGGAATAATGTTGTATGTGTAAAAGCAAAAGATTCATTAGCCACATGATATAAAAATAGCCAATGATAAAAGCAGGAAATTATTTAGTTGCATGAGTAAATGTTCGCTTTAATTTATAATATTTACTTCAACTATTCTAACAAATAAAGTACGTGCATAGAAAATTCTTTAAAATCAACTTTAAACAAACAGTACTACTTATGCCTTCAAGGCATTATATCACAAAGTATTTTATCATAATTATCTACATTTTTATGAGGGAAGTGTAGTATTAGAAAACTTTCAAACAAAATACAACTTAAAATAAAACTTTCCTTTAACTCTAATTTCATAAATTATTAATTAATAATAATTCAGGCGTAATTGTCAATCTATTTGCGTAGACATCGAAGTATTCGACACAGGAATCCTTCGTAAATATTATAAGACAGTTCAATCGACAATTTGCTATTTCTCGACCTAGATAAAGTAATTTTAGTAGCATCCCTTCTTCTCAGGTTTACTCTTTCCCACTACGACTCAAAATGAACATATATAAACGACGATAAGACGAAGAGGGGGATAACGCTCGATAAGAGAAGCCACTGATATTCAAAAATCCAAATTTGGATGTGTCTATTCATAGGAGATGAAATCAATTCTGTTATCTGTTGCTGCGATACGAGTGAGAAGTTTTTCTCAAAACCACTAAGATATAAAAGATGAAATCATTTATTCACGCGAAAAAAAATTTATTGTGAAAATAGACACCCTCCACAAACACGCACGGACACATGCACAAATGTACCTTACTTTTTCATTTATTTGTGCGTTAAATACGCTCTTATTAAAGCTGTTTTACTGGACTTCTTTATTCCTTCTATTTTTAAAAGTTTTTGTTTATATGAATTTAATATTTTAACTACGGATAGTTACTAAGTACACTTCTTTGCAAACGAATTTTCTAGTATTTACAAATTTTCTAATTTATAAATATCCAGATACCATATTTCTTTATATTTAAAATTATTCTTATTACAATACTTAGTATTTAAACACAAATATAAATTGAATAGATTTTAGAATTCTAAAATATTTGTCAAAAAGCTATTAAAAATATCATTTTAAGTTTTTCTATGAATAAAAGTCATGTTAATTTGCATTTCGATGTATTTAATAAAATTTTAAGCAAATGAATTTTATATTTGATAATAGCATTTAGTTATTACACACATTTAATCAATAAATTTAATGTACCGATGATTTAAAATAATTTCTCAATGAATTAGTTTATTGTGATTATATTTTTAAAAAGGAAAATGGTATAAATACTGAAAATAACTATAAAATTAATTATCACTTTATTACCTAATTATATGTGTACTTTAATGCTAATTGTATAAATGTCCCGAACTCTATCTACCTTGATGTGAAACGATATAAAAATTTCTTATTGAAAAATATATAATTTTTCAACATTTATTAAAATAAAACAAAAAAAGAATTTAATTGTTAGTTCTAAGGTTCTTTTTTATTCTTTTATGGCATCAAAAATGTACTAATTTCGTTTTTATTATACATAAAATTACTTTGAAGTTAAAAGAAAATGTTATATTTTCAATATGAATTTGTAAGCCACTGTATTAAAAATATGAGTAAAAATGCATATAATCAGAAGGAAAGGCTCTATTTCATTTATCATCTACCATTTGCCGTTTATTGAATAAAATTACTTGCAGTTTGTTGGTCAACTTTTAATTTAATTAATACTTCATTTAAAATTTGTATATTCGGAGAATATGAAATATCAACGCATACGTTGCAAATTGTAATAATGTTTTATCTTGATTCAGAAACAAAACATTATGTTTATCGATATTTTCATGATGTATTCCATGAGTTTGATTTTATACAAAAGTAGGATTAAATATTTTTTTAAAAATTTGTATTTGAAAGGCTATTTAAAAAAATGAGAATTATTCCAAATAGAATTAATTTTATGTTAATTATACAAACATAGAGTTCTCTTTCATTTCATTTCAGAAATCATTTGAATTAAAAACAAGTTGTTACCTGAAATGACTTATTATATTTAAAATAGACACAGATGTAACATAATAATATAAATATATACAGTTGTATGTAAGATATCCTATATGTATTTAAGTTGGATTAATTAAATAAAATATGTTTAGAGTATGTGTAAATATCCACTTAAAATTTTAAAAATTATTGGATTATATGGATCGAAAAATTTTTTTACAGTCAAGTAAAACATAAAAAAGTCAAAGTTGTATAAAAGTTATATTCTTTCTTTATTTATCCTTTCATATTTAGAAAAATTAATATTTATTATAAGTAGGTTTTATTTTGATTAAGTAAAAGAAACGAAGGATGAAGTTGTCTAATATTTTTATTTTCGTTCATTTTTCCAAATACTTGCGAACGATCTCTTGTCTACAATGATAATAGAAATGGCAATAGTTTTTAATAATAATTATTAAATAATCTTGAAAAATCATAATAATGGATAGGATTGAAAATAAAATAGATAATACTAATGCGATAAAATTAAAAATTGTGCGTTTATTCGAGGGTTTCTTTATTCATTTTCGATTCGACATTCAAAGGACTGTATATTGTACAAAAGTACAGAATTTCTATTTAGAAAATTACAAATGATTTTTCATAGAATTTAAATATCACAGTATCTTTTATAATTTCAGAGTACATACGTTTTATTAAAATTAAATAGCTATTTCTCTTTTTCATAGTGATCCTATTAGTGACTCTGTTTATAAATATAATGTCTAAAAGTATACCATATATTGTTCAATTCAGTTGTTGTTCAATTAATGCTTGGTATTATAGGAGTTGATTTTGATTGTCACGAAGAGATTTCTTGTTTTATGAAAGGAAAGTAAATGTTATCTATTAAATTTTTTAAATAATTTAGCAGTAAAGCTTATTAAATACTGATGGATGTGAGTATGCCTTATAGTTTCGTTCACCATATACTTATTTTAGATATTTATAATTCATTCTTATGAGCTAGAAAGCGTCATAGATTGCATTATTTTGTAGACTTGACAATCCATATAAATTATTAATATTATAGATATTACAAAAATTCAGAAAAATTAAGCAAAGTAAGGAATAAGATTTAATTTATGGGATAAATAGAGACATCAGTAGATCACCTCAACAGGTAATAGACTCTTAAACAGGAATTCTTTCTTACGTGTACAATAAGGCAACCGATTTAAGCTTTAGAAAAACTAAAAGAATCAAGAAGCACTATGAGATAGAAATAATTTTATTAGTGTTCTTAGATGTTAAAGGTGCCATTAACTTAGATGAAGTAACATGTTAAAAGCGTTAAGAAAACTCATGAAGGGATCCAAGGATATTACAGCTATGGTAACAAATTACTTGCTAGAATATCTACTGCAGTGCGACAGTGATAAGTGAAGCAAAGCAGGAAAGTGACGGCAAAACCGCACAAGGATCGATCCTTGTGCAAGACTGCTGGAATGTTGCTTACGATAGCCTACTTTGACTGAAAATGATAGAAGAGACGTTTCTCGTTGAATATACGGTTAACGTGGTTTCGCTCATCTTACTCGCTGATATCACGTTGACCCAGATAAAAGTGAATCAGGTGGTGAAATGTATAAATACGAGCAGAAAAATTGGTATATTTAACGTAATTGATAAAAAATTATGACTATTATCGTACGGATGCAAGATCACCGAGCGAAAATATAGATGATTGGAAGGGCAATATGTCAGAGTAATGTTAAATGCACAAGTAACCTTTTGAAAAGAGATAAGGCAAACGTCCGACAAAGCGGCAGTAACCACAGCTTCCAGCAAGTTTGTAGTTAGTACTAGTGGTTCTAAATCGAGTAAGTGACCCTTGTTTATGACGACAATCAATTTTATACTTCTCTCTCAAACTAAAATGTAGTTAACGTTCTAAAACTTGAATAGTATTGAAAGCGAAGTAAAGTACAACAGGGACAACATACTGTAGGAGTTCGGTATTCGTACCGCATGCTCTTGAAGTATACGGTTCTTTTGATCGTGAGAGTGATATCAATTCGCTTCTTTGATCAAGAAAGAAAGCGAGTATACGAAAGTGCGATAAAAGTAAGAAAAGTTAGAGAAAAGGAAAAAGAGAAAGCTAATGTAAAAGAGCATTATGTTAACGACAAAGAAAATTGTACGATTATGTTGACAGGATGGCTCGTCCAGTTGATTACGAATACGATAAAATTAGCTTCCAGCTAATAGTCCTAGTGAACTTACCTTCTCATTTACTTCTATTAAACTAAGAAAATAAGAAGCTCAAACTACTTATAGTAGAGTTGAAATCGTGATTATACATACGACACGTTTTTTATCATAAAGAAATCAATGTAATAGAATGTCGTTTAGTACTTTGAGCACTATATCTAATGAAGAACCTAATATAATAACATTCATTTTGATTTATTATTATACATAGGCATTCGTGTTAATACTTTCGTCTTCAATGTAACGGTATTCTGTCGAAACAAGAAATATTTAAGACTGATAAATATAATATTTTTTAAATAAATTGAAAATAATCTACGTTTATGAAAAACGGTGTATTTATTAAAATTTCATACATTAATACATGTGAGTTGAAATATGGTTGTGACAAAAGCATTTATTTAATAATAATATAGAAACGTCAAAATAAAAATAAAGGTACTGATTTAGATGGTAATCGAAGGTAAAATAAGGAAAAGAAATCAATTTTACCTACAGAATTTGTCTTTATTCTGAGTGAACTCTGATCGAATATAAATAAACCTGTATCAAATCGTCATTTCTTTTTGGTTATGTGTCTAATTTTGTAAGGTTGAACATTATTTTATAGAAAGCTGGTACGATTTGTAAACTTTTATAAATTTTATATAATATCATACATATATATATATATATATCTTTATTTATTCAAAAACTCATTGCGTCACAATCCAAAGATTAAATAGTAGTATACACGCTTTTTCATAAAATACAATTTTGCATGTAAAAATAAAAATTGCCTTCTACGTAATAAAAATGTTGAAAGGAATTTAAGTTTAAAGTAAATGGATACTGTACGCTAAAAGCTTTTAAACAGAGATAAAGTAGACTTCTTTTTTCACGTTTATATCTTGTATTACATACATTGTTGTTTAAAAATTTTATTCAACTGTTTAGTTGACCATAGAGAATAAGGCAATTCAATAATATTATAGAATAATTTTGTATTTTAAAAATAAGGATAACAGAAAATATATTTCAGATTAGCTAATATTTAATAATATTCAGTTTTTAAATATATCGCGACTAGGAAGAATGAAAGCTTATTATTTAAGATATTTACGTGTTTTTTAAGAAAAACGTACTTATTAACAACTTCGATAAAAGTTTAGTAGTTATTAATAAAGAAGATAGTTAATACAAAAACGAAACTAATATTTTAGCCAGAGTATATGTAAAATATATACATAACTTGATAAAGCAACATACAGCCAAAGTTTACACGCTAAATTGACAAGTTGAAGTATATGGTAGATAGAAGTCGGATCGGAGACATTATCTTTTTGTAATACAATGAAATTTACATGAAACATCTGCTTCCATTAATACCACAAGCTATATTTATACAATTTATAGTAACATGGTGGTGTTGATCATATATCTAGTGTTTAACATTGTATAATTTATGTAAGATATCTTTCGACAAATTTCCATTTAAATAAAATTTTATTTTATCTAACTCAGAATTGATCGCTTGAATAATTTAAATAAAATTTATAAAATAACGAACTATTAAAATTTATAGTATTTTAAGCTTAAAAAATTTTCTTAACAAGAAACACGATAAGACTTACATAGTCTGCCTCGTCCTGCATTCCATACTCGAGATCTTAAAATAGAATATACGCGCTTAAAAAAATAATATTCATGTTACACCGTCCAAGGAGAAGAAATGATCTTATAAAATAAAGTACGTCTTTTAAAATTAAATAACATTATAGATATTTTTTTATTAATGCATTGATCTTTCTCAATATTTTATTTATGAAAATCGTTTCTGTATTTTTATCAAAGAAAAAGAAATTTACTTTAAATAATCATTTTTCAGAAGGAAACTTCTGAAAATACCTTTAATGAAACGCTAACATAAGATAAAATATGCACGAAATGTGCACGTCTAATTAAATTTACATGATCTAAATTGTACAATAAACTCTTTAGTTAGTAATGATTCGCACTTCTGTAAAATTTTACGAAAATTTTCCCGTTCGCGAACTTTTTGTCTCAATTGACCTTCGTTTGAGTATCCGTATCGTGCGAAATAGACTGAAAAGTAGGTCAACCTCCTATTGCCATGCATTAAAAGTAATGCTGTCCGTAAATCCAGGACCTTCTTAAAATCCCTGATGAATAACTTGAGCCAAAAACGTACATTAATCTCGCGAAATAAAACAAAACTATAATCCCCATTGTGATATGAACTTTTAATTGAAGGAATATACGAATTGTAAAATTCGATTTATAACGATCGCAGAGTCAAGGATAGCGCAGACTCTTTTATAGAGTTTAAATTTCTTAAATTACTCTGAAAAACCATTTACGCTTTCAATGTTTAAGCCATTCATGCTTTGAAATAGTTTCGAACAAAAAATTAGATTTGCATTAAATCTATTTTTACAATTTTCCATTGAAATATTTTAAGACTTGATTGCATGTAATGTCATTGTTTTAATGTGCGAGTTGTAGGGTACCAGAATAATGAGTCGTAACATAAAGAATAATAACAATTTTTTCAGTAAATTTTAATGTATTATAAGAAATAATACGCATTTTTATCCATATTCCAAGAGATCTGGCAATTTATAACTTATCGCGCCTCATACGCACGTTAACTCACGTAATACATAATAAAATTATCGCTGGTCTATAACGAAATATTACGTGCTTCAAAAAACAACTTTTTATATGAAAGTAATTTTCACAATGTTATAAATGCATTTGCGCGCGCGTGTGTGTTTGTTGGCGGGTGTGTATGCGCGCATTATTATAGGAAATTCTTAAAATTAAATTCAGAAATCGATAAATGTTACTTCATTTTACCAGCAACCTAATAATATAGAATTAGTGTGGATAGTATCTATTCGCTCTCACAAGATAAAGACGAAACCTACATTCTTGGATTCTGAAATAATAGTCAGCGCAGTGTTACGTGGACCCCTTAATAGCATGAAACTGCTCCGGAACAACGTAATTAATGAACGCGCTTTAAGAGCCAGAACTCCCGCTTGCAATTTCCCTCGGAAAAGCAACGGCCGAGTCTGAACTCGTGCGTATCGTTCGCGCCGACGTTAGAGGACGAATGTATAATGAATTTTTCGCTTTTGCAGCGTAAAGCGGGAGCCGAGCAGCGAGGAACCGAGCAGTCCCCTGGAGGCCACCAGTCCCGGGTCGATCTTGCGGAACAACGGTAAGACACCTTGAGAAACATTTTAGTTATTTAAGTAGGGGAAGGGAAGCTGCTGACGCTCTTCCGTGCGGTTGGGGGATGTTGCGTGGGCCGAGTGAACGCCTAATCCGCGACCAGCAGTTCCTGGATACCTGGATTAAGCCAATGGCTTTCCTGCAGAATCCTCATCTACATCATGCATTCGAGGATTCTTGCGATAAGTTACTTCGCTCGTGGTAAGCTTCCCTCGTGAGAGTTCACTCGGGATCTGGCGCACGTTAGGAAAACTTGACGGGGAATTTCTGTGAATCCGTTGGAAATCGAGCGACGCCGCAGCCGAATTTATACGGCTTGTGCGCAGATGACGGAATGGGAAAATTAATTTCTTGTTCGATATTTCATTGCTGTGCTAATTGTATTTTCTACAAGTCATTTATATAAGCTCCAAATGATAAAGTATATTTGTTAAAAGTATATTTGTTGAGATCCACGAGCACATCATCTTCAACATCAACATCATGACGTGCATAGCCCGAGATAATTTATTTATGTATTTTTATGCTAAATACCTCGTCGATAATGATCTATTATTAGTGTATATGAAGCATAGACGAGCTCTCATATATAGAGAAAATTATTAAATTAATACAAACCTACTTCAAGGACTATAAAGTCCAATTTGTTCTTATTCTACGTTACATAATATTAAAGTCAATTTACTGAAGTCTGAAAATTTAATCAACATTAAATTTACCATGTTATCAGGCTATTATATAAAAATCTTATGTATAAGTTTATGAGGTCAAATGTGTTGTAATGTGTAATGTATAATTCGCATTTAGCCAATAGTTACTAGTTTAATTTCAGCCACCGCTTTATCATAAAATTGTTTCAAAATGTTACATCGACATCTTGTCAAGATATTTTCATATTAATAAAATGAATGGTAATCGATAATTTTTAAATATTTATCTTTTTACCTTTCAAATTATTATTTTATATTGTCATAAACAGGAAAGTAATATAAAGAATCATGGAGATGGCTTATATTCGGTGGAATCTAATTGTGATTAAAACGTTATTTTATTAGTATTTTTATTATTCCGATTATTTTCATAAAATATCATAATTTTTACCATTTAATGTATACAATTTTGGAAATTTTATATTTCTAACATCTGGTCCTTATCATAGTTACGTCACTAATAGATAACTTTCTGGCAACAGCTGCTGCAGTTAGATTATCGAGTAAAATATTTGACAAGTGCTTCAGCTATGCAAGTATATGTGATTATTTATGTGTGAATATAAATCAGGTATTTGAGATTGTAATAAGCCAGAGAATGATTAAGTATTTGTGTGTCTTTCATAAGTTAGCATTAGCGCTAACCCCAGTGAAAAGCATCGTACTCTTCTATTCCGTTAAAGCGGATATAAATATTTCAATATGTATTTTACGCTGTTATAAAACTGCTTAAGGTATCCGAGTGCCATTCATAAGCAGAGTTCATAACGAGCTAAGAACTCGATACGACATTTGTCATTACATTTCGTTATGTTACACCTTTTCCTAGCCGAAAATTAGCAAAAATCTCTGACGAACAGCAGGAGAAAAAAAGTACAATCCAGCGATCCCGTAACGAAACATCTATCCTATTAGAGTAAAGGATATTTCCTCTATGAGTTCGCGAAGAAAATCAGGAGCTTCTGCTGGAAAGAAACTCAGAGAACATCTTTCTCTGCTAAGAGAACAAAGAAGAAAAAAATCAGAAGTAAAAAACTCGAGTAATGAGTTTTAACGGTGGGTTTTAAAGGTGTGGGGAAGCAGGTGTTCGTGATCGCGAAAAACCGTCGCGAAGATGCAGCGGTTGAGAACCTCTGTTTCCACCGCGGATCGATTCAAAAGCGACGTTCCACCCAACCCAATTACGTGTTTTCCTCCGTTCCTACGTCCTTCTCCCGTCGGCGTTTTCCTCCTCGCAATCCAGAAAGGGTTACGGGCGGCATGAACCGAAAGACCCAAATGCCCAAAAGTTTACCTTCCGCTCTTCTCCACCTCGTCATTGAATTTCACTAGTGCGGCTACACGATGGATGAGCGCTCCTTCTCTGTCCACCTTTTCTTTCCTTTCTCAGTTGCTCATGACAATTCTGATACACTTTTATGTTTCATTTTTCGTATACACTTTTATTCCTTATCTGTCTTCGTGGGAGCTTAATATTGCTTATGAAGCTTTCGGCTTCGTCCGTATTATCTCAGCGAGACAAGATCTATAATTTTGCATCGATTTAGGAGGATCTAGATGAAATTGTCAAGGAACTTCAAATTTACAAGATTTATAGAATTTCATATTTAATTTACTAACTAGTTTAAGTGCTCCTAATTTCTTCTTTTAATACTCGTTACAATTTTTTGTTATCTTTCATTATCTTGTAAAACTGATCTAGAATCTGTGAAATGTGCTTGCTAATAATTAAAATTACATTTGGCATATTACGGTATTAAATATTTTAAAGGTAAATGTGGTATTAAAAAGTGCTTTTGTCGTCGTGTGTTTTAAACGCATGACTGAAAGTATGAATAGTTATTACGCGATAATACTTGTCCTGATTACTCCTTGTAAAGATATGAGAAATAAAAAAATCTTATTGTATCTATATTCATTTTTTCACAAGCTGAATCAATAATGTTATTGATTTGGAAGGTATAAAGCACACACTCGAGTATTTCGAATAATGATCAAAATATTTAACTGTAGAACTAAAATTTTTAAGCGTTATTTTACAAATGATATATTATTAATGAATAATATTTATTTCTTTTGATGCCATTTTAATGTTGCTTTATTATTTCCATTACTTTTTCATCGCGCCTTCCGTCCCAATATCGAATAAATCAGTTTGATTTTTCATTATACAATCTAATGCTATTATTTATTAACAAAATTCTTTTCATTCTATAACTGTTTGAGTTATTTATCAGATTTAATAAAAGTTCCATTAATTGGTTAATATTTAACGAAATTAAAATCATCTTTACACCGTCGGTCTGTTTTATGAAATTATGTTTACAAAACGTATTTGAAGGAATAATTTGTTTGAATACAAGCTTTCGATGTACTGCACACCATTTCGAGTCAAGGCTATTAAAATGTGAAATTGAATTGCAAGCATGAAAAAAAACGTAATAGGGGTAGTTCTCATTCGCCTTGCAGACACATTATGAAGCGGCGTGGGACATCGAACGCTCGCTCGCTCAATGCCGTCTCTATAAGTCGACCTTCTTCTACGCTAATCGCAACGACAGCGAAAGAAAACGCAAAATAATACACATATAGTTACTTTCTACGCGAGTAGAGCGTTATGGACGCGCGTAAACACTCGTACGTACATACGTATGGGGAAGGAGCACCGAAAAAAGTCTCGTAATATATGCGATACAGCCGTTTCCGTCTCCCTAATCAAATTCCCAATCTCGATAAAAGCGATCAAGTGAAAAAACAGCAGTAAAGCCAAGAAAAGCCGCACATGCATACGAAACAGATAAGCCGCTCGCTCGGAACTCTAGTCCCGTGTGAATGTGTGCGCGTGTGTACGCGTGTGCATGTGGCTGCTCGGTGGAGCATGAACACTCGCTTTCGAAACTGTAAAACGGCTTCCCGACGACCAACGGAGAGACTATTCGTTCATTACGAGGCGGCGCGAGGTGTTGCTCACACAAGACACATGCCTTGGTCCGCGTCACATTGGCCAGTTTGTAAATCAGAGATTGCGGGGATCGTCTGAGATTCAAGATTTCTTTATCGTCGTTTGATATTAGTGTTGGAAAAACGGAAATGGACGCGGACTAAATCGAATATTTGCTTAAGAACGATATTTGAGAACTTTTAGAGAAAGTTTCGATGTACACTCGTGAGTTTCATCTCATTAGCCGTACTACTCAATGATCTGATTAGCGACATTTGAAAAAATACGCTTGGGCAAAGAAAAACTTGGAACAAAGTAGAGGGAATTTGTTTTTTTCTACGTCGAATGAATTTACAAAAATCAAGTCTTACGTAAGCTGAATTGGGTTGTTAAATTTTCTTTTATTCTTGTGCGATTATGCTACTTTTTCAACAACAACAACAACAACAACTATGTGTGTGTGTGTGTGAAAATTATTGTTTTAAATATTAAATGTCATATTTTTATTTCATAGTCACGATGAAATCAGCCAAACTTGATATTATATTCGTTTAATTATAAAGTTTAATCCTTTGCTTACTTTCAAAATCATCCGAAATGCGTTGAGATAGCTTTTGATGAATTTGACCTATTTTCAAATCTAGATAAGCACATTTTACCACCAACGTATAAAATTACGTACTATGGAAATTGGAAAATTACGTTTTGAATCTGTTAAAAAGAGTTTCTACGTAGTCGGTTTTACATGAACTAATCCTTGAAACCTATCGAGATAAAAATTGTGAAAAAATTCTAAAGGGAAAAAACTTGAAATAACTCGAGTTTCGTTAGAATAAATTGTGTAAAATATTAGAGTTAAAGATCTAACAGTTTAACGACACACGTGGTCATGAAATACGATCCCAAACTTTCAGCCGTTCCACGCCGAGTAACCTATCGACTCAATTCTCATGGTTTCATAATAGTTAAAAACGTTTTCTTTAAAAAATGAAAGATCGTGAATCAAAGGATCAATTGTTTGACTTGATAATTCGATACGGAAGAGTCGATGTGCAGAAAGACAGTAATCGGTGCGAAATCTGTTGAGCTCTGCAAAGCCTCTAAACTGCACATAATGCATTGAAACCTTAGGTACATACACTCCAGACTACGATTCTCGAGCCTCGACTATTATTCGCTCACTTTTCGCGCACCGGGTATTTAAAAGCTTCAATAACGAGAGAATCGTGAGTGATCAATATCGTGGATCCTGGCTGCCGACGTTGTATTAGCTCTGATACTTTCTTTTTATATGCATATACGTAGGTACTTTTAAGCTGTGGGCCGTTGTGTCGCGAAATTCTATATCACGTCTACATATACATATAAAGTGAGAGGAGCGAGAGGAGAGTGTCTTAATGAGACGGAAAGGCTTGCAACGAGAGTTAGAATAAACTTGGTGTACAGTTATACAGCCGCAGAAGTTAACGAGGGGAGAAAGTTACGTTTTGTCTCGTATCTGTATACATGTAGAAGTTCTGCTTTACTCTTGCACTCGAATGCTGCATATTGGTTAAAGTTAATCTTCGGTTCTTGTAAGATTCACTCGTTTGCTTCGGGTGGTTGTAGGCTGACAATGAAGCCGTAGGCAGTTGACGTGTACATGTGCAGCTTGAATTTTAAACAAATTAAATTACAAAACGAAAATAAAATCCTAAGATCTTAAAGAGAAATTTCTAATTAAACTCGATGATATTGTCCAACTCGACTTGAACTCTATTGAACTAACTTCATGAAGCTTGATTATCTTATTATTATAATTTATAGTGAGATGATTTTACACGAGTTTCTTTTTCTTATTACGAATTAGACCAGTCGATATAAACAAATAATAATACAAACTTTTAACTAATTCTGTGCATAGTTTCAATTCGGAATTTTATTTCAAACCTAACAATCTAAATAAATCAAAATGTACCGAAGTTAAAATATTCATATTGAATTCCAACTTTAACTAGAGCATAATACTTGAATAACGTATGAAAAATGCTACTTTCGAGAATAACTGACACTACAAAGTATTAGAATAATTATTTATGCAAAACGTTCAAACTACTTAGTCTTCAAATACGTATAAATTATTATTTTTACTAGATCATATTTTAGCATTAACACTTAATAACGCAACTTCATAACTTAGAAAACAAAGACACAGTTTTTTTCGTAGTACAGAAAACATACTTTTATAAAAACTATTAAAAGCAGTATCGTATTTTAAGAATGCGGAATATTAAATGTAAGACCAAAGATATCGATACATGTTATAGGCTAACAGAAACTCAATACGACTGCTTTGTTTCGATCAATTTCTTTTTGAAATACCTGTAGCATAAGTGATTTGCATTATGCATAATAAATACAAATAATATAAGAAAGCTGTCAAACTGCCATCAAAGTTGAAAGTATAAATAATATTAGTTGGAAATGAATAATAAGTCGAATGTAATATGACAATGTGGACAGTATAACTATTCATCAAGATTAAAGAGTTGGGTACGGTAAATCTAGTGTAATTAGATGCACTTCCTTGTTATTTTTAATGTAACAGAATTTTTCTTAAATTCTATGACTTGTTCTGAGTAATGGTATAGATTATATGGGCTCTCTATCGGGCTCGAATTTTCCCTATTTAATAGTCTCCTGATGTTTTTTTTTGCATATAATTATCGAGTGATGCAGTGACGTTGCAATATTTCAATATAATTACATCACTGGTTACAGTATGACGATATTAAAATCTTTTCCGTCTTAATGTTTACATGCGAATGAACTCGAATTTCACGTAAAGTAACAAACACACAGTGCTCGCGTACAATCCGTTTCATACACATCGGTTAAGGTTTTCAACGAGTTCAAACGTTTCTCCAGTCCTTTAATTTCCTCTCGCGCGAACTTCATCCCTTTTCGCGGATACTCGACTACGCGCGTTGAACGGCTTGTATTACGGGAGTTGCAAACGTCCGCCCTTATGTTACCAGGTGACGTCTTGCACTTTCTGCGCATACGCAAGTCGTATAAACGCGTAACCTGTCGCTCAGCGCGAACGGAGACGGAACATTTGTTTCCCACGCTAAAAAGCTCGCTAAAAATTAATTATTCTTTTTACGGCTAGTCACATATAAAGAAACGTTTTAACCCCTTTATTGTACCTTATTACCGGAGCATCCTTGACGCGTATTCTTGTATGCGCGCGAGCTTTCGTGGATGCCAAGATTTTGATGAAAATGCACGGATGCCAGTCGTTTGTGTTAATTGGGATTGTCGAATGGATGTGAAAGTTGCTTTGAAGATTCCGTAGCTTATGCATCTATTTTCTAGAGCAAAGTGATGTTTTCCTGTTATTACAAGTCACGTTTGACGTAAAATAATATGACTTTAATGTGATATCGAGGATAATGTTGATCATCAATGTAACAAAGAGCGAATCTGGAGTAAAGCATATAGAAAAATCTGCAATATATTATATTTGTGAGAAAATGACCTTACACGTAAGAAATTGCGCTAGGTATAAGTATTTTTTTGTAACATGCGTAAGTCACGACTTAGTATCATTTCAAATATAATATCCGATTAGGTATTACTTACAGCGGAATTCACAACAAAGATTTACATTTAAATTAACTGTACAAACCTTGTACAAGTATTTCAGCATTTAAATGTAAGATATTCTGAAATCTACGCAAGAATTGGATTCATGAAGCGCCTTATAAGATACGTTTATTGAACAAATATTTTTATTAATTATTTCTTGCGAACTAAAATAGTATTCTACTATAAAAGACGTTTCAAATTGAATGTACGTCAGAAAATCATTTTAAGACTTCCGATCGAAACCTGTTTTTCAATTCTTATTTGATGGGATATTCGTACTTAAACAACGACAGGCTAATGCATTTTATTTTCACAGAAAAACGAACCCGTTCCCTCCTTCAAGCATTTTGCACTCCGAAGTTCGCTAACTAACTAAAAATCATCCATAAAAATTTTTTTACGCAAGGCTATAAATTTTTACTTTACGCCACGTATAAACATAATCCGCGAGCCTCCTTCTACTCGAAAAAACTTTTCATAAAATTAAAACGAAAATTAAATTTCATAATTTTAAAACGGATTCGGTGGCGGACGAAAATGAAGCTCCTCCTCTCCACCACCCCTCCTCCCCCCACGTACACTGACACACACTCGTGGCAAAACCCGAAATCGCCGAGGTGCATACAAGCACGCGTACTCGTGAAAAAGTTCAGCCCTTGCAATGACTCGTTTCGTCCGGTCCGTACGCATGTATATGTTTCCTGCCGATGGCAAGTTTCGGCAAACACTCAACAAGAAGAGCACGAAGGAGTATAAAGCAATGAGGGAGTATACTGCACGGGTATAAGCGAGAGGAGCGAAATGGCGGAGGAAGGAGCGAGACGAGGATGGGAACGTATAAAGAAGAGAGCGAGAGAGAGAGAAATCACGGGCCACACGCGTAGTCTTCCGCTCGTGGTTTTTCACGCAGCATCGCGATGTACATGTACGCGCGCATATTTGCGTACTTGTACAGTGAATGTAAAAAGTATTCACTAGTTACGCGACTGCTCGATGTGCGGGGGTTGAAGAACTTTGGGAGTTCGATAATACTGCGTTAGTTCCTTATTCTGGTTTCTTCGAAGTGACGTATTCGTAATGTTCCCTTAATTACCGAAATATTTCCCTCGGTTAATATTTCAAGGTGTCGATTGGTTTTACTTTGAGCGTACTTAAAATTTTGGCTACATACTTGAAAAAATTGGGTCCCATTACGTGCTTCGTTGAGTAATGATGAAATTTATTTTTAAGCTTCGATCGGAATACAGATTTAGCGGCTGAATCACTTTTAACTTAACACGATTCCCATTCTGTGAAAGAAAAATTACACGTACGGTTGACATTATTTAAATTAAGGCTTTCTATCAGGCCTTATATATCTTCTAATTTAGTGATTTATTATTTGATAATATAATTACTTTAAAGTCGCATTCGAATTAACGAATAATCTGCTTCTATTGACTCACTCGTGTCATCATGCTTGATTTTAGTTGAAAAATTTCATATTGTACAAGAAATAATAATTGCATAGATATAATTTTCATCTACTTAAAAATGAAATAGCTTAAAGCTGTAATGCTCTGGAATATTTTTTGAGATAAAAGTATCGAATGAAGCTAAACGCGTAACTGATTACTGACTTCCTTCGAAACGTATTTAATAGCTGGTACATGTACGATCAAAAATTTCATTCAACCATGAACGCACATTTACAAAATTAAAAAAATCATAAGTTATACTCTAAAATTTATTTAAATAAAACTTTATACAATTCTCATAACATGTGTACGAAAAGTTACGCTTGTTAAAAAATTAAAGCAATTTTCAAACACTTCTTAAGTACAATACAATTCGAATACTTCCTACACGCTTTCTACACGCTCTTAACATACATTTCAATACATACCTTATTTACTTGGTAGTTATGGTTGGAAAAATACTAATATCTTTACCTAACCAGAACTCAATGTCAGTCCCATAGTGAGGTTGGATATGGTGCCGGAAGATTGTAGTCTGACTCGGGTCTGACAATTAATTACATAGAAATTCTTTAAAAAGGAACGAAACGAGGCGGAAAATAACCCCTTGCCAGATGAACTAAAAAACTTTTTAACTAGAAACTACAAAAGTACTTTAATCCCCAGAAACTACAAAAATATGACGAGGTAGGTGTTGGGTATTGCTTATATTATAAAGTCTTCGTGGACAGTTGGAGGGAAATAAACAACCATCGATTAATATCGTATACATTTGTCACCTACGTTATTTACCGTGGCTTTAAACGTTATAGAAATACTAATGAACTAAATTGAAAGTACGAAAATGCTATGAGTCACAACTTCTGACGTGAAAGCTTATTCGAGTACGACATCGGTGCACGAGCAAAATGAAAACTTAACCTGACTTTAGTGCGTGTAAATAATAATAGTAAACAATAATGGTAAACCGAATTAATCTGTGCGCGTACTGAAAGTGTAAACTCTCCTGCTTTTTTAATAATTTATTACAGCGCACATAAACATGTTAAACTATTTTTGCATATCCGCTTATGCATCTTAATATACAAAAGCACTTACTTCATTTAAGCGTCAAATCCTTATGCAATGAGAAAAAATATGTATGCGTTCTTAGAGCAACATAAATCTGAAAAGGACATACGTCAATGAAGCGGATTTTAACGGATTCTTCGACTGTTACTCGTGTTAATTTCAAGTACGCACGTAAATAAGAAACAGTCTGTTAAGAGAAGCACTCAAGACAAGTTACACATGCACTTCCTAAGGTGTTTGCTCCTACCGAGAATTTCCCATAATATCAAAGCGCATTACCGGTATTACGAGTACAGTCCCGTAAAATGTATTGCGTCACACACGCCGGCATTATCGAGGCGAGCGTTTCCCTCAAAAAGTGTCACTCTTCAAGCCCAACCGGATTACGCGCGAAGAAGAGCTAGAAAAATGCAGCGATGACGCACGTGCACAAGGTCCTCGGCGAATGAATGCAAGGTCCTCTCCAAGGCGGCTTCCAGCCCTTATTTTATTTCGCGAATGACGAACGCTACTCGTCCTTTTTTCGAGCGGCTGCACGTACGCTGCGAGGAGCTCGCGCGTACAACCGGTTCCCCAGGTTCATTACACCGCGGCGCGTCTCCTTTCCAGATGAGCGACCCGTGCACGGCCTCGGGGAGGCGCTCCTTCATCCCTTTAACGCACGACTTTTCCGCTCACGACGAGAGAACTTTGTCCAGTTAACGGAGGGATGGACGTTGTACGACACACGCGAACGCACTTTTTTCTTACGTGCAATTCTGACGCGCAATCCTAATGATCGAGGTGAGCTGCGCGTTTGATTTCGAGTGCTATCGCGGTCTGATTTAACGAGCGAGTGCACTTTCATTGTACTTGTAATAAACGAGATACTAAATTGTAGCGCATAATTAAATCAAATGAATAAGAGTTGGGTCTTGATTGCACGCCGATCCAATGGATTTATATATTACGTAATATCGTAATATTTTACGATGTAGGTATAAATGTTTCATATAGTCAACAGGCCATTCGCGCACTCGTTTAAGTAAATATTTGCTCATCGCGCACAAATCAACGTACGTATCTGGTCAAAAAAATTGACAAGGAATGAACGCACATGACTCTAATTATATTCATGTACGATTTATGTAATTCCTCGCAGACGTTAGAATTGTCGTGTTTTCAAGAAAATAGTACGTAGCGGGTATTATTAGATCTAATAAGCTTTTGTAAAAAATTACTTCGCTGTTTACTCTGGGTTTCAATGTTCCATTTTAAAAAAGAATGTTTCGTAGTTCTTGTAAAACAACGGTTTTTCAAAAAATTCTTCAGACGTAAAAAGTGGATTGAGAAAGGAAAAACTAGTTGTAAGTTGTAAGAGATAGAGAAACTGTCATAAAGGTACATTGATAAGTCACTAAAAAGTAACTTTAATTTTCAACGGAAAGTACAGATATTGGAGAAGAAAATGTTACGATATTAGAAGATTTCAAAACATCTTTCAACGATTTTTGTATGTCGTCGTGTTAGAAAATATGTTATAGTCGAAAAATCGTAAATTGAAACTGTTTGTATGTGATGTGAGAAATCAGAATTGAAACATTATTAGTTGTATCCGTGAGAACAATAATTGTATTATTCTTAGTTACAATTTATAGTTAAAAACGGTATATTCGCACGTAGGCTGATCGCAAATGCTTTTCCGTAAAACTTATTACTCTGTAGTACGTCAGTACTATAGCTTAAGGATACTTTGAACAGTTCAGAGTAGCAATTACCACTTTCAGTTGGAGTGAAGGTTTAATTTCAAGCAATTAACGTTACTTAGATTGATATTATAACCTTTTTAGAGTGAGCTTTGCTCGAGTAGGAGTAACGTTATAAACTGTTAACATTACAACCTGCAAATTATATTTTCTTTGTGATCAAAGTAAATTGTTACAGCTAATGTGGCAAGCCAAACTTCGCTCTAAGGTGGAAAATCTTTTGAAAAAAGCAGTTTCATATTTTAATGTGATAAAATGAAATAATCTTTCAAATTTTTATCTTGTAAAAGTATTTCTCGAGCGTGAAAATTATGTGAAGCTTACGTGAAAATTAACTTTACTGGCATCACTCGGACTACGTTTCCCATACAACGATAATACGCTTAAAATATTAGCATCTTTACATTAATAAATACATACATTTTTTATCGTAATAAAATGACTTTTATTCAAATAGTATTGCGCAGTGAATTACGTCATTTTACATACTTTATATAAAAAAATCAAACGATAAAATTAGTATTTGCTAAGTCTCGTATATCAAAGATCTATGTGTACTGTATCCTAATTTTTGAAATGGCAAAAGATCCCTACTTTATCAGCTAAAATAAATCTGTCTTTATACGTATGACATTGAATTTAAATAAATTTTCATTCAATTCAAGTGGCTTATCAAAATTAAAGAGCGAAGAATATTTATCGGTCCTTTATCTTAACTGATAAGCCATTGAAATTGAGCGATGAGTCAGTAAAATATTCATTGCTGTGAAACACACGCTAGGATTAATCAAAGAGAACAATTTTACGTTTGGATTTTTACTTAAGTACATACTCAAATATTAATATTATACACGACTATTAATTGTGTACACAGAGAATGTACGTATTTTGAAATTTTAGTGCTTTTTTATTCTGGATTTTCTCGTTTTTCTTATAGAGATAAATCCGAAACATCACGGTGCTTATTATTTTCTAAATATATTACTATTGCGTTTTAATTCAATAAAAAGTCAAGTAATCTAAACGTAATGATATTTCAAGCAGTAGAAAAGTATTCGATTTTTAAGATAAGGTAAAATAAGATAGAGTACGGACATTTCTTTTCAATCTATGAAGTAACATATAATTTCTATCCAATACTAAGTACACGTTATTCCCAATAAAATCCTTGACGAAATGAAAAGATTTCATAATTTTTTGCCAAAAATGGTAATTGGTGTTTGTCTCATCATAGGAATATTTGAGAAACTTACGTAACAACCACTATAAATATCTCCACTACATCTAATAAAACGTATGTAAATACGGACCCCTTGTCGAACACCTTATGTAATTTAGAGACGATCCCTCATATAAATTTTCTATTCACGGCGAAATGTTAAATACTTTTAATACTCACGAGCAACAGTGTATCCTACACTGGTAATTTGGCATTAACTACGTAACCAAAGATATTCGAATAATCAACGCATAGACCGACAATGCGTGCCTATTGCATAGAATTTCTATGCATTGGTTGGCAGTGTGCAACCCTTTATAAATCATACAGCTTTAATGTAATAAAACATAAGATATATTGTAAAACTAATTGTGATACTTAGTATAATCGTAAATTCAAAGCAATATATTGCATTGAACTACTTACCTTTACGAGCTGCAAAATATTTCGTATAAGTTTTACACTTCGATAATAGTACCTAACCAACGACTTGAATAAATATGATAATATGATATTATTGCAATCTTCCAGATCAACAATGTGTACTGTATTTAGAAAACTTTCCTAGATATATTTGATTTATGCTCGTTGCAATATTGCCTTTCAGGCAATATTTATGATAATAAAGCACGACGTTGTAACCCGAGATTTTTCCAACATTTCTTTGGTCGAATATCAAATGCAATTCAAACAATAATAGTATTTTCAAGACTCAATTAGTTTGATTTTAGGTGAATTTCGTTCTTAAAAGCAGTTTATTACTATTTAAATTGAGCGAAATGATGGACGTAATCTTAAAGTTAGTATTTCAGAGCTCGTCGATCCCGGTGTATCTTTATGTCGGGTGGACCACAGAAAAAAGAGCCGTGAAACATTTTGCGGTTTGCCGAAGTAGCACTCGAAGGATCGTAAAAATTCGACGTAGTCACGCATTCGTGACAGGCAAATTTAGCACGTTAATACATAGACGATATTCAATGTCGAGCTCAAAGTGATGACCTCGTGCAAAAAATGTTGGTGTGCTAAATCTTCATTACATAAGAAATTTAGGCTGGTCTGTGTCAAATTTTATTTAAACGTAAATTTTGCATGATCATTAATTGATTTATGGATATTTAATAGAGATGAAACTTTGTGATTGTTTTCCGGACTTCATTAGGACGGATAATATTTGTTTACTTCACCGTTGTTCGTCACATTACAAATACATAATTTCAAAAAACACATACAACAATTACACCTTTTAGAATTGCAATTACTATGCGCTTCTTCATTCTTGGAAGTTTGATCGTCTTTTGTTCTTCTTTTATTATTGGTGATTTATCGTGAGTTTCGGCAGACTCGGATCTGATCAAGGACATGAAGGACATTCTCCAAGCCACGAATAATGTTCTTTAACTCTTCTCCTAGTTTTATAAAATAGGAAGAAAATGAAAATTTTCTCCCAATACGTCGCGTAAAATGCGACGTAAGATTTTCATCAGGGTTTAATTGACACGCATCTAGTTAATTTACGTATATTGCGTAATTTTATAACACTTTAAATCTTTTTATTTATTCGGATGATACGCAAATTTTGGTTACACTACTTATGATTATGTACAAATATTGATTCTTTTTGAATTTACATATACAAATTGTAATGTTTTTCAAATGAATACATTTACCATAGTCGGATTGCCTCTGTTTATAATATAGTTTGCTGAAAATATATGTATAAAGGTAATAACGTCAAATTGCTATGGATTCAGGGTAAAGGAAAAACTTTGTTAAACATAAACGTAGTTTTACCTATGGTAGAAGACAATTAATAATATTAATGTATGTATAATTTTCTTTTCTTTCAAAGGAGGTGACAATTTAAAATGCAGTCAACTAATTTAAATGCTGGATATATGTTTCGTGAAATACTATTTCATTTGTATTCGCATTATCTTACGACTCTGTTCGATAATTAAAACATTGTAAATTAATATTTACTCTTTCCTTTTTTAAAAGTATAGTCATCGTTTATCTTTTACTCAAGATGCTCGCACCTTTTGTTTGTTTCCCATTTAATTTGATAGCTTTATGTTCTATAAATATTAAGTGAGCCCTTAATTTTAATTTTGAATATTTAAATTTCAAATTTTCCTTCCCGTTGACAAACGATATAATGCTATGGTTCTTCTATTGCAGTATTTAATATAAATTTTCATTATTAAGTGTAATTGTGCGTATATTTAAAGTTCGTGCCATTATCGTTTTTAAAATATAATCAAAAAGATAATTATATGCTAGTCCAATACTTCCTTTCGGTTGTATAAGAAAGTTATAATTAATGTGTACTTAACGTTTGATGAACTAGTTTCTCTGAAAAGTTGATTTATATTTCAATTTACATATTAAACATATTAACAAAAGGCTAAAAATCGAAGACAAATTCTAAGTTTTGCAAGTATATCCTTAAAAGACTCGAGATATAAGACCACATTCCTTTTTTTAAAAAGGAAACATTTTTACAATGGAAATTAGTTTTGTTACTACACTATAATTGTATATGTATGTATATTCATGAGCGAGCATTAATTAGAATTTCTAAAGTTATATCTGATCCCTTTCTTATGTAAGAAGTTCAATGACTGTAATCACTTGAACCTCGGTAAAGCTGTTCATGTTTAGAAAAGCTATTATTATTAATAGTCAGTGTCGTCATACGTTAATTATTAATAAGACATTTATTTTTCAGCTCGATATTGTAAACATTCGAATCTTCTACTTTCCTTTGGGTAATTGCTTTACGACACATTAGGTGCACCTAATTATTTATAATAATCAAATTACTCTCTTAAAATGTATAAACTGAACCGTATGTGAAATAGAATTTTCTTTTTTCTATTCAACGTATTAGATACTGTAATTAGATCTGCTCTATAATATCTTTTAGAGTTACGATTCACTTTAAAGTCTTAATTCCGTGAAATAAATAATTAATTCTAGTTGAACGAGTGAAGTTATTTTCGACGTAAGAAATGTAGTAAGAGTAGATTTTGAAATTAATAGTCGCTTCTCAGTAATAAATTTTCTATTCAAAGCATATTTGAATACAGCTAAGAGATGAAACTTCGCACTTGAAATACAATGTTCTACCTCAAATAAATATTCTTTTATAATATTAGGATAGAAATAATTTCTAAAAACTGTCAAACTACATTCGAACGTTATAAGAGTGCCTTTTTAAAAATTGTTACACGTACATTTACTGTAAAAAATTGACCTTTTATAGAAATCGATTATCCATTTTGAAAATTCTGTAAAAGTCCGAAGAAATTATTAAAATTAATAAAATCCAAAGTCGGTCAAAACACAAACGACAGTATCATCATTTGGTTAAATTGAAGAATTGTCTGAAAAGAATTTGTACAGAGTAATACGAGTATGTATCCGATGTACAATATCTCTGAAAAGAAAAACAACATACGTATAGCGCCAAGAGATGTACATGCGCTGGTACGCATCGAGTATTGCACGAGAGCATAGAGAGAGAGAGAGAGAGAGAGAGAGAGAGAGAGAGAGAACCTATGGGGAGCAGAGTAGTGGCTACGTCGAGGCAAGAACGCGGACTGTGTGTGCTTCGGGCCTCCTCGGCACTTCTCGGTCAATGAACCTATCGTCGCTGGTGAACCCAGTTGGTCCACTCTTTCCCCTCCATCCACCCTCCCCCTCGTTCCCTACTTCTCCGGCTGCTCGGCAACATTCGTTCTTTCCTTCTTCTCCTCCTACTTTTGCTGCTCCAATCGCTCGCTCTCTCTCTCTCTCTCTCTCTCTCTCTCTTTCTCTCGCTCTCTCGCTCTCTCGCTCTTACTCTCCCGACGTAACTTTCTTACGTATAGGTATTCCAGAGAACTCCCTCTCTGTCTGTTTCGTTTTCTCCCTCTTTTTCTCCACGACCGCTAATGCCTCCCACCATCCGATCATTCCGGCTACCCCGTTCACTCGCTCTCCGTGGAACTCAGGCTGCGTCTACAGTGGACCATTTTATGTGCGACATATACGCGCATTTCGTGTGAACTTAATTTTTAATTTAGTCGCACACCCTTGAAAATTTAATTCCCATTTTCCTTATTAAACTTTTCACTGCATTTGACAAAGTTACTCGAAGGGAGAAAAACTTCAAAAATTCGATAAAAAATGAATGCTTGTTTTTCTTTTAAATGACTTAAATTGTTGAATTAAATGTTTGCGTTCTTTTGTGCACAAGTCTAATTTAAAATTGTGATAATATTATTACAATCGATTGATAATTGCCAATAGGCAATTATTGGTCTAACCACGAGGGAATTAGCGTTTCTTCGTTCTTTAAAAATATTGACAAAATTAAAATTAAATGTGTGCTGCGTATTGCCGTCACTTAAAAATGTAATTACTTCTCAACTAGTCATATCCAATTTGTATTATTTACACGCATAAGTGAGAAAACGAACAAAATGTTTTTCAAATGTAATTTTCATTATTTAATTCAGAGAGCAAACGGGGTACACATTTACAAGTAAAATGACTCTGAAAGAATATCTTATTAACTGATATTAACACGGTAATATTCGTCAGACACGAATTCTTTTTAACTTAATTCTTCCGAGTTAGTTCATTCTAATACAGAATAATTCTCCGTGCGAAATTTAAATATTTGTTGGGAGTAAAATGATCGTCGTAGGAAAGCAGCCTTGAGATAATGACATATCATCGCTCGTTAGAGCTGATAACTGTGAAAATTAAAAATTGAAGCAACTTCGGGATAAAAAGGATCGGTACATCAGGAGCGATCGATCATCAGCGGATCTCGCAGTAGAGATCGTCGTAGCATCGTGCGCAATTGCAGGCGCGTCCTGAGTATCGTCCCCGCGCGCACGTATACACTCTCTCCCTCTTCTTAAACGTTAGTCCCCCTCGCCGCCCTCGCCGCTCGCCCAGCCCTTATCCACTCTATCTAACCCGTCGCTTCCGTCTCTTTCTTTCTTTTCTACTTCCTTCTCACTCCCTCTCTTTCTCGCTCTCTTTCTCCGCGCGCACGATCCTCGTTTCTCATCACTCGCCCTCCCTCTCTCTTTCTCCCTCGATGAACTGACCAACCTCTGATTTCCCTTCTCCCCTCTCTCGCTCCGTCCCTTTCTCTTCGAAGCTAGCGAACGCGCCCGCAAGAGAGAGAGAGAGAGAGTGAGAGAGTTAGAGCGAGAGAGTGAGAAGTCCGTAGCGTATCCCTGTGCGCTCGCTCGCCCCTTTCCCCGATGGTCGGCGACGCCGAGCGAACGACTTGCAATGCCGTAACACGGCGAACGCGCCGGCTCTTTACTTACCTCACAGGTAAGCCCGCGCGCAACTCGCGTACAGACCGGACTGCCGCCGCCGTTGACTCTGCCGACGGAGAGGAGCCGGGCGTCGCACCGGTGACAAGCCGCTGACGGAGCGCTCGCAAGGAGCCCGTGTGTTCGCGCGGGGACACGGGAAACCGGTTACACGCTGCTATGAAAATACGAGTGCGCGAGTGACGGGCCTTCGCCGCGTGTTACACGTGCGTCCAGGAGGAAAAGTGCGCGTGCCCGAGGTGCGAACGATCCGGGCGAAGAGAGTCAGGGATACAGAGCCGCCAGGGGGATGTACGCGCGTTCCTGGATGCGAGCGGAGCTCAGGTAACGCGCTCCCTTGTATTATCCTTTTGCCTCGATCGCGCGCGAACCGACGCCTTCGCCCTTGTCGGGACTCCCGAGCTTCCCGACTGACGTTGCACCGTTGGCTCGTGGGAATCGGCGCGATCGGTATCTTCGAGCCGATCGAAGGTAGTTATAGGATTTCTGGTTTAAAGACGGTACTCGACGTGCACGGATTAATAAGAGCGAGGGCTCGTTGACCGTTGACGTAAGGCCTCTACATGTGCCGCCTATTTCGAATCGAGGAGTACGTGCTTTTTGTGCATTTTACGAGACTTTGACTGTGTTGGAACGTTTGGAATGGAAACATTTTATAACACTGGATTCATGTAGATTTCTAGTAGACTTTGTATCGTTATAAAGCTTGCGAATTTATTAGTTGTAATAAAATCTCGAATGATTAAAATATTGCATATCGAGAAGGTATAAGCTAATGTAAATAATTGCAATGGAACAAGTTTGTTATTCATTTTATAAATGCAAGGTGGCGGCACAATTTGCGTGTTTAACAAAAGTAAAAATAAATAATTAAATAAATAAGCCACGCGATAGTCTCCTGGTATTGAAATATATATATATATATATATATATGTATATATATGTATACATGGACGTCAATATTTTGCTGCCGATCGTTTTATCGTTATGAATTATAGAAACGCTTTTTATTAAAATATATGCGTAATGTTTTATTGTTCCATTATTTGGAACTTGAAAATGCCGTTTCAGATAAGAACTCAGAATGTGCTCGGATTGATCGGTATCAATATCGGTATACAAACGATATTATTTTAAACGTTTCAAATTGCAGTAACATTGTACCAAGGTAGTTAAATGTTTTTTACATCCGCTATTTTCCAATTATTTATTTATTTATTTATTTTTTCAATGTAAGTGCACATTCTATTTCTTAGTATTTGTTGACGCGTTGATTAATATTTATAATCAACAAAAATATTTATAAAATTCGTTTTGATCGGTTATTTTATTTACTTTACTTCGCACATTATTTATACTTTTTATAACCCCTATACCGAAGATAATTGCTTCTTTTTAAAGTAGATTGTCCGGCGCTGATAAGATTTATTTTTGTGAATAAGTTTACTGTACTTATGAAATCTTCTCCGTATGAAATGTAAATTCATTCAAATGCAAGTTCTCTGTGTACTTCAGCACGTCATAAATCAAGACAATAATCAACTCATTGTTCAGTCACTCCTGCGACCATCATAGCCAGAATTATCTACTTTGATTTCGTTCGAATATCCAACCTAAATCAGGCTTTTCATTAATTGAAACGTCATTCTCGCTTTGGAGCTTTGGTATACCAGGGAAAAAATAAATGATCGCAAACACGTCATAAAGACGATTCGATTTAGAAAAGACACGAAAAGCCGAATTCTTAACGCCTCCTTTGCGATAAATCCAATCTCGAATACACGCAACGTGCGATCTCCGACGAACTTCTTTCGGCAAATTCGTTTCGCGCTCTTTTTGCTCGAAAAAGCTCGAGCTAAGCGGCGAGTAACCGTTCATTTCCAGGAACTACTGTAAGTCAGGGGAAAACAAGACGTAAAGCATCATCGCGACGAAAGCAGGAAAAGTTTAAAACGCGACTACCTACGGGCGCTCGCACGATCGCGATGCAGTTTCGCGTTTTTTATGCGCTGACGCACAGCGACTCGCGTACCCTAGATGCACCGAGTGCATTTGTATATCGGGTTCGCACGATCGGCTAGAGGGAGAGAGACGAATGACGATTGCGCCGATGTTGCCCTTGCCAGGATTTATAACATGACGGTACAGGGGGAGGAAGTTAGTTGTCGGGGTTATTATTCTACGGACGCGGGAAGCTCCGAAGAGAGTCGTATCCTGAAATAGGACTGATGAACTTGACCTGCCGCACATGGAGTAGATAAGAGGAGAGATATTTATTTAACTGTCCGCTGCTTTTAGTTATTATAAATGGTGGTAGGCTCGTGAGATTTAAGAGTTGTAGCTTAAATGGATAACATTGAATGAGACGGGACTTCTAATTTATCTGGATTTATGGATTATTATGCATTTGCGCGATATAGAATAACGTAGACTCGTCGTATATGTTTGAACATTAAACGTATAAAATTATAAAATTAATGTTTTGAATTTCCAATCTTAGTTTTACAGATATTTCGGGAAGCTCGGCGTATAGAAGTGAATATGCGTAGGGCGTGTAAAAAATATAAACGTTATTATTTCGAATGATAATATTCAATTCTTATATTATTTTCTTTCGGCATTAACAAAATTCAAGCGTTCGGTTACGCGAGTTTCTTTTAATCTCTTTTTCCATGAAGAAAGTGGATATTTTATATTTATTACGTTGAATTTTCGAAATTTTATGCAAGATTACACCCGTTATTTATATACTCAATTTTTCTCTTATTTTAATACCGGTATTATCAATCCTGTAATTACACAAAACTAGATTATTTTTAATCGGAATATTCTTTGAATAAATTTATAATAAATAAAGGAAGTAATAAAAACTTATGCCGTCGCTATTCTGCTGGTAGTTCCGAGAAATATCACGAAACCGGATCTATGTCTTTTTAATTCCTTAAATATGTGTCATAAAGTATATTTTATTCTAATTAAAATCTTCGGAAACCTGAATAACTATTATCTCTCACAACTTATTACACTTTTTTAAATGTAACAACGCGGGTATTATTTATAAATTAAAGATTTTATAGAAAATATGGAGATAATTATCTCAATTACTTACGAATGTTTGCAAGCTTTTATTTTATGATACAAGAGTTTCTTTGATATTAACTGCACTATTTATGACGTTGAATTCTTTAATTATTATAATTCTTATAAGAAAGCACACGATTCCAATTATGAGATTAGTTAAACTCCTTGATCTTTTAAAGAAATACGCATCGTCTGCTATTGCACAATCATTCTTTTCTAGCTTTCAAAAGAAGTAAAACTTTTTTCAAAGTGAACGGTAGTTGAAAAATAAACTCGAGACAATTTCGGGACACTATCGTCTGTTACCACTTAATCGGCCGCTCTGCAAAAAACTAACGTAACAGTATCAACGTCAAATGTTAGATGGCTCGCACTCGCGAGACTAACCTAAGGAAAGCTCTCTATTCATTATCATCAAACCGGCTACGTTACATTATGCTAATCCACGAAGATTTTCAATGGCATGAGAAACTCCGGGCAACAATGACAGTCCAATTAAGCACGGAATAACGTCAGAGGAAGGCGTCTTCCCCATTATACGTGGGACGAAAATGACGCGAACTCGCTTACACGTAATACAGAGAATGAAAGCATCGACGTTATACAGTATAAGATGAGAGAGAGAGAGAGAGAGAGAGAGAGTAGAGCGGAGAATTATTTAACAAAGAGCTCGCAAAAGAAACGAAGGAAGCGCGACGACGCGCGATCGCGGTAGAAGGGAGTTTGAGAAAAACGAAGACGAAGAAGCAAAAGAGGGAGAAACGCAAAGAGTCTGTCTCCGTTGCCTGCTCGCGACGACGAGGAGGAAGTCAATGTCCGAAGATTACGGCAATGACATTCACTTTTTCTCGCTCGCGCTCGCGCGCACCTCCTCCCTCCACCACCACGCGTTCCTCTTGTCCACCTTTTTTTTCTTCTCCTGTATGCGCTCGTTCGTCGCGAGCTCCTTTTTGCGGCACTTTTGCTCCTTTTTTACGCAAAAGAGAGTACGGGAGACACGTCAAGAGAAGGAGGGACGATGTCTTTGTGATTTTCTTGGCCGAGAGGTGATACGTTGGCGCGCCGCTCATCACGCGAGCCTCCGAAATGATACTTTTTGGAAGACTTAATACGTGCTTCGTGCGTGCTCGGCCTTTTTTCTACAGGCACAATGCAATTTTCGGCGAGCGGCATAAGAGAAGCTGAAAAAACGAGCGCGACAACGAAATTGGAAATTCCAACATGCTCGAAAGTGTCGAATATATGCCGTTCTAATTGCAGTTTTAAGCTCTTATAAAGCATCGATCCGAGTCCTCATAAGATTTAGTTCGTTACTGCCGAGTTAATATTTTTAGTCGCACAAGATACGCGTATAATTCGTTAAAAACATCTACTATTAGATAATAATATGTCTACTAGTCAGTCTACGACAGTTGGCGTATCGAAACTATTCTACTGAGAATATAATTGTCAAATGTCAAGAAATTGCTAGCGCGAACATTGTAACGATTCGAGAATAAAATTATGTTTTTAATTGTGATATCGACGGATAATTAAATGTGCAACACAATTTCCTCATCACATATCTTCGAGAGCTTATACCAATTCATTTTTTAGCAATACTGAAGTATTATCCAGCTTTCACTAAGAACTAGTAGTAGTGTCTCGTAACGCCTTTTACTCGCAAAAGCTCCGTACACCTTATCATAATCGTTTTCCCATAAGAAATCTCTTACAAAAGAAAAAATGTACATGTGCCTTGATAATGCGCTTTCTAAATATTCTTATATATATATATATATATATATATATATATATATATATATTAAAGTATAAATATATAATTAAAATATACGTACGAGTTACCTATTGAAATAAATAAAATCGCGTACAAGTTTTGAATTTTCATTAACGGCACACATGTCCGCGGCAATATTAAGGCGACGCATACTTTTTCACAAGAACTTACGTATAATCGAATAAGAAAGTAGTTTTCATTTTTCACGAAGGAGCGAAGTTCCGTAAGAGTTGCAGGACTCCCGTGAGCGCGTGCAAAAAACATGCACACACGTAAATGCGCGCGCGCGCGCGCGCGCACGTACACGCAATCAAGCACAAGTTCTGTAAAAACGATTCCCTTCTTAATGCTGCCTAATTTTCACTCCCGGATTCAAGTAGCCGCGTAACTCTTCTCCTTGCTTCATTTTTATTTTCCGTTTATCGCTCTTTCATTTTCCGTTTCGTTTTGATTATCTCGTTTCAGCGATGGACTTGGCGATAAAGCGCCAGACAGAAGAAGCTGCGACTATCGACGTTAAGAGCCGTTACGACGTCAGGAGGAAAAAAGTCACGCCCTGAACTCCGGCTCGTGCACAAGTGTAACTGTGCTCCCATCGAGAGCCCGAATTCCCCGAGGAGGCGATTGTGAGAGAGTAAAAGATAGATAGATAGGTAGATAAATATATAGATAGATAGAGAAAGAGCTAGCGAGCACATGTTCACGTGCCGGAGAATGGGTTGAAAAGTCTCGGTTGCGAGAAATGTTGCCCAACGTGATGCGCGTGGAGCTCGACTTCTAGACGACGACGACGACAACGACGACGACGACGACGACGACGACGACGACGACGATCAAGACTCTGTCGCGCCTTGATACGAAAAGTGACGGAGGACAGTGCGCGGCCAGTGCGAGACGCTCGAGGCCCCAGAGCGCGAATGTGTCGCGAGGACGATGGACGTGTTCAAGATCGACCAGTCGCTAACCGCGGGCCTGGGTAGTGCCCCGGCGCCCGACACCCTCACCCCCGAGGTGTCCTTCGACGCCGGCAGCGAGTTCAATCTCAGCTTCTTTGACGGCCCCGAGGAGAACAGTGCCCAGGGCTTCAGCGACCCCGGCTCCGTGGGAAGTGCGAGTGCGTCACCGCCCCCGGGCACACCTGGAACTCTGCCCGTCAATCCGGCCAGTACCACTGGCCTGCCCATCGTCCAGGTGCCCACTGGCATCGTCGTTAAGCAAGGTTCGTTCTGCGACATTTTTGTTTTTAGTTTTTACTTTGCTTTTACTTTACTCCCGGCCACCTTATTTCCTTTCCCCATAGGATTATCATCGGTGCTTCGATATCGTATTTATCGACTCGATCTTCCGGACGCACTCATTTTTTTTTTCTTATGGTTTGTTAATGCCAACTTGATGTTGGATGTTTATTGGTAGTAGACTTTGGCCGTCGACCGACAAGGTGCTTTACAAGGAATATTTTCAAAAATAAAACGAAAGCGAAGGAAATTTCTCATAAATTATTAGATCATTTTCATATATCGCTGCTGCTTCGATGATTATTATCACATTAATCCATTTAGTATCCATTGTCGAGTGAAGTTAAAACAAAAATTTTGTACACAATTGTTCTTCGAAAAAACCGCAAATATCAAATATCTATACTCGATTAATATTTTCCTTATCGTCTCTGCATTATTGAAAACGTTTCGCTCGAAGTTTCAAACCTCTTTCCTCTATTTTAAAAGGACAATTTAAAAGCGAATCGAAAGATATACTAAAGAATGAAAGAAGGTGGAATATTACGGAATTAGTCTTGGTCGAATCACAAACTCCAGCTGTACGTAAGTTTATTTATCATTATTAACAATTATCATAGCTTATTGCTCGATATAGGATTTGTCAGCTACGCTGTAATTGACGCAAAACTAGTACAATTTCTAAAAATACTTAATTAAAGTTTTTTTAATTAAAATTGAACACCAATGTTTCAGGATCAGGACGTCGCTTATTGGATATTAAGAAACACGAAATGGCATGAATTTTAAAATATCTATAATAAAATGAATATTCTAATAATAATATAGATAACTATTATTTGCATAATGTTGAGTATAAGTTTAGAGCGCTTAATTGGCTATGATTTCTTCAAAGTGTGTTAAATCAGCGGCGGTGAATATTTTACAATTATTCATTATATTTTCTTAAGTTTCTCTTGAGATATAGTCACTATTTATGCTTGGGCTCAATAATTTGATTGCGGCCATTCGTTTTGATTAGTAATTTTATGGATAATTTTTCAATCATTAGTTTGTAATCGCAATTTAATAAAAAAAAGATAATGTAGCAATACATATTTATAATTATTAATTGTTAATTATTTTATTTTCTTTTACAAGGACCATATTATCTAATAGAATATTATTGTAGCAATCATCGCGAGTAGAAAATTTAATATTACACGACATAAAGTATTTACTCTATTACAATTATCATGAAAAAATTATTTCAAGTCTCTGATACGATATTTTATTATCATTGGAAATACTTCTTTTGCAATTTAAATATCGTAACCCAAAATTTATTTACATTACTCTTTACTTACTAGGATGTAGTATAGTCCTTGGAAAAATTCAAAATTTAATACCTAAAAGTGAGTTTATTTTGCACGTTCAAAATAGTTCAATCGATAACTTATTTTAAAAGCGTTTTCGATTATATTGTATTCAACAAAGAAATTGTTGCATTTCATTAATTAGAATAAAGAAAATGCATGTCTTTGAAAATACATGAGTTTTTATAAAGTGTAATTTTATACATTTACTTATTATATAAAGTATTAATTAATATAATGATGTATCTTATATTTCGAATATATAACTATTTTATGGTATAATATAATTGCCCAAATGTATTTATACTTATTATCAATTAAAAAAAAAATATTTAGAATTTGAGGGATTCTTTTAATTATGTAAATTTTTAACTAAAATTAAATTACTTAATTATAATAGAGAAAGTAGAGAAAAATAAATATTTACGATGCTAATAGAACAAAATATATGGTAAATATAATGTAATAGTCATATTTATCAGCATTTATGAGTACAGAGTTGATAGGCTTGTTATACTATTGCGTTTGCTGTTTTATTTGATGGATGTTCATAATGTAGTTTCCTCCAGTGTTTGCTTAAATTTTGCGTGAAAAGTTAAAGAAAATGTATATGAACTGATTTTATTCTCAATAACTGATTTTATAAAAAATGAATTAAAATAGTGATGTTAGTATTTAGAATGTTGGACTGGTAATTATTACAGTATTGTTAATTAGATTGCATAATTAATTTCTACTATTATTAATAATGAAATTACAAATATGCCAGTATCTTATAGTTGACACTAAAATTAGTTGAAAAATTCTACGTGTAATACATACCTGTATTTCTACACTAACAATAATAATATTAGATCGCATACGCGAACTAAGACAACATATTTTCAGATTAAAGGCATCTATTTACGAGGCATCTATTTCTCTATTTCCGTCAATGTATCCCACAGCAGAAATTGATGTCCCCTTATAACAATGTAGCACAGTCACTATTATATATTATTATTGAAATGAGACTATCTCTTAAGGATATATTTTCATTTATAAATGGAAGAAAAAGATCCCACTTATCAATAATGGTTTCCGTTTGACACAAAAGATTTATCTTCAAAGTGAAAGTACGAAAGAACTTTCCCACTTCTATGACCGCGAAGAACATAATTATAGAAAGTTTAAAGTAAAGAAGAGCTTGCTACTATTGTACTTCATACGTAAACGACTCGTAAGATTACAAAATTGCGTTAGTGTGCTTCCATAAAATCACGTATTACCTTACGATCCATCCGACAGCAGGAAAAGAGAACGAGTTAAGCATTCCTCAGGAAGACTACTTCTAACTCTTAGCATGAAAACTCTACATGAAAGATCGATAAATTAATCATCGCACCCACGAATTTGGCCTTCGGGCAAGGACACAACTCCAGTGGTTTATGAGCGTGAATTTGCGTCGATTTCATGGGGCCCCGATAAAAGAGACTTTCCACGCCACTATTCTTCTCCTGGTGCGCCTCCTTTTGCCCTTTTTCCATTTACCTGGCCATCAGCGTGACGCTCGTCGGCTCACGACGATACGCTGTGGATGTTTTACTGCTCCCGTGGGCCTCGTTCGTATCTTCCTCTGGTTTTAACGTTCCCGTTCCGAAGTTTTCGCGCGAACAGAGTGGAAAAGATTGCGAGTTACCTCTTTTTAAGGGACGGGGTTCTTAGGTCGAAATTACTTTTTTTCTTGCCGTTTGTGCTGGCAAAGTGTGCGATGGAACTGGGTATTACGAAATATTCAGCTGAGAAAGACAATTGAGTTGGAAATTTTTTACGAAAGGAATATTGGCACGGAATTTACATGAATTGGTAGATTTTCTAACTTGAATATTTATAGGGGTTTCATATAAATATAGAAGGAAATTTCTTGAGCTTCAGTTTGGATAAGTTTGGAGAAAAACCGTTTGACTTTATGTGGGCAGCCTAACTATACATTTAAGTAGTTTCGTGCTGCCTATCAAGTTATATACATGTGATTCCATCTACGCGTGCATACATATTCGTTCATAGCTTTCATTCAAATTACGGGAGCCACTGAATTATAGAAATTAAATTTTCAAGCAATTAGAAGATTTATATTTGTTAGAAACTCAAAAGGCTATGTTCTCTCAATTTTTGTTAATTATCTAATTTATCAATTTGGATATCCTTTAAATTGGATTCACTATTTTAAACTTCCTGAGTTTAATTACATTACTGATATCAATCATCATGATAAACCGCTTGTGTATATATTACTACTGAGTTTCTATAAAATCCCAGTTTTTACCACTAATTTCTTGGATTTGTTGATTTGAATTATGTAAATCTGAGTGTGTAGCTTATAAGTAAGTGACTTTAATGATTTCTAATTAATATCACAATTACTATAATATATTACTGTTTTAAGATGTAGTAATATCCATGTAGTAAAATCCATTTGTATAATATTTTTATTAGTTTTAATACTATATTAGTAGATTATTTATAAGGATAAATTTTATATCCTGTACATGTGTAGCTGAAAGTTTTATACGTTTAAACCTGTACAATTCAAAGACCAATTCCTTTATTCCTATTATATAATGTATTTGAAAGAATTTTCAAATGAACTGGATTAATTGTCGTATCGCTATCTAACAGAGATAAGTTATTAAAGCATCGAACCTGAAAATATTGTTTTTGTTTATTGATAATATTCTAACGAACATTTAGATTCCACTTAGAGGGTTTTTTTTATTTCTACCATGATATGAATAAGTATCCTGCGTTTTTACTTATTCAAAACTTGAAAAATTAGGCTCATTTTTCAAGCCTGACATCTTTATTCATCGAATATATTAACATAATGACACGATATTAAGATCCTAAGTTGCGCGAGATATATGGTGCATTGTTTTACGCTTGATGAACAGTACGACATATAATGTCCGTTACGTATGCTTAAAGCACAAATAATTGCTATGGTATTCCATGTAAATACTAAAAATGTTTGATTAATCTGGCGAATTTCTAGCTTCGTTAGCAAAAAACGATATTCCAGTAGCGAGGCAGTTAGTTAATTACAATATCCAGTATAAGCAGTAAGTAGAGATTTCGAAAATAAATGTGCAACTCTAGAGTGGTGTTGAGGAGATAAAATCATAAAAAATACTTATTTAATCGTGCAATTATATTTATTCGATGTTGTTGAATCGAGTAAAACTAGATTTCATAGAAGGTTTCAGTCTTTCAACGGTTCCAAGATAAGCGCATCGATCGATCAACTTTCCTATCAAAAGATGAATTCTATAATCCGAAACATTTCTCAGCGTTAAAATCAACGCAAGTGCTCGTTGAGTTATAAATACTTCTGAAACAAAATTTAGCCAACGCTCTTTTTCGAAGCCTGAAAAAAAGTACACAAGATACAAAGCCATCCACAAACTAATAGAATTATTTATTTCGCAAAGAAATCTTTCGTTATTTTTATCCCGAGAAAAGCATCTATCTCCTTCGCAATAAACATCGCGAGAAAAAGAATACCTCGAACTCTCAGCCGCCGCGTCGAAGAATTCCTGCATCGATCAAAATCCCTCCAACTATTTATTATAAACTGCATCAGTAGCGCGAAAAATTCACGAACATAATGCTCGCGCACTTTACGAAATTCCCCACGTAAAAATGCGAATTCCGCAGATTACGGAAAAATGCGCGGCGCACCCGCTAAATTCAGCGTAAGCGCTCGATCGATAAATTCGTTTACGCAAATCATCGTCTAGTTATTAGCATCGGCGTTACACTGTCGATTCGCGCAGGGAGGAGAAACGCACTGCGACCGTACCGAGGTTGCAATTAATGCCATATCAAATGCGATCCATTGCTCAATAACTGCTCTAATAGCACAATGAGCGCGTGTGTGCTTTCTCTTTATCTCTATCTTTGCATTGGTATGGTGCATGCGCTGAAGTTAAAGCGGCTGCTGGTCGCTCAAGCGGATTTTATATTAGTAGCGGTGTAATGCACCTCTAATTACGGGATGATTAATCATAATCAACCGTTTATTTGATAAACGCAAGAGAGCTTAAATTTGATTTATGTCATTCCTGTGCATATATTTTATAATTAAAGCTAGTGCCTGTTTGCTTACTTTTTGACAACGTTATTTACTGGTTATTGTACGGAGGGATTTCGAAAATTATCACTCCTATTATATAGTTGTACTCTGAGTTTAAATGTGTACGAAATCGTAGCTTCTAACGAATGCTGATATCATAATGAATATCATGATCAAATCGTTAAAGGTACAAGTAAGAATTTCAGCATTTTTATAACTACCCGGTGAATACGTACATGCACACATACGTACGTACATACATATTATTAAACTCGGTTAAAAGCGAAGTATGTTTTCTGTCGTTTAACAAAATTAATCGTTTTCTTTCAATCTGACTTTTTATCGATTTACCTATTTTTATCGTGATTATATTTTTATTTATATTCGCAGTGCATCACCTATCTTTTAGACACGTAAGAACTTCACCTTATAAATTGCAAAAAATTAATAGTCATCGGTACCTTCCCAGTATTTGCTGAGTAATGGCTTTGAAATGATTGTACCTCTAGTACTTTAATATTAATTTATAGTATAATTACGTCAGACTATTATGAGCTAAGTTCTGTTCGGAGTAACAATGATGTAACGAAAAAGTGGCTCGATATTTCAACAATGAAAATAGTTAATTGTCTAATTTTTGCCAGTGAAATTGGCTGAAAAATTTGAAATTTACCCGTAAATACATATAGTTCTTTTCGTGCTTTTATCATTAGGTCATAATGTTCGTCTTTCATAACGCAGAGATGTTGGCTATTCGCAAGGAAAGATTGCCCAGCGCCTCGTGCTAAAAATTTATTAATTGTGATGGAGAAAAGGCGAAAAATAATAATAATTACGAAATAGCAGAGGAGTCACTCTGCTTGCGCAATATAATGCTCTTTACATTCTGTACTCGCGAGTCGTGAATTTTTTCCATCGCGCAGAGCGCCATTCTCGCGCGCATCTTATCCGTCATTGCCGCACAGCGAGATCCTCCTTTTTTCCCCCTCTTCGTTCCACTCCATCTCGTCACACTTATACACCCATGTACGTGCATTTTTTCTCAGGCCCTGTTTACTTCTGTCTGTCTGACTCTCTCGCTCTCTCGCGCTCCCGTCATTTATCATTCATCATTCTGCATTTTCAGTATTCCCTTTTTCTTTCGTCCACTTTATTCCCCTACCAATCCACTTCTCTCTCTCTCTCTCTCTCTCTCTCTCTCTCTATCCCACTTATTCTCACCAGATGCAACGTTAGACAGGTATCTTGACGCTTTCTTCGTCTTTCTCTTGCGTGCGAGAAGAGAGAGAGAGAGAGAGAGAGAGAGAGAGAGACAAGAGAACCTGATACACCTGACATTTCACTCCCCACTCTTCTTCTTTCTGCGGTACTTCGCGCGGTTCTACAAAGTATAGAGCTTCGATGATGACTCGCTTATGCACCTGCAACGATCATCAGTGGAACTCGAATCAACGTTTTTACGTGGATATAACGAATAATTAGAGCTTACAGAACTTTAGATTATTATCGAATAACTGTTTCTTTATTATAGTTCGATTTTCAAGTTTCATCAAGAATTTTGTAGTCCTTCGACCGGATACTAAATAATTCCAACATTCTCGGGCGGAGAAAACTAACTTGTGCTGTTATTTATGTTAGCAATCAAGATTCCATAATACACGTTCTTTAATCACTCTCGGAGACAATAGAATATATTACTTTTACTATCAAGGTTAACGTTGATATCATTTGTAACTTTATCAGAATACAGTTAATTTCTCCGATTACAAGTTGAAATTCAATATCAGCGCATAACTGATACTAATAAATTAGCGTTCATATAAATACATTACTTAACAGTAGTATCATTAAAATTCATTTCAGCGGTAAAACTTTTTACTCGTAAATTGTACTCATTCATAATTAATATTTTCTTGCTCATGTATAATATTTTTTGTAGCATTTACGTATTACTTACGCTTTACTTTCAGCGAATCCGATGCTTAAAATAGAAGCCTATTTTAGTAATGTTTGAGGAATCACAAAAGAAAAATTAAAATTTAAAATTACTCAAAATTGAAACGTTCGTTCGTGCGTTTTTTTAAAAAAACACAAAAAATTCCTCTCCTATTGTGTGCCTTAATTTATAATTAACATTTAATTATTATCTTATTCTAACCATCAAAGCGTACAATTACAATAGCAGAGCTTGTAATTTTCATGAAAATGTGTGATTACGTTACTTGATAATCTTGTTTTCTGCACCAATAAGTACTTACTCTAAGACATAGCGTATTACTTTTATTTCACTTTTGCAACTCGATATTTTTATTTTAGGAGAGTCAGAATTTTCCGATACATATAGCTACTATACTAGCATATTTTGAATATGGATAAATCTTTCAGTAGCGATAAAATAAAGAGTGAGAGAGATTTGTTGGAATTGATAAGATGTTAGGTTTTAAAACAGAGTTTCGCAATACACGTTTCCACATCGTTATCGCATCAGCCATACCTCAAACTCCGTTTCCATTCATTCGCTCCTTGAAATCTATTTTCCCGCGAATCAAAAGCATACTTTGCCAAGCTCGCAAGAAACAAGTACACGCCGAGTATGAAAAGGTGTAATCCTGGTCTGCGGGACGCTGCTTAGCTGTAGCTTATCCCCTCTTTTTCTCAGGCTACCACACCACCCGAGTAATGATTTTTGCGCTTCTTATTTCCGCGCTATTTCGATCTCGCGAGATAGTGCCTAGGAGTCCCGACTCCTGCACCTGTGTATTATTACGTCGCGGTGTAGTCACCGCGAATCATAATGACCGCGGCGAGCGACGGCGCGTCTCATCCCCGCATCTGCCTCGTGCTATTCCTGCCTGCGCATTGTTCGCGATCCCGCAGAGGGTTAACGATCTCCTGGCAAGAGCTATTTTCTACGGCGGCAGCGGAGACGAGAGAGAGAGAGAGAGAGAGAGAGAGAGAGAGAGTGAGAGTGACAAACGAACCGCGGAGCTCGCGGGACACTTGTTTTGCGAGAATACTTTTCGATGGGACAACAGTTGTTTCCCATCGGGTGGCCTTTTCCCGAGGCTTTTGAATAATTCTCGTGTAAATCAGACGATTATTGCTGTTCAATGGAAATTATCGGACGTTGCTATTGAATTTGCAAGCGAGTGGGGGAGGTTAGCTCAGAAACTTTTACTTCCCGTTGTTCTTTTTGAGTTTGTGTGCCTTCGTGTGTTGACATGCACTTGTAAACGAGTTTTTCACTTAAATATTGGAAATGGAATTCCATCTTTTCGGTTCTTTTACAATTTTCCGTAATATGCATTTTTAATAATTATGTAAGCGTGGTTTATCTTAGGCTGTCATCCATTAATTTTATGAACGCGAGTTTCAATAATATCTGAAGCTTAAGATTTCAAAATATTGCCTGCCAATTCTATTGCGTACATTTAAAGTAAGAGGATTATTTTAGCGCGCATATAAACGAAAAGATATCCATTCGCTATTTTAAAATAATATAATGAATTTCAACTTCTATTTATGTAAATTTGCTAATACTCGAAATTGTCCGTTTGTTATAAAATACAAACAACAGCATTGCAATAGATACGAATGTCTATATCCGACCATTTTAGCAGTTAATTTTATTCTTTCGTCTTATCTCTATACTTAAGTTTTTTATTTTACTTTAAATTTTCAGCTTTTTAAAAATTAATGGTACTCGAAGCGGCTTACTCTATCATTTTTTCTTCTTTGCAGAAGATGTTGCAAATCTTAGCCTAAGCAAGCAACTTTTTACTTAAACTTAACTTTTTAATAAACTCCATTCATAACTGAATAGTGATAATATACCGAGGCAACGATCATCGGATCTCCAAAAGAGAAGCAAAAAGAACGCGATATCGTCAAAGACAAATTCTCAGTAGGAAAAGCGCCGAAACTCTCTGTCGAACATGCAAACACACTTAGTAGATCAATTTCTCGCAGCTGCGTTCTTTCGCTAGATCTCACCTACTCTTTGCTCCTAGTTCCATCGTATTTTACTTTAACACGGGTCACACACTTCGCAGCACACATTCGTCGAATCCTCCACGGAGTCTCAAGTCGGTTCATCGCCCTTTTCCTCGTTCCATCTAGATGCGAAATCACCATCTCGCGATCTAGGAGATTATGCATACGGTGCGATCGCATTTCTCTCCCTTTTTTTCTCCATTGAATTTTAAATCTCTAGGAGGTCAAGGCTTCGCCAACTGGCGAAATCTATGCAACGCGTTTTATATTATGCTAGAGAAATTGTAACGATTTATGATGATCCTTTGTTGTTCTTTAGTCGTCAATTTAAAAGGATAAATCAATTTTACGTATGATGTACGCCGTTGTATGATCGTGGAAACTTTTATTGGAATCGCGTGTGCATCTTTGCCGTGAGAAAATACGTTGGTGAAAATAACCGTCGTTGACTAGATAAACTGACAAGTGTTACAAAATTGCACTTCGCTGTAATCCAGATGTTGGTGTTAATAATAATAATAATAAGAAGAAGAAGAAGAAGAAGAAGAAGAAGAAGAAGATGCCGATGACGAGGAAGAAGAAAAGAAAAAAAAATACTTAGAAAAATAAATGAAGCGACAGGTGATTTTTCAATACTAATCATCGTTGAACGTGACCAGGTGCTCGACTGTATTTCTCAAAATTTGTCATATTTTTAATTTAAATATATAACTGGCTGAACCAGTTGAAACAAATAATTATTAAGTATACTAAATTACGAGTTCAATTAAGCCCTGCCCTCGAGATTAATAACTTTCTCACCGTGTGCCGGAGCGCGAATTTTTACACTTGCACGATACTAATTGCCGAGCATTCTATCGACACACGTATAAAGCGTCGGTCTAGGCAAAAAGTTACTCGAAGCATTTTAGCATATAAGCCGGTGAAATGCGCACGGCAAACCCACATCTCGTTTAATGATTCCCAAAGGATTTACTCGTTGCTGGAGGAAAGAAAAATCTCGGAGGATCGCGACGAGGCAACAGCAGTTGTGGTGGTTTCGAGTCGCGTCGCACCTCGGAAGATTCATTCGCTTACGCTTGAGTTATGCGGCAGAAAAATCTTGCGTCTGGTGATTAATCGTTTCACATGTATGAATTCCATAATCTTCTCCTGACAACGCGTCTGCGGGAGAAAGGCTCGAAGATATACCAGGGGGAGGGTTTCTGAGTTAAACACGGAAGACCCCGTGACTTGCCTGGATTCTTCGTTACTCCGCGTGTTTATCTTGCCGGTTTTGAATCGGCTTCTTTTTTTCTCGCTCGCTATCGCGACTCTCTTACAAAATGCTCATTAATTGCCGGAGTATTTGTTTGCCATGAATCACTCGTTGTCTTCGCGATTTAATTTGTTTATCCAGCAGTTCTAGAACTCGTTCGCCTCCTCCAAATTGTATGATATGCATTGAGATAATTCTGTAGGTTACTTAATTTTCAGAGTATAAAAAGATTTTATTGCTTTTTTCTAGTGACGATCGATGACTTTATCGCGTCAAGACTTTTCAACATCCACGATTATACCAAGAGATCTTTTTCAATTTAAAAATTTGTTTCATAATCAATTCACGGTTATTTTATTGTACTTAATATTCTAAGCCTTGAATGAAACTTTGCCGATCCTTCGAATTTGCTAATTTCTAAAAAATTAATAATTTGTAAAAGCTTAAAGCGGAAGTTTAAATTTGCACGTGCAATAAAATACTATATTCTCAATATCTCGATTAAGTACATCCAGAAATAATTTCAGAGCAAATTGCGTTAAATGAGGAATTAATACCATTCGTTTTATCTATGTATGTTATATCGTATGTCGCGTGATAAGATAAAAATTAATATTATATTAGAAATCATAAAAAACGTTTACTGTGATTTGTAATATCTATTATTTATCTTTTCGTATATAATAATCGGGAATTTCTCAGTAATTAATAATCTCTAGTAATATTATTATTTAAGCTAATACGATAATCGTGCTTCTTTCCCTATTTAAAAAAAGTAATTTTATTTAAAAATAACACTTTTATTTGTAGTTAAAAGCTTGTGCGCGTACATTTACGTAAGACTGGTAATGTGACTTTGAATCTTGATATAAGATGAAAGTTTATATTAAACGGAGTAAAACTATTAGATTAATTAGACAAAGTAGAATATTAAAAAAATCGATCAAAACGAACCAACTTCCTCCATAAGAGAAATTTCAAAATTCCAAAACTATTTCAGCAGTACTTTTAGCTTCAAATTTCAGAGTTCATTCAGACTCGTATAGATAACGTTTGAGCTAAGATTATACAAGCACATAGGGGTTGGCTTCGAAAATTGAGGATCCGAATTCACTTTGAATTTGAAACTTGCAGATAGATATCCGAGAAGGAATGTATCCACCGTATTATCAATGCTATTCTTATTTCACACTTTAGCTTTCTACTTCTCTCGGAAACTACACTCTTAAATACGTACTTTAAAATGATCGCATAAAGAATTTTCAAGACTTTTCCCGCGCTTTCAGTGTATTTTATTGTACTTGCCGAGTACAATAATATTACGTATATAGTCAAGGATTAAAAATTTTATCAACGATCGCAAAATATAATGTAATTCTTCTAAGTTGTCCATTCAATTCTAAGTCGTCGGGGATGGTGGCACAAGCTTTCTTCTAACATCTTGTCAACTCGCAACAATGGAGCGACTCTTTGGAAACGCTTGAAAAGGTTCCACAATCCGAAATAAAGCCGAAAAGAAGTACACTGGAATCAGCGACCAACTGTGCATTATTCGCTGGATAACGCGATTCGGAGTGAGACGCCTTCGAAATCGCTGCTGGAGCGTATTCCGGTTTCTTTGTGCCTCGGTGCGCTGACGCGAGACGAAAATCCACTGGTTCACTGCCACGGCCATACCAACCGAATAATCCGAGGGACGCGCCATTGCGTAACTATGTCGAATGACGCGAGCGGAAGCGTCGCCGTAGCCTAATGGACGGGTTAATGAATCGGGGCTTCCGGATTATCTTGGAGGTGCGCGGATCGTCTATCGGCAGTTGCTGCTTAGCGGTCCGTCGACGTGAGGGGAGGCGATGCTTCGAAGGTTGATGCCGTTCGAGAGGAGAAATTTTGAAAAAACCGTGCCCTTGAAGATTTTTGAAAAGTGCATTGGTATACGTGGATTGTATACCAATTGTCAAATATATCTTTCAATTAATTTTAAATGCACGTAACCAGCGGGTTAATCAATGTATCAGCCTTTCTAATCTTGCAGAGCTTGCAGATTTTACTTCTTATTACTTGCATTTTCTTTCACGAATGGAGAGACATCACTTTGTCTTTGGTTACTCATTTTCTGAGATATGGATGGCATTTGTAGCATTAACTTTTTTTAGCATGCTTATCCACTGGGCGTGCTATAAGCCAGGCCTTAAATAAAAATTTATGATCATCGAGGAATCGCGAGATAATTTCTTTTTGTTTTTACAGAGAGAAAAACAATTTATAAAATTCTTTTGGATGTTCTTCTAAAGTCACGCTACTTCTGATACTTTTGGAGAATTCAAATACATTTCGAAGACGAAATAAGTTTGAAGGATGAACGTAGTTTTAACAGGGTAGAGTCGGACTCGTTTTGACTGGTTAACGTGCTTCGAAGACGCAAGTGTACTACGTATCTCGAATGTAAATTATTTTGAAACTGAATAATGGGATACATTCGATATTAAATTATTCTAAGATAGTCTTGGCTTAGCCAAGACGTTCCCGTTAGAAAATAAGGTTTAAAAAGATTGATGATCATAATGAAGTTTATCCTACCTTGCTAAATCACTGTACTTCCTCTCGGAGACTCGATAAACAAATGTACCTAATGTATAAAAAGTGAGAGCTTCTACGTGCCCCGGTATTTCTCGTCTCTTTCGCTCACTTGTTTTCCGGAATAGCGCGGATTGTTAGCAATTTTTACGTCTCGTTCCTATTTCCCCGAGGCACGTGAATTGCTCCTCGACACGCACCTGACAAAGATAGTTGCAACGCACTCCAGCGCCTGTTCGCTTATTAATGTCGAGAAAATGCGCTGCGTACACACGCGTGCGAGAGAATGATCAACCCGACGTGGGGAAGTGGGGTGAGAGGATCGGGTGGCGCAAAAAGTGACGCGGTGTATTCCATTATCCTGGCCGGTACGGTGCACTGCGAAAGCGGACGAAATGATTGGATTTTTATCTCTCATCTCGCTCGTGGCCGGCTCCTTTATTCTCTCTCTCTCTCTCTCTCTCTCTCTCTCTCTCTCTCTCTCTCTCTCCCCCACTCGGTGTTGGCTTCCTTTATGTCGATGTCGCGCATGCGCGTACAAACGCGCCAAAAATAAAAATAAACGAGTGCACCTCGGTTCGGCGAGCCTCCCATACGTGCCAGTTGTTTTACTCCGCGTGCGCGTACGTGCGTGCGTGTGCAGTATATCTCACGGAGAGGCAGAAAGTATGCTCGCAAATATCCGCACGAGGTGTCATAAGTATGTGCTCGTATAAATATACAGCCGAACGTACGAGCATTTGTTTAATAACCAAGTTGATATTGCTCGTTAATTAAGTCTTTTCTTCCCGCTGAAATAATCGGATTTTTAGATATTTGCGCTCGATAATTACTAGCCTTTATTACAGGGAACGGTGCTCGAAGCGAAGCCTTCATTTTGCTTGAATTTGATAAATCATTTTTTCGTAACGCAAGCTTATGTAATATTATTATTCGTGCGCGCGTATGTATGTGCTCGTGCTGTTGAATACCGAAAGGGAGACGATCGGTGGCTCTGAGTCTGTGCGCCTTTATCGTGCATGTGACTCATCCAGGTACATTGCACTCGGTACGTGTCCGGTGCAGTTCGAGCGAGTACACACACATATGTCTGTAAAAAAGGGCAGTGAAGGAGTGATATACCACGAAGATCTCGGCACGCGCGCTCTTTCCCGATTTTATTTGCACCAACACTTTGCGGAAGTGATTTATAGCGCCTTATGCCGCACTCAAGACCACTGCTAACTGCCTCCGATCTTAAGTTATCGCTCGATTTTCCGTGTCTATAATTATAACGTTCGTCGTTTTCCCTCCCTTCTCCCTTTTTGTCCTTTCTTTTCTTCTTTCGCTCGCCGCGCGCGTTACGCAACGCGCGTTTCTAATTCACGCTGCTTTCTTTGTGAACTCGATGCAAATGCCTGCATAGTCTCTATTCTTTTGTTCTACTGGATAAAGTAGTGTATCAGAGCGTCGGACATAGTCTTTTCGATTTTCGAGTCTGCGTCGTCGACAGGTGCTTCACAAAATGTAAACAATTATTTCTTGCGACCGTGTCATTGCATTCGAACATCGATTGCAAAAGGAAAAAATAACGACGACACTCATTCATTGACTTAGGAAGCTACAACTTATAATTATTTATAACACTATATTTATTAAACATCGCTCTCTATTTCTTTTTTAATAATGAATTTAATATATTCGGACGTAGCAACGATTAAGATTTTAACTTTGAGAGCATATTGTTTTCAAGCAGTCACGCGAGAAAACTGTAAACAATACATGAAAGCGTCGAAAACGATAATGGAAGTACGAAAGTGCTTACGGACGACAGTCTAACTATTATTCTCAGTGGAAATAATAAAACATAAAGAAGACTTGCTAAAGTGCGAAAGAACGTCTCTAGCTGAATCGTCAATTCTGCGAATACTGGAGACAGAAAAACAAAGAATCCTGTGAGAAATGTAAAAGAGAATGGAAAAGATAGCGAACAACAAAATTAGATGTGTCGTATACAATAATATGTAAATAGTTTACATACTAGAATATATAGTATAATAATCATATCAAAGCAATTATAATAAAATGGTACGTAGCTTCTTATGGACTAATGCTTAAACATCCTTTGAAAAGTATATTTTTTCTAAGAAATTTATTACAAATTGGATAATTAAAGACAACGGATGTATTACATATTATCGAGAATCAATTTTTGAGTTTTCCTGTTAAAAGTAAAAAAATTACTGGTATAGAGATCCCTTTTAGCTAACATCAACAACTGGCAAATTTTCAAATTTAATAAACAATGATTCAGTTTAACTTGTTCAAGACGAAAAGTATTAACTATGACACAGTCCAGTTGTAGACTTAACCGATAACAGTGGTTGTATTTCTACATCATTCTTTCAGTCTAGGAAGATGAAATCTTTGCCGCTAAGGTTCAAAAAGACTGGCCTGTAGTCTTCCTACGTAAATAGTAGACGCTGTATGCACATTGGATATTTACAAAACGTTACACCTGAACCTCGTCATCGTATGTTTCATATGCGTAGGCATTGAGTTAGTAGAACACGCTACACCGAGACTTAGAAAAGTACGGAAACGCTTTACTTGGATCCTTCATCGGTAACCCCGTACACGTAAAAGTTCCATGCGAGAGAATAGCACTCGTAAACTCGTAAAATTATAGACCGTTTTATCTGGACCTCGTCATCGACTACCCGGTACACGTAGAGAGCGAATACGACAGGATACCGCACCTAGACTCGTTAAACTAAGAAATTCCGTACCTTGACTTCGTCATCGGTAACATCACAGTAAATACACTTAATTCAATCTCATAATTCATCCTGCAGTTTGCAATCGGTAACATTGCGCGCTTCATTCGTTAGAAAGTCCTAATGCCGGAAATCAGGTACATGCTTTTTTATTTTTAAAAGTTAGATTCTCATTTGTTAGATTCTCCGTCTGTAACGTGCAGTCGAATTAAAGCCTGTTTTATATAATACTAAAAACAGCCAATTTCCGATAGTACAATCGTTCAACAGCGTATCAATTTTCTGTTCTCCACCGAGTGTGGGAGAAAAATTCATACAATTATTTTCGTTCATAACAAAACACCTCTATTAACTAATGAAAAGTCTGTACATCGACTTTATATAACCCGTAATTACATTATTTATTGGAGCTTTACATGAACTTTCTCGCAGTCCCGGTTTCTTTTTTTCTCATCGCGGTCTAAGATTCAATAGGTATACTCAATCAGTTTTACATTTGCTGGAGCCTGAGTTATTTGTAATAATACCCTCTATTACGCGATAAGTTTATCTTGAAATGTGCAAGCTTGAGTATAAATCATTCGAGGCAAAATATGACGAATTCCGGCGATGTCAAATCTAATTATAAACGATCAGTTTCCTCAAAAAATTAACATTTCATCGGACACATGTCATACGTACGCCATAAATGTACTCCGCGTTACGTTTTAAAATTCGTCGAATGATTAAAGAAGAATTTATTTACAAAATATACATTTCCAAGTGCTTCGTCGGTTGACTTAGTCAATAAGGGAGAATTGATCAGGAAACGTAGTGCGCAAAGTGACAAACCAGCGTTAAATAGGAATGTGAGAGGGGCGTCGATGAAAGGAAGGGGATAAAAGTGAGAGCAAAAAATCAAGAGTCGGCTTGTAGCCGCCAAATCCTATGCGATTTTTTCTCTCGTTCGACTTTATTCGCAGACTCGGAAGATGGGATCTATCGGGCATAAAAGCTATATCGGGCACCACGCGAGTTGCGCGTGAATTATTAAGTTACGCCGACGTCCTCTGTGCGGTAATACCGCGCGCAACCTTCTTTTCCTCGTGCGCTCCGATCCTTTGCAAATACGTATAAGTTTCTCGTCCTCCGCCCATACGTCCTGGCGCTCTCCTTACTCGTATCTCTTTCCCTTTTTCGTTCGTCGAAGATCAGATACGTTTTCCCCCGCCGGCTTCGATTCTTTATGCGCTTCCAACTGAATATAGATTTTCTTTCAATCTTCGTTCCTATCCTGGAGCATCCGTACGTGTCTCCAGGTAAAGCTTCGCTATGGCAGTTCGCTGTTTCCGCGGCGCTCGCCATCTTTCATGGCGTGCCTTCTCCATCCCCAATGGAAAGTATAAACTGCGATCGCTATCCTCCTCATCCGTTCATCCGTATTTCACATTCTTCATCGTCTCTATCGCCTCGGCTTTCTTCCTCTATCCTCCGCGAGGGAAAAATTATCCCGAGGGAATCTCGGGACTCGCTTGCATCGAACTGCCAAATTCGTGGCTTATTGGGGAAAACACTCGATATTCGATGGGTAGACGATAACAGTTGGCAAACTTGGTACGATATCTCGGAATTTATATTTGTAAGCAATAGCGATAGAAGAAAAAGAGAGAGAGGGAGAGAGAGAGAGAATTGCAATGAAATTAGGCTACAGCTGACGAGAAAAGTGTAACGACGATAAACCGTTTCACCTTTCCACAAATGTCAAATTAAAAAATTATTCCCCATACAAGCGTATTAAGCTTTACTCTATTTAGGCTTAAAATCACGAGGAGATTTTCTGACCGCAAAAGGATAATATCTTTTCGCGTGTACTTCATCTATATACCTCCCGTTCCTTTCTCTTTTAGTTTCTCCGTTCGCCTCCTCTCCTTCTTATTCCATTTATCTTTCCATCTTGATTCGCCTCTCCGTTTTACTTTTCATTCTTTTTCTTTTCGCCTTCGTTCTCTTCTTCTCTTCGTCTTGCTCGCACCTCAAGAGCAATGAACTCTTGCCGTCGATTGGTATATCATCGGCGAAGTGATTCTACCAATATACACGAGCGTCTACGCGCACTGGGACTACGAACTTACACGCATTTGCTTGCGGGCGCACACGTATCTACTCGCGCACCTATAGGCAAACATTCGAGTTTCCGTGTGTGATGGAATCTCTACTCATTCGAATGCGAGTCTGTGCACACAGACGTAACAAGAAACTGGGATATACAGTTTAAAGGCAGTCGTACATGTGTAAGTATAAAGATGCGTTAACCGATGCTAATATATTTTCATTTACATAATGTATGAATAGTTTTATCCTAATATACCGGCTCACGTGTACTAGGCTTCAACGTGCACATGTCTGCGAGTGCACGTGCATAGGTAAGTATGCGATGTCGTTAATAATAATATTAACAATAACAATAATGTATTTTTAATATTATGTATGGGTACATGGGACGAATATGCACTTATACATAATATTCCTATAAAACACGTATACCTAAATGTAAACGCATAAATGTAAGTACAAGCGTTTACTCGTGCATCGCGAGAGTGTACGAGGCTTTTTTCCTTCGGAACTACCGCGTGTAACTGCCGTTGCGTAAGAAACTAGACGCTGGAGAGTCTATCTTATTATGAAATCGCGCGTAACGTTTCGGCACGCGGTCTGCCGTGTTTTTTGTTTCGTTTATGCGTATGCAAACGTCACGGCAGCTTCCCCTTCGTTTTTTATTATAATCCATCGATAAGAGATTGTAGGTGCCATTTTGGCTTAGACTATCTTTTTTTTCACCTCTCGCCCGAAATCCAATCGAATGCGTGCGCGCGTATTTTCACTTGGAAAACTATTAGGGCTCGCAAATAGAAACACTGGGAATTAATATTTTTATTCCAATATTCATCTCCTGCAAGGACGATGTTGACTCTTCTTGCTACGACAAATTTTCTAACCGTGTGCCAAGTTTTTATGTTTACTCTATCCTTCAAAACTACGTTTGCGCTTTGGAACGCTACGTCACTTGCATTTCGTGTACAGGGAAGCATGTAGTATGAGCAACATCTGGAGTCCCAATACCACAAAATTAATTTTTTCATTAACACTTGGCGAATTTTAGTTTCTTCAAACAATACGTAATTGCCTTCGTGGTTCGCCTATTGTTAAATGCTTACCACTGATAATACAGCAAATACATACATAGTGGCAAGACTTTTATTCGCGGTTTGATGAGTGGCACTAATTCTCAGAAGCACTTAAAAACAAAGAAGATCAAACGTCGAAAGCATAAAATCCATTTCATCTTCAGTTTTGCGCACGCGGATGGGATTAATTCTGGAATTTGATCGATTCAGGGATTCGGTGCGACTCGATGCTAATGAATTGCGCTGGCAGCCGTTGCGCGTGACGCATCGGTGAGTTGCAATTCCTGCGAATCGCGGAACAATGCACTCGCGAGTTGCTGCGTTTCTGCAGGATATCTTGAGTGCTCTCCTTTCGGTGCCAGGGGAGTGCGAAAATCACGAATAAGGACGCGAGAGAGGGAGAGAGAGAGAGAGAGAGAAGTGCGCGAAAGACGAGGACGAAGTTCATTATCGGCAGGGTTCCGAGAAAATTGAGTATTCTCGCGAACGAGTGCGACGGAGCGGGTTATTCAAATTGCTCGTGTGCAACTTGTGCGTGATGCTGCGTTTTACGGGGTGGCATTCCGATTTAATTAGACGCGCGCCGTGTATGATCGAATTCCAAGCAGTGCATGCTTCTCTCTTAACCTGGGTTCAATATAACGCGAGCCTTTATAGAACGCGTCGAAGAGATGAATTCACACGAGTCTGCTCATCTCCGAGGGGATTTTTCTATGTGCATTAGCTCGCAGGTTACGCTCGTACTGGAAACTTGGGGAAGTATGACGGAAATTAACGTATAGCAAAAGTTAATGCGAGCTTTGATAAAAGTTTCGGTCTAATCGTAATAATTTTTGTTGCTGAATCTGTAGATTTTCCTAGATTTCTAACAGCCCTGTGATTGCCGTTATTTTCTCGGAACTATTTACGAACGAATTCTCCTTTCGACTCTTTTTTCTTTAAATCAGCACGAATAGACGATTGGGCTTATTTTATTTCCGTTAAAGGTGTATTATACATCCGTATTTTACTTATAAATCAATTCTTTGTGATTCGCAAATGTTTGATAAAATGAGTTGCCAGTCTTATCAGATTTATCTGTAAAAATTACATTCTGTTCCAACTTCAAGCGATTCAGTTTGTAAGGGCTTACGCAAAAACCTTGAGAATGAAGTTATTCTAATGGGAATATTATCTCGAATATTTAACGATTGTATCGGGTCGAAAAAAATGTGAATAATCCTAATAAAAGAAATATGAATTCCTTTAGAGTCTTAAACTCAGGTACGTTATAAGGACTCGAATTAAACGTCTCCGGTAATTGTTATGATACACTGAAACGGTATTATCTTTACAACAGCAACGTTAACTCATTAGACATTATTTTCTCCCATCCCATTAACAAAGTACCAGGAGAGCATCACGAGCGAAGGCGAAAAGGAACAAGGAGCAAGTAAATTCGTCCTTTTCACGTCGCTTCTCGTACCTGCCTTTAAACGAGCACAAATGCCCATACACCACGAGAGTCGCTGTTTGCGCGAACTAGAGAAAATGCTCTCGACTCCCCCTTCAGTTTATTCAAATCTCTACGATTAATCGCGTAGACCGTCTTGAACGAGGCGCGCATGCCTTAAAAGGCCGCACGCTCTTATCTCGCACAAATCTCTCTCTCTCTCTCTCTCTCTCTCTCCCCTCGGTCTGGTGCTATCTCACTCTTGTTCAGCGCGGTCGATTAATTAAGGAAATTTCTCTTTGTCTCTACTGCAGCGGCTTTTCTTAACTTCCGTCGTACGCGCGCTCGGATAATCCGGCACTCGTCCGGCAACCGTAAAAAAGGCTCCTCTATGCGCACGACAGCTGGAAAACCCGCCGAGAAATAGAATTTTCCACGCGCGTATCCGTCCCCCGTTCGTACGTTTGTCATGATGACAATTTTATCGTGGAAACGCGCGATACGGGGCTTCTTTGTATCATCGGCCAACGGATGAACCGGGTTCGAGTGCGCAATTGAACTGAGTTGAATTATTTACGATGAGTTGGATGAATTGATGCGACAATTTATTACGAGCTCGGTGTCTATTCCGCCGGATACCATACCATACCCCATACCGTAGCGCATTCATTAAATAAAGAGTTTTTACCTTCGTCCGTACACAGTTAAAAATATGCGCGTAACTTGCTTACATTCTTCTTTGTCAAAATGCATTAACGAATGACGCATATCGATTTCATATTAGTCTGCACGAGGGCATTGGCCCTATTTGCCAAATAAACATCTGTCAGAATGATAAATAGGGAAATATTATATTGTAGAGAGTAACGACTGTTCAAATTGACACCCATGTGCAATTCCTTCGAAATTTGCCAAATATATTTCAATTGGAACGGAATTCATCTACATTAGTACTGGTAAATTCGAAACCAAATTTCGATTCAAATATACTCCATTTGAATTTGAATTTGCTCTATTTGAAACAGATTTTTGAAATAGAGCATCTGCGAAAACGGAGGTTACCGATGAATATTCATTTCAATTTCTCCAATTGTCGCGGATAAACATGGCTTTCAAATTGACAAGTTACTCTTTGTTACTTCTTCTCGTTCTGTTATTCGATTTATTTTTTACTTTCGAAAGAGAATAAAATACATTAATGTAAATTAATTCAGCAGTCACAAAGCAGAGTCGAGCAATTGAGTAAAGGTAGATAAAACTTATTTCCCATCAGACGCTTCCTTCCGTGCGATACCCGATATCTTCCCTTCGACTTTAGTAATTGGCCAATTTAGATCTTGTGCGTCGATATCGATGTGGTTACGCTATCTTATGAAACATGTACGTGATATATCGCGTAAGAGTAGAATGCGCCTCTAACGTCTTTTAACGTCCTTTCGGAGACATAATCAAGTGAGATTGATTCGATTCGAGCGGAAATTCAACATTTTCGTTTTATTTTTAATTTTTGAAAATTCAAACCTTATCTTTATTACTCTTCGGAATCAATCGAATCAAACTACACGTTCAGGATGCACCGACAATATACGACTGTTAGTTAAGTACTTAATAGCGTCAGAAAAATAATGAGACTTTAAAACAAGATTCTCTTTGTTATTATTTTCTGATTTAAGATGTACTTTAAAGGAGTACATTTGAAAAGTAAAGTACTATTGTAGTTAGTTACTATGAATTATAAAGACTAGCTTTCAAAGTTCAATACTTCTCAATTTTTAGTTACTTGCTCGGATATTTTTTACTTTCTACTTTCAATAATTGCAAAATTTAGAGAGGCAAGGCTATTTTTGCGTGAAAAATATACAAAGTATCAATTATTAAAATACATCAATTATGAAAAGTACTCTGAATATAACATCTCTTTTTAGGACGTTTTAACAGTGATCGACGTCTCATGAATATTTTACATCATTCGCTTTTATTTTCATAGAATTGAGCCTGATAGTTCCACATCATGATAAAAGATAAAAGCACTCTTTTTTTTCACTATAATCTTTAGAAATAAACTGCAGTACAACCGCTATTCGATGGAAAAGGAAAGGTACATAATCGTGGAAACAATGTTAAATAATTGAAAAAGCTTAAGATCTTCATAAATTTATTTTACATCCGTAATAAAAAACCTCGTAATATGCAATAAAGGTATATTCACTCATTTCTAAACAATCAATGAAATGTCCACTCTTCTATATTTACATGAAAATTAGTTCAAGCATATTTTTCTTACATTTAAAGTGCAAAGTTAACGCGTCGTATCCATTGCACTGGAAATATGCATTTACGGAGTGGAATCCAGCTGTTGACAGCTTTTCGCAAGTGCTTCCTTGCTCAGCACAAAAATCCTCGCAACACGCATGTGGACGCGCCTGGAAAAGCCCATTACGCGTTCTTTTTCTCGTTGCGAGTCATGCAGCAACATGTGTTTTCACATAGTCATTCTGGTGCGCCTTCGTTCGTCCGCTGCTTCATTTTGCTCTTTCGACACTTATGCATCTCTCGCGACTTCTGCTGCAGTCGCCCTCTTCCCCGCCACCGCCCCCGCCCCCCGCCCTTCGACCGACAAATGAAAACATTACGACTATGAAAAGGGCGAGAGAGAGAGAGAGAGAGAGAGAGAGAGATGTAAACCTCGTAATTGTTCGCGTAAGCGTTTGTGCATCGTGTAACTTGTTTCCACGAACCAGACGAATCATAAGAGCCTCACTATGATTTTAAGATGAAGTAATAGAAATCCTTTCTGCAGCACCGCATGTCTGTTTTACGACGTTGATTTTTGATTTTTTTACGAGCCAATAATAAATGAATGAGAAGAATAAGCCTAGAATACTTTGAAGAAATTATTGATTATCTCTGAATCTTGGTTACAAATGTTTGTACCGTATTATGAAATTAATTAGTGTGGAAATAGAGAGAAAATGTATTTATGCAATATTTTTTTATAATACTGCAATAAGTATGGCTCGTAAGCATTGAAAATAATTAAAGGGAAAATTTATAATTAACGAACAAACTTTGAAAATGTAATATCAATTTTCAACAGTCATTGTGAAAATATGAACGTTTTTATTTTTGTAAATAAAACATTGTGAAATCAATAATGTTACATGACTTTTAATTAATTATACGTATTCCATGAAATGTAATCGATTTTTTTATTTACAAAAGCCTCCGAGTATGAATTAAAATATCCGCTATTAAAAATGTTGTATGGAAATGAATAACTTTTATTTACATGTCTGCTTATAGAAATGCAATGTTCATAACAACGAGTTGGCAATATAATTGCAAAATTTCCGTAATCCAATAGAAAAGTAACAAGTTAACTTCTATCTCAAGAATAAATACCTCTTTTTAATAGTTCGGAGACACGTTACTTGTACAGCCACAATTGCTAATAATTTTTATATCCACTAAAATATGATTTTTATTCAAATTTCTTTCAATTTGTCTTTTCCAGGTGAGTTTTCATATTCATACAGTGAATAGCTCGAAAGTAAGAAACGCGATTGGTAAGTATCATACATTCTATGCGAATTCGTAATTACTAGAATAATTCATAAATGTGTTGAACATTTTAAAAAATCGATAAATTTCTTAAATAAGTAGAATATAATAAAGTCCTGCATTGAGAGATACAAAATAAATGGAATTTTAATTAAGAGGAAAATAATTATTGGCCAGTGCAGCATGCTTTATTTATAAAATAATGCTATTAAGAAATGCTTTTCAATTTTTAAAAATATTTTTCAAAGGTACTTTTAATTATTGGTATTAATTATTTGACTTTTATTCGACGATGAGTCGGTCCTAAGTCAGTGTAGAAACTTGGAAGCACAAAATATACTATAGGGGGATAGAGATAAGGATAGTTATCTCAAGGGTTGATGAAACGATATAGAAGGGCTTATTCTCCGTGACTAGAGGTTGCTTCTTAATTCACACTCGTAGTCTTATTATTACATTTACACTCATACTTCGACTTAGATTCTAGATGCTTGCACCATTAAAGGAAAGATACCGTAAAGTTAATGAATCGTGTAATTATTAATATACCCTTGGATTATACTCTTATGTTAGTGACTCTGTTACCTCGAATCTCATCCACGAATAATTTATCTTACCGTGTGCAGACATTTTACTACGTATTTTATAAATTTATTCCTTATAAAAGTTACATTAGAAGTATTATTACAACATTAAGGCATTGATTAGCTACTTTTATTATAAGTGCTATAATCTGTAACAATTCAAATTTAAAAAAGATCGTCTTTAAAACTATTTCTCGTATATTGTGAGAAATGAAAAGATTTTTCTTACCGTTTTATGTATAATTTAGCTTCTTGTATCGCAAACTGTTAGTACATAAACGTATTGAGCATGTGTAGAAATATTATTGAATTATTATTGTTCTGTTTGCAATAATTAATTTTTGTATTGAAATAGTTTGTATATAAATTATGAATTTTCCTTATTCGTATTCGCTACGGGATTAATATGAAAATAAAAACTTATTAATGTTTTTATACTGTCAAAGCGCAGATAAAATTTTTAATTTTAAATCTGTAGAATATATTTTCTTCTTTACTGTAAAGTAATTGAAGATTAAGAAATATTGTAACAAAATAAAAAAATTCGAACAAATTAGTTTATATTTTCAGCATTATTGAAAACTTAGTTTTATAATAAAATAAATGTTTCATCTTAACTAAGCCTTACTATGTTTATCGCTTGGAAAAGTAACTAAAGATAGATATATTTAGCATGTAGCCAATTTTATTTCCAAATAATCTAGTGAAAAGCTACTCGTACAAGTAGGCCGAATTTATAGTTAGAATTTGTTCGCGTTGAGTAATAATTTTTATAGAAACGAATATTTCTTTGGTTCTAAAAATGAAAAAAAATATGTTTATAAATTAACAAAACATAACACGTTAATATGTTGTATAGGGATAAGATAATTGTAAATAGTCTCATTATGCATTTTATTATTCCAAAGTTCTATTTACATTTGTTGTATTCGCTTCTTACGTTATATAATATTATATTATAAAATGTAACTTTTCAGGAATTCTAAAAGAATAATGCTTGAGTAACAGAAGATAGATTTTTAAAAGTCTTTACAAAATTCTCACTTGTATTGAAAAATGAAATGTAGTTTACGTTCGAGAAATACTCAAATTTTAACTTGTAAGCAGTAGAGTAAGATTTACATATAACATCAACTATAACTAATTCAATTAGTAAAATATATTGAAATTGAAATTGATAAAATTCGATTAAAGTCGCATTGAATATTAGAATGATCAATTATGTAAACACATGCAAAATTTTGAAAATAAGAACAATATTTCATTTCTCATTCGTGATTGGCTACATTTATTTTCATGCTTTCGTTATATTATATATAACATTATTAATACGTAGGATATTAATTTTTATGATTTTTCTGTACAATAAACTGTTTATTATGTAATAACACAGTAATAAATAGTGATTCAAGTATTAATTTTAATGTACATATTATTAACAATCCGGTAACTTGAATTATGTAGTTGGTGATACGTTTTCTTTTAACGAATCAATAATTGACTCAAAATATTATCATAATTATTTTTCAAATAAACATAATTTCTTGATTTTGCGATAATAATAGTGTCAAGATATCAAGGAATTATAATTTAATATAATAATATATTTATATATCGAACAATCGTTTTTAAATATTTACAAACTTATGATGAATATATTTTATTACAATGGCTGAGGAATATTTAAATTATGCAATTCTCAAAATCTATTTTTTTATACGAACTATTCAAAATCATGTAACTTACATTCGGAAATAATGTTCTTATTCATAATCCAAGAATATGTATTTGTTTTTATTTTATCTGAATATGTAATTGGTATTTGTTTTTTTTTTTTTAAGATTAAAATTTCAGTTATGGTTACGTATTAAAAATAAATCATTTTATATGTATATATATTGCTTACGATACCTAAATAAATCGAAGCTATTGATGCAAAAATTAAATTAAAATATGTATCGGAGATTGGTTGATTTTCATAATTCGAGGACATTTTATGAATTTAATTTCGAATACGAACACTCGGCATTGAATAATTCAATCAGTAATGTCGCATACTCTATCAAGGCTCATGTGTACTAATTTGTAAGCTCGTCTGTACAGTTGTAAGTAGACTAATTAAGTATCACGTATTGTATGAGCGAATTTGTGCAAATTAATGTATGCAGGCAAAACTTTAGTCGAGGAATTCTACTGTTTGGAGTCTGCGTAATATTCTCACGTACTTCTGTGAATTGGTAAAGCATACATTAAACTAAGTGACATAAAAAGACAAGAGAAGGCAAAAAAGCACGTTTTACCATCTACAAACTCTATTCACTCGAGGTAGAAGTACTCGCACCTATAGGTCGTGAAGTCATACACACGCCAACATTCAGTCTTCTCTAGCTTGCAATTTATGCGAGGACCAGCCACCACTACCACACATCAACAGAGAATCTCGCCAAGTAGAAACGCTAATAATATTCACTTCCTGCAAGTCCAACGCTTTAAATCACCCAGGCGTCTCTACCTCCTTCTCTCTCCTCCTTGCTTTTCCATGTTATTCCGTGCCTTTTCCTACTACGCTCCTTTTTTCTCGTCACTCGCGGTCCGCGTCGTCGTTCGTCTTTTTCTCGGCTCGCCGCGGAAAAGTGAAATGGCAGCTCCCGCGAGAGGCCATCTACCTCCTCCTCCTCCGCGCACCCCCCCCCCTCCCCCCGCCCCCAACCGCCAACCCCACGCCGTACCACTGTCTTCGTTGTATTGCATTTCTTTTCTTTAGATTACCTGCATCTTCCGGTCTGAGCACCGCAGCGCACACAACTACTTTTTATTACCATTGACTTATCGCCGATCTTTCTAGAGCGCGCATCTCCGTTTATCGAATTCTCCAGCTGCGTTGTTTATTTTCGTTTTCGGCATAATGTCGACTGGAACGTTCTGTTACTGATTAGATTACGTGGGAATTTGTGTTGTATTATTTTTCTTGGCTTTTGTGGAATTGAACGAGCGTGAACTGCTTCGAATTTCGAAGCTTCGGTGCTTCTATCTTATCTCAAAGCGGAGCAATAATTAATTTTTCAATAGATTGCCGATGTGTCTCGAGTAAGGTCTGACAAAATCTATTTCTACTCGCTTCTATTTCATTATTTTCATTCCTAGTCAGTAATTAATCCATTGCGATGATTATTTTGGAAATCATTAAATAATATGTAGTATGGGCGATTAGGTTAGATTGTCATTAATTATAAATATTGAATACTACTTATTGACTACTAATGAATAATATTGCACGGTGTTGTGCAACCTTCCTTTTGAGCATAGAAAATTGATTTAATAGCGCACTTTGTACGCTATTTACAATTGAATTGATTATTTTCTCTTGTGCTCGAATGACATAAAAGTGAAAGTCATTCGGCTTGACACGTCCTGGCAAGTTTCTATTATTTTAATCCAGATTAATTGTTTTCGCGATCTTTTCTAATGAGAAGTACCATAATTTTGTCTCACAATGATGTGGCTGTTGGACAGTGGCTTATCAAACATTTTCTTTTACATATTCATTATTCCTAATAAAAAATAAGTGATGTTTTCATATTAATAGTTTTTTCATACCTATCTCGGAGTATGTTAAACGTACTTCAATGAAAATTAATGAAAGAATAGAAATCAGTATGAGTCTGTTTGTGTGCAATAATAGTGCTATGTTTCATTATTATCAGTTTCATAAAACGATTTAAAAATGTTGAAAAAAGCAACCGATAAACATTATACGTAGACTGTAGTTGACTAAACACTAAATTAGGATACATGAAATGAAATTTAAAATAATTGACCAGAAAATCTAGCGCAATTGAAAGTGATATCAGTGTTGATTTTTGCTGTATCTCCACTTTTTTGTCGATTATATCCGCAGACGAACTTAACCCGAGATTCATTCAAAATGCTGCCAACATTCGGAGGAAGTGAAGTAAGTTTAAAAGATACGATATACGCCAGATGATTTACTTTTCGGCTCAATGAAACGGAATCTGAAAACAAAAAAGACCGCGAAATGAAAGAGACTCGATAAAACATCTATCCGGTATCGCGTACGGACGATAAAAATTGCAAATTCATCGTTTAAAGGGTTCTGGACATTCTCGTGTATCGGATCTGCGACGAACCTACCGATCTTTCAACTCTCGTGCACGTAACGCATGCGCAATACTCGGCAAACGTTGACGAATGCAAACTAACGCAATATTCTTGGTAATTATCGTTAGATGCGGTAGATTCACCTTCGTACAAATATGTGTCTTGCGTTGTTAACGATCGACTTGTGCATTAATCGAGATACACGTCGGGGCGATGTACATGATGCACCGATGGTTCAATACGTCGATGAATGTTTATAAATTTAATGGCTGAAAATTAATCGTCCGAGAAATCATCCTGTATTGATTTTTTTACAATGAAGTCTCGTGCTCTCCGAACTGAGAAACAAATAACTCTTTTTTTTTAAAAAACAGTCGTAGCTCAGGTAATATTCTACTTGTTTCATGTGCGAACGTTTCACGACAACATTATCTATTGGAAGCCAATAATACTAATAATTTTTGTATCGAACTGTGAATACTTATGAAAAACATTGAACCAAAAACTAGAGAATTACAATGAGATAAAATTAGTGTTACACGTTATACGTTATATGTTGACATAACATACAAAATCACGTTTACCAGATTTTGTTATAAATGCCATTGATATAAATTACCATGCAATAAATTTGTAATTACGATTAAAAGTACGATTTAACAAATATAAATTATGCTAAGATATACAGAAAAAAGTCAGACCTATAAAATTTCTTTGAAGCATAAATCAAAACTTCCCCTTTATTATTGTACCTTATTCACTTTTAATGGAATATTATTATCGAGGAGAAAAAATTTTTTGTCATGGGAATGAAAAATATTTTAAAATAAAGGTATAGAGTTATACTTTAAGAATTTATAGCTCTATTTTTAGAAAATATTTGCCACATGTATACGGCACAAATACATTTTTAATCGCGCATTTCTCATGCAACGCAGAACTCGAAAGAACTTTATTAACAAGAAATTTTGAATTATCCTTCTCTTGAAGAACTGCATTTTTATTTGTACATAAAAATTGAGTATAAGATTTTTATTAAAGTAATAAAAGTCTTCGCGTACAATATGGAATTTTTGGTATTACATATTTTTACTTTTTTCATTATATTATATTTTTTGTATATTTACTGATTTAGCATAAGTGAACTCGATCGATGTAAGGTGCTTGAATCTAATAAGAATTTGTGCTATGGAGTCATCAGAATTTATGTTAAACTTTATTCAACTTGTATTTTTAACCTTTGAATCTTTATGAATTTAAGCTTGAAAAGTCCTATTTCGTTCCTCTATAGCTTAGAGTTTAAATTATTTAAATTTTCGAATGATTGAAAACAAATAGCCAGCTAACTGAAAGTATAACATCGGTATAGGTGAAATATCTATACCGATAAAAGCATAAATACCTAGCGACTTCATCCGTTAAAGAATCAATCGGAAAAGTTCGTTTTAACTGATTTAAAATACTTAGAAAATATTCTCCCCGTATCGCTCCATCATTCGAACAACGCGAAGAAACCATAACGAGATACGACTCCTGACCACCGCTTACAGAATAGACGTGCGCCGAGCAAATGTCTCCAAATAAAACGAATTTCCTTACGAGCCATTCTCCGCGCATAATGTATGCCTAGCGGTAAGGAAGGAGTCCGACTCTCGACTCCTTGAGCCTTGGCCATGAAAACGCACGAGGTGGCGGATTGCATAACTATGTAGTCAAGTAGCGGGCAAGACTCCGTGTGCGTACGATCGGTCGCTTCTGTAATATTCCAGTGGGATGGGCTGAACACGCGAACGATGGAAAGGCCACTGAAATACTTTCTCTCGCACTCTCACTCTCTCTCTTTCTTCTTTTGAATATTCAGGTTTTTATTTCTCCAACGCATTCGCTTTTATTTACGATGAATTTTGATTTTTCGTTATCGTATTCGGGCTTATCTACTTTTAAAGGATACGCATTGAAGGATTTATTTTTAATAAAACTGTTAAGGTTCTTTAACGATTAAAAGCGAAAGATTTATTTACGGATTGATGCATTAAATAGTCGTTTCTATAAAATTACAATAATTTCAACATGAATCTTTGTATTAGCAGATATGTTTACCCAGTTACTGAGAATTTTGAATATGCAGGAAGAAGAATCCAATTTTATACGTATCTTATTCTAAATATCAAACGTATTTGGGTAAATTAAGTATTCCAAATAAAAGTCCCAGGTAGACAACTAATCTTTATTCATCAAGTTTGTAAAAAAGCTCCTCGAATTTTGAATACAAACTTTTTTTGAGCCTCTTATCTCATAGGAAACTCACACGTATGAAATCGATTAATACTAATTACGAAAATTTTACGTTAGTACTTGTAAACGATATTGTTGATGGTAAGCTTGTAAGTATAAGCAGGCAAGTTTTTCATTGGTTGTTTAAGTGGTAATAACTTAATACTAATTTACTGTTACATAGTAGTAGTAAATAAACTGTAATTAATACATAGAGAATAACAAAAAGTCTTTCATTTGACTATAACTCCATCGTTCGCATTGCAAGTTACGTACTATTGATTTAAAGCTAGCAGAGAGAAATTTGATTTATTGTTCAAATTCTTTTGTTACTTTTTCGATACAGAGACATCAGTTATTTCTCAAATTTCACATTTTCAAAAGGTTGTCGTATACAAAAGTAATTTTTTATCCTAACCTTCTTGATTACTATCTTGATTAAAATATTTCCTTAATTTATGTTTTATTGCAATTTAAATAAAGCACTTGATAAGTGACATACATTAAATATTAATTTATAATGTTAAAGTGACATGAAATAAAATTCACTAATTTGATCAATAACGATATTTACTATTTGATATCACAATTATCTACAGCTACAATTACTCACGATACTGATTATTTACACTGATTTATTATTCAAACTCTTGTGAATTTCAGTAGACATGATTTATAAACAATTTTCAAAATTCTTATTACATCAGGTATAATCTGATAACTCGCATATAAAGATTCAAATAAAATTATAAACAAATTATTCTTTTAAGTTCGTGTACAATATTGCAAGCTATAATAAAAGATTGTGTTTTACCGGAAATTCTTTACGATCTCATTTATTTACAGATAACCAAAAAAGGAATTTATAAAACACCCTCAATATACCTTTATTTTAATTTTTTGCGTTTCTTAATGCATCAGACAATGACTTTGTTTGAAAACTCACATAAAACATCCAGAGAGACGCCGTAAAAATGGTCGCAATCTATTGTATCAATAAGTACAAAGACTCATTAACTTCAGCAATACCGATTTCGTTGTTAAATGCACAAAGAAGTTGCTTCTTCTAGCCTCGAGCATTCCAATCTACTCTATTCTCCTTCAACTCTTCCGCTGCATGATGCCCGATATAGTGCTATCGGCTTGATCGCTACCTCCCCCTCCCGTACCAGTCGTTTGTTGGGGGCGCGTTGCTCAACCCTATCTAGGCCAGATCTCGGCCCTATCTCTGTCTGGGACGACACGAACCACTGTATAGGCAAGACTACCGTCCTTTGCGTATGCGTACGCGTGGATGCCTGTGATCGAATATGTTTTCACGTGCACGAACAAAGTCCCAATGTTTTTGCGTAGATTACTCAGGGTTTCGTAGATAAATAAAATCCCGATTCGTAAAACTTTATGTATAAAACTTAACCTCTCGGTTCCTTCAAGCGATTAAGTCCCAAAGACCTTAAGCAATATGCATTTTTAATTTTATGCTAATGCTATTTCTAAATAGTTTGATACTTTCTAGTTATTAAGAAATTGATTTTTAAATTTTCGAAAATTAGATCTTCTCTAATGGCAATAAATACGAGTTAAATGAGAAACTTAAACGTGGTAATTCGCTCTTAATAGTTCAGAAATTTTCAGTTCAGCGGGTACAAGGAATGAAAAACGGAGCTGCCATGGATGTATATTCATGGAAACCGAATAGTCAAGAGAAAGTACTATTACATTTACATTTATTGTGCTGAACTCGAAAATTGTTATGAATACACTTAAATAAAACAAAATTTGCTTAAGGCTTATCTGACTCTAAAATAAGAATGGATTAACGTTTTAGTCATGAGTGTAACTGGCGGTTGTCATTTATAAGACATAGGCATTCTTTTTTTTCATACGATTCAATGAATTATTAACGAGATGTATAAGGATAAGCTTCGTTAATCGTACAGTGAAAAGAAAACTAATTCGTGCGGACTGAACTTATAGGAATAACAATTCTCATATTTAATTGGAGACAGACTTTTAAAAATGTTGTTGCTGAAAGTGCGTACATTTTTAAAACAGTTTCAAAAAGTTCATCAAAAACAAAAGTGCGTTAAAAATATATTATTTCAACTAAACATTTTTTCCACTTATTGAAATGCTACCTGAAATAATAATGGTTAAAAGTTCAAAACTTCTTTTTCAAATCCATACAAATGTTTATGTAAATTCGAAAACTTTTACCAATTCGTATATTTTAAAATTATTTTTACTTTCTTGTTACACGTAAAACTTAAGTTATCATTTTAGGATCGTTCGATAAACTACATGTAGCAGGGCACAATAATTTGTTGAAATATGTTAAAACGTGTAAAACAAGCTTCTTGATAATAAAAAAATAATAAGCCGATAAATTCTACACGAAGGTCCATTTTATCGAATGTTAATACACGAATTTCACCCGAGGAAACCTACGATAAATCTAGTACATATCAAACGGTACGTAGACGTTTGCGTGCGTGCGTGTGGGTGTGCGCATGTAAGTGCAGTGCACTCGCAAAGATACGAGGAACGCATCTGAGTTTCGTGCAGCGCGATAGGGTCAGTGTATGCGCGTGTCGGGCAAATTGTGTGAGTTAGATGAGTGCGATTCGGTCGGCGTGTGCACACACACACACACAGGCACTCATACAAACACGTACGTACGTAAGCGCGACTACGCGAGGCCACGACCTTGTCTTTAAACCTCGCGAACAGCTGTTCGCTGCAGTGGAGCGCAGAGTCCGTAGGCTCGTGCATTGTGTGTGAGTGGCGTGTTCGAGTCCGTAGGAATCGTTCGTGTGTATGCGCGCGCCCTTGTGTGTGTATCTGCGCACACGTGTGTGTACGAATTGTGCGGATGCTTCTGCAAGCGCATCAGTTCGTGGGCGTTCGGTGCTCGTTGCTTCTCTATTTACTAATCCGGAGCCGAATCAAATGACTTTGAACAATTTGTCTTCGAGGCTCTTGATGTTATAACAAACGCTTTTAATAACAAAACGCGATATAAAATGTTGGTTCGGGATGAAATTATGGTCGAAAGATATAGAAATTTGTTTGAAATACTTTTACATGACTACGATAAAAGTTATCTAAACATAATGACTTGGTGTTGCTTGAAGTTCTTAACCATTTGCTTAATTAGTAATTCACCATTGGCAGAACTTATTTATATAAGTTTCAAAAGTAATATTAATTGCATTTCGTTTTATAAAATCAAGACAAGAGATTACTTAAAATAAGAGTTTTCTTCTTCGATGGAAAATGTTTTGCAAGTTGATCTTTCATTGAACTGAAACGTATTCGGATATTTAGTTTATAAAATATACTTATTTGAAAATGAAATGATAAAATATTAGAATGTATTCTAGTGAATATTATATCACATTTGTAAGACGTTTCTTTTTGAAATTTACCCGTTAGTATTGTTTCAAAAATAATACTAGGAACGATCTTGCAGACCATCAAAGTTAAAAAGAAACGTGGCATAACTATATATGAACGACATAATACTGTAAAAGTTTTTAAAATATATAGAAAAAGCAAAAACTTATATTTTCTTTTTCTCAATATCTGATGGTTCAACTTTTCAAAAAAATAAAATGTTCATTTTACTTCGAAGAACAGTCTGAAATATGATTTGTAAAATTCATTCAAAATGAAATAATCGAAAATAATATTGTACTATATATTAGAACTTAGTTAAAATTTGTATATGCACGTATATTTGATCGAATACTACTTCGTTTTATATCAATATAAAACGAATCTATAATATAATTTTCCTTTCATTTCCCAATGATAAAGCTGACCTCTGTTGCACATAAGAATTTTATCGTTTTTTTGCATATTTGATTTAATAAAATAATTATAATCTTCTGCATATACGAATGCTTGAGAATTTCATTCTTGTATTCTGATGCAAGAAAGATTTAATCGAAGAAATTTATTTATTTAAATATATGCGAGTAAGGAATAAGCGTTAGTTCTAAATCTTAAATATTACTTTTTCTTCGAGTTCAAGAATACTTAAAATACCTTGAAATTTCTTATCATTATAAAATACAATTTAAAAATCATGAAATTCTAATTCTGAATTCTAGCGTATTACCAAGTATTGATTAATTGACCATGAAAGCCGTTTAGTTTTATAAGAAATGCATTTATGTACCGCCTTTCCTTCGACAGTCTAAAAATGATTATTTAGAAAGCTCAAGGATATTAAAAAAAGATAACGAAAATTTATTCGAAGAGCGTTTAAGAGTTAAGACTATTGTAAATACTTTTAACTGCGCAGAGTAAAAAGCCGCGCAGATTCGTAACACGGATGTATGTTTCTAAGACTAGCAGCTATTTATCAAATAAAATTCACTGTATAAACAGAACATCAATCGTGATGCAGGCAAACACATCTTCTTTTGATAAATGCAGGTAATAATGAGAAATAATGCGTGAGAGGGAAAGTAACGGAGAAAGTATAAGAAATAGGGATTATCTATTGATAGAATTGTAAAGCGCATGATGATGCCAAGCACGTTTACAAATGTAGTTATGTGCCGTGATCGAGGACTATTGCGGAAGTTTTCGTGCGCGACGTCAATCGATGATATAGCTCGCACGTTAAATATTCGTCTCGATATTTCAGTTCGGATGTACATGCGCAAAGGTACAGTGCATCGTCGACAGGTGTTGTTTTTCTTTTTTTCCGTTCGACTTGTTTGCCAGTATTTTCTTTAACTCGTGAGCTCTATTACATAAAGTTGATCTATAACTCAGATTGGAAAGTCGCTGTTGTATAAGTGGAAACTCTCACTCACTCACTCACTCACTCACTCTCCCTCTCTCGCTTTTATTTTGATTTATTCTCTTTGATAAGTTTACTTTGTTCGATGCGATTATTTATCTATGCTTTGCGATATTTTCAAAAAACTCTGTCAAGGATAAAAATTAATTCAAGCGTAAAAATCAATACACTTCGTCTACACCAGAAAAAGTACAAGTCGAAACTCAGCTGATAAAATTTTTTATTTGGGTGAATAAATTTAATTCAGTTTTAAAAAACAAGTAACAGTTATTCAAAATCTGTTTTTAGGTAGTAGATTTTGAAAGATGCGTAGAAAAGATATGTTTACTATTGGCTACCTGATTGATCAACAACTTCGTTATGATTACCTGTGATTAAGAAAATGAAATATCATTCTACTATTATATCACACTTTCAAGAAAACATTTCAAAAAATGTTTTATAATTTACTTTAGACGTAAGAATAATTATAGAATTACATATTTAATTAATACTTGAAATATTCATTTCAGCAATATGAATAAAGAGCAAAATGAAAAAAGACCATTTACAGAAATATTTAAACGATTGATTGGGTTATTTTTAATTTAATTAAATCATTCTCTATAACTGTAAGTTTTATTAATGATTATATTATATTCAATTAATAAAATATGAAATGATCGAAATTAAGCTTAATATACCAAGAGAATTGTTCTAGTCATTGATTGATGCTTAAGACACAAATCACTTCCATGGTCTAATAGAATAGTTAAATTTTCTTTTATTAATTATTGTTTAATTAAAAATAACAATTTTAAACTTCATGACATAACATAATATAATATAATAAAGCAGTATATACTTAAATGTATCAAAAAGAAATAACATCATTCTAATGATTCGTAAAACAATTACTACAAAGTTACTTTGGTATGCTTTAATTATTACAAATCAGTATTAAACTATACTTAAATTATATATAAATTATATTTTATCGGAATTTAATTAATTTCAATCGATCACTGTTCTGCATTAAAATACGAGATAATGCATTTATTGAATAGTAATTTCATCTTTTCTGATGAAATTATTTTGATGAATTCAGAAAAAAATTTCAGTCAAGTAATTCGAGAAAAAGCCATTTTCACTAGGGGTAAATGGCTTTTTCCTTTAATCAAAGCCAGTGGAGTCAGGACTTCACTCACGAAAAGCTCGCGTGAAGCGATAAGAAGTGAAAATAATATTAACCTGGGGAATAGCGAAGTGGGAAGCTAATTCTAGTAAAAGAGGATCGTATCGACTTTACATATTTATTATCGAATTTCAAAGGGTCTATCAATCCACCACTAAGCAGAATAGCTTTTAGCTTGGTTTCCAACAACAAAAGATTGATATTTATTCTAATTAGAGTGAAAAATATATTTTTATATGAACAGGGCGCCTTTAATTCAATTAATAGTAAATTGAATTTACTGTGCCGATTTGGAAAATATATGTTAAGAAAATATACATCACATGTATTTGAAAACGCGTATTTGTCATTATTGTAAAACATTTCAATTTTAAAACTAGTTACATTCATCATTTCCATTGTGTAAATTAGCTTTTCACTCTTTTTTACATAATATTGAATTGAAAAATAATTATTTCCACTGTACATTCATTTTTGTAAATGATATTTTCATCTTTAAAACTTGATTCGTAGTTGTTTTAGTTTCAAAGCTTTATTTTATTTGGAAACCATTTAATAATATAATCCTGTGTTTGTAGAAGAATTTATTTAGTTTGAATAATTCAATGGTAAAATTACTATAATATAAAACTAACTTGTACTGTTTAATTTAAAAAAAAAAAGAAGACTTAGAATGGTAGCCAATAAAGAAAAATATTTTGGTATAAATGTGAAAAAAAAAGTAAAAATCCTTTTACCACGTGACAAAGACCCTCTTATCTTATAAAGACAAAACAATTTTCGCAACTAAAAAAGAGAAAATGGTAGGAAAAGAGTTCGTAAGTGAGGGGTCTTTTGCGATATGCAAGCGGGACAAGAGGGTGAAAACGGGGTCGAGGTAAGGAAATAAGATAATAAGCGCGATAAAAGCCAAGTCAAATAATGTAGACGAACCAAATAGAGAGGAGAGAGAGAGAAAGAGAGAGAGAGAGAGAGAGAGAGAGCAAAAGAAAGCAGAAATGAGGGTGTGGGAGAGAGAAAAGCGAAGCGAATGAAAAAGAGCTTGGCGAGCGAGAAAACGGGGATGAGTGGCCTCTTTTAGGCTCTTTTAGGATGATTCGTCTCTATGTACCGGCAGTTGCCGACGCTTGGGATGTCGTCTTGTACATGTGGGGATTAAACTTCCCGCAGATCGGATACAACAGTGTGTGTATGAACTTCCCTTCTGTTCCACGAACCCGTTTGTTGTATTAAACATATATGCAGACGTGACTTCTTTTACTAAATATTTCTCGAGGCTTTTGCAGCAGCTATATTATAGTATCCTTACATCAATTACTACGTAAAGTAGAAGCTATTGATTATATACGTATGCATTTTTTATGTTATTCGTTCGGAATACGATGAAAAAAATTAAATATTCGGAAATTATTCTTGACTATTAGAATAAGTATTTCTCGCTTTGTTCCAAAAGTATTTCATTCCTTCATTCGTATAAATCTTCTAATATTTTAACGAACGTACATTTTGTAAAATAAAAATTGATTTATTACACAATTTTAAGACGCACTGCTTATCATCTAAAATAATTGAATTTTGCTTTAATATAATGTTCCAATTTTTAATGGAAATCAGTCACAGTTATCACGTTCAAGCGAAATATAAATATTCCATCATTATAAGCATTTATAAGTAAATCGATAATTATAAAAAATTAAATTGAATATTCTTTAATATTCTTGCCTGAGAATCAATTTACGCCTTGTTAATCTATTTTTGTTCTCTGATAATCTTCCCTCATACAACATACCAGTTTTTCTTCTTTCTTTATTTCGTCGTACTTAATCGACGTCAGGAGAAACAGTCAACGAAATCAGCCAAGATTACAGGAGATTCACCTTTTAAGATTGTCATTTTCAAAACGAATGGCAAAAATTTCTAAAACGTGTAAGATTTCTTTATAGATTCGTTTAAATATATACACGCGTGCATTAGCGCGCATAAAGGGCGAAAATACACTTCTTGGCTTAGAAATATAAATACACGAGCGTCTCGCAGCCCGACGTGCGTCGATTAACGCACACGAGCTCGTACTTCTTCCACACCCTCCCGAGCGCGCAAGTTTGCACACATACTTAATAATACACGTGCACACACGCGCGTCGCAATAGCTTCCTTAGACGGGAGGCGCATAAATTTCTCCGACTCGCACGGACGAACTCGCGCGCAATCATTATCAACAGGAAGTTATTCGGTAACGTTTTATCTCTCACGGCAAAGCGATGACGTTGAGCTGGTTGACTGGACAAGGAAAGAGAGGAGCGGAGGGAGTGCTTGCCCGACTGTATAATGAGTACGCCGAGGACGAAAAAATGACGAGAGCCGAAGGGGATCGAAGGATTCAAGCAACATGCGCGAGCTCATGCAATGAGAGTAAAAACCTCCACTTTGCTCGAATCCTGCTTGAACACTAGTACTCGTACGTGTAATATTGAGCAGGGCTCAAGTATGCTAATAGCGAGTTCAATTTAGGAATACATTTAATTTTTTATTATTATTAGATATATTATCTCTTGTTTTTATTTTTAAATTAAGTAAACCCCTATTTTGAACACAATAGTTTTTAAGGTACTTTTTCCAAAATAATTGTAATGTTGAACTTATCGAAGTACTTATTAAAATCAGATCATTACCGAGAAGCGTTTACTGTATCCGTAAAATGTAAGACGAATTCATCTTTAATTTGAAATTTCTATACAAAATTAAATGAGTGGTTTAATTTTTAGTACTAGAGTACTAAAATTGCACAGCAGTGGCTCAAATAAATATTTCCTGATTATCAACGCAATAACAATGTGATTGTTTACTTCATTTTTATGTTTTATGATTTGCGAGTTTCCTGGTGAGGATGCAATTCCTTTTTTTCACGACAGTTAAAGTGTATAGCAACTGCATAAGTCAATATCGTACGCTAATAATTCCGATGAAATTTTTATGCCTTTTTTTATTACAGCTAATCGAATTTCTCTTTAAAATTCTTATTATACCGTCTTGGAAATATGAGAGAATCTTTTATTTTTAAAATAATCTCAGTAGTAACTATTTGTTTAAAATTATTTAATTTTATTTTTAATTCGATAAAACTTTTCGTAAAAACAAATTTACTGGAATGCGAAAAATTCCCATAATATATTCTAATGATATAATAGAAAGTACTTAGTATATTTGTTCAGTCAATCAAAACGTATAAGAGTTGTCGCGTAAATGTATTTCAAATATGATACTTCGAAAATATTTTACTCGAAATTTTGAATTCTGATCGAACACTCGGCGTGTCTCAATGGATTTAAATAGTACGTTATATAATTATTATAATTATTATTATTTTATATAATTATTGCTTATAATACTAAAGATTTTTCTCAGGCAGGAAAATTATGTTTACTATTTGCATGTTTATTCTACTGGAAAATGACGTTTGCCAATTTCACTAATTGATTCGTGAAACAATCAATAATAATATTGATTCATGAGGTAATGAATTATCAACTATATCTATCGAATTGTTTAATAATCTTATGCTATAATTAATTTAGAAATGTTTATCATTATAGTTAAATAGTACAATTTGAAGGCTATGCCTTTGAGTACTTTACATAACTCTACTGCATATAATTATCATAAAAAATATAGCAATATTGAATAAAAAAAAACATATAAATATTTACGTTTTAAGAAATGGGAAAATTGATTATCTCGGTTTATAAATATAATATTAGATACAATGTGTCGATATATTTTGCAATATAAAATAGTTCGAACTTGACCGACACCCGTCCACATACCATGTACGCATGCATGCATTCGCACTAAAAGTAATTGCGCAAGAGCAAATACATACGTTAAGAACTTAAGTACTTCTTATCTAATGCTTAGATATTATAAAAATAGTTAGAAATTATAAAAGTTCTTTAAAAATTTTCATTTATTCCCTAGATTTCTGCGCAGTGTAATAAATTCACGCGCTGCCAATTTATACATAAATTTATATATTTTTTACCAGACATAATTACTTTACACATTACAAGTGACATTTAACTCAGCCGCAGCTTATAATGACTACTCAAAGGTTATAAACATTTCCCAAACTAGACACGCATACGTGATATACGAGTCTAATTACCAGTAGAGCTTTAATTCCGATTAGCAATCTATAGCCGTGAAAAAAGTTCACTCGATGCGAAACTATTCGTGTCAAAAATAGGCACAGATTAATCACAGATTAATCACAGATGACGCGCGCTATAAAATATATTAAAATCTTCCCATCGGTAGGATGCTTTAAAATTCTCAGCGCTCGAGTTCAATTTATTAAAAGTGGCATTAAAATTCAATTGGAACCTCGCGCATTCCGTCACCGGTAAGAAGGACCGAGACGGCGAAACGTAACGAAAATCCAAGGCGAACGAGTGGGCCAAGAGGAGTGCGAGGGAAAAAAGGAAAAAGAGAAGAGAGTGATATGAAAGACGTCACTTGGCAGTTGCGGCGTGATGCGCTCGGAACATGGAACGAGGAAGACGATGGAGAAAGAAGAAAACAGAAAGGGAGAGAGATCGTGAAGGAGACGTTGAACCCGCGGATATTCCGCGTGCGCGCGGACCACCGAAGAGATTCACGCACGCGAGCGCACGATGCATCGCCCTCTCTCTCTCTCTCTCTCTCTCTCTCTCTCTCTGTCTCTCTGTCTCGATTCGTCGAAGGCACGATGCAAATTGCTCGGACGCTTTACGACGACGGCAACGGCTGCCTGAAATTCGACGTCGACGCAAGCGCCAAGAGCGGCGCACTCGACGAATAAATGTGGATATTAAGCGTCGATCTCCGTCTCACTCGTCCGAGAGCGAGTCTTTATTGCCGCCGCGACGGCGACGTCGAGGACGGGACTTTCGTTAGAGCCTCTCTCGAATGAGTAGTTTCCTTGTTCGCTTAATTCTTTTTTGTCTTTTCGTCTAGCGGGATTCCTACAGGCGCGCCTCGCAAACTTCCAAAGAGCTTTCGAAATATCTTGGAAAGGATTTCGTCGAACGATCGACGTTCTCGATGCAATACGATGCGAAGGGTTTTATGCTTACGAGGCTAGAATTTTCGTTGGAGAGATGAAGCTTTGAGTAAATACGGGAGTCCACGGCGTTTCATTTCATAACTGCCAGATTCCGGTTCCTTCAATTTCAAAATCTATTTGGGAGGGATCTTGGCTAATTGATAATAATGGCGAGATAGTAATAGCGAGGCATTATCGAGTCTTTACGAGCCGTCTTTTTAAATTCCAAACAATTGGAACGATTAAGATGTGCTAGTGCGAACAGAGCGACAACGAATATTCTAATAATCGAAAAGAGAATTATATCACGAATAAAGCTTACAGCTATGACCGTGTAACTCACAAGTGCACAATTATTAATTTAATTTACTAGCACAATTTCCATAAATGTTGAAAATCGGTAATCGTGTTTAAAAAAAGTCTTTGTCAATATGCACATAATTCATATTACAATGAAATCAGTGTAATTTCCGTATTATATGTGCTTTGTACAATTGCGTAGTGGTGATCATTAGCGCAATATTTCCATACATTATTATATACAAAAGTACTCCTCGCTCCACTCAACAGATGTACGCGAATATTGTTGCGCGTTATTTAAATAAGAAATAAGGTACAATTAACAGGATACAATAACTTAATATATCGAAAAAGAAAAATTATTTTATACAATATTTGTTTTTGTACGTTTTAGAAGTAGAGATCGTTTGAAAATGTGCGAATAACGAACTGACGTACCGAAGGGCTCACTTTCATTTAATAAAGTAACGGACACTTAAAATTGATTAATAGTGCAATTTGATGTTGCAAATTTTAAAGAGCAAATTATGTATACGAATAGTAGGTATTATTGAATGATGACTAGAAGTTAAAAAGGTCTATTATTATATTATTATATGCAAGAGTAAAGCTGTGAATTTGGATAACTACGTACTTATACACGAATGACTATAATTTTAATATAATTTGCGCAGATTGCGGTGCACTAATATTTCTTTGGTCAAAAAACGTGCGATTTGCAATAACGTGCACATTTGCACACGAGTCTACGGTGTCTTCGTAAAATTGGTACAAATCGCTTTTCGCGTCTAGATAACGAGCCGCGTATGAAAATCCTAATATCCATCTAAAGTGTATAAATAACATTCATTAGCGTAATGATTATACTTTCTTCAATCTTCGAATTACACTCCGAGCTTCCATCGCCACCTCGTCACCCTCGTTCGACCAATCATCGCGGGAGTCTCCATCGCAATCAGTGCACTCCACACAATGCGCAAGTGCATTTATCCAAAGTAAACAGCACGGAGTCGTCCAATTATCGAACCTCTTCATTTGCAGCAGCGCAAACCTTGCGCTCGTCTCTTGTTCGTTCGAGTGCGTCAACCCCGCGAGAGAGAGAGAGAGAGAGAAAGAGAGAGAGCGAGCGAGTGGAGCTCGGGGAGAGGAGAAAGGATACGTAGGTATAATTCTAGATGCGCGGGAGAAACACGACTCGCGCATAATCGTAAATCGATCCTTTTCTTTTTCTTCGTCGCGCGCGCACACACGCGGTTATAAAATGTGCGCACATCTATATTAATTTGTATAGGTGTGCGGACTCTCCGTGGGGAGCGCGCGAGTGAAAGTACGGCCGAAGGAGAGTTTTGCCCGTCCGTGCGATATACTTGCGGATGCAGCCACAGCCGCAGTGTGCATAAGTGCACTGACAAATTGCGCGCGTTACCTAACGTCGGGGAGAAAAAAGCTCGCGCTCGACGTGCAATATGTACGTAATATATAATAAGCTTATGCGCATGAGGGACGTGCGTTTTCCGCGTGCGATTGGGTGTGCGCCCGTTTAAAGTCTTTTGCAAAACACTGGCTGGCGAAATTAACGGTTCTTACGATTTCGACTTTTTCATTTCTGTCGAAATTCAGGCCGGAATCGTGAGTCGTTCTCGTATTGCATAAATTTGATAAATTAACGCTAGAAGAAGTTTATCTTAATGCAAAACACTCATTCACGAGTTAGCCGTTAACGTATTATTAAAATAAGTTACCGAGAAGCACTTTTCAATAAGTAATAGAATATTAGTTGCTAGAAGTTGCACTTTTCGTTAAACTAATAAAACTTTACGTTTTTACATCGTATATTTATTTATTATGCGATTAAATATTCGATCATTTTGTTGTTGCTAATATTCGTACATCATGTGGTTAGAAGTGATTTCTCGTAGAACACAGTTCTTATCAAAGAGGACGAGTCTTGAGTTACTAATCGCATATCTTTATAAAGTCGAAAACACGGTATAACTTTTGGATTAGAGTTCTTGTAAGGGGATGATACCCGAAGGCAAAATGCAAAATGCAAGATTGATAACGTGAAGAACTATCGTATTTTCGTTGACAAAAGTGTTGAAACACCAGTTATATACGTAATGACTCTAAAAATTTATGTAATTAATCGCAGCTGTTAAATAAAAATATTTGTATTCAATTCTGCATTAAAAGGAATCACTCGCAATGTGCTTCGATAATGGCTTTTGAAACAACGTATATGTGTATTATATAATTTACGGCCATACGAAGTTCAAATTTACTTTAGGCTCTGAGATGGGAAAAATTTGTAATTTTAACAAAGCATTAGAGATCATGGACATTGCGAATAGTGTGTATTAACAGTATTTTGAAAGATTTCAATGTATGTGTAAATCGAAAGAAATTATGAGAATCCAACTAGAATGAAAAATTCGAGTCGCGCTGTCATTTGAAAGAAATTTCTACTTTAATTTTAGTTTCGCGATAATGTCAGATTAACCCGAGAGATAAATATCGAAAAGCTTTGAATAATAATACCGACGCGAAAAGAATCGATACGAGCAAATACGTTCCAAGTTTGTGGTACCGCGACTTGCAGAACGCGATGAATTTTGATTTTTGTCTAGTCCACGATGCCGCTTTAACCGCTTAACCGCGGTTACCCGTGAAGCCTGATCGAAGCGTTTACCCGTAAGAAAAAGTGCCCGCGAAAAAATACCGAACACGCACAGCGAGATCTTGCTCACGTTGCGCCGTAAATTAGCGGCGGCTTATACAGAATTTATCATAAGTGCTCATCGAGCGATTAGTCGACCGAAACTGGCGCCTCGTCGCAGCGGTGTGTAACAAAATACCGACGTCAAACTCATTTGCGCCACGAGCGGAGGTCGCGCATCACGGCCCCTCGAGATGCAATTTTCCAGAAACGTAGCAGGCGCCCTATCAATGCCCTCATCGGGCGCACTTAGCGGCGATAGACGGTGGCGCCGGAGGTGAGGTCGACACCTTGGAAGCGACGCGTTTCGCAAGTGTCTCTAATAAACGCGCGCGATTAGCGAGTTGAAAAGCTCGGTAAGGGGAATCGACTCGACGCGGATCACGTCGAGTTGCGCAACGACTCGCGAGGGTAACGCGCGATTGCGCGACAGGAGGAGGAGGAGTAGGAGGAGAAGGAGGAGAAGGAGGAGTAGAAGTCAGGATTAGCTAACGGGGTTGTTTAAATTTTGCATGACGTGCAGGAGAGAAAGAGAGAGAGAAAGCCGCCTCGTCTGCTCTCCTCTCGACGAGAAGTGAAAAGGCGCGATGTAACGGCTCGAGAGGCTCAACTTGTGTTCGCTCGGAATGTTGGCTAAAAAGTGAGATGTAATAAAATAAAGGTTTGTTTGCCTGAAATGAAGCGTAACTAAAAGTTAGTTCGTGAGAGATAGAAGATAAGCCAATTTCCAGAGTGTATTTCAACTCTTCGATGCGACGTCAAGATCTATTGCCTATAAATAAACTTTAAGTTTTTCTTTTCAGTCGCACGAAGCCCATTATTTTTATACAGAGGAATAACACGACAATATTCTTGTGAAATCCATTGCAACACGAGTGCAACGTGTTTAGAAGTTTGAGTTTTGGATTTCCTGGAGGAATGTCTTTTCGAGAAAGATTTTGTGAAGATTGACAATTTTCGTAAGATCGACAAGTCTAGCTGTACTTGTCAATCTTACGCCTGGTTTCAGTGTTCACGTGCTTTTAAAATGTGTCTATGAAAAATGTTTTGAATTCAGTAATATAAAATGCGTTAATTTCCGTATTCGATGATATATTATTTTGAGTGCATCTTAGATGTTCGGAGCATTCGAGACATTCGCATCAAGAATTAATAATCGTATTCGACGAGATGAATATGACTCGAATCAAAATGACAAAACTGAATCACGAATTCGTATTCAAATTTTATTAAACAAAATTTAACTAATGATAATTTTGAAAGTATCGATGTTTAAATATGGAAAACGTTTACGCAACATTTTGTTTCAATCTATTTTATAATTTAACACGACCTCTCTTGATAATATAAAATATCCGTCTTATACAAGTTAACTTTCCTTCATGCCTTAACACTGTATATTCGTAAAATTTTTATTTCCATTCTATTTAATAGAACTTTCGTAGTTTATTATAAATTGTTATTTAAATATACAACTTTTCTCATAAAACATACAGTGAAGATTTGGAATTTAGTGCTTGATCCAGAGAAAGTACCCAAGAGATCCATTATTCATTTTACATACTACATTTACATGAGAACGTTATCTCTTTATGAAAATAATCGACGGGCATACATAATAAGACTTTTAGTTTGAAAACTACGTAACACCCACGGAATCGGTTCAAATCGTATCTAATGCAGGTGAAGCGTTGATCAGCGATCCACCGGCATTGTACATAACAATGCCATGTAACTTCCGTAATACGTTTTCACATTGTGCTCTTTTGCACTTACATAGAGCTAATTTAATTCGCGCGCGAAATAATTTCCACCGCTAACTGGTTCGGATGATTTGCGCTTATCCGCATGGAGTAAAAATAGATAATAACAAATGTACAAGATACGGAATATCGTGTGCGTAGACCGTACGTTAAATTTATAATTACTAGTGGCGAAGGTGTATATTCTAAATTTAGCCTTCAGGATGTGCCTCGATGTTTGTAAAGTAAGATTTTTCCTTTATTCGTCAGTAGCAACATTTCGCAGTTTTGTAAAGCAGTACAATGGCAAAATGAATTATACGAACTTCCAAGAAGAAAGCACGATTCTTACTTTCCAGAGACATAAAATCGTGAGATAACTCTATCCCTTTGAAATTCAATATTGTTTATAATATTGAAGGAGGAGGCATAATTGTACAGATGGTAAATATATCTTGCAAAATGGAATCGGAGCCTAACATCATAGTCGGATTATCGCTTATGCTTTTCATTTCGAATCATTAAAGGCTCGGTAAAAAAGCTAATCTCCGTGATAAACGAATGGAGAGAGAAAAAAACTCGTAACAAACTAACACACCTCTTGAACCCAAGAATCCACACCACCGAGTATCTCGCGAGATTTTCATTCTCATACATTAAATGCGGCCTCGCGAAATCTAACCCGGAGAAATTTCTCTTTCCACTCGGGCCGGTGCAGCGACAGCTCTTGTCGTCTCTGCCGTCGTATAATACGACATACGTACACAGGTACGCGTGCACAAAATCATTGACGTGCACCGCGAGAGAAAGAGGGAGGAGAGAGAACTCCGGGAGATCGGTCGCTTGCGTCTTAATAAGGTTACGTAAAAGCCTCGGCTCGCTTCGACAAGGGGGAAGAAACGAGCCTAGGAACCTCCTCGAGCGAAGTCGTGCGCGCATGTTTAAAATCTTGCTCTCCTTCTTCTCCCGTGTGCTCGCGCACATACACGGATCCAAGCCATAAGCGGTTGCGCGAACGCGGAAGAGTCTTGCCGACGTCTCTTTTCGCTCTTGCCGCGACTACGGGCCATACGTAACGCGCGGCGTCTACGTGCGCGCACACGCGATATCCAAAGAGGTAGTCGCTGCTCGACGTCCGGGACGAGGACGCGAAAGCTCGGGAAAATAAGCCGAGGATGCGAGCGAGAGAGAGAAAGAGAGAGAGAGAGAGAGAGAGAGAGAGAGATGGATAGACATGGGAAAGTGAGCGCGCCAATAATTTTAGCGTATCGTATATTCAAATAGTAACGCTGGTTCTCGCGGGGAATTTGCACTTTGGTGCATTCGGTTGCCACTCAAGCTGGTGTTAATTACACCGGGTACGATAACTGATTATTCAGTAGCTATTTTAGGTAAACAATCCGTACGGGTAATGCTACAATTTCTTATAGGTGGCTCAGCTGGGTGAGACATTCGCCGTTCCTCCGTGACGCAATTTTGTGCCCGAGAATTTAAAATGCGTAATTGGAATTTATATTTGTACAGGTTTCTACGCAGAGAATATTTTTATAACGATTTTAACATAGAATGAGCTGCAGGAAAAACATACTCTACATTTAGACTTTAAAGCGTAAAAATTTATATTTGTTCTTTTCCAGATTCCTTTGAAGCAAGATTCAACGATATCCAGTAGCTCTTGTACTGGATTTCTATAAAATTTACTTAAATTTATTTCAGACTCATTTAAAAACGTAAAACTAAAAACTTACTCAAAATATTCTTTTCAGTGCATATACTGGTGAGTAGCAGGTGTTTATCATTCAAACTAATATTTACCGCAATTTTGAAAACTATTATATACGATGAAGCATAATAAAATGAACGTGCCTGCTTTTATGTTGCAAAAGTTTATTGCCAGTTATACTGAAAATTATTAGAAAATTATATTTCGTAACCTGAATGTATGAATAAAGTCTTACGGTTTCAAAGCAACATACAGTCTTTATTAAAAATTCGTTTACATTTGGCCAAGCTACTGGTAAAATAATCCTTATCCAACGATACTTTATGAGGCTAAAACGAGATTTACCGCAATACCTGTTACATCTAATTAGAAAAAATACAACCTAGATACATGGAATAATTAAGAATGTTGACATTATCCATCGAAAATTACAGGGAGCATATCTGGTATCAAGCGAGCTCAACACATCTTCTTCAAAAAATTACAGAACTCTTCGGCGATAAAAATACAGTTTCACAGAGGCGCACGAAGAAGCCGAAGGGAACGCGCAGAAGATTGTGCGGAGGATGTCTTGGTCCCGCTAATTTCCCGTACGTCCGCGGACTGAAATAGCAAGACAAGAATTGAACGCGTTGGCCATTCGGTTCTCAGCGATTCCGCAAAGCTTCGGTAGTCAGCGACGGAGTTCGGCTCTATCCGCGAGCTTCGCCGACGGTGCGGCTGATGAAATCTATTCGCCACGACGGCGATGGCCGCTCGAGGATAATTGACGTGGACGAGCGAATCTTTGGACTTTTCCCTCGTCCCTTTTTCCCGCTCGTTGCCTCCGCGTTTTTTCAATGTTTTTTCGCTTGTGCAAAATTAGATGTAGAATTTATTGAAAGCTACGTCTGTTGAAGTAAAGCATTTATATGTGATAGAGTGGAATGCGCTTATCGTTACTAATAGCAAGATTGTGGATTTATCTTGTACAGCTGAAATGGCTTCAGAGAATTAATGCTAGTTTTGATGCAAAAGTGTTATTAATTTAACAAAATTAAAAATAAATTATTGGTAGCAGTTTTTAATTTTGATTCAATCGATAATTCGATCAAGAATTATCGGACACTTTATGCAGAGTGAATAACTTTTTTAAATCTACTGATTACTTTATACTAATCATCTCGAAAGATCGTTAGTAAAAGAGAACATTTTGCAATATTAATATCACCATTTGTAAATAGTCTAAGAATGATTATTACTAAATAGATTGTTCATCTGATGTTGGCAATTTACTAGGTCATAAATTGTAATATAAACCGTTTTAATGACGTTTTCATGGGCTATATTCGAACAATTTCATTTTTATGAACTCATCACTCTAATATACACATACGTATATATATATATATATATGTATATGTTACAGTCTTTGAATCCATAGTTTCTTCGCTAAAAACTAAAGATTATATTGGAAAATAGCTTTGCATATGCAACCGTCGTAAATTATACTATTTCAAATTGTACATTCATATTAAATGTGCTGATTGCAAGAATAGAAGCATAGATCAATCGAAATTCTTAGCTCGGCTAAGCGTGAGAAGTAGGATTGACGAATGGATTAATTTTCCCGGCGATAAAAAGATAATCAAGCTGAAAAATGCCGCAGATAGCGCTCGACGAAATTCGCGTACGAGCCTTGGAATCGAGAGTCCAATTAACATTTTACACGCGCCATGAGGAGCTGCATAAGCGAGGGACATTGTAGGAAGGAGGACAGAAACCAGGATACAACCCGAGCGCTGAGATCAGGGATGGCGCTTGAGCGTTTCATCCCCCCAGAGAAACGTTGGCTTTCCGCTCACTTGGCGACGGAAGCGTGTAAATTTTCTCAGTCCCTCTTTCATTTCGGGACTCGTCGGTGTTGACGTCGACGCCGAGGCCCTTAGGAATTGGAATATTAGCACAACTGTGAAGGAACGCGGGAATGGGAGAGAGAGAGAGAGAGAGAGAGAGAGAGAGAGAGAGAGTGAGACATTTGTGGAGGTTGTATTCGGTACCGGAGGGACGAATAGAATTGTTTCGCGAATACTTGGTGATTTCATAGATTACTCTTGAGGGGATTTTGATTTTGATTTGAACTGGAAGAGAATCTCAATGTATGGTATAGTAGATAAGTAGATGTATGGTTAGATAGATAGATAGATAGATAAAGAAGAGAGAAAGATAGTATTTTTAATCGGGAAGCTTTTCACTCTTGACATTACGAAACGTCGTTAGCAGAAAATATTTTATTTTAGATAAGAATTGCATAAGCTACCTGATACCGTTTACACGCTGAAAATTACGAAAGTCGATAGGTAAATTTAACATTTAACATTTCGACGACAAAATCGACTACAGTTTATCGAATAACGTATACAAATGTACTGTATTTGCAAGTCTGAATATCTTAGGCTTGTACTACTTGACGTATTTAATCGTATACCGAAAAAAATCTTGCGTTTACTCGGTAAATAAACGATAGCTCGAAAAATTCGCATAAAACATTATAAGCCAATGGACAACTCGAATAAAAATCAATTTTATTTTTGTATATACGTGTTACATCACTGTAGCGTATCACCGAACGGTTATTCGCTCGAGAATAAAGGATCAAGCAAAACGAAAGACATTCTCGTCGTAACGACGTTCCCCCATCAAAGCGTTTCTTTTTTTACACTGTACACACTTCGAAACGATCACATAATGCGTTCTTTCCTAGCTTCATTATCATCTTTTATTTTTTCTCTTTTGCATCTCTCGAGTCATCTTTTTCCGCCTGCTCCTTCTTTTTCTCTCCCGTGCCTATTTATCGATTCCTCAACGAGTTTTATACTCGCTTCAATGTAATTTCTCGCCCTCCTCTTTCTCTTTATTGAGAGGGAGCTTTTTTTACCTTTACACTTCCTCATTCCCGAGCTCCTCTTAATTTCCTCGCTGGCGGCTCCAGCTTCTATGGCTCCTTATCTTAGCGCTCTTCTTTAACATCCAAGCAGCTCGCGGTTCGTGCAACGTCGCTTTCTCGCGAAGCGTAACGACTTTAATTAGCTTTCGCGTACTTATGCGTTTGCGGATATATACAGAGAGAGAGAGAGAGAGAGAGAGAGAGCCATTTTTCTTTGCAACTATGTGAAACTAAGAAATTCGGCTCATTAGGCGATTTTGTTTTATCACTCAGCGTTCGACTCGTTATCACGTCTTATTCTTTCGTATACATATCTCGTATGTGTACTTTTCTGCACGTCTACTTTTCTCTTGATATATTCTTTCTATTTCACTATTTGATTATATAAACAGAAACGTAAACGTGCTATTAGTATTACATTATTAATAAAAACACATAGCCGTGTATTTCTCTAGTAAATTATGCTTTAATTTTATATTAATTTAAATGTACTTGTTAAACTGCTGACTGGGAATTTCAATCTTATTTTGTAAGTTTGAAGCTAAAATGAATCACAAACATGAATTTACGTACATATCTTATAATAACGAATGTATTATTTTATTCATGCAGCGTAAATTAATTTATTTACTTTTAGAACGAACAAAGACTAAACTTTCTAATTAATAACGCCAATGTGTTTTATGGACTGATGATTGATACATTGCAACTATCCATTAATCATACTTAAATTTTTACGTAATACAACAGCAATCATTTTCACAATGAAATGTACATATAATACAACGACTGAATGCTTTTTCTATTTAAAGCTTAAGTCTTCATTCCAAGAAACGTTGCAACTCATTTTCATTACTCAATGGTTGCGTACCTCGGAAACTTGGTTCATTCGTAGACGTGCACATATAAATTCTGTTAAAAATAACATTTATCTAGTTATTTTGCCTTAAATAGTTACTAATTAGTAATAACATTGTGCTCTCCATCTGTTTCTTATGTACCTTACCAATCCGGTTATTACTTTTTTGTTTTACCTTTTCAAACTGTTGAGTCAATAAAAATGATATGATGTTTTCAATTTCATAATAATGTAATAAATAGTCTACATACATTAGTCTCTAATATAACAAATATAGAAAGCGAATGAATATTTTTCGAAGCAAAAGAAATGTTGTTCTAAGTTATAAATAACTTATTAACAATTCTTTTTAATAAGTATCTTAATGACATTTATCATATAATTTTTAAATTTAAAATCGATATAAAACCAAAAGAATTCTAAAAATTAGTTTCACATATTCCAAGAATGTTCGAAACGTATTTTTAGATAATTAGTAGATAAATCATTATTAGAGTTCGATCAACACGTGTAAATGTTATAAAAACAAAAAAGAAACGAATATGCATTTATTACACATTTATTGCATAATATGAAATCTAATTATACTAAATACCAAGAAATTTTCTCCTATAAATTATTAAATATATAAATAAACATAATTAATTGTTTGAAAGACTTTTAATATTCTCAAAATAAATATTTCAAAACATTTTTTTAAACATTTAAATCACATAATTCGAATTACGTGGTATTTTAATGGCGAATTTTTAGTTATAATTAAATTTTTTTTCAACATTTCAATTGTTATGATACATTATTATCTAACTCATTTCCATGTAGTGTAATATAATAAGAAGAATACATAGAAATCCTGTTCAATCGGCGTATTTAAATTCGAGCAATAGAAATGAACAATGTTTGACAACTAATTTATTTTACATTTACAGAAAATTGGATTCCTTTGGCATTTAAAATTATTCCTTCAAATTGTAAGCAATAACAGTTGCGTTATTTAATTTCGGTGCTTCTAGCATTTGTTCCACAATATTTATTGAAAGTGTTAGAATAACGGACTCGATGAATTGTAAACGTTTACAAAATAAATAACACGTATTGTAAAAGCGATTGTATTAAAACAGTCAAGTTATAGAAGCGGTTGCTATTATGTACACTCAAGAGCCCCAAGACAGTATATATTTAATAGTGCCGAATAAGTAAATTATCCCTAATGATGTACTACAATTTTCTTACGGCAACATTTTTTAGCGTCCGACTTTAGATGGAGATACCATGCACAGTTAAGGCTTGAAAAGAAAATTGCGTGTGCGCAAACTCCTGCGATCCATGGTTCATCCTGATGTTGCGCGTGAGTCACAGAAAAGAAAGCAAAACAAAATGCAGACAAACGCATTCGCTTTAACCCAGTGAAGGAGAGAGTCCGACGCTACCAGAATAAACTCGTTCCGCGTTGCATTATTAGACGGTTATTTTCGGCGTACTTTCTCTGTCTCTATCTATCTATCTTTCTTCTCCTGTCTCCCCCCTCCTAATCACGCGGATCCTTGTTTTATTTCCTTGTCCTGTGGCTGCGCGCAGCACGAATGTATATTTTAAAACTACCGCCCCTTTTCCTACCTCTATCTTTATCTCTTATTCAAGCTCTATTCCTTGCTGTGCTTTGATGCAAGATAATATTGGATTTTTATTCGATAAAATAGTGCAGCTGAATATCGAAAGTGGGCGTTAGAGAAAAATATATATGTAAGGCAAATTAATTTTGTATCTTTGGACAAGCTTTTATGCATGTAGGCGGAAGAAATTTACTGTAAAATTCATTTACGATGATAGTTATACATTTGATTAATCTTTATGTGATTACTGTAAAGATAGTTCGTTTTTAATTTTGCCGTATGAGGTTAGAAAACTATTGTTTGAAATAATTTGAGAAAATTATTAAGAATAACCACTTTAGCTCATAGGATCAGTACAGATTATTTATAGATTACATAGTCGCAAAGTCAAAGTGTTCTAATTAAAATGGTATTTGCTCTACATTCTATCGAATATATCTCGCTAATTTAATTACGCGAAAAAGGCAGTCCTTTACCTTTACATGTTTGAATCATAATTTCGGTAGATGAAAAGAACAACAATTGGATCTTCTTTGTCTTTAGATTTAAATAAATAATACACATTAACGATATAGTTGAATGTAGTAAAACTGTGTGAATCATTTTCAATTGGCAGAAATTAATTGTTTAATTTTGACATTTATAGTTAACAATAGTATTAAAATTAATTTCGTTTAATTAAGCATAACCTATTGTCTTTAATAGTATTCAACGGACATATTTATATTTGTGTAAGTTGTTTATTTGAAATCAAATTTGAATTTAATTAACATATAGTAAAATACGAAAATGTAATATTGAAAGACACGCTAATAATCTCATGTGAACGTGATTATCGATTCGTTAAAAATGTATTACACGTAACCAAGAGAAATAAATAATATTTGTAAACACATGGAAATAATAATCTTACGAATTTCATTAAATTTAATATATATATATATACATTAGAGGCGTTATTTTCATTTTTATATAAAGCATTAATCCTATTTTAAAGTCTAGCCATTTTTTAAGTAAAAATATTGCGATGCTAGTAATTAGTTTTAAAATTGTATTGAAGCAAAATATTTGTCTACGATATTACAGCTTGAAAAGCTTAGTAGGAGTAATAATGATAAAATTGTGAATAACGATCAAGATTTAATTTTTTTTAGGTTTTTATTTTTATTATAATGAAGTACAAGATTTAATAAAATATTGCTTATTTTAACAGACACATGTTACTTAATATTTCATTTAACAAAACTTTCAGACTGAGTTTTATCTGTTTTACTGGAATTAGAATATAGTTTCGAAATTTAACTTAATTACAAAATGAAGATTGTCATTATTTTTTTATTATTCTTTATACGTTATCAACGAATAATTGTATTTGTTTTATAACGCATATTATTTCTATGTATAAATGTTAAATCCTTTGCTCATATTTCTTCTCGGTCGTGTTTCAACTGTACAAAAATGGAATATCTACAAGTGTACTTCCGAAAATGCGAATTGTACGAAAAATATTTTATTTGAGAGATGTATAAAAATATGTTGTTTGTTGCAGTTGATATTATTGTCATACATGTAACTTTCATGCACGATACAATTTACACGTTAATATTCAACGAAATATCAATAAAGTCCTTCAACGTTGATTTAATATTGTTATGTAAATGTAACCTCAAACAAGCAAATATATTTATCGTCCCCCACTTGACAACTTACGAAATATTTGCATTCAATTTACGAATTCCACGATTATGAGTGTATCTTCAAAGAAAAAGAGAAAAAATTCAGAAAAACTACATAAAGTCTATCTGCGTTCCTCGTGACGCATACCTAAAACAAGAAAAATTACTCGACGACAGTGGTGGCAGTGTCAACCTTCCTTTCTCTGCGATTCCACGTAGCAGTCGTAGGAGTATTCATCAAAAGAGCAAGGAATGAAAGGAAAAAAGAAGAACTAGCCTCGATGATTGCGAAAAAACCTATGAGCGGAATCTTCTTAACGATATAGTCCTAGAGAGGCGTTGCGAAAAAGGCCAGATTCCCGCGGAGAAGGAGAGCTGGAGGATCCTGAGCCAGTGGATCGTCATCGAGTCTCCGTCTAACCTCGGGGCGGCCTATTGCGCCAACGAAGAGGTAAAAGGTAACTGCTGCCGATTTCGCTGCGTCAGCCCACGATTCCTAGGGAGGATGGCGGTTCCTTTCGCTGGCCAAGATTTTCTCTGTCGCTCCCTCTCGCTTCTTTTGCCGTCTATTCGCTCTTCTCTTTGTACGCCTTGCGACTTTTCTGTGCTGAGGGCAGTTATTTTAGGGATCGCAGTTATTACTGGATGTTCTATTTTAATACATTATAGGTATAATGAAGTAAGCGGAGATTATTTTTAACGCGATAACTGGGTTCTGACTAGACCCCCCGAGGCTCGACTTTACGTATCCAATGATTTATTCCTTTTGAAACTTTGTATCTATTACATTTTCAGATGTGCATGCAATGCTCCGTTACGTATGACTTTATGCATGCAGGTGTAAATTTTTTGTTTATTTTCGCAAATTAAACCGATTCTTGTTGTTAAGAATCAGCGTTGATGTAATAAGCAAGTTTTAAATTTTCAAAACATTCGAAAATAACTTACAAATTCTTCCGCAAAATCTAGCTGCACGATAAAGATGCTAAAATTATTCTCCTAGTGAAAATCTTGTTTAAAATAGATGAGTATTGGGTAAAAAAAATAGCAACAGTCATCGATATATAATTTGTATTTGCACTTTTATACAGATTTCGAATTCGCTAGTGGAAGTGCAATTGAAAACTTATCATTTTGTCCTCTATAAAATCATTTACTTACGATATTGTTAAAATATAGGATCCAAATTTTTAGAGATGCATAAATTTTATTATATTTTATAAGCAAATTAAACCTCTCACATGTACGACATACTATCGAATAAATCTGAAACTTATTCAAACTTCGAATGTTGAATTTTATCAAATCTACGAAATATTCTTGCAAAATATTCTTCAACGTTGTCTACATCAAAGTATCCATAAAAAAATGAAAATAATAAAAATAACTTGCACTATATGTCTCGCATTTCCCTTGCTCGTTACTTGCTTTTTTCGTTTTCCTTTAATCTCGTTTTCTCATTATTTACTCTCATACAAGTACAGGTGTCGACATATATACACGGTACACATACTTTACTCTCCATGTAGCCTGTACACGTGCACTAGTTTCGTGGAGATCTGCTCTTTGTTCGCCCCCGCATCCATAGGTAACCTAACTCGCCTAATGCATGTATATGTTTACCGTGCATTGCGATTTACCCTCTCTCTCTTGCGCTCTTTCTCTCTTATCTCTGTATGTATCCTCAACTACAGCAAAGTCTACGGATGTGTATACTTTAACCTTTCTTACTTTTTCTGTTGCACTTTGGCGATGCGCTTGCCTTATCTCGTCTCGGCACTTCTTTGTTGTTATCGTCGTCGAATAAATTTATTACTTGTTTCGCAGATGTACAAAGGATTTTCTCTACTCTGTTTATTGTAATTATCACCGAGCGTTATTTGTACTATTTCTTTCTCAGTTTTATTTCGCGCTTAACCTTACAAATATCGTGATTTCTGCGGTGTAAAAAAACCACAAACACATTATTGCGTTCTTCATTGTCTATATATTATGATTATAAATACTTCTAGAATTTATTTTTAAATATACGAAGGAATTTTATTGCTACGACAGTTTATTCCGATAAAATTTTTTATTTGTATAATTTATTATTCCGTGAGATTTTCTAATTTTTTATCTGCTCTATTAATTTGCAAATTAAAATTTCAAATTATCGCTGAATAAGAGTAATTACATAAAATGAGATACATTTCCACTTGATAAATACATTATTCTTATTTTTTTATTATTACTTAAAAAATAAGCCAACTAAAGGATTTTAGTAAATTATAAAAATCACGTATTCTTTGGTTAAAATATCTTTTCGATATCAAATCTATGGACGTAATTTTCTCTTTTATCTAAAATAAGGGTTTCGATTTTTCTCCGTTACTACATGTATTATCTTTACAAAGTAGTCTCTTACACATTGTCCGCCCCAATGGTTTAACGACTACGTGTACGTGTATTCGCGTACTGTATAATTTATACATCATATAGGTTTTGTGTTAAGACGCCAATATACACATATACACACATACACACGTACATATACATATACATTTAAAAAGCGGATAGTATTCTCGCTAGGCTTAAAGGCACACGTCATGTACGTACGTACTATATATACCTGAACCTACTTATTCATGTTCTTTACTTAACTGTGTTACAAAGAAAATATTTAAAATTACCTTTTTCGCTCCTAATAATAATTACTACAGAAAGAACTGTTTTTTAGAATACAACGAAAAAATGTGTCATTATTGGCTGAATGCTCATTACACTATTTTATTTACTTTAATACGTAGTCAAAATGTTGAAAATTATGGTAGAAAAAATTGACGTATAAGATTTGTTTTCCATGAAAATTCTGCACTTTGCGAGAAAATATTTATATAAGTTGATATATATTGTTCAGAAATTTTATCTAATGTATCTTTTGCGTAATCTTCAAGAAATGATACAATGTGTTGGCAAGAAAAAGAATCGTTCTTTATGTTATGAAATTGTTATTAATTTAACAATGTAACTAACAGACACTAATATTTTTAAAAGTAACATTATAACACATTTGCTAAATTTAACAATTTTATTAATTCAATCATGATTCTTAAATAAATTCTGAATGCCCAATAAAATCTTATTAATTTTACCTCAATTATGTAAGCTCAATAGCTGGCAAATTCTAAAAATATTATTATTAACAAAACTTAAAATAATTTTAAATGATTTTTTAAATAATTCATATTAGCGCTAAATATTATTTAACCAACATTTGTGTACTGATATAAGATCAATGAATTTTCGGAAACATTCTGTGCCCAACATTTTTAATTAAAAAGCGAGTAACTGGACACATTTAAAAATGCTGTCGACCTTTTTTTTAATACCTATTAAACTTTAAACGATACGTACAGGGCACAATACAGGGCATTAATTTAATCGTAATTTTATACATTATCTCGTTATCAATTTGACACTTGAAAGAAAACATTGATACAACTTTCAAAAGTTTTACGTACACGAATAGAAGATGAAAGAACTCTTTCCCTGATAAATGCAAATTCCTCGGATTTCTATATCGAGAGAAAATCCCTCCAAAAGGACCCTCTTGACGGAAAAATAATCGCTTTTCGAACGTGTATGAGCATATCACAAACGCGTGCATGTCTTGCGGGCAAGTAGCAATTCCAACGATATCTTGTGCTCCAACAGACCGCGTGCGCGTAATATCCAACCGAGGTCTCATTTTTTATTCTCTCGTACATTTTGAACGTGCAACATCGTTCCATTATTTCGCGAAATTATACGTACATGCTGAGCAACACAATATCTTTTATTGCACATGCAGGCATCGTGCGTCTCCATGTCCGTTGTTCTCATTGTTATGGATTTTCCACTCAACTGCGTCGATGCGCGAAGTCTAGGTCGGTAAGCGCCTGAGAACGACCGGGACGGGAAAAACGTTGATACCGGGCGATGTCCAAGCGAGATGGGAGGGTTAATCGAGAAACACGCGAGGGAGGCTGGACCGCCGAGTGTTCGCCATAAATCATAAGAGTGCGATCAGGGGGTAGGGGGTAGAGTTAGAGTCGAAATTCATGAAAGTCGGTTGTGCAAGGTTAGGTAACCGATCGAAGTCAATTTCCTCGAGGCGAGAGCTGTAGTTCTTCCATTTGCTTTCTTTTCTTGTTGCGAATGATGAAGTTAACATGTCTTGCTGTTTATTGGCGAATCCTGTGTGACAGTGAAATCCCGTTCTTCTTCTTGTGCTGTGAAGGCCCTAAGGAATCTGCTCGGTTTCGAAGAGGCCTATAAATACACTTGAAGCAACGTAGTTGTTAAATCAAATAAATATAGTAATCCTTTAGTCTGTCTTAATTTCAAATGAAGCACCTCAATCAAGGTGAAGATAAAATACGTTTTTCTAGAAATGTACAAATAGACACTTTTGCGCGCGAGAAAAAATTAAATTAAATTTCTCACCACGAAGAGAAATTAAATTAAAAGGTTTTCCTCTTATTTATTCTCATTGTGGCAAACAATGCTAGCATGGTTAAAACTTTTTATCCTAAGATGTATTGGTTAATTTTTTTCTACGTTGCATATATTTAACCTTAGAAAGTAGCATCCATGATATAAGAGAAATGTAAAAGCTACACAAGGGACTTGGCGATTATTCTACAATCTTATTGATAAAATGATAAATTCGTATTCTAGTTTATTTAATGGAGAATTATTTTTATTTTTATTCACCTTTGGCTAGACTTTAATTAGTCGTATTGATAAGCTCCCTTGGTAATAGTAAAACCTATTAACTATTTAATATTAATAAAAGAAAACCTGTAATTTTCGACGTTGTTAATTTCTATTAAAAATATTCTTAATGTAAGATTCATTATAGTAGCAATAATTTATATTATTCGGCTTATTTTTAAAAATAAGCTTACAAATTTACAAATACATAAATTGCTACGTTCCTAAAGTATTTAAAGCGCTCGTAATTACGTACAAATAGTGTAACATATTTCAACTTGTAAATAACTTTGTTTCGTGCACTACTTCAATCCTGAGAAATATATGAACAAAACAATGTTTCATCTTCAGTGATGGAATAACGTTATTTAGAAGTAATCGATCAATGGTGGAGTTTATTACCGGCACTGTTTCTTCATTTTGCAAATATTTGTATGAAATACAAAGACTTATAGCTTTAGAGTACCTTAAAGGCTAAGATAATCAGGTAGAAAATAAGTAATGCAGTATTGAGTATTTTCACAAGATGATAGTTTTAGTAATTTATTTTAACGGAAGAATAGTAGGACGAGAATATTTCCATACAACCAGAATTTATATTTATTTACTTTAATATCACGTTAATGTGAAGTCAGTTTAGGTAATTTCTGTTATATCGGTTTGACTTTGTTTTTAATCATTTTTATTCAAAATTTCAATCCACAAAGCCCACAAAGTATAGGAATTCATAATGTTGGTTTTTTAATTTCTCGATTTGCACATTTAAAGTGAAAAAATTTTCAATGGCGTTTATACCGAAGAACGAGGTGAATAATATTGTTTTTCCTTTCATTTTAATATTTGTACAGTTATGTGCTTTGTTATTCCTAGATTATTTTCTTATGCAAGTTGAATGCAAGTAGAAAAAAGAATAAAATTTCTCTAAAAATCAATATTTGTAATGATAATAATACGGCTGTTTTCACTTACACAGAGAGCGAAACGAGGCGAATTTTCCCTTAGCATGTTAGTAAATTTTTACTCGGAAATTGTTAAGGCTACACTCAAGTTACATCGCTGTATTTCATTAAACGCGCAATTTCAGTAAATCATTTAGAATTCAACATACTTTGAATTCGCTTAAACAGTCATTTATCTCGAAGCGAGCGGTTTGCATCGCGTTAACCCCCTTAACGTGCCTTATGATGCACGAAACTAAACTCACCGAAATAGTAAAGTAAAAATTGAGTAACCCTCATTTTTCTTGGGCGTCACTCACGGTATCGCCCTTCAAAAGCTAAGAGTGGGGGTGATAAATAATCGCGACGGATGGTGCGGCCAATCGATGAACCATCAGCGCGTCCGTCTCGTGACAAGGTCCCATCGCTCATCGCGTTCACTAGGGGAGAATCGTCGTGTCGACGCCTCTGTGCGAATAAATCGCGTGCCGAATGAGAGTCAGTGTAGCGCTTCTTTCGCGGCTTATGAATTTACGGCACGAGCTACGCCTTCGGCGAAAGGAAATTCGCGAGAGTGCCTGAGTCGCGGCGAGGAGAGAGATTGGGGTAATAAATATTACGGGGAAGGCGGCCCATTCAATGAGAGGAAAAATCCAGCGGAATCCTAAGAAGGAATTTTACGGAGAGGCTGCTTTCTCGCGCATTTCCTAGCCGAGGGATACTAATGATATGGAAATTAGAATCGATATTGAGATACTTGTTTTGCAATATCATATAGAAATTATTCGGCTTACGCAGAGTAAGTGCTGCGGGAGGTAATTTACTTTTTAACCATCAATGGATGACAAATGGCATTATTACATCATTTTTTTTAAGGCTGGATGATTCAGCTGCTTTCGACAATGAGTAAAAAAATTGAGAATCAGTCGCTTTCATATTTATAGCTAATATTTTTACAGGCAATGGCAATATTATTATGGAGCTGCTTGATAAGATCTTGTTTCATGTTTCTCGTAACAGACTTTAACCGTTTTCTTTTTTCTCAATTGAAAATGTATCGAGAACGTTATTTACCTTTGATAGTTGAAATGACAGATTAATTAATGCATGCAAGCTTGATTATCATCAACTTTCTCTATTGATTTTATACGTATGCATTGATTTTTGTTTCAGGTAAGCATTTGAAAAAAGAAGTAATTTCGAGGAGTTTAGTAAGTTTTTGTATGCAACATCATATACAATAATTATTAAACGCTCCATATTTTTAATGTTTAAGTTAACTGTGTATGGGAGGCATGTGAAAAGAATAGAAAAGAATACTCGTTCTTAGCGTTCAAATTCAAACGTTTGAGCTTCGGTCTTGCATTCTTTAAGGGCATAAGTTTACAATTTCGAAATTGCATTTCGTATTACGGAAAGTTTTAAGACTAGAGGATGTCGGTTAATGCGATATTTCTACGGACTATACAAATACGAAGCTTTGAATGAAAATAATTATTCTATAAGAAACGCTTAGCGTAAATCAGTATCGCGCAAATATTCCTTAAAAAAACGGTTAAAAGTCACGTACGTGCTCTCGAAAGATATCCAAGCGAGTCGAAAATATGATTAATCGAATACTTATTTGCCGCGAAATAATTATCGCAGTTCTAGTTAGACTGTCGTCTTGTGATCTATTTGCAAGTATTCATCAATCTAAGTCAGTTCGACTAATGCAAGCCTGCCCAATTACTTCCCAATAAAATCCAACTAATTAAAAGCAGCTGCAGCCATTATCCACACTCAGCAGAAGAAAAGAGAAGAAAATTGCATTATAGGTAATGAATTAATTTCTCGAATCGATCCTTTTGTTAAATGAGCGAATAAAAGTGCTGGCTAAGTAAGATATGACACGGAGTAACAAAGAAGCGGCACCAGGAGCAAAGGAAAAAGCGCGGCCTTACGTAATAGGCGTCGTAACGAGTAAATTGCTCGAGAAGTCAATGCACCGTGCGAACCCGCGAGGAGGTCCGAATCGACGACGGAAGCTGCAACGTCGATCGATCCACGTCGTCGTCGAAATCCAGATTTGTCTCTGTGACGTAAGCGATACTTTCGGGAGATCCGATTTCCAAAAATTTGTCAGGGCGCAATTCGGATATTTACGCGGATACCGCGTGTCTATTTATTGACACGTTTTCGTTTTATATAAACACGGACTGCGCAATGTTCATTAGCATTTTTATATATCATTTAACATGAGCTGTTATCGCTCAATTTCTATCCGTCCCCTTGTCAAAGCGTTTTTCTACGCGTTCGATTGAATTAATAAGAGTGAACTTTTAATCGATAGAAACTGATTTTCTGAATATGCGAGTATGAGAATATGAGGTACTTTTTTTAATATTTCCCAATAGTTTGCGGTTTCTCTTAAGTAAATTCTGCTGAAACTCCGTTTGCTTTCATTATTTCTTGCTTGAAGCTTTTGAGAAGCAAGAAATATATAATTTTATGTAGTGTTTAATGCTTTATTAATTTCCATAAAAAATTTTATGTAAAATAGAGGAAAGGAAATATTAAATAAAGTATTTCTTCGAACATCATTTATAAATCAGCAGCAAAGAACTTCCGTTTTTAACCAGTAAAGTGTTTTCACAATTATAAATTCCATTTTAAATTCCATCGGTGAATTGTGTGAAACGTAACAAATGGGCATAAAAAGTATTTATTTCGTAAGCAACCGACGTTATTCATATAATCACTTGAAATTATCCAATTTTTCTGTACAACAGTAACACATTACCATTACTTAATACCTGCAGTTGTTTATCTTACCAAATACAAACCACATTCTTAATGCTCAAGCATCGTTTCAGTCTCATTTTATTTCCTTCTTTTCTCCGTTAAAATTAATTTCCTTCCCCGTGTATAATTTCACATACAACTCGTTCTGCGTGACTCAAAAATTGAATTTGTTTAATGTATTGAAAGCACAAACGACTCGACCACTTAGAAAAAATTGCATTTCAACAGACAGAGCGCCGCTAATAAAACGAAGAAGAAAAAATAGAAATGAAAAGAAAAACGAAGCTCTAACTAGATTTGTAGTTATCTCGGCTCAGAAATTAAATCGTAAATGTAACAACGTCGTCGGCAATTACTTTAACCAGTAATTTCAATTGCGTCACGAGCACAGTATGTATATACGAGCGTATTTTCGTTGTCGCTCTCGCGAGGGGAAACTCGTTTCCGAGCAAAATGTACTCGTGAAGAAAGTGCAGATCGTCCGTGGAGGTAAGACTACAGAGTAACAAAAACAAAAACAAAGAATGGGATTTTGAGTTCCGCAAAGGATTTAGTTTTCTCCAATAGCAAATGTACGTATCTTATGCATTGCGAGATGGGAAATACTTCTAACTTAGTAATTATAATGGAAGCATTACGCTTAAGATTTAAGTAATAAGTTAAGGATATTGTAGATTATGATTTTTTAATGTTCCTGTAATATTATATCTTAATACCGCGAACCTAAGATTTTTAACGAATAAACTAATACGATTGTAATTGAAAATTTTCTCTTTGGTAATTGATTCTAATTCAAATATTTCCAATAACTTTCGTCTAATTTTCAAAGTTATTAAATTTATTTTAGGTTTCGAACAATTTTCAATGAACGTTATTAACTGTTCATGTAGCCTGCAACTATCTTTATATAAATTTCCGCGATATAATTGTAATTTAAAATTTTCCAAATTATTATCTTTTTATACTTTGTTCTTTAGTTGTTTTTCAATGTAAATTATATTGTATAATAAAGTTAATGAAATGTACTAAAAAAAATTTATAAATAAAATATTTTCCATTCGACTAAAATAATTTACTTACATTATTACATGTTTTTAGTGTTTCTTCAAATACTCTCAATTTTAGTTATAGGTTATAAAAATTAATTTAAAAAGTAATCACCAAGTAATTCGATTACTAAAGTACACCACGTCCGTCAATTCAATTTAATAAATATAAGTAAGCTATAACCCAGTAGCTTGCAAGTGTTGTAATCACATTGCACTAGAAATTAAATTTTTAAAATATTGTGTAAGTAATTAAATATACACATGATGCATAATAATAAAGTATATATTATAAATGGAAACATTATTGATTCACCAACGTTCTCTCTAAGTTATTTTTTCGAAATATATATAAAGAACGTCGTCCAAAAAATTAGCTCCAGTTTTCTAAATATTAGATATAAAATTATTTGAAAATATATAGATAAACATTCTGAATATAAATATTTATAGGAGATGTTTAAAAAATGTTTATTATAACTCTATGAAATAGGTTATAAAAGTACGCTAACAAATCTGTCATTTTTTAATACTCTTGAGATAATTAGAAACTAAAGTGATTAATTGCAAAACTATACTAGAGATACATTCAAGAAATGAAAAATACTTTTAAATTAATATGTATATCGTTGGATTCGTGCATGTGCAATGCATTTTATGTCCGCGATAAGAACTGAAAATAGGAAAGCTTGTGCGAACATCAGATAATGAGTTTTCAAGTATTAAGTGGAAATAATAGTAAATAATAATGCCAGTGATGATGATAATGATGATAATCATAATAATAACAATAATAAATGAAATGGAGAAAGTCTTTGATAACATCGTAATGAATTCGAGCTGATATTTCATGAATTTGAGTATTTGTTTCATTAGAGTATTTATAAAAGTGAGTATCATTGTGTGTAAAATAATAATAATAATAGTTAATGTAATAAATATATCAGTAAACATAATTGCGAACAGTACTTTTTTTTAACATTTTAAATTAAAGATTATTATTTTGAAATATATTCTTTCAAAATAAAAATTTAAACTTATAAATTATAAATAGTTTTATTGACAATATGAGTAAAATGTATAAATTACGTACTTTTATATGAATATATTTTTATATATGAATAAATTTTCTCTTGCGTACGTTTTATAATTTAATATATTAAGATCTAAGATTATAATTACTTATATTAAATAAAAAGTTCGTATATACGCGCACGCATACAGGTCTGGCTTCCACACACCCAGCCAAATATAGTTAAACACAAAGAAGCACACACACACACACACACAGAGTAAAAAACAAACACGTGTGCGCGCGTTTTTGACTACTTGAATATTATGGTATAAATATATAAACTTGTTTTTATTAGCTGAGAGATCCTAAAATTATTAATATTGCATTTTGTAAAAATATTATAATAAAACTAGAAAATAGAAAATTCTTGAATTTATATTTAAACTTAAAATTATGTATTTTAATTTTATTATTATTATATCGAAGATTCTAAATTCTCCAATAAACCAGTGATTTTTAAATTCTATTTATTTTTTACGTAACGTATTTAAAGTTTTATACATTTTTTATTCTTCACAGATCAAAGAGTAAAAAATAATATAATAATCTCAATTTAATCACAAGTAATTAATATCCAATACTCAAGAATTTATCTTGTAGATTTGAAGTAACAATAATGTAGGACAATTATTTTAATATAACAAAATTAGTATTTTTTACAGTTGGTAAAAAAAGATCGTATTGTCTTCTCCAATATTTTATTTTAATTTACACTTAGTATTTTCAGATTCATAAGTGAAGTTCAGATTTTTATTCTGAATATATGAACTGAAATTTCAACAATTTTTACATATATATGTATATTTATGAAAAGAGAACGTTAATATCTGTACGCAAGCAAATACACAAATAAACTTAGTTTATATTTAATTTCTATATGAAACAAAGTAGCAAGCATTTAGAACCTACAACATTCAAACTAAAGTTAAAGATATTTTTAACGCTTGTTTGCAGTTGCATAGATCGATGTATTTCTTTACAATGAACCGTAATTGCACAATTTTATGAATTAATATTAAAAGAAGATTCAAAGCTATAAACTTATGTCAGTAAATGAATATTTAATCAAAAATCTTGTCAGAAACTTCACATTTTAACGTCACATTTTATATTATTGACATTTGTAAAGGCATTTGTAAAGGCATTTGTATACATACCAGTGAGCCTTTCTTAACATAAGCGATTGATCTTTTTGAGCTTTCATATATTTAATCTTTTGAAAATATAGATATTCGACTGAAGAAACTTTTGATTGTACAACTATTCGTAATAGATACATTGGTATTCTCCAACGTTCTTTCATATTTCACCTCAGAAACCTCATTAGGTAATTAAGAAGATTAAATTCCTAGCATCGGTATCATTTTAGAATAATACTGCAAAGTAAAAAAGCTTCGAAGACTCGATGGAGACGAAAGCTCAAGGAATTCAGTGTCGGCTCATAAGATATGCGACGAACAACGCGACGTCTAATGTGCCGTTCGCTTTTTCTCCAAGCGTCGCTGACCCGCACAAAGCGCGATGCTTGTGCTTACGAGGCAGGTCGCGATGTAGCACATAAATCCCTTTGAAGGTACAAGTGCATACGGGCAGAAATGAGCGAACGCCGAGCGGCTCGATTCACGTTATATCTATTTTTTCTCGAAAAACACACTCGTGCACGGGCGCAGTTGTAGACTGTCCTGCTATCTCGAGACAGGACGTCGACACGGGGATTCCGGTACGTCACGTCGGCGTCGTTGAAGGGTGATTTTCATTCAAGACCTTCTGCCCTGAATTACGTTGGCTTCGTTGCGAGAATCGAGTCTTAATCATAACTTCGGATCAACCCTCACGTCTGGATTTTTTCTTCAGACGTAGTCGATATCTCATCTTCACTTTCGTGAAATTAGTACTTACGAAAGATCGATTTGTGAATTTTACTGTATAATTTTAAATGACAATGTTGCGACGACTTAGCAGGAAAAACTAATGATATAGGCGTTACTCGCTTGAATCAAATAAATTACACCGTTTGACAATTACAGCTTTTCTTACAGTTTTAAATCTAAGCAGTTGCCTTGAACTTTTCAACGTTGATCACTAATTTTTTTTATAGAGATCTATCATTATATCATATTTCTCGGGTACTTTAGCTTAAAGGTACGTTAAGTACGCTAAGCAGTTCAAAATAAAACATAAGACTTAATTTATGGAAAAGCATAAGAGAGATCGGTTCTGAACACTCTGTCGAGAAAAATTGCATCACAAAATGGAATGAATCATTTTATGCTCTAATGCTTTATATATCAATACAATAATCTCGATAGAGTTAGCAAAACAAGTTCTGTAACTCACTTTTCATAATGATTAATTTCTAAAAGCTTCTTGAGTTACTTATAATGAATCTGTTATCAGATTTTAATAATTTAAAATGCTAATTTAACACGACAGAATGCAAATTAAAAAATTTCATAATGATGTTTTCAATCATATGATGTAATTTTTTCTTACAAAATTGTTACGTTCAATTTTTGCTATAGTTGTATAAAGTAAAAGGTGCAAGTCTCATTTGAGCTGACGTAATCATTTTTATCCTGCACCAGTCAAAAGTTATGACTTAGGAGAAAATATAAAAACGTTCTTTTTCGTACAATTACATTAGAATGTATTCAAAAGTTGATTTGACAAGCGGCTATTAAAAATAAAATCACAAGTAAATTTATAATCAGCACTAAAAAGTAGACCAAAACGTGTAGAATTCCCGAATTTTCGCGATGCTTTCGCGTAATATATTCTATTTTCGGGAATCTCAATATTTATTTCTTAAAATAGAATCTAGATTAGTTTCTTCTAAATTGCGTTTATCAAAAAATTTATGTTGATTTAACTTCGATTTCAACAACACGAATTATTTTAATAGATTCTTCTACGACCAATATTTATGACTGCAATGCAGAAACTTTAAGTACTGTTTTTTTATTTTAAACATTTTTATATATTATATTTATATTATTCAGTCTACTCGATGAGTAATTATTGTATTAGGAGATTTATTTGTACTTTCGAAGCTACTCGGATAAAAGTTTTTTACAGTAAAGTGACCCTTAGTGTAAATATCTTATTAATAATAATAATCACAATGAACCTTCAGTTTGAGAAAACTTTGGACTATTCGACAGCAAAAGTATCTTAGAGACCGCAAGGTATAAGATGAAGATATTACATAAAAAGTATGCTAGTTCGGTTGACTGCATTCTACGAATACATTAAACATCAGTTGTACCGTATCCTTAAAAAATTTAATTACAGTATGGATTGATCGAGAATAACGTTATGATTAAATAAGCATCAAGTTAACTCAATCGAGCCTTGGGAAATCATTTAGCACATCTCGATGAGAAATGATTTGTTAAGAAGTGCGTTAACGTTCGGATACTTACATGAATATGTACTTGACGACTGAGAAACATAAGTCTAGCGGGGATGTTTATGTATGAAATATTTGCGAATACGTAATCCACGTAGCGGATGAAAAGCGAAATCGAATTGATTGAATGATACGATTTTATATCATTTATATATTTATAAATAGCCACGTTTGAAAAAGAAGTTAGAGCGCATATCTCGTTATCACAATTATCAAATTTCTAATTGGACTTTGAAAATTTGTTTGTCAATTAATCTTATATTTTATTTTGTTTTACGATTTTTAGGGCTTTCAGTTTAATAATCATATCGATATACAGCAATCGATACAAGCAAGTGCAAAAGCCAGAAGCTTTATTAAAACAATAATTCCAATAATAGAATAAAATAATCGACTTTTCTAGATCTATATAATTTATTTACAATTGATGCTTCTTCTATAATGTATGTAGTAATTTTATACACATCCAAGTATTTAAACAATCAATCTTTTTTATTTACATATTTTTACTTTCAAATATTCTGAAATTGAATGGTCCTTTTTGTTTATATATATATATATATGTATAGTATTAAACAAAATTAGCACTTAGCGGATGTAATAAGTTCATGTAAAGCAGCAATGATGCTGATTAAAACGAGAGTAACACCATGAAGAAATTAAGAAATTATAATTCCTATAAATTCACAGATATAACTATTTTCATAGATCACTTTAAAAGTTCATCTTGTCAATCATGTACTCTATGATGAAATGCAGAAATCACTAATAATTAATTTAAAAATCAGAGGGCAAGAACCATCAAGGATCAGCAGGAAAGAGAGAAGTAATTCGATTAATCTTTTCTGAAATCTGAAGAAAAATTAGGCAATAATACAATACATTGGAGATGATGATTTGAAAATACTTTTGAATATTTTTAACAATAAATCTTTATGGTGATGAATTCCTTGTTACATAAATGCAGACAGAAATGTGTAAAAAGCGAATGCGCACGTAATCAGGAAATATAACGAAGAAAAAAAAACCTAAGAAAAAGCAACATCTATCATACAGTTTGCTAAGAAAATTAATTACTTATAGTACGTTGATAATAGAAATGCAGATTATGCCTCTAGAAGAGAAAATTCTATTCACAATATATTATTACTCTTGAACTGATGTAATCCATAAATATGAGAATTATCGACAGCTAGTATGAGTGGCAACAAATTTAAATGCTAATAAATTGAAATTCTTCGTGCATCCTCCTTGCATTATTTAACTGAATATTGCGAAATCTATTCTTCCAGTTTATTTATTACAAGATTTCCAATAAGATCCCTCTAACGAAATATTTAGGCAGATATACGCAAAATTCCAACAATAATTTTAATTCAACCATTTGGTACATCGCAAGAGAACATTTAAATTCTGGTTTCGAAATAATTGAAACTACCACCTACATATAACTTTAATGGTAATGCTAATACGAGACTTAAGTTATAAGAATTCGTTAACTTTAAATATGTAGAATTATACGGTTTAATCGATTTCGAATATACGAAAGAGGCTCAAAAGTATTCCGATCAAACAAAACAAAATTAATGTTTTCATATAATCGATGGATTTTTATATGTACCATATGCAGTTCATTATAATTACGTAGTTGTAATTTGCCAAAAATTTTGGCAAAATTACAAATGTGTCTTGGGCAAAAAATATGAAAGCGCTTCTTTTCGAAATTATTATTTTGTCGTTGTTTTAAATTAATAGAAATAATATCGAATAAACTAATTAATCTATTGTCTGTTTTCAAATGTGATTTTCTTTAGTATTAAAAATTATTTTCTAGATTTAAAAAGACTTAAGAAGACGCGTTATCAAAGAATTTTGAACGCCCAGAAAAGACGAAATTTTATTATTAAAATGAACATTTTTATGGAACAGAAATTTATGGATGTTAAAAATACATTGAACCAAAAAGCACTTATGCATTTTCGTATTTTTAATAAAGAATTCGGAACCCATCGTTGTTACCTATTTCAAAAATTAGTAATGAGATGTTTCAATGATCGGGTCATAACTCCGCCATTTTGTAACAATTTAACAGCAAAATATTTTCTTGTTCTTTGTAATTGTATATTTGGATATATCAGAAATTAGAAAACTTTATAATTTTGTCCGTGTAAAATTATAAATTATCGACAAAAATCCATTATCGCTCTTAAAAACGATCCCTTAAATATGTTCTTTTCTCACGTTTAAACAAGACAAATATTTATAGTATTCATAGTTTTATTCACCTGCGAAAAGTTTTCTTTCACCTTATACTCGGGCATAATTTTGCATTATAATCTATTATTAACTCCGACATGGCAGAAATTTCAATTTCATATACTTTATTATAAGGTATACGTTTAATTTTTGTATTTTACTATGACAAAGTGAGCTTCAACGATAAGGAAGTGATATATTTACATTTAGGTGAAAAAAGAAAATATTCAGATTAAAAATTTAATATCAGAGTAAATATATAACAATAGTTTTAGAAGTATTTCATAATATTGAACATAAAGTTTTACTGCGCAAAGGAAAACCATTATGCCGTGTTTCGAAAAAAATACTGCGGCCCGAAACGCTGAAGCCATTAAATTTTACTTCCCGAAATTTCCATTTATGCCAACCGCGACGCGGCTTCGATGAAAACAAAAACACACGCTAAACTAAAACCAGAAACAGGGTATTTCACGCTTATACGTTACTTGGTCTACGGCAATGAAACATGCGCAACCATTAATTTCGTCAAAACGCACATAAGGATATCGTGAAGACAAACGAATACGAGTAGAGTGAAAGAGAGAATCGGACAATTCGGAGCTTTGAGTTCGATAAAAAATTTGAGTGTTTTATCTTTCGCTGCCTCGAATGACAAATATCTCCGTGAAAACTCCTGTGCGCATCCTCCCATCGCCGTGACAGCCACTACCGCACGAACTTGCGAGCGAGCGGAGCTTTCAAGCTCTCTCGTAAAATGTGAGCGGACACGTTTCCTTAAACGAGAAGTTGCGTGCGCTGAGGCTTAAACGAAAATCGGAAAAACCGTTAATCTCACTGGCTAGGTATAAGGATGGGAAAGGGTCAGGTCTTGGGAAAAACTTTTCAGCGCAGCGTTAGCTTTTTTCTTTATTTGCCATCGAGAGCTTTTCTGTTTTTAAAGTTTGTCTTACGTAGAGTTCGTTTTGTAGTTTTATTCATTACCTGTGTAATGAATTAAAAGCATTCGTGAACTTGTAAATTATTAACGATCAGTTAAAAATAAACATTTCTTGGTTTGTAGAACAACATGATTTTACTTATTTCTCTTAATATTTTATTCAGATTATGCATCGTAATCTTAATTGAATTATAAATTGATAGCGTTGTTCTTTTTAAAGTACATTATGTAACATATTTATTTTCGATAATTCATGCAATCAGTCATATACAAATACGTTCGGATCCAAATTGAAATACAAAATTTAAGAAGAATTTCGTTTCAGTATCATTCATTATGAAATAATAAAATGCTTCGCTTAGAACCAACAAATTTTATATTCGTAAATTGAAATTATAACGCACAAGTTTATTGCACTTTTCAACTTTATGCATCATTATGTGTTTTATAATAATATACGAAATTTATGAATTTATGTCGTTCACTTTTATTATTTATCGCCTGTAAGAACAACTTTAACGGTACATTTTTGAAAATTTACCAAATTATCAGAATCTTACAAAGCATTTAAATTGTACTAGAGTATACTTGTACCTAGAGTTCGTTCACGTTCCATTGAAATACAGTCAATTCATTACAACAAAATGATTAATTGGAAAACTGTTGACAGTACAATAGAGATGAATAATCAACATACGCTTTAACAAAAGTGCACAATTAAATCGTGGCGAGCTTACATTGTTCGCTGCTCATTCCAAACATTTAACGGTTAACGCGCTACATTGGATTTACGTATTTCTTTCCAAGTATGCATTATTTCCATCTTTTTCCATCTCAAAGGACTGTCCATCAGAAGCACACCATCCTATCGCGAACGGTATCGTTCGCGCTGCAAAAACCCGCGATACTTTACGAGCTCCTCCTTCGTGAACGAATCGCATTCAAATTACCATCCGCGACCACGCATTCGATTCTGCTCATTGTTTGATTTCGATACACTTTCTAATACGCCCGGGCAGTTGCATTTCCGAAATGCGCGCGCGTAAATCAGCGATCGTCCCCTTCGCTCCCAGGCGAATCCTGTTGAGGATGACGCGAAAATTCCCTCCGTCTTCGTAGGAGCCTCCTCGAGTGGCGCAATGGCCCCTCCAACCCCCGCCTACGACAGTCCAATCCGCCCTCCGACTTTCACAGAGCGCGAGTTCGAGATTAAGCGTGATCACTTAATTTTACGAACCGCGCACACCTAGAAACTCATCGTGGATAAGCCGCTAAAGTTCGTCGCGGGGCCGCGGGGCGAAAAAGCGCGCTTTAGAAAGTCAAAGCCGCCGGGAGGCGATTTTGCGCGCGAGCGGCTCGTAAAAGAGCGCCGGGCCCGCGGGGATCCTCCCCCACCAGGTCGTCTCAGGGTGCTCGATCCACCGATAGCGAGGTACGGGCGAAAACATGCATAGTCACTCGACATCGCAGCCAGGCCTTTGCCCCTTCACCCAGGCGATTGTTACCCGGAGACGCTGTGCGCGCCTCGAACTCTCCCGCTCCCTCCTCGCATCACGAGAATGAGTCTTTGCCTTTTTACTATTGAAATCGATACCTATCTCAAGTAAATCTTTACGGCACAATGCTATATTGCCGGCATATCACTCTTTCGCAGTTTTTACCTTTTCAAAGGAGCTTATGCTTTCTTCCCTTAGTGCTCGCTTTATGCGCCATTCGATATTCGATGCATAAATTGATAAATCTGACGCATGCTTCGCTTTAATTGAACGTCGTGGACGTCGTTGCGAAGCGTCAAAAATACCGGCTTTTCTGGATTTGTGCAGTTTTGTCTTAAAATGTGAATTATTGAATTTTCATCTTAAAGTCCATAGTTTTGTATAGGAAAAAACTACAATTTGCTTACACATTATTCAGAGCTTTCTCTCTCTCTCTCTCTCTCTCTCTTATGAATAAATGATTATTATAATATCCAACATTGTATTTCTTGTATATTTAAATATACAAGCTTTAATAATTTGTCGAAATAATAAATTTAAGTCACGGTGTCAGTTACTATTTTATCGTTTAAGTAAAATTAACTCCTTATTATTCATTAGGGATAAATTTATTATAACATATTTACCCTCGAGATAAAAATATAAAACCAAATGGAAATCAAACGGATGACTTTTATCTATGACTTTTATTACGTTTATCAAATATAGTAATTTAATATATCTGTTAATATTATTAATATGCTTGTGTTAATACGTTATTTCTATTTTTCAACTAAATTAAAAACCCTCCAATTTTTCGTGCATTATGAATTGTTCTGAAAAATATGTCAAACCTAAAAATAATCACTATTTATGGTATAAAATAGTTTAACTTATTTCAATGAATAATTCTTCAATCGAATTCTTCGGTCGAATGTATGAAATTATTTCTTGTATTTTATTCAAACATTCAGCGTTTTAAATAAGAAATAATGAATTTCTCTGAAAACTGTTGGGACAATTTTTGGATTTAAGTTTAATTAAATTGCAGCTTATACGATATATATTTATTAAAAGTGGAAAATTTTCTGAATTTGGAAAGTCCAAAATTCTGAATACTTATTTTACAGTAAAATTTGAGACAATATGTACATCGATCTTATGAATAAAAATTTTATAAAACGCGACACGAATCGTCAAACTAATAAAGTAACTAAAGTAAATAAGAAAAATAGAAACTAATTAACAAGATATAAATTAGCTGTAAATAAGATGGTATTTATTTCCCAAACTTCTTGAAATTTAATTATTTTCATTGTCTACTGTTTAATCATTTTTTCACTTATTGATCCGTAATTATTCTTTATGATATGTCGCTGTATTATACCCATTGTTTTAAATATTAAGGTTATAATGTAGACGGCATAGTCTATATAAATTTAGTAATTTTAGTCCTCGAAAATCCCTACAAACTTGCATCTAAGTTATGACACGCTTATGATACAAGGGATAAATAATTAGAGAAAGTGTCTTATAATAGAGCAACTTATAATAATCATTGCTAATACTTGGGTAAAAAATCTTTTTCTTGGTAAAATCTGAATGCTTAATGCTTTCACTTTTGCAAGTTTAATAATAAAAGCATGATTAATCTTTCATATTTTATGATTGGATAAATCTCCTCATATAAACTCGTATCTAATAACTTATTGTTAAAAGATTTAAAATGTCTTATTTTGCTTTTTATTTTATTTGTACGTATATGTTTTTATATATTCTAAATATTTGATGTATATAATTATACTATGATTAAAATACCCACTTTATGTATGCCTTTATTATATAAGTTTAATGATTTGAAAACTATTGAATAGGTTCGAAATCGATTATCAAATGTAAACAATTTTGTCACAATAAAATTAAAACATTCTATATATGTAATGTAGTATTTTAAGAATTGAAAATAGTCTAATGAAATAATATAAAATTTCACACATAATCTTTTAAGATATTCCTACAGATATGATTGCACTATTATAAAAAATACTTGTTATGTAGATTTACATAAAAATTATCTAGTACGAATTTCGTTAAGTATAAAATTAAAAAATGTCTTTTGTTTCGCTCTATTTATTGCTTTTTATCGTAAGAGATAATAGGTAGAGGGGAGAAGTTTACATATAAGGATATAGTGGAAATGTGCTGGAAGCACCAAAGCTATTAAACGAACCATAAATCTTCCACGCAACAGTTTTTTTTAAGGAAATTCATAGATAATGCTTTTATCCTTATTTCAAAGAAAGTTCCAATACTTAAACTAACCATAGCCAGGAGAATGTGAAAGCGCTATTCGACCGACTCATTAATTGCAGAAAAAGACTACATTTTCATGTATATATATATATATATATATATATATACGTGCGTACAAAATGCTCGAAATCAATATTCCGATGAGTAGTCCTAAAATAATATTGTCGATTAGTTTCAAATCGGCTATAACTTTCCAAAAAGCAATCTTCATAATGCGAACAGCTTCGTGAGTTATGCAGAGCCTTTCATAGACTAATCGGCAACTTTCACATCCCTTAAGAACCACGTTTAAACATGAGTCTGCGATCACGGAACCTATTGTAGACGAATCTTAGCTCCCTCTTATTCTTTTTCTCTCGATGTTCGAAAGCGTCTCGTGTCGTAATCACGCGCGCAAACAATGGAGAGCGCGAGGGCAGCCGCGCACGAATGCATCGGAGCAACGATATTCCACGTGTTCTCGGGCCCCGCGAAACTGTCTTTAATTCAATGCGATTTAATCGGCGAAGGCGAGACGAACTGCTCGAGCGCGCTTATTGTTCTTGTGTTTTTTTTGGGCGTTTTGGATGATTAGGACGATTTCAAAGGGAAAGAAGCATGGGATGGGGGTGTAAGTATTTCGAGTGCATACGTGTACTTTTGTAAATAGATACTGAACAAAGAAAACTTGAGAGTCTGCGCGTCATTTTTATACGAAAGGCATCTCTGGTTATTAGAATGTGGCAACGCATGGGATTCAAACTTTAAATTAAGTTTTCAATGGAAGGTACAATTGTTAATGTATTATGGCATCGTAAAATATAATTTCCATAATACGATGTTGTGACTTTTTTAAATGTAAATCGAAACACGCTTAAACTGAGAAAAATGTGTAGCACGTGTGTGGCTATAATGAAATGAAATACTTTATTCGTACAATTGTAGATGCTTGCAATTTTTATCCAAAATATTTTACAGATGTCAATCTTTACTACCGCAGAATTCACTTCATATCATTATTTAATTTGATGAAACGTACTAAAATTTGCTATATTTCACAAACATCGTTTGATACAGATTTCTTCGTTTTTGAGAATAATAAGTTTACGACTAAACGGAATTATTGAATTAACAAGCTTATTACATTTGCTATGTACAAAATATATGACAATTTTGTATTAAAATAAATTTCTTTATTGACGCAAAATACTTTTATTTTTTTTTAATCTAAGCTATAAAATAATATCATATCAAGAATATTAGTACACATATAATAAATATAAAAAAGATGACTAGAATTGCTAGCACTATAATATTTTACGATATAAATGAATCATTTCTTCTGATTCAGTAATAATTGAAAATATGAATTTTGTTAATTGTAAATTATTAATAACTTTGTTATAGTTATCAAACTTTCAATCAATACATTCCTCTAGTTCTTTAGGTAATTGCTGAATATCTATATTATACGTATAAACAGCGTTGGTCAGCGATAATTAAATCTGAAAAATTATTTGAAAGTTAAAAATTTGTATCCACTTCTGTAACTCTCTTACACGAGAATAAAGGTGATATTAAATTTTATTTTATTCTGTTTTAGAATAGAAAGTGATATTGAAGTAGTTTTAGTTTCTCTATTGTTAAAGTAAAATATTCGTTTTAAAATTTATCATAGCTTTATATTCCAATACATTGCACATTATAAAATGGCTCTTTAAATTAATCTACAGATATAATATTACATAAATCTTGAAAATAACACACGAAATCATTACAGCTATTGCAATTACCTTCGGAAATTTATGTTTAAATTGTGGAAAATACATATTAGAATAATAATTTATTACAATTGGATTTGCACTTATGCGTTCTAGATATACTTACAATTACTTATTTATTACGTTATTTTAGACTGCATTTATACTAGACAGAAAGTTTTGCATTTGAAATTATGTTCTTAGATTTTCGCAAATTGAAATTCAATTTAGTTTACACATGTTTTCGCTTCATTTCGAAAAATTTATCCGAATAAATCTATTTTTACGTAATTTGCTTTACTTGCCGTCGGAATAAGTGTACAACATAACATAATAAGCCAATAAATCTAGCTTCTCTCTTTAAGTTTCCCAAAGAACAAGATAGAGTTGATAGTAAACGAAAATAATGTGGGAATAATGTGCGATGTATGGTCCAGTATCGAGTGAATATTATTAATACTGATTAACCTAACTGCCTAAAAGTAGAAACAATCGTGTCATGTCAGACGCGCTTACGTCAGCTGAAATAAAATTATCATTGATCCAACGTGCAACGCACAAGTTGACTACTTTTCGCTAACTTTCTAATTTCTAGATATTTTATAAGAATCACGATATAAATCACTCGACGATCCAAAGAAAAATAAGAAGAGCCCAGCGTCTCGGCTTCGTTATACGCCTCGACGGTGGCAGCGTTGCCGCAAAAGTCATCAATTCGTAATAAAGCGTCCCCGGGTTGGAAAACGGTGGGAATCCAACACCGAGTCGAGGCGCGACTCGCGCCCATGGAAGATTAATTCGCACGCCGCAGACAGACGTCTGAAGCATTAAATTCCAAGGCTGCGAACACGAAAAAAATAACGCTTATCCACCCTCGCGTTTATTCTATCTTCTATTCCTGCGCGGTTCGACGAGTATGCGATCGATCGATCGAGGTTGGCGTGCGCGCGACCCTCGCGAGTCTGGCTTTGAGCGACATAAGGCAGACTGCGGTTCAATTTCTGTGAATTTCGGGCCGACAGAATTATACTCCGAGGTCTGGCTCATTGGAATTCACATAATTAATAATTAATAATAATTCGCATAACGTGGATTTGTTGGAAATTCGCATAGGTTCGCGATTTGTTGGATGATTATTCTTTCGAAATATGGAGATAAATTAGAAGCACCTAACGGTATTAATGTTTTTAGATTATTTACCGACTGACAAAGAACTTAATCCTAAAAGTTCTTTGCTATGAATGTAATGTTGCAATAAAATATGTGTGTCTTTAGATACTCGTTATTACAGTTTCATGTAACAATTTTAGAAATTTAAATCCTTTTATAAATATAAATAATTCGAATTTAATTCATATCTTCTTTTGATGAGAATTATTGCCGAGGAATAATTGTAATAAGCATTATTAATAGTATACGTAAAACTCTGTAATATCCTTGTAATAGTTGCATTTTATTGTTTTTCTATAACTTGGTTGCGAGTTGCGGGTCTTAAAATACTTTTACCGTGATATTAGATTAAAAATAATTTCATAATATCGAAGACTTACATTTTCTCTTACATCTATAAAAAATACATAAATTTACATGAAATTAAATTCATTAAACTAATTACTTTTGTATTCAGAAAATCATTAAAACCGAATGTATATCTAACACATAGGTGAATGCAACAAAGAAGAACAAAATTCTACACATTTCATGTTTTTATTATAAATTCCATATATAAGTCACCATATTCTCACACAAATTATTTATACTTTCTTTCCTTTACATTTTTGCATGTCTCATTTACGAAGTTTTCAACAAAATTTGTTTGAATCAAAATAAATTGAAATACTTTATTTGAAAACTATGAATCAGTTTGGGCAAAAATAATATTCAAATTGAGTTTTATCATTGAAAATTCATATTAGATTCAAATTTCCATTCATTCAATGAAATTCTAAGTAATCAAGATATTATTTTAGTATAAAAGTCTTTGATACGTATAAAACCTTTGATTAATTAAAAAAAAACTCTTAACTTCGTATCAAACAGTAAAAGATACCTATTACTATTCTATTTTGTATAATAATCTGCTTGAATGGAGTTTAAGTTTTTACTGATATCAAAGATCCGTTCTCTTTGGAAGTAAAGTATTCATTTTGTACTCTTGTAGATTTAGAGAGTAGAAAAGGTTCTGTACAATCAATTTCTATCGGACAGGCCATTTTAAACATTAAATCATTTAAACTAATAAAGTGGGAACTTTAATTTTATATCATATGAATTCAATAATTAAAATTTCTCCACAATGGAGATGAAAAAGTAGTACTTTAATTTGTCTTGAATATTTTATTTTCTTAAACAACTATTGATTTATGTCACTAGTACACATTTCTCAGCTCTACTGGTTTTAAAAATTTATTACCTTTATTCAGTAACACATATTTTGCAAAGATAAGAATATATTTAAAATTTACTTGATGAAAAGAATGTAAATAGTACGTAAATGCATTTATTATATAATAAAAACATTATTCTAAGTTGTAGAAATTTCTTGTGGATATTGTATGTTTTATTTTTTAATGTTATATTCGAATATAATGTATAAGTAATTATAATGATGAGATTCCAATTATTGCGTGTAATTTTGTATTTTCTGTTTGAATAATTATCTATCATTAATTTTTTTACATTTCAGGTAAATTGCAGAAATTATTACATTACTAAATCTTCTTCATTACGTAAGTTTAATATCCAGTTTTAATATATCTATATTTGTATTCAATGAGTACAATAGTTAAAAGACATACGTATAACTGGGAAAACATATTTTAATGAAACATCACAATATAAAGAATGTATTCATACTCATAAGATTGCATTTAAAAATGTAGCTTTTCGGGCTCATATTTTTGAAATTAATAACTCAGAAAAAATTTGTTTTAGTAAGTATCTAGAATTAAACTTAGTATCATATATATTCAAATGTATGTAGATATCTATAATACTGTCTACATATAATACTAATACAATATGTCAGTACAGACTGTAATAAGATATGACTTTTAAGAAAAATTTCCGCTATTCAGATCGTAAAATTAAATGAATTCTAGAATGTCTTTCTAATGTCTAAAGATGAAATGTAATCCAATTTTATATTACATGTCTCGATTTTACATATGTAACATTTTTATCCTATTGGACACATGTTTCAATATAAACGTATCAACTTTTTATAAAGATGAATAACTATTTATAACGTTAAACCTACCGACCATGCTACAAATGATTAACTAGTCAAGACGAAAATGAACTAATTAGTATTTACAACCTTAAATATTTCAAAAAAAAACCACCAATTAAAATTTTTTATTTTATATGACACAATGTTATGATCTTCTTTGTAAAATAATACATTGCATTAGTATGTTGACCCGTTTCTGCGTTATTTTTACGTTTTGTAAATCAAATTCTCAAAAGAGCTTCATCTCGTGTTCGCTTTCAAATTCTACGAGTAATTTCTGGACTATGTACAGCATCTATGAATTAAATGGTAATTTTAGTAAAAATGTTTACAATACTGTGTCTTAAGAAAAGAAAATTGCTATGTCTATACAAAGAGAATAGCTTTAGAAGATTACGTTAATTATGTTCTACACCCAAACTAGTAACTGCAACTATAACGCTTACAAAAATATTATGGAAACGATATTTTGGGAAGTTAATCTGTTATAAAGTAGACTTTTACAATATTTGTAATAAAAGGTATTTAAACACAATGTTTTTATAGAAAATTTTTATACGTGTTTGAAGAATCTCCAAGTTTTTGTGTTATCGTCACTCTCCCTCGTTCCCTTCTTCTCATTTAACCTTTTTCGTACATTTTTCAGAGAATTAATAAAAGTACAAAAGAATTTAAAATAAAAAAAATATAATTAATATAATTTACAGAGTTTTTGGTAGTGTTATTAATCATGTATATTTGAACGATCGGAATATTTAATTATTCGCTTCGATAAAATACATAATTTTAGGAAATCATTTATTAAGCGTAGATTTAAATAACGAAATTATTTCATTAGGAAAAAAAAATTACATAAAATTAGTGACTTATGATTTAATCGATTTAAAATAATGAAACTATTCTTAAAATATTAAATCAATGTAGAATTAGATATTTTCAGAACTTTATGGCTTACTCCGTTAGATATCATTTCGTAAATTGCTTTCTAAATTTAGAAAAGTGGTTTAGCAATCGTAAATAATTACCTTTTGAGATAAATATAAAATCCTCAAAAATCTTCTGCTAATGGCTTGGGCAAGTTCATATGAATAATGGTATAATTTAATGAAATTTAATATCACATATTAGATTTGAGCATCAACTTGCATCTTTCTCAAACATATTAAAATTACAAACTAACAATTTTTAGAATATAAAGTCATTTAATTTATCGATTTGAAACTATTCCGATTCCGATACATAAATATTTACGATCTAAGGTATCATGGATTGCAATATATACATCGTGCACGATATCAATTTATTTTCCGAGTATAATAATGAACTGAAACATAAGATTTTATGCTTTTGTTTGGATATAAGTAGGGAAACCCGTGTAATATCGCTACCATGGTTTGGATGATGCACGTGTACAAATGCTTATGCATCATTGCGAAACTCCCCGTACATCGTCCTAACGACGAAAAATGTTTATAAACGCGCAAGGAGAATAAAAGAAGAGCGGTTTAACCTAGCGTTCAGGTCTGTTAGCACTGGGGAAACTAATGAAGTAAGAAGATGGGGGCAAGAGGTGGGTGAAAAAAATGAAAAACGTCCTTCACGAATTTCTCATTTCATTGAACAAAGCAATATGGGATCATAATTGAGCCTTTGATGACCTGGCACGCGTCCCTTACGACCGCACAATGCATATCAGGCCGAGATCTATAGGCGTACACAGGCCAACCACTACCGTGTACATTATGCCAGTGAAGGCGCCCGGAAGACCTTGAATTCTGCACCGCTGTTGCAGCATCGACCCGAAGAACCGCTATAGAGCCGCTGTCGTCGTCGCGGTCGCTGTCGTTGCGAGCTTTGTACCTTCGTCGCATTTCGAATCCCCGCATCATAAGTTGAATATCTGCGGGAAAACTCCTCGTCTTGAACCGGCGATTAATAGCGATACTCAACTGCCCCGGCTGAGTATTAATTATCGGTACCTGCTTCCTTACACCGGCAGACACGTGTCTGAATTCCAATTTTCGAAAATTATACCGCCTGTTAAGCGAGCTATTAAGTATTACTGTAATTATCCTCGAAATTTTTGTGAAAGGGCGCTTTTCAAGTCTTTCAAAAGATCGCTCGAATGGAAAAATATCGTCTGCTTTTGTTCTTCGAAGTATTCATTTTTTCCCCTCTTTCCTGGTGCCCCGATATGTATTTTCAGAGCTTCTCTCCTGTTCACAAAGTATAATCGCGAAAATTTAAGCCATCTTGTATTGTTAAGGAGGACGCGACTGAAAGATTTCGTGTACAGTTCGATATCTTAAATGACGACATCGAACTGCGTTCGCGAAAAAGCCGAAGAAGTTCTTGAGTGCATTTTAAATATTTTTATTAGAAATAGTACGTGAAATTTACACGCGCCCTAATATATGTGGTAACTCGAAGAAAATGTCAATCAAATTAAATTTATTCTAAAAATGCTTTATGACACTTCATCTGATAATAATTCAATTAAAATATAACCTGGCTTATCATATATTTACTCGTTTCTTTGTTTGTTCAAGTTTACATAAGGAAAAAAATTGAAACGAACGTAAGCTATAACGAGTCCATAACCAGTTCCTAGAAATTATAAAAATGTCGGGTAAAAAGTTGATAGTCCTCTCGCAAAACAAAATCATCGTCGGAATAAGTAATAATCCATTGCGCGGAGGTGAAAGCTGCCGGTATCCAGTCGCGATAAGCCGGTATTTCTTACATTGATAATCGAACGAATTTCACGTAATCGACGAGGATCGATATCGTAGCAGGACCCGCACTTTTATCCATTACGCAAGCGCTCGGAAGGGGAAAGTGTCGTAGGCCGCGGCTGATTAGAAAGTGCACGCACGTACGCGTATCTCGTACTTTGCTCGAATTGTAATTGAGTTGCGGCTCGGATGGCGTAAATGCGCTTAGATTTGTGTCGGTCCCGTGACTCCGTTATCAGAATTATTAAGGGAATTCCGAGGCGGGATATGCGTCGATGGATGCGAAATCTTTCACCGCGCCATTATACCGATTGTAAACGCTGTTACAGGCGCAATGTTTCTACTTACGCTCCCCTTCGCATGCTCGCACTGCTGTTGCAAGAAGCCGTTGGCCACTTTACGTTTCGTCAACAGACGTAAGAAAATTATTTGTGATATATACGAATAATCGTTACGTTCAGTATCGGATAAGAGAATCGGTGTCTGCAAAAATTAACCTAACCTTTTAAATGTATACGTGTAACGAACTAACAAACGAACCTACAAGGTAAAAGTAAGTGGCTTGATATCTGCATACAAGTTTCGTAAAGTAACTTACGTATCCGTTAAGTTTAGAAATTGTTATTATCGAGAGGGAAATCGTATTCCATTACCCACATTTGCTTATTACCTTGTAGTTCTAATCAGATCAAGAATTTGGTAAAGTCCGAGAGCAATTTTTAAATGGATAATAAAGTAGAAGTATTTATGTTAATTATACGATAAAACAGACTATTTGAAGCAAATTAGAGCCTCTTAAGCTGCTAAGTTGATATTCGCAGGAGCATTAAAAGAAAATCAATCGGTATTTTTCGCCATCGGTGAGGTTACAGGAGTCGATATAGGCAAAGCTCCTTTTACCATTTACGACTGATCAGAAAAAGTCCCCATTCTTTCGTTCTACCAATTACACGTTAAATTGTCGAGGTCATTTGCATAATGTAATTGAGCCAAGGTAATAGCAGCGATCTAAATAAGCGCAAGAAATATGAGTATCGCGGTGTTTTGCCCATCATCGATACGCAGAAGCTCTAAAGAACTCGACATAAATTAAATCCTTTCGCTCGAAAAAAGCCTCTCTCGCGTGTATACACACGGTCGCGCGCGCGCGCGCGCGCGCACACACACACACACACACACACGTAGCGCGGGCGCACAAACGCCTCCCCGACAAAAATGACGATTAACGAACGAGATCCAAGTGCACCACGAGCATCTACCTTATTTTCCCGTCTGTATGCTTTCACTACAATGTCGGGCCTGTATTTTTACCTGCCGACGGCAAAACCCAGCGCGCACATCCTACGCGTCTGGGCCTTGGAGCGGACTGCTCGAAGGCTTATCTGAGTCGAGGAAAGCATCGTTCCATTTTCCATGGCTGGAACGAACGACTCAAATCCATTAGCGGTGTACCATCCTCTGAGATACTCCACGAGATAAACGCGTATAAAATCCCGGGCGACGCGAGCGTAAAAACGACTCGGCATCGCCGTCCCCGACGTCGTATGAGCGCAATAAAACCCGATATAATAAGATCGACCTGCGCGATTCTCAATCGGCGTAGAGTCGGCCGTGTGCCCACGTGCATTTAGAAAGCGCTCTACATTTTCTCATGGAAAAGGACGTTTTCGTAAAAAATCGATGCCTCCTTGTATGCCTCGCCGATTCATCCTCGGTTTCACGTGTGATGGCTCGCGAGATGCGAGGATACGGTTCCATGGCCAATTTTATAAGGACGTTTATCGTAGACAGGAACTAACTCTGTTCTTTTATTTTTTCGCGTTTTCTTCGTTACGTAGAGGAACATTATTTGTCGTCGCCAAACGGGGACACTGGCGCACTTTGAAAGTTACGATTATACGCCCGTTCGGGTTACAACCGTAAGGTCAAAGTGTGACATTGCGGGCCTTGAAAGAGTTTATTAGAAACTTCGTAATAGCTTGTTCGCTTTCGTATTATATTTCCGTTGGTTTTCTTTAATGATACTCGAGATCTATCGAGTTATAAATGAAAATGCATCCTAATAGTGGCAATGCAAACGGAATAGAAAATGCCTCTTATGGATCGTGTGCAATTTTTATACGAATAATAATTAAAGCGAAAATAGCGGTACTTATTTTATACGAGACATGCGTTCCCCTTCGATTTTGAGCTACTTATACTTATTTCCAAAGCTTACATGCCAGTCGCACAGTAAGTATCCTCTCTAGAACTAATCTAAAATCCTACATCTGTGAATCGTCGACAGCATTCCGGCACTGCAACTTCTATCGTTGCCGTACGATTGCAGGCATTTGTAAAAGCACTCGTTCACCCTGAAATTTATGCAGATGCATTAACTAGGCCATGCACTATTGCAAAAGTCTTGATCGTACGAGTGTCCCACATTGCGAACACTTTTTTCAAGCGGAGGAGGTTTATTTCGCTCTCGGGTCGCGGGAAAATAAGATAAGCTCGTACTCTGAAGGAACTTCTGCTTATCCGACGTACAGTGATAACATTTATTTGTCAAAAATTAAAGTAAAAATGGATGGAAAAACCGAAAAAACGAGGCAATATTGTGAAGAAAGTCAGACAGAAACGAGAGAAAGTAAATGATATACTAGGCAATGAGAGTCGGATTACATTTTTCATTAATTGCGTGCACGACATTAAGCACATATATAATTTATCAAGCGATACTTTCAGAATATAGCATTTAAACAATAAATAAGGAATAAAATTATAATTAAGCGTAATTTATTATTGACATCAAACAGGATTAGTGTTTTTTTGAATGACGTTCTTATAAATGCATCATTTACACGATACACACGCAGAGAAAGAGAGAGACATACGACACATAAATTCTTCAATCACAATTCAAATAATTCTTTTATCTGGCGATAATATTTAATGTAAACCACTCGTGCTATTGCGTATTATTGATTACGTATTCAAATTTCTATCCATTTTTTATTATAAAATATCGATAGAAAGCGAATTAAATTAATGATGTGAATAAGTTGTAGTTTTATTAACGTTATTTCACAATGAATAGTGATAAAAAAGTGTATTTAGTTAATTTGATCTTTAATAAGATTATAACTTCCTCTTATCAGAATTAAATTGTGTGATTATCCTGTTCATTTCATATAACATTATAAATGTACGTTATGTCTTTTACAAAAATACATGTTTTCATTTTTAAAATTAAAATATATGACGAGATTGATTTATTTTTCTTTCGATATTCAAAGTAAACTGTATTATAATTATTGCAATTCACCATAAAACGTTGAAAAACGATTACGCTGATAAACACATAAACATTGATAAATTGTAACGAAAAAAATTTTAGATTAATGAGATGTCCGTACTTAGTATAAGAAAGTAAGTAAACCTTATAGTAGAAATAATAATAATATAGCTAGATATAAAATTATAGGTAACATACGAGTATTAAATATGTCGAAAATCAAATTATTAATTAAAATTTTCAATCAAAAGTTGCTTTAATTAAGAGAAAACGTCACCTTACGATCTTTTCTACTAAGAAATGGGTGTATTTCTAGTATACGTATCTTCCACTGGTACTTTACGTCATACGCTCACGTATTTCGTTTCCCTTCATTCCTTATCCGATTTTCTACATTATATACTCAGAAGATTATCTCTTATGAAAATTCCATCTTTCATGATGTGCTACTTCTACAGTACAGAATTAAATATTGAATAAATTGCAAAATTTGTGCTTCGTTACATTAAAACTATACTTTGAATTTGATTTCATATTAAAAAATAATAAAGCAATGGCTAATGGATATTTAAAATAATTTTGCCGTTAAAACTGTGGAATTGGTTAAATCAACCCTGTTAAAAACTTTCAATTTGACCATGAGCCAATATCTAGTAAAATAAGTGTATGTTGTTACATACATTCAAAACAATTGACAATTACTTTTCGTAACTTTTAATGATACTCGTACAAATAAGTACCATGTACGTTATATTTCTAAATAACTTTGAATCATTGATGCCGTTAAAACTGAATATTATTATCATTATAGAACATAGAGGCGTTTATTTAAATTAAATTCTAATAGAAAGTACTAATTTTACTACTTTTTTTATTATCCATGTATACACATGATACTGAAACGATTGAATATCTAAATTAAATATTATTATTAAAATTAAATCTAATAGATTGATAAAAGTCTTTCAATATTTTATATAAGAACCTGACGAATGTACTTAATTAAAATAACTAATCTTGATATACAAAATCAAACCAAAATAAGGATACATTTACTGTTTAAGTGAAATGTTTGCTTTCAAATGAGCCTAATTTAATAATACATTTAACGAACGCAAATTACGGATGTTTACAAAAGAATGAATCCGTGAAGAATTAATCTGCTTGTAGGTAAATATTATATAAAGTACTATTTTTATTACTTTATAGCATTAAATTACTATGCAAACCAATTAGCTAAGATTTATTTTAAGCTATTAAAAGGAATATTTTTAAATCGAAGTAGACTCTACAGTATGTTGTTAAAACGTCTAAATAATAACATATTGTAAATTTAACTCTAATCAACGACTTCTACTTTCGGTATTTACTTTCATATAACGTGTTTTATTAATAGCTTCTAAACTTACAATTTAGGTATTGATACAGTGGGTTTCCACTTTTAAATTTATTACTAATGAATTTTTAGTAAAAAATACTATACAGCGATATAATTAGTGCACTAATGGAGTGGACTAATAAGAATGGAATAAGGAACAACCCCTTGAGAATAATGATTAATTAACGTGGTAATTCTTGAAACTACAGATTTTTCAGCTATCGAGCAATGTAAACAGCAAGTCTTCCGATATTGCGCCGTTTATCTATATATCACATAAGGATTTGCGTAATATAAAATATATCGTTTTAAGCTAAATCAATTACTGTTTTTTGTAAGGTCAATAGCTGCTTTATTTATTATTCGAATCGTAAAACTCGTAGCGATAGGTCATTTACTTTTAAAAAGAAGATACCATTATCATTAAATCATGAAATTCAAATTTTAAAAGTTATATCCACATACGAAGTAGCAAAATTCACGACCTGTAGTCCGATTCAACGTATCCTTGGTTAAAAAATTCGAGTAGTTACGCTATTAAAAATATTAGTTTCTAGTCGATTTATTTTTCCAGCGATTCAACGACTTAAAGTAACAAAGAATGTCTAAATTAATAGAAAAAAATCTAAATGAATAGCTTCCGTTAAGGTATCAGTCGATGTTCTCCTTGACAAAGAGTACTCGATTAAACGAATCTCCTAAGCTCTTCGTAATTTTCTGCAACGAGTTAAGCCTCGTTCTTCCGACTATTTTATTCACACGAATCGTGGAGTCTAGACCGCGGTATTTTAATTAATTCGATGTTCCAGAGCGACATTATCATTGAAGAAGACGCAGAACCAGGATTACGGGCCGGGGCAGGGGAGGGAGTGCAAGGTGTAACAGCTGTCGACGGCGCAGTAAACGTACGATTATGCCACGGAGACGGCACCAAGGAGAAATTGGATGTCCGCGAGGGTGGCTGCGAGAAACGACGAAGACACCTCCACGCGCATATCGAATTGTACACGCGCGTCCGCTGGCACCAATTCCAGAAGTTATTATGCCGCTGATGGATTACTCGGAAAAGTCGCGCTCGCGTGACTCGAGCGTAGGTGCATTTTACTGCATCGCGGCGCGTGGATGCAGATTTTTATCCCGCGTCCCACCCGCGACTCCTCGTGTATCGTGCGAAAAACGGTACGTACCTGCTTCGTGCGCCGTTCCATCTTGTTGCGGTGGATTTGCGATGTGTTCGTTGTGTTACTTTATATTTGAATGCATTATTACGTTCTTTCATTGTCAAGCCTTTACGTGTTCTGCGGCATGCAGAAAATTAGTAATCTGCAAATTGGAATAATAAATTTTTTACGACCCCTGCACTACATCCTATCAGCAATTTCGATCGTTTAACCAATTAACTGTATAGCACCAGTTAAATTATACGAGAAAATGCGTATATCTAAAATAAGCTGGAGTACAGATTAATCTTTTTCTCTTTAAGCGAGCCTGAAGAAATTGGAGCAGTTATCAAGCTGGTGAGAAATTTCAGTTGGAAAATTATTTGCCAAACGTTATTTATAAATTAATTAGGATTGAATGCACATGATATGCTCCGCTACCGATCACGGTAGGAACGTTAAAATTTTAGGTCACGCAGAGAAATATTCAAAGCAATAAATAGAAACTTAATGAGAGGTTTGATGCTTTTCGAATAACAGATTTTGCGATGCAGTTTATGCAAACAAAGTTCTGAACGACGTTCGTCTGTGTAACATTTTACATCGATACGATACTTGTACAAAAAAATACGAAAAGTGAAATTTTATTAATAGATAACGAAACTTGTTGGCGTTAATAATGTTAATTTATAAGCCGCTTTATAAATTCCTACCGATCCTACGATTATGCGAATCCGAGTTTTTGCAAACGATCAAGTATGTCATCGCTGATTTATTGTTCAACGGTTTTCAACTATTCAAACTTCTGCGAATGTTCTACCTGAATCTCGTGTTTTTAATAATATTCATAAATAGGTACACGGAAAGCGTTACTGCTGCGTGCAAAATTCGATTTCTCAATTTTACAGCAATAATTTACAATGGATTATAATAAAATTGGAAAAGAGCATCTTCAGCTATGCAGATCAATATTTCATTGTAAGAAAAAGCCTTTACGGTATATTTAATGGAAAATATTTAATATTTCCATAAATGGCTAATATATGCCTCATTAGAAATAAGAAAAAGCTAAATATCTGCGAGTCATACGCGAAGAATGAAGAGCGGAAATGAAAAAATGAAGAGGGTATCCTGCGAGTGCGTACTACCCAAATATCATCCGCGGATGTCCATAATAAACAAGACCGGATCGCAGGTTCTTATAGCTGCATTAGTAACACCATTGGGAGAATAAAATATTCCTGCCGTCTAGGGTGAGCATCGCACTTAACGAACAAGAAACGCAATGAAGCTCACACGTACATTTATACCGCCGACAGACTCGCTTCGTAATACCCACGATGCGGAAAAGCATCTTTTTACGGGAGTGAACGCATGCGCGTTTTCAAGGTTTTTTTGCGCGCATCATCTTACCCTTATATATTTTCGATTCGAGTCTTGTCTCGGCGCTCGCGATTGCTGCTTACTTGGCTACACTTCACCTCCCTCATCGCCCTATGTTATTCGCTAGAAAGGAAAACAGAGAGAGAGAGAGAGAGAGAGAGAGAGAGAGAGAGAAATAAGGAGCGCAACGGAGAAGAGCGAGTATCGTAATTCGCAATTTGCCCGAGCATTCACCTTCGAATTCCCGTTAGCCCCGCGTTCTTTCTACATACATATGTACATGTGTGCGTGTTGCGTCGTCGTTACTCTCGCATTGATGCAGTCAATGTATACAGCTGCGTAATTTTTGCGAATGCCGCCTCTCCTCGTAATTCCTCGCTATGTATCTTTATGCGCTTGCTTTTCACGTGCTTCTGATCCTTCCCCCGTCAAAATTTCATTACTATATTTTTGTTTTCTTTGGATTAAAGCTTTGTTGTTAAAGCTTTAAAAAAACAATTTTTTTTTAATTAAGAATATTTTAAGTACGTGTCACATGCAACTTTTACACGCTGTTCTTTCTTTGATTATGTTACTCTGTTTATGACACGAGTTTTATGTCTCTTTTTATTATAAAAGCTTTGATAGCTTTTTATATTTACTCTAATACTTTTATCTTACGTATTGGTTATGTATTTGTTTAAGAAAATTTATTTTGAAAAAACTTATTAAAACTTGAATAATATCTATAAAATATAGAAATAAATTCTAAATGCAAGAATTTTAGATTCTTACTTATAATAAATACATTGTTATAAGTTATTATTTGAAAGAAGCCATTGAATATAAAATCATCTAATTCTATATTGCATATTTCATTAAGAAAAACCTAATTATGTAACTATATGTAATTATAATATAATTGTCTGAAAGTATAATATATATAAGTTTAAATATAAGATTTAAAAATATTGTACTATTTATTTTGTGCGTATAAGTGATAGTATCAAATATTATCAATTTTCTCGAAGATGTTAATGGGTAGATAAAAAGTTCGTCTACCATTTATATGCAATTTCTTTAATATACTTACTCGACATTCTTCATATTAAATTTTATTTTTAAAAAATTCCTAAATTGTAGACAGAATCTCCCACGCAAAATTTTACTTCCGCATAAGGAAGATCTCTCGAGAAAAATAGTATCTTATTATACTTGGTACTCGTCTACTCACACGTGTACGAACTTCTTATTTTATCTGAAGAAATTTCATCAGGTCTCTCTCTTTTCTTATCGAATGCGGAAGTACATAATTTTTTTAGTTATAGTTCTGCTAGTCTTCAAGAGGCGGAATAAGTTTGCGAGTTCAGCTAAATAAACTGAAATATTATATAAAAACGAAGGTGTTCCTTTAAAAGTATGATATCATTGATTCTAAGTTTTATGAGTAACGAACTACGGCTTAATGATATAATTCTATCTGCCGAGAGTAAATGACCATATCTTCCAGATGTTAGATTAAAGCTTCTTTTACAGAGTTATTAAGGTGTAAAGTTTTACGCTATTTACCTTGTACTCTGATTGTACATGCTCCAGTGCTTGTAAATTCTTAATCAAGATTATATTTTACCTGAATAAAAGTTCCACTATCATTTACAGACTTAAAATACACTTAAAATCGTGCTTCATAAATTGCTTCTTTAACGCAGTGTACAACAAATTTGAAAAGTGTACTCGCACCTCTCTAAATAAGGATGCATTTGTTCTCATCTCTAAGAACTAACGGACGCTTATTTAAACATCCAGAACAAGAATCGCTCTAATAGCGACTCTCATGCATTCGAGGCTATAAACCCTTTATGCTTTTTATCGTTTCGCTGAAAAAATAATGTTTCTCTCATAAAGGGCAAAATATTCTCACATTTTTCAAGGGAAGATTAGAATTATTGCAACTAATGCGTTTCACTTATTTGTCTAATGGTCGTTAAGAAATATTCATTCTTTCAAGACTTTAGTTTGACGTAAACTCTTTAAGAACTGTGATTTAGATCTATAAATGAATAGGTCTCTCATTATGTACTTTTAATAAAGTTACTCTCACTGGAGTATATTGGTGTATTGGTATATTCAGTTGATCAGTGAAAGTGTCAGGGCGTCAAAATCTTTACACGTCGGATGAAAATTTTTACGAGCGTTTTATTCTCGGAATAGAAACAGCAGATTTTGAGAGACAGTCCACACTTTCTATAGCCATTTACGGATGGATTGAAGACACGTACGATTGATGCTTTTTAATAGCACGAGCGATCTAGTTGTTGAAACTCGTTTTCAGATAAAAGCCAATGTTTGTCAAATGCTTAAGATATAGATTTATTTTCATATGGCAAAGATTTATACACGATCAACAAGATTAAGCATATAGAATTTCACTAGCAGAAACGTTTAAATCATTTTAAATATTTAAAATATTGTACGAAGCAATGTTGATATAATTCACGGAATATTCTAACTGTTTTGCGTCAAACGTGTGTTTTTAATACTTTCTATATATAAAATTCAGGAACACGTCTTTTCTAAAATATTGCACATACATCCATTAATGGTAAAAGAGGTTGATAATCGTATCTTACATATGCATTTTGAACAGATCAGCTGAAAAACAGGAAGGCTTATAATGTATTTCTACTACTATCAGATATTGACGCTCTTCGTGGTAATGGTTGTACTACTGAATAAAATGGAATCGTGTATTATGGAATTGCAGTTACTCATACTATTTTTCGAATAATTATGTGCAGTCCAGAGCCTCGTAAAATTATTGTTCAAATGATATTACTACGTGTTTCCAGATAGAATCAATAGTTTTTCAAATATAATACTTGAAACTTACAATGAAAGTGTAAGAAAAAAATTATGTGAGTTCTAATTTTATCTTCTAAACGGCTTCGAGTACTCAAAATTATCTAGTAACTTAGGTACATGGACCATAATTTTTTATCCTGCACTTTGTATATGATTCTTTATGATATTGTCCTCAGACCTAACAAAGAAAACGAAAGGCAGGTTTAGTTTCTGAATAGCCATCGGATATAGCGAATGACACTTTATCTATACTGAACTGCACAGTTATTAGTCAAATATATTTATTCACATTTCTACATACATTTTTCAGATATTCAAAGTACACACTTTAATCTCTCAATTCATTTTTTCCTTTCACAGAATTTTCTTTTATAGAACTTATAAGTATTAAAAAATATTGATAACATAACGTAACTATTGGAAATTTCTATAATAGAGCGCGGTTAAATTAAGTTTATAAAGTTACCAAACCTTTTCATTGTTTGATTACATATTGAGTACACAACATGTAATTTAAATTTGTAAAAATTTAAATTACATAATGCACATAACTCGTGTATGAAAAGCTCGTCCAAAATATTGGTGGATGTAATAAATAGTTTTTTAAATAGATTTTCATGGCCATGCTTTTTATTTATTAAAAAATATTAATTGAAAAATATTAAAATTTTTTTCTTCTTTTAATACATACAAAGTCTAGGATAAATAAAATGCGGCTGTTTATCATTTACGCAGCTTTTGTTACAAATAGCCATTGTTTACTATTTTTTAAAAAAATACAATGGATTCAAAAAATTACATAAAATATTGTTTTCTGCTTTTCGAATAAAGATTTTTCGGTTATTGAAATGATTTTCGAAATTTTAATATGCCTTTTAGATTCAACGCGCTATTATTTGGAAAATACAGCTACTATTCACACACATATGTACGTATAATATACATTTATAACAGCGTATTCACATTTTATGAAGTTTCTATAAATTTAAAAATATTTTGGTCAAACTAAAAATAAATGAAAACTAATAACACACATAAATTTCGAGTGTATATATTTTTTAGTTGACAAGCGTATACAAAGTATGGAAAAAGCTCCACTGCAAATTTTGCTATATGCAAAGGAATAATATTTAAAGTCAACACTCATAGCCAACTTGCTTGAATCGTGAACTACTTTTTCAATACGATCTTATAAAATTCCACCTAATATGAGTATCAACCGCGTAAGGGCCTAAATGTCAAGGCACTTTTTGCTCCACCAACCGATAGCAGCAGGTAAAACGTGTAAGAGAAACCCAAGCGCCAAGACAACCAAAACTCCTCGATTTCCTCTCGGGAAGATACACGGATTGTCGTGCGAAACCAAGTCGAGCATCTCCAAAGCTTCTCTTTTTCCTCTATGCCGCCGGCGAAACTTTCCTCACGGAAGTTAATTAATGCGTGCGGAGGAGTCGGAGGACCTGGCGACGTAAGGTATCGCGAGCTCATGTGTTGCACCGAAGGCGCGCGAGATATTTTCCTCGTATATCCTACTACGTACATATATCCGCGTGATGATAACGATGAATTATATTAATCTGTCTATTTGCCGACTGCAGAGAGAAATCGTAGTCAACGAGGTGTGCGTAATTGGACAGTACCGGCGATCGCGTTATTGGAAAGTTCCTTGGATTTATGATCCTTTGTGCGAGTACGCGAGAACGTGCGCACGTGGGTGGATGCATACTTTCGCCTCCGTTGCTATTTTTCGACGTTGGATTCTTTCGATGGATAATTACTATTGTGATGCACATTATTGAGGGCGGTATTTCTCTACATTGGACAATTGAGATTAGGTGCTGATTATTTTAGGGCTCGACTCTTTTATTTGCGTATTATATGTAGTCCCATTTATAGATCAGGAAAATCATTTTAAAGGAGTAGTCTGTATGTCTAATATCTTCAAGTATGTATTGACAAAAATACCGTAATGTAGTATATTACCTTATAATTATGCAAGAAGTAATAACGAAACGTGTTTTTGTATTTCTATATGAATTAAATTAATTAAATATTTATAATCGTATTATTGCGTATTTACGCAAAAATAATGCATTTCTGAAGGATTTTCGATGACTAACTTATTGATTTAGTTCGATTAATATAATTGCATATATATGAAATTGAATATTGTGATGTTGATGTTTTCCGTCTATAAATGTGCAAAGTACTTTTTCAATTTATCATACTTGTTACTCAATATTGGTTTAGATTTATAATATATATGTTGACCTAAAAGTTGTATCTCATAACGTTAATAATACAAAGTTTCCAATCTTTATTGTCAATATTGTCACTGTATTCAAGTTATATTGTGTATATAGTATATGCTTGTTCAGTCGTGTAAGCAATTACTTGTACTCTGCCTTACACTCTTACGTCACTACGATACTATTTTCGCTTAGTTCCGTCTGTATCATAACTTATACTAACCGTTAGTTCAGTTTCTCTTTACGTTTGGAATTTTAAAATCAAATTTCTACTTTGTTAATAGAGTGCATTTTATGAGATTTTTTCATAATTGTGCAGTGAGAGGGAATTTGTAAAGATATATGAGCAAATGAACGATACCCATTATTTTATAAATATCATCAATAAAGTTAAAAGACTTTTAAGGAGAAGTTTATATATAATTTTATATGTGATATGATTTTCCTAGTAATACTTTAAAATATCGCGTTATTCGAATTTTTATGAACAAACATTTCAGACTAAATAATAATAACTGTACAACATTACCTACTTTCGACGCATAATATACGTAATGTATATTTAATTTTAACAAAAATTAGATCACAAATATTTTTGTTAATAGATTGGATGAGGAAAGAAAAAATTAAATCTCGAATGTATATCATATCTACACTCATCTGTTTTAGAGCCAGAATTTTTAATTATCTCAACTGAAAATATCTTTAAAGAGAAAATTAAATAAACGAAACTTTTTAAGCTTGCTTACGCAAGGTTGTTCTGAGACTTTCAAATTAAACAAACGAAGAAAATATGCAAAATAAGAATAATATTGAATTGATTTCCACCGATTGTGTAAAACTTTTAAACATTATTTTGTTAATTATTCAGTAAATTCTCAGCGAAAACATAATAAAAATAAATTTATATACTAATGCTAATAGTTTCGCTCAAAACAAAACAAACATTATTTTAAAAAATATGGCCCAGAAAAAATGTATTATTACTTAGACAGTTCCACTTATTATCTTCTAATACAACATCTAGCTTAAAAATTTGACTGCATTTTTTAAGTTTAACTTGTAATAGTAGCGTTATAATATTGTGTGTGTATATATATATATATATATATATATATTTCACATATGAAAGAAGTGGATTTGGTATCTTTTTCTCTCACTTACGTAAGTTACTTTGATAAATGATACTAGTTTACACAATCGTTTGTGACGCGACGATCTTAAGACAACAAAAGATATTGTCTAAGAATGCCCTAAGAACAAGTAAAAATAAATGATTAATCATCAAAATTTGAAGTTTTTGTATAATATGCAAAACTTTGTAAAAATTCGATTATATACATAGTTTTATTATATCATAAATATCATCACAAGTATTATTATTTTTAAGTAGGTGGTAAATTGTGATGGGCGAAGAAGTGATTTACAATTTTGACGCAATATAATTTGTGTTAAAAGAAACTACAATGTTAACATACAATTTTACTTCTTAACTTTTCGTAAGTTTTAAGTATTATGATTTTTTTATATTATAACAACTTCAATTTGATGAATTCATGTAACTGTTATTTTTTCACCATTTCAAGTATCTCGTGATAGGTGCATTTAAAATCCTAAGATTAAAAGTGTTTCTTCTTGCATTTCATAAATACGAAAATGAATAACAAACGAATTTAGGTTTTGAAATTTTGAAACTTTAGTTACCCTTATTCCAAGTAATAATTGTCCGTCGCCTGGCTTATCATTTGCAAATTTCTATTATTCGCTGCAGCTTTTACTTCATTTCTTAGCGTGTCTGTATCAGTCCCACAATTTCAGTATTTTTACACGTACATATGCAAGTTTCACTCGGTATTTCTAAGCTTATGTATTATTATAAAAGAGAAAAAAACACATATCATTCGCGTAAAAGCTACGTCTGTAAATATCACAATTATTCATCGTATTTATCGTGTAGTAATCTTCTCGGAAACCGGCTCAGTCCTGACATTCTTTTTTATTAGAAATCGCCAGGACTCGCTTCGACTTTTCTTGTCTGTTGGCGTCTTCAAAGATCCTAAACTCTTTCAAGTACTATGGTCTTGCATTCGGTAGCGACTTGCGTTGTTTAGCTATTAGAAACACCGCCTGATGTGTTCTGACTTTCAGCAACACAGAGAATACGGGGTTGGTTCCACGACTAACAAAATCTTCAAATCTCTCTCGAATTGTTATCGGTTTTCACAAAATACCTCTAGTTCACCGATATATTACAACGATTTGTCTTTACGATAAAAGAAAAGTGTCGTCTGCTGTTATAATAGTCGATGCATCTCGATTAGACATTGTAAATTAACGATTATTGAATCGTCTATGGATGCGGCTGTGCGTCAATTGATCAGGATGTTACTTAATTGGCGCGCCGTTAGTCGATCAATTAGCACACGCGCACAGGCAAGTAAAAGATCGTGTCGTTGTGAAATGCATACCAACGCCTCGGCAACCATGGCAATGAAATTGCACGAGAGTTCAACGGGTCGCGATACGCAGTCATTGCCTTTTTCTCATGCGCTATGCAGCCAGCATACGAAGGCAATTCAATACGTTCTCCCGTTAAAATGGTTGGTTCATGTAAAATACGGAGTTTGATGTGGTTTGATTTCAGAATTAATACAGATATTAGGATAATATAAGTGAAAATTTAATAGTTTCTCTAATTAGTATGTACTTAATTTATTTGATAAAAAATCTAACTGTATTTGCTATGACCGTTGTAACAAAAACGTGTGATGCAAATGAATTTATTGGTTTTTATTATCAAATGTGGATAATTAATTCTTAAGAGTTACTTCAAGTTTTACATTTTACCAATAGAATTACTTTTCATTGCGAATCTAACAAGTCATCTAACAAATCTCTATAAACTAATCGTAGTAAATATAAATAAAAAATAAATTTATATAAATTTAAAAAATACACGAAAGTGTTATTCTTGTATATAGAAAAGAAGAAGAGAAATAAGAAAATTAGTTAAGTATTCGCTCGGATGATTTTTACCCAGAAATGATCTGAGCTCAACAATAATGTGGAAACTACTCGTAATTTAGAAATCTAATTAAACGAAGAAATTATATGAAGCAAAAGTGATGAATTTACCAAATAAGACAGAAAATCCATATTTCTTTTTCATCTATAACAAAACTACAATGATCAATATGACAGTTTAATTATATCCAAGATTGTAACTGAAGTTGAAATATTACTTATAAATATTTTAAAAATTTCAATTTCTCCTGTATTTTCAGTTATCCTCTAGTTGTAAATTTTACATGAAGAAATTATACAATCATATCCTAGTAACTAAGATATTTTACCATCTCTGGTAGAAAGTACACAAGACTCGTCTCAAGTCTCTCTCTCTCTCTCTCTCTCTCTCTCTCTCTCTCTCTCGTTGTTACAACTCAGAATTTAACAGTTCAGGAAATCATCTTTAAATAAATTACACGTTCGGTAATTTTTCCAGTAGTCTTATATCCATTTATGTTTATATAATAATAATAATAACAACAGCAACAACAACAACAACAACAACAATAATAATAATAGTTGAAAAAAATGTATGCATCAATGTTAGGAAATTATACGACATGTTTGTTTACTTTTAGCCAGACTGGGAATAAAAAAAATTTTCTATTTAGAGTAATACTAAATCAACTCGGACTTATGAAAAATCAACATTAAAATAATCGCAAAAACCTACGCATTTCCTTACACAATGGTTCTACGTTTATTCAAACAAAGTCTTTGCAATAGTCGTTGAAGTGCATAACCATTGCTGACTATTACTAAATAATCACTACCCGTACGAAAAATAATTTATCACGCGCCAAATATCCGCAAATAGGCTTCACCTACGCGAAAGAATTCCACTGAACGCACACACTCCCAGTTCCTTTCTCCGCAGTGGCATGTACATCGCGATCCGGATCCCGCGCGAGCGTCATCGAGAGAATTTGCGTGCGTCGTCGGCGGGTATCCAAGCGCATCGCTCGAAGCGCCTCGAAGGAAACGGAAGGGACGAGAAAAGGAGGCAGACGAGAATTCGATGGGAAGCTCGTTAACGTGTCTCGACTTAATTGCCACCATGTGCGCGTGTTCCGATCGCGCGAGCCACGTGCGCAAGCTTATTTTGACGAGCCAACGACGTTCCCGCGCGGAATGCGCATCCGTTGAGATCACAGAAGTTCGCGGAGCCCTTTTTTCATTTTAGAGCTCTCGAAGCCGAGTTTATGCATTATGAATGCATTGCGGTCCAGTAATGGACTGGCGGTTTTTTATCTTGGCTAAATTACAGCGATAGTTTACGATTTATCGATAAACGCGAATGCCCAATAGTGCTTCCTCCATTTATAGCTTCTTTTTTATATTCGCCTTATTTCATCAAATCGTGTTATTAGAAATGTGCTTTGAAAATTCATGCGCTGGGGTCTTCTTGTGACGAATGCGAATATATCGCGTGATTCTTTGTGAATTTAAATGAAAGCCTTTTGTTATCAGGGACTTCTTTGTATTTTTTTGCACGACAATTTATTATTATACAGGAAATAAATAATAAGTAGAATTTTAAGATATCATTTGTTGATGTTTACAGCGACAAACTCCGTTTCAAATTTTCAACTTGATTTTATTTATAAGATGAACTGTTTTTACTTCAACCCGACAATCTACGACTATCTAACTTTTAAATATTTAAGTCCATCATTAGGTTAACATCGAAAGTCCATCATGAAATTCATTCGTTAATGGAATGTTTTCAATTTAATTGAATTGTATTATACGACGCTCTTGTCGAACAATTTCTAATTTTTCCAACAATGGAAATTAGAAAAAGGAAATTAAAGTGAGATGCGATTTGAAGTTAATCGATGTATCTTAAATGACATATGCACTCCTTAACATTAATAGACTACCTGTTAAAATAAATGAAACCTGAAGTTATTAAATAATAGTACATGTCATTTTATTCAAGTCTCGCTTTATAGGAGATCAAATTTTCATTTTAAATTTTATGATTATTTTGATAAATTTACAATAATACATTCTAGAAGAAGCGAATAAAATTTTATAATTGTTGAATCGTTATTATGAATAATTTCCTGGATAATGTATGAAGTATATTGTTTTTAATAATGAAATCATAGTAAAAGGGACGAAAATTTTGTAATAAAATGTAGTAAATTTCATAATTAATTAGTTAACAAAGTGACAGTATTTGATATAATTTTAAATAAAAACTGGAAAGTATATATAATTTAATAATTGTACATTTATATATTATTCCATCATTGGCTTCACTATTTTCGCTGTGCATCACTTTGAAGAAAAAAATTAAAACCGCATAGAACAATATAACATATTTAAACTGAAATTTCATTGGTCACGTATAAATTATTACGTATAAATTATTACGTATATATTGTAGCGTAAAGTTAAATTTTGCACTGTGATTATAATACACGAAAGGTTAAAAAACGAAACGTGTAGGCATCCACCGTTCAATTGGAAAATCAATGAATTTACTGCGGAAGCTCGTAAGTTTAATTCCCAGCCAAATGAAGCCACGTTCCACTTTGTCGAGACTTTTTTCAGTATAATTTTCATTTGTCAACTTGAAGTAATATATATATATATATATATATTACTTCAAGTTATTATTATTATATATATATTACTATATATTATTTTTAATATACTATATATATATTAAAAATAAGCTTTAGAGTATTAATAAAATATTATTAAGTTAAATTAATTCCATTAACATTTTTTTGACTAAAATGGCTAACAATGTCACTTTCTAAATAAATATTTCTACAAAATGTTAGTGCCTAAATATCATTAAAAAAATTTTTACCTTAAATTCAATTTGATTTAATACTAAAATGTGAATTTTATTAAAGTACCCGTACTGTAATTTACGAGAAAATTTTAATTAATAGACCAACTATTGAGTCTGGATTCGCACACAAATTCAATACACAAATTTACAACCTTATCTAACTATACGTTCGAAATATTATCAAAGCACGATAAATAATTTTATATTGAAAATAAGGGCTTTTTCTTGTATAGTATAATTCGCTAATGAAATACAACGGGAATTATATAGCATTAAAATAAGTATGATTTTACTGGTATCAAATTATGATTCAATATTCTTAGAGGCACCATAGGTTATACAGTTGAAATGGAATTTTGCTTTAATGAGAAAAAGTCAAATTCGAAATTTTATAAATTTTCCAGATGTTTCCTTCGGCTTTTCTACAACTAATTTTATCCGCAACTTTTAGAATTAATATATTTTCTACAATACAGAAAGATCAAATTGAAGTTCTTTTAACGATTACTTTACCTTAATATGTTGTACCGATATTTATACCGATACAAATAATTGACATAAATAATTGATAATATTCTGCGGAAATTATTTTCCATCATTAAAATCAATTATTATATAAATAAAGACTTGAATTAAAAATTTTAAAGTTAAATGCTTAATCGATATCCTTCAATATTATTTTAATATTTTCAACATATAATAATAATTAAATAATGATGATTTATTTTATCAATTTTTTGAAATAAGTAAATTCATTAAATAATAATTAATAAGTTAATAAATTGAATTCATTATTTGTTCATTTAGAGTTCGTTAGTGTCTAATACGTTAACTTGTAGAAGACTGATTGATGTACAAATACTTTAAGTATTTGGAACGAATATACAACGACTATTACATTAATAATATAATTTTAAAATAACATTTGTATATGATATCAACTATATTAGGTTGTCTTATGTCTAGCAATTTCATCATACTTCTTACGATAATAAATGAGATACTTATTTTAGAGTTTCCCATATTAATTGAATCGGCCAAAACAAATGTATCGTCCCACTTAAAGGCATTCGAAAACCGATCAAGCGGGTGGCAACTTGCAAACGCATACAGCCTAATGAAAAAATACAATTGGGATTTTTGGAAGAAGTGGAACGTGCCGTCTTAAATAGATTTCCCAGGAATCTATCTATGAGCGGTGTGTGCTGGCGTTTTGTTAGAAAACATGGCGTCTGGTTTCCCGAAGGCGCACAGCTTCATTTAATTCAACGTACGTTAAAGCGCCACGACGCGAGAAAGGAAAACGTGCGAAGGATGAGAATTGATGGAATTTCATTCGTCCTTTTCTTTGTTTTATGTTTCGTTTATAAAAATACGCGTTGCTTTGTATTTCGCTATTTGTCGTCATTTTCCGGCTCGTCAGCTTTTGATACAATTACGAATCTCTCGATGATTTTGTGGATTTGCTATAAGATATTTATATTTTTATTAAGGAAAACAATCCCCACTGGCATATCTGCGTTGACGCCTAACGGAACACTTTCTCTAATTCAGCAAATTATTAAGAATTTGATCCATGCAGTTGAAGAAAGAGTCGTACAAAGGAACGTCGATATGTAAACAATAGAATGACGTATTAAAATTCGTTGATTTACATAAATTTCATAACGCACATGAATTACATTTAGCACAAATATATTTATTCATTGTTTTCATTCAGAATTGTAATAATATACATAACAAAATAGTAGATGGATAATTAATCGAACTGATAATTAATTCTATCCCGGTTTCAAAACAACACCGCTGAATAAATTATTCTAATTAATATGTACTTTCAACAAAATACGTTGAAATTAACAAGTAAAAATTTTTTAATTACAAAATTATTATATTCAAGGCATTTACGTGCATCGAGTACTAATATATCGTATAATTTCAGTCTTTTTTTATACTTTTCCTTGAATTACAGGAATTGATTTTTTACCATTTGAAATTCATATTTATTTAATCTCCATACGACTATCTTAATTAAAAAGTCTAAAGTATCAAGGATTTTTATATTTGTATATATAAAAATTGACCTTCATAACTGCACCGACGATATTTTTTTAATTTAAGAATGTTTTTTAATATTAAATAAATATTCTCTTTAAAAATGCTAATACTTTTATCAATAACAATGTTTAATCACATTTTGAAGCCTTCTATTTACAATAATTTAATAAGTTTTCATATTTTCACTAAAACATGTAATACAAATTATATTGGTGATTTGAATACATTCTATACCTGATTGATTACATTAAATTATTTGCCTCCAATGAAAAGGTAGAATGAATATATAAGTGAACAATATACGTATACATATTGAATAGAATAACATTCATATATGCACACACGTGCACATATGCGTGTGTGTGTACTCATAATAATGAATACGCTGTCATTTTTAATAAATATATTTGTATGAATAACAAGTAAAGCATTATATCTATTTGTATGATTAAAAAATTTTAATTCGAAACTGGTTCACAAAATAATTGAATGACTCTGGAAATTTTTCATAACGGAAAAATTCATTATCTTATCAATTTGTTTTTTCCATTCACCTCTATTTGTTCGTTAATTTCATCGTGTATGTATGCCCATTCAATGGCACTGGGTATACGTGTACATGTGTGTATGTGTCCGCATCGTGCGGACACGCGTGAATATACGTCCCCAAGCGATCTAGCTTTACTCGCTTGCATGCTCCGTTAACTCATTCCGCAAGCTCTACGATCCGCTGAGATTAATTCATTTACTTCATTATCCGCGGACGACAAACTTATCCCATCCCTTATCCTCGCTTACGTCCTTTTGTCTTCGATTCTTCCTTTCGTACTGCTTTCCCCTATGGTTCTCGACAACACGGGACCTCCTTCGGGACCAATCGCGTGTGTAGGTACGTACACGCGCCTACATTTGCGCGTGCTGTGTGGATCCGTGTGTTTGATTGCTCACAACCGAATGTGTGCAAGGCACGTGTGTTTATGCATGAAAGCGAAACAGAATAGAAAGCAGGTCTCGCGCATTAAAACTTATAAATGAAATTAAAGTAAAAACTCAAGATAATTCAATTTAGGTTGAATTTGTACTGCCAAAATTAAAAGTTACGAGTATTCAGAATAATTTATGTATTTAATGTAGATCACAGCTGCTTTCTGATATGAAGATTGTAATTAAACGTTTGATTACAATAGTTTATAATTATTTAGAATACAATTTTCTCGAACCTACGAGTATACCAAGATCGTTTTATTTCCAACGTGATTATACTATTTTAAAAAGCAATTTTACTAAATTATTTGCTACTGACTACGTATTAAAATGCAGTTTATATTGTGAAATATTAATCAGATTATAAATATTTTTAATAAAAGCTTGACTCTTTTATAATCACTTACTCAATATAAAAGTGCCATACTAGACAATTAAGTATATACTTTCTTTTAAAAGAACTTTGATAAAGCTAGTATTAACAGATATTCATAAAACAAAGAAAAAAAATTCTCTCAGCCAAATCAATACAAATAAGCATGTATAAAAAGATGGATTCTAAGATATTCATTTTGATATTCAAAGATCGTCTGCGTTGTCCTTACTTCGATAAAAAGGAGCTGAATTTTTTAATAACCTTATCTTTCCCTAACGTAAAGACTTAATTAGAATTCCCAACTCATCGTTAGTCGCATTCTCCATCTTCCGATCGACGCACGTTTTTCCGCTCGAACAGACGAACGTCAACCCTGCGGATGCGCACATCATTATCGACCTTTGGAGCTCTACTTCCTATAATATGTTCCTTAATTTATACCCAGTTCTCGTAATGCGTATTCTCTTTGGGCAACTGAATTCGTTTTTATTTCTCTCTCTCTCTCTCTCTCTCTCTCTCTCTTTGAATCCTTCGTTTTCCTTTTTTTCATCCCTTCTATTATATTGTCTTGTTCATTGATCTTTCACTTCGCTTTGTCTTCGCTATCTTCGAATAATCGCTGGAAGATAGTAGAAGCGTTGAAAAACGCTTAAATCGTGTTGTCGTATATTTATTTGTAAAATTTCTTAAATCTTTATTTATAATATCCAAGACATTCCGATTTCTTATAATTGAAAAATATTTAATACTGGTGGCAACGTTTTCGTTACAAACTTTTTCCAAGTTGGGTTGTAGATATTAATACTCAATACTAATTCGATGATAAATTTAATTAAAGTTTTCCAAAGAAACCTATATAAAACTTTATGATCTTTAATATTTTCACAAAGTTTACGCTTATAATGAACGTCTTATAAATTAAGGAAAAATCACACGATAAATGCTGCATAGAAATTTTTTAATTTCTTAAACCGACCAAACATCTTTTATACCTATGAAAGATAATTTATTACGTTGACAAATGTGCGTATGAACGATTATTGATTAGCCATTTTAAAGACAATAAAACTTTTATTTTCTTTAGGCTTATTGCATTACAGCGAAATAAATCGATTTTAGCGCAATAAAGTATTAACCAACCACAAAAATATCGTCACTGGTTCTTTCATTAAGACAGAAGATGTAAGCAATTTAAACTAAATCATAAAAAGAATAATATAAAAAATCAACTACTCCTCGTGCAACAAATCAAGTCTTTGCATTAGTTATCATAATTCATGCAGATTTCTCGGAAGCAGAAATAATCTTTTATACTATTCTATACTACACTGCATTTTCAACAAATCCATATATATCAGACGCGCGTATACAAGTATGCCACGAAAAGAAATAACTACTGTATTATTACAATTACAAATCGGAACTCCCGCAAACTTTAATTTCTAGTTAAGACTGTCTCACTCTGCTGGAAGCTCGAAAATTGCTGAGCTGAAATGCGGATACGCGAAGAGTGGAAGATGAATTCCATGACATAATTCCACGGAGCGCTTGAAGTATATTTTTGTACAACCCACGGAAGAGCGAAAAGAGGTGAAAAGGAGTTACGGCGGGGGAGGGCTGAAGGAGAGGAACGAGGAAGTTACTCGGCAAATTTGCGCGCGCGTGCGGCTCGCCTCGAGTTAATTATCTCGTGGCGGTGTCTCCGACGACGAGTCATACCCATTGCTATGCACCGGATCGAGAATAGATTCTCGGAGAGTCTCCTTTTTGCACATCGTACTCCGTAAATGTCACGAAGTGGAATCTAACTTCTGCTAAGGCCCTTTCTAACGGGGCGTCCTACTCCGAATCGTTTGGAGGATCGAGTGGGTGTTTTTGCGGCGTCGTTCACAAGGGAAGATTCATAAATCCTGATAGGCTGGCCGGCTTGCCCGTTGGATCGTAAAGAGCTATTGCATGGTATTTTTATTCAATTTCACGCAGTGGCTTGATCGACAAGCGTCGAAGCATTAAGATTTTACAACGTTCGCTGAGAAAGTTATTTATCATTTTATAAATAATTGATTTGAACAAAGATATTTCCCTTTTTACATTCTTTCTTTTTATCATCTATCGCTGATTATATTTATAATATGTCGATACAACTGCGTAATTTAACAATGAACTATTTTTGTTACAGGTAAGTTATCATTGATGTACATTGAGCAATCGCAGAACATTTTCCGCAATCTTCAGTGAGTATCTAGAAATAATAAATACACACTTTAAAACTATTATCAAATTCTGGATTTCTAATTTTATCAAACCATAGGGCCTGTGTTTTTTTAACGCATGTTTATTCAACGCATTTCCTTGGTGATTGAGTACATTTCTCAGTAATGAATAGAAAAAATGAAAGATAAACAACGAAAGAAAAAAAGGAAGATATACCACGAAGGAAAAAGGCATATTGAGAAGTAGTAAAAGTCGAGCCTCGAGACACGTGTTTACACAAATTCCGAGCGATGCGCCTTGCAAAGAAATCGGCTACCTCCTTTTTCGCAGAAAATGGGTTGCGTCAAATGAGAAAAGAGCGACAGGGAGAGAGAGGATGAGAGAGAGAGAGAGAGAGAGAGAGAGAAGCGAGAGAAATGTATCTTGTCTCTTGCCACGTCCGCGTCTTTTACTCACTCCCTCTCTTTAGCATTTTGTCTTCTACGCTAAGAAAAAGCCGATGTGCAAGTTCTGCGTCTCGAGCTGATTTGTGGGCATCGTTCCCTCGCTCAGCGAATATTTTCCGCGTCGCATAGAGTTTATGCCCTCCCACACTCGCGTACATAATGCACTCGAGTGCATATTTTCCATACACACATACATAAAGAACAAGCGTAAAGAGAAAGAGGCGCAGTTCGATTCCGTTTCCGTGTTTCCGTTGCACAACACCTGTTCGATCGCGCCTTAATATGTACTTGTAATTTTCACCCTCGCGATTTTTCGCCCGTTTGCGTGGGAAGGCTAATATTTTTTTCCTTTTTGTCGAGCTTCGAATTCTCTACGGCCGTCCAAGTCACGGCTAACGCGCAGTGCACCGTCTTCGCCTCTCACTTTCCAATTGCATTTTTAACATCGAAGATCGTTCTCTGTGTCGCTCTTTCTCTTCGTTAAAAGGAGAGTAATAGGCATGACCTTTGATACAATGGTATTGGCTTATAGACTCTCTTAAAAGGCTGATTCGACGATTTTCGCTGAAGCGCTTAGCGATAATGTTGGACTTAGTTCTCAAATGATTGTTGCAGCTGCATATAAAAAAATAATGTAATTCAATAGCTTATACTTCAGTTTTATAACTTTGATGTATTCCCATTTATTTCGTTGAAAAGATGTTTCTTCTAAAAAACTTTATCAAAAGAACGTGAAATTATTCGATGCAACTAAATCGAATTACTTTCTAAAGCTATTGATGCATAATGTCTATGTATGAACATTTCGTAACATTTCAATAGTACGTTCTTAATTTAATAAATGAAAACATTATCTTTAGTTTGATTAAGTTATCGAAAACTTTTCGATTTCAAAATTAAATATTGCAAAGCGCTGGATCCAACTTTTAAATTTTACGAGGCGGTTATAAATATGCATTATACACGAGAAAATTTATCTTTACTTAAACGCATGTCCGTATCATTTACATCTTAATTAATGCTCAAGCTGTTATTTTAAAAATATTTTCCAAGAGAGGAAATGTAAATTTGAAATTAATAAAGTTAGATGCACAAAGAAGCGCCACTCTCAGTTCTAAAGGAATACATAAAGATTTGTTCACAGAAGAAAGCAAACTACGAGGCGCTTTCAAGTTCCAAACGCTCAACAATAAATCACAAGGATCGAACAAGATTTAAAGGAGTGCGAGGAAAGAAGCCACTTAAGGAGTAACGCCCGTACGAGGGCAAAGAAAGGCATACGCACGATCCGCCGATTCAATCGGCCGATGATCGAGCGTTACACATTAACGCCACCGGGCGAGCAAATACGGGTAGAATAGTAAAAGTCCCGGGAGAAAAATTGCGGCGAGAGCTCATTGATCGATCGAGCGTCGATTGGCTCCCAACGATCGCGGCGCAACCAACGAGGACTTTCACGATGCCCCTTTTATCCATAAAGCAGATCCGCGAGACTCTTTCCCGGGGGCGATTTCCTTGGTTGGTGCCCCTGTCCCCTCCGCTCCTCGTGTAATTGCTGCCGTTAAATCGTAGGTGCAAACGATCTCGTAAAGCGCATGATTTTATTGCATAATTATTCGACGAAGCGTATAAAGACCTGCACGCGAACCGAGCGAGAAAAACAAAGAAGACGAGCGAGATAAATATGGGCGAATATGCCAAGGTGCTCATCGAGAGTCTGCGGACGAATCGATCCTATCTCCATCTTGCTCTTGCGTTTATCCCGGTTTAACGAAAATTATGGATGTCGGTGGTAAATTAAAAAAAATCAAATATTAAACTTCTATTCTATGAAATTGGCTTGTATTTATCTACGGATAATGTAATTGCATTCCACTTGTTTTATTAGCGCATAAATTTTTTTTATTTGTTTGTATAATGGCTTATACGCTGCTATAAAAGAAAAATGAAAAATGCATTTAATGAAAGACTGTTAGATTAAGAAATAGCTAGATTTTAATTTGGCTAAATAAAAATTCTATTATTAAATATGCTTCTATTTTCTTCCAACTACCTAAGAGCAGCTTTACCCACTCCAATGGTGAAAATTGAAGAAATTACGATGGACTTCATTTTCCGATTACACGTACTCGCAAAGTACGTGTAAAAAGGTGTGTAAAAAAGGTTACATATACACTCCTAAGACTTCATTAATGCTAAAGCTTTTAGAGGCATGATTAAATTATGTAAATAGCTACGTAATAGCTACAAAATAGCTCAATGACTCAAGAAATGAATTAAAATTACTTAATGCTCCGTTGTTTTGTAAAAATTCATGCACCATTCGATTCACCTGGCTATACAGCTAATGAATAAAATTGCAAACGAACAACGTTTACCTGACGTAGGGATGTGGCGAAAACAAATAATCAAGCGCAGAAGCCGAAGTCGGAGCTACGGTTTTTAATTCGGGTGATTAGCCGAGAACCGGTGTTACCTTATTTCTCACGGCCGCGAAGAAAGAAAGGAAAGGGGTCGAGGAGAAGGGGAAGGAGTCGAGGGAGCCAAGCGACTATATATTAGTGATTAGCTGCTCGTAAAGGCGAGCGATAACGCGCTCTTGCGTCAAGCTATTGGCGAGTGCCCAGGATCCACTAAATCAAAGCCACACCGACACGCGCGGGCACTCGGTTGCTCGTATAATCTGCGTGCGACGCTACGCCATTGCGATCGTAAAAGCTCGCGTGCGGTTGTACGCGGCGGCGAGGCTCGAGGGGATCGAGAGAGAAGCCATCGCGTTGTCGACCGAGAGAAAGAGCGAACTTGATTTACGGTCGCGAGGGACTTTCTTCTTCTCGTAACGTCTTCCTCGGCGACGTTACAGAAGGGGATGCCGCTTTTCTGGTTTCGGAGGTGGACCGGAGAGACGCGAAACAGGTGCTCGTAAACGCCTCGGGAGCTACAATATAATTGGCGACTCCTTGCAACTGATATATTTAATTTCTCTGGTCTGTGAAATGCGTTCGCGGAATGCCGAAAAGTCGTCGTTCGAATAAACAATGTTCGCGGCAGAATGAGACATACGAGAAGTGCGGAGAAAATGTCCGCGCTATTTCTAATCAATGAAGAATTCTTTATCCTTTATGATTCGTAATGTAGAATAAGCCGTTCTTAGATCATCCGACGAGTCTTGGATAAGTGATACAATGGCGCTCATAGGAGAAAATTTTCAGAGAAGCATTATTATGCATCGCTCTAAAGGCTTATTATTATTATTCGAATGAAAAATAGGCGTCCTAACTCTACTCGTTCTCCCGTTGGTTTCAATGCGAGCGTCGTAAAGAGTGATTTGCTTCTTCGCCTGCACGTGTGCGTGCGCATGTGCGCGTATGTGCGCTTGTGTGTTTGTACATCTGATTTGAACACGACAATGGCGCTGAATTTCAAGCCTCTGATAAACAACTGCAAGAGTTGCTATCAATTACCTACGTAAGACAAGAGGACGATGAATCGCGAGGCCCAGTATCAAAACCTGAACTCGTAACGAAGTTTACCTCACAATGGTCCATCAGTGGCGGACTTTCTTCCCCGTCATTGTCGAGGCACCAAAAAAGTTCCGATCGAGCCCATCCACAGATAAAAATCTCGAGTTGGCCGCGCTTTCGCAACGCTTCTAATGCACAAAAGACCAGCCGTTAGTGAATCGGCCGCGTGGGACCGCCCGAAGATATTCCCAAGGATCGTATATCTCTCCATCCGAGATTATTGCATAATCCGAGAGCGACGGAGATCGCCCCCGTCTTTCTCTTTTTCCGTGTCGCGCTAGTCGCGGCGCCGCTCTTATAGATCGCACGTAGAAAGTGCGCGTTGAGAAAGCGAGAGCGCGCATAAACACGCCCATAAATTCTTGCCGCGCACCAACACACGCACGCCCGAGGAGTCGTGGTATTAGATGCGCGTTAAAGGTACGCGATTATTGCACTCCGCTGCGGCTGTGAGAGAGGAGGAAAGGAGCGTCGAGCGCACTCTAAATGTTATTATGTATTTTCGCTACCCGCATTATAGCTTAATTGTTCATTTTTAATATACACATGCTCGCGTTATTCCCTTTGAGTGCGTATTCGATGTTGAAAAGTACGCAAGACCCTTTATAAAATGTGCTGGCGAATCGTGAAAAGGAAAAATAGCCATTATATCATTTTTCTCTTCGGCATAAACAAATAAATAAATGCACGATCACATTAAGAGAAAACGAGAAAAATAACGTTCTGAAATAAATGTATACATTAAGTAGAATTAGCGTGATTTAGTATGGAAGTATTCCTTATGAAGTATTTATATATGAAAATATATGCAGGCAATATAAAAATTCCACATAATTGGGGTGATTCTGTTAAGAAATGTGCATTCGAGCGTAGCAATGGATATATTTCTTTCTCCTTAATGAATGGTGAATGCAAATTTCGTCTATGTTAATGGTTTTTTACTTGAATTTTTATCATTTTGAAGAAATCTCTGAATAATTGAAAAATCTTTATTCAAATTATGCATGTATTTCTCTTCAAAGCGATATATTTTCTAATGCTACATTATGTATTTTTAACTTATTTAGTTTCACGTTTTATCTATTTTTAAAGAAATTCAATTTATGTGATTACTCGATGAGAATATTGGACAAAAATCGCTGTTATGATAATTTTCATAAATGAATTATACGAAAGAACATTTAGCACTTAAAAATGCATGATAAATTTTAAATATTACACATTCAATATATTTTTTATAATTAATTTTATACTTTGTTCATTCCAATAATTTTTAAATGTATTCAAAAAAAGGAAAATACCTGAATAAATTCTGTAATCATAAATGCTTGATAATCATTAAGTGCATATGGCGTTGACAGTTTTGAATTCTTTTGAAATATTGAATTTTTACTCCTTCGGTTATATAAAAATTCTCTGATGTTTTACTTCAAAAATAAGAAATAATTATCCGAAGCATACTCCGTAAAATAAGTGGAATTCATTTTTACTACTTTTATGCTAGTGTACGGTCCTCTTTTCTTTTAAAACAAATGTGAATAATTTTCTCTAGTTTTATATGTAATATTTAAAATCATTATTATTTTAGTATACATCATTGCAGGAGGTTATCTTAATTTTTGTAATGGAAAAATATAGTTATGAATTTCAAGTTGATCTATAATGATCGGAATAAGAATAGAGTTATTGAAAAGAAATCTGGAATTAGATCCAATTTTGTAAAAAGTGGAGTTTTCAATAACTAATACACATATAAACATTGGCCTTATAATAATCGAGTTAAGAAATCCATTTGAATGAAGTATCATACTTTTAAAATTCTCAAATCTACCATAAAATCTCATGTATTTGACTACTCGTTTTACGAATTAATGATTTCAGTTTAGTAAGAAATTAAGAAATTAAAAATCGAGTATGAACCTGAATCGTAATAATTGTGCGTAATATTGGTATCAAATTACGTGTCATTTTCTTCATATTTGACTTTGAATGAAAATCGAAAAATAAAGAAAAAAAGCTGAATGGTTAATTATGAAAGAAATCTGAACCATCAAGTCTCGGTATGAAAAAGTTAAATATCGCTAATAATTCAACGAGAGACCCTCGCACACGTTGGCCTTATACGAGAAATTTCCGATTCCGTTTTCAATTGTAATTTTAGATTACGTGCCAGCTAGAGTCACACACACACGCACGCACGCAAGCTTACTTTGACTCTCGGATATCGAATGAAAAATTCATACGAATGTATATTATGTAAATGCGCTTAAGCGCTTATGTATATGACGTGTGTCGCGGCGGCAGAAGTGCCAGAGCACAATCGGGGCGCATTTTAATAGGCCGAACCCTTTTTAATCTTTAAAATACACAATGCTCAATGCACCTATTATATTATTGATTCCGGGTGATTCTGCAATTCTTTTTTATTCAGTTGATCTTATCGCATGCCGTTCCCTTTAATAAATAACAGAATTGTTGGAATTTTTTTAACGATATGACACTTCTTGGTCAAATCATTAATTCCAATGTTAACGAGGTATTTACTTTTTAATATTCAACTGGATTATTTAAGTAAAATCCTTAAAATATTTCCGGCGCTGTACCATTAATCATGCACGTGTGTATATGTTGGTACATATTTATCATTGTTTATATTTTATTAAATTTATCTGAACAATCTTGTTTCTTAAATCAATTTAAAGTTCAAATATTGACTGTGCAACAGAGAAATAATACAATTGGAATCATGTTCAGTGTTTGAATGCCAATTAGAAAAAGTTTAAGATTGAAAACTCGACGTTAACTTATTGAAGCAATCATAAAACACAATAATATTAATAATTGATGGCGCATACAAGTATTAATCAATATAATATTAGGTACCAGTAGAATGATATCCTAATACTTCATCCATCGAAAACATAATACTCTACAATAATGTACTTCGTCCTTACCGACCTTATGCATTCTCTCCTTCACTCTGTCTTCCCTTCTCTCTTTTTGTCTTGGTATTTCTAATGGTTCGCGCATAGTTACACGTATGCTTGAGTTACCTAGTCACGACTTTAACGAAGTAGCAACGAACATTATAAGATACGGAGAGAAAGAGAGAGAGAGAGAGAGAGAGAGAGAGAGAGAAACCGCGAAGTATTCCATGCCCATGTAGATTAATCAAGTTATCTAAGAGTATTTTGTAAATATTTTTAATTTTTATGTCTCTCCGCCGCTCGAGTACCAAAACTAAATTATAAAGTACAATTCTAATTGATAAATTTCTCGATGACCAATCATATGACTTATCTCTAAACCTAAATAAATTGTTTCCACTACGCGTTAGATTAGAGAGTCTCAAGGTTTCAGCATTAGAAACGCTCGAATTGTTATGTGCTAAATTTTGCAGTCTTAATTCCAGTAGACTTATTTATTGGCAGTTAGTGTGCCGTGCGTAAATAATTGTGGGGTTACTCAGGCATTCGCGATGAAATATTTATGGCGATCATGAATTATTTGTTGCTTAACTTCGAGGTTAATTTGAATTTGTTTACTGCATATCTCTATCTGCTATTGTACAATGTTGATAAAAATGAAGTCGAGTTACTCTATAACGTAGAAAATTATTCCCGTATAAAAATTATGCTAAGAAACGTCACTACCATGCAAGACCAATCATTCATCAATTATAAATTTTCGAAAACATGTTAACGATTACAAATTAAACGCGGTTACAATGTAGAATAAAAAGGTCACTTTTTCGATCATAGAAAATATAATTGCCATTATTTATCATGTTCTTTGTATGAGCGTAAATATATTTATTATTATTACTATATGACATTATTAATGACAAACATTATCTATCATAGTATCAGGATTGTTATTAATTAATTATACGATATTTTATTAAAATGTAATAACTACGTATTTTTTGCGTTGTTGCGAATTTACAAGCACTTTCAATTACAATTACAAAATTACATTATTAATAAATTTACCAATTTGTTCAATACTCATTTAATGACTACAATTAAGAAAGTAATTAACTACAATAACATAAAAATCTGTTTAATATGAAAATTTCTAAATATCTATTTGTCGTTGTGGTCGTAGATTATGACTCTGATATATGGTCTAATAATTCGTATTTTTAATATAATGTTTAACGTACATGTTTTCATAAAAACTTTATCGAAAGTTGTATTTCAAAATTAATTCCGTTTAAAAATATTTTTGTAAATAAATTTTAAAATGGAACACGGTTTTTCTAAATACTATTCATATTTATAATTTATAATCTGTTTTAAGTTGAAAGTTATTATGGAACCTTACAATGATTACATAAAAAATATGAAAAAACCCGGTGGTTCTAATACAAGTATATATGCGAATTCTTTCTTTTAGTTAAAAAGTATTGTTAACTTCAGAATAAAGCCTTCAATAATATTTTATATAAAAGTGAATTAATTTACGTATCTGGTTCCTTGGTCTTTTTAAAAGTAAGTCACATTGAGATATTATCATTTTCTGCATTTGTGTGAGAATATGAATTCATTCAATGGAATTAAATCATTAAAATAGCTTGAAATATTTATTCTTCTCTATTTTTTTATTCTTTGTTGTCTACAGAGAACAGAATTTTTCAGAAGGAAGATAACAAGTCGTTAGTAACTATTATTTTGAATATAATAAATATAAGATATTGCATAATTTTTACCAATGTTACTGACAATGTATTCTAATATTAGACAATATTAGAATTTAACATTATTACATTTGTATTTGGTCACAAAAATATCATTTACTCAGAATGGTTTAGTTACTTCATCATACTTAATAAATTAAAATTGTCTCTTCAATCTAATCACTGCAAAAATATTTTTTCATTCGCTAAAATCTTTAAAAACGAGTTTTAGAAGATTATTCATTGTTTCAAAAAATATATCTTACAGCAGACCGTTAATTATTATCGATTTATTAATTATCGATAAATATGTCAGAATCAAGAAAGCCTCAAAATATTAGGAAAACGTGTTATTACCTAAGGTCGTTAATACAGATAATAATTAAAATATTACTAATATATGCATTATTTTAAATAAGTCAAGCATTGAAATAAAGTGAATGTCTACAGTTAATTATAAAGATAAGACTGTCTCTAAATTTCAATAATTATAAGTATGGTGGTGCGTAACTTGAATTTGTACTTACTTCCTAGTCATTACACAGAGTCCAGAGGGGCGTAATTTTTTATTCTTCGAATACGAGCAAACACTGCCGTATTGCCCGCGAAAAACAAAAAATCTTATCCAACAGCACTGTTTGAAGCAAAGTTGAATTATAACAATCCACGTTCGCTTATAAAAATGCAAAGCAGTATCGTAGTGCATAATTGGCAAAAACGGACTCCTTTTTAGTGCACGTATTCTAAAGAGCGAAAGTCAAAGCTGTCGATAAGATGGAGCTCCAGGAAAGAGCCTTTGGTTCGTCGTTCAACATCCCTTGTTTACAAGGAAGCGTCACGTCGCGCATAAATTTTCTCTCCGGTCAACGGCTATTCGTATTCCTCTCGTTCCTTGCCCTTTCCCTGGTTATCCGCCCATCCTTACGCAGTCAAAGTGCAGTGTGCGAGTGTGCCTCTAGTGCAGGACGCGCAAACGCCTCGGTATGCGCTGTGCCAGTGTCAGTCTGGACACGCCCTTGCACTACTCGTACGCATAATAGGAGCGCGCGTTCCTTTTACGGGCATTTCGAGGGTTAAGCCCTCGACGAGAAACCGAAACATGTCGAGCACTAAGAGCTTCTTCGAATAATAATCGAGTACTATTATTAAACAAAAAACAGCATTTCGTTATCGCTGCTCCGATTTCTTATTATCCAGCGAATCTTTAATTCGAAGCTTGGATTAGGAGCTTCTGTTGCAAGTGCTTCGATATCCGTGGCTTTATTTCCCAGCAATGTTCGTAAAAGAGAATAAAAAGGTGCTTCTATGCTGCACAATGAAGTTTTAATAGATATCGTTACAATTCAAATGAAGGCATCTGTACGTAATAAGTACATCGTATCGATACACGATATCCGATAAGGTATTTGCTTAAACTATCTCTTTATTCGAGTTAAATAACATATTTCATTTAAATTGAGAATAATATGTCAATGAAAAATAATGAAGATAACAATTTATCAAATCAATATTATTATTTAGTTTTCAAAATATTGAACAGAACTAATCGTGAGAGTTAAGTTATAAATTAATATCTCTGAGTGGAAAGAGTTGAAAAAATATTTAAAACTATGCATAGCATCGTTTATGTACTTATAGAGATATTTTCATGGATTTATAAATGGTAGTCTTATTTCTTGCACAAATTAATAAGTACATAATACTAACTTGATGCATAAGAAAAATAAGAAAAATAAATATTATAATGATACTTTTCGTAAAAAAATAATTATAAAATTATTATTTAAATAGTTCAAATTGAAGTTTTTAGAAAGAATATTTTCTGATAAATCTAATGAAAAGATTTTACATTTTTGAGTCTATTACATTAATTATAATTTAAGAAATTTTAATGATGTTACGATCATTTTTGAAAAGCGCCTCTTGTGCCTAACGTATATAAGAATAAAAAAAATTTTTTATTTCATTTTTTTACATTTTACATGTTATTCAAAAAGTTGAAAATAAATATTATAAAAGTCTTACACAATTTAAAATTATGAAGTAACTCTTTAAAAGATTCTTATAATAAATCGCGACATTTAGATAATTAGAAAAATATGTACTATTATCTATTGCAGTAAACAAATATTATGCGTTCACTTTACCAAAATTCTATAGCTTAAATAACAACTAAGAATATCATGCAATAATAACCACTTTGGTTATTATTCTTGTGAAGAATAACTTCGGTATGTGACCAGGGCTTCTTTGAAGTTTAACTCTAAAAATATAACTTCTTTTATCCCTTCTATCAATTGTTGTATAACATTTTCAAGAGCACACAATAAATCTTCCATCTAAATTTAAATCTCTTCCCGTCTCTTGTTACTTTTAAAAAATGGGCGTGTGTTTCCACATCGCCGCTGCGTGAGTCGAGCGAATTTATTCCTGAAAATACTTTGTGCCTCGCCAACTGACTGATCGAATGATCGAATTGGTCGACTCTACCTTTTCCCTTTCCTCTTTTCCAGTTTTCTTTTTTTAACACGTAACAGAGATGACAAGAAAGCGATAACTGCGCTGTAAAACGAGTTGCACGGAAGTTGAAAGACACGCATTAAGGGAATATTAATTGTGTAAGGGTATAATTCACAAAAGTGAAGAAAGTAAAAGCGTTATTCAGAAAAGTACGAAATTTAGATGTATTAAGTAATTTTTATATTCTTAAGGGAAAGTATATACAAGAAATTGCTCGTAATTAATGCCAATCACACGTTGTAATTTTAAAGTGACTATGTAAATGATTCAACCATAAATTCTTACGTCGATTTACCACTGATGTAATTTCTAAGATCGTTTGCTAATGAAAGTAAGGAAAGTTTCATGCACAAGATTTTTTTTTTCTATGCATTTAACTCGTTTAAATGTTATTTATTATTTTGACTTTATATAAACTGAGTTATGCTACATATCGAAAATAACTAGTGATACAATCATTGCGTTGAAACTATTCTTTGAAATATTCATTCTGAAATCTGCTCAGTATACAAGTATTAGAAGTAAAAACAGAAATGGTTCTATTAAATAAAATTTATTTTAATATTTTTATCAATTTATCTGACTGACGAAAACTGTTGAAAAATGTTAAATAAATAATATCAAATACGATTCGTGTTGTTACATTCGCGTATTCGTTTTTATATTCGTTATCGTCTCTTCTCTACGGATGAATCGTTAATATACGAAAAATGTTGGATAAAAATTTCAGTTCAGTTATTAAAAAAAAATCAATTGTAATTTATATTAATAATTTGTAGCTAATTATCGAAGTATTGATTCAAATAGTTACGATTATGCTCGCGCAAGACATAAATCATCAGATATAATGATCCTAATAACAAATATCATTTTTACCTCCTGCAGAGAGTACAAAATTACTCCAGCCAATAGGTGATAGGACAAAATTTTATTGTTGCTTGTACAATAACACTTAATAATCTGTTAAGATTTTCAACTCGTTCAACTGCAACGTTATTTCTAGTTTCTCCTTAAACATCAAAGTAGATCTTGCTCAAAGACACGCACGTATATTTCAAACGTATACGCGCATATCAAAAGCCAATCCTCCTTTCTCTCTCTCTCTCTCTCTCTCTCTCACACACACTCTCTCTCTCTCTATTGCGATGAAAACGCGTCCTGACGATATGCAAATGGCATGCATAGGCGACGACAGCAGCGCGAGTAGACTGTCAGCGGCCTCGACCTAGGCAGTAGTGCGCGCTCAGAATATAAGGAAAAATAGTCGTCCGAGAAAGATGGAAAGATACGTGGATAGGATGAAGGCGAGAAATAGAATCGGACAGCGAGAATAATGAAAGAGAAAGAGCGAGGGGAAACGATAGACGCGCTACGTACGTTGAATAAATGTTAATGGTCAAAGCATGAGCATAGACGAGTAAGTAGTAGTGGTGCCGAGAGCAAAAACTATGCTGCTCGTAACAACGAAACCATTTGCTACGCGTTGTATGGTGCTGCCATTTTTAAACTTTGCAAAGAATTACTTTCGATCAATGCAAAAAATGGTATTGTATTCTTATCTGGGCTGCGATAAATTTTCTATAGAGCGTGTATTTAAAAGTAATGGGTGGCAAAAAAAATTATGAAATTTAACACTCACGACATCTACATGCATCCAATTACTAATACGCCCTGTTAACTTGCATTTTATATACCAGAACTTGGATAGCACAGCGGAGACTAATAACAACTATTTTTTAGAAATACGTCTTTCGTATAAAACTTTAATTTTCCATTTGCAAAAGATAAAAGTGTTACTCTAATGCAAGTGAAAGCTCGATAGTCAACCTTTTGCTTTTATAGACGTGCATTTTCAAATTGCTTCTTCGTGTAAATGCTTTCACTCTTCTATTCAATGTAATCGGAATAAATATCTCGAATAGCCGATAAATAAATTCACAAAATCCAGTAGTTTCGCTGCTCTTCTTATATAAGCAATTTTGCAGGAAAATGAGGCCACTTCGAATATCAGGATCAAAGTGGAATTTTCATTGAATAATTCAGAAAATATATATGAATGTTTTTAAAATCGCATGAAATCAATCCAAAAGAAATTAAATCAAATTAAAAAACGAGTCAATTCCATATACTCGTCTAAAAGTGAATAAATTTTAAATGAAATATCATCGCTCTTTTTATACATGCTTATAAATTGCAAATTAATCACGTTCGAATTCTTAAACCAAGATTATTATTTAAATTTAAAGTTTTTGTTGCACTCAATCAAATGAAGCACATTTGAATTATTTCTCAAAATTTATAAATTTAAGCAAATACTAGAGTACAATTTTACCATTAACGATAAAGAAAGAATTGTATAGATCTTTTTTCTTCTAACTTCAAATGAATATTCGGATAACTTTTTAAATTATATATTTATTACTCATTGTATTATTAGTTATTCATTTAATTGTAAATCAAGTATATCAGTTTCATTCGGTGCACGATATTTGTTTAAAATATAAATTAAAATAATTTATACGTACAAAATTTTAATGGATGTTTTTAAATGATTTTTAAAACACTTACTTTTTCGGGTGAAATTTCGGGTGTATGCATCTATATATATATTATAAGTTTTTAATTTTCTATTCCATTATATTTTTATTTAGAGCAAGACGAAATGTTGATATTAAAAGTAGAAATAAAGATTCATGTACCGTATCATACGAATCTAAATGAAAATAATGTGGAATTTAAATTTACTAAATAAATAAAAAGAAAATGCATTCGAATATTCAGCAACGGATTATACATTTTCATTAAATTTTGGCTTGTAAAGTATGCTATTTAAATACATCTATTGCATTTTATTTATTGTCTTGATATTCGTGTCAGTAATATTTTCCTTTTTATTCATGTATCTTCATCGTACGAGGAGTCGTTTTATAAATGAATAACGATCATTCCAAATACAGGTTGCATTGTGATGAAATCTTTGCTTTTTATTTCGCGCACAAAAATATTTTTTTTTGCCTTTTCCCTTTTATTTTACCCTTTAACTATAATAAAAGTATACGGTACATTTGATCGCATAGTGTAACGTTACTTTTAGATTACGTTTTAGATCACCTCCCTCTCATCCAGTTTCAATACGTCCGAATCTCCGATTCTCAAGTTTCGTCACTCAAATAACCGAAATTTCAAAAGAAGCAGAAAATGTATAATGCCAGGCTTTCTCGCACGGTACATCCAATAAAACGGAACTCTGGTTTGTTCCCTCTCGGTCCCGCTGCGCAATAGAATGAATCCGAGCGAAAAATACGATAAGTTCTCGGCCCGTGTCATTTCCCCCGCTTTTCTTAATATCCCGCGCACCTAATCCCCCGCTATGCACGCCATTTTTGTGCACGCGTGTGGTATTAAGCGCCCCGTCGGGTCGTCCTACTGTTGGCGCGAGCGAACGGTTCAGGGGGTCGGTGGTGTGTTTATTACCCCGTGTGGCTAATGGTCCGTTATTTCGCGGCATCCGCGCTATTCCATCGCCCTCTTCCCCCACAACCCCAGGACAGCGGTCTTTTATTCTCTTAAGCTTTCCAAAACCTTCTATTAACCATACGCTTCGAGCAAATTTTTCGATTTTAAATTTCGTTCGCTTAAAATTTTGAGGTCGACTTCAACATGTATCTCTTCAAGAAGAAGCATCGAACGTTTGATTTGACAGTTGCAGTACCGAATCTCGATAAGTGTTGTAGATGATTTTTAAAAATAATTATCGGAATTATAGATCACGCAGAGCTTACATATGAAATAATCCATCTACTTTGAACTTGCAGAAACTCTTGCTTAAATGTACTTTTTATCAAGCGGAATATCAGAGTCATATTCCTTGAACTCAAGATGGCAGCTCGTTAATTGAATATTATAATTTTGAAATATTTTGAAAAATTTAGGCAGCGAATTTATTAAGCCTCTATTAAGGGTGACAACCTTAATAGTTTTAGAAAAATTCTATAATAAAGTTTCATTTTTACCAGATTTAGAAATAATTTTTAATAGTCAAACTTCGGAGCTTGGAAGCTCGTTATAATTTGTTTACAAAGAGAGAAATGAATTTAACGATACTTCATATAAACGACTAATTATAGAAATTTATCAAGAGCTCAAGACTTCAGTACATTTTGAATAAAAGCGTTCATTATGTCTACTGTAATAAAAGAATTTCCGCCGAGGTTATATATACGCTAACATCGCGTCTGTACTTTTATGCGTAATCAAAGGCGGATTGGGAGCGCCGTTTATGAATCGTGGGGGCGGACGCAAACGGGACGCAACGAAACCAGCGGGTGGTCCCTTTTACGCTCTGATAACGTTTCGTTGTTAGACAATTTGTGTTCAACTGCAATGGTCGTACAGATTTCCTTCTTTCCCGGGGTGTCAGTGGTATATATTTTTTTATGCGCGTACGCGTGTGATTTGTTGGTAAACTGGAATTTATTGTCACAGCCATCGACGTTGATTAATGAGATATATTTTGCCTTTTTATTCATACGCTTATAAATTAGATATACGATTTGCGGTAGATGAATTTTATTTTTCCATTTTGCGTACTTAAAGCATGTAGTTCTGACAGTACAGAACATGACCCCGATATATTCTTTTATTAATGGTCTTGATTGCGGTTTATATTTCGAAGCCGCATTCACATAATGTACACGAATGCCACTCAGTGTCATTCGATGAGCAAAGGTTCAATTTGTACGTTATAGCTCAATTTATGTTCGCTAAAAGCAATTTATTGCTCGATAATTGTTTTTTTATCGAATTTTTTACAAAGTTTATTTTAAAATAACACCTTTTTTGCAATATCTTTTGTAATATTTATAAAATACATCGAAGAAGAAACTGCACATTTATTGATATTCATAATCGACTCTATTTGAAGTTTATTTGTGATTTATAAAGAAATGGCTATTTTAAAAAAAGTTTCATCAACAATTAGGTTTTGATACCGTTCTCATAGGCTGATATAATCTGAAATTGAATAAATATTAAGAAACGTATATTGAGATACATGTATTTACTTTTAGTATGTAGTAAATTAGTATTTAAAAAAAACTATTTTTGATATCTCACGAAAGATCTTAATCTTATGCATGAAATGAAAAGGCTGTTGTATGCATTCATTGGTCATATGGATAGGCTTTATATTATAAATTTTTACTACAATATACATCATTCAAATCATTTGTAGATTTTCTAATTAATATTCATATAACATTTATGATCAAGTAAAGAAGAAAAAACGTTACACAATTTTTAAAATGTACATATATATATTGCAATTGATAATGTTTAATATAATACGTTCTCGTAGCGCAACATTGAAGCAAAGTGAAAGTCACAAACTTCCTCAATGTATTTATTAAATTGTATACTATTTTTGTCTTCATTTTTTGTATTTATTCAGTGGAGATATTATTATTACTTTAAGTTATATTCAGGCTAATTTACTTATATATAGTAATTACTTAAATGTTAGTTGAAGCAAAACTAATGTATTATATTTCATATTTCAATTCGTTAATTAGCTTTCGCTCGCATGAATTTCATATGTAATATTCTGAAATATTAGAGTTAAAAACTTTTAAACTTTTATTCCACATTACAGACTACAGTATAATCTGTATTTTTCGAAATACAGACAAATGTAATTTTTGAAAATGTTGCTTTAACAGAAATTGTCGAGTATCCGAAAAGCATTTCAATCGAATTTGATTGCCAAAAAGAGAGGAAATTTGAGTAGCAATATTCGTGGTCAACAACTCTAATAGTTGGAAATGCGATGAGAAATTTCATTTTCCACGAATACAACCAAATGCGAAAACAGTCTTTAAAAGTTTTATTCTCATCGCTAGTTGTGTATAAGTGATTTTCCTTTATATCACACATTTTGAACTTCTCTTTTTCTTGACTTCTGTGAATATCTTTTTATGTTTACGAAGTCTTCGTTAAAGTTAACCTTAGTATGGATTTTCTCTCACGATAACGCTCTTTGCACAATTCATCAATATTATTTTCACATTAAATGCAATTAAATTTTTAGCCTTCTTCACTTTTTCTAATTATGCTGCGAATGAATTTCTTAATACTTTCCATTAAATGCAAAGATATAAGTACATTACATCAAGAACACACAATTTTCCAAGAATAATAATTTTCGTAATTCTATACAACGGTACACGTATTATTCACATATAAGCAATGATGTATGCTCATATTCGAATATTTAAGCGAATTCGAACATTGCAATTTACCCTTTCGACCAATAATATTGATGGCATTTAGATAATATCGATATTATTCTAAAATAAGTTAGGACATAAAAAATTTTACAAAATGCTATCATATCATTCACAGTGATGATGTGCAATTATTTGTACAATTATTTGTAAATCTCGTTACTGCTGAGGAAATAAGAGACTTATAGCGCAGCTACTCGCTCAAGTTAGAAACTGGAAGAGGAGAGATCGTCGGTGAAAAGCTTCCACTCGAGCACGAAGAACGCCCTCCTGGAAAATCTTCGATTAGACGATTGCTCCTTCGTTAGTCGAAAGACTGCAGCCTCTCCGCCTTCAGCTCTCGGCCACGAACTTGATCCGATCGTGAGATTCAAAGGCTCGGTAGTACGCACGCGCGTACATACAGCTAATGTAATAGGATTTCGTAATCATTACTTTGTAGTTAACGAGCCATCCTCTTTCGATGGTTGCTCGCGCGCACCTCCACTTGCGTCGAAATTCAATATCCAGCTATTTCTGCAACATATTTTAAGGGTTAAAAGGTTTTTGAGGTCGCTTGAGCTGAAAATACCTATTCAAGCTGTGGATTCGGTAGTCTTTAATTTATGATTGCACTGACGTTCGCTTTGCAGAAAGACTCTGAGTGACTTTACGAATCTGCGATTCGAATGGAATTAATAAAAGGGCAGAATTTTTGCATCGCTGATAAGAGTGATGTTCATGAAAATGATTTATGTGAGTTAGTAGATTTACAGATTGTAAATTTGATGACTTAGATGTGAATTGTGCTTCGAACATTTTGCTCATGATATATAGAGCCTTCGTACCTTACTAAAAATGTACTTATCTCTAATAATAATGAAACGAGTTTCAGATTAGTAACAAGACACTTGTTAGAAATTTTAATTAAAAAGTCATGTTCCGTTACAATAAATGGGCTGATTCCTATCAGTTGAAAATGGGCATGGTCAAAATAAACCATTTGTAAATGTTATGAAATGTTTTACGTTCGCAATTAAAGGAATGACAAAACTAATGTTTGCTGGTAAAAGAATTATTTAGAAAATGATTAAAATCTGGAGCATATAAATGTTAAAACATATATCAGGAAATCAACATTCTTTTCGTATTGTTGAATATATCATACGATAAGCATCATTTAAAGGTAGTTGGAATAATATGCGTAGGCGATCTGAAAATAAAATACCGAGTTAATTTTTTTTGATAATGCTCCGGTATGAAAGTGATTTTCTTAAATAACGAAAGAAGGAAAGCTCGACGTACAATTGTATCGTACATACGACCTTAAAACCAACAGATAAACTTTATCGTTAATAAAAAGCCTCATAACAGTTCTGTGTGATGAGCATGTTATGAAAAATTTATGCGTAGACGTTATTTTGGACTTTATTTTATGTTTTCAGAAAAATTACTTTAAAAAATGACAAAGAAGAGGGAAAACAACCATCGAAGGGCAATGCAGAAAAATCTAAATTCTTATCGACTCGTTCATTGAACCAAACAATGAGTGCTACTATTATTTTATAAGACACGAATAAGAATATCAAAAGGTGTCCCTGTCAAGCGTACTGAAGTAAGAAAAAAGCGCATATTCGCCTGACCACAGATACGGCAATACTACTCGCTAACCGCACCTCCAGACTCAGCAGTATACCGACCTCTTCCTCCTCTTCACCTTTTTTCTCCAAACTCTCGATTCATGCTCGGACGATCGTCTCTTTCTTCCAGGCTGACACTGCTAACGCTTGTTCTTCATTTCTTTCTCTTCATCATCATCTTCTTCTTCTTCTTCTTCCGACACGCCATATATTCTTGGCTCATACACTTGCCATGCCGTTTGTACGATTCTGCTATCCCTTGAACAGAAATAATGCACTATGAATAACGCAGTGTAATATCGTATAGAAGTTTAATTCGAAAAAATTATCGGAATATTTCGAGTGAGTTTAAATTTCAGCGGTGTGAATTACTCGGAAAAGATTGAGATCTGCCTTTTATTTCCCTGTATTTTATGTTCACTTGGTACTAACGTACTACAGGTATTTACTTCGTATTTCAAAGAATTTCTTCTATAAGATTTAACCAATATTTTTGTATGTACAGATTGATACTTCTTTGTACTTATGTTCAATACACGAGTATCCGATAATGAAGTATTAAATGATGATAGATATTAAATTTTTAATATGTAAAGTGTATCTATTAGTATTGAAGCCGTAGATACATTTTGAAGATTAAACGTTGATTGAAATTCTGTCTGTGATCGTGCTTTTGTATCAATTGATGATTTTTATTTTAAAAGTGATGTATGGTTTACGTATATCGAATATTTGATTTGTTCGGCTCGGATCGAGAAGTCGTGTACGTACGTATACATATGATGGTTGTGCAATAAGCTTGTATGCATTAAATTTCATATGGTTGTATTACATAGGTAGACATTTATGTATCTTTCTAAATAAATTATAAGTAACGTTTTGATTAGTTCATTCTATGAAACATAATATTGTAAGCTTTAATTTATAACTTAAATTAATTCCTTACGTGTTAAACGTAAAAATCAGAAGCTTCTACTTTATTCAACACTTTTCTATATATTAAAATAGAGTAACTATTATTATAAGTTTTTAAACTTTTTTATTAAAAAAAAATTTCTTTTTGATAATATATATATGTATCGCGTTATTTCATGTATTATAATAAAAGTAAATTAGAATTTAATGGACAAAAAATGCAATTTCAATTCACTATAATCAACTAGTAGCAGTACAGTAATTAAATGAAGCTTGCTATCTATTTATAGAAAAGTATTTTTATCTCAAATGTTCGAGACTTAAAGTATTAATTCTAAAACATATATACTTCTTGAAAAGAGAAACTTTTTCCAGATTTTAATATTTTTGTGGAGTTTAATAGTCATTATTGATTCATAAAATATTCATGTTTTCAGAATAATTCTAATTATTTATTTGAGTGCATTACATATTTAAGATTACTAATTATTCAATGCATTAATATTCTATTCTAGTCCTAAAAAAATTCAATAACAAATGTTTTATATAAAAAAATTTACTTCTATAATTAACATTCATTAATTTTCATTCGTACAGCTTCTTAAATAAAGCTATTCTTATCGAAAAATTTTAGTTTTAATAGTACAATTGAAGTTTTTTGAAACTTATCTGTATGAAATTTAATAATAATTTTTCAGTTAAATCTAATTTAATGTACAGTATCAGTAAATCTAGGATCAAGTATTTTTTCTCTTAGATGACGTCAGATAAATTAATATTCCAATATAAATTATCACGAAATTAATATAAATGGACAATAATACAAGCTTTATAGAATGATAAGATAAAAAAGTATAAAGTTTTCATATATAAAACTCAAAAATTTAAAATAAAAATTTATGAATTATTACAAAATAAATGTTTATCAAAGCAAAAGGAATAAAGTTTTAAGAAGTTTTAAAGGATGAAGTTGGCCATTATATATGTATACATATTGTAAAAGCAAGAACCTACGTTTACACTCAGAATTCGAAGCTCTTAAAGTACAGTTCCTTAAAGTAAATGATACCAGACGTAACAACATAAAACGAGAGTTTCTGTAACTACCAAAAAGAGTAGGGGACTTGTGAAAATGTACTAAAGTTCCTGCTAAGGATACTACTCTGACAAACAAAAAAGTACCAAGTAGAGAATTTACTGAGGATCAGAATGAAATACTACACTATACATCTGTATATCAGAAATTCACATACAAATACATTCAGCATCTACTTGCCAACTTAAGGTAGAATAGCTTGAAAAACAAAAATACTTGCAGAAAATGAAATTTAGTAAGGGAAAATTTAACAGAGTAAAAGTAGCTTCTCACACACGTAAAAAGAAATGAATTCCTATTTCTACGCCTTTTTAATAATAATGGAAATGCGAAAAAAGGCAAACAATAAATAATAATCAAATTTATGAAAGAAAAATATACATCATTTTCTAAAATACGGTTTGCTAAATAAATTCAAGAAGGATAACTTACGTTTTCCTTCATTTCTTTATTTACATAATAATATTTCTTAGCGTTTTTCGTATTTTTTTTTACAATGTATGTTTTCGAGGAAAATGATTATGAAAAGTATTTCTTTTCATTTTCCAAGCAAATTTTGTACGAGTACTACTATTTTAAAAGGTTAAATTTTATTTCCAATAATTTTAATACAAGTATTATTAGTATTCATTTTATTTAATTGAAACGTTCATTATTCGTAACAATATAGAGTTATAGAAATATAATTACAATGAAATATAATTCTTCAAAAATTTATTTTAATTTTAAACGAAATATTTGTTTATAAACTTTTCGAACTTATTCTTTCCAACCAGAAAACACTTATTCATTATTACTTTGATGTAAATACAATGCATTTATACTCTTATTGAATAGTAATTCGGACTGTCTAGTGCATAGTAAATAGAATACATTTGTGACACGAAATGGGAAGTTTATTCATTTTAGAGAAAAAGTTGTTCTCAATCAAAAATATCGAGGCAACAAAAGACTACTATAAGAAATTCTGAACATGCTCTATCAACTAATCATAGATCAAACCGTCATAGATGTAGCATTGAAATAACTCGATGACTCACTATTAATAAAGGATAATGACTCGACAAATTTGATAAAAGAGGTGCTAAAGATACAAACAGAAATTATAGAAAAATCTTAGGTACATTGTAATTATTTTTGGTCATTTATATTAATACTAGAATAAATTTATTATTGTCATATCAAATATATCAAGTCTTCCTAAATATATAAATTTTGTGCAGAAGTAATAATAACAATAATAATTAAAAATATAAGAAACAGAAAAAAAGGATAAAAAGAATGAAAGGATAAAATTCTTTTATTTAAACTAGTTTTTAACTCAGTCTATTCTAATCTCCTTTTAAAACGTGAAATTTATGCGATTTAGAACATAACTTATTTGATAATCTATTATCAAATTAATTGTAATTTTTAATTATATGTAGCATTTTCAATACATAATTATTTTATAAAAAAAGATTTCTTTTGACTTATTATTTTTACTAATAATAATCTGATAATGAATATATATGGGCTTATAAGTTACTATCAAGATAATACAGAAAGATAATATATTTCAATGGGTATGCGTTTAGCTCTTAAGTGCACAAGAAAGAACTCAAATATTCGAAGTTTCTTGATGAAAGTTACCAAACACAATTAGTTTCTTATTTACAAATACTTAGACACCTAGTACATTTGGAAAACTTTAGCACTAAATTTTAATTTAAAATGTATAAATAATTGATTAAACTATCTTACTAGTTAATAGTATTTATTATAGTGTCATTATGATAATTTTTATGAAGTAGCGTTTAAAATAACTATTTGTCACAATTAGTTGCATAATAAAAACACTATAAGGCAAAGATGACACAAGCTTTTGATGTAATTACTTATCGATTATAGTACCTTTACCTTATTATTCATCACTGTCTTCTTTTCTTAATTTATCTATACATTCAACAAAGTACAATATTGCTGTTTTAAGTGAAAGCACTTGCTCATTGACAAATATTTATTGTTATTTTTACAGGTATTTAAACATTCTTTCACATCTTTTCAAAATATTTCCTATAAGATAAATAAGACATAATCAATATTATATTAGCAAATATTTAGTATTTTTAATTCAACTATAATTCCGTTATAGTTCAACTCTTAGGGAGGTTTCATAGAAGAAATACATCATTATCATTATATTAGTAAATTATTCCTAAATGTTGTATTTTCATCAGCCAATTTATTAAACAATGAAAATTGTCAACGTCGGCCATTTTCATCCTCCTTATAATCAAAATCCATCGAACTCGGGTAAAGCTACTGCGATGGAATCAGTGGACGGATCGTGAAATTCCATTCCAAATATAAAGTATTACTGCACTCAGGGCGATCGATGAGAGCACAAAGCGACTCTATAAAAAGAGGAGAACAAGCATGTTTTAGGTCAAAGGAATTGTCGAGTATCTTTTCAACGAGACACTCGATAATAAAAGATTTTAACGAGTCGATCCTGGACCGACGCATCACTTAATCAGCGAACCGTGCTTTCAAAGACCGCGTGGTCTTATCAGATTTATTGACTCAATATTCGTATGCGAGCTGTTCCACGTTTCGACGGACGTGTACCAAGTGCTAATCCGATAGGTTATCTGAGAGATGGTCATAATTGACTCAAGCTCGGATGAATACGTACATGTGGATGCTAATAGAAAATGGTCGGTGATTTATCGTATTTTGGACATGTTTCGGGACATTGCCCGGTTATTAAGTGCATGGCATTGGAATTAACATCGCATTCTGATTATCGATTGAATGTTCCTTTTTGTATTATAAGTGTACTAAATATCGAGTGACTAAGTTTATTTTGCAGGTTCATTTGAAGAATCCTTAGATTTTTCTATAATCGAGTACTTTTTTTAAATAATAGATTTTATGTTATGATATTTTATATCGTATCTTTAAATTCATGAAGAATTTATATAAGACACATTGTAATGATCGACGGAGTAAATTTTAAAAAGTGAATATTAACATATTGAAATAACGTATAATATTGAGGTTTGACACGCGATCTGCCTTACGGAAAGAAATCTAAAAACTAATTCGACTTCTGCTAATTTCGAATCCCCTGGCCTTCTTTAATACATTAGCACACCATTGTGTAATGTATTAAGCAAATAAATCATTGATATCGTTAAAAGTTTTATTACAACTTTTAAAAGAACGGTTACTATTTCCGACGGTTAAACAATGAAGGTCAATATTATATACCACGATATAATTTCAACAATTATTTGGACGTTTTTGGTATTAACGAAAATTTATCCTCAATTATTTCCTCGGACATTTCAGTTTATAATAGAAAAGAATTTTCATGTTTGAATGAGCCTTCCTTATTGAAAAAATTCAGAATAATTTTAGTTATAACTAATAATATATCATACAAATATAGATAATGTGAATTGGGTCACTTATCGAAGCACTACCAATAGGTGATTATAGAACGACTGATAATTAATGAAATATTAATTATTGAATCGGTTAAAACATTCTAATATTAGTTATCTTTTAAATAGAAATTTTTAACAATTTTTTATAGAAATACTAAACATTTTTCATTCATTTTATTCATCAAGTTTTCCAGTAAATTGTTTTATTTACTTAAAAGCGTAATACTAATATACATTTTAGGATCAACACGATTCAATTAAATTTAGAACACAATGTCAATGAATTTAGAGAGAGTAAGATTAGTTAGACAAATTCTTCGTATAAATTCAATCTAAACTAAAAATAAATAAAATAAATCAATAAAAAACTTTTAGAGATAACAGGTATTAAGATTTTCTGATTTGTTACATCTATTGATATAACAATTTTTATTATTCAACTATTTCGTGTTCACATAAACATAATTTTGTACGGGAAATTTTAATAAATTAATATTTTCACATGAGAGATAATTATGCATCTGAAATTTAATGAACGCTTCATTATTTTTCATAATATTGTCTCATAATAGATTAAAAATATGAATTAATTATAGTGATATTTTTTTGTTAGAAATATCTCTTTATGATAAATTAATAAATTAAGCATCAATGTAGCGATGACAAGTATATAATCGTCTAATATATTATTTTAATAAATATTATTTCGTATAAAACAAGTAAATTACCTTTATACTAATATTCAATTTCTGTCAATAATATATTCGATAACAACAATTACTTCATTTGATTAAAGATCATATTAAAGTTAATCATATTGATTAACTTTAATACATTGCTTTTTTCACAAATAAAATCTAAAAGCTGGATCACTGAAAGTTATTAAGTAATGTATGGTATTAATTTTTGCATATCTAGTGCTAGAAAAGAAAAATATTGGCACAGCGATTACCTACTTTTAAAGCAGAGCGCATCTTCACTCGTTTGGAACTTGAATCACTCTTATGTCTACACTTACGCTTTCAATCAAGACACTTCCAGTAGATTGACTCGAGCACTCTTATTTAAAAAAGCAACTGAGTTTCACGTTTACTCTGAAACTCTTTTACCTCTTGAGCAATCATTAATTATTAATTAACTTTAATAAATTAAATGCTTAGAAAATACGTAAATTCAATTACTCTCGATAATTTATTTATGTACTCTTATATTTACGATAAAAGAATTCTTTGATTTGTAATTGGTAAATGAGTATTTTTTATACTAAATCAATACCCACAGTTTAAAATTTAAAATTTTTACAATGCATTGATTAATAAATCTTTTTGGTGTATCATTTCTTTAAACATATATTTATAAAATCTTACGGTAATATTAATCATTACATTCAAACTTATATATATATAGAATAATGAATAGATATCGTTATAATTAAAGCAACTAGTAATTAATACTAAAAAGTGTTTTCTCGTGGTTAGTCTAATTTTAAAATATAATAGAATAGATCTTCATTCTGATTATTTGATTATAAATCTTAGAATCTATATGGAAATGGTTATTTACGAGTTAAGAAACGTTTGCATTCTTTAGAAAAATACATTAAACTAAACAACATAATGAATTTAAAATAAACTTTCGAATAAAATTAAAACTTTAAAATACAATGAAATACTTTATACTTTAAAATTCCGCTTCGTTAAAAATAATGGTTTCTACTCAATAATTTTAAAAAGTTAATAGCAAATCTTCTATAATCTCACTTACTCTACTAAAATTTCAGCTTATCATGACAAAGGGTAAAAGAAGTTTGCAATTCCTCCGAACCCTTCCTTAATGAAAACGTAATATTCATATTTGAGAGCGTCTTACGTATACGAGACGAGCAGATGCAGATGCATACAATCTCCGTCTACGTAAACAGAGCACCGATTCTATATTCTCGCGGTTGTAGCCTTTCCTACATTGAATATATAATGTGTGAGTTTGCCTCGTCCGTGATTTTTCCGAGGTATATCTTTTGCTCGGTAAATTTGCGCACCCTGGAATCGACGTGTTTTGTTCCTCCTATGCGCATGACTTCGGCAAGCGAGTTTCGTTCTGTTTTCCTTTCTTTTCCTCAAGAAAGAACAATAATTATTCACGTGAATACATTGAACGTGGCTAAGAATATTTCAGCTGATGCAAAACTTGAAAAATCGGACAAACGCAAATACGGACGATGATCTATTCATATCTGACGTAATGTATCAAATTGTATCATAAAGTAAATTCCACCGGCAGTATAAGAATCAATCATTTGAACTTTCATACTCTTCTTGTAAAAAACTTTGCGTATACCAAAGATCTTATGCTTACTTGGGTACTAATAGTTTACGTGTCCTTTTATATCGCACGTGCGTGCTCGCAACTGTAGATGATTCAATGTTTCCGATGACACACGTCACACCAATAAGATGAACACAATAAAATGAAGAAAATGGTGAGCCAACTAATGGAAACGTCAAAACAAGTAAGAAAAGTAATACGTAGTGTAAAGCTGGTTCAAAACGAAAAGTCAGGGTGAGTCTTCGTCATTTACGAAAATGGTAGATGGCAGTCTCAGACTGAAAGTATCAAACTCAGAAGTATACGAATGATTGGATTAGAATGTACTCGTGATTCGCTTTGCACATACGTCATCTGTATTAATTTCACGAATAAAATCTATTTATAAAACTATTGCGTATATTCGTTTATCATAAAATATCATATGTGTTTTATTAGTTTAATTCGAAGAGTATGTGACACTTTTTATCTTAATGTAATCAGTGACAATGCAATTAAGCTTATTTGGTTCAAGCCACGTGTTTATTTGCATTTTTCGATATAATTAATTTATTCCTAAAAATAAGTCTTCGATACTTATAAAAGAAATTCATTGTGTATCAGGTGAGCGAAGAACAATTTTTCAACAAATGATAAATCTTGCTTTTCCAGCTCTGCAAATTCGGAGTAAGTCATTTCATGACCATTAATTTTACAAATTCACTAAAAAGGTATAAACATGCAATTTGTCTTTATTACTTTTATTATACTTTACGAGGTTTCAAGAGGATTGAATAAATATTTACAGATACAAAGAACCGACCCCAAAACTGATGCGTTCTAGTAAATATTAAAACAAACCGTCGTGATTCTTCCAAAGTACGCTACACTAATCCTACCACAAGTCTTTTACCTTCGAATAAAGAATATTTTAGTTTTTTTGTTCGTCTTAAGAAACTCGCAATACTAATTTAATATAACGTCAGAGACTAGAAATTTTAATGTACAACGTAAGATTAAATTCCGAGTACCGCGCTAACAAAATATACGGACGAATAAATATTTGCGATACGTTATTAAATAAACAGAAGCTGCATCAAAATTAACATGTACAATACTGGCGTATCTCAGCGACAGCTCCCGAATTTTAATGCTCCGACTGGCAACACCCCCGCGATCTCCTCCCACTTTCATTATCACTTTCTGCGAAAATACCAGAAACTTCCTAACGACTGCGCCCTACAATTGTGGTATTTATATGAGCCCGTTGCGCTGCTGCGCCTTTATTCTCGAGCAGTTAATCAAGCGCGACTCGCCTTTTGTGTCAGAGGCGCGAGTGCCAGTATTTGCACGAGTTCGCGTGCGCGCCAAGGCTCGTGTCAACAGTGCATGTGAACGCCTGAGCTGGCACGCGTGTACACACGGGAAGAGACGTACCAAGAGCCGTGGATTTCCGCGTAATGCGGCTATTTGGCGTTCGGCGTAATTCTGAATAATTTCCTAGGCACTTGGCATTGCGCCATTCCTTCTTTTATTTTCCCTAACATTATTCGACTATTAATATTGTTCTGTAATTCTTAAGAGAAGAAAGATATGCATAGCCTTCGGCAAAATTGATTTAAATATACGTACACGCGCGTCCATGTGTAATAAACATTTTGGTAATAAACCGTAATATACCATTGTACGTGAAGTAATGAGCCTTGTAATGTACGAAGACGTATATGCTTAATTGGGATTTGGCAATCATCGTTGTATGCTCATATATTAGATAGAGTGGTGAAGCCTTTTAATTAACTACGTATACATACTTGTGAATTGTATATAAAAGCGATTATTACAAATTACGAAACGGCTTTGCTTAAAAATTGAACTTCATTATTTGTTTGTACTAAGTGGTGAAGCCTTTTAATTAACTACGTATACATACTTGTGAATTGTATATAAAAGCGATTATTACAAATTACGAAACGGCTTTGCTTAAAAATTGAACTTCATTATTTGTTTGTACTGAGTTTGGTCAACGTAAAATTTTTATTTACAGGATTAGACAATCCAATAGAAAATTTCATTAGAAATAATTTTCAAAAAGAAGCTAAAGGAAAGTCAAACACTATTTTTTGAACATTACAACATCTTTTTAGTTTTTCAATAAAGGTAAAACCTACAGACGTGCCTTAGGATGTTCTCATTACGAATGTGGAGTAAATAAAAAGGAAGAAAATCATAAAATTGGTACCTATTGAACGATGACTTTTTGTTGAAAGTAAAATTTCAAAAAACAGATTCAAAACATTCGCGATTCTGATTTTCTCATGGAAAAAATTTAATTTTTTACAGACTGTATCAATGATTTAGTAAGCGATGATGCATATTTTACCTGTTATCATATTTTTTTGAATTATTTTGAGCCTCCACTCAAAAGTTAGGATGCAAATACGAAGAAGAAAAAAGTTGCTAGAAAACCGCATTCTAAAGTCTACACCCTGCTTCATCTTACCGGATCCAATTCTGAAAATATCTAAAAATTCAACGACACTATATTTAAAATGAGCTACGCCTTCGAAAAATTCGATTAGAAATCGATTTTTCGACAGCGCAAAGATCCTCAAATATATTTCCGAGAAATGCTTAGCTATAAAATACCGACTTTATTCGATTCTTGAATAAAAAAAATTGAATTTTTGAAATTGAATAATAACTTAATGATTTCAGAATTCTATCCAAGAAAGCAGACTAATAAAATAGAAATAAAGTTTATGGATCTAAGTGAAACTCCAAGTTAGCTAACATGTGCATGAAACTAAATTATAATTGACGACAGCTGGCGTATAAAAATAAGATTGATATTTATGGATGCTAAAATGAAGTATACTGAGCAAAATATTAGCTCTCGTGGCAGTCATAAGTATCAAATAATGTATTATCGTAGAGCATTTATTATATTTTATAATGATGCATTTTCTTTCTAAAATTGTTTTAAATCAATTAAGACTATACTTGTCAAAAAGAGACATTTTAATACCCAATTCTATTCAATGCTTCCAATGCAATAAGAAAATATTTCAACAAATTGTAATTTCGACCTTCCTAACTGCAGTCTAGATTGAAAACGTTAATAAACCTTTATGCCATTGTAAACGTTTGACAATAAATTCCAAACGCAGCTAAAAACATAGTCTTGAAAATGTATTTCGCTGAATTTCGATAAATCGTTTTCGTGGTACAATTATCATGATTTTATGAATTAAAATGATAAAGCGAATTAGAGTACGATAAATAAAATAGTTTCACGAATTCTTTTAGAAAATGAAATTTCGAATAGTTCCCGAAATGTTCAGATTGGTTTTTCTATCATATTATGTAATGGAAAAATATTTTTAAAGATACAAAAGCTTCTTAATGACGAAATTTTTGCACCGAGTTTCTGGCGTTTCATTATTGAAAGAAATAGAAAATGGTGGATGATCTGCGCCAGTAATTCTTATCTAAATTACAGATGTAGATAAATTTCTTTTGGTAAAAGTAAAGATTGAGATTTAATGTACCTCAACGTACCTTAAATCATAAGAAAAGTAATAAGAAATGTAACTGAAACTTGATTGATAATTGAAAATTGTTCACATTACACGAGCTATCATTGCCCCTCTGTAAGAAAATTTTATGCGCCCGACTTTTCTTTTACGAGTGAATCTTTTAAAGTATGTCGAACTTTGCATAAATATTCTATAGATATATTAAAATCGACTAAGATAAAAAATAAAACATCGATTGCTCCCCTTACGAGAATTGATTGCAAAGCCGATTTCATTCTTTATCAACGTGCGATATCTTCAATTATTAGTCATTTACGCGTAAAGAAAAAGTCGTCTGAGTGTTTTTAGAGTTGTCTAAATATTTCTAGATAATTGTTAGATGCTGTCCCAAGATAAACTGCGCCTACAAGGTTTATTACGAATATCGGAATTACTGATAAATGAATAACGATAAAAAGGAGAAAAATAAAATAAATCACACGAATCCAAAACCAAAACAATTGAACAGTCAAATTGAAAAATTCGTGCGAGAAGTAGAAAATGCCTAAGAAGTAAAATAAGCGAAGATAACATGATCACGCCGAGTTATGGCGACGACCCGCGTATAGAATATAACTCGTCGACCAATCGCGTGGGCGAGGGACCGTAAAAAAACTTTATAAAGTCGTATATACGGCGAGTGACTGCTGCATACCCTAGCTTTAAAACGCTGAATATAAATTCGAAGCGAACTTCTTCTAAGGTTTACATTTTTTTTCTTATATTACAAGTGCAAGTATCTCGTGAATTTTATTTTCCATTGTGCTCAAAAATACGTTGATAGTTATGAGCGTATGAACACATTTCATTTTTAGCAGATACCTAAAAGTCAAAAACTTGAGTATTAAATTTGAATAATGAATTGAAAATATCTTCTAGACTTTCAGTTCGAGCCAAGTATTTATTACAAATTTTTCATATACATAATTATTAATAATGAATTCTGAAAAACTAAAATAGCCGAATAATTAATAACTATTGTGGTACAAAGTATTTTCTTTTATTTATGTATACGAAGAGAATCATATCGTCTTTCACCACACGCTTTCGCACTGGTGGATCCCTTATGTAATTATTCACAAGAAGGTTGAATTGATGATTATCGATAGTTTTCAAAAGATCGTAATATCAGCTTCAATTTATTCTCTCCCATTATTTTAATTTGTGTTTACTTTTATGATTAAAACTTTTATTTTAATGAATTAGATTATATTTCTCGAAAGCGCGGATTAAAATTAAAAAGCATACTCATTTTCATTGGTTGAAACTGCAGAGATAAATTTTTGATTGATGCGTTCATCAAACACGTGACATTTTGTGAGTGACGAATTTCACCTATACAGAACAAATTGATTGATAAATTTATAAATTAGCTAAAAGAATGATCGCTATAAACAAAAGTTTTCGATTTTGTAAAAATTTCTTTAGAATTATAATTTATAATTTTTAAGTTTAATAAATACTGTTAAAAGTATTTAATTGTCTTGTTATTAATGTAAATGTAATTCATAGAAATTTCAAATGTTTGAACATCGATTTGTTAAGCTTAAACAATAGTTTTAATTATAATATATTTCAAACATATAAACTATTTCTTTTACGTTATTTTAATCAATACTCTTACTAGAATGCGTATGTTAATAATACTTACATGTATTTAAAAATGTGATCTTTAAAAGAACTTTTAAAATCTTGTAGTTTTAAAAATATAAAACAGATAGCAGATAACGTAATAATCTGAACTCTAAGAAAGTTTAAGATAAGCGTAAAAATTTATGTGCATAATAATGTTTTTCCTCGCTCAATTATTTTACTATCTAATTATAAATGTGCTTGTCCTCTTATATTACTCAATTTTACTACAACTTTAGTTCAGTTTTTCATACATGTTTACGTTCTCTTTCACTTATAATAATAGTTGAGCTTTAACACTTGATTCTAAGTTTAAGGTTTCCTTTGAATTACATATCGTGGATGTTTCATGAACCCAATAAAACTTTCATCTATCTAAAATATTCTTATGCTACTCAATTTTATACGATCTTCAAATACTTGATTTCGTATTAAACATTAATGATTCGTAATACACATTCGTACTTATTTTATATATGAAATAAATAAAAAAGTATTATTGAAATATTTTCATGTGATTTCAAATATTTCATTGTTACTCAAGGCATTAAATTTTATTCGATTATAGAGTAATATCATTAAAAAACCATCTATATTATTCACTTTATTGACATAATTTTAAATTACCTATTATGATATAACGAATATTTCAATAAAATGTATATTATTATTGTTTAATGTTACCAATGAAATAGAAAAGCCTCTACAAATTTCAAAAAATTATGGTTGAACAGTTATGATTTTCTATTTTGTACGTATTTTATATTTTTCTATGGTAAAAATGTCAGTAGATTTAATATTATAAAAGATTTTTTATTCAACGATATACTTGAATAAGGTTGAAAATTTTTTATCATTAATTTTCATTTACTTATAAATGATAAATAGTATTTTAATGAAAATAAATAGAATACGTGTATTTTTCGTATTAATAACATTGTGTCGCCTTTATTGATTAATGCAAAATTTATCGATTATACAAACTCAATTCCCGTTGTAGCAAAAACAGAATCTCCATATAATAATTATACAATAGGAGCAGTGAATTTTCAATAACCAAATAAGGTTATATAATGAAGCTATTAGCAGTATAATTTGTACATATTTTTTAATTAAAGAAACTGCTGTCGCCCCTCGATTGCACACATCCCGTAGACGTACATGTTCCAAATTACATTGAATACATGACCTGCCGCATAGAGCTAAAGAGCACATGTACAAGTAGCTGAGGTACACAGTACATGGCATTTTTATTACGCTCTCGGTAAATTATCGCATTTCGATATTTACCGTTTAGTCCCAGTCCCGAAAAACGTTATACAGCTCTTTCCTTTTCGCCGTCGTTCTTACGGAATTGACTCTCCCAGTCGTGCATTAAGCGACGGTTTTAACAACCAGCGTTTTACCATGTACCGTAGCGCCCGTTCATTCGTGTGTGGCCTTATTTTTATTCGTTTTATATATAAGGTGGAGGTGACGACGAGGTCTACGTTATATGTATCATGGTTGTTTTTACTATTAAGGCTTCGCGACATTTTATTTTTACGTTGTGGATTCTCAATTATGCAATATAAATGCTCAACAGACGTTGTACACAACGACTTCTCTTGAATGGAAAGCCTTGATTCAATCAATGTAGCTTTCGCATTTGCATAGGTCTTCAAGGTTCCAATATTGCTGCAAGCTGTATCCAATGTTCAAGCTGACTGTGCTGACACAATGGCATTGTACTAGCAAAATACTACGCAAGCAATAAAATGTTCCGCAATGCTGTGAAAACATTAGATGCACTAAGCTTTTATGAAAATTTTTTCATAAAAGAGATAATTGAAATACTTTATGTAGCAATAGAACTCTAGGTACAGTAAATAAATTCTAGGTTATTGTAGGTGCATATAATTGTAAAATTAATTTGATTACTTTCATGATTCAAATACTTTATATCTACATTTATTTATTAAGATAAAATACACAAACGACGTAATTTGGCTAAATACTTGTATTTTAATATTATTGATTAATTATGAGAAAACGTTGATTACAGAATTCTTCGAATGTAAATACTTTAATATGTATACTTTATGAATAGTGCGCCATAAATCCATATTCTTTGATTTTTTTCTCTAAAAATTCTTTGTATTTACCGCATATAATAAAAAATATGAATAAACAAAGATTAAGATTAGTTCTAAATGTAGAAATAAATACTCTTTGTAGGTGAAAATATGAAAATATGAAAAAACTATATACAGTACAAAAGAATAGCGAAAAACTTCGCTTTTGAACATTTAAAATGACGCACATGAATTATTTGTTTCCATCAGTAGTTTGAATGAAAACGTAAGCTTTCAATATCGAAATAGGCAGCTTTGAGAAACGTAAATCATCGTATATTTGTGTTCATAAATTTGTCCACACGTTGAAGCACTTTGTCGTTGAAAAATCTCAAGGAAAAGCATAAAATACAGCCCCCGCGAGCTTAAAATCCACGCACGCAGCCATTATTACGTGGTCCGAGCACACATCGACCGCCGTAAAGAAACGAAAATAAAAAGGAAAAGAAAAAGTCGTTTAGACCCGTGAATTTTTTCAACGTCCCTCCCGTTCACGCGAACAAAATACCGGACCGCCCCCACCGGGTTTAACAGGCATGAGTCGAGCACACAACGAAAGCTTGTAAAAGCTCGCGAACCATAAACGAGCCCCACCGAGCTTTCATTTCGCCCGCACGCGGACTAAAGCTCGGAAGCTCGCGCATGCGTCTCCGGAGCTCAGGGTCGTTCGGAAAGAGACAGAGAGAGAGAAAGAGGTATAGAACGAGCGCAGGAAGACGAGCGCCTCCCACCATTATGACCTACTTTGTCTGCAAGCGCACGAGATACGGTGCGAGAGAGACGACCAGGGTGAGTATACACGCGGTACGGGGTCGGACGGGGGAGGCAAGGACACGACTTTACGAGCCTCCGACCAAGACTATAAACTCCCCCTCCGACGAGCTTGCGAGCTTACGTGTATATACGTAGGTATACGCAGCGCCCGGAGCTCGCGCTCTTTGTTCCCGCCTTCCTTTCGCGCTCAGCAACGCCGGAATTTTAACGATGGGGAGGATGTGTTCGCCGGAAGTGGGTCGCACCAGACGGAGGCTCGAGCTCGATTTTTTTTCGGATGTCCGTGTCCTCGCGTGACGCTGTTCGCGGAATGATGATCAAGTCCGGGGCCGAAGTTTCAATGGTTCGGGATCGCGACTGCTTTTTTATCCCCTGCATCCCTTGTTCGTTCGGTCCGGGTTGTTTCCTTCCTCTTCGCGGCGCTCCGCCAACTTTCTTCGAAGGACAATTCGAGGAAACAGTCGAGCGAACGGAAATTTGACTTGCTGCGCTCTAATTTGGAATTTGAGAGACGCCCTCCCTTTTTTCTTTTTCCTTCCTTCGGAAACGAGCGGGAAGTCGCCGTAACTTCAAATGAGCCAAGTTTGTTATTTGCGATGAGCGTTGTTTGGACACTCATCGCAAACTTCTTACTGTTCTTGAATGTTCTTGTGTTTATAATCATTTTTAACGTTATATAGTTAAATAAAAGCGTCTGTTTTGGAAAGTTGCTGTCGTTGTAAAATTGTTCGATTAGCATTCTTGTAAAAAATGTTGAAACTCCTTCTTTGAGGATAAGAGCTAATTACATTTATCAAAAACTTAACACTAAATCAATTGTGTACATTATTTTGTGAGTATGTAGAGAGGCGCGAGGAATATTTCAAGAAAATGCCATAAAATATTTACGATGCTTACGAGAATGATAAGTTATTAAACTAAGAAGGGCGTATTGTTACAAGATTGTTCTCGTTAATAATTCAAGCAAATTACTAAAGACAAAGGTTCGTTGTATTTAAGTATTTAAGCTGTCTAGTAAATACTTTAAATATATGTCCTTATGCTTATATATAAATCTGAGATCAAAATTTTAATACTTACCATTTATATAAATATGTAATATACAGCTGAATGAGTTTCTTTGGAAAGTAACGACGAGTACAACGAAAATTATAAATTCGATTTAGCAACATAAAAAGGGGAATTTTTTCAGAACTACAAAGTTTTTGTCCTGAGTTTTAAACTTCCATAAAACCATTCGTTATGTACTAAGCTTCTAGAATAAATTTTATATTTTCAATTTATACCGGTACATACTTTTCCAATTCTATTATTTTAAAATCTTTTTATATACAAAATTACGTACGCGAAGTCATTTATGTTTTAAAAATTAGTTTTACCTTTATCCGTATTATTGTTTATATATTATTTTAATTTATTATCAACTGAATATTTTGAAATGTTTCCTACTGGAAATGTGTTTTTGTATTTGTACAATAATATTATTAAAAGATACAGTAATTTGATAGAAAATGAGTTTTGATAATTCTTAGAAAGAATATTCGAATTTTTTGCTGATTATAATGTATTTTGACAGCACTTCAATTATAGGCGTCGAATATATCCTTTAATATCCGAAATGTATATATTTGAAACTTCCGCTTATTATCCGATAGATAAATTGTAATAGAAAAAATATCTTATTATATACTTTTTTCTTTTTAAATTGAAATTACAATAGCAGCAGAATTGCACGTAATATAATCGATTTCTATCAATTGATTCGATATGCTACATAATAATCATAAACGCATGTAAATTATTGATTATAAAATTCTAGTAGGTCAAATTACTTTTTAAACAGTTACATTATTGCTTCAAGTTATTTAATTACCTCTGGTAAGAAAATTGTTCAGAATAAACATTAATAACATCGAATATATTTTATCTAACGGAAAACAATAAAAATAATTGACTAGCTAAGGCTACGAGTACGAGTCACACGTAATATTCTTTCAAATAATATTACGTGTCTCCTTTTTCATCATAAAAAAAGACCAACAAAATAAAGTCAGCATACGCAATTATCAAAAACTTATTACATTATAATGATTAAATTAATATATTATAAAAATATTTTGTTAAAAAAAGTGGCGTTAAAAAAAATCACGCGTTGAATTCTAGAAAAATGAAAATCGAGGTCGAGGGTTCGAGGATATTTGGAGTCTCGATGCACGTATGCACGTTGTTAAGTTGGGCAGACAGCAAGAACAAGAATATATGTTTATACGTAACTTGTAGGTAGTAACGCGAGGGACGGTTATAGGGGTTAACGCAACTCGAGAGCAGAGAGACTGTAATTAGGGTCGAGGACACTGCAAAATTGGAGAGTGCACTGCGCATGCATATTTCTTTTAGCGTTTTTTACAGTTGCACATTTCAGTCTCCTGAATACGATGTATTATGTGTTGACCTGTTGATAGCTATTCATATTTGAATCAAATTTTTCTGTTATAAAATATCTTGCGTGCATAATTCTTTAATATTATAAACAGTTAATTGAATAGCATATTATAATTGAAATAAAAATAACTGCAATGATGGATCACAAGAAAATTCAGTCTAAATTTAAGACGACATGCGATCATTTTGTTACTAGGGTATTGTTAATAAAAGCTCACTTAAAATTTACATTTAATTGTAAAATTAACATTTAATGGAAACTTTGCAAAGCAGATTAAAATTAAATAACATGTTAAATGTACTTTTATTTTGTAAATGTGAACAATAATATTAGTAGCATTAAAAAGGAATATAATATAGAATATTATCTCGAAACGTATGTTGAATAAAAGTTAATTTGATTAGAAAGAATAAAAATTAAAACTTATTCAGCAGAAGGTTTGATTTATAATTTATAAATTCGATAGGATCGTAAAAAGGGTACTAAAAATGATTAATTTAATATTATAACAAGAACATATTGTCATCAATCTTTAATGAATATAATAGTTTTTTAAATAAAGATTTAGTTGAAAATGAATTTGGTACAGCTTTTAGTTAAAGTATTAAAAGTTAACTAAATCTCATGACTAAGATTAATTTATAAAAATAATCACTGAATGAAAAAAAGTACATAAACTCGCACATAATTTTATTATTTAATCAATTCAGAGTTTCATTAATTTAAGTTCTCAATAATTGTTGTTATTATTTATGAACAGTTAAAGTTTCAAAAGATTGTACAGAAACAGCGATTCCTGATTACATCACTTTAAATTCTTTATTGAAGAAAAACTCGAAACCAATATAAATTATTCGTCATAATTTTATTCTGGAAAAAATATATCGTATGTATATGCAATTACAGAAATCTAGTGTAAAAGTATTTCATTGTTATAATAATATACAGTAATGAAAATCACAATCTTTTGACTCTTCTTATTATTAGATTAAAAAAAATAATTTTCGTAAAGTGGGTAGAAAGAAAATAAGTAACAAACTTATCTCTTTTTATTTCAACCTTGAATCCACAATCCTTGACCAAAAAATATATTAATCTGAAGCTTATTTTGACTATCTGTATTATTTGCAACATGAAACAAGAATATAAAGAAAGTGTCTTGAACGCAAAGAATTTGAAATTCATGGAAATAATGTCACGCAAGCGTGGATGTAAATTTTACAACCCTTAAGATTATTTACGAGTCGCACCTCAAGTGCGTGAATAACTTTATGTACTTTGAATGTCAAAGTTTTAATTTTGCAGATGATGCATCGCAATGCAGTTAATAAGAAAACTGGGTTTATTCAACTCATAATTCAAGATTACGTCATAAAAATCTAGAATAATTTTCGCACTTAAAATTAAGTCCAGAAAGAATATCAAATTTTATTCATAAACTTTATGAACTACGCTACTATGTGGAAATTTTGTTAAAAATGTTTCAACTACCAGTTATTTAGCATTTTGATATTATACTTGAATTTATTTTGTGATTTGAAGAGTGGCATTTACATACAGCAGTACTTTTCAATTATTAAGAAAATTGAAAATATATTCAGTATCTAACAAAAAACAATTACGATTTTTACTCTTCAATTTTATGTAAAACGGTAATTTTTAATAGTTTTATATAAATCCAATCAGCGATCAGTACTTGTAAACATTTAACAACTATATTACAAATTTCACTTCTCTCAAAAATTATCAAATGATTAAAAAAACTTAGTAAAAGTAATTATTTTATTTTCAATCGTGATTCATGTGAAAACAGTTTGCATTAACAAGTAATAAAGAGTAAGGAAATACTTAGTAAAGAAAAAAACGCATTCCATGTATCTATCTTATTTAGTTGATGAACCCAACTACAATGAAGGTATGGTCTCTCGATTTTACGACACATACTTGTAGAAAGCAGAAACAGAACACAAATCACTCGAAAGCTATAAATTCATCAGATTGTTGCATTTGAGAAAAAGAAGACGTCCGATTCGATTTTCTATTAATCAAGACTGCGAGAGAGAGAGAGAGGGTTTGAGGCGGCGGAGAGGTGGGGAGAGGGAGAGTGAGAGAGAGCGAGTGAGAGGAAGAGAGGAAGGCCTGGCGTACAGCTGGATAAAAGCAGCAGCACGGTAATGTCCAAATGAAGTAACAGTCGTCGTGCCTTTTTGCGCGCCGCACCGGGAGCAGCAAGGAGAAAAAACGAGCTGCGGGCAGACGCGGCGCGATGAGAAAAGCGCGAGTCTCTTCGGCCCCTTTAGGGATTTCCTCGACGAGGAATCTCCCTCGTATAACGTAACGGACCCGCGTCCTTTTTTATCCCATCCGGCTGCCACGGCATTATTTCTCTTTCTGGCACCACGAATAAGTCGAAGGCTGCTCGTTCCCGGAATGCCTCCGGCGAGAATTTTGCTCGCCGATGTGAGAGCGGATGCTTTACCGAGGAAAAAGGGATTTTGCAGTTTCGAACCAACCGTTATTTACATAGCTGTGTAAAGATATTTTCAGAACAAAATTATTATGATTATTACGATTATTATGATTGTGATTGTGATTATTATTACTATTATTATTATTATTATTATCATAATAGGCGTTTGCGAGGAAAAGAGGTTAACGATATTTTTGTAGATTTGTCGATGGCTTTGGTCGTTTACGTGTAATAAGTGAAATATACGATAATAAGTGAGCCATGACGAAAGTTTTGTAAAAATATCGTTTACTTAAGAGATTATTATCGTTATCGTTTTTTGCTGCTCTAGGCATATATCACATTGAATTTGCATTGATAAATAATTCTTTAATAGAACAGTATTAAAGCCAATTACTACATTTCGAGTACATATTTCAATGTCTGTTGGATTAAATGCAACAGTAATATCGCTATTCACATATGTACTTTCCTTTATGGAATGATACTTTTATCAATAATATGGTATTATTTGAAACTGTCGATGCGCAATTATTATTTTATTATTAACATGATTTTTATTATTACTTTTAATTCTTTTGCTATTGAATTAGGTATGTACGTTTAAAATTATTATTACATAAGTCTGAAAAACAATGATCATTCAAAAATTTTCGATAAGAAATTATGAGCATATAATTTATCCGTGATAATAGTAAGCTTTTCGTAGCTTTAACAAAGTGACATCGCCAAGACTTTAAAAATCACCAAATTATATTATCAAGGAAATATCGAACGATTTCATTATTAACAATGACATTGTTTTTTCGTCTCGTACAATCCGAACAATACGACAACTACATCTTTAATCGATTTCGAGGTATCTTCTAATAATGTTCGATAAAATTATAATAAAATATGTGACTTCAAAAGAAATTACAGCCGTTCAACAAAATCGAGAGTAAAATAGTTCGAAATAATTCGAACAAAGCATTTCACAGCCATAAAAGAAGACACCGTAGCGTCAGCGGAAAGCTTCAAAAAGCTTTTTTCAACTCATCTAAAAAAAGGAAAACAAAATTTGTTCGTCGCAGCTCCATCCATTACATAGCGGAAGATATCCCGTATCTTTGAAAAAAAAGGAAAAAGATGCAGTGGCTTTAACGCCGGACACAAAGGCGGTAAGCCAACGATTCACGAAGTACGACGACGGTAATTAGCCCGCAGTAGGCGGAAAAGGACACGAAAGATGACATCCTTGGGGCGTCAGCTTCCATGCCCTATATGCACCGATACGATAGAGCGAAAAGGGGAGGGGGAGCTCGAAGTAACGGCACAAGTGCCTCGTTGTTACCGTTAGACGATGCGGAGGGAAAAAGCGGTGCGGGGAGGATTGATGATTTTCTTTTTTACACTCGGTGGCGCAGTGGTCGGATACTGGACACTGAGCAATTTTTCTCAGCGCTTCGTTTGGATATAGACGAGTGTGCGATAAGCCCCACACTCGCGTTCTAGGGTATTTTACGCAAGAGAGATCTCGTGCAATTTTTCATAGCCATGTGAAAAAATGTTTTTTTAAACTTTAATCGGTCTTGCCTAACGGGTTCACATGCAAGATATTAGAGAGAAAATTACGCTCCGCGGGAAAGTTATAGTCATTTTTCTACTTCGGTTGCTGATCTCTTTGTACATTAGAGTGAAATTGTAATAAATAACCTCCTAAAATCAACTCCGTACAGAATGGACATTTTCGTAAAGTACTTCTTTGTAATGATAATAATGTAATTAAAATTTAACAATGTAATTAAAATTTTTGCATTTATCGCGAATATAGATATTATTCCATGCAATATTTACGTATTGTATCAATATATTTTATTTTATACATAGCTTCTAACTATAACTTTGTTCATAGACTTTTAGATAAAGTGAATAGGTCTCGTTTTGCAAGAATAGAGTCATCGTATACATCAGTATTATTAAAATTTTGTTTTTGTGAAAGTTCGAAAGGTCGTGTTTTTAAAAAATAATTCATTCAAGAAACAACTAAAAACATTCAAGATAATATTACAGTCGACGTATTATAAATAGTCTATATGCCTCTTAATAATATTTTATTTTGTTCTATTCATTTTCAACGAATGAATGTATACCTAAGACTAGAGATTCGCTCCTCGTTTTCTCTCGAGTAGACTTAACTTCGCATAAAAATAATAAACGAATAAAAAACGAATCTTTCTTCTGAAATTTATTAATAATGAGAAACTTTAAATCCACTTTGTTTACAAAGGTAAAATATACGCAAAAAATGTTGAATGAATTACAAAATTATGGTGCACGCCGGTGGTCATAAAATTCTATTACACATTCTCCCGTCTTTCTATTTGTTTGTCCACATTCCGTCTTTCTCTTTTCTTCCATCCTTATTATACAATACAAAAATGCCGTGCGCATCGCACGCGAGTAATCAACTGCATTTTCTCTCCGTGTCTCTCGTTCTCTCTGCGTCGTCTTGCTTGTATCCCATTCGCGGTGCCTCGTTTCCTCGTGTCTTTGTCCCAGCATGAATCTATTTCTCTTGTTGCTCGCTTCTCCATCGAAGGAACGCTCGTTTCATTGCCTCGGAAATAACACCGCTGTACGTTGTTTATTGCGCTTCCAGAACAATCGCGTATTGCGACAGCTAAATGTATCGTTGAAGAGAATAGCGAGCTTTTTAAGTTCCAGAGGCTACAGTTAAATCTATTTCCCTTGAAAATATGCAACGCATCTTTTAGACAATTTTTCAATATTAAAATTTTTTAAGCTTCTTTGTTCAAAATTTTTCATGTAAATCTTGAAAGACTGGGAAGATTTTCTGCAAGCCTCGCTCATTATTCTTTTAATAAATGCTAAGACTTATTACTTTGGCTATATGTTTTATAAAATAGTTAACCCTTTAACGAGCTAATAAAATTGATATTTTTTCTTTACACTCTACTGAGCTTTTAAACAAATTTTTTCTGGCGATTGAACAGATTGAACGTTAACGTTAATGCTATTATCAGCAATAAGAATGCCTTAGGAAAAAAGCATTAAAACCTTTTTTATATACTACGATATCAGTAATGCCCTGAAATATCCATGAAAGAGGCATTAAAACAAAAAATTTTTATAGCTTTTCCATTACATAAGGGAAACAAAGTTTTCATTGAAATATAAAGATATTTTTGTGCTCTAAGATACGGCACAATCTCTTTATTTTTACTTCCAGAGAAAAAACATACTATATATCTAGCAAACATTCTTTCATGGTCTTTATTCAATTCGTAAGAAAAGTGGAGAGCATTTTTCTATTCTATCTTTGTATTAACGAAAAAACCGACCTCACTAAGCTTCACCTGCGCAAGATATCGACAGTTTTGATTTTCGACATTTTCTAATGGTACATCATTCATTCTTTGCTTTCTCACTTTCTCACTACGCTAGAAGCCATAATTTAAAAATTCGAATCCAAGCGAGACACGGATTGATATTAATGAGCGGAGACTATAAGTTTGGAGGATTTTTCAAAGGAAACTCAGCGTCGTCGTCCGAGTTCTGAAATCGTTTGAAATAGACACACCCGGGTCCATTGGCTCGGCATATGAGTAGCGCGAGTGTTCGTGTCTCCTGCACTAACGGTTACTCGACCTCTCCGTTAGACGACGCGACGGAAGAACTCACCTGCCTCGCTCTCAGCTGTTGCTGGCGCGTTCCAACAGTTGTTTCGCGACTCGATGCAGCCAAACCGACGTGTCCCTCTTTCTTCTCTTCCTTCGTCGCTTATTTTCTTTTCTTTTGTTCTTTGTCTTCCTCGGAACCTTCGCGTTTTTGCGACTCGCGTCTTCGTGCTAACGAAGGCCCGTACACCGGATTAATTGATTTAATTAGCTCGACTTGATCGCCGGAGTTGTCGGGCTTGTTTAATTCCTCAGCAGCTTCTTGGCTTCGATGAAGTTTCATTCTCTGAGGTCCGTCGAGAGTCGACATTTTTGCTGCTGAATGAGCGAACTTTCATTTATGTGCTATTTCTTACAAGCGGCCATTAAGAGACTTCTTTGGACCTCGCGTTTTTTGGAAAAATTCATTTTCGCTGGATATATTGAACTTTTTCAGTCATTATAACCTCTCGTATATTTCCTTTATTACGATAAAAGGGAATATTTTCTTAACCTTATTAGCACTGATTAATCATTTTGAAGTTTATGGAAGGTACACAGCATGGAAGTACCTCAAGAGTAGTTTTGTTTTACTTGTCCATTGTGAAAATTACAGTATACTTTAACTTGATTAGAGTTAGAGTCGGTGAAATGAAAACTTATTTAATTAAGTTTACTTTCTTATTACCTGAGTAATGCTATTTTCGATGACTTTTTTTTAGAAATTCCTTTCGTTAAGAGTACACTTTATACCTGAACATCATACTTTAATAAAACGATATATAATTATGAAAAACCATATACATAAAAAAGTACTTATTCTTTTTGTTAAATAATCAAGAAACGCACAACTCCCGTCTATTCTCTTATTTGCACTTTCCAGATCTTCAACATTTATCAAAACGACAATTTACACTTTTCTTTATAGAGCATTTGTATTTGTTTTAATTAATTCTGGATTAATCTAAATTTGTTCGATAAAAATATTCCAAGATAAAGTTTTACTTACATATTCGTCCTACTCATGATATTTTATTCTATTATACTCAAATTTTCTTAACATTTTCTTAACTTACGTGAATATTTAATATTCCTTGTGAATAAAATTTAAATCGATTTTATATCACCTTAAACCTTATACCTGCCGATAGCTTTTAAAATAGTATTTATGTGCATTCGTATGAATACTTTAATTCAAATTTAATTCATTTTCAGTTATTATAACTGATAACTATTCCTTCATTTATCATTTAATATAATCATGTTTCACAAAAATATATTGGTAAAAAATGTGCACATTATCTATGAAGATTAGTATAATCTTTATAAAAATTACCTATCTCTTAAGAAATAATTTCTCTTTAGTAATATAAAATTTATAGTACTACGAAATAAATATTAAGTAATATTAAGTGTCATACACTTTGTCATACAATAGTCGAATAGTTTAAAATATTAATAGATAATTTTTTTATTGTAAAATATACTAAAAATATATTTAGTATTAAAATATATTCATATTTTGTTTTATCAAATGTGTTTTCTGAGATACAAAGTATATTTTCAGTTATAAGAAATTTCTAAATATAATTCATAAAAACTGTTTGCACTCATGAGTTATACAATTTCATCAAATACGACAAATTAAAAAATCTTCAGTAACAAAATTAGTTAGAAATGTTTTATTGAAAATGCTAAGTGTACATGCTAATGCATATTCACTGGCTTTATTTAGAAATAACGACCAAACTAATTAACTAAGGAACATACCTACTGTATTAATGGAAAATGAAAATAAGACATAAGAGCATCGGATTTTTATTAAAAATGCGTTTAATTTCAAATTTTTTTTTAAAACGATTCTTCATTAAAATTTAAAAGATTAAAATGATTTCATTATTTTAACGAGCTATAAAATCTACAAGGAAGAGAGAGAGAGAGAGAGAGAGAGAGAGAGAGGTAGCTCTCTCCTTTTCCTCTATTTCCACTTACCAGATCTGCAATATTTATCAAAACTACAGATCCACGCTCGTGCGCCATAAATTATTCAGGCCTATCGATGAGAGAGTCTGTATTCGCGCTCGAATATACTATTTTATTGATTTCTGCGTGAGCAATGCGTCGCGAAGGAAAGAGAGAAAAACAAACCGCCAAGAGCTGCGACTGCAGATCGGGGATAAGCGAAATCAATTTGCAAACTGTTCAACGTCGAGGAATCACGAAGAGAAAAGTCCGCACTCTCTAAATTTCTTAAAGCGGAATTTGCATTGTTCGAGCTTATGTTCTAACATTTTTGCTCAAATGGAGTCACAGATTTTAAATTGAAAGTGAATACCTTTGACGTTATAATGTCTTATTTGAAGTTCAGTTTTATGATATTTAATTACTTGAAAGTAATATTTGTTTATATAATTACGTTTAAAAAATTTTGCTTCCATCATTGAAATTTTTCAATTACAAATTACGGTTCACTTAATAACATTAATTATGTTTTTATACTACATTTTATATGTTTCTGTAAGTCAGAATGTTAATCTAACTAGAACTATGTGTATGTGTACGAAATAGATTTATACGTATACAGAATTTGTTATTTTACTGCCATAGGCAATTAAAAAGAAATTTAATCTAAATAATAAAAACTAACAATGTTTTTAAAAGATTAAAAATAAACTTTTCTTCAAAGTAAAATTAAAGTTTAATAACTTAAATGATTATTTTGGAATCTTTCGTATATAAGAAAAATTTGAAAAAACTTTTTGTTTTAACACTTTACAAAAAGAAAAAAATTATGTTACAATTACTTTAATGCATAAAAATAGAATTTCTCGATTGATTAACCAAAAAAAATAACTTTTACAATTAAAGCTTAAAAAAAATTATTTGATTTTATAAAAATTAATAAAGATTAAAATTCTGCAGATATGAATAGAATTTATATTAACGAGTTTGTAATTTTAATCAAACTAATTTCACCTTGGATTCGACTAATGATTTTTACTCAAGGACAATTAAGATATCAATAATGGATGCATATTTTACAATCTTAATTGCAGTAAAATTTTGAATAATTATTTAATCTTGCTAATTAAATGAAACTTACAAAGAATAAAAATTAAACATTCTATCATTTAGGCTTTAGATAAAAAGTTATGATTTCATTAATAATAACTCCGTAACATTTGTTAAATCAAATGTTAAAAAAGTAAATATAGAATTTTATTTTCAATATCGTAAATTAAACTCAAAATATCTTTTGGTTTTTAAAATAACTAAAATATATTTTTATCCGATGAATAATAATAAATAAAATGCAAACGATATGAATACTTCCTACATATTTAAATAATATTAAGTTTTTCTTTGTATAAATTCACAGAATTAATGGCTATATATTTATATATCTATATACGTTCAAAAGTATTTCTTTTTACAAGATCTACTATTTTTAACCGAAAATCGATTCAATGAGAATAATTGTTCTTTTACTCCTTTAAAATGCAAAAAGACAACAATGAAAAATTTACTCTAGAATATTTTTAGAGGTTTATTTCACTCAGTTTCAAATTTCACAGAATTTCTTTTCATCGACTGTATTCAAGTACACTTACCGAAAGCAGAAATATATTGATTTATTGAAATTTATTGATCTTGCTAGTTCCATTTCAATTTTCCTAAAAATATGCTTTACTCTACTATACAAATTTAAATTGAAATCTACTACAAAAAAACTAATAATTTTATTATTTGTCAATTAATTTCATCTAAAAATACTTATTACATAAGTGCATCCTTAAGAGATAAGCCAACTAAACTCGTGTAACAGATGAGCGTTTGATTGCAAAGCGATATTAATGTTGGTAAATATTGTATTGAAAAACTACAAGTACTTGTTGCAATTATAGATACATACAGTGACTACTATTTAACAAGTCAATAGGTAAGAATATCTTCTCTGTATTGAAATTAAAAGTTTGATGTATTATCGAGCTACGACAGCATTACGACGACGTTTCATTGTGTGTACGTTTACGATCTGCAAGAATTCTTGGAAAATCACAAGCGACTTGTCGCAACAGCGCAAACTAAAAGGGCGTCTGTAAGAGAGAACGAGATGCAAAGCGAGAGAGTAGGTGAGAGAGAGTGAGTGAGAGAAAGAGAGAGAGAGAGAGAGAGAGAGAGAGAGAGAGAAAGAGAATAAAGAAAGGCGCTGCCATGACTCGTTGAATATCCCTTTCGAGAATGCGTTAGCTGTAAAGCCTGTTTGCACGTACCGAAATTGCTGACTTTAAAGTCTCAATAATGTTTGAACATATAATATGCTTTGCGAATGCCATAAAGCTCTAGATGAGATTTACAAAATTTATGAATTTCTTAAAATGTTATAAAACCTTAGGTGAAAATAGTTATTAAAGTAAGTTTTTTATTCAAAATTTTTTTAACTCTATTTCTGATGGTGTTACTTAAACTATTACTTAATTCCTAAGATAATTTATTTCAGAACATTAAATTTTTACGCAATATGAATCTTTAGTTTAATAAAATTATACGTAAAGAGAGTTTAGTGCAGTAATGAAATATTAATAACAATTTTTTTCTATTATAAATGTATATAAGTATTATATATGTCACTAACAGTACGATAAACTTACATTAAATATAATTTTCTGACTGTTTCAAAATTATTGCAAAAGTTATTTCGAACTCCTTTGCATTTCTCAATGTGAACTTATATTTGCAAAATCATGTAAACCGCGTTTAAGTAAAATTTCAAGATTTCCAATTTTATATAATTCTAAAATCGTGATTATGCATTACCCAGATATTGGCTAAAGTAGCTGTATTACAAGTAATAATTAAATACATAACACTAAAGTTTATTCGCCATTAGGAGCTTATTTTATACTCCTGTGTCTCTTATAAACTAAGAGAATACTTTCCCACGTATCAAGTATTTCTGAAAGCTATTATTTCCTTTTCTATACTTGCTCGTGTAATCTAATGTAATGATTTTCATACAATAATAATAATGCTGACAACAACAACAAGGATACTCCATTAAAGTATTATGATTTAAATAGATTTAATAATACATTTAAAATAAGTTTAAGTATCAATATCCGCTTACATTTTCAATTGCACCGTTACCTAAGCTATAAAAGTAAAATTGCAGAAAAATTGTAGCTCGATTGTTTATATCTATCTAATGAATAATAGTTTTGTTGAAGGTCCGACAGCATTTTAAGTTTGTTAACTATTGAAATGTGTGCCAGGACACACGTGTTGAAATTGTAATAAAGTCAAATAAAGTGCATTTAAGCGTCTTTCAGGTACGCGAACTTACAAGAGTCGTCGTTGTTACTTCTAGTGCCCTTTCCCAAATCTTAAAAGAGCAGAAAATCCTTGGCTCATTTTACTTTCCTCGGCCTTCGTAATTGTCCATCAACAAAGGCTCTAACCGACTCCTCGTATTTCTGTTTCAGAACAACACTACGCGGCCGCGGACTCGAACAGCTCGACGCCCGCCAAGAGTTTCGTGCCGTGCAAAGTCTGCGGCGACAAGGCAAGCGGCTATCATTACGGTGTCACCAGCTGCGAGGGTTGTAAAGTGAGTTTCGACCTATTTTCTTTTTTATTTTACGATCTCGGGGATGGCGCGTTACAGTACGCGCATTAATGCTCGTTTCGACTCTGCCATTGATGCGGCCTATGTAGGACAACTTTTGCGAGCGAATTTATTATGCTCGGCGTATGTTTTTTTCGTTTCTCATTCCTGAAAGTAATTACGCTCGCGTGAGAAGAGTAAATCTTTCGGTGGCTGCGGCCAATGAGTCGCATTATTTAGGGCGAGAATGTAATTTCTATTGCTTTCGTATGATCTGGATGGGTTTTTTATTTTTTCTATATTTCTTTTATTTATTTTCGTTAATTAACAGACAGAGACTCGGAAGCCTTAATTCTTGTTGAGAAATATCGAACTCTGATACATATGTACATATACGTACATGTATAAATACACATATACACTACTCTAATGACTTCATTATAACATATTAACTTTATATTACTTAACGGTATTTTAGTAAAAAGTTGTCCGTGAACCTCTTACTATTTAGGCCGACTTTAACGAATGTAATTATCGATTTATTAGCTTAATACGTAAAACTTGAATTTTGAATTGCTATTCTAAAATTTATAATGTAAACTTATGTTTTGTATTCGTATAAGTAATAAAATAGCTTTAATGATTAACTGCATAATACTTATTGACATAGAATGGCAACAATTCTGTTGCAAAAATGCTTAGTTATTAAATAAGAGCCAAGGAGATAATAAAACTTGTTAAATAGTTTATAAGCTAGAAAATCAATATGTATAATTACTCATCAATACTGTTGCTGTTATGTATTTAAAAGAAATAGAATACTCGAAATTTTCAAAATTATGTAGAATCAATTTTCCACAATCTTCAAATGAATCTACGTTCAATTTCTTATTTAAATGTTTTGTAACCTGTTTTGTAACGTATTTTTTATATTAACATTTATGTAAGCGTAGAGTTTAATGAGTAATTTGATAATAAGTATATAATTGTAAGAGACACTATGAGAAAAACAGTAATACAAAATGTCAAAGATATTCAATCCTCTTTTTAAACCAGTCAAGCATTACCTGTTTCAGAGTATTTGAACAACAAGTACATCATAACGTGAATTAAAATAGAAAATAGGTCAACGATACAAGATTCATTTAATATAAATCTTCCTATAACATAAAATTATGGACCTATATCGATGTAATATTAAACAAGTAAAACTTCCAACTCTCTTCTTCGTATAAATATTACAAGTATAGATATTTACGCTTAAGTTTAATCCATTTTGATGCCTTTCTACACAACTATTTAATATAATATAAGATATTATTATTCAGATAAAACTGTGGTTTATAAAAATTTATAAAATTTAGAAAATTATTTTAACTAATATTTGAACGTTCTATGCATGCAATCACAAAAAATAAAATTCATATTTCTTCAGGTGTATTAGTCCTATTAAACTGCTTAATTTTATTTACACCTCCATATATTTCAAACTAACGAAAGTAACTCCATCCAATACCGATTACACTTGAACAACTATTTTTAAACACCCAATGATGTAAGACAGCTATAAGATTAATAAAATATCTACATTAATAATTCGTTTCTAAAATTCATTTGAAAATCAATTTGTCCTGCATGAAAACTTATTTTCCTTATAGCGAGTGAGGTACTTGCCCGAACCAATTGTATAAGTTGCTTATAATACTTCTATTATCAGATTTCAGTCATTACTTATAGAAAATGGATCTTGAATTATCTATTAAAAATTACCATTCCAGGACTCGATCTTGTAATGTATTTTCGTGCAAGAAGAGCTCAAATATCGATAATAGGGTTGATAATAAACAGAGATCATAAACATTTGATCTCTGGAATCGACATCTTCAAGGTTCAACGACATGGACGTACTGGATGTGATCTTATCGATATGCATATGTGTGTACATGCGTGGGTGCATACATATATACTTGGATATGTACTTGCTTACGTACGTGCGCGTATAGTCAGGATCAAATGGTCATACGCCCATATATATTAAAACATTATTTTCGATATTTGAGCTCCTTTAACATTGAAATCAGTTTATTTCATCGATGAAGTACAAAAACGTTAAAAATCTGTTTGACTGACATTCATTTTTCCTAAATAATGAAAAAAAATGTCTTCTTCATTTATGTTTTTAGAGATTACATAAAAATAAATATAAATAACAATTTACAGTTATTGGATATTTCAAATCTTTTAAAAACACCTTGTCGAACTCTTTTTTTAATATCAATAATTTTGACAATGCAACAATGTACTATCATTTTCTATACTATCATTTTATTATTTTGTAATGGTTGAATTATATTTATATTTTTACATTAGATTTATATTTGATATTTAGGAAGAAACTTCCAAACAATAAAAATAAGCAGTAATTAGAAAAATTAATAAATTGTGCTTACCGATGTAAACTATATTCGAAAAAATTAAGCTAATAATATAAAATACTGCGGTATCGCAACAAAACACGCAACAAGTAACAAGTTTAAAGTACCTATTATTATAACTATGTTGTTAGAAGCGATTTATAACGCAACAAAAGAAAATACAGAATCTAAATGAAGTAGAGGAAGTGAAATAAAAAACTTTAATGTCTCTAAGGTATTTATAACTTTAACTTTAACTTTATCTGATGTTTTAGGAAAATTAATCAAACTTTTTAATTAATATATTATAATTTTTTATTTCCATTTTGATAAAAAAGTTTATAACGTCTTTAATGCAATTATTATTTCTAATATCATTATATTATTATGCGAAACAAGCTGCCTTACTTTAGCTCAATTTTAACGAATTAATAAATTTCCATACTATCATTGTTATAATTAAATATTATTTTTATTACATCTATTTTGAGATTCTAAATTATACCATTATACTATACTATTATTAAATAGTATTATTAAATGTTATAATACTATTAAATTATTTTTATTATAAATAATAATATTTATGCAACTTGATAATATTTATGGTTTATTATATTTTTATATTTATAGGAATAATTTTATAATTTTGAATATTATGCTTTTTTAATTATTCTCTTAGGAGTGTGTTATTCTTTTTTCCTTTGTGAAAGATTTTAAAAATACTATAATTCAATTAAATAGATTGTTTTATAAATTTTTTACTCAGGTTTAATAATCGTACATTGCAAAGCCATTTTTATAAAATTAATTACATTTTTTATAAATATTAATATTAAAAGGTTTTGTTTCATAAAGAAATATTTTTCTTAATTAATCTAAGTATCTATAACTAATTGCTTTAATTTATTTTGAGCACGTAGAGTAATGGCCATGCAATGATCAGCTAAATAGTTATTATATATTTCATTTAGGTTTCTAATCTCAGGTATCAAATGTTTGAAATACTGATTATAGATAACCGGATTCATTTCATGTAGAATTTAAACGCTGTTATTCTCAATATTTTTAGTTAGATTTTATCAAGTATCAAATTAATACGCGTAAAATTGAATTGTAAAAAATTTAAACAATCCTTTAAATTTTACATATCTCATCATATCAATTCGTTAGAATTATTATTTCAAAATACTTTGAAAATAAAAAATTTGATTAATCATTTCAAACCACTGAAATAACGAGAACAAACCTTAAACTAAACATTCTTCTAAAAAAATTTGTAATTATACTTATGAATTCTAATTAAAGATATATTAAAGTTTATAGTAATTAATGAAATAGGTAATTGGTCTCAAACATTTACCAATTTAATAATATTTATTATTCAACTAATAAAACATTGCGTGTAAAAAAAATTGTTTATTTTCTAATAAAGTTAAATTTCATGCAAGTTATAACAATGTGAGTAATAATTATCACCTGAACAAAAATTTAACTCCAAACATAACCAAACATACACTAAAAGTGAATGTTAAGTATTTAACCGAAATACTTGGAACATATCGCTAAATAACAGAAGACACAAGAGTCGATAATCTACTGAAGAAAGCGATAACTGTTAGTCGACGTGGCCTTTACGCTAACTTAATTTTAGACGAAATATCCCGAAGACTGTCAATACGTCTCGTGTAAAATTAGAAAATCTTCGAAACGGTGTTGGAGTGTCCTTGGGCTTCGCGACGGGGAACCTTCGCGCGTGCTCGTACATTTTCTCTCTCATTCTCGTTCATCTGGGAAGCATCTCGAATTCTTCGATGCTGCCACTCAGAATTGCGATGCTTCTTCTTCGACTTCTTCCCCTCTCGCTTCTTCATCCTTTTTCCCGCTCACCCGCTATCTATCTATCTTTTGGAGTGGAAGGTAACGAGCGTAGACGGCATCGATCGATCAGCCTTCGGGGGAAGAGCAAAAGGATATTTTCCCCCTCCACTGTGCGATCGCTAGTTGGCGTTACACAGGAGGACGGTAATGGAGCAGAAAAGGACAGAGCTCGATTACTGAGTAATTTATAGCCATAAAATGGCGAGGTAACTTGACTCGCGATAAGCGAGAGATTGAGTCAGACTCCTCCATCATTCCGACGAGTTCACTCGCTGAGCGATGCATCGGAGATTCGATGGATCGTTCGCTCTCTTTTTCATTTCTTTTTGCTATGATCGTGCATCGTTCGGCGTTAGACTTACATTTCATACGTGATTAGTCGATACTATACAGTCCTTCACGTGCGTTCTTTCAATGTTTTCTAATCTTGCTGAATGATCTCTGATAAGCTCTAGGATCTTATATTGTAAGTAAGATGTTGAGGAAGTCTTTGGGATAAAAATGTTTTAAATGCAACATAATATGAAGTGTATAAATCACGACTGCCAGATCGATTAATTGATTTTAGTAAATATTTTATAGTACATTTGTGCATAGAGAGAAATCATAATAAAGGAACTTCAATGCTGTATCTTTGGGCCCTTCAAGAATAATAAAAAAGCAGTTCGTCTTTACATTTTCAAAGAATTAGTTTCGTTTGGCATTGAAATTCATTGGGAATGAAGTTGCATGAAAAAGACATAGTCAAATTAGAAAGTGTTCAAAAAAATGACTTTATAATTCATGCAATCAATAATTATCACTCTTTCGATTATCTGAATAACGCAAAATATTTCATTATTACGAAGTTTAAGCTTTTCAGTCGGTTACTGTCCGAGTGTGAAATCAATACTATTCTGAAAATATAAATGAACATTCGACATTTCAATAAAATTCCAGCGATATCGCGCAAAAGAAAATATCGAGCAAAATGAAAAAGACAAGAAAAGAGAAGAGGTTCCTCTTTTATCGAGACATGGCGCACTGGAAAATGGGCGAAACCACGTACCCATTCGGATAAGAAACACACATATCCGCGGCCGTGGTTTCGCAGCAGTTACACACGAATTCCTATAAAGATCACGGAAGCCCTGAGGCCGATGCGCAGACGAACTAACGGTAAATAGGTGTATTCTCGTATGGACACATATACTTGCATGTGGCCAGTTTCCTTCCGCAATTTTCCGACGTTTACTATTATTATACATTTTATAAGAAATCATTTTATCGCGACTATGGGAAAACTCCAAACTCTATCTCGAGAAGCGATATTGTTTCTTCTTTTTACGCTTCATCTTTTATGTTTACAGCGCTACGAGAACATATATCGAATCGCGTTTATCGACGAAACCAACGAATGTTCAAACTATAGGGTACGTTCGTGTATTTAAAATGATTAGAATTAGGGATCGTCGTTTCTCAAGGTACAGACGATTATAATTTAATTCTCACAAGTAAAAAGTTGAAGTTTTATTGGCAAAAGTCATACAAATCGCATTCTAGTTATTTATTGTAGATCGATTTTTTTTGAAAAACGATAAGGACTTCGGCCCTTAATATTTATTTATCTATAAGGTCTTTTACCATTTTCATCCTGAAAAATAAATGGATGTAAGCTCTTATCATTGCATCACATTATATCATACTTCATTTCGTGATTAAATTTTATTTTACGTTCCTGCGCCAAATAATATCTAATTTCTCATGCATTTTTAACTTAATATTGCAAATTAAACGATTTGTAATTTCTATAGTTAAATTACGATTATTTTGTTTTAATAAGCAGCAGGGAATTTTTTTTTCTCTTTTATCATTTATTAGTAAATCAAAACGAAAGCGAGAATAATTTTTTAAAAACAACCGAATGTGCTTCTTCCACGATCTCTCACGATCTCCCTTTTTATCAACAATCCCATTATGTTTTTTCGTCGATTTAATGTCCATCTGACTTTTTTTTGCCTCTGTGGCTTGTGGTTATCCTCGTGATCGTGTCACAATGCGCCTTCTCACGCGATTTCATCTTCGGTATATATCGAGCCCATTGAAAGTCTAACTATCGCCGTACATGCTTGGACCTGAATGTGCTAGATTATTTGCATTCGATTCCGAGGTCACAGGTTCAATCGTGGTATGCACCTTTTGCTAAATGGTTTTGTTTTCGTAATCGACGACATCTCCTACAGGACATCATTCCAGTTGGTCATCCGCTGACGCCGCTAATTCTTGATGTTTTCTCTTAATTGATTTAAAATACTTGCGGTTGTCAAGAACATCTATAAAAGAATTCCTTCTTCGGTTATGCTTTCAGTTTTCCTTTCGTTATTGGTTCTTTATCTTGTTTCTCTTACTTGCTACTATACTTACTCCAGAATTATGAATGTTGAAAGCGAATTATTTTTATATCTTATTATTATTATTGTATTATAATTGAATTTTATAATTCTCAACTAAGAATTTAAAAATAAGTTTAAAAATCAACTATTATATTATAGTTAATTAATGGTTTCTTAATTTAATATTAGAAATAATACGGTTCAAACAACTATATTACGTAGTATTGATTATTCACGTGACTTTGCAGTTTCAAGTTCTTTTATTTTTAAATTTTCTTAACATTGTGCAGAGTTCCGAAATAAAACAACATGCTTTTTACTTTTACTCTTATTCCATTGTCACTTTTAATCTGAAACTCTTTTCAAAGACATACGCGTACTTTAAATTTACTAAAAGTAAAGCTAATGTTAGCTACTTAATTCAAAGTTATTTCATACAAGCTTAAAAATAAGTTCAAAGAAGTTCTCAAATTTAATTTCCTGCTACAATTAAATTGATTCTTTTGAGAACTGAAGTAGCTGTCGATTAAAATTTTATATACGGTAAATATCTAGATGAATAGTGAAAATTAAAACGAAGAAGGCGTAGAAATTCATTACCTTTTCTAGTACATGATTTACGTGATAGTCTGACCAAGCGTGGATTTTTATCACTCGATAGCTATTATAGCTTAGAGTATAAGTGTCTGATTTACTCGCATGCTATCTACTTGACATTTATAGTACATCCGAAACATTCTATTTAAATGTATCTTTCAATTCTACATACATAAAACAATTTATCGCAAAAGTTTATCACAAAACATTATCGATTATTTAGTGAAAATCTGTTTTTCTACATTATATAAAATACATTGTGCAATTTTTTAAATGTAAATTTGTAAAAGTATTTTTGTTAAAAGTTAATTTTATAAGACTAAAGTTATTTTTAAATAATTATTGATTTTAGAATTATGTTTTCTTGATTAAAATTAAAAATGAAGGTACGTTTACTATTTAAAAAAACAGAATTATAAAAAATGCATTGTTTCCTGACTATTTTGAATTCAAATGGAGTCACAGAATAGTATAGTATTGTATTATATTGTATTGTATTGTATTGTATTGTATTGTACTGTATTGTATTGTATTGTATAGTATACGTATACGAACATTCCAGTGATCTTTTCTTGAAGACAATCCAGACCAACACTCAAACCATTGTACTGTTTATCATATAACAACTGAGATCTAGTCATAGAATAGGCCAAGCCTATTATCGATGACTACAATCAATTCGCAGATAAATTCTAGACTGTAAGACCGTAATCTGAAGAGTCACTCCATACTCTTTGTCGCGGATTTATATTTCGAGAGTGACGGATGAAATACTTCTTACGAGACCAAGCTTATTTAGGTAGTGGTGTAGTGACCTGTAAATCAACCTGCCATCCACCTAAGATCCTTCCTCTCTAAATTTCATATTCTAGTTTTCCTTTTTGGAGGTGCATAAAAACCTTTTTTGAGATCTAACAGCGTATAATATTTAAATATAATCAATTTCTAACAACCCTAATTCGCACCAAGTGTTTCTCTTATGTGTCACTTCAAACGACAAAATTCACTTCCGCATTACCTTCAATACCACAATATCCAAGCAACCATAGCAACTTTACTATTAGAGCAGAGGGTATACTACTCCACTTAATGGCTTCGGGCAGCATCAGTACTATGTATTCCAGGTTTAGTATACATTCAATTTCAATGAGACTGTCTCATTCCTGGGCTCAATTAAGTTCAAAAATATGAATTCCATTTACCTCTTAACTTATCTACTTTTATTGTTAGACCAGCATCTTCAATTATGCTATCAAAAATAAGTACAATGTTTTGAATTATAAAAGTTTGCAAAAAATTACATTTAAACTTTAACTAAAGAATTTTGTTTACAGTAGTTAGTTTTTTGTCCATCTATCATGGAGGCACATGAAATTTCATACTTAGGCACATTTTCTGGAACGAAGATATCCATGTAAGAGGGACGATTATAATTTGATAATAATTGATCGCAATGAAATAAAAGAACTGGTCGCCCTTAACTCTTTGAAGTAAAAAATGGGTATATAATTAAAACATCAACTCCTGTCTGTCGATACAGATACGTAATTACAAAAATTAAAAGTCCCACCGGGGACAGTCGCCAGTTATCTACGATAGCAAAGGATAATATATTGTGATCGATCTATCGACTGTTTGAAAGCACTATTAAGACTTATTATTTACGTGAGGTACCATCAACAATATGCGAGCATTATCTCTTGATTTTCCTATAAATGATATTACACATTTATCCACAGTTTCCGAATGTGCATTGATGTTTATGATGTAATGTACCATCAATTATCCTCATTAGCACAAAGGTGCGTAAATACTACTAGGCTAATTACATATTAATCAAAGTTTAATATCAGATGATTAATATTACTTATTATAGTAGAGAAAATATAACAATATCTTCAAATTTCAGAGAAAAAATCGTTTAAAATTTTTAAACTATAAAAGAAGAGAGATACCAGATCAATTCCTCCTTTCTGAAGGAATTAATCATTTTGTCGTTTAGATATTTTCATATAAAACAATGTATATTGGTCACAAAATCTAATCACCAATAATTTTACGAATTTTCCAATTCTTTATTTCGTATACTACTAAATTTTATGTGCAAGCTTTTGTAGAATACATTTATAAAATATTCCAGAAATTTTCATCGTAATCTTAAAGCAATTATTATACTTTTTCAAATCAAAGTAAATATATATTTTTCAAATAAATTACATTTTAAACAGTATATATATGCATACAATTTTTAATACACGTATAACTACGTTTTAATTCTGTTTCATCATTTTACATAATTAATCGAATTTTAAACATTAAATTCCAGTTCTAAAAACAGAATTACAGAATCACGAGCATTGATTATTAAAATAATATTCATTAGTTAATTATTATTAAATTTACATAATATGATAATTTATTCTTATGAACAACAATTTTAATGATACATATGATAATTGGTTTTATTTAATTTATTTACTTGTAAACCAAAACTAATACTCCTATTCTAAAATATAATTATAAATTTAAATATAATTATGAAAATATTATTATTATTAGTTTTATTAAGTATGCAAAATTGTTTATTTTATACTTATAAAAGCTCATATTATAACTCATGAAGTTCACCATAAATGTAAAAACGTATTTCCTTGGTCAACTTTTTCTTTTATGGAACTAAAGTATACATATCAGATAAAATTTACCACTACAAGTAAATGATAAAACGATAATATTAATCCCAACGAATTTTAGAACATGTAGGTAATTAGCAAGTTGAATAAATAATATATGATACTAACTATTTTACGTAATTAAAAATATTAAATATTCATTTTGTAGATTCCATTCCATCAAAATTGAAAATTTCGACAATGATTTCCAATATTGTATAATATAGAAATAGATAATTCGATAAATTAGTCAGGATTTTCTGAAAATTAATATTATACACACATATGCTGCCTAACGAATAAAGTAACATTTATGCACTAACACTGATATTAGGGTTTTAAATTTTTTCTCGTTTATAATTATTTTCCTTTAAACAAATCATTATTAAGAAGCAATTCATAGTAATGTAAAAATTTATGTACATTTAATAAGGAAAGACGTATTCGTTTGCAACTGGAGCTATTAAAATTCTAGTTGGTATCGTTAATAGTATCAATCAATATAAAGCATATTTATCGATTACGAATATCTATTTTTATAAACACAAGCTATAATAAATTCCATAAAATAAATTATGCACGTTTATTGTTTAAGCATCCTCAATTTTCTCGTGGTGTTTAGAGCGCGTAGGAACAAAAGATGTACTTAACCCACTAAAAGTTCAAGAGAATGATGTTCGACCAGAATTTCTCGTGACAAATGGTTTTAGCCTGAGTTGGCTCCGTTTTCACTGACACGAGGCCATGAATCAAGTTAAATGATATCTTGGGCCGTGTATTACTTACTTTATTGTTCAGAGATACTAAAAGAAGTGAGAACTCTTATAAATGATACCGTAATAATAACAACGTAACAATATTTTTACTAAAAATGCTTTTTCTTATGATTTCTTATTGATAAAAAGACAAATTGTTAAATTATATCTAGTCAGAAGTTAGAAAGAAGTTAAAAGACAGGTTTTAATGATTTTCTAAAAATCAGACCGATTTACGCAAATTATTCTTTATTTCAATATACATAAATTTATGAAGTTATCATAATCTTTATAGTAGAAAATATTTAAGAGCAGCATCCACTCCTTTAAAATTAGACATTTTTAACCTACTAAATGATACATATTACAACATAGAACTGGATTATCTGAAATGAAAAATTTGAAACAATTTTATTAACTTATTAAATTAAAGAACTTATGAACGAAGTACAAATCGAAAAAATTATTGGAAACAGCATTTTTTCAGCTTAATGTAATTACTTTTGGAAATTATTGAAGCAAATGTTTCTTAATCATTAAAACATTGAATTTTTTGTTTAGAAAAAGCATATACCTCTTCAAGTAAATCATGCAACAGTTTTACGTGCAAAGTTTCGAAAAATCTTGTTGCTAATAATATTTGAAATTCTTTTATACGTTGTTTTCCATTTTTAAGTACTTCATAAGACAAACGATCTCAATTAGTACGATAAAGTAAATTTAAATTGATTACTTTGAAGTTTTCAGACATTATATTTATATTAATAATATAGAATCAATGCTTAAAATATATAACTTAGTATTTTAAAAACTTCCCACTAAATATGATTCTTTATATTAAAAGATAAAATATATTAAAATACTATAAATAATCAAATATTTTCTTGATTATTGATAGAGATTCAAGTTTACATCCATTTTTCAATTGCAATTAATTGGATTTTAAAAGATAATTGAAAAGAAGCTTTATTTTATTAATTTCTTGGCACTTTTCTACTTATAAAAACATATATATTCAATTTTAATAAAGAACACTGAAAAACTGAACAAAAAATGTACAAAAAACTTTGCAACTTAACTTGTTAAAACTTTCAGTTAACTCATATATAAATTTAATGTATAAAAATTAAATAAAAGATTACTTGCAAAACTGAATATAACTAATTTAATTATAAATAATTATCTAACTATTTATGCATAAACTATTTATTCAGTTAAATTATGTATTAAAATAATATTTTTAAATTTGTAATAATGACTTGTACTAATAATAATATTAAATATGTTTTACAATTTCTTGAATGATACATCGTATAAAAAGATTTTATTTTAATTCTAAGTATACAATTTTTTTATTTGTATACAATATATGCCAAAACTAATTCTTTCTAGACAGTTTTTCATTTGGCAGATCTTCGCAGTAAAACTTAAAATTATCAATAATAATTATCGTATTATGGATGTAAATAGTATTCTATCAATTTATATTATCCGCTGTTATTCACACTTTTTAATCATATATACATATATATACATATTTTTTATTTAATTAATATACTATTATAACTATTATAAAAAGCTTATTAGATTTGATGATAAAACCTAACAAGAGAAATATAATTATACCAAAAAAGATTATTTTCATAAAAAATTTATGACTTTTTTTAATTATATTATGTAGCATCATAAATATAATATTTATTCGAGTATTTTAGCATCTATTGGATGATTTCTATACGAAGAGTTTTTTTTTAATACTTTTTAAGAGATGTTCCAGGCCAAAATATAAGTATCTGTGGTATATATCATTTACAAAAGAACTCTAATGAGATTTCTGTTTAAGTAAGGTCATTAAAATTTAAGAGTTTCATTATTCTAATTTTAGGAATTTACTTAATAAGTGATTTAGAATGTATACAAAATAAAGCGTTTCAGTGAATTTACCCTTATTTTTACAATTAACTACGTCAATTACCAATTAAACTAAAATTAATCAAGTGTGCGATTGCGATCAACTTCTGTTTGAAATGTAATTTGCCAAATGGATTCTTTAAACATATTTTTTAATGTGCTTACTTGAATCAGTTGAATTCGGTACAAATTAATATAGCATATATATCGATCGGAAATAAAATGAGCACTTGCGCAGACACCACGTGAATTGTTGGATTCTGATTTCCTGATTTTTCAAAGTTAAAGTATTGGAACTACTGTAATATAAATTATACCCGACACAAAATTATTACTGACTTGTGAAAATGTGCATAAATGAAATATAATAAATATTTTATATTTATAATATAAAATGTAATTAAATACTCAATCAGGCATTAATTTTTAATCAAATACTTCTATAGATTTATTATTATATTTAATGTAATTGATATATTATTTACACTTTAAAACTCAATAGCAGATAAATTAAAAGTTCGTGAAGTTTTCAAAATTAATAAATCAATTGTCGCTTAACTAATCATTTAATTTATAAAGTAATGTCAGATCCAAATGAAGAAACATGTTATGAATTATCACTACTACAAAATAGTTGTTATTATGTTCATTTTTATCTTGGCCAAAATCATATGAGTTCTATTTCATTATGAGAAATGAATAAACCATAAAATTTCTGCATGAATTCAACTGATATTTGTGTAAGTAGATTCGAGAGAATTTATAAAATTTATTTAAATGTGTTATAAATATTAGAGGAAAAGGTATCAAAAACATGAATATAGAAATGATTTGTAATGTAAGTATTAATTTGTCATTTAATTTGAATAAACTTTTTGAAATAAGTTTTTAATAAAAATACGAACTGTTTACTAATTTCTTAATGAGAATTTACTGTTATAAAAATCAATAAGAAATGTATTCATTTGGAAATAAGCTATAAAATTAATTTATGACAATATTAAGATGAACATACATTATACATAATATGTAACATTAAACATTTATTCTGTAGTTATTTATTTCTAATAATTTAAGTTCTTAATAATATAAATATGATAAAATAAACTATAATTATAATTTGTAATCGAATAATTTGTATATATTATATATATCGATTTGCAATTTAATATTATTTTAGATATTTTAAATTTAGATTATATTTCGTTAATTTTAGCTTTTGCCAATTTCATAATATTATAATCTATAATATGCTTGATAATTATTCTATTTTTCATGGAAAATACTCAATTCTAAATGTACTCTTACGTAATGATATAGGATCGTATTTCGGTTTGGTTTATACAGATTTATATGGCCATTTTTGAGAAAACAGAATCATACACGATGATTTCTTATCTTATAAAATCATATACTTGATGTAAAATTACATACATTATTAATTAATAGTCGTATGAATTCTCCGGATCAGACTTATTAATACTTGTTTATTTTAGAAAGAATTTCTTAGATAAATATAATAATAATAATACTAATATACGATATGAAACGAGTATTTTAAACTGTAAAAGTGTATAAAGAAATATTTCTACCATTTACGTTTATATATATAGAATTGCGTGAAAAATTTGGTTCTACGTAGATTTTCTTGTCGAGAAAAAGATAGAAGCTGCATCGTAAAATTATATAAAATAGATATTCCATAATACGAAATTGATGTTGGAACAAAATTAATGTTTCTGTTAAGCTCTTTGATAGCTCTTTAATTAGAATTGACATTATTTACGAAGATTTACAATGTATTTAAAAATTATGTAACCATGCTTTTAAAAGAAACAAATAAACGAATATGTAAGCATAAATATATATTTTACGATGAATGTTGAAACCACCGGAGGAAAAGAATCAAAGTCACGAAAGATCTGTAGGTTGAAACTAAAGTCAACAAGAAAAAGATAAAGAAAACACGTTAGAGCGTGGACAGGGAAAAAAGAAGTTAGAGCGCTCGAAAGAAAAATTCTAACTTCCAGTTGGTGTTGCTGCTTTTGATGCTGCTATGAAGCGCACGTGGAAAAGAAGAAATGGCGCGACAATGAGACGCGGTCGGACTTGGAGATAAAGGTCCGAGAGGAATAAGAGGAGGAGAAGTACGCCACTTGGAACTTTTACGAATTACCCGCTAGAACGGGATAGAAAGAGGAAGAAGACCACGGTACTTGACGAACGAGAAAAGTTACAACGGAAAAGTCGTCGAGAAATACTTTTTCTCTCTCGACGTCCTCATCTTCTACTTTTTATCGGACTTTTCGAACGAGTCTTTACGCAGCTGCTCTATATACGTGCACGCGTGCGAGATTAAAAACTAAACGATAGTATTTCGTGGGACTGCCCCTAGGTGTGCTTTAGTTAGCGCGATGACGATCGCCTTCTTTTTCGATTATCTTGAGACTTTGCACTTCGCGAGGAGTTGCTTGCTGAATTCCAGGAAATAGCCGTTCGCGCGTTGAACTTTAATTAGATGTTAACCCTAACTTTTATGTCCAATGAACATTTACGAATCTAACGGTGGACATAATCTTCTTTTATTTCAATTTTAATTTCTTCTCCCTTGTTCTTACAAAAACATCAAGGGCGTTGAAAATTGTTTTATGAAATAACGCTTTTATTCACAAGAAAGCGTCTAAATGAAACTGCATGCTATTTTATTAACAATATTTTTTATTTGTGTACAATGTTATAGCTGTGAATATTTGAGTTTTCATCGATAAAAATCAACAATTTTAACGCTCTATTTAATTCGCATAAAACTTCATCGTTGGTATGAACAAATTAGAGCGCGCATTGCCATTCAATGGTATTAATTTTGAAGAACATAAGGAAATTCTTTATGCAATCCTGAAAAATTAATATTGAAAAATGAAAAAAAGAACATCACTCGCGTAAGAATAAATTTAACGCTTTTTCACATGTCGAACAACATCGCGACACAATTAAACTACGTGATGTATGAGCAAAACATACGAAAGCAATATCTTTGTTTCCTTAACGTCCTCGATAAAACCTCGTTCCAAGTTTATCAATGACGAGCTAAAGCCCCTTCCACAGACATTTAATCAAGCGCGCCAAACTGACGAAACACTTGGTATTTCGTGCTTAAATTTCCAATAATCACCACTCCAATTATTAAACGCGCGCCGAACTTCGACGAAAAGTATCGGCAGTAAGATGGCCGCACCTGGCCAATACTCTGACTTACAAACTTACCACGCGTTTTAATCAAGTCGCACGTAACGAGAGCGAAATTCTCGTGAACGTTCGCTCACCCGCGCGTACTATTTCGCGTAGCCGTGGTTAGGTCAAGGGCGGGGCAGAGGGAGAGGGAGTGTCAACGCGAACAAAAGGGAATCGAGGGAGAAGTCGTTAGGAAAGCGGCTCTTCTCGCGTTTCGCTCTAGCAGGTGGAAGGCTCGCTTTGCCCTCTTGCAAGACGCGACTAAACTCGGTTAATTAAGCGCTACAATTAATACCAATTCCAAGTTTATCTTGCAGCTGCGTTATCTTTGAGGTATGAGATTTTGTGGTATGAGGTATGAGTTTATTCCGAAGATACGTCAGTCCTGAGGCATGTTTATTAATTACTGCATTCTCTTCTCTTGCAGTGCTGTAATTGTTATAAGAGACCGATAAACGATACGCATGCAAGGCTCAGGGTAATAAGGTTTGTAGGGGGAAAATGATTATGTTGTTGGCGAAAAAAAAAATTATTTGAAACGCGTTAAAATTCGAAAAATATTGGATAGTAAATTATTAAGGTATTTTCGACGGTAAACTGTTGAGATATTTTAGCTAGTAAACTATTATTCAAAGATATTTATTAGTTCCTGTATAAAGTAACCAAACAGTTTATCCTTATTATAATTAAGCTTTATTAAATAATTTTGTTCTTTTTAATAAAAAAATGAATCAACGGTATTATAGGACTACGAGTTAATCTTATTCGAATTTTATTCAATTGATATCGGTGCCGATCAATGAATTTGCTTTAAAAATAAAACCTGTTATTGAAACTATTATAGTAAAAAATTATGGTTCAAGTAAAATTTGTATTCACATGCATTTATACTTTTTTCTATCAGTTTTTGTCAAATTACTATATTCGCCGAAATTTTTTAATTCATTAGACTTTGTACTTTAATTGCACTAAATACCCTTAATCTCATGCGTGTTTCTTACATAATTGATATTTGAATCGATTTTTATAGTTATCGTAGTGTTTAATTTTAAACTATTCATTCAAATTTCAAGTTTTTATTGATAATTAATTTCTAAATTCTACTATAATTCTAAAAATATAATTAATATATTAAGAAATCAAAGAAATCCTTATTCTTGAATATGAAAATTAAACACTATTCGCTATTGGTATTGAATGTTTTTCACTTTATACAATAAAAAACAAAAAGGAATAATGTAAAATTCTTAAAAATGAAATGGACGTTCTTTTAATAAAATATACATTTTGTACGTCAGGTTAAATAATTTCAATCAAAGCATTGTTTGATGCAACTTTAAAAATTACATAAACACTTAAAGTATATATCTTTCAAATACAAGTTGTGATTATACTGCTATTGAAATATATAGACAATATTTATGTTATGTAGGCTCTTATCAATTTATTCAGCTATACACGCTTTTCTCCTCGCGTTCCAAACAAAACAAACAAAAAGAAAAAGTCTCCCTCTCCTTCATTTCTCTTTATGTTCATCTCTTTTTCCCTTTCTTTATTTCTCTCTGTCTTTCATTCTCTCTTTCGACTCTTCATTCGCTCATGCTTATCTCCCGCTACTAGGAAGCGAATCTGCCGTAATTAATTTTCAAGTGAACGTCCGCCTCTCTACATGTAGCAGCCGTCTGTAGAAATAGAAACAGAGAGAGAAAGGAGAGAATCGAGCTCAGCATAGACTCTAGAGAGTCGCGTTTGTTGCTTCCGCCTCGTCGTCGTTCCATTTCCGGGATGATTACCGTGCGCGTTTTCGCAAAGGAACGAGACAGAGAAGGAGAGAGAGAAATAGGCGAATCGACTTCTCTTTCTCGGCTGCTGCGGGTCCGCTTGCCAGTGTATTTATGTGTATATGCCAGCCAGACGGATTTTCCATACTACGAGCGATTAATAAAAGGCTTTCGCCTCTATCTCTGTCTTCTTCGCATGAAGCACCTTTTTCTCTTAAAATCATTCGCGTTATATCGAGAGGTGACGAGTTCTTCTATGTTGTTTTACGATTTTAATTACTCTTTTGCGCCCATATGCAACTGTGAATTGCGCCTGCAGCGATGAGAAATTGTTATTAGGATTCAGTGACTGAATTGGCGCTGCTTATCTAGCAGTAATTTTCACTCTCTACCTTACAAGTTCTATTTTTAAGCCAGTTTTGGCTTAAAAAGAAGCCGAATTGCTGCTTACAAACATTGATCATTGCGAAATTTTTTCAATTTTTTTTTTGTTAAAGTTGTTCTTTTGTAAGTATTCGTGGATATTTTTAATTTGTATATTTAATATATAATATCTTCATATCTAACTTAATGTCTAATTTAAAAGTCTACGCAAATATTTTGTAAAAACTATTTCTAAAAATTTGAAAGACTTTCAGTTTTTTTCAATGTCTGCATTGCGATGTATAAAACTTACTTAAAGTTTATAGTTTAGACGTTGAGTGTGAAATATTTAGAGTAAAATAGCAAATGAATTTGCATAATTGAGAGGAAAAAAAAATTTTTGTCACTCTAATAAAAATAAAAATTTGACGCTCTATTAAATATTCAACTACATATATAATCATACAGGTTTCATTTTGGATTTAAATACGAAAATCATTGGTAACTTCATTAAAAGCATAACACATAGAATCTATTTCTTCTCTTATCTTATAAACCTATCCGAGGTAAAATTCAATTTTAATTCATTTTTCAGTTATAATAAAAGAACTACCTTTATCCCGAAACATAAAATACGAAAATACTCCCTTTTACAATGTCCATATCCTGAATTTTAAGCATATTAAAAATATTCTCGCTCAAGTTCGGCCGAACTAGCATAAGAAAATGCATTAAAGCTCCATCAAAACCAAACTCTTCACAGTGCTCGTGTAAACTCCATAACTATCTCCAAACTTCACCCACACGCACCAGCCACTATTCAAAACGATGTTCACCGTAATCAAATTCAAACTCCGTCACCCTCTCCCCCTCGTCGAAGCGACTTTGTCGTTACAAGTTTTTTCCCTTTCGCCTCGCCTATTCCACCGTTTTTCTCGTACGTAATGCAAGCTTTTTATCCACCATCGGCACGTGCAACGCACTTAAGGTGCGCAGAGTATGTGACAGATTTAGTGTCCTCCCCGATCCCCTCGTACAACCTCGTTCAATCCTCAGCGTCGCCCAAGCACAAAAGGTAAAACGCAAATTTGAACCAACGCCGCACCGTGTGCTACGAAAAAATACGGTAGATATACATGCGCACGTACACTTGTAAAGCGAAGGAAAGAGAGTGAGAGAGAGAGAGAGAGAGCAAACGAGAGAGAAATTATTTCTCTTGGCTCTAAACGTGACCCACTTGTGTTGTTCCGTAAGCAGATCCTAGAGGAGAATAAAACTGAATTATGTATCGTCCTTTTGACACGACGCTCGCGAGGATTGCCGAGATATAAGGGAAAAAAGGAAGAAAGAGAAATTATGAAGGAGAACGCATAAGAATAGTTCGAAAAACGATTTTTCTATTTATGAATGGTGTATTTCTAGAAGGCATGCGCTTAAAATCATTCATGCAACAAACGTGCAACAATTTTATCTTAGTTAAAATCTTTTACACAGTGTAATATATTTGTATTTATATCGCCACTTTTCATTGGACGTTAAAGCTTCCTAAAATTTATTAAGGTGAAGAGAATATACTCACGTTTCAAACCTTTATTCCATGTACTTTATATTCAAGAGCTGTGCGTATTATTTTATATAATATTCAGATTATTTTGAGACTTTTATTGATATTAGTTGTCGATCTTAACTGATAAGAGAACTTTCGTAAGATATTTGCAATTTTATTTAAAATTCTATTGTAAGATATATAATTAAAAGTAATGCACAAGTATAACATTAGAACATATTCGCTTTTCAAGCTACTCTCCTTGATATTTAATCCATTTTCCACTTAATGTATTCACAATTTCTTTAATATATTATTAAGAATTTTTTATGACTTTGGAAATAAAAAGTTAATCGCCAAAGAATATTTTTTACAAGCGATATCTTCTATAATTCTGTGTTTATAAAATTATTATAGGTTTCCGTAGAAAAAAATTATCTAAAAATCTCTTTGTACATTCTTAGATATGTCCGTAGAAATAGAATTGAAATACTTATTTTAAATCAAAATAAGCAAAGTGCTTTCATGTAAAAAGTGAGTTCTCTATTAATAACGATAACCTCTAAAAAGTCTATTAGAACCTATTTTTGTCAAACGTTTAAGATGACGTTGATTTAAATTATCCTGTACATAAATAATACATACTTGATATTATTCATATTGATTCAAAGAAAAATATTGTCGTTCGCAGCAAGAAACAAATTCTTTAGAAAACTGAGCTATTGCCCAATGAATTCACACAATTTAAGAGATAGAAACTAAGCCTATTAAATATTAATTTTCTATGAGAAAGTTGGAACATCTCCTTCCTTCTTCTCTATCTACGGCGACTAACTGATTCTGCTTTCGCTTGTCACACTGGTGTCGCTTCTTCTTTTTCACACACCGTTACGTTTCCGTGATATCGGCGCATGGAATTCACTTTAAGAGAGCACGTTTTCTAAGAGAATTCTTAAACATGTAGTTTCAACAAAATGACTTCGTTCACTTTCGCTCGATCCTTTTATTATTTTACATATGTCTCCTTCCAATATACTCCTATTCCTGTATACTTTTTTATCTGCTTACAGGGTTCCTTCAGACTTTTGTGTGACGATTGGGAAATTTTATTGGAATAATATATATATTACGTAGTAAAGAACTGTAAAACGGATTAAATAATTTTTGCTTGCAATAAGCTTCTAACAAAATTTTTCAATAAATGGATTTAAAACAACAACAATTTGGAATTACAATATAAACAAACTACATTGCATGGAATAAAAAGTATCCCTAAAATTTAGTTATCTACATTTTAAATTATTAGAAAAATTGCAATTATTTAAAATTGTTAAAATTGTTAAAAATTGTTCGGAAAATTTTGCACTCATATTTAATTTATACGTGAACATTGATGTTTATAATAATTTTACGACTAATTGAAACTAATTAAAGAAAAAGTAATACTATGAATGTGTTTTTTAAGGTCTCGTGACTGAATGTTATAGTATTTTTATTTAAAAATATAAGGATATATAAATTACCCGAAAGAAATACCGCTTAATTATATTGAGTTACCCCTATTAGCCTAAAAAATATAAAAAATATATTTTACAAGTATTGATCTCTGTATTGATTTTAATTTATATTATTTATACGTTTAATTTCAATTGTATTACACGTAATAAATTAGAAAGTATAAAATTAGAATAAGACATTTTATAAATTACAAGTGATAAAATTATTTGTGTTATATTAATAATTAATGTTTCCATAAAATGTAAGACAGCTTAGATTTAACAATCAACGGCTCGCGCGTAAGCAAGTATAAATAAAACATAAATTAGAAATCAATTTCAATTTCAAGAGTATAAGTTTTATTACTGCCTATTATACATTAAGATGCTGCATAAATCAATCAGCAATAGTAAATATGTTCCGCGGTGGTGAACTCTTCACTCGTGTGTTCAGTATATATTTCACCATATTGTCTCCTTAATGCGCTCATGAATAATTCGTAGCATAATTAATGAGATATCTGAAAATAAATCTAATAGACAATTTTTTCAATGTTCCAGGGCTTCTTCAGGCGAAGCATACAAAAGCAGATCGAGTATAGGTGCTTGAGAGACGGCAAGTGTCTGGTTATAAGATTGAATCGGAATCGCTGTCAGTACTGCAGATTCAAAAAGTGCCTGGCTGTCGGCATGTCCAGAGATTGTACGTACACACACACACACACACACATATATATATATATATATATATATATATATATATATATATATATATGCTGCTCTCACTTATTACCAATTTCATTTGAATTTCTCACTGGATTTCTTACAAATTAAAAATAGCACCAATCTCATTTCAATTAAATTTCACTTAACAGAAGGTCAATACTGTGCATCATCGATTTATATTCCTAACAGCCTAGTTTATTTCCTTATGTCATGTCAAATTTCAGTCGTTAATTAAAATTACTTCGATACAATTATACATATAATATATGTGCATACGCCTTTAACAAATGCATTGTTTAGTGCCAAAAATTAAGATGTAATTAAGAATATACAATTTCTTATATATTATATTTCAGTTAATTATATTTTAGTTTAAACAGATTCTATGCAACTGTAAAATTTCATCAAATAAATTCTCTCACGCATTTTATCGTATTACAACTTAACATACAAAATTCATTATGATCAGATAAATATTTGTAAGAATTGGTAAAATTATTTTCTCGATTTACATTTCTAAGTTTATAACTTTATAACGATCTTTATAACGATTTTCATAAATTATTATTTATAATGGTTTTTAATTTTGTTAAATAAACTCACTAAGTAAGCGGTGAAAGATTCCTTTGGTTCTAGCTACAAAAATATCTTGACAATTTATCACTAAATCCGTCATTAAAATCAGCATCCCTTCAATTTCTGTTTGAATAAAAAAAATCAAATAACGAATCAAGGGAATAAAAGATGAAAATATTGTAGAGTATTTTACATGTATAATTCAAAAAAATTTTCATCTTGTAATAAAAAAAAAGTGATTTTTTTCATTTATTCACTATCTTATGTGTTTTTATTCGCAAAATTAATATGAAAATATAAAAATATACTTTAAAATTATTTTCTATATTAAGCAAAGTTTTCTTATTATAGAACGGCTATCGACTTTGAAATCATAAAATTTTACTCTAAAGCTACTTATCGAATTTTTATTTCAAATTCGATTACAAAGCATTTACGTCAAACAACGTTAAACAACATATACGTTAAACAACTTCGTATATTAAAAATACTTAAATATGAAAACGAAATAATACATTCGTGTAACTGTGTACCTGATTGTCTGACTAATCCTAAATATTACTACTTATATTCTATACAAAAAATTATATTTCCGCATTGCAATCAAACAATTTTGAATCGGCAACTATATTTTCTTTAACTTCATCATAAGTAAATACAATAAAAGGGTTATGCGAAATTTATGTCTTGGGGAGAATATCTAAAGTCCTAGTAAAATTGTTAAATACACGAATAACCTTTTTATTAAAAAATACTTAACGTATGAAACCTTAAAAATAAATCAGATATTTTAAATTTCATATTAATAGTTCGTTATATCGTACATTTAAATTAATATAATTTTTAAAGCATGCAGTAAAGCTACTAAATTTTTTAGTAACATCTACGTTGATCGGAGCATAATTATCAATAATAATTCAATGTAGCATTTATGCAATACTCAATTATGTATTTAATTATTCATTATTTTCAAGACTTAATGCACTTATGAGCATACATAGATTGATTTTATTTTATTTTTTTATAATGTAATTAACTACAAGAAGGTACAATTCTAAATTGAGATTTTAACGTACATAAATAACCCTTCGTATAAAGCAAGTTAGTTTTCTTCTTCAGTCGAGACAGTATCCGATAATTTCAAATAATTTTTATTAAAGAAATTTAATGGAAGAGTATCACTTAACAAAACCATTCTTGTAAAACCGAAATTACAAGAACTCTTTTCAATCTAAAATTTAAAGAATATAAAAGTACTTTATCGAAATTCTTTGCTTTTTAGCAAATGTTGAAAAAGACTGCATACGTGAGTAAATAAAAAATGCTCTTACAGCAAGTAAAGTATATAATCTCTACTCCGCATTAATGTATCGTTGGGTTCACTTTATTTCTCTTTGAAAATCAAATCCTTAACAGGGACACATAACATACACATTTATATATCTTTTCACCGAATTAAGTTGTACAAACTGTTCCTTGTATTCAGAAAGAGGCCGATGTCAAGAGGCTGCGTAATGAAAAGTGCAGAAAATGCAAGGCCACAGTAAAGTCGACGAAATAATTTGTTCACTCGAGGGCAAAGGAAATTTCGGCAAAGATTCCGCAGTATAAACTCCAGTCAGAGTCTAAGCCACGAGGAGCCGAACTCATGTGCATAATTAAATGTCGGGGTTGCGCATATTGCGCAGTGCAATACGCGCAACAATGTAGCTGACGTTGCAGCATCTATTTTCTGTCTCGAGGTTTTATCCCCTCATTTCTTTCTTTCGTATGCTGACTACTTTAAGGGATCACTCGTGCCTTCCACTGTATTCTTTTTTCGAGAGCAAAACCGAACATTGAAAGAGCCTTTTTGCGCTGTAACTGCATTTTTCCGTTTAATTAGTTAATTGCTTACTGTAATACATCGAAATTTTGCATAATAGCATCTAATTAAGAAGGCAAATCTTCTCTGCATATATATACATATACTGCATATACATATGCATATATATACATATATATATATATATATGTATATATATATATATATATATATATATATAGAGAGAGAGAGAGAGAGAGAAAATGTATAAGATATTCATTAAGATTAAGTCTTGTAACATTACTTTATTTCGTTACAAAATGTAAAAAGTGGCTTCGATATTCAGTGAAATGTAGTAGAATCTGATATAAAAGAAAGTTAAAAATATCACTGGAAGTTCAAGTACAAAAATAAACGATATTACATGTCATGGAAAAAAAATACTGTAGCAATGCTGAATTGAATTGAGTTTACTATTTTTCATTTTGTCGATTAGCTAATTAAGGTTTATTTTTTATTAACATATCTTGTAATTAATAATTCATCAGGCGAATAATATAAAAACAATATTTTTAATAAATCAATTTAATTATTAGTATATCGCATTATCACTATTTAAAAGTATTATTCTACTATTATATCATACTTACTTTAATACTTTAAATATATATAATTTACTTGTTTGAGTTCATGATCTTTTATAATATAAATACTATTTTAAAATAAAAATTTAAAGATTATTTGTAAAAATAATTACATTTTTAGGTAATGAACATATCTATTTTAATTATATATAATGGATTATTTGAACTTATATTTTGTACTTTATGTCTTATTTTAATTTATATTACCGTAGTCTGACGGCTTTCTCCTGTTTTAAATAATAGTGAAACAATTCAAGAAGGCGGCAAAGATTAAAATTTATTTTCTATAGTTTGTTTAATATTATCTTCGTATATATGTTTCTTATAGTTATGTAATACAATTGTGCTATTAAATAAGGTCAGAATGAACAGTCGATTTTCTTTCAATAAATTTGTTCTTGTGCCGTTGTTTTTGAGTAAAAACTCACATGCCCTATAAATTATAAATTAACAGAACGTTCACTTCACTGGACATTTTCGCGAATGAAATTATTAATTCTAAAAAAAATTAAACACATTTATAAAAGTAAAATGCTGAATTTAATGAAGCAGAAATTCTAAATTTAATTTAAAATTACAGTAGTAAATTTGATATTTATGATATTATCATTTTACGTGAAAAATGTAGTGAATGTTTTTTTTAGTATTGCAGTCACATGTTTAATTTTCTTTTGGTTCTCTACAGTCATCTATCCTATAACAGCACTCTATTTTTTTCTTTCTTTTGCTTTTTTGTTTTTTTGTAGCTTGCGTGTACACGTAGAAAACTAAACTCTTCGTGGAAAATCATAAGCCCACGCGTAATCGCTTGGATTAACTTCTCCTGTATGTTCTCAAACTCACGTGTATCTTCCGTTTTCTTCTCTTCATCCTTTTCTCAATTCTACACTTTATCTCCGATTTCGATGGTAAAACTTTTCTTTTTGCTTTCCGATCTCATTACTAATTTTTCGAATTGTGCGTTTTTTATGCGGTTTCTTTCTTGTGATCTATTTTCTACAATTCGTGACATTTTTATTTGATATTTGTGACTCTGTGACTATAAGACTTTCTTAATTATTTTAACGGACAGATTTTTGATACTTAAGACAATGATATTATTTACCATTGTAGAAATTACTCTTATAATATATCATTTACCTGAAAATAAATTCTTAATTAACATAGAAATTTTATATTTGTGAATTCAACGTTTGCACTAAGAATTTCATCTGTACTATGTCAACTATTATCAGATAATAAATAAAAGTATTAGATATATATCAACAATATTTAATATCAGTATTTACTCATTATGAAAAGTAAAGTTACTTCTTCGTGTTAAAAAATAATTAAATATAAAAACTGCTATATTTGTTTGTTTATATTACAATATCTCCTGCTTTAAATAAAAATTTAAATTCCAATTACGATTTATTTTCTTCGCCATATTTCCATAAGTACAAATAATCATTTTATAGTAGTATTTGAATAATACGAATTTATATAATTTTCTTATATTTTGTAAATATATTTAATAAAATAACTGTTTGTAATGTAATTATATAAATTTGTTATTGCATACAAGAATTTCCCAAATTATTTAAATATTCTATTTAAATATCTACTATGAAGATGATGTTCCATATCTGAGATTCACTATTTCATATAGTACAGTCTATATATACACACTATAACGATGCTAGCAATTAATTCACAGCAGATAAATCAAATAAACTTCTGATTGGCCACTGTTAAATTGACTTGATTAATCTGTGAAATTTAACTTAATGGTGCTATATTTAATATTAGCATTGACGGCATTAGGAAGTTTCATAATTTGCTCTCATTATTGTCTTGACAAATAATACAAATCATTAATAACGCTAATAACGTTAAAAAATTATAAATTACATTTGAATGTATTATTTAACTAAAACCATTAAAATAGTATCCTCTAATTTATTCGTCTCTTTATAAAAAATAGTACGTTATGAAAATGTTTTCGTTTTATAAGTAATTAATTTGAATATAATGTCAGCTTTATAATTATTTCTTAATCTTTTATTATTCTGCTTTAGGTCATTCGAAACATTATTTATAAAAGATATTTTTTAATGCTAAATATGATCATCTAAGGTGTATTTTACAATATTGAAAAGCTTTATGAAATAACTTTTATATTACCATATAAAAATTCTTTTAAATTTTTTGTACAATAATTAATACAAGAATTAGTTATATTAATCGAGTTTTCATGAATATTCAAAATTCGGTCAACAATGCATTATTAATAAATTATAATTTTACATAATAGCAAACCACTTTAACAACTTTTTATAAAACTATTGATATTATGCAATATTGATCAATGATTTACTTTTATGAGACTTATCTGATAATTTATATAATTAATATTTCATGTATGAAATTTATATAAAAATGCACAAGTATATTTGTATAATTAAACAGAAACTCCTGTGCGTGACAGTGAGAATTTGGAGAAAAGAAAGATCTTTCGAAGCCACGTAAAAATTCGGTATATAATGAGTCTGTGATTTTTCAGCGGTGCGGTACGGGCGAGTACCGAAGCGTTCCCGCGAGCGAGGCCCCGACGACACGACGCCCACGACCACCACGACCACGAGTGGTGGTCCGACGACGCCCACCGGCCCCAACGGCGTCGTGCCCCAGCTGTCGACCGCCGCCTCCGCCGTCGTCACCAACAACAACAACAACAACAACAATAATAACAACAGCAGCAGCAGCAGCAGCAGCATCAGCAATAACAACAACAACAACACGAGCAATCACAATAACAATAACAACAACAGTAGCACCAGCAATAACAACAACAACAACAACAACAACAACAACAACAATAACAACAATAACAACAGCATCAACAGCCCGCAGAGCCAGAACGCAATAGCGCGGGTGCAGATGGCGACTGTCGTCGAGGCCGATCAGTCCGACGCCGACGTCAAGCAACTGGCGGTTTACGACGTCATACTGCAGGTGTCACAGGCTCATCACGCGCACTGCGGATTCACCGACGAGTCCACAAGGGGCATCGTCAGGAAGCCCATGATCATACCCGTGAGCCTTTCTTACTCTTTTACTCGATCGGGATATTAAAGTGTCGCCTTAATCTAAGCTTTTCTGAATGCGAAACCTTTAAATGCCCTTAAGCTTTCTTTTATGCGAGTATGTCCTTTTTATAAATCTTTCACGTTGATTTCTTCATCCGAAGCGTGTCGTAAATTTTATTCGATTCGAGGGAAATGATTACTCTTTATGATGAAAACTAGGCTTGCCTTTGAAAACGCAATTGGATATTTCCGTGCAGAGAACGGACAAATTAATTCGCAGAATGTAATATGGTGAATTGAGAAGAAGGTGAATATTGAGAAAGTGTTGTTATTTGAATAAAATGCTTATCGCTTAGTTTCCGACGAACTTCACTTTTCAATTCTCCAATTCATTTGCAAGATACTATCTGTAAATAAAACCATAAAAATGTATGGGTCTCAGCTTTTAAGCTTGAAAAATTCAACTACACACTGTATTTCAGTTCAGTTCTTTAATAACTTAAAGTCAAATATATCATATTTCTTGATCCAGAAATCCATTAATAATTGTGCAAATTTGGAAAATACATTTTTGTTTCATGAAAATCCATGAAAGGTGTGATTTTTAATAAAAATTTTAATTAATAACTTAGATGCTTGAATTGAACGTTTATTTAATTGCTTAGCTGGTGAAAATGTCCGGATTTTATTTAATTAAAAATCTTTTCGCGTATAAATAATGACTACGTTTCTTAGATTTCTCCTGAGAACTGAAATAGACAATTAAAATCCTAAAAAGAAAAATCTATACGAAACTTGAGAAAAATCAAAATATTAAATTCGCCTCATTTTTATCTAAAAACAAAGTTATATCTGAGTTTTATGTGAAACTTCTTTATAAAACCTTATACATATTCTATTATAATGCGCGCGTATCTTCAAATTCTGTCAAAATAAATGAAATGCATCACTGCAAACTTCAGCTTCTGGCAAAATGTGTATGTATTATTTTTCGAAAATTACTTCGAAAATTACTAATAATGTAAGTAAATTCGTATTTACATCTTTTAAAAGTCGCCTTGTATTTTTTTTTATTATTAAAGGCGTAATAATTTGAAATCAATATTGTAGCTATTTTGAGCATTTATTTTCATAAAATAAGGAAATAAATAGGTAATTTAACATAAAGTTTTGTTAGAAAAACTTTCACTAAAACAAATCGTATTTTGCATTTAATTTTCTCACAGCTTTTTCACAACGCAACTTCACGCTACAGACGACATATTTACAGACAAATAATTAAAGAAATCAAAACACAGTATGCGAAATGAAAATAACCGAGAGCGAATAAACCTCAAAGGATATTGTATGTTACAATCACTTTGTCGTGTTTTTAAAGAAAAGAAATTGTTGAAAGGAACCTGATTTCGATCCACATAATAATTCATCGCAGCCCCTTAACACAATTCCAACGAGGGGCAGAGTTCAAATTCAAACGAAACTTATCTAATACAGATGTTAACGTAAAAACGTCCGTCTCGTATTGAGAGAGTAAATCGCGCGGTACACCCCGACCCTCAAATCCTCCCATAATCTCGGAAGTGTTAACAACTAACGAGAGCTCGTCCTGTGAATTTTGAAGCCCGCGAGCCCGGAGGACCCGGAGGCGGCCTCGTCGACAGCGGAGACGGTCGAATCGCACAGGATTTGGCTGTGGCAGCAGTTCGCAGCGCGCGTCACCCCCTCGGTCCAGAGGGTCGTCGAGTTCGCGAAACGCGTGCCGGGCTTCTGCGAACTCTCGCAGGACGACCAACTCATTCTCATCAAGGTCGGCTTCTTCGAGGTCTGGCTCAGTCACATCTCCAAGATGACCTCCGACACATCGATGACCTTCGAGGATGGCACCTATATCACCAGGCAGCAGCTCGAGCTAATGTACGAGGTCGGTATCAGAGATGCGTTATAGTGCTACTGTATCAGTGCTGTTCCCGATCGTTTATAATCCTACATATTCACGCGTTAATCAAACTTTTGTATCTTGTGCTTGTGCTTTCGTTGGTGTGACTGATATGGAACACGATAATAATAAATGCATCCTCACTTCGTTAGTATAATTTAAATGAATTACATTATTATTCGTGTAGAACATTCTCTAATAATTATTTAAAATAGCTCGTTATCGTATCCAACGACCGAGTAATTAGAATGTACAAAATGTTAACTAAACTCTTTTAATATTCGTTTGACCTCCATAGATGTAGCTTTCATTAGATGTAACTATGGATTAATTACTTTTCTAATATTTCAACTTACTTTTATCCTCCTAATGTAAATTATGTTATTTTTATATGTTCTTTACATACATTTATAGTACGAAATGCTATTTAAATTCAATAATTCTTAAGATTCCCAACTTGGATAACTGTCCGCTAATGCAGAAGATCATATTATTAATTCACTTTAATCGGCCTCGTTCTCTTTCTATATAATACTAAATGGAATTAAGATGAAGTAAGTTTCGAAAAAATTTATCTATTTAAAACCGTTAGACAAGTTAAATAATTCATGTCCTGACTTTCGAAGAATCGAGACTGGTTAAACATCGTATTAAACTAAAAAATATTATTTCCCACGAGAAGAACCTTTAGAAATAACGCGGTAACTTTTGCTGTTTCCTGCTGCTTCTGAACTTTCGGCTTAAGAATAAGATGTCAGGCTTCACACTTAAGTTACATAAGTTGATAAAATTTAATATTACATTTAGCGTCAATGATAATGAATTGATTTTCAATTTTAGTTAGTTTTGTTACGGAATCGTAACGAAAAACGTATCTATAAATAAACATTGAAGTTGAAGATTATTTCAACAAGAACGTAGTACTTGTATTTACATAAAAAATTTGAACTCAGCTGTGATATCCCATAAGCAACCTAACTGGAATGCCGAGTAAGCATTACCTCGAAAGTTCCACGTAAGTGCTCCTAGTAATCAGCAAAGAATGACAGGCGATTATTTTGATGAATCCACAGCCGGACTTCGTCTCGGCGGTGATGCAGTTCACCTCAGCCCTGAACAATCACCAGCTGACGGACGCCGAGTTGGGTCTGTTCTCGGGCGCGGTACTGCTGAGCGAACGCCCGGGACTGAACGACGTCAAGGCCATTCAGAGGCTTCAGGATCGGCTCCTGGAGGCGCTGCGCGTGCAGGTGGTGCGCGGTCCGGTGGTCGGCAACGGCGTCCCGGAGTCAAACGGCATCGCCGTTCCCTGCATCGGCGGCCTCTCCCAGAGGATACCCGAGCTCAAGGCCCTCGGGGTCAGACACGCCAATCTGCTAGACTGGTTCAGGCGGAACTGGACCAAACTGAAGCTGCCGCCACTCTTTGCCGAGATCTTCGACATTCCCAAGTGCGAGGAGGATCTACAGTGAAGAAAAGTGAGTGTCTTTTGAGTTTTGTAAAGAGCAACTGTTACCAAGCATTTCCTTCTAACCGGTTACTTTTCGATGGATACTGTGTAAACTCTTAAAATTTCTAAGATGGAAGGAAACATCCTTGGGTTTTCCTTTCCTTGTTCGGTATTATTCTCAAAAGATTCTTAAAGATTTTTAAATCAAAGAATTTCATTTGCATTTAGATTAGATTACATTCGTTCAATCTATCCCTAAATCTATCGTACGAGCCTCTGTAACAAATGCTACATTTATGTATCACAAATAGATAATCTAGATCCTTCGTAGAATTTTACAAAGATGTTTAATAAATTACTACATAATGATAATATATTATTTAGAATAATTTTCATTCTTTTTGTAGTGTCCACATTAAGTAATAGCTACCATTCCAAAAAGAAATATTTAATTTGAGTAATTCTTTTAGACTCGACGATTATTTACTTTATTTTTTCATGTAATACGTAACTTTTTCAACAATACAGCGGTTTCCGTTTTACCAAAAATTTAAATTTTGAACCGAAACTGAATATATTTAATATCAATATCAATTATAAAAAAAGTGTTTTTTAACTCAGAAGAGGGATTTAACTTCAGAAATTTACTCTGCGCTATATTTTCATAGCGATAGTATAATTACAATAACTGCAAAATTCAAGACATTTTTACATGTTTTTAGAAATATTAAGAAATAAAATGATAGTTGAAAGAAGCAAAGTAAGAGGAGTTTCATGAAACACAAATATTTGATAAAAAAATGAAAACAAATATACACTACATGCAACTATTTTACTCAACTCGTACAATATTTACTTACGTACGTCTTATAACACGTTAATGTGTATTATTTTCATTTAATTAAGTAACAAATTTATTTAATAATGATTCTGATACTTTATAATTAAGCTATTTTAACAATTAATTGTTAAAAAAATTTAAGTATAATTGGTATTGTTAATTAAATCTTGTTTGGTCGCGTATTTAATGTCCATAAACAATACATGGTCTTCTAAAGTGAACATAACTCTGTTGGCAAACTTTAGTATTATTGATCGTGCAATTTGAGCAGAGGATATTATGGCTCTATGTTATAATGTCACATAATATCATAAAATATTTTAATATAATATACTGACTATAAATAAATACGATAAAATAACTATTTTATGGTATATTTTTTCAGATTTTTCAATTATCGAAGGACTGAAAAATATTAGTCTTCGTTTTAGTATTCAATATCATTCTATATATGATTTGTTTTCATAAAACTCGCGCAATCATTTAGAAGAAACTTTTAAAAAATTCTGAAAGCGAAATTTTAATTAATATGGTTGAATACAATAGAAGTATTATAGCTCAAAAATAGCGTATTCTTGTTGCTTTGGCTATTCTTCTAGCAATTTAAACGCTGCCTTTATCATAGACAATAATGACATTGTACTTGCATACTTTTAAAATAATAAATTGACAGTTTAGTTGAATACGCATTCAGCCGAATGTAGTAAAAGAATTTAAATTAGGTAGCCTAATAAAATCGTTACGTTTCGTTAGAATTTTGATGCGCTGTAATTTTGTTTTTTTTTTTTCACTTGTTACTTTTACATGAGCTTTTCCAGTTGCACGCTCGTGTCGGCCTTTTTATCTTTTTTGTCTTTCTCTACCCTTTGAGATTATCCCAGAAAACTTCGTTTGCTAGATGTACAACAAAGTTTGGACGTCAATGAAAAGTCGAGTTACTTTTTTTCGAAAAGACTGTATTTTCACGTAGCTTTTGAATCTTCATTGAATTTTCACGGCATTCATTAAATTACTGTCTTTGTCTCGTTAAGGATTAAACTGAATCAGAGGAGATGAGATTCGTTAATTCTAAATTATAAACTACAAATATGTCATTTTTGTAATCACAAAGAATACAATAATAAAGGTATTTTTATTTTAAGCAATCTAATAATTTTTATACAATACAATAATTTTAAAGTGCTGGTAGAAACTTAATAATTTTACAAACTTTAATTAATCATAGGATATTTGTTAGTACATTAATTTTCCTTGTAGATGAAAAATTTCGAATTTGTCTATAAAATCTCTTAATAAAGAATTAATGAAGACTTTTGCAGCTGCAAAAATTGCTTGAATATAAAAAAATCACCAATATAATTACTTTATTAAAACTGTTTCAAGAGTATAATAAAATCCTGTAAAGAAATTTGTTATCTTAAAAAATTTCGAATTAATTCAATTCTGAAAGGTTTAATTAATCTATTAAATAGAAATACCGTTTAAAATAAAATCCTGATATTCCGTGAAACAATTCATGAAATAATAATTTTATAATTTCGACTGTATCAAAAGATTTGCATTTATTTTAAACTCCTTAGGCAACACGGTAAAAACTGCATAAATACATAAATTTTTAATATTATAATTTTTTAATTTTTTCCCTTCAAATTTTCAATAAAATCTCTGTAGAAGACTTCAATTCGATGTGAACATTTTTTGTATGTTAGTTCTTAATATGTCAATTCATAAAAATAACAACTACACAAAATAAAGTTCTTTAGTTACTTTTGAAAGTATAATTGTTGTTGTATTAAAAAGTATTAGCTAATATTTAGCTTAAGTATTTGTTTAATATAAAATTCAAAATATTTTTCAATTACAAGAATTTAATAAAAAATGGTGGATTAAAATCTAACTTCATTTATTTACAGGCGAAGGAAATTATTATCAGGATCACGTTTTCCAGTGCATTGATAATCATTTGCGATTATCGCAAAACAAAGAATCAAATAAAAAACTAAGCAAGACGAACCGAAGCGACTTTGTTTTTGGCCTCTCATTTGAAAGTGAGAAAGCGCCTGTCACTCGTATATATGATGAACAACCACAAAAACAACAAGAAAGAAGACGAAGAAAGTTTCATTGCTTCCCTAGTCGAATAATAAACAAACACGCGAATATGAACATAAAAGTATAAAAATGCACATATCTACGAGTGTATGTGTATATATATAAATATATATTCACGCGCACACATACATATTCAATCGATTCGTTGTTTTACCGTTGAAAGCACATTATTAAGGCTTTACTAGCTAAATCAAGGAAAAAGACAACGAGCTTCAAGTTTCTAAAACCAGTTGGAAAAAGGAATAAAGAATAAAATTAGATAGATATCTCGTCCAGGATAATTACGTAGACACAAGATATTCAATTTAGACTTTGGATATATAATCACTTTACGTTTCTCTGAAGCACGAACATTTAGCAATATATAAGTCGATCTCTCAGAAAATATTTACGTCCATAATTGAGTATAGAATTACTGAAAAATCTTTCGGAAGAATAAAAAGAAATACATGACGTGGAAAAGTTCTTGCTAGAAAAGCAAGAATTATGTATCAGTGCTTCTTAAACTCAGAAATGCGCTGTTTTCTCTTAAAGCTTAAATATATAATAACTAATAGCACTTGCAGCATATATATAATAAGTATATGATAGCCTGAAAATATTAAGAGTAAAGTTTTAAAAAATTCCGAATAATTGATGTGTACTAAAAGAAAGATATATTATATTAAACAAAATTGAGTTACTAAATGCAGCTTCAATTTTGTTTCTTAATTACAAATTTCTTTTAGCGAATAAACAAAAAAGAATTTAACTTACTTCGATTTTCTTCTCGATTTAATAAAATCCTGGTACATAAATCTCTTGGAATAAATAATCTCGATAATATTAAAAATGAAGCAACTATTCTATTCTTTGAAAAACTCGAACTTCCAAATTATATAAATTAAGCCTCATGATATTATTAAGAAATGTGTTAAAATTTTTTTATAAAATCTTACTTTATTTATAAAATCTTTTTATGTGAAACTTAAATATATATTTTCTAACGTATGCATGAAAAAAATTGTTGTAAAAAAAAGACATAATGCGCTGCAAATTTTTAGAGAAAAAGTATGTCGTCTCTTTTCACCCTACCACTATCCAAATTTCAATGGGCACATGCACTGTGCCAATATCAATCTATGCAATTCTATTTTTATTATTCAACGTAGATATATATATATATATATATATATATATATATATATATATATATATCTACGTATATATATACCGGAAAAACAAAAGGAAAAAAATGTTTAGGATTTTACTATTGTAAACAACAGCAATGTATTTTCAGTGCTCCACCGATACTTTCAAAATTTGGATAATTAATAGTAGTATAAATAAATATTAAAAAAAATAATATTAGCAAAGTGATCGTGAAAGTCAAATGCATATCGAAGTGGCGAAATGTTATTGAGAATAAATGCCTAAATGTATTAATTCTCTATTGCCTAGAGCAAAAGTTTACTATGAGATAATATTTATCGCGCGCTCGAAAGATCAGTCGTTGCGACATACTTAAATAACTAAATATGTATGTACGTATGTACGTATGTATTAATACATGCATACGTAAAGCCACGCGCGCACACGCACACTAAGTCACGCACATGCACACGCACGCACACCCACCCACACAGCGGATACACGCCCACACGTGCACGTATATATGTATGCATGCATGTACATAGTCTCGCGCGATTTATATTTTAAGCGTAATTAACAAACGAGATCTTTATAACAAAAAAGTTTATATGATTAATTAAAACAAGTGGAAAAAACGTGCAATATTTTAATTGATTAGATCAATGTCATTAGTCATCTAGTTGACTATTACTTAGACAAAAGAATTAATTTAACAGAAAAGCTTTGGTCTACTTAAACGTAAATATTATAATCCATCGATGCTTATATAAAAGGGTGTCGCAAACAGTAGCTTTCGCATCAACGTTTAAAACATATCACCCAAGCGATGGTAATCGCTTTGTATTGAATGTAGCACCACATCTCATCTTGGTTACAGTTAAATTTTAAAATTACTCACGGTCATAGAGACACTGTCATAAACTCCGGAAACGTTAACAAACTTGTTTCAACATTGACAATGTAAATGGTGTTTTCAAACACGAATACATTGGACACTGATTCGCCGTAACATTACGAGGTATATCGGTTACACTTGTGGGAAGATCAACAGTCGTTAAGAGTGCTTTATTGAAATATAGTCGAAAATATAAGGACGATCAATAATGAAATTTACATACAGATGTCTGCACTGTTGAAAAAAAATTAGCATATTATTTTCACTCACCTCGATAGATTTCTATCTATTTGCTTCAAAATATGGTTGTTTAGTTAATTTATTTGAAATTTTTAACATGTTCTCACCTAACTACTGTGAAATTATTTCTTCTGGATAGATTCATTGAATTCGCCCTGAATTCAAGTAAAAATTAATTAAATTCCTGGGCCACTCATTCAGTTTTTATATATTTGAAAAGAACTATTTACCGTAATGATCTAATTCATTATCCTGTATTCTACAAAATTATGTAATCTTCAACGTAAAAAGATATAAATGCAATATTATAAAAACAACACCAGAAACTGTAGTTTAACTTTTGTTTCTTTGTTTTTATTTCAATTAAAATCCATTCGAGGCACAGTAACAATTCCTCTTCCACAACTAATATTTGTATTAATTCGACGTATCACAAATTTTAGAATCTAACCAATTCAACGAACTTAAAAGAATATAATTTACAGGTTAGTGCGAACGATAGTGAGTTCAGTAATTTATATAATTTCTTAAACGATAAAAATCCTACATTATCAAATTCAAGCAGATAATATTGCCAATGTTTTCAAAGAAGAGATAATATTTAATTGGCTGGGTCTGTGATCTTTCTGTACATTGTAGATATAATTAATCATGAAAAATAATGAATTATCTAAAAGATTGAAAACGGTTCCGCGCTATTGCGACATTTGATCTTCCTAAGAAACTTTAATAGTGTTGTACTTAATCAATAACTCTTCATTATTTACGCGCGTAAATAGGTTAAACATATTAAGCTTACAGTTTGTGGTTAAAAATAGAAGAAATTTCAACTTTAAGCGCTCACATCAAGTTGTGAATAAACATATCATATTAAACTAATATATTGAATAAATAAAAGATATTGCAGTTTAACATATAATATATATAATTTTAAAAAAATTTAATTATATAAGTGTGTGAGTGCTCGAGCGTGTGTGTTGTGAGTGTTGTGTTCGTGCGTGCGCGCGCGCGCGTGTATATATATATATATATATATATATATATATATATATATATATATATATATATATGTATACGTATATGTATATGTATATGTATATTTATATACATATCGCATCGCACGTGGTTCTGTTGCGATCATGACGATTTTGTCGCGGTAATCTACATAAAAAATCTATTTTTCAATAAAACGTAAAATGATTTCTCTTTTAATCAAGTAAAAATATTGATTTTATCGAAAATGTACGAAAATGTACGTGTATTTTTAACGTTAACTATTAGAGATTATATAGATATTAGCGAAAATCGAGCACTTGGTCTCAACAGATTCATGCAAACTTCTCGAAATGAAACGAGGACAACTGTTTTTAATAAAAAAAAAATAAATAAATATAATATAATGATAGAGGAGTATAAAAAAGAAAAGAAAAAAATAAAAAATTATAAAATTTGCGCGAACAAAGAAACTCATCCGAAAATCGCGAAATTACGTCGAGAAATGCATATTGATTATAAGAACGATATATCGGTAATATAAATATTTGCGTATCTATCAAACTCGTGCGATCCATTCAAAATTTTCTAGTCCTGATGAATTTCTTCGCCGACTCGACACCGAAACTCACGTACTGGGTTGGGAAGTATTTATATTTTTTCTTGTTTTATTATGTTTATCGATTAATTTCCTTAATTTCAAATACATTAGCGCGATGTCAAGAACTGTTGCGCAAATCGAAATGGCCAAATATAATTGATTAATTAAACTAATTACCTAATTAAATAATCTTAACAACTTAAACGTTAATTAGGGATGTTGTAATCGTCGGTCTCCTCGAAAAGGCATAAACGTAAAAGCCAGCCTCCTAAATTTCACGTGAAAAAATGAAAACATTGTTCTTACCTTTTCAGCTGCTTCCTATTCACTTTAATCTTAAGAGGATGTCGTTTAATTTCCAAGCTCATATTTCAACGTGCGAACTTTGCTTTAGCTGTCGTTATATCGTCTTGAAGGTTCTTTCTTTGGCCAAGATAAAAGTGACGAAATTATTACACGTAACTATAGCTTTTATCGAGACACGTTTTACGGGTGATAACAGAAATTATTCTTTATCCTTGATTGATAATAAAAGAATATAAAGTTACCAGAAACCAATTAAAAGAAAAATTTATTATATTATCGCGTTGAAAAATAAATTCCTAATTCCGAAAAGGAACGTTCTAAAGAAGCATCTGGTTAAAACTTATTAATGGCCCCATTTAAATTTCATGCAAATTCATCTGCAGTTTGTAAAATACTTGATTATTTTTTCAAACGAAAAGAAACGTCTAGCTTGTGATGATACGAGAACACCAATTTTAATCTTACTGCTCTTGCATTTTGAACTGTTTCTTACTTAATGCCGTTTAGCCACGGAGTGAATGAAATTGTTAATCAACTTCATAATTATACGAGAAACTTGATTAAAAAGTATTTTACACGTGTTGCGCATTAAAAATAATGATGTAAAAATTGTATAATAATGGAGGAGCAACGGTAGGAATGCTTGTTTTGTAATTTTTCGTATACGCCTCGTTTATTAATAGAATGATTACAGCGCACGAAAGAAAAAATAAAAGGAAATTAACGCTTGAAAATCTTCACGGCATAATCCTCACTATACCGTTGCGCGGTTACTGCGACGCGCGTCTCGATCCTAAGGTGCTATTTTACCCATCTGCGTATATTTATCGTTGTTATCTAAACACGATTATTGAAACCTTATTAATTCGATCCCTGCGAGTGATGACAGTTTGTCACACCTGGAATTGACGTCGAAGCATATGTGTGATCCGTATTACGACGCGCATCGTTACATTACGGTGAAATTCCTTTATGAGGATTATTATTTATAATTATAATCATTACGTATGGTGGTAAGAATACCCTCATACGTTATATAGCGCAATTGTAGAAGTTATTTAAACCTTTTTTATTGTTATGATGAATGATGATATAATAAATAATTCTTAATTTTTGTTGTAATCTCTAAGGATGAAAAAATGTTATCGAACTTGAAGTGGATAAACGTTTTTTTGTATAATATCTCGTTTCATTGTTGCGCGATATTGATTGATATCGATTATTATCACGTGCGAGATATTCTTTAACGTGAATTTTACACTGCTGGATGAGATATATTCATTTTTATATATTTTTGTTTGCACGTTAGAAATTATTTTATAAAATTGATAAATTCATTGTTATTGGTTTTATTTTTAATGTTATTAATTAGAACTAAACTATCATTTAATATCTAAGTTTATTAAATTGAAATGTTACTGGTAAATAAAATGAATCTTCTCGAAATTTCTTATAGTAGAATATAAGATTTTCTCAAACTCTAAGTAATTCTAACAAAATCCAACCTAAAAAGAGTAAAACGTAAAAATGTAGGGTAAAATAGTTTCAAAATACAAATTTTAAGCACGTACTCATTTTCAAGGTGGTAATTTCTCTCTATACATTTATAATTTACATTTATTATCATTAATACTTTATGTATTATAAAAGACAAATGGACTTTGATGAAAAACTATACTTTTTCCAGCAGCGTAGAGCGACAATAAGTATGTCGCGAGAAAGTAATAGACTCTAAAATAATTTATTAAAGCGTTAAATTTTCAGAAAAAAGAAACTAAACAGTCCTAAAGAGTCTGTATTCAAAATGACATACGTGCGAGAAAAAGGAAGAAGCATAGAAAACGAATAAAGACGCCGTATTTCTCATTTGGAACTCATTTATTCGTTTTTTCCATATAAATATGTCGTTCTCTTCCTCGTCGATAGCAAGAAGACTAATGTAATCACAATAACAAAAAGAAAGAAAAAATATAGAGATAGCAAGAGAGCGAGAGAGAGAGAGAGACAAAGCGAACTATTTTGTTTGACATTGATTCTATGTGTATAAATTTATAGACGGTAAGTTACGAACGCTTTAAGCCGCTAATCACAACGCGACGCTATATACATATATATATATATATATATATATATATATGCATTATTTATATGTATATCGTAAACTCGTAGCGTGATATTATATATCATTTGATATATATATATATATATATATGTGTGCAAAGCGCCAGATGAACGTATCTATCATAGGCAAGAGAGATTCACATTCGCAATTTTATTATCGAACAAAAAAGAGATAATGAACAACAAGATGCACGATAAACTCTATTATGGCGGGAATTGTTTTTTAAATAAATAAGCTACAAACGAATCTTCATAGATAAATAAATAATTGAATAATTGTATATGTATAATATCGATAATACTTATATATATATATATGTACATATATATACGTGTGTATATGTACATGTGTATAAACACACACACATATATATATATATATATATATATATATATATATATACACAAACGACTGCTCTACACTGCTAAAGTACAAATGTTTCATTTAATTATTTTTTAAATGGAAACTGAGGGAGGGAATAGAGGAGAGAAAAGAAAAAGCGAAATATATGGAACGAGATGAAACAATCAATCGTGCGTTATATATATTATAATGAATTAAAAAAAAAAGTTAAGATTTTTATTATGTACGTATGCATGTGCACGTGGTACATTGTAATCTAGTTTTACGTAGGAGGTTCAATTGCATATCGTCCGACATTCGCGAATATACATTTTTTGTATTTATTAATTGTACAATTTCTTTTTTATTCGTTTCGAATTTCCTGTATAAATATATAGCGTGATAAATAATATGGTATGTATGCCTATATTTTAAATGACTTATTAAATAATCATCAGCGGCGTGTTTTTAGCGGTCGAAGGCAATTATCCTCTTTTTCGATTCGCAGTAGCGATAAATTCCAGTTTTTTTAACCTCTATCCCCACCTTTATTTACTATACAATCTTCTCGTGTATTGTTTTCCGTGCCTCGCTATAACATTTTCCTATTTTTTATACTACGTAAGACTACATAAGTTTTCTTTCCCTCGCTTCAATATTTTCTTTTATTTTCTATTTATGTGCATCGCCGTTATACTTGATTTTTTTATTTCGTTTCTGCAGATCATTATTACAAGGCCTTAGAAATTTTCGTCTTTTTATTTGGTTGTACATATCAAGCTGAGATTTTAGCTTCTTATCCTTTGGCACTTAATAGTGAGATTAACATATCGAAATAGAAATGCTAATATGTGAACAATGTAATTATCAATAATACCCAATTCTTGTTTTATTGAATAAAAAGATGCGTGATTTGTGCAATGATTCTAACGACCATTTTATTAATATTTTCGTATAATAATAATTATTTGTAATTTTTTACTACAAGTAGGATAAAAAATTTTACTTCGTATAAATCATACATTACGTTGTCTTGAATAAAAAGAAATAAAATACTGGTAAAAGCATTTTTTCCTCAAGATATGATCGATGATTCTAATTCACTTATTTTTCATAACCTGTTTTTTCTATTTTTTTTAAATAAAAGAAAAAACGACAAAATGTTCGCGAAAAGTACTTAACCGCTTTTCGCGTAGTATAGCTCGAAATAATCGATGTTAAAGGAAGATCAGCCGATAATCACACTTCGTCGAAATGTAATAAGTCAACTGTACTAAAAAAAGAATAAAGAATAATCGCACTTGTATAAACTCAAATCGATATTTTGAGGTAAAAAAAGAGAATGAGAAAATAAAAGTAACGATTCTAAGGTCTCAGCACAAAAGTGTTCTGCGAAGAGTATTAAGTTATATATTCTATATATATCATAATGTATTATATAACACAGTGTTTCATAAATAGTCTATCTATTACATGAGATGATCTATAGTAGAATAATTGTCCCACATAACGACCTGGAAAAATTTGTATATAAATTATATATAAATTACAGAGAAGAAAATTATGTAAGGAAAAATAATTATGTGCATTATAATGATGTACCTTCAATTTATGTAAAATTTATAAATATTTTTTTCCGAGTTGTTCCAATTCACCGACTAGATCGAGTGAAATATATATGGAATAGACAAATAAATAAAAATAAGTGACAGAGATGTAAAGCAAAGATAAAAAATAAAAAATACAGAGAATTGCTAGAATATTTTAATAAATTTTACTATCATATAATATAATGTCAGGTCAGACACATACAGATTCATGCACACACGCGTGGACTTGCGCATATATACACATACAAAACCCGAAAACAAATACAAAAACGCTCTTCATAGTTATGTATATATATGTATACATATTAGCTCTTAATCGCGCAATATGTACGTGGGACGTACATAAAAATTTCAGATAACAAAAACTTGTATGCAATTATTGCCGACTTAATGCATTTCTTCTGTTTTTTATGTTATCTTCTTTCTTGTTTTATTACTGTATAACAAAGCTGTATAAGAAAAATTCGTGCCAATTACAATGCGTAAATCTAATGAGTAAAATGAGACCTTGATAAAAAAATAAATAATTACGTCAGGGGAGTATATAAAAGAGAGAAAAAGAGACAGATGAAAACAAACGGCCAAAAAGCAATTTGATTGTGTTACCGTATGTTACAGTTGAGTATGTTCGACTTTGTCTTTTTATGCGAAAAATTATCCCATATTTAAATTACGAATCTAAAAGAATATTAAAGTAAACTTATTCAACAATATAAACATATTAAAATCCTCTCAAATAACGTTCACGAAATTTTTCTTGCTTGTTTCTAATCGGAGAAATATGTAAGCAAGGATTTTTCGCATTATATTTAAAAATTACTGCACATAAATATTCCTCAAATAATTTTCAATCGTTTTCAAGATATAAGCGTTATGTTGTATGCTTTTCATTCGTTACTTAAACATAAAATAATTTTTCGCAGAAAAATTTATGGGAAAATGTTACAAGTAACCGACTTAAAATTAGGTTTCATAATCGAAGGAATGGAATACAACGGCAAATATATATAAATAAATAAATAAATAAATAAATAAATAAATAAATAAATAAATAAATAAATAAATAAATAAACAAATAAATAAATACATAAAAAACAAGTATTAAACTACGTTCACCTCACAGAGGTTCGTGTAGCACGGCAATAAACATATTAAAACGCGCGTAATTTCTTCGCGATAAGTTCCGATTAGCGAGTGTTTTATTATCGGAACTGCATATTAGCCTCCGCTGATTATTTCTATATCAACGAAAAATATTAAGAAAAAAAAAGTATAAAGCTATAACTCGTTCTCTACAGAATTGCTTTGTCCGAATAATTTGATCGATTTCCGTCGTCAATTTTCAAAAATTCATTGAAAGCATAGCTTATTTTTATTCATTATGTACATTCTTCTATGAAGCGTTTGAAATGCTGTATGTTAGTTGCATGAAATTGAAAATCGATATACATAGATTTCCTGTTTAATTGGTATAAATATTTTTACATACAAAGTGCAAAGATTTTCTAAATGAAAAGAGAAGGCACTTATAATACAATAGCGAAACAGTTAATATTAGAAGATTATATATTTTTACTTAGACTTTTGTTGGATTAAGCTATTGCCCATATGAATTTAGGTGACTTGTAAAGTAATGTCAACCTTACTATATATACTGACGAATTTCCTATAATAAGCTATAGTTAAAGAAAAAATTTATGAATTTTTCGAAATCGATGATTTAAGCGTCGCAAATAATTTCCTCAAAACTTCCTCGAACATATGCGAACTCTTACTGTATACTTTTTACATGCTTTCGAAAAAATGTTCTCTCTACTCGAAGAGGAATCCGTTTTATTTCACTTACAGCTTTTAACTTTTTTTCGTTATATGTACGAGAAGTACTTGAATATAAAAATGACAATCAGGAAAACAGGGGAGCGATTGGTGTGGTAATAATGAATAAATTGTGTATTATAGAAGAACATATTTTCAAAATGCATGTAAATGATTTTGAAAAAGTAAAGTAAAGTAGAAATGAATTCGTAAACAAATATAAGCAAAGGAATCCACAACTCTGTCGTGAATTATAGAAATCATATAAAATAAATATATAGGAGATGCAATCAGCTTTCAAGCGGTTAATTCAAGTTGTGTAAAGGAGCCGTACTTGCATGATATCTTGCTAAAATATAGTAACTTTACGTGTAATTAAAAGTTGTTTTAGAAAAGAGAATCGAGAAATCCCGATGTTAGAAACGCAGCGAAGATACATGTAGGGAAAAGTACGATGTTGATAAATTTGGTGGATAATACTTTAAGGTCGTGTACATTTAATCTACGTAATAATTGTTAAGTGAATGTGTACGGGGTGTCGTAAAAGTTAACATAAGTGCATGATGAGACTCAGATATATCGGATAGTTAAATGGTGTTAGGAAATGTATTGTCACCCTGTACAAATTTTACTGATACACAAAAGTTGAACAAATAGAGCACATCACGCTCCCAGTTTTTCGCAAATAGAAAAATAACAAGAGATTACAGAAATATACATACTTCTTTTTTCTTCTTTTTGCTATATTATATACTTTATAAGCGATAATTCATTCATGGATTTACTACATAGAGCGTTTGAATGTAATTACATACTTTGTTGTTATTAATTTCTATTCATCGATTATACATATGATAACTATGGGATATAAACAAAATAATTCATATTTTTTACCATTAAGTTTTAAACGCTATACATTTTAAATAATTCTATATAAAGATATTATATTCTCTTGAAAAATCCTTTTGTCACTGTTCCCCTCTACCGCCTCGACATCCATCCTTCTCTTCCTTCTATCTCTTTCTCTCTCTTGTTCCCTTGAACAAACAAACAAGTGTATATCGTCCCTTTCGAAAAATGGTGTTGTACTTTTTCATATAAAAGGCATTGCCGAAATAAATATGGGGTTGGAAGACTTGAAATTAAAAAGCTGTTATTTTTGTTTTATTGTCATACCTTGTCCTGAATCCCAATCACCTTTAGTTATACTTATTCGTCTATTTTATAAGAGGTTTCTTTAGATAAATGTTATACTTTTACATATATACATAATTAATTAATTAATTAGTTAATGAATATCGTAATAAAATTTATCATAACTATATGGCATCAATAAGGAATTATCTTTATAAATTTTAAAAAATAAATTATTATCAAATAAATCTTTCAATTTATCTAAAAATATTTTCTAGATTATGTTCTAGCAAAAATCGAATAATTCAGTCAAAATGAAAACTGTGCATGTACATTCATTTTATATCCAACTATACTTATCATTTTTGACAATTAATACACATATAAAACTTTATTACTCTATTATTGACAAATCTTGGTGTAATAAAAATAAGAATATTATCCCTAATATCCATTTATATTGTTATAACAACGTAATTATCCAGTAATACATCGATAATTTAATTTATTAATACATTATACTTTTTTTATATGTTGTAAATAAAAATCATTGACGTCATTCCAGCATTTATATTTTTTTCCTAATTATCTGGACGAATTGATTTTGCATAAGAATTTAATGTAAGAGACACTGTAACTTTAAAAAATCTATAATTATTAGAATTATAAAACTACGTTCACTATTTTTAATTTCTACCTTAATGTCTCAATATTTAAAAACGTTTTTTATTTGAAACTAAATAAAATTAATAATGGGAACAGTTTTTAAAAGAGTCTTAAAGCAGATTACTTAATGTAAATAAATTAATTTAATTTATTTCATAAGAAATAAATTTTAAAATTAAAATATAAACTTCTTTTTAAAATTCAATGAAAGCTTATCGTTATTAGGATCTAGCAATGGCACTAAAATAAAAACAAACGCTATTATTTATTATAAAATATATTAGAACTTAATTAAGTACAAATTCTACATACAATAGATTATTAACAACAATCTATCTGGTATTATACGGATACAGACCCATACAGGTTGCACTCTGCTTAAATACTAACTATACAGTATATGGGTCTCTTACATTTGCTTGTTACGCATGTCTCTCAAACCAAAAATGAAAAAAAGGAAAATTAAAATTATAAAAAACAATTCTAGGTTTTTTTTACTATACATATCTTAAGACTACTCATTCATTCGAGCGTTCCTTAATGCTATGTACATCACAACCAAGAAAAATAAATTTAAGTCAGATGAGTGTCAAGATATTTAAAATGACACAAAAATAAAAAATACGACTGTCAACCGCTCATCGATGTAACGGTCTAATCATAAAAGCCAAATAAATCAGAAAGTCTTTTTCTTTACAATTCTTAAGAGTATAAATTTCGTAAACTTTAGAATTATTTTGTTTCTATTTTTTCCCTTTACGAAAGAGATATTATCATTATAGTGAAAGAAAAAAATAAAGATAACCCTTCGTTGTCAATACTATCACCGAAGTAGTAGCTTCGGAATCGACGCATTAAACACGTCACCCTGCGTCTTTCAGCCTTTATTTATTTACTTTTTCTTTTTTTCTTTTTTTTTTCTTATCTTTTCGGCAAATCCACAGAAATTTTCATCAATTAAAATGGCCCCGAAACATCAGTCTTACAGGTTTGTTAATTGTATAAGTAAATATAATGAGCGCGATTCCCGTTAATCATAATAATAATTATGGTAATGATAATAATAATAGTAAACCCCCAGATATATTTAAAAGTTGAAAATATAAAAACTAAGGCTTCATATCGTTTTTCGTTAACTTACAAGTTTTTTCTCTTACACATTTACACATTTACAAGCATAGAATAACTTCCCTTCTATTCTCTCTCTCTCTCTCTCTCTCTCTCTCTCTCTCTCAATCTCTTAATATCTTAACAAATGTATATATCTTCTACAACATAACGGTATATATGAAAATTACAGAAACGAAATGATTTGTTTATGTACGTAAGTTGCATTGTATACCTTTTATGTCTATCGCACTATATAAATCTCGCTTCGAACTCGACTATCTCGTTCTGACATAGTGCGTTTGATTATCGTATAATTTTCAGAACCAGTTTGTTTGACTATATGGTTTATGTTCTATCGGCAGGGAATAAAAAGATATTGTACGTATTGGTCATGTAACGAAAAAATGTGCACACTCGCGTTTATATGTGTACGTGTGCCTTGAGTAAAGAGACATGAAAGGAAAAGGTAATGAAAATGTTAACAAATTAAATAGGAACCAGCCTATGTGTAAGTGTAAGTAAACTTTAACAATAATCTTCATCTTCGGCTTCGTCATTGATATCTCTCGGTTGCGTATAGAGAAACTAATCAGAAATGAGAATAGTCACTAGATCTTACGCAAATCAATTGTGCAACTTTTAACTTACAATCAAGATAACTGTTTCGTTTTTATTTTCTGCACGGTAAAAGAAATTTAAAGCTCACTGACTCGTTAGGTGATTGATGCTATTTTAAAATTCGTTCACGAGTAAATGCAACATGATTAATACAGCTAAGTATTAATACCTAAGTAACCTTTGTAAAGATCAGTTAATTCATTTTTAACACAAATAGAATACTACAAAATAATTTACTATTTTTTTTCTATAAATGCTCAATAAATTACAATACTTTTTCTTTGAATTATTCAGTTTAGAATACTATTTAAACTATATAAATCTGTATGTCATTCCTATAATATAGTTCTCATTTTATAATATTATATTTTCAATAGCTAAATCTACAATTTCATAAAACACTAACATTAATTTCTAGTATAAAAATTAACTTCTACATAAAAGAAATAAATGAAAAGAAAAAACACACAAAGAATGTGTTAAATCTATTATATTACATCTTTCAAACTTGTAACGATAGTAATCTTCATTTTATTCCATATCGAAAGTAGTCCAGAAATTTTCTTAAACTTATTATAATTTCTACTAATATAATTATTCTATTAGTAATTACAATTATTATTTTCTCTTGATTCTGCTAAATATTTATAATTAAAATGCTTTCAACTTGTATATACATATTATATCTTGCAAACTCATGCATTTAAGCCGACAGAATAAACGAGAAATTATTTTCAAAATTTTATAAAATTAAACAAAACATTTGTAATTTAAACTTATAATTCTATAAAAACACTATACCTGCTGAAATTTCGAATTTTATACCTTTATATTTCTATATTAACTAATTCATTTACTCTTCGATACGTAACTAAAATTTCTGGTGATTTTCACTACAAGATAATGATTTTTTACTGAAAAGTTCTATCAATTATAACGTAATTATTAAGTTAAACAAAATTTTACACCCATTTTTATTTCTAATCAATTCATTAGACATTCTTGGAAAAATATTTAAAAAAAAAATATCAAAATTAGATTCACTATTATACACTAAGTTATTTAAAGTTACTCTTAAGTACGTATTAGATAGGGCAAGTTTTGAAACCCACCACCTCATTGCATGATTTGCTACTTGCTTAATAAAGAAAAAATGTATATAAATTATTTGTGATAATAGACATTTTACATCCCCTATATCAATTCTTATAATATTGGATCATTAAAATATATATTAAAAATATTACCGGATGTTGTATTATAAATGCAAATCGAAATCATTTGTATTTATTATTATTTAAGTTTAATATTTCAGAGAAAAGGTTTTAATAAAAAAACTTTATGTAGCTTACATTTAATATTATCGAGTGTAGGTATAAAGCCTATAAGTTTCACAAAAAATACACAGAAGAATAGAAATTTAATAAGTAACAATAAATGTGAGGTATATTACCTAATATATTACCTAAACTGAAGAAAAATAAATAATTTAATTAGATAAATACTTAGGGAAACAACATTTACAAATTAACTAACTGAATAAATAAGAATATAGCGGACTAAATTTAACGGACTTCAAAATATAATTATTTTTATTACCAAAGAATCCAAAGAATAAGCATTAATTACTAAAATCAGCGAGAATTTATAGCGCAATCATCAATGAGTACTTATCTTTTACCGTGCAGTTCGCTAAATACAATTATATAGTTAATCATCTTGATCAAGAGTATTCAGTTTCTCGCAAAACTGGGTATGACCGTCCGGTTGCAAGATTAATATCGGTCTCACACCATATATGCAAATTCGTATAAAGTGGTTAATCCTCTCATGAGTATATTAGCTGTCCATGAATTGCGGATCATCGAAAAGAGAAATGAGGTAGACCAAGCGGTGCCGATTGTACAATATGGATTAAACGGGTTGAGCTGCATCTTGTTGCAGCGTTCTGCCTTTCTTCTAGAAAAGTACAGAAGTTCTTAACAGCGTTATCATGGCTGACATGAACCACAGGATAGTTTATGGATAAGTAGAAATCCATAGCAAGAAATCGCGATCGTCTATACCGATACTGAGTTCGTAATAAAGAAAATTAAAAGAAACAATTCGATAGAGGTTAAAAAAATAATAAATTATTCGATAATTTATTAAATATTATATTTAAATACTATATTACTATATTTACTGGGATGATAGTCATAAATCGTGATTGCCTACTATCGGGATTTTTCAATTTAGTTATTTGTATGGTTGCATCTGCAGTTACTGAAGGTGGAAAGATCCAATCTAGGTCTACCTTGGAACTGTTTGATACCAAAAAAAACAACTTTTTTTAGATTCTATTGGTATTCTGCTAATTTAAATCAAAAAGTAACAAACAATATGATGCCAAAGTATCACAGTATTTCGGTACTTTTAAAGGGGACCTTGATTTGTTAGCTAATATTATAAGATACGCCGCATGTAGAACAAAAACTAAACTTGATTATTCATTAAGAAATATAGCTCATCCACTCAAGAAATGGAATTTTAATCGATTGAGAATGTGACTTATTCTAAATTAAGTCAAGTAAATTGAGGAAAATTAATAACTCTGTATTAAAGTCAATCGATTTTCAGCGGTTTTAGTATTTTTTAGTGAAAAAAAAAAACAAAACAAAACAAGTATATCAAAGTTTAGCTATGGACAGAGTTAAAATCTCTGTTTAATTATCTGCCTTAACAATTATCGAAAATATTCAGAAGTAACAGTAAAAAAAGTACAATAAAATAATGACTGAATCAGAATGAAAAAGTTAATTTGAAAATATATCGATAGAATCCCTGCAGTAAATATCTATGAAGAAATAATTGACCTAAATATAGAAGAAAGTGAACGTTCCTTCACAAACTCTGACGATTGATTTTATTATTTGATTACTTTGATTTGTGTTTCCTTGATTGTATTCCTTTTTACATTCGATGAATTCAATGCTTCTTTTATTAATTGCGCTACAACCGACAGTTTGTGTAAAAGAGTTTTATTATTAATAAAAGAAACTATCAGCCACTCTAAACCATCGCAAGTGTTCGCTTTTTCGAGTATGCTGCTTTAACACAGTTCGCAGTCTCGAGTAAGAGCGTATCGAGTATCCTGATGGTAAGTTTGTTTTTGACCGTCAGCTCATCGTGGTGGAACTTGGTCCACTCCTTCTCCTCAGCTTGTGCCTCCTTAGCAAGAAGTTCATCGACCATGTCCCTTTTCTTGCGGCTCCACCTCATCACCATATTTTCGCGCTGCAGCTTCGTCTTGAAACCGAAGAGGGTCGCGACCTCCCGGGATACATAATCGTTCAGTTCATTCACCGTCCTTGCGATTTTCACGGTGGGCTTAGTCTGGACATTGGGCTTTGTCCAGCTAGGACCCGGACCCTCGTACTCCGACTTGTACATCTCGGCGACGAGCTCCTTGCATAGATCGAAGAGGAAGGTGTTGTAAATTCGCCGATCATTCTTGAGGGCGTCGCTGCTATTATCTTTGGCCAGTTCGCAAATATCGCTCGGCACCTCAAGTGACAGGACATCCTCGCCGGACTCTTTCGCCTTGTAGATGATGGTGGTTGCTTTCTCCGTGATAGCCGTAAGTTCTTCGACATTCGTTGGAATAATTGCAGGAGGCTGCGATGGCGTGCCATGAGAGCTCGCAAGACGCACCGCTCCGGGTGGTGTATAGGGTGGCGGTGGCTTGTTCGGGATTTCGCGAACGTAATACGACTCCTCGGCTTCCAACTTTTTTATCTGCATGAAATAGTCAGGTATTTATAAATGAACATAAAAAAGTATTTATAATTTATCACATTATTTCGGAAACAATGCCGATTTCTGTACACCTAACAAAACTAGGAAATAATGGCAAGAAAACTATTAATATCGATTGTCTCCTTTTGATATAGTAAAATCATTTGCTCAATTAATAAATTCTATTATTTCTTATAAAGTTTCCTAGATGGAAATATTAACAGGCTATTTTTTCAATAACTATGCCTTAGTAATGTTATTAAACTGTTTCGTTACATTATTATCAATATGAAATCTTATATAATACAATTTATTTATAGTACAAACTCTAATTTTATACACAAGGAATAATGAACAATTTTCTTAGGTATGTATCAAAGAGATATTTTATCAGCTATTTATTTTTAACCAATAACACATATTGAGTTAAAAAAATTTATAATACACAAATAATTTGATAACTCACCTCAAGCTCTATTTCAAGATGTTCTAACTGAAGTAACTTGGCATCCAATTCAGCAACTTCCAGACCAGGTTGTTCTAGCGAAGCTAATTAGGAAGAAAATTATTGATAGTTGTTAAAAAACTGAACTTTTTGAGATAAAAAGCAACTCATCTTTGGTATTATTATAGTTTGTACGAATATTTAATAGATATAAAAATATAAACTGAATTCTGAGTGCTTCTAATAAGATAAAACTGAAGTATCGAATTTAAAATACGGATAGGAAAGGTTCTTTCGATGCAAACAAAAAATAGTTAAAGCTGTGTTGACATCATTCCTTTAAATTCTATAGTTGCATATATATATTTTTTATCAGGAATTTTAAACTCAAATATTATATTCTATGTTGATAAAAAGAAAGTTTCAGTCTTTAAATAATATACCTGTAAATACTTAGAAGAATAAGTAAGTGTTCAAATTGTAATTTAATGCATATTATTAATACATTTAATTGACGTAATTAAATTATACATGAGGTGAACAATAATTTACATTTTTATGACTAATTGAAAAATATTAAAAGATAACCATCATCAAGGCCAATACATTCACAAAAAACTATACTAACGGCACTTATACGTAAAATATTTATATGGGATTGAAAAAAACGGGGGGAAGATTAAAATGCGCGCGCGCGTGTGTGTGTGTGTGTTTGTGTGTTTGTATGATACACATATTTACAGACTTTTCTTGTGCATGTGTAGATAATTTATACAAATGTTATAAAATATATATTAACGGACAGGCATATTCATGCGACACCTAATTCGTACAAAGAAGACAAGTCAATGATTCATTTCATTCCAAACTTTGGCGTATGTATATAAATTACCTTTATGATAATTACTATCTCGACTTTGCTATTCTGTAAAATAAACAACATATTTGCTATACCAGGCAATGCTTTTTGGCATAAGAGCACACAACCATTATAAGAAAATGAAAATAAAAAATTTTTTAAATTTTATTCGTTTTACTGTCTTTTCTTTTTAATCTTTCTTCCGAAATTTACAATAATTTTACACTGATTAATATATGTGCGAAATGCATTTAGCGAATACAAACAATATCTCTCAATCAAATCAAATAATTCAAAAATTAAACACAATAAATTTCAGAATGTCAATCATTATCAAGAGCTTGGAACTTTCTTATAATTTAAATTATTATATTCAAGTATCAAAAATAAATATCTTGTATATTAGTATAAAAACATTGTTAGTCGGATTATAGGAAATATTTATTTTAAGAAAAATATAAAACTTATTGGAAATTAAAAAAAACAATTCTACAAATTTGTTTGTATAATGTTAATTACAATATACGTATGGAATACAGTTATATAAATACTAAGATATTATTACATTATTCAAATATTTGTTACTTTATTTTCGAATTATTCATTGAGAAGTAGAATTTTTTAGGGACATCCGCATTTCAATTCAGATTTAAATATTGAAAGTATAAACTGACATTGAGAAATATGATTAAAGTTTGCATATAGCTTACTACTTATCTAAAGTTTAAAATGCGTTCAATACAGCGATGAGAAATTTTCCGAAATATTTTACATTGATTTAAATAGCTACAAACAGTAATTATAAATTATTTTAACGAGACTTTTCATTCAACAATCTTCTTTGAATAGAATATCAATAACTATTTTGTTTAGTAAATTTGATAAATTTGAAAGCTAATATGTCGAGCTATTGGAGTAACCAAAGTACAAAATCTTACTACACATGATCGTTATTAAAATATTCTTTGTAAATTACTTTCAATTAAAGACTTATGAATATAATTCTTTACTTTAACAATTAAATTTAATTGTTAGAATCGTTTAAAATCCGGCGTTTAATTTTCTCAAAATCTAGTTTAAAAACTAAATTCAACCAATTCAACATTTCGCATCATCGCTGAATCGTCAAATTGTACAGCCACGGAAAATAAAATTATTAAAAACTAAATCCAATAAATTAGAAAACGAAAAGCTTCAAAATATTCATAATTAATACCTTTCAGTTTGTCGATCATTGCTCTGATGTCCTTTTCGGAGGTTGCACCCATCGGCGTTGTACGGAATTCCGTCTTCGCGTCATTACCATGTGTTCGCAGAAGTAGCGCATTACCACTAAGAAGATCATCGTCCAGGACATCGATATCGAGACGTGAGTCTTCGTTGACATCTCGAGGTGAATCCATGTCGATCTCAGAGACACCGCGGGGAGTATCGAGTGCCCCAGTCTCACTTGATTCCGATGCAGCTTTCGGTAAATCCTGTTTTTCTCGGACATCTTCGTCTTCCGTGGAGGATTTCACTTCTTCTGTAAGAATAAACTCATCCTTTGAGAATTCCTCCGACGAATTCACTTTGAACTCAACATCTTTGATCGACCTCGCGCCCGTAATTTCGAAATCGTTCAGTTCCACTGGAGTAATGGTTAGAGCGACATCTTCGTCTTTATGCTGTACTTCTGAAGCAGGGGCTTTGAAATCGCTGCTATCGTCATTGAGATCAGCCTTTCGATCTTCTTTCCTGAACTGACTTGACGATTTGTTTGATATATCATCCAATATACGTAGAACTTCGTCAGACTTTGATTTACTAATGTATCTTTCGGGGATTGTTGCGAATTTTTTCGACTTCTGATTGGTACATGATTCCGTTCTATCAAGAATTTCCGATACTTCCAAGCTTTCTTCAGAGATATCCTCATACTCTGGGTCTCTTATTATGTCAAATGTCCTGTTCAAGAAAACTTGAACGTGTGTTTTGGGTTTCTCCGTAATGGTTTCAATATTTTCACTTCCTTCTGCTTTCCTATTGAAAGACATTAATTTTTCTACAGTATCCAACTTACCCTCTGCTACCTCAATTAAATTATCCAATTGTTCCCCATCCGAACTTACTCTATCTTCTCCATTAGCTTCTTTATTTGCGTTTATCTGTATTTTCTCTCGTTTCGCACTTTTTTCGTCTTCCACATCAGTCAATTCTATATTGACTCCAATGTGTATTTGAGATGAATTTTCATCATCGAGTAACTGTTCGTGCAGAATGCTTTCAGAAACACTCGCATCATTTTTACTCTCAATGACCTCCTCTATGCTCACCGACTCTTCTTCCTTTGTCTTTATCGTAACCATCACATCGCAGTTTATTGGACTTTCAATTCTTATATCTACTTGCGATACATTTTGTTCTTCTAAAATTCGTATTTCAGAATTTGAAATTACTTCGTCATCATTCTTCGTCTCCCTTTCAATTATCTCAAGGATGTCGTTAAACTCATCCGAGCGGATGCCAATGCGCGGTTCACTTGAGTTGTCTAACCTAAGTTCAAAACTTTCCTGGATATTCGTCGATTCGCCTTTTGGAATAAACATTGCTGAATCTTCTAAGGCACTGATTTCGTGTCTATCGTCGTTCTTTTTGTGCTTCAAATTAGACGTCTGTTTTAATTGTAAGTGAGATAATTTTGAATCTTTATCTTCGGAACATTCAAAACTAAAGGAACCGGACAAACTCCATTCGTTGTTTGGTGCAATAGTCTTAGTAAATAAATCATTAATCTCGATATTTTCTTTGAGCTCAGCTTTGTCAACATCTTCCGTAATAGAAATTTCAGTCCCAATATACTTATCTTTGAGTTCCGGATAAACTTCATCTTCTACAGCATCTTTTTTATCGGTTTTCAAAGTTATCATTTCATTAGTGGAAATTTCTTCAATGATAGATATTTTAGATTCTGTACATTTATCATTAATCGCGGTATAAATTTGATCTTCGCTAGCTTGTTTTCCATTGCCTTCCGAGAATTCAACGTAACCTATAGAAATTTCTCTAGGAGTTGAAAGGTTGGTCTCTGTACATTTACTGTCTATAGGTGTATAAATCTGATTCTCAGTGGCTTCTATTTTGTCATTATTCAAAGATATATCTTCGTTAGAAGAAATATCTTCACCCGTAGAAATTTCAATACCAGTGAGTTTATCTTTAATTGGTGTGTTATGTCTGTCTTCATCAAGTTCATTTTCTGTTACTTGAGAAGAAATCACTTTATTCTCAGAAATTACAACGATTTTGTCGAATGCTACAGATTTATCAGTTGTGTTTTCTTTTACATGCTGACTTCTCAATTTCTCAAAATCTGAACATTTTGTCTCTATTTGACTACTGATATCACAATCTATAGACTTGGATTTTTTACGTAAGGAGTAAAGAGATTCATTTGGTGAAGTGTTTTCTTTATCTTCATCTACGGCGGTTGATATAATTTCCGATACATAACTATCATTTCTTTTATTATGGTTATCAGCAGATGATAAATCAACATTTTCAGTTTGAGAAGGTAAATACGTAAGAATTTCTTCCATTACTGTAGATTTATTTGTACATCCTGATAACATTGATTTTTCTGTTTCATTTATATTCTCTAAATTCCTAGCACGGGTATCAAATTCTTCAATCGATGTTAGTAGATCGTTGGTTTCTGGAATTACATCTGACAAAATTGTGTTAACTCTATCTTTCAAGTCATCGTCGATATTATCAATTTGTACAATCGTTTCGGAGGTTGTTAATTCTTCAGAAATATCTTTAGAAGTACTCTTTTCGACGTTCTTTGAAGTGTCACTTATGTCTACTGATTTTGAATTTTTTTTGACAGACTTTTTGCTAAAATTTGACATCAATTTTGTTAATTCCTTCAGATCTTTTTCGAGATTATGTATATCATCATTCAATTCCTTATTATGGAATTGAATATGATCCAATTTTTTTGAAAAAACCAATGATGCATCATCAGATCCAGGTATTATTTCTTCCTCAATATTTGAACTTTCTTTAGAATCTGTTTTAGAGATTTTTTCATTTGTATCATATTCCATCCTTTCAGATATACTCTGAGTTGACAGGGTTCCTGATGTTTTTGCAGTTTTAATTTGTTCTGTTTGCGATTTGGTAGAGTAAGCCTCGCTAAGAATCTCTTCAGAAACGTTACTACTTTGCGATGAGGATCTTTTCATCTCCTGATCCTCTGTAGTGGCACTCTTTTGAGTAGGGATTTCCTCTGTAGTGACACTCTTTTGAGTGGAGATTTCTTCTGTAGTGACACTCTTTTGAGTAGGGATTTCTTCTGAACTAGATTTGGTTTTATAAGAATGCACAGCACTGTGGTCCGATTTTTCCGACAATTCATGTTCTTCAACAGATACAGTATAATGTGAAGTCAAATGCTTAAGCTGTCCCGTATTTTTAGTGCTGGATAAATGCTTTTCAGTATCATTTGACTTATTTATTAACTTTGATTTATTATCTTTGGATTTTTCATTCTTTCCTTGACTTCTTTCTGATATAATATCGGTGTCAGATTTTGAACGTAACAAGTCACTGGTTTTGTAAATTTCCTGTATTTTTTTAATGGGAATTTCGGGTACTTTGAAATCCACTATAGTTTTTGATTCAATGGCTAAATTTTCAATCTCTTTATTTACTGCCCCTCTTCTCAATTCCAGTTTTTTGCGCATATCATGAATCGTGGCATCATATTTCTACAAATTAAATTGATAAAGTTAATAAATATAAAAATCAGAGCAAAAACGTAAAATCTGTGGTTAGTTACTTTAAAATTATTTAATAAAAATAAGAGAAATATTATGAAAATAATATAATAATATCTTACCTTAATTTCATGTAGTAAATTGGTTTCTAATGCCTTAAGTCGTTGCTTAGCTTGTTTGCGAAGTTCTTTTTTAAGTCGAGCCATCTCTAAACGACGATCTGCTAATTTTTGCGTAAGCTGCTCGATTCTTCCCTCGACGTCGCTAGTGTCCGAGGAAACTGTTGTGTCTGAAAGTTCATTATTTGCAAAAGGAAATTTGTTTAAATAAACACTAAGAAAATGGTTTACGTTCACACTTTAACTGTTTATATAAGAAATAAACACAAGGCACGCGATCGATGACTTTGTGTAACAAAAAATGTATACTATGCAAATTTTAGGAATGATTTTTTTAATCCCTTCGTAATCCTTCAATCATATTCAAAAGGTTTATCAATCTTAACGCCGTTATTTAACGACATTAGAAATTCACTCAAAAAAATAAAGCAAATTAACAAAATTAATAAGTAGTAATCAAATGACTTTGGTGGTACCGTCGTATGGAACTTTTAAATGTTATTATTCGCTAAATTATATAATCGGTTAACGTTTCTTTTAATACCTCTACACTCCATAATAATATTATTTATTATAAACCATAATCATACATGATACCAGTTATGCATGTATTGAAATGTCGAATTCACTATTAGAATTACGTGAAAATGAAATTTTAATACTATGTAATCTTCGTATAATAAATAAAGGCAAGCACAGAATTAATTTCTAAAATGTATCCTCTAATATCAAATAAAATTAAAGCTAATAGTTCTTTATCGTTAGTTAAGTTAATCGTGCACGTGTCCGAATTGCAAGTAATTTAAAATCTAGTATTTCGAGTGTTTCTAAAGATGAAAAGGCAGCCTCTTAACTGGTCCGTTATTTTATTTATTTATATTGAATCCTTTACCTCCAATGCGTATCAGTTCGATTTATATTTCGTCTGATCTTCTAGTTTACCATTCTAGATTCCAAAACATATCGTAAAACCCCCGTGGTATTCTTATACAAATCCTATTTTGAAAAAAAACGAGGTTGATGTGGGAACGATTAATTTTTCAATTAAGAAGAATTTTAAATACGGAAAAGATTCAGAAATTGAATTACAAGGTTGCTAATGACATTGATTTACAAAATTACTGAGAAAATCTGACCAGACCGAACTTTTATATTATGCTAGCCAAAAATAATGGGCTTGAGTATCAAATTAGGCACCGAAACGTTTCTTGCTTTAATGTATATATAATAGCACTGACGAAGCCACATTTAGCTTTGCAGAAAAGTACATTAGTTCCCGTGTATTTGCACATCATACCGCAAAAAACACTCGAATCACACCTTGAAAATTCTTCCAGACGAACGAGTGCCTCCACATCAAAACACCTCCTCCTTACACAAATAAACCCTTGGAGCCCTACTAAAAACTACTCGGTTATTGGATGCGATTAACGCGCACGTACGTGAAAAGCGAACGAAAACACGAGTGGCCGGGGAAGGATTGGCGGGGGGTTTTGGGGGATGGATGGGGGGAGAAGGAAAAAGAAGCGAAAAAAAAAAGGAAATGAAAATGCAAACTCTTTATTTCTTACCATTGTGCGACAGGGCTTTAGCGGTGGCGGTGACGAGCTTGTAAGCCGCCTGCTCCATTCGTGCTACGCGATTTTCCTCCTCGCGTAGCCGCGCATGCCAGGCGATCCACTCCTCCACGCAATTGCGCCTCGACACCAACGTGGTCTCGCGGGCGTTCAGAATTCTGCCGGACAAACGCAGTGTAAGGCCATTACGTGCGCCGAGGAAAGTGCGCCTCCTTTTCCACTTTAACGGAAAAGCCCCCGCGCGAAGTTTTACGGGACCGGACGGCATCGCGAGTGGGATGGAGAGCGAGAGAGTGATCTATTTTTATAGGCTCTCGCTCGGTGTTGTGTACACGCGACGAGTTTATTATTAGAGCAGCTGCGTGTCCGACTATGCGCTGGCCCGCACGGTGGTTCGGTGGGGCTGTAGGCGTACGTAAACCTCGACCCGAGCCACGTAGTCGCGCTCCCCCTCGCGCGACACGAGGGTTGCAACGACGACAACAACAACGGCGAGGTTAGACTTGGTTGACGGTTGCTCGAATTTCGCGGACAAGTCTTATGCGTTTTAACTTTCAAAGGTTGTATCAAGAGGCAAGTGCTAGAATTTTCGTTTAACAAAGAGTCGGCTGCTGTACCCGTAGAAATGTGGTAGGTAATCATTGCTATACTCGCATATAATAAGAGGTGTAATATATATGTACATACGAAATGAGTGATACTTTAAGGACGTATAAAATTCATGTATAGTTTTTAAAGAAGTATTTACATGTTCTCTTATATCGAATCTGAATTTTTTTTAATCTGAAAAATGATTACTTTCTCTGAAATTACGTATTAATAATTTAACGATAAAACATGACTTTCTTGGTTTTAATCTTAAATTCATACCAAAAGCTTTGAAGCAGTCGAATAATGACATCAAATCTCTAAATTTGTTTGCGGCTTAAAAGAATAAAATCTTTTATCAATTTCTTATTCCCAAAGTTATTTTATATAATCTACGTGTACTATTAAATATTGAATGAAAATATTAATACTCTTATATTTTGAGTCAAGCAATAAGTTAATAAAGCAATTTTTATTATAATCCGTATAAACGTTGCCACAATTGCCTTTTACCGATTTTACGCGCTTTGATAAGGAATTAAGTTATTTAACAATACTTACTGCTCGAGCTTTTTTGATGTTTTTAAACCCGTACGATGGTGATGATCCTGTTGCGATCTAATAACAACAGATCTCGAATAGCTCCTATCACTATCGTTCGAGCTTTGATGAGATATCGTCAAGCTAACCTGCGACCTCGATGAAGCGTTGCCCCTCCTTGTGTTCTCTTCCTCGTCTTTCTGCGACAACGGACTCTCCGAATTCTCCGCCATAACATGTCCACGCTCGTCGACAATGTCTTGTAGTAACTGCTGGTTTCGCTCCTTCAGAAGATTCGAGTGTTTTAATAGAGCCTGCAATGAGCTCTGACTCTCGTTGAAATCAAGCTCTTCCAGGATTGAATTCTGATAATTATCGTCAGATTGTTGCTCGCTGTCGACTTTGGAGCGTTTGTTGTGATGTTTGAAAGTTTCTTCTACGTAATGAGAATCTTCAGATTTGGAGGTTGACTCGGTTTGCACGGGTTTCGATCTTTGACTTTTCACTCCTTTACGTTTCACATTTTTGTTTTCAGCAATAACGTGTTGCTGCAACTTTTGTATTGCCTCTTTATCCAATTTCTTCGATAAATTAGTTTTTTGCATTTCATCAAGTGTTTCGAGAGAATTGGAAGCTTCCAGCAAGTTAAACGACTAAATAAAAAATGACAAAACTCTTACTTGTTTTATATAGAAAAATATTATATAAAATATATTTACATAATGAGCAATTAGTGTCTTCAAGAAAAATACTTTTTCATACAAATATTATGCCCACAAGCTATACTTTCAATGAACTTTGAGGCTTTTAATATTTTATAGTATTTCCAATTATTTCCAGATAAAAATAAATATTGCATTTTTCAAAATTCTTTCGTAATTATAAGTTACCTGTTTCTTACTAATAATTAAAAGGTTATATAAACAATCTTGAAGTATAATAATTTTAAACAGATTTTCTTTTAAATAACTTAGTATACAAAAAAATTTATGGGTAAGAGTATTTTTTAATCAACGCAACTTTTTTAGATTTTCAAAAATATTTTTAAAACATTAAAATACTATGAAAATTACCAATTACATTAAAATATTCACAAATTTTTTAAGCATGATGTAAACATTATTTAAAGAATAATTTGTTTACTATTATGAAATTAATTTAATATAGCCTACTCGATTTATTGAAAAAATTTGGATAATGTACAGAACGAGGTTATTGAATAATATAAATACTGATTTATTACGTCTTAAAAAACAAAATTTAATACCTTAAAAAAATTAATTTTCGAAACTTTGTTTAATCAACTAATAAAGACTATCTGGTAAAATAAAAATTTTAACCTTATTGCATCTCAATTTACATCAAATGAGTCAATGTTATAGCGTAACTTTTTTTTAAAAAAACTAAACTATACAACTTTTTTAAAAATCAAGACATGTTAAATACTGTCGAAGTAGAGTAATTTTTAAATATTTATCAAAGAAAGAGGTATTTATTAGCATCTATTTTATTTATGATAAAAATGACAGTTTGAAATAACAGCCGATTTAAATTAACAATTAAATGCTTTATTAACAATATAAAAATATCAAGAAATACCTAAATATACAAACCTCCGAATGTAAGTCTGGAAATTGAGATTTCCAAATCTGCGTAAATTCTTCTATCATTGCGTCGGATTCGGATTTGACGTGCTCCGAAATCGATTTATTATCTTCATCGTGGCTTAGACTTGCTCGGCTTTCATTCTTTAATAAGCTTATGGCAGACGTACCATGTTTTAGTATGGTGTCCATATCGTATTGCTGTGACTTTAACTTTAACGCGTCAGATTTTGGCATTTTACCCTCGAATTTCCGCATCTTCAAGTCATATTTTAACTTTGCCGCTGCTGCTTCTTTTTGTTTATTTGCCTCAATTTTCGATATCTTTTTATCAACATTATCGGTACCATGTAGACTCTAAAAATAAAGGAATTATAACTTTATGTCACCAATATTAATTAATAATTTAAGAAATAATTTTTCACCTCTTACAAGTAAAATAATTATTATTCTAAGTATAAAAAGGCCTTGATTACAGTGATATAATTACATACAAGTTTCTTCACTAACGTATCGAAACTTGATATAAAACTTAAAATATTTTTAATGCAATTAAAGCGATATAAAAACAATTAATGTACAAATTATTTTATACCTGTTTTAATGATGTATTCAATTCTATCCTTGAACGGATCTGTTCATCTTTTTGTGGCATTATATCAGATAAATTTAATTTCAAATCGATCTGAGAACGATCGAATTGTGATTTATCGGAATCCACTAACGAACTTACTGACGAATTGCTTCGAATGTCGTATCCTTTCATAGGGCCTGAGAGTCGTCTAGGCGATTGACTATCAGCGCTTCTCTTTAACTTATTCAGAATATTCTTTGTAGACATCTCAGGATTGAACATATCCCGTTGCTTTTGCAACATAAGTTTTCTCTCTTGACTAGCGATTTTGTGAAGCTCTTTAAGTCTGCAAGAAACGATGTTTTTTACAATAAATTAAAGATAATAATGTTTTTAATTGGTTATATACTAATATATTAGTCATATATTTGTTATATTTTTCTTTATACTTTCTTTTATTCAACAAATGAATATCTTTTTCAAAAACCTTTTACAATAATAAGATGCTCGCATAAATGTAGGTCTATAACTAAATAAAAATCAAGAATGTGTATTGAGAAGCTTGTTATATAAATTAAAAGAATTATACAATTTAAATTAATACATGATATTCTAGTATGTCGTAATCATAAAATATTTATTTTTAAATTTTACTTTTTATTTCATTATCTAATAATCGAACACAACATTTATTAATTATATCATAAATATTTAATTACGAAAATTAAAATAATTTTAATATTTAAAATGTATATGTAGTTGAAAACTTCATACATTCTAAATACTTGTGTAAGAATTTTATTTATGGTTTTTAACATATCTATTATTTTTTCATTAATAAAACTTATATTACCTTTGAAATTATTACTGATTATATAAACATGATTGATCCGTTATTATTTCATTTGTTATTTAGATAATATAGTGGCCGAATTAATTAGTACGAAAACATCATTTTAAAAAAATTATTTGAATAAGTAATAAAAATGTTATTTTCACTATAATGTATACTTAATCAGAAGAATAATGATTAAAATAATTATCACAATCAATTTCATTCAGATTTTAATTCAAGTATATAGTGAAAATATTTTATGTGTAGATAAGAAGGAATGTTACTTCTTCGATTACGTTGATAAGACTGCGGTATTTTCTTTACCTGTTCATTTCATCTTTCTCTTGCTGTAATTTCAATAGTAAAGCTCTTTGCTTCTTTTTTACGGAGCTTATTCGACTATCCTGGCCGGTATCTCTTAGGGCGCGCTTTTGCTCCTCAAGTTTAACTAACTTCTTAGTTCGATCATTCAATGTCTTCTCACGCGATTTAAACAACATTTCGATCTTATCATATCTTTGCCGCTCGTCTTTTATCAATTGTGCCATCTGCATTAAAAAGTGCTCGATTAAATTTAAAAGAATTTAGTTTTCACTGAATAAAAGAATAAATATTCCTAGGATAAAACATAAATGATATTTTACATAAAATTAATTTATTAAATTTTTAGCGATATAAAAAAAAACTCTTTATGTCCATAAGCTTCTTATTTAAATAACAAGATAAGTATTTAATAATTTTAAAATATCAGAATGACTTGCATTCATGAATTATCAGAATGTAAAATTTTGAACAAAATATATGTAATGATCAGGATTCTTAAATAATTTTTAGAATTTTTTTTAATTATTCATTAATTTTTTTCTAACTATATAAGTGAATAATGATAAATGCAATAAATACTGTGTACCTCAAGATCTAAATACTTGTTGAATGAGTAAGTAACATCACGCGTAGAAATACTGATTTCTGTTCCAGTTTCTGTTTTTATTGAAGAAGTTGTTTCGTGCAAACTTATTTCAGACATCGTCCGCATTTTACTAGGAAGGGAAATATCTTCCACTCGGTCCATATCTTCGTATCTGTCCTCTGAATTCAAGGAAATATGTGGGGCTTCGCTCGGATCAATGGAAAGTCTCGAATAAGCCAAATTAGTATTGACAGTGCGTTGGCAGAGCGTCGTATCAGTTTGCGTTGCAATGTCATTGGCAGTTTGAGTTTGTACTTCTACCACCTTGACAGAAGGCTTTTGAATCTTATTTCTACTGTCGTCTTTGCTCTCCGAAGACTCAACTTCAGTCTTCTTAGAGTCGATATCTTTGTGATCATTCTGTAACCAAATTTTATGTCCCTTTACATTATTATTGGTCAATTTTAGTTTTTTAAGATCAATAACTTATCTCAATAATTCGCTAAATAAAGTGTAATAAATTCATTTTTGTCTTTAATTAAAGTCTTTATTTGTCTGTAAAATGAAAGTAATCTAACTCTTAGTACTTTTTCAAACTTGAAATATTTCTCAATATATAAAAGTAATGTTTAGTGCAAATAGTTTAATATAATTAGTTCAGTTTATTATGAAAATGACAAGTTTTTATTTACAATGAATATCAAATCCCAAAGCCAAAATAACAATATTTTTGTTAGTTTTAATAGAAATAACTTATCTGTGATTAGAGTAAAAGATTAATTATCTAAACTAATTATTCCATTATAATTATAGTATTCTTAATTGATGAAATAAGCTCAAATAATTGTGATAAAAACTCATTTGAAGACGAAAATAAAAGTATAAGTTGCAGATCTTCATTGGAATTAGTAAATTCCAATAATATTGATTAATTCCAAAGTTATATTAAATTATTACAAATTACAAATAAAAACATTAATAGGAAAATAAAATACTTTTTTTAATATTTATGCATCTCAAAGCGTATTATTTACAAGTTCAAATCAATGTCTTTAACAGTTTTACTTATTATAGTTTATAATAAAGTTTACTTTCTGAAAGTTAATCATTAAATTACTTATTATAAATGTAAATTTATTTCAAAAGAATTTATATATTATTTGCGTATTACATCGTAAGTTTAATACAATTTCTTTATTACATAAAGAATTAAAATTAAATAAAATTAATTACCAATTGTACTTCAATATCTTGACTATTTTTCAATAGCCTCTGCTTGGAATCTTTCTGATCATTATCATTTTCCCATGTTTGCAAAACTTGTTTTCTTCTTTTAGAACGAATCATAAGATTCATATCTGGAGTAACAAGATCAACAAATTCAGGTTGATTTGAGTAGCTATCGTCTCTGAAAGAAATCCTTATAGGATCCATGAGTTTCTCTGATAAAGAACTATCCTGCGAAATTTTCGTTTCAATAACTGTACTACTGGATACAGGATTGGATAGGGTTAAATGAGAAAATGTATCAGAGTATTTAGATTCTTCCGAATTTCGATTATTACTTGACTGAGGAGTTTTGTCACTATCTTTGCTTTTAGATAGTAACGAAGATGGTACTTCAGTACTTAAGCTCTGAGCTTTTCCTAGACTAGCTATTGAATTAACAGCAATTGTAATATCTTCGCTTATTTCTGAAGAATGCTTGGATTCTAACTTACTAGTAGACTTTTGTTTATCTGAAAATCGTTTACTCTGATCTCGTGTTAATGATTCAATTGGCTTAATTGGATTAGATTTACTTGGATACTTTTGCAACCGTGTTTCCGAATGTGATTTGTATTTTTGTTCATCAGATTGTTTTGAAGTACATACAATTTGACTATCATCTTTGTATTTACGATCGTTGATATCAGAAATCATAGCTTTACAACCTTCTCTAATTAAGATTTTCTCATGTAACCTTGTTCCTTTATCTACTGGATGAACAGAGTCACTGCTTGAAGTTCTGCTCTTACAATCTAAAGACTTATCTTTTTTAGACTTTGTTAATGGAATATTTGAATATTTATGACGTTTCTCTTCATCTTTTCTCACTGTCGATGTTGTTAAATTTTTACTTTTTGACTTTTTCAAAATATTATCCGTGTCTTTTGGTTTGTGTACTAAAGTACAATCAGATTTAATCTTTCTATTAACTACCAAATCAGCAATTTTTTTTCTTGATATGTGTCGTTGAGGTTTGAACCATTTTGATACATCTTGAAGATCATCTATACTCTTGCAAATATTAAAATCATCTTTTTTAACTCTTTTAGATCTATTCTCTTTTTCTCGAGAACTATCTCTAGAAAGATCTTTCTTTTTTGTTATTGAAACATCTGAAATTTTAAGAGGGTCAACGTTTTCATAGTTTAACATTGATGTAGTGAAAGAAGAGAATTCGAGTTTTCTCGGCACCCTGTCAGTACACTTTATTGACATTTCATCCCACTGAGCAGCTTCAATTTTCTTAGACAGTTCCTCGTTTGATAAAAGACTTTCTCGAGATGAATAATCAGCTTTTGATGATATCTTCAAATCAGGCACTTTTAATGGTTTTATAAAAGCCATTGTATCTTCAACTTCTTCGTTAATTTGCTCTGGCTCGTATACTTTTTTGCGCATAGGATAATTTCTGCCTAATGCAAGCTTTCGCTTTACTGCTGTTAAAAATGTAAATGGAAAAGGTTGTACAGAATGATGCAAAAATACATTTTCTGAAGTCTTAGAAATTGCTTTGTCAGACTTTTCAATTAAAAGATCAACATGGGTTGACTCTACATGTTGTCTCTGTTGCCCATATTGAATAGCCTAAAAATAATAATAACTACTTATTTTACTATAATTACACTTAAATAATATAATTATATCCCAAACAATTATACATCATAGAAATGGAAACCTAATATAGAATTTATTCACTAAATAGAATCACAAAATATTTATTATATATCAAAGTTTAATTCTAAAAGAATTTAATGTTAATTAACAATTAATAATTTATATTTGGTCATTATAAAAGCAAAGATTGTTTGAGATCGTATAGTTATTATAGAGTACAGAATCAAGAAGCCTTCGAATATAATTATAAGTAATAATATGTTACGAAATTGTAAATAAATTATTATCAGTTGTAATAATAATTCAATAAAGTTTATAAAGATATAAATAATATAACAAGTTTTATCGATTATATATAAAAACAACATAATAAAGATTATAAAAAAATAATTGATTATAATAAATATTTATTCGATATTTCAAACTACATAAGTAATATAATAACGAATAAATTAAAATTATAATGTTACAAATTAAATACTTGTTATATTTTTTAAATAAATAAAAATGAATAATACAGAGCTAAAATAAGATATCATGCACTTTAATTATTCATTCGACTTATTAATTTGATTAATAAGTCGCTATTTGAGTAAAATTACAAACTTTAAAGCCATAAAGAAGACCATGTAAAATGTGTGATGTCTAAAACTTACACCAATGGATGTTTTGGTGCTTTTAGCAGATTCAAGATTGGAAAAGGAAGCATATTTCTTTGCAGTTTCTTCTTTGTTACAGCTGCTCTTCATGTTCTCTTAAGAGACTTGAATATCTTTCTTGACATACTGCACTCATACTTGATCTTGGCAATAAAACCAATAAAATTACTTATTAAAGCAAATTACAAAATATAGTAATACAATCATGGTACAAATACTACATTTACTATATCATCAAATATACAATGAAGCATTCGTATATAAGCATAAAACTTTAATCATTGATCGCCGCTAAGCAAATCAATCTGTCTCCGTTCACCAATACCTTCGCTCGTCACAACATTCTATAATCCGCTCTTACGATTAGATAAAAAGAGAAATGAAATGAGACTCTCCATTGCAAGTCGTAAAACACTTAGCGGCACTGTCGTTCAAGTCCATCACCAAACCGCATATTGATATTATAGAACCACGCATACCCACACTTTAAGTATGAAATTGTTCGCGGAATGCGAACGGGCGAAAAAATTGTGCATGTATGAAAAGGAGAAAAGGAGAAAAGGATAGACCGTAATAAGGCACGAAGCCCATCATGAAAAAAGAATCAAACAGGGGGAGGGAGGCTGGAATGCCCGCTTTATAACCTTTCATCACTCCGCGATAAAATTTTACACAAGCTACTTTACCTTGAACTTCGGCATTCCTCGCAAAGAGTTTTGGTCCTCTTTCGGTATATCGTAAATTCGAGACTTCACAGCTACGACCAACAGCACCCTTGTGAAACTGATGACGATTTACCGCTTAAATGATGATGAATCTGCCGCCTCTTTCTTCCCCATCTAAATGCTTGCCTCGGCGACGACATTCGATGTGGCCAATACTGTTACCGTGAAATGTAAATAAATCTCGAAAGCACGGATCAGCGTACGTGTACGCGAACTCAAGATAACTCGAGAACACTTTATGAATCCACTTGTCGGCAATTTCATTCCCTTGGTATTTGTGGAAGCCGTGTCACCGCGCACACGCACACACACGCATCCACTAAGCGCATAAGAAATCGAAGTCCGGAGCAAAGCAACGTACTAACGAAGTCGACAACCGTCGTTTCGTCTTTCGTAAACCGACAGTCACGTGATACACGCAGTCGCACGGACGCACCTTTTCTACCCTTGGTATTTGAAATCGAATAAAATCATTTTTTTATCGTTCCTGTAACGATTATGCCCATCATTCAATATTACTTTATAATTATTTTATTTTTATTAAAAATTCATAAGCTTTCTTTTAAGCATAATGAAATTCAAGCTGTATTTAACACTGAAAGTATGCATTATTCAGATTAAAGAAGGTCATGCAAGCACTCGTTGCATTCATTCGTTTACTTGAATGCAACGGTCGACGGTCATGTAGTTTTACGTTTTACAATGGGTTGCATTTTTTTTGTAATTTAAATTCCAAAAATATCTATAATAAAATTTACACAAAAATTGCATACATTCAGATGAACAATGAATAATACAATAAATAATGGTATTTTTAAAGTCATTAGTTTTATTTAAAAATCTCTAATCATAAATTGCTTTATTGTGCAGCAACATTTATTCAAATTTATTCCGAATGGATGCTCTTAATAAAATTAATAATCTATTAAAAATAATCAGGCATGTATATTAAATAAATGTTGAATGGTTTTATTGATTTGTCGACGTTCAAAAGAGCGTAAACCTGTTTATAATAAGCTTTTAATGAAAAGAACGTATTTTTAATTGGTCTAATTTCTCATGAGAATCGGATATACTTATTGTAAAATTCAAGTAGCATTTAATCTCATAAAAATGATTATAAATCAGTCAAATTTGTCCGATAAATTTTACTGAATTCATTGGCTAATTGAATTTTATATTTTAATACACTTTGGAAACGCGTACATATGTAGTTTAATTTCCATTCTACACATCAATATATTAGCGATTGAACGCCCAACAGATCATAATTCACTGTCATTTTACATTTTGACAACTCTTTATTGCCTATGATATCAGAGGGATTAGTCTACGACTCACGTGTTACCTTTTTAAGGTTAACAAGGGAATGTTTGTCCTCGTAAGGGACGTAAGGAGAAAAACGCGGCGAGCATCTATAGAACGTTGGTGTTGAGCGACACTGGTTATTGAATCCAAAGTTCTTTTATAACGTAACCTCTTTTCTACTAATTTCATGTTATTTGATATTGTAAAACTGTAGTAAATAGATTTATAAAAATTCAATAATTATGGCAGAGGCAATGAAACAAAAAGTTACGGAGATGTTAAAGGGTATAGAAAGGTACATACTTTTTTAATTACATATTTGTCATGTATATTTGTCATAACAAGGATTTAACACATGCTTCTCAAAATAGTCTTCAGCTATTTACCTATTTAGAGTTTTTCATTAGTAAAACTCACAAATAATACATATTTGTACTTTTTTTTAGATATAATCCAGATAATCTTACTACATTGAAAAAGTATGTTGAAGTTCAAGTGAGTGAAAATGCATATGATCTTGATGCAAACTTAGCTGTTTTAAAATTGTACCAAATAAATCCAACTGTTTTTCAAAAAGATGTAACGTGTCAAATACTTCTAAAGGCATTGACAAATTTACCTCATACAGATTTTGTTCTTTGTAAATGTCTTTTAAATGAAACAATAGTAAGTAATGGTATACATTTATTATAATTGGAAGCTAATATATTTATAAAATTAACAATTAACATTAATTACATAATAAATAATGCAATTTTTATTAACTCATTATTTTTAAGATTAATTTAAGTATAACGATTAGTTTTTGGAATATTACTTTTATTTGAATCATATCGATTTAATAAATATTTTCTTAAAAATTGATTTCTTTAACAGATGAAGATCCCGGATATTGCAAATATTTTAGATCTGGCAAATATACTAGAGGAATGTCAGTTTCAACTGGCTTGGAATCAAATAGCTAAAATGCATGATCAGTGTAGTCAAATTGTTGGATTTAATGATTCCATTAGAAAATTTGTTTGTCACGTTGTAGGAATTACATTCCAAACGATACATAAGTCACTTTTAATTGAATTGTTAGGTGGACCATCACATATTAATGGTTAATTAGAAGATTAATTGAATAATTAAGTATATCTAATATATATGTAATCATAATTGATTGATGATATTTACAGATGCTACATTAAAACTATGGGTCAAAAAATATGGTTGGAAAGAAGAAAATGACAATGTAATTTTTATTGCAAATCAAGATGAAAACATTAAGACAAAAAATATAACGGAAAAAATTGATTTTGAAAATGTTGCTGGACTGATGGCAGCATGCTTGTAAATTAAAAAATTTACAACATTTTTTAATATTAATTTTTATTAGACTATACATTATTCAAATTATTTGATTTTTAAAAATTTAGATAAATGATGGCTTTCATAACAATATTTAGTGTTATTAATTATTTTTAAACAATTAAAAATAATGATGAATATATTATACAAAATAAAAACTTTCTTTATGATGTACATATTCTTAAATATGAAAACGTATATTTCCAAATGATAAATGTGAACACAATTATAAAGTACATTTAATTGACAGTACTTAGTATATTTTTGGTATATAATGATATCCTTAATAATTTTTTACAATTCTATTTGTGAAAAATTCATATTTATTAACAAATTCTTACATTAAATGAGTAATTAAAATTTATCATAACATATAACCTGAGAATTAGTGAATTTTAGAAATTTATAATATTTATTCAAATTAATTTCATCAACTTATGCAATGACACGAAATTATTAGTTGTGTTATTTTTCAAAAATTTAATCATTGTTACATATGTAATAAATAATTTCTTTATTTTCTGTTGATTATCTTGTTTAATAATTAAAATTGAAAAATTTAAATAATATTTTCCACTTTTTATAAAAATTAAATTATTAAATCTTATACATTATAATAATTCAGTATCGTATACAATATAATTAACATTTATATAATTATGTGTGTTATATATATATATATATATATTATAATACATAAAAATATGTAAAACTCTGAAACAAACGCATCAAAATAGATATTAATTACAGAAGTGAAAAAAATAAAATATAGTACAAAATTTAAATCAGAAATATACACACATAACACAGCTCTTAAACATCATAAATTTTTATTTTAATTACATTTTTATTTAATATAATCATTAATTATATATTATGATTTATTTATTCGCTACAATAAATCTTAACTAATGTATCTATGCATGCAATATTTCTAAAAAAATCCACCGATAAATATAACTTCTAACCCAGCGTTTATAGTTGACAACTTTAGGCTCATCATCTTCAATTTTTTACATTTAATAGAGTAAGATCCATTTAAAATAAAATCTTTTGTAAGAAGTAATTACAATTACTACAAATAATAACAAACTCACATTGATAATGAATATTAATACTGAATCATTCACTAATTTGTTTTAGATAAACTATTTATGATATAAATATTCTGCAATACTAAATATTTCTAATGAACAGTGTAAATGAGAAAGTTTTGGTTACTCTCTGGTCTACTGAGTACAATCTATCATCAACCTTATTTACAAATATAAAGAAAAAGACTGTGGATAACTTGTTGTAAAAGTAATGTTATGTCTCTTTCATCTAGCTATAATATATTTACTACAGATATATCTGCTACTGCTTTCACGAATAGCTTGTATCACTCTTAATAAGGATTACACTATCAAAAACCGATGTACAATCTATACTTCTTATGTCTGTAATCTCATTAAACGATGCCTTGCTTTTAGCAAAAATAAGATTTATAAGATAAAAATATTTCATTAATATGACTTAGGTCAAAATTGTTGACATTACCTTTGGTAGAGATATAAAAAAATAGTGGCATTGTGATTTTATACGTACTGAAAATTGATACATGCTAACTAAAAGAAATCTATATTCTTTATATTTACAAAAGAAAAGTTCCCTTTTTGAGGCAAGTAAGAATCTTTACATGTTAAGTATCAAAAAGATCAATCGTTATAAATATATGAATACGTGTAATGTACCTTAAGTCTTTAATTTTTTATTGTGCTAAGGAAAAACATCTATATATAAAGGTTCAATTTGAAATTGAATGTTTTTAAATGTAATTGTATAAATTGATTTTAGCAACTCAAAATTATAATTTAAGATATAAAAATATTAAATATTTAAAATATCATATAATTTTTTTTAAAAGTTGCATTTTTTAATAATTTATTAAATATCGAATCGCTATTTCATTCTAATAACTGCAAAATAAATTTCTTGACTAACATTTTTAAGAATAAGAATTAATTAATTAACACTTTCAATTAAATATAAATATAATCTATAATATTTCCCCATCAAAATTGCAAAATAATTGCATTATTATATTTGATGATCTATTAAATGAATATCTCGCCTATAAGAATATCGAGGTGCATTGTGGCAAGGCAGTAGCCAGAATACAGGATGGCTTTTGCCACAAACTTGAGCAAGTAAAGTAAAAGCGTGTGTATTCTTATGATGACTGTGAGTCCCCTGTATGCGTTCAACCGCTGTTTCATCATCAAGAATCGCTTGGAATTGATATATCAAAATCGCAATAACAAACATTCCAAATAAAGCTGATTCTAATACTAATATCACGCAGTGTAAACTGAAATAAAAAATATATGTTTCAATGTTAATGTAAATGAGACATTACAGATAGAAATAATTATAATTTAATATTAGTAATGCAAAATACAAGTTTTTTTTAAATTTAGTAAGCAATAAGCCAATATTTTTATCATTAACTGAATTTTAAATATTTAGAGTAAATAAATTAAAGATTTATTTGTAATATAAATTAAATCTATTATTTTAAAGTACATAATTTAACTTAATATTATTTAATAATAATTTTGTATAATTTAGAATGGAAAAAAGGACATTTTTCTATAATTAATAAATACATTCTACTTACATGCGACTTTGTTTTATTGCAATGTCATTGCTACACTGTGGACAATCAAACATCCAAGACATAACTACTAAAAATATTGCATAAAAAGCTAAAACACCAACATAGACCAAAAATTGTATGAAATATTTTTGATTTCTTTCACCAACGCAATTGTTGATCCTAAAAGTTCAATATATAATAAAATATAAATGTTTATGAAGATTTAAATTTATTAACACTTATACCATGGGCAATGGTGATCCATTCGTCTTATACACCTCTTACAAATCCTGCAATGATGAGCTCTAGGTGGTCTATAAGTTTCGCATCTAGTGCACACGGTCCAATCATCTCTTTCATCGCAATCATCACCACTGGAACTACCAGTATGAATATCCGAAAAGTCCATTCTTGTTTGAGGTAATGGTACAACTCCAGGATCGCTACATACCGCTTTCAAGTGCGATATTATTAAAAGTAATACAACAGTATTAAAAGTAATGACATGAAATGGACCCCAGAGACTGTAAAAAAGGAAATGCAAATTTTAATACTAGCTATACAATGAAAGATGCATAAGTAAAAAATGAACAGTTATATAGTACGTAGTACAGTAGTGCAAATATAACCTACAAAATATAGAAACTGATAGTAATCGAAGAATTTTAACATCGCTACTAAATTATTATGATTACTTAAAATTACGATTAAAAAATAATAATTAATGTTTGTTTAAACTCTTGTAACATCATGATGTCATTTTACAATAATTTAAACGTCGTAAGCTAAGCAACACCGCACTTTCTTGCTTCTCTTCTGCTATACGCAGAACTGTCAGATGCTTCAACACCAGAATACGTTGATACGTGTAATTAAACAATGAAAAGAATACCAATAAGAGACTGCAAACCTGTCTTGCATCGTGTGTAGAATGATCCATCGTATAACGACATAGTCGGCGTATAAAACCGCGACATAGGTCACGATTATACAAACTATACCGCAAGGATCCCTCACGAACATCGTTTATCTTCCTGGCAATTGCATCCTGCACTCGCACCGCACACACATAGGACATCTATTTTATAAGAAACGATGGCAATTGCTCTGTCATCCTCGTCGTCACTTAATTACGAATGCATTCGTCAGCTTATCCAGCTAGTTTCGGATGGATTCTGCTGGATCAGCTCTTATCTTTCAATTCCCGGCTTCAGGCGATCTTAATCCCACTTACGAACTCTGAATTACGGAGTTTGCTTTACGCATTTAGGAAGAGCCGCGATGGAGAAACGGTGTTTTCTCTCCCTCTCCAACTTGTACGATCCTTTCACCGTTACACCGACAAACTTTCAGGACATTTCAGGGGTGGGAATCAAGAGTACGTCGTAAGTAGTACACGACTTGTATACAACTTGTACGCGATCCGGTCAATTCAACACCAGTCAAATTGTACATACTTGATTCTAAGATGCAATCGAACGAGATATAAATCTTGAGAAGTGGGAGAGAAAACAATGTAACGTCATGAGGTCCGGCGCTGGTAGCTTTGCAAAGTTGGCCGTTGTATAATCAACGTGCAAGCGGCGCGAATCATAAATTGATTTAAAATTAGTATTGGTGGAATTGTTTATAAAATAAAATAATTTTATAGGTGTACGAAAAGTTCGACTGTGCTTATTAATAATTTTGCAATCGAGTTTGATTTTGTAAATTGTATTTTAATTCTATTCTTTGCAGCTTATTCATTTTATCAAATTTATCCTGTTTGGAAGGTGGACCTACTTAATCTAAAAATTTTATCGCAGAGTTAGCTTAATCTTATTAACTATTGCTCAATAAAAATTTTAAGATTTTCTGTTTATTTTATTACCTTGTTAAAATGAAAATTTAATCAAAATAGCAAATATTTGATTATTACGTTTACCATGTTGTAATTTTTCAAAACTTCTCCATCATATAAACACATGATTAAAAGTTTTATAGTCTGTTGCAGCTGTCGAATCAAATACATGATCCGACATGTATCATGCTTACAATGACTATAATATCGAGGATTTCAAATCATCACGATCTACATCACTATCGTAATTATGAAAAGCATAACTTATTTTATAATAAAGTGGCAGAGCTTCAAACCTGAAACGTATATGCTTTTATGGAATGTCATACCAATAGACAAATTGCCTTGTTTTTTCAGAATGATATCAATATTATTTACAAATTCGAATGATTCTCAACGCTTTCTATCGCATTTTATTTCTCACATATAGAAAAGATTTTCACGCGCGGACCTAGTGTTAAAATCCAAATTAAAACGCTAACTTGAGTTTTACAAAGTTACCAAGAAAAATAAGCCAACAGCTTCCCGTCAACTCCTTATCGCGTTCTCCCGGTGCTGCGTCCCATTCGATTCTTATCGCGTATCCTCGTTGACACCACAAGCGTCTGCGCGTCCAGTTCACAGTTCCAGTTCTGTGGGCACGACGATGGCGAGTCGCCGAATCCTCCTCATGGCCCTCATTGTTGTCCTGGCGGAGTGTAGCCGCAGACAGAAGCGCATCGTTGGTGGAAGCCAAGCACCGGTGCCCCCCGTCGACGACCCCGTCGTCTTCGTCGTGAAGCAGGAACGCGAGGCGCGCGTCTACGGTTTGCGCGATCGTTTCAGCGGTTATTACATATTTCGTGGTATCAGATACGCCGAACCGCCAGTCGGGATCAGACGATTTCAAGTAAGATGCTTCGACTTTATTCTTGCTGCCTGATTTTAGATTTGTGTTTCAGGGAAATAGATTTCTTTTGAAGTGTGTGTGTAAGTGCCTAATAATCCGCTATTGAACGATAAGTTAAATCCCTAGGTTTTAGAATTTTTTAAATGGTTAACATGGATAGTAGTTGTCAGCTTATTATCCACTTGTATCCCTCGAACTCCTAATGTTACTCTTTAATGAAGAAAAAAATTCGAAAAAAGTGTATTCAAAATCACTTAATATATTTTTCTATTACTCCAACCTTTAGAATATTAAAAATGTTATTAACTCTTGAATGCAGATCTTGCATAAAGTACGTAATGTATCTTTTACGTTTCTTTTTAAATCAGTTTATGTCATCCATAATTTCTCAAGTCGATTAAAATATCTTATAATGTCGGAAGATATATGGCTAGCGAGTTTGAGATGCCCTTTAAATGAATATGGGTATAACACACGTAAATTGGCTTTTACGTTTAACTTTAATAAAATATTATTTTTTTGACAAGTAATTTATTAACAATGTAATAATTCATTCTCGATCATTTACTTTATAACATGTGATAATGTAGTAAAAGTAGATTAGTTTCGGTTCATTACGTTTCATTTATAAGTTTAAAATAAAAAATTTCTCTGAATTTTTAATTATTATTTTTTCTACTTTACACATAATAAAATAAAACAAGCTTTAAGAAGCTTTTATAGATTAATTATTACAATATATGTTAATAATTGATTTTAACGTGTTTATGGGAGTCGTTATTATAAGTAACCGTAGTTAAATATATATTTGAAATGTTATTATTTAATTCAACCCCTAATATTTGTTTGAGATTTAAGTATAATGTATAACGCATTAAGTTAATTTTTATATTCCAGCTTTTTTATCGCCACACAACATCCTGAATTTCAAAATAGCCAATTAGAGGCAACGATACTATACACACACGCGCGCGCGCGCGCGTATTGTCATAAGGTCATCGTTTTAGCTTGAAATTTTAATCAAACACGTAAATTATCTGTATTTGCTTCCGCTTTCATTCTAATTCATAATATTTTTTAACGCACTGACTACTTACTTTTTAATTACAATACGTTAAAAATAACTTGGAAATGTGCCAAAAAATCGTGAACTACTTTGAAGAGAGAAACTTAGAAAATTTGTAAATATTCTTTTTTAATTATCGTATCTGTACTTACACTTTCTTTTCTATAACTATGAAAATTTCGTTTTTGAATCAATTTTATATCGTAAACGATAATCATATAAGCTTGAGCAAATTGTCAGAAACGTTATTCGCGATAACACAAGAGAAGCACTCTTACTCATAATTAAATCGAATCCATATAATTTTTTGTTTATATCTACATTAGTGAATGCAATAATTTTAATAGGATATTTAAAAAAGGGAAATATACTTGATAAATATGTTAGAAGAAATTTAGGCTTATATAGTTAATGCTTATACAATTATATTTAAGATTTCTTATGTAAATTAAGAATACGTGATGTTAAACACTTCGAGATCCTCGCTAAGTTCATAAACACACACACATATATATATATATATATAAAACAATTAAATTTACATTATTCTCAAACAGATAAATCAGAAGAAATTTATTTTCAATAACTTCGTGTCTTTCCTTGTGTGCTTCTTTCGTTATAAATTATTATTTGTCAATATCATTTTACGATAATGTGAAATGAGAATCCACCTTCAACTTTAAGTTAATATCTCGAAAAATATGGCTACTTAACCATCGTCCGTACATTATAATCGGCCATAAAAGAAAAGTGAAGCAATAAGTTTTGAAAAGTGAAGCAATAATCTTGCCGATCTCGGAATAAAATCTTTTAGCAAAATATTATTAAGTAAGAGTCGCTTAAATGGAAAGAAATTAAATCAGGCTAAAGGAACGCGTCTATAGTTCTATTCTTAAAATGTGTTTCTTAAAGTATTTACGTGGCAAGCCAACAAAAATATTCGCTACAAAACGTATAAAAAGACAAATAATAGAATATATCTTCAGCGTTCAGTCGCATTACTGTTGGACGGAGACGTGAATGCCACCCAATGGGGAGCACCGTGTCTACAGCCGGACGCAAACGGCGTCCTGGTCGGTAGCGAGGATTGTCTCTTTCTTAATGTTTTCACTCCTGCTTTGCCCGACGCCACCGATGGTTACCCCGTCCTCATCTGGATCCACGGCGGTGGCTTTCGCAGAGGGGCGGCTACGCAATACGAGATGCGCAACATCGTCAACAAGAACACCATCGTCGTGTCTATCCAATACAGATTGGGATCGTTGGGTACTTTACTTGCGCTCGATTCTTTAATTTGTTGTTATTAAAGATTAATGCAACTATTTCTCAAGATACAAATAGTTTCCGTTGCACATTTGGAAGATTTTTTCGATTCAGTCACTTTTTGAAGATAATAATTTATAAGAAGAATTATAAATTTTTTGCATCGGTGCTTAAACTTATTTAGTAGCGATTTGTTATTATGATATTTATAAATCGTCAATTTTCAATATTAATTAATAGAATTCGAAACATTGAATTAATGATATTTAATACATTTCACTAACGATGTTTTCATAGCTGTAATAACTATATGTGATCTAAAAAAATTAACTTCATTAATTTACAATGATTCTTAATAATTTTATTGGAATTTCAATACCATTTTAACAGCATATTTCATAAATTTATTTATTACGGTGAACGATGTTTAAAATCTTATGTAAAACATCTTTAAAAATATATTCTCATTCGATGATTATCATAAATGTCACAAAATTTGTTTCGTGAACGAAATGTTCCAGTGATGATATTAGATTTTATACGAAGAAACTTAGTTATATGTGATTTACTATCTCGTAAAAAGATATTTCATACAAAAATTTAATTTTCTTTTTAACACAGGATTTTTAAGTACCAATGACAAAGATCTTTCTGGAAACAATGGCTTATTCGACATGATTTTAGCGACCGAATGGGTCAGGGATTACATTGAATTCTTCGGTGGAAATTCTAACAATATTGTAGCCTTTGGTCAAGGCAGTGGCGCAAGTGCAGCTTACTTACTCGGTCTATCTAAATTTGGAAGGGGTATGAGTGAAAGTTCATTCGACTTTTATTGTCCTGGTAAAAAGTTCCATGTGCACTCGGAATTTACAATTTATTGTTTACCTAGGCTATTATAACGGTATTATTGCCATGTCTGGTACACCTGTTTCTCGTTCCGCCGTGGATAGACAACCGATGGTTGCCTCGCGGTCAATGGCCACCGATACCAAATGCCCAGAAAACGATACCTTGGAGCTGGTCCGTTGCCTTCGCGAATTGCCTGCTTCGCGACTCATTGAACAAGATTCGAAGCTGGAAACATCCTCTAAAGAGTCGAGTAACTTCATTGATGACTTGTCGATTCTCTTGAATCCTGGACCGGTTGTCGAAGGAAGAAATGATTTAAGGTACCGTGAAAAAATTACTTTCTTTTACGTTAATGGTAACGTTTCGTTTAAACATGAACAAACAAGTCTTTACTATGGTTCTGGGTTATCTCTCGGTATGTATTCACGTCGTACGCTAAATTAAAAAGAAATCGATAGTTGATGTGATATAATATTCGGGAAAAAAGATAATTGTTTTAAAATTGATATTTTATTTCTAAGTATAAAGTATTATAAATACCGCGAAGTACGTTGTAGGTTAAATTGTAAATTATTCAAAGAATTCTCGGATATGCCACGGATGAATTTCTTAAATGGGCTGAACTATTGCGACTTTCCTAACATTCCTGCGGAGAACTGGAGCTAATGAATAGACATTATAATTGCGATTCGAGTAAATTTATTCATCCGTTCAAGCTAAAACTTGTACAAATTTGTATAAATTTACCTATTTTGTTAAATAGGTAGTATCCTTGCTCTTTGCAGGATCATATAGCATAATAAACAAAGCGAAAATGTAATCGCGCTTCACTCTGAACAAGTATTATTTACGATAAAAGAAACAAATTGGCGGAAAAATTTATCCTTGTTAAAGTGTACTTAAACGATATTATCAACCTAGACTTACTTCGACTTTTTATTTAATTATAAATGACCAATATTTCGATTCAATTACCATTAATTACCATTAATTACCTTCCTAAGATGATCGATTGAAACTATTTTCATATAACATCGAAAATTATATCTCAACTTTTAAAGAAAATAATAACTGCAATAAAATCAATCCAGATCTTTACCGAACTTTGTGGTCGAAGAACCAGAAGACTCCTTGGCTCAAAACAATGTTCCAGAAATACCGCTTCTCACGGGAGTTGTTAAGGATGAGACCGGTGGCGCAGTCCACGGTCCCTTCAAAAATTCGATAACGCAAACGCTGAAGACGGTGCCAAATTTTATTGCAGAAAAATTGGTACCAAATTTGCAGAAAATAGTACCCATTATCGGTAATGTAACTCAACAATTCGTGCCAGAGGCTTTCAGCAAATACTTAAATCCCATTAAAAGCGCAAATGATGATAACAAGAACATCAACAGCATACAAAAAGTTACAGAGGCATTGAACGATGCCATATTTAACGTTCCAGCATTTCTCACTGTTCAGAATTGGTCGAAGAAGAGCAAAGCCTACCTGTACAGTTTCGATCATGATAGTAAAAAGGGGTTCGGTAAAGATTTCCTTGATGGTTTACCCATCATTGGAAACTCTGCTAAAACTGGTTAGACTATATTCTTTAATTTTAAGCAGCTTTGTGCGCGACTATTTGCATACAAACAAACGTAGATTAAGTCTAATAAATTTGATTTTGACATTTTTATCATATTTATTAAAGACGCCGTTAAAAATCGGTTGTATATCGACTACTTTTATATTTTACAAAAATAGTAGTAATCTGACGATCATAACCAGAAGAAAAGATTTATTTCTATAGTTGTAATCACTTTATAAAAAAGAAATTAAAATATTAAACATATTTTTTAGAAATTAATTCATTAATTAATGAAGATGGTACGGTACGATGTTTTATTGTATTTGCATTTATTCATAAATATATTTTTATTTTTATTACGATTTGGATTGTTCAAAATACTATTTCGAAATATTAGAAATATTAATAATACTATTCTTTATACTATTATGTATATACGTATGTATGTATGTAACTATGTATGTATGTACGCATGTATCAATTGAATAAAATTTCGAATACACATAGCTGTATTAATAAGCGCTATGTTGCATAGGTAAAACGAGTCATGGAGATGATTTGGGATACATTTTTGAACCGAACAATATATTTGGGGAGCCATTACCGAAGAATAAAGATTTTAACGACGAAGATGAACAAGTAAAAGATATTTTTACCGATTTGATTGTCAATTTTGCGAAAACCGGCAATGTAACTGTTAATACAAAGTCTAAAGATGGACGTTTGATACCATTATCTCTATCATCTTTCTTTGGAGATGGCAACGACGGTTTTCTTAGCATCAAAGCAAAGCCAGAAATTTCCCAAAAATTCAGGTGAATAATTTTACGATTACTTATTGAAGAACATTTTATGAACGATCCACTTTCTTCCACTAGATTTTGTGAAATGGGCTTGTGGACTGGAATCGAAGAAAGATTTAAATCAGCAGCATGCAGTTTATTCCATGTGGATTTGAAACAACCATTAAAAACTATTCATAAAACATTGAAATCCATAACGAACGAGCCCATTCTTCCAAGAGTTGGAAATGTTGCCGACTTCTTGGACGTGGGCACAATTCGAAAACCATCGGTAGTTCTTCAACCTAAAATATCCGATATTAAAAAGGTTCTTCCTAATCCGCTAACTGATAAAAAAATGGAAAAATCCATATTACCAAATCCTGAAAAATTACCCAAAGTACCTATAAACATTCCTAAAAGTCCTCTTTCAATTTTCGGTTAAGGAATGGCACTTAGGCAGATATTTTCCATCTTATACGACTGTGTAGTCCAGAGCTCACGAGTGCAACATAATTCTTTATCGAAATGTATATTTTATATATTGTAATATTAATACTACACATTTTTGTACGGTTTGTAAAATATTGAGGAATATATTTATTTATTTGAAAATAAATAATAAATATTAAATAATAATTAATTGTTTCAATTTAGTTAAACTTAAAGTTTCACATTTAGTAAGACTTTAATATTAATATTTTATTTGTAGATTTCTTAATTTTAATGTCAGCTAAATATGTTACAAATAATGCCTACAAACAATTAAAACGTTATTTTAACACAATATGTTTATTATAATAATTATTTAGAAGTTCAGAATATAATATTTTATGAACTATTAAGATTGAACTATGAAGAAATGTTAATATAGAAACAAGATAATGACAGTCAGTTGATAAAGCAGGTTCCATATGTTTTACATTATACCGATTGATTTTTTATTCCAAACCACACTGTAATGCTTTGAAATGATGTTAGATGGCGCAAATATATTGGATTAGCAATTCCAAACACGAAAACTATAGAAAATGACCAGTAAGAACGAGCGATTTAACCTTCATTATTACTTATGTTGAATTCGAAATTTCTCAATCCGCGAGAGATGTATTCAACTGATCTCGGTACTTTTACAATCGCGTGTAAGTATCGTACGTACCAGTGAATGTCTTTTATTATACGTAGATCGATGATATCACGATTAGTTCATTTTTTTTATTGCCGATTCCTTCGGTGTTAATGGACATCATTTCTTTCGCCATCACTGCAGTTTTTCTACGGTGCGTTTAATTATATCTTTGTTTATATACTTAAACTTTGACGCAACATGTTTCTCAAAACTCCGGTTAACGTTAACGCGCAACGCTTCCTTTTCTTTTATCTAACTTTTCTCCGAGCGATTGCAATTCTCTCACGTAGGTGACATCGACGCAGTTACACATTTATTTTATCATTACTACAATTCCACTACATCACCGTACAAAGAAAATATGTTTCAACGGATAAGAAAATTAGTTTGTCGAGAGCGACGGCAAATGTACCGAGAATATGTACGGCTAATCGCGTAATTCATATGAATTTTATCTGACCAACGATCTAAAATTAACCCCTCATTTATTACTGCTTCAAAAGCTTACCTGTTGATTAAAATCTTTTTATTTTTCCCAACTTGAATATTTTAATTGCCTTTAATGATTATAAATTTCTATTTTCATTTTCATTTCTACATTATTATTCTGTTTAAAGAATCAGAAATAAGATTTATGATAAAAATAAAAAATAAAGGCATTATATAACTTTGGATATGTAAAAATATTCATGTAACCTAATTGTAAGTACTTTTTTTATTTGCATTGTACGGAAAAACTAATTTATAGTTTGAATTAATAATTTTATGTTATTTAAAAAGTAAGATTTCATTTTATTGCGTATTTCTTCTTACATCGTAATGTAATATCACACATAAACAGAGAGAGAGAGAGAGAGAGAGAGAGAGAGTTAAGAAATAATAATCTATCTAAAACAATATTTCATTTCCATTGTTATAATATGGATAAAAATTGAGTGAAAACAATGAAACTGATATTTTGTACATATTTTAAGCTTTACTTGTGCGTTTCTGAAAAGTTTAGTTGTTTATTGGTAATATGCGCACTTGGAAATGGCGCCAAATTATCCCATTATCTTCGATTGTCCAGCTAATACCTACACGAGACCGCATACACACGTTCCTATGTAAAACTCACACAGCTTAATGCTTAATATGACATTTATACGACCAATATGCAGCGATTTTTTACAATTCACTCTGAAATAAATTCAATATTTTCCTTCTGATCACTGATTCATGACTTCAGTTATTTCATAAAATTAAAATATTTTCTAGACGTCAGTCTTTGGACGTGTGTTGATTAAAAAAATTCAATCTTGTAATTAGTACCATTAGTACATGTGTTAAGGTGGAGCAAATTTTATACATTGTTGAGAAGAAATTATTTTGTTTTAAATCGAACAGCAGTAAGATATTTGTTTGAAACTAATTTCATTTTTAAATTTCTTTATGACTTAGAACATTTATATCTTATAATAAAATTTATATCTTCATTGTATTAAATTACTAGAAAAATCTTACATTTAGAATTTATCGATTACATTTACAATTCATTGTTATCTTTCAATTTTTATTTGTCGGCAATACTTTTGGTTTAAAATTAAAATTAAACGAATTTTACACGAACAATTAGGGAATACTTTTTCACATTACAAATTCATGAAGACATTGAATTCGCAAAATTTATAAGGTTCAAAGACTCCCTAATATGTCGTTGACTTTTGGGCTCAAAAATCATGACCTTCTTAAGGTCGTACATACCAAGCGATAATTAATGATTCCAAGCTTCCAAAGATGAACAATTTAACTCAGAAATTATACATCAGGAACGAATCCACTTATTGTCATTATGCACAATTAAAGATGATATACAATTGCTTTTGTTTGTGTAGTGCATTCGATAAATTAGTAGAATGGGTTGAATTGCTTCAATTTCAATGAATAAATTGCACGTTTCTGAAAAAAATAAAAGCGTATTTTTATATTTATACTATATTTATATTCTATGTTAAATAAACCGATTTCACTATTTAATAAAGTTAAATTAGGCAATTGAAAGCTTGTGTAAAAATAAATTTAGTTTCACTCTATTGTGCACTGCTCCACTTTTTCTTTTTTTCTTTCAAAATTTTGCATTTAGAAAAATTGCTAATGATACTTCTTCGATAAGCGTGTCAGCAACGTGCTTTTTCAATAAAATAGTTTAAATATCGCCAAGTACACTTGATTGTCGAATAGCTGCGTAGAAAATGTCCGATGCTCCGGTGCTCCCCGATGCTATATTTTCAAAATAGCAAAACCTCTGTCTCTCTCTCCCTCTCTCTCTCTCTCTCTCTCTCTCTCTCTCTCTCTCTCTCTGCTCGTATCGCTCACCCACTCCATAGTCGCGAAATTCCGTACGAGATTGACCTTGTGCGAATCTGCACGCGAAGAATAGAGAAAAAAAAACGAAAAACAATAGAGCCTGAACCGTGCGCGCACTTTTGTATACGTGTAGATAGCTGTGCTTATTATGGGCATGTATATGTTGCCGAGTCCTCGCTCGAGTGCCCCTAGAAAACATAAGCACATGTACAATAGCCACGCGCGAACATGTGAGCGCGATGGAATAGAAAAATTTATTACGGTATTAGAAAATAGAAATTCATCTGGCTTTATATTATCTTCTATCCTCCGAGAAAAACCTCTAGTTTCATAAAGCATGCATATTTTGCGATTTTAATGAGTAGGAACTCTCAGTCTTAGATGCTCTGAAATTATGCTGGAGAATATCATGCGCAGTTAAAGGATTTGGCAGGATGTTATTGTTATATTAATTAAAATAATACTAGATGCATAACACTAGATGATAATTTCTGTGAACTTGAATTTCTTGTCTTCTCTCGAGAAAAGTTGATTAGCAGCTTAGTAGTTTTATGAAATTATATTAGTGTCCGTAATGTCGAGCTAAACTCATAATTCACTATAAAGATGGTAAGGAAAAAGAATTAATAAGTATGTACTAAACTGATTTCTTTTATATTAAAATGGATAAGACTTGAAAAAGTAGATTACACGCACACGTCAACAATTATATAATCATTAGAAACAATACCTATGTCATTATTTATTGATTTCAAAAGTAGTGCACTGCATTAATTTTGACTTAATTTACGTATAAATAAATTCGATTGCACGTATAATAATTTTGGCTTAAAAGCGAGAAACCTTATAAATTATTAGAATATTTCACATGCTTTTCCTCTTTTGCAATTTAAATTAAAATTAAAAATGCTCGGCATAAATGGTATTACTTAGCGAATAGCAAGTGTCTCAATTGTTAAAAATATGTATTAAAACGTCAATATAAATATTAATCATTCACATAGAGATTTATAATTTTGGTCGAATGTGCGTACACCAGTTGGTACCGTAATTGATTTTACCTGTAAATATTAAACATATCGTCCATTCGTTTTATGAAATTCCACGATAAAAGCTGAAAGGTTCCTTCTTTTTCTATTTTTTTTTATTCGATCTTCTTTAACCAACAGATAAACTCTCTTTAAATTTTAGTCTTTATTTACATATTAATTATCAATATTCGAGAATAAACATTCAAAAAGTGCGAAATATCGCAGGTCCGACAACTTTAACCTCCAAATCTGTCAATCTTCCGCCTGTCTTGTTCACTTAAATACCGATATGTGTATAAGTTTAGCACAAATAAATCCATTTCTGAGTATTTTATATCGTAAAACTGCATAAGCCACTCATCAATAAAATTATCGGCTCATTTGATCTAATACAAAAAATTCTCTTGTCCTGAACCTGTCGATTAATTTTTTTTTAAACTAATTTTTAAACTAATTTTTAAAACAGTTCAAAGATTTCTATCTAAAAAAAGAGTCATTTTAACATATTCATAATAGTTTTTTTAAATTCGACGGTACATGACACATAAGAAAATGGTTTCGTAGTATAGTTTTCGAATTATTACACTTAGGCTGATTTAGTCCATTTAGTATGTATTTTAAGAAATTCAAAATTTGAGACTGAAACTATACGTTCTTGTTTACCTCGTGTCTAGAATTATTTTCGAAACTCAAATCGAATTGATATTGTCGAATTTACTTTGATACATAATTTGCATGAGATTATCCATAATATTTAGCCTCGTAAAATTTTATACTCAGGAAGAGAGATAAAATTTCTTTGAAAAACAAATTTAATAACAGATAAAAGCATTTGAAATACATAATGCAATCCATAAATATGAATTTCTCGGTAAATAATATACATTTATTACGTAGTATTGATTCGATTAAAGTTTAATATTTTAAATAATCGATGCCTGCTAGCATTTAATTTACTCTATACAGCTAAATCCGATAACATTTCTAATCATTTTTTTAACGTTAAATTATTCTTTGCGCACTCATGAATGTTAATAAATTTGATAAAAGCAATAACCTTATTAGTTTACGGTACTAAAATTATTTATTTTTAGTTCGGTTAATTTTTCTTTGTTTCATACCGTATTTTAAGGTTAAAACACTTTCACTTGAAGTAATTTTTAATATGAATTCCATTTCTTCAGAAAGTCATCTTTTACATTGTAAAATATTTAATATAATGACTTAAATAAAAATAAATAATAGGAAGTAATAAACAGTTGCATGCGACTTTCTCTTTACGTTGTAAATAACAGTTATTTAACGAAGAAATTATAGAAGATTGTTTAATTCATTAAAATTATTTAAAAGTGATAGCTTAATGAGTTATTTGAATGGTATTTTATTACATATCTTGAAATATTCTTTTAATATAGTGTAAAAGTAAGAAACTATTTTTACCTATTTTAGTGGCTATACAGGATTGTTAAGTCTATAAACAATAGAATCATTGGAATCAAATGGGCCAAAATGTACTTAAATACAATCTGCCATACTATTTTAAATGGAGATATGTTTTATTAAATGCGAAAATAAACTTAATTTTCACTACTTGAATATTCAATAGAAACAGTAAATTATAATTTATTTATAAGTACTGTGGAAAGCACTGTAACCAAGTACAAATTTGTTACACCGTTTTATGTATATTATTATTCTCAAAGCTAAAGCAATAAGAAAACCGCTGCTTTTATGTAAGCAGTGTTTAATTCATACAGACATATTGGTATCTGAAAAATGCTTGCTACATTTATAATATTCAATTATTTTTCAAATCTAAATTTCACTGATATTGGCGTAATAAATAATTCTTTTGGTATTTAAGTACTTATATAAGTAGTGTAAGAGTCTATATGTTTTCACTCTTATGATCCTAGTCGATGACAGTTCAATCGCGGTAAATGTGAAGTTTCAAAGAAAAATAAAAGTTCAATTTTTTATCTCATTGAAAAAATCAGTTTAACAAGTCATACCATCGACGATCAATTAGCTTTACAACGATAGTGGAAAGACGTGAATAGGGAGTAATGAACTTGTGCTTTTACGGAATACAAAGGTGGTATCTGAAATCTATACAATTGTTGATTATATTCGTTAAAAATAGTCATAAGAATATCACTTCAAGATAACTGTTATCAAGTCTAATGCACAAATTTTTTAATTAAAATAATATTAATTATCAATAATTAGTATTTTTTATATTCATCTAAGTGCTACTTCACGAAATGAAGCTTAGTTATGAATTGAAATTAAAAAATATTATGACATTCACAGAAAAATTAGAATTAGAAATGAAGCTTAGTTATGAATTGAAATTAAAAAATATTATGACATTCACAGAAAAAACAGAAAAAACGAATTTATGACTTTTACACTTTGCCGATTACAAAAAATCGTACAATATGTTTTTTACAATTTTAATCTTAATTCTATATATGTACATAAGGTTTCATCTATAGTTTCTGATGTTTCGCAATCTTCTTTTTTAATCAACTTCAAGTTGGATAGCTCTTCTAGTTACTCAATGAAAAGTTGATTTATTCAGAAGGCGATTAAAAAATGTTTGCTATTAACAGTGCAATAGCCTTCCACGATCGATTGAATTGTATGCCAAGATGAAATGCACATATCACAAAGATTCTGCATAGGTTTGAAGCATCCGTACGATTGTACGAACCGGGTATCGCATTATACTCAAAATCTCTATCTAACAGTGTTCGCTGCTTTCGTAATTATCATTAATAATAAATAAGCGAGTATTTCATTATATCAATATACAATATAATACCGCCAAGCGAACGGAACGCGGTAATAATACTTTTTTCCAATAGACCATTAAGAAATCTGATTCGCGCGAGGAGAGGAAAAAATAATCTTTTATAATCATCGCAGCATCAATTTCTCGGTATGCACGAGGAATACTCGAATCTCCTCGGTGAATATCCTACAATATGTTACAAGTACTAAAAATATAGTTTACCCATGAAAATTTAACTCGTTTTCTCCATTCCAGTTCATAGTTAACTCAACCCACACGTAAGCACGGCTAAGCTTTTCCGTAAATAGACTAGCGCCCGTCAATTTCGTAAATTACCGTATCCCTCTAGTTCCGTATAGTCTCTAACCATCGGACCAAATGCGTGCCAACCACAAGAGTACGAACCTTCGCCCGGCTAACACCGGGCTGAAGGTGCGCGTACGCGGTCCGAAGTCGTAGAAGAGCCGAAACTCGACACTCCGCTGAGCTTCGGGTTCGCGTTACCGTACTCGGAGGAGGAGGAAGTCCACGCCTTCGGAAGCATTTGTTTTCGTCCGGGAAGCCCCTCGGGTCCGAAGAAGAAACTCCGGCGAGGCGAACGTTCCCGCGCGCGGCCCTAACGCGCCTGTGTTGGCCGCTCACCTGCGGCCCGAGGAGCTGGTGCTCGTTCCCTCTCCCTTGCCCCCTCTCCGGGAGACTACGGCAGAGCGATCGGCACCTTCCGAACGCTGCCTGGCCGCCTCTCAACCGCCTCTCAACCGCCTCTCGACCGCGTCGCTCGGCTCTCGGAGTCAGTTCCCCTACCAGCCGTTGTCCAGTTATGTTGCGCGTGGCGCATCGTGCCGAGTTCGCGGGTGATTCGCCGTCGTCCTTTGTCGCCGTGACGCGAGTGCCGGAGTGAGGAGCCCTGGAGCTGGAGCTGGACCGGCGCCAGTTGATACACGCAAGCACACGGTGGGTAAGAGCGAGGGATGGCGGAGGTCGGTGATAACACGACCTGTCCGGGCCTTTACGCCTTGGGAGCGCACTTTGGTCCAGGTGTCATAAGGATGTGGATTCGAGTCAGCGGTGACTACGTCGTTCTCCTCTTCCCGTGGAACGCGGATTAAAAGAAACATACCGTTAACGTACTCGATGAGAATCGAGCTGAAGTTCGTTATCCGCGACCTTTACTTTCCTTTCCGCTACTTTTCTTTCTAACCGCCTAGCGTCTGTTCGTTGATGAATTATGTCATTTTGAATTAAAAATCTTTGAGCAGGAAACCGTTTATCAAACTCTTGTCCGCGGCTGAGAACGTACTCCTGGGCAGCGTTTGGAAGCACGATCGAGGTATTTGCCAGGGCACTTTGGCATTTTACTTTTTCGGCGCGATTTTCGCTGCCGCTAACCGAGACGGTTTAAGGATCGTTGCGCCGCTTTCAAGAGATTAATCACGTCCGTTCGCTCGAGTTCCCCTTGAAAGGTCATTTTCGTCTAATAGCCACTGCTCGCGCTTAAGGATAATTGTTACTTTTCAACTCGATATCCACTTGCCAGCGGTGAGCCACGGACTCGCGGGACCAATCGGCGGGGAATCGCACGCGGCTCTTGCTGTAGGAACTCGCAGAACTCGCAGCTCGCCACGTTTTTTCCCCTGCCCCCGACCTCGAAACCCAAAACGACCGGGGCCCCGAGGCGATCGCGATCGGTAGCGAGGGTGTGCTCACGCACACGCAGAGGCACGGAGGCAGATATACACGCGGCGGAATCACCGCTGCTGCGGCTGCCATATTGAAAAATTTGCGGTGCACGCGGCGACGTCGGGGGTCGCGGTTGGGGAGGGCAGGGGAGGAAGAGCCCGGCCCGGCAGCGCGGACGCAGGAAGTCGTGGTCGTCGCGGCACCTCGCCGTCGGTCCGTTCGCGATTCACGTCGCGTCGCTTTCGCCGCTCGTGGTACCAGCGCCCGCGATATAACCTGTGCGCAACTTCCTTCATCCGTTTCACGGGCGCTCTAGCGTTTCCGTCTTTCTCTATCGTCCGTTTTCTTTATCCCTCCCCCCTCCGCCGGTTTTTTTGTCGTTTTTGTCGTTTTTGTCGTTTTGCCCTCCCTCTTGCCGCCTTTCGTAATACGTACTTGCGCGCATACACGCATACACGGATGAGCCAGTGAGGCCCATTCATTGCCTCTCTCCTCGCGCGTACGTGCACGTCCCGTGCGCCCGTGTGCGCCCGCACGCACACCGACTCCGATCCGACTTGACTTTCGGTTGAGCTCGGGACCGATGTGCCTCCTTCTGACAGGTGGGACTTTCGACGTTACGTGTACGTGCACGCGCTACCTGTACCTTCGCTCTCTGGCTGTGTGCGTGCGAGCCTGGGATAGCCGGAGAGCGTGTGTCCGTGTGTGTTGCGCCGTGCACACATACAGCGAGGGCCCCTTTCTGGAGGCACGACTCCTCGACCGAAGCGACGCTCACGGCGTGGAATGCGCGTGTTTTCAGCCGTACAGTAGTATATAGTAATGGTAGTAGAAGTAGTAGTAGGCAACATTAAAGGAACGCGATTCGGTGGGAGAACGGGTTTTCCTTTTTCCGAATGCCCGCGCGCGCACTCTATACAAGCCGAGAGAGCGCCGTCCTTGTCTCCGTAGCCGTGGATACTGCTGCGATGTTCTCTCTCTCTCTCTCTCTCTCTCTCTCTCTCTCTCCCCCTATCAGTCTCTCTGTATCTCGTCGCCGGGAGGTGTGTGTCTGTCTGTTCTGTGCCTTGAGTTGACAAGAATATCGCTCGCTACATTTCTTCGCTATTGGAGACGGCGAAAAATGTATTTTCAATTTGAACGAACTGGTTCCGTCCATGGGACTGAATTACTTTTTGTTTTTCGTATTAAAGGACAAAGAGGAATCCGAGTCAAGTAGATACAAGGATATTTCATTTTTTCACTAGATGAAGATTATTCACGATTATTTCATTCTCAAATGTAAATATCCCGTTCGTCGTAACTCTTAGCGCGACTGGAACTCTGTAATGTATATTGAAAGCTCGAGAGTAGAAAAGCTGTAAATTCAGGATTATTGTTTATTTACCCAGGTGACAAAGATACATGTAGTTGGATCTTACTCTACTGATAATCTAATATTCAAGTAATGGAAAATGGGTTCCTTTATAACTAATAGTAGACGTACTTTTATATGCCTGAATAACACGATATACAAGTTGCAAAGTACAAATTTTTTTCAAGTTTCAAATTTTGAATATATTTCCTTCTCAAATAGTAATAAGTACTTTGATATAAAACTTTTTTTTATTTCGTAAATGTGAGAGTATTCTAATAGATGTTTTATGTTCAAGTCAAGTACATGTAAACTGATACGCATATTTTTGTGATTACTAAACAATTTGTCACTCTAAAAAGTTATATTTAAATCTTGTTTAACATCTTGTTTTAACATCGTTTTTTTTAATTAAAAAATTAATTAATTTTCGTGTATGTAATTCATTGAAATGTTTCTATATTTATAAATTGTCTCTTTAAACAAATAATATTGTCATTTTTTATATATTTGTTGGCAAACTTAAATCAAATCCGTATGTAACCAAAGATATTTAATTTTAATATCATGTAAACTTGTTGCAAAGTGTTTAGTTTACTAAACTAAAATAGATCAAGATACTTTATAATTGAATTTAAAATTAAAGTGACAGAAGCAATTACAAATGTAAGGGTTTTCTTTTAACATTAAAAGTGAAAAATGTCCCTAACGTATGGTAAATTCCAATACAAACAATCTTTCACTCATTAGTTTATATTTCATTATTCGTTCCAGACGTGAAATACTAAGTTTTTACTCAATGGAATTCAAAGAATTATTCAAGCTTATTTATGAATAATAAAAAACTATAAATATTTAACATTCATAATATTTTTCACCTTGACTTTCTAAACTTTACTAATTTCAATATTTAGTTTGCGAAAGCTATTGTTCAAAGTATTTTGTAGGTATGGCTACTTTTCCTTAGAATCAAGTTATATTAGATGGTTCACTTGAATGGGCCATTTTTTTACAATTTATTTTATTTTAAAACTTTAAAATGCCTTAAATTTAATCGCATTATGACTTTTTCTTTATGAATAATTAAATTTTATATTTATGTCTGTATTACTTTTATTTTTATTTTTCAACGTCACAGTAAGTATAAAAACGGTTAATCGAGGACTCAATAAACATATTTTAGTAATTTTAATTGGCCCTGGAAAACTACTTATTCGTATGTACTTTAAAAATTCTCTAAAAATACTTATATCTATAAATAAATTCTAGAACAAAATGTTATTAAATTTTTTATACTTATGCAACTGAGACTTTCAGTATACACAGAAGAAATATTTAATTATTTTATATGCATCCTACATTAGCAACATTTTTAAAAAGTAACAGATGTAATGACTATTATTAACATATCATCTTTTATAAAATTTAATTCAGCAACTTTCTACGAAATTACTAATTTCTAGTTTAATTTAAAATTTCAGTGAAGCTACTCCAAACACACTTACGTTATTTATTACCGACAAAACTTGGGTATTTGTGCGTTTTTATTAAATTAATTTTTTTTTTAAGGATTAAATTGTTCCGCACACAAGTAATGGAGAATTAATTGTAAAAAGTTAAACATATTTTCGTGATTCATAAAAAACCTGTTTTCACGCGAAATGGAAAATTTCACATAACATATCAACGCGAAAATAAGTAAAAAACATTAGAGGTTTAAATTTTCCCACGTGCTTACATTCATGCTTATATATTTTAACGATCTTGTAGATTTACACGGAATAAAAATACTTCTTGATTTACAATTATTTTCTTCAAATATATCGAATTTTTCTTACATAATAAAGCCATAAAAACATTTCTTATCTTGAGCCTTACAGCGATTTTTATTTTCGGATATTTTAAATGCATTATTATATTAAATCAATTACTTTGTTAAGCGACAAATTTTATTTACAGCGCAATAATTTGTATTACATAATAACATTGTTATTTTATTTCCGCTTATGAAGTTATCTCGAATAATATAATTACACCATTTTCAAAGAAAAATATTCAAAAGCGAAATATTTACAAGAGTGATTTACAATTTAGGATATGTCCTGCAATTATCTAAAACTGAAATTTCCGTTAGACCCATTCTAATTTTTTACGTACCAGTAAATCACATAACAGGCAACGGAACGCAATTTTAAATATGCCTTCCATCTCTCGTTTAAATATGCAACTTGGTATTATAAACAGTAAACATGTATAATTGAGCGTTGAAGCGTCAAAACATTTACGAAAATCATAGGAGGTTTAATTCGGTGTTTCTAAAGGATATCACGCAGAGTTGGTTAAATTTATTCGCATGTTCTCGCAAACCCCTCGGAATAAACGAAAAATCAAGAAGAAAAATATGAAAAAAGGCAGGAACATCAGTAAAACCAGATTTAACATAAAGCAAATCTCAACTATTTTCGTCTGCTTGCCGCACAAATGGCCGAAGCGTTTAAATTCCACACTGATGGACTGCTACGCGACGGACAATACGAATTTCGATATTATCTCTCAGGTAATTTCAAAGGAATCCGGCATCTCGTTATTCAACACGCGAATGTTCAACGCGTATTTACACGAGTCTGGGCTAGCAACGCAACTACGAAAAAATCATTCGCTCCGGCATAAAAATCATTATCGCAAAGACGCTCGCGGTCGTTGCGCGACAAAGTCATCGGTGCACGTACCACATTCGCAAATACCCTCTAATTGACGTCGCTTAATACGACCTGCAATCTTTTCGTATTTAATGATTCAGAATTTTTCTGAAAATCGACAGCAAACGCAAGCTGCTCGAGGCGATTGTCCAAGCAGATTTTGATTGGGTGTGTGTGTGTGTGTGTGTGTGTGTGTGTGTGTATAACTGGAAGGGTATATTTGGTGACTTTTGAACTTTATCGACCTAATGATACTTGATAAATTGTTCGTGCGAAGAAACCTATGATAAAGGAAAAGAACACTGAAACGTTAGCGCTGCTGCATTTAATTTGCAAAAGGAAAATTAGTTTATTTCCCCTATTTTTTCCTTTTTAATTCGTTATTTCGAAACCCTAATAAACGTCTGGAGAACCGAGGCGAATCATTAAGAAAATATCGCGAAAGGGTAAGGGAAATGAAACTGGATGATTTTCATGTTAGGGATTCTCATTTTTCAACATTTTTCTCGTTCTCAATAATGCGAACATTTACAAAAATAACATTCAAAGCCCTGCGATAATTATGTATAAGAATATATTATTTCGTCTTTATTCATTTGAGTGATATATTTTGCGTAATATGTCTTAGGCCTAGATGATGTAAATAATTTTAATTTGTATTTAAATGCATCATGTTTTAATTATATACCGCTATATATCGTAGGATGAAAGCATAATTATGATTTTCTTTCTATATAAAATTAAATTTCACCTGTAATATTAAGATGGAGTTCCACGTCAAAGCTAATTTTTCAGAATTAGACAAACGATTACGTGATTTTCAGAGTTTAATTATTTATAAATTGAAAAATATTTTTACCGCAACATCGAAACCTTCCTACATCACATAATTATTATAATTTATAATTCTCTCTAGACTAAATTCGTCTTTAAGGTAGAAAAATTTAACTTTCTTAACTCAAAAATTTCACGTTTCGAGCTTTGAGATAATTTTAGGCTTTATGTTAAGTTTCTGGAATGGCATTGGCGAAACCATCATTTTGAGGTCAGTTTTGCCAATTATAACGTAGAAAAGAATCTCGTATTTTATAAATAAAAAAAAAGCTATTTTTTTACATTAAATTTTACATCTTATTCCCAATTGCAAGTGAAAGGGAAGACTTAGATTATCTATAAATGTGTAATTAGACATGTTGTATACAATGAATCATTGATGTTTTACTGGGGTCTTTAATTATATTTCTTAACATAATAATTTCATATCTTTCTTGTTATTTCAAACCTTTCAAACATTTCGAGAAAATTAAAACAGCAACAACGTCATAATAAGAATATTCAAATAAGAATTCAAATTTCTTAAAATTCTTCAAGTTCAATGGTGTATTTGAATTTTGATTTAACGACTCTTCAAAAATTGAAAATAGTACCGCAGTGGATCGTGGCATTAGAAAATGCGTGCCAATAAAATTAAAAGCATACTATCCAAAAGAACAGTATTAAACTGAACTTGTACAAGGTTTACGTGGAACTACGCTGAGTCGTCAAATTTGTGAAACTTTTATATGGATTATGTGAATGCACGCGTGCCCATTTCGCCGCATTAAGCCTTCCTCCTTCGGACCAAAAATACGCGTCCTCGACACTGAAAGTGTCAAACGGCCTTAAGCATAAGCCCAGGAGATCGGCTTTATTCAATAAAATGCCAATTGCGAGCTCGCATAATTGAAGTGCACACTGAAAATTTACGGATAAATCGGGATACCACGCCCACGGTGCCTCGTCCGGCAATAACACTTCCTCTCTCCTGGCAATAAAGTAGCGCATCGATACAAAGGGACGGAGACACGGGCGATCGGAAAAAAGTCAAGCGCAGGTCGGCGAAGAAAACAGAAAAATCTTCGAGCGAGCACCGAAATACCTCACCTTCATCTCAATGTGTGCGTCTAGGCAAAAAAATCGGACACCGGGGCACATTATTTCTCTCGTTTGCGCCTTTTTCTCCCTTTAGTTCACGCACCCCGGGAGACCCGTTCTACTGGTTCGCTGCTCAACGCGAGTCGCGGAGCTTATCCTTGAGGCGGCGAGCTTGACCTTCGGGTTTATCGGCTTGCGACAAAATTGCCTGGAGCTGCTGCCGTTGCTGCCGTTGCTGCCGTTGCTGCCGTTGCTGCCGTTGCTGCCGCCCCTGCTATCGCTCTCGTCTGCCTGCAATCGTTCCTGATATTCCCGATCGAAGCGCGCTTGCGAGGTCTCGCGTCGAGGTGGACTGCGAACTTTTCAGAAGAGTCAGCTGAGGTTTGTTTACGCAGCGGCTTCGAAAGTATATTTAGAAATTGACGACGACCTTAGCTGCTCGGCAGTTTTCGAATGCGTGGTACGTACCGCTTGGAAGCCTTTTCCAATCCGGTAGATACTCGTGTGGTTGCGATGCAAACGAGTGACAGATCGTATAAGGACTCGAGCATCGTTTTTAAAGCAGCAGCCGTACATAAAGGGAAATTAAGCTTTTCTTCGTTGCGGAATCAATATTTCTTATTTCGAATTGCTTCGCGGGGTTATGATTTTAAAATATCTCGCATCGATTTCACGCACAAATTTTTCAATAATTAACTAATAAGCGCGTTAATTATTTATTTTTCAAAAATTTTGCGCGTTTAAACTTGAAGCCAGCTTTTTCAATCTTTCCACTGATGTCCGCTTCTAATAACGCGCGACTGTTGATGCTTTCACAATGTACTACTTTTGTACGATAATATTAAATAATCGAAGGAATATAATTTTCAAATAATTAGAAAGTTATGATCTAGCGAGTAAAAGATTTGGCGCCCATCAAAGATCAAATTTTCAATTTATCTCATTACGTCATGTTCATTTTATCGGAACTTAACGTTAGCTTTCACTAGGAAAAGATTGTATAATCTGGCAAATTTTAAAGACGAATTGCAAATAATTATACTCTTATAATGGGACACTTAAAAAATCCATTAAATATTCAAAATTATTTTCATCTTGAATATACGAAAAGATTTCTTTAAGAAAGTCGAGCGTATTTAAATAATTATTTTTACTCAATAGGATCCGAAACAAATCTTCAACAAAATTCATATATACATATGAAACATCGATTTGTAATTCAAGTTTTTATTCAACGTACTTCGAAGATCGAGTTTATGCACAATTGCATAAATTTAATTAAAGTTTGATTACAAATAAATATATCATTAAAGATGCGCAAAATAAAAGTATAAAATTACTAAATGAAGTATAAGTATAATATATATATATATATATATATATATATATTTCGTAAAAGAATCTTTTATGCAATTCATTTATCTTCGTTTTCTCGTGAACTTCAATATTAAAAGAAAAAAAAGAAAAAAAAGAAAAGAAAAGAAAGAAAAGAAAAAAAAGAAAAAAAGAAAAGAAAAGAAAAACTAGTCGACTGACATAAGCAGAAAATCAAGAAAGTAAATATGATATATATTTTTGTTATCTCGATGTATTTAACAATATGATAAACGAATATTTTTCAACAACATACGAGTACACTTATTTGCAGCGCAAAGTTACAAAATTTAATTGTCATCTATATCTGCACTTGCATTATGACTGACTCCTTTTTTCATTAATGATCTTATACATGTGAACCTTGACATGAATTAATTCATTGTTCGGCGATAAAAAATTATTAGTAATGGTGCGAAGGGGCAAAAAAGTTGAGCGAAGTTGAATAGAGTTAATAAACAATTTTTCTTTGACGGCAAATTGCAAGCGTTGTCAATTTAACGACGATATAAAAGTCATAATTTTAATAAGTAACTCGATAAATTATTGACCTGCTATTAGTATATAAAAAAATCCTTGATTAATTGAGAAAATGAAACAAGAATTAATTTGAACGAATACAATTTTATTGGTTCTTTGAGTAAAACGTGCAAAATCACATACTGTATGCCATGGGAAAGTGCCATTGGTTTATGCCATTTGATTTTTGTTCAGCGTTCGACTTGTCATAAAAGTTACAATGATTCTCCATTAAAAATCTTACACGCACGAGGGGAATTCTCACTTTCTAAGTCTTTACGACTGATTACTCGTTGGCTAAATAAAGATACCAAAGGCAGCGTGCGCACCGAAAAATATTTTTATACAAAACTTCTAATTTGTATTTAAAAATCTTCATCAAGAGCGTTGGTAGAATTCAAATAATGTTTAAGTACACGCGCATTCCTTAACAATATTTTGTATAATACCAATATTAAACAGAATCCTTTTCGATTGCTTATCAAATAATGTAGTAACAAAGATATCGGCGAAGAAAATAACATTTGTTAGAATTAAGTGAGCTAAATATAAATGATACGAATAACCCATCAATTCACACTTTTGACCCCAAAACCTAATTAAAACGTTTTAACTACATTCTTATAAGTGAAACGTTAATTAATTTCGTGCAACCTCTTGCTATTCGTACAACGAAATAATAAAAGCGTTATTTAATTGAAAAAGCAATTCAGGTGTACGATTATTGCAATGAAATTTTAAATACCCGAAGCATTTGTAAAACCCTCTAACGCGTGAAAATGAAAATGAGAAAAACATGGAAATTGAAAAAGCATTGAAAGAAAGGTAAGAAATGCGATTCCAGAATAGAGCTGGAAAAGAAATTAGCGTCGTTCCGCGATTCCAAAAGAAGCTCGCTTGCGCGCAATTCATCTCCCGATACAAGTGAGCAATCTGCTTTGAATTTTCTCCCTTTGGGGCACAATTTATCCAGCTATTCGTAATGTTCCTCGGGATTAAGAACGCATAATAAGCCCGGAAAAAGTGATCTCATCCTCGGGAATTATCGCGTTTCACAAGCGCGAATAAGGCAGACAATCAAACTATTTTTACAGCGCTTTCACGGGACTGTGAGATTGGGTTCTGTCTCTGCTATCTCGGCGCTTCGAGCGAGGAATTCGCGCGACCGATGCAGTAGTGCAAAAATTTAGCGATCGGAACGTGAAAGTCAACTCTCGCGCGGCTTTAATACCCGCGAAACGTCTCTCGGCGCCGGCTTCATGATTATATGACGTGCCGCAATTTGCATGCAATTATTGCATGGAAAAAGAGTTGGCGTGGGCGTCGTAGGAACTCGTAAAAGGTGTGCGAGAAGTTGGCGGCTTCTTCTTCATTGGCGTACATCCTGGATTTCGTGTTTACTATCGATACGCGCGCTTTGTTTTGCGCGCCGAGGGCGTAAGGGTGTAGCAGTTCTCGGATCCTTTCGAATCTTTTTCTGTCCTCTTTTTCGTATTTTTTTTCTTTCTTTTTTTTGCCTCGTTTTTTGCTATATTCCGTGGAATATAGCACAGAGCCGGAGCAGCTTTTTCTTCTTGCTCGCGTCTAATTCCAGCTCTCGTATGCCGCTTTTCTTATCTGCGTTTTTTTTTTCACGAAAGGATTTGGCCACTGTGATTATATCCGATACAAATGCGCACTTCTCGGAAGGCTTGAAAATTAGTACCGAGAACAAAGTCATTATTTAATTTAAAAACTGGTCATTTCTGGAATAACTATTTACGACACATTTCTCACACTTAATCCCACGATTGTTTTGTTCCTCGTAAGATTAATTTCTCGAAAGGAAAATAAATCATGTAGAATTGTCGTCGTCGACAAGATAGCTCAACAAATTAAAACTGTATCGAACAAAGCACGATCGAATGGGTTTCTAAGGTCCCTTCGTTGTAAAAATCTAACATCTCATTCGTTATATTTCAATATTTTGATCGGTAAACGAAATGTTTTTTGTGATTGTTACGCAAGTTCTTTAATGCCATAGTAATTAACGTTGTGTGTCTCCTCGTAAATTCTACGCCCTTTTCGTACAACGATAAAAATCATTACGAGGTGAAAGTATCGTCGTCGACGTGTACTGTATTTCCATTATTCTTTTTGTTTTATCATCCGTGGTTTTGGATTTAAAATGATAGAGTTTACCGAACGTTATGCTCTTCTAGTTAAAACGTAGTCATATGCGGATTTTCATTGTTTTGGAGCAAAAATCAGAAACTACTTTCAAACGGAATAAAAGCACCAACTATTAATTGATTGACAAAATTCCAGGCGTTTTTAAACTTCGTTCTCCTCTCGTTATGTACAATCACGCATCTGTATGATACGAAGTGAAATACAGGCATACATACATATTGTTATCCCCGTTGCAATGTCAGTCAAACTATTTCAACAGCACAGTTGCAAAAAATTAGGTGGTCGAACCACGTTCGAAAGAATAGGTTTCCATGACGAATACGATTTCTGGGATCACAAACACTTTGTCAGGCGCATTGATAAACAACGTTACTCCTGTTTTTCCTCGCATCTTTCTTCCTTTTTCTCGCGTGATTATATTATATTATGCTGCGCGAAACATATCAGAAACAACGAAGCCGTTGCTTGTTTACTCGGCGAGAGAATCTTTTGAATTTTACGATAGCGAATAATTTCCGCGATTGCAAAAGAAGGTGTGCAAGAAAGTGCATTTAAATTACAAACGAAAATATCGCGTTAAAATGAGTTGAAATCGTCTGAAACCGATGTTTCTTGTAGGCAAAAGCCGACGATAAGTTTACGATGCGATGTTTAAAATGAAAATTCTTAAGTGTCTTGCAGTGTTTAGTAATAATATACCTATACAAATGATTAAAGAAACGAATAGGCGCAGTTTATTCTCAGTTTCTCAGTATTGGCGATTTATTAAACTAACTTCGTACCAAAGAAGAACGTAAGAAAAGATAACGCGAAAAGACTTTATTTATCCGTTGATTTGAATAGTTATAAGAAACAGAACTTTGTACTTATAACTTACATGAAAGTCGTCAATATTCCGCAGATTATCTTGATTGTCTTTAAGTTGTACGAAATAAGCTTTATTTTTATACATGTTGGCTTGAAATACAATTTACTTAATTAGTTACAAATTCGGTTCGATTAATCCGAAGTACGATTTACAAATTAGACATGTATAGATAATAGATTTTCAATAAAATCTTTGAGTGTACGCGTAAGCTTTTGTCGTCGATATTTATCGTCAGCTACAAGTCAATACAAGTTTATTTAACTATTCGTTAGGATGGTCAATAATTGATCTTTTAATAAAGTATAGAAGTAAGAGTCATTAGGTATTTGACATTCGTTAATTATACTTTTTGAGGCGAAAATATTACTATGAAATGTTATCGAAGAAGCTAATTTTTGGAAACAGAAAATTCATACAACGTTTCAATACGAAGACATAACTTTTTATTTTAGAATCGTATTAAAGTTAAAGACAAATCATACCTATACAAGACCGTAATTGAAATTTATTTGTACAAGTTACGATTTAACTTGTATTATCCTAATTTTTGCAACTAGGCATTTATATATAATGTTATTTTCTTATTTATAATGTTGCTTTGTCGGCCTTATCTACATTTTCTACAATATAGTCCGCAGAGAAAACGGAATCACTAGAATTTTAAGCATCGGTTAACGTAGTAAAAATATACAAAATGCTAATTGCATCATTTTTATTGCCTTTTCATATGCATTTATATATATAGAACATTTTAGCACTGGAAAAGCGCATTGTATCTTTGTTGAAAAAATATTTATATATGAAACTAAGCATTTGTCACGGATGTCTAATAATAATGTCGATGCTACCTAAATATGTAAATATTGCATTACAATTTAGTACATACATCTATACATATACTAAAATAGCAACCCTTGATATTATTTACATTTATTTTCAAAAACTAACAAAGAATGAAATGTTGCTTATTTAGAAGAAAAAATAATAAAACTTTATTCGATATACCGCTAGCTTCGAACGGTGTCTAAAAAAGAAATACATTCGCCAGAACTTCTAGTGCAGAAACATTTTTTTATTACCGTAACGCACATAGAACATCTTTAAAATTTCAAAGTTAAATTAACAGCCAATAGTTTGTCAGTTTGTTAGATCAGTCTAATTTGTATATTAAATCTATACGTTTTTTAAGAAGTAAATTGAAGAAATTTAAAAATATAAATATTGACTCATTTTTGTTATAAAATTATTTCTTTAACCCAGTATTGGTAATAAACTTGTAGGCTGCTTGCACAACTACGACTTTTGAAATTTTTAAATGCACATTTCAGTAAAATAACAAGGAAAAACAACCTTAAGCTGAGCAGTGGTTTAAACTTGAAAGTTTAAACTTGATAAACTAAGTCGTTGTAAAGTTTCGTCCTCGATAAGCATTTTTAATTGAAAAGAAAACACAAAGCCATGTTCAGCACTTATTTTTCCAAACGCATCTAAGTAATGTACAAAAGGTTTCGCTAGCTACCAATTAAAATCATTTTTTTCATACGGACTAATTGCGCTTCCTCTCGGCTCTTCCTCGTCCACTTCTCTACTTCCTACCGCGCACGTAATCAGACCTCGCGAGCTGAAAATTGTTAAAATTATAAGCCACCGACTCGGGAAATGGAATTAAATGCAAGCGCGCGCACGCATCACTGGACAGTCGATTATTTTTCTTCTCTTCTTCATCGCCAGATCGCTCTCCGCGTGTATGCACATTCCCTGTATGTGCGCGATTGCGCGGCCGTGACTGCCGTGATCGCGTCCGATATTTCGACGCAGGAGGAGTCGTCGCGCCGATCGACGTGACGGCGTCGAGAGCAATTGCGTAAGCGTAATCGAGCGACGATGAAATGACGCGCATCGCTACGTGCGACTTGGAATCTGGTGTTACGGTCCAGTGCTCGTTCAGTGCGGTACAGCGCGTGTCGCGTAGGTTTATTGACATCGTCGGGCTGTTTTATTTAACGTAGCAGTGAAGGCACGAAACCGCTCGGCGCATTTAAATTCAAGCGGAAACGGAATATCGGCGACATTCGAGCATGTTGAAGATTTTTAAGTCCACTAACGAAGCTGGCAAACAGCGCTCGTGAAATTTACGGGTTCGCGTGATCGGCTGTGAGCTAACTGGAATTTTCAGCTGTGCGGGTTAACGAAGCTTGCAAAATTTCATTGCACCATGATGTAACGTCGTGCAAATTGGTCGAATTGCGCCAATTTTAGGCAGATTGAAATTTCGCTGTTTGAAATTTCTGAAATTTCCAATCGTTGTAGACGCACTTTTTTAACGAGTAAACAACTCGTAAAGTGTGCGTAGGAAACGAATGGGCATAAAATTGAAGAAAATTAGCTAGGCGGTTGAAAAAAGTTTCAATTAAATGCGGTTAAAATGCGTTTAAGCAGTAAGATGAAAAGCTCGAGGTTGTATCATTAAAGTACTTTGGTTTTTGTTGTTGTGCTATCTACCGACGATCGATAAGTGTTTTTTAATTGGTTTCTTTCAGAGACTTACACAAATTAGCCATTTCAAAGAATCACACGAATTTTCAGACCGTTTAACTTTACCTCGGCACATTGTACGCTTTTTTTGTGCCACATAGAGTTCATTACCATTTTTACACATCATTCGTTGCGATGGCATTCGCCTACCATTTTCGTCAATCTGTTTTGGAGAACATAAATTTTACATTGAAAATGCAAAACAGGACTAGAGTTTTGTTTTCCGTTCTATGCTTTCTTCGTGTAGCTGCAACGCAATCTACTACAATCTATCTCAACATATTTATATCCCTTTTAACCACCTACGATATTACGACTATTTTTCGTAAATTTATAAGCGTTTTACATACTTACCATTATATTTCCTCCTTCTACTTTTATTATCTATCATTCAAATACATTTCTTTCTCTTATCGCTTTCTCGTAAACGCGAATGTACTTTAAACTTCATTTTACTCTTGTAGATATTCTGCGTACCTCGTATTTATTAAATGCATGTACGCGTGCAGTGCATTAGGATATTCGATTATGCGTGTTGAAGTTATCATAATTTGCACATTAGACGGATAAGCCGATAAATTCCCTTCTCTGCGTTTGATCACTTCCCAACGAAAATAGAATTCATTATTTTATTCATAACCTTCCAACTTATTTAGATAAATTCAGTTTCATTGCCTCTCTGCATTATTTGCAAGAAGCTCAAATCCTTCCATAATTCACGAGTTATTAAATACTCGGCAATATTCCTTTTAAAGGATGATGCGCTTAAGGAGAAATTAAGATCCAAAGGGAAAAAATGTGTGTCGATGCACCGGCCTTAACCGACGCGGAATTCAAAATATCGCGACTGTTCTCTCGTACGTCTTCACCCTCGTTCGCCTCCTGCTCGCGTGACACAAATTTTCACGTCATTCGTTAAGTGCAGTGTTTAAGCGAGCGATTGAACAAGCGTTCGCTTTACATCTGCGCACCCGAGAAACTAATGCGCGCGAAGAAGACTTTGCTGCACTCGTAGGCGATCGTTAGTTACGCCGTTTTCTTTTTCTTTTTCTCCCTTTTTTCTCCACAAATACGTAACCTACATCGGTGGACGTCACGCGTATAGAAATGCTTTCGTGGAGATACCTTTAAGTCGCACTTTTATATACGTACTTTCAGTGCGACCATAATAGTCGTGCGGCTTACTCTGTTATACGAGCTCACGAATTTTCAAATTGACGTGATTATATGTAATTATGCATGAGAACATTTATTTACGCTTTTAACAATACGAAAAAAGAGCGCTGGTAAGAGTTTGGTAATTTAATGTTATTTTGAAACTTCAGTGCTCTGATTCAGATGTATTACTGGGCTGCTTATCAATTATTTATAAGAATAGATACTGTGGATTTTTATTCTAAGCAGGGGCACTTAATTTACGTGTATTGAGAATCGTGATATCATAAATCTAAAATTTTACGAAAAAACTAGTTTAAGAAAAGCCTTTATGATATTATATTTGAAAGGCTTTTAACTGTATAAAAGAACCTTTGCTTATACGTGTCAATTTAAAATGTATCATATATCACCTAGTGTTACATTTTCTGAATAATCTACATCAATATTTCAAAATTAATTTCCTTTACAAATGGACCACTTTAGCTATAATGGATGTTCTTATACTTTCTTTTTGATAAATTTAATATGGCAACCGAGGTCATTTTTAAAAACCAAGACTTCGATGGAATTTAAATTTTTTTTATATTAACAGTAAAATTATGATACAATATACTTTCCCTATTTAAAAATATATATGAAATTTTACATTTTTAAAGAAAGAGGAATAAAAGATAATAATTAAGGTTGTGAAAGGCATTATTTCATTTTATTTCGCGTTTAAAGAAGATCAGTCTTAAATAACATTTAAAATTTTTAAACGTACAATTTTTACGTAGATATATACAATAATATACAGTTTCGCTTGATTCTTTATAACGTGTATAATGTCTCGAATATTTCAAGACTTGTCGAAGGTTACAATTCGATCAAATAATAATTAAATTATAAAATTTATACTTGTGAACAAATTAAATGAAAGCACTTTCTTTTGAAACGTAATTCTTCAACTTTCAAAAGATTTTAATACAAATGCAGCATCTTTTAGAAAAGATTCCTCGTAATATTTTTAAAACAGAGGTAGAATAATACTTTTATTCTTACTTTATTTTTCTTTACTTTACTTTGCTTTGAATTGGTGGTACTAAGAAAAAGATTAATGTATTTCCTTTTTTATTGGCTTATGGAAGTAATATTGTAATTATTTTTTGAATAGTATATTTGAATATTATTTAATATTATTGTTACATTTTGAAATATATTAAATATATTTAAGTAAGCTGAAGTGCCTGAACGACTTAAATTTTTTTTCAAGTCTCAGACATTTTTTTATTCCAACATAAAATAAAATGAGCATATTAATTATATTAATAAATAATATGATTTCAAGTGGTTGAATAAATTGGAAAAAATATCAGAACACCAGAATCTTATTAGTTGACCCTAAAGTCATTATAGATAATGGCATCTTAAGCCAATTAATGATACGAGTATTAAATATCGAAATATTTTATGCCATTTATAGCCGTTAATGCATGAATGTTTCAAAAAAAAAAAACTAATCTAATAATTACTAGTTTATCGTTTGCATTTAATAATTTATTCTGAATTTTATTAATGAAAAACTCCACTGTTTCATTATAAAATAAAAACGTAACGTACTCTATTGACAGTCTTAAAATAACAGTAAATTGCAGTACCCAATGAACACTTTTTATCGATAAAAATGTATAAAAAGAATCATAAATACTTTTCAGAATAATTCTACATTTGAATCAATTCACGTGTAAAAGATACATTATCACGCTTGCATATTTCAAATATATTTTGCTTATTTCCAATAAAAAATCGTAATAATTGTAAAAAAATTAAAAGAAGAAATATTTAATTTCATCATAATTAATACTGAGTTTTTTATTACAAACTAGTAGAATATACAACTCTAAAAAGTGAGTGAAGAAATAATGCTAAAATTATAAAAGTCAATTTTTATTATTAAAAAAAAGGATTATTGATTATTATACCTTAAGCTCTTTCTAGAATAAACGATGAAAAATATTAATTATTCTAGATTTAATGTAAAAAAATTTTGCTTTAAAAATTGGCTCAAAAAATTGCTACAATTTTATTATTTATCATTTTATTACGTAAATTTTGTAGCATTGGAACTATTTTGATTATAAATACTACTTACAGAAATGAGGCTTAAGTTGAAAAGGTGCCGTAATAAAAAGGATTGAAACAACTGCATTGAGATGAAGGACTGAAAACTTGGTTCTTTAACATTTAAAGGTCGTCATAAGAATACGAATGACTTTCGTTTAATGAACGGTTCAGGCATGCACATTTTATCGTACTGTACTTGATACACGCATGTCAATTACAATAGTGTATCGGCTATACTTGCACGCGCCAAATATCATGTACCACAACTACATTCGGTATCGAGCTCTTCACTTGTTTTCTTTTCATATCTTATTTCTACCGCATCCCATTCACATACGTACACTAACACACGAAGGAGGAAGAGAGTCAGAAATCCTTTCCATTGCATCCAGGGTCAATCCCCACGTCGAGGCAAGGTTAGGAAAGTCGGTCCAAGGGTCGAGTGTTACATACTCCGGAGCTCTCCACTTAATCACTCGGTGTCCTCCTTCGGTTTCTCTTTATTCACTCCCACTCGTCTCTCTGTACAAATACATTGAAAGAGGTCTTATTTTCCGCGCATCAGAATAGGAAACGTAATGTTCCTTTTTTGCGCACACGTGTATGCGCCTGAGGGACGCGTGTGTGTGAATGTACGCGAAGAAGCGAGGGAATGAATCAAAGTAGTGCTTTTAATAATGGAAAGAGTTTCCACTTCGTTTGTCTTGTTACGTCTGTCATCTCGTTTTACTATTGATAAACAATCGCAGTCGTTTAAATCACTTGTATGCGCTCTGAGACTATGCGATGACCGAATCGGACGTTCGAAAACATTTTGATGGATTTTGAATTGCGGATACGAAGTCTAGTCGTTCTGGAAATTTAAGTATTCACCACTGGATGAAAACAATAATTGTTAATAATTGCAAAGAAGAATACTCGTGAAATGGCATATATATTTCCGTGGAAAGTAAACGTCTTAAATTCGTACCAAACTTGGCTCTTACTGTACATGCTGTTGATGTTATCTTTCGAACTTTAATGACCAACTTTCTCCGTACCTAAGAGGTTAAATTTTATTCTAAACTAAACCATGTGTAAATTTCAAATGCTTATCATTTAAAAATAAATTACTTATTGTGTTTCGTGATAATAACGTTTCCCCATAATCTAATCTGTTGTAAGCATATAATGGCTATTTTCATCAGTTATGCTGTCGAAAAATGTGGTTCCGTAATACATTAAATCATACATGCAGGCTTTGTTTATTATGCTTGCAAAGCTTAAATACGTGGAAAATGTAAGTAAACGAATAAATTAATATAAATTAAATAAGTGTAAATAATTAAATTCTAAATTGAACTGAACATTTCTGAAACATTACGGTTTCCATTTATTTTATTTTTAATTATTTTCAACGCACGAATATATGAAAAATCCAATAATCTAATGTCAACTATTGATTTCTTTTTATCAAAATACATGCTCCATTCTTACACTGTGAACTGTATACTTTGAGCTCACTAAAATATATCTAATAATGAAAAAAAAATTAATAGAAAAATACGAAAGAAGAAATATTACAAACTCTTGAAATAAAATCTTTCAAGTACTAAAATGAATTAAAATTACTAAAATTAAAAACGTTTTGAGTTTTGAAACTAGTAGGTATACAATTAGGCCTATACACAAATAGGCGCAGCGCACGTGTACACCGACTCATCCACCCACGCACGCGCGACCTAACATACACATTGAATACCGATTTTTTCGCAGTACGTGCAGTACAAGGAATTAAAGAAATTTCTTATATAAATACGTAAAGTAATTTTACAAACTAAGATAATCGACGCTACAATAGTTTACGTTAGAACGCGAAAATAGTTTAAATTACTCAAACTAAAAATATATTTGTATATAGAACTGTGGAATCATGATTAAGTGATTTATATTGAAACTTGTTCGGTAGTGCTTATATACTTTCGAAATATGTTAAATTATGGTGCATTGTAACATAGAAATAAGGCTTCTCGAATTATTGGATAGATATATTTTCTTGTAATTATAATTTCTTGGTTATTGAAAAACCGATTTATTTAATATTATTTTTGTAATGCTTCTATTTTCGTTTTTTACAGCGGTAGATTTTAAATAAAATTTTTAGAAAATCACCTACATTCATCAAGTAATGTGTACATTTTTAAAATATACACGTAATTCTTCATATTTATTTATTTATTTACTTTACAAATATATGACAAATGAATATTTTTAATCAATTCCTTTATGTAATTAAATTATCTGAGAAGTACTAGTACAGATGCTTGCTTATTACTACATTGGTTTCTTCGAGAAATAAGTCTTTCAGCAAATCTCATTTTTAATTATTTTTGTCTTCATAATGTTTAAAAGACATTCGGTTATTACGGAAATGTAGCTATTGTATGTTCGATGACAAAAAAGCGCTTACACAGTACCTCTTTTCCTATGTACGATGGTTTCCTCTTTGACTTCAGTTTTTCTTTTTGTGACGAATTATAAAATTGCTTTTGACTTGGAGAAACGCAGCTTATTTCATTAAAAATATGAACAAAATTCGAAATAACAATGACTCAGAGTTTCGCTGAACAGACATGTGTGTGTGTGGTGGTGTGTTTGTGTTAATGAAAAGAAGATTGACTAGAAGTGACGAGCAACATTGTTATTTCACTGCCAAAGTTGTCGCACTCATCAACAATGGAACGACATTCGCGCAAAAGAATGTAAACTAGTGGAAGAAAAAGATCCGTACAAACGAATAGTATTTAAAAAAGAAATTTGTATCAAGTAGAAGAAAATTACATAGTACTGTGCTTATTTATGTAATGTGCTTTTTAACCATAAATTATAGAACTAAAATTACACCGTTGTGTTGCTCCAAGTCATTTTTATCAGTGACATAAAATAGTCGCCGAGTAACATTTGAAATAGCTTTTAAAAGATAATATTGAAAGACTAAAAGGTAAAGGAAAAATTGCTTCAAGAATACAGAAATTGATTTTTCAAATGTGACATACTTCTATCAGATAAAAAGATATATTCTGAAGAAAACAATCGCCAAACAAGAAAATATTTTGATTAAACATTGAAATTTTTTGAACAATATTTTGCAAAACGTCTATTCAAAAATTGTCGTTTTTCTACGTTCCAATGGGGAAAGGTCTTTTAAAAAACTCATTTATTCGAAAAAATTTTATTTACATGTGACATTTTTTATTAAAATATTAAGATTTAGAAATTGTTTGTTATTCCTAAATAATTTCTAAATAAGAATCATGGATATTGCAAATAATTACATAAGTGTAAAATACATTTGAGGATATGATTAGTATTTAAAATGAAATTTCTCCTAAGAAAACATAAATAACGTTACACATTTTAAAGTAAGAATTTGCTCTGGTTTATATTTGCTTCTTCCGATAGTACTATTAGATATAATTTTTATTGTCGTTTTATACTTTAATATGTACCTAATAGTTATCGTTTTTACGTTACAGGTAAGTTACATAAGTCGTCACTAAATTTAATAACAAGATTGTCAGGTAAGTTTGAATGTATTATTTAGTTAATATTGATTTATTCGTTAGAGTAAATTATTACTTTAGTTCAAACGATAATTGCCGTTGAATATTTATGGAATTACCGAATGTATTTGTCGTTGTATAAAAGCAGCATAAAAAAATCAATTACTTACTGATAGTTGGACGTTCTTATACAATGGATTATATTTATGGAATAGATTATTTCTAAAACTTTAATACCTTCAAAGAATCGGCAGATCTTTGCGAGTGCTGAAAAAGTTAAAAAAAAATAGGAATAAAGTTCGCGAAATAAGATAAGCAAAGACATTTATACATACGAGTACTGTATCTGCACATAAAATTATTTCAATGTAATAGGATTAAGTAATATTACTTTCCAATTTCATTTCAAGCTTTGCCCGATTTGAATTTTAAATGTGTCATTTAAAACACATTTATTCCACGTTAATATGTATATAAAGAAAAGATATGACTGCCTAGTTTAGTCAGTTTGCGTTTGACCAAACTCTGAACGTATCTACTTATATATATATACGCTATGGACATTATAATACGAATTTTACCATACTATTTTTAATTTTCATTATATTCGTAGTAATGAAATGTTCTCGGAATATTTAAAAAAGAAATTACCTCTTACTATTACGCCGATTTTAAGTTGGTATGTTAATACATAACTAGATTTTTTCATTTTCTTCAAACAGTGATTAGAGCACCGAAAGCAGTAGTACGTCATATCATTCGACTGACATTTAGCGCCGGTTACTTTGAAGTTAATTTTTCTACTAACTTTCGCTTTATTACAATTAGATTTATAAGAATCCATAAATGCAAGAATTCTTGAACGTAATATAACGTTGATAATATTTGTTAAATTCGTTGAATTACCACGAATTCGCGATACTACATGTACTCATTTAGTTGAAGTAATATTGTCAAGTAAAATAGGGCAAAAAGCGACATTTCATTCCGAACATAAGTACATTCGAAAGAGAATAAAACGTAATAAGCAGCCACCGATCACGGTGGCTGCTTTGATAAAATTGTTAAAAACGACAAGTTTGAAACGCAAACGACTAGTTGTGCAAAAATAATAAGCTATTAAAGTTTAATCTGGACTTTTGAATGAAACGAGTAAAACTCGTTACCGCTTTGTACATTTTGCGCAACTTATATAACGTTTGTCCTTAAAAGCGAGCGACTCCCAAATTATCCGAACAGAAGAACGATGCTCCCCCTAGTCGACGGAATAACCTAGATAACCGACGAAACCTGGAGCACCCGCGAATGCTCTTCCGAGCGCAAGACGGCCGTCCACGTCCACGCCGTGAAAAATAATTAATGCGCCTTGGAGGTAACAGTGCAATACGACGCGCTGCTCGCCGGCGCGGACTTATCGATAAGAAACGCCGGCGATGTACTTGTGCCCGCCTTACCCGCCTCGTACGTGCCCCCCACGGCGCCTCTACACCGGGCGGGTGGGGACGAGGCTGCGGCCTCTACGCGATCCGCTCGCGATATTCAGTTGGTGCACGAGCGCGAGGCCTTGCGCAGCCTCGAGTCGCGAGTTGTTGTCCCCGACGGTCCACACCAGCAGCCGCAGGACGTCGTTCAGGTACGAGGCGGCTCTTTTCTCCAGGGCGGGTTCGCACGGCTGTTTACAGGTTTACAGCTTTACCCACGCCTGGGTAAAAGCTCGCGTCGTGTTTCATTGTCCGGAGTTTGCTCAACCGGATGGTGGCGAACCATTGCCAGCGTTTTTATGCGTGTGGCTGGATTGCGCGCCCATCTACCGCAACCGGTCGCCCGAGTTCCGTTCGAATACAACGCAACGGATTAATAATTATTATTACTTCACGTATTGCCGGCTCATCCGATACAGTCAATCGACGAATTCTCTTCCGTTAATGAAAGCCGATTGCCTTTGGCCGTCGTTGTCTCCCGGGTTTCTTTTCGGAGCAAAGGGAATTGCGAGCACTAGGACAAACGGAGTGTTATACACTCTTTCACGCTCTATTCAAGAAATTACGCGGGTGCCTCTTCATTTAATTCGTAAAGTGGCTCGATCAATACAGCCAACCTATGATAGGCATTCAAATGATACTTATCGAGAATACCGCTTCCACTGGCACCGGCTTATTCGCATGAATAAATAAACGTTAACAAGAAAATCGATATTCAAGTGCGCTAGATATTAATGAAAACTTTAAGTATTTTACAACTTCTTGAACATCTCTGATACGAGTAAGACCGCTGTAAAAAGGATCGAGTGAGGTGCAATCTGTGTCGCATCCGCAATTACATTACTTAACCGCCACTCGGAAGGGGAAAAATTCTAGATAAATAAAGTCGAAGAGCCGGGAAAATTTGCATAAGTTGTACCTACGTAACAAAGAAAGTTACATCGAGGAGAATCTAGTTGGGACGTGAATTCGAGATCGCCGGATAAAATTCGCTTGACGATCGAGTCCATATTATTGAATCCTCCCGAGCCGGAGTCGTGAATCCCAGCGATGGGACTCGAAAGCCAAGACAAAAGAGGCGCCGATCCTTTACGAAGTGGCGATCCGCCGCAGTACGTTGGAGTGACGTCAAGTTCCGAGTAACGCACCCCATAAGAAAAGCCGCCCTCCGCATGCGAGGCCTCGGTGCGCCTTATCAGAGAGCGCCTTATCGGGGATAACAAACGACGCTCGCTCGGAAGTACCAGCGGCTATGCACACGTACTTTATACATGTGTGCACGCGCGTATGGAATTCTCGTCTCGCGAATGAACGCCGTACGATGCGATCGATATTGCCGTCACAGAGGCCGTTAAACCTCTAGCCGGGGTAAATCGGCGCGCGGTATGTTCGCGTGCACGCGCGTGAGAATGTCGAGTCGACCGATTCCGTAATGAGGGGGTAATACGGGATTAACATCGAGATAATATTTTGGCGCGGGCGTTTCTTTATTATGTCGTGAAGGCATTCCGGGATTCAGCCGAGAACGTATTAAGTGACTGTTTCGACAGAATGATCAAAATACGCGCTCAACTTGTCCTCGGTTTAACGAAGTTTACGCCAATTTGGCAAAATCGTTTGCTACTTTGCAGAAGGATTCCGTTGGATGGTGAAAGTTTTGCTCGAGTCGATTAAAATTTTCAACGATCGTAATTGGTACCGGAGATCAGCTAATACCGTGTTCTTTCTTATTATCATTTTTATGTACTCGCAGGTACACGCGCAGTTACTTCCTTTTTCGCGAATACTTACACTTTTTTCATTTATAGAAAGCTGGTGCAAACTTAATCCCCTATAACTCAATTTAGCCTATAATATTTTTTATAAATTAAATTCAATAATTTCTGCAAAAATGTTGGCGCCTATGTAAATGCGCTTAGAACAAGAATATTTTGCAAACGTTTCATACCAATAACGTATGCATGAAATTCGTATTCGTTTATTACGATAGGTAGCATTAAAAATTTATAATTACACTTAATTAAAAATGCCAAAGTTACATTTTATCGATGTATTAATGTAGACTTTCTATGAAAGTTCTTTTTAAAAAGCCGTTGAACGAGCTAATTTTATTTAAATTGAATTAAAAGTATCGAATTTGGAATAATATTGCTACGGGTAAGTAATAAAAAAATCAAGAAAATAATAATCGAATAAGAATTTTGCAATTTCTAATAAAATGTAATCGAATGATTTGAGGAATGCACAAAAGAAAACCAACCTAAAAAATTTAGCGCGTTGAATAATATGCAACTGCACATTAACAGTCAATTTCTGAATTGAAGAGAAAATCAACTGTGAAAAATAGTTAAACCTCTATCTCACACAGTAGCCAACATTCGCAGCATCAAAGGCCTTTCTCAAAACGCCATGTCTAACGTTACCGTCGACTATAAATTTACCGAGAGTAAACGGGAATAAATCAAATAAAAAACGAGGTGTACGGAAAATGGCAAATTGACAATAACACAGAGAGCGAGAGAGAGCGAGAGAGAGAGAGAGAGACCGAGAAAGACTGAAAAGTCAAGTTTACGCTTCGAAAACCGGCGATTGAACGAGAGAGAGTCGTTCAACTACATATACATATGCGCACGCACACACACACACACATATATATATATATATTAGATAGATAGATATATAAGTATACATCGGCTTCGCGCACAACAGTTATGCGGACTATTTCCTTGGCGAGGAGTACGATGAATAAAAGAACTGCATGCTTTATCGCTTTATACCTAGTACGAGCGAGAGAAATATAAAGTGATAGAGGAAATATTGAAAGGAGCAGCATTGATTCTTAAGAAAGAGACCGACGGATTTCCTTCGAATCATCCTTACACATGGAAAATACCGAATGAAAGGAGCAAATTAAATCATTATTAAATCCTGAAACTCCACGAATACGTAATACTGCATGAGCGCACGTATTGCTAAATTTTGAATGTTAAAAACGAATATTTTCTAATCTTCTTTTATTTTTTAAGAATTTTTCTCTCAAGTACTGATCAGTTTAAGATTATTATACTTCATAACGTCTTCATACTCTTAGTATTCTTTTGTAATGTATACTTTCAATAGTGTCAACATTACTGGTGAAAAAGCACACGTTTGCCTCATTTCACGAACAAGAACACGTTTGACAGTTTGTCAGTTTTCTTTCTTCTAAGCCTCTATAAAATAATTTAATAGCATGCCACAATGAAGCCTTTTTAGAAAATACATCATTTTAGCTATTGTAAAATTTCGATCTGCTCAATTGACTCAGAATTTCCCATATTTATATACGTACTTGGAAAAAATCAGGGCCGTGGCGAATACAATCACTGTTTTCTGCCTAATGACTTTTCTTCGAACTCTGAATATGCAGCTGCAGTTTTCGCGTTGCCGCGGAGTGCGACTGCGGCAGAACTATGGAATGTCTCGCGGCTGTTTTTTGCTCCAAATTGCGTAATTTCTCACGGGAACAACTTATGTTTTGTTTTGCTTTTCTTTAACTTTGCATGCAGCGCAATATTCGTAATCGTTATGGGAAAGGTCGATATAATGGTTGGTGTACTTTGTCAAATTGCGGATGTCGAGCATTTCGAACGCTTTACGGCGGTGTTGATTGTGTACTAAAATGTAGCTGCATATACGGGGAAAGATTTTCGATGAAGCATCGACATGTTTAACTGGTTAGGCGGACTTTGAGTATTATTTCAGAATAGCGAAAAGGCATCGCTATCTCCGCCACACCATACTTATGCTCCTTAGTTATCAAACCGCATTCCACTAGAATTTTCCGCCAAAGCTAAAAAGATTTCTCAAATATTAGGTAAGTATGGCGCTCAGATTCAGATATTATAGCAGGTATACGTCCTTCCCCGTACAATATACGATTGAAAATCATTTTTAATTTCTTCGTAATTCTTTCATGTATAATATTCTCGAATAGCATCGAGAGGTGCGTTGATTGATAAGTTTATTTATTCCTGCAATTAATGTTATTAAACCGATTTTAACTACGTAGTCTTCTAAATATAAATTCTATTAATATTCATTCCGAATATTTAAGAAGTAGCCTTTAACGATATTAAATAAATAATGTATACCAAAAGCACATTTGATAGATTTATTATTAAAAGCCCTCGAAATATTCTATTTAACTTTATTTTATAACGATAGTATTATTTAACTTTAAATAATTACTTAAAAGGTTAGAAAGCTCTGTGAACCGCTAGAGTTTAAGTAACTCTTACTTTAATTTTTTTCGTCAAAAATCAATTTTTATAAATGTATAAAATTTTTGCGTTACGTAAAGTATAGGAAAAAATTTCTCAACTAATTGATATTGGATAAAAATATATTAGTACTGTTAGAAATTGAAAAGAAAAAAAAAGAAAAATCTAACTACAGATTTATATAAAGCAATGGAAATTTGATATTTTTATAAAATTCAATTTTCATTGCTTTTACACATTTATGTTGTTAAGTTGATGTACTAGCCAAATTTGATAAACAAATTCTTCTGAAAATAAAATTTGCATAACATAATTTTTAGAAAACAAACTTATTAATTAAAAGAATTAATCTGAGTAAACTTCGCGTACAGTAGGTTCATGATTAATTAACTTTTAAAGATTTTTAAAATCATATCGGAAAACGCAACAAACTTTTAAATAATATATGCACTGACTATTAAAAGAATTTGCGGATAAAGTTTCTTTTTAATACGCGCTCTTACATAAGGTTGACTTGTACTAAAATTATATTTTTTAGTACGTGTTGAAGTATATATTCGCAAACTGACTTCTTCAGTTATTTTGTTTCAGTGCTAATTAGCGTAGTTGTAGGTAAGAAAACGTGTTTAGTTAAAATAGTGTTAACTAAATTCGGATCTTTTTTCTAACATTTTTCTAACAATGCACGTTGATGTTATCGACGTTAAGTCACGCCAGCGGTATAACTTTTTTACGGATCTCTGTATCTTTAACCCCTGAGAATGACTTGCTCGCCTTTAAAAGCACCTTACACGTGAAATCTGCACGAAGCAAAAGTCAATCATACGTTACTCTTATAAATCAACAACACCAGCTGGTTTACGATGTTTTCTTTTTTTGACACAAGTAAATCTCATGTTCGCAAAGTATGCGATTCGATTCATAAGATAATTTCCTTCTCGATACGTTCTTCTGTGAAGAATTCGATCGACTTGGCGTTTCCCGTGCAATTGTTTTTCTCTTTCTTCATCACCTTTCACATGTATGCAGCCATAAGCGCTGGGAAAATGTAAATGTGTGTTTCCGAGTGCTACACCGTTCGGATTTCGCCATCGAAGCGCAGTCGTGAAAAGCACGGTTTTTCTGAATTATTCGTATCTATGGTATAGACTGCAGTAAACTCTTTGCAAATATATGTTTCGGTCTTGATAAGAGATTTGTTTATGTAATTCCAAAAGGCGTGACTTTTATAACACAAGTTGACGAATTAATTAACTTATTTGCATCCACAACTTTAAATATTTTCTAAATTAGATTTTTCTTTTATCGTTTTATCCAATATCTTGCAAAAATTCTAGGTGCATAAATCTATTTTGGTGGTTCCTATTCCTGTAAGGGGCTTTGTAATTTTAAAAGTACATTTAAATATTTTAGAATTCTCTTTTTTTACATATAATGCAAATGGACTTCTAGTTAATTTACAAGCATTTTATAAAAATAATTTTAATGCAGATAAAAAAACATATTTTTTTCAAAGTAAATAAATTTAATATAACGCGGTAAAATATTTTTATGTAAGATGAACTGGTTTTATTTTAAAGTAGAAATCTGCGAGAGGATACTAATTTTAATCAAATAACTGTCATACTGGAGTTTATCCGAAAGAAATTTTATTAGCATAAGTAATTAATTGGTTAACAATATTTGAGTATTCTTTTAAACTCTACAAATACTTTGTAAGAGATCCTCTAAAATTTACATTTTCTGACGACCGTAATTTCTTTTAAATAATGATAATTGCGACAATGAATTATCACCCGCTTCTCCATTAAGACTGATAATTTATTTCACAATTTTTTCGCAAAGTGTAACGCCGCTACTATTGTAGTAGTGAAAATATTCAATCAGAATTACAGTAAGAATGAATAGTAACAAAAACAAAATGTAAATTCCATATTTAGTAAATACTTTTCCAAGCGGCTAACAAATTAAATTTGCCTATTAATTATATAAATATATAAAAGTCACGATTTCCTCTCAACAAATGACGAATAAATAGTTCAACTGCTGGAAGAAAATTAAACCGTTACGCGATTGATGCTTCTTACTATTCTCTACTGCATTATTCAGTGGTGAAACCATCGACACTCTTTTCAAAAGAAACCATAAATATGCCGTACCACCTTTTTCGCATTTTTTTTTTTATCAAACTACAAAACAATTTGAAGAAAAAACCCAAGTCAGAGAGCTAAAAAGAAAAGTGTAGCCCATCTGATTAGTTCGCCTCGTGAAAACCCTCGACGAATTTATCGTCATCGTTAGCTTGAATCACCCACGCGAGATCGTGATTCACCTGTACTGAATATTCACGAAATCCACGAGACTATGAAAAAAAGTTACTTTCAACTCTCGACTTCGACAAAAATACAAAGCAAACAAAAAGAATAATAATAAAAGAAGCACCGCAACTTCAACCGCCGCTTCAACGCAAAGAAGAGCGTGCACTTAAGGTAATGCAACTGCCGACGGACTTGTCGATCGCCTCGTGCACTGAATACAAGCGGCGAACTTATCGAGTGGATGGATATCCTAAACGCACGATTATTGTGCCCCGATGAGACAATGATGTGCGCGGGTTAACCGTCGCGCATAAAGCCCCGGGCATTTCTGCTTTCGATAAGTACGTACTGGACTGGCAGGCACAGTCAATTGCTATGCTGCTGGCGAGCGCGAGAAATTGACTCCAGAAAGTTCTGGCTTTGTTGGCGCACTTTTCATGCGCCGCGCATCATATACTACGAGAGTTACGAGAGTTACAAGAGTTATTACGCTTCCAATTGTCGTCGCGGATTGTGCGCATCGCGGTGTTTTCGATTTATCGATAGTTGGCTTGCTTGATCATATTTTTGAGGATTAAGGCAACTGTTCGAGAGAACTTTCTGGCTGTTGTGCAGTAGTAATGCTCTTAATATTACAGCAGCATAATATAATACTTTAAGTAATATTGAGAAAATACTAAGTACATATCTACCATTTGTGTCATATATGCGTATAATATCCTTTCTTTAGCCTCAATATAGACAGGTCGACCGTTAGTACTTTTAAAAGTTAATGAGTTCACTATCATTTTTTACTTAACTTTCAATAACATCTAGGGTTCGCAAATATAGGGTAAGAGTTTCAAAGATTCTACACTTTTCTTCTTATTGATTATTCATTTCTGTATAGAGTGATTTAAAAAAGATGAAATTTTTTTTCAAAAAGGATTTTTTACTTCATCTGTGCATGAATATAATTTATATAACACGAATGAGATCTATCGATCGTAAATCGCTAATTTTACATTATCTCTTTTATTAATTCATCGGTCATAGATCACCGCACTCTTAAATAAGGTATAATTACTTTTTGAATAGTTATTTCTCGTGCGTTATCTATTGTTTACTTTGCAATTATTGCGTATTTATCTCTACATCGAAAAAAAACTTTTTCGTTTTGTTTTACTACTATTAAGCCTAGTTAATTATGTAAATAACAATTTGCTTTATAACATTCATATTCGTATAAACGACTAGCATACTCAATCATATAAAGACAAAATAGAATAAATATATATTTCGTTTCGTTGCAATTTAAAATATCGAATTTATATTTAAATGCGTGTTTTTTAATGCATAATTATTTAAATCGAAATTAGATAATACTTTTTTGTAACGTGTTTGCATAAATTTAATGAAAATTTAGATGGGTATAAGTCAATTTACGAAAATATTGTACAGAAATAATATTTATAATTTACATGTGCATTACAAGAGTCAAATTATAATTTTTCTGCTGTTTTAACGGGCGGTTTCTTTAATAACATTGATTCAAAAAGAAACGAAAAACTAAAAGTTTCGAAGATTTTAAATTTACAAGTAGAATCCATACAATATATATTGTTTTAATTTAATTTGAATTAAGTTGGATATTTTATGATCTAAACTGAAAGTATTGAACTTTGCAAGATATGACTTTTGTCCAGATTGTAAAATTTAACTTGTAAAACCTAGAGTACATTTCTTTCATATCTTCAATACAACCAAAATTTTTCCACTTTAACTTCAGCTACATCATAAATAACTTCAATATTAAGGTTAGAATAAAATGAATTAAATTTGATGGCAGTTAATTAGCAATTATTTGATAGAATTAAGGGCTAAACGACTAATCTCAACAGTTTATCTAGGCACATAAACGTACTCGTAAATGTCAAATCAACACCTAGTTGTTTTCACTCGTTTGTTTTGCTCTCGCACTCCATCAAACTCTACTAAAGTCTCTTACATACGCACGAGAGTGCGATTCTCTATTTATGCATCTATTTTTTTCTTTATCATTTTTTCGTATTAATGTCGTTCATAGCTATGTACTTAAAAATTAAAATTTTTTATTCAGTTAGCTCTTTATCTTGCATTTCCTTATATATTACTTCATTAAACAGTTTTTTTAAATATTTCTTACGCAAGATGCATGTATTATTATTTCATTTAAAATCATGTATACATTGATCATTATCTCTATTTTTGCTCTGAATTTATAGTAATGTACGATGTTTTTTATATCTGAACTCATATTCCAAAGATGTTATTACTGACATGACAATTTTATCCATCTCTCAGTTAAATTTACATAAATTTTATAAATGATCTTATTGATTTGTTTATCATTTATATAAACTTACATTTACATAAATACTAAATTCTATAAACAAAATTATTCTCATTATCTTCATTTCATCTAGACTTTCCTATTATCATTATTTTATCGAACTTAAAGTATATTCTAAAAAACAAATTTTTATATTCTTAATACTTTTTAATAATTTTTCAACAGTTTCTCAATAAAAACAGCTAGATTATTGATATTTTAAATTAGTGAAAATAATTCAAAGTTAAATAAACAAAAAACTCCTGATACTAATCTCTAAACTATTTCTTAAATTAGTTCTTGTAAACTAATGACTTGAATATTTTAAAAAATATGGTTGATTTTTAAAATTATACATATAAAATTCATGCATTTCGAGGTCAAAGCTGACAAAAAACTCAGTTTCAACTGTCATATTAGTAAGCGAGTGTTGTATATATATTTCAACCAATTAATCTAAATGTATTTAACAAATATATAAACTAATTATAATAGCCCAATTTAAGCTCTATTTTATGTCTAACTTATTTTATCAACAAGTCTTTCTTTTTCCTCAAAAATGTTCAAATTAACAGCTGTTAGCAATGTCACATTATCCCCAATAAAACGATGTTTTTTTATTATTTTCATCAATAATATATTAAGTGTAACAAGTAGGTTTTCAATAATGTGCTCCAAAATGTTATTCTAGTTTGTACTAAATTTTGTATAATTAAAATTTTTATTTTTTATTGGATTGCAAACATTTTTTATTAAAACGTCAATAATTACTCTAAGATATATGTGTAATATTTTCATTTTAAAAACTTTCAAGTAATTTCATTTAATACTATAAATTTAGTCAATCCAGTATTCTTATTAAATATTAGAATTTTGATTCGAATCATTATATTAATTATAAACACACACACACACACACACACACACACACAAGTTTTTGTTCTAGTACTTAGATATTAAGTATAAATAACTACCACTCCAATCAACATCGGATATCAATATAAATTCTTTAATGTATAAGCTGAAAGTCTTAAAAATCTAAGAAATGCACTACCATAAGAAGAAAAAGATTTAGAAACTTGCATTTACTTTTAAGAGATAAATTGTGACAATTTTCACGCTTGATTTTTTACTCACAAATATTATTAAGTTTTAAAAAGTAAATTATTTTAATAGAGTATAATTTATCCATCAATATATTGTATATTTAAATTCAAATTATCAATCCATTAATTATTAACGGTTTTCAGTTGTATATATAAATAATGAGTTTTACTTTAATTATGAATCAGCATTATTATGTTTTTATATGCAAAACATAATCTCGAATTTCATTAAGCTCAATTTGTAAGATATTGAAAAATTTTAAGATAATACATGCGGTTGTATTTCAGCGGAATATAAACACATGAAAGTACTCTACTTTTCTAAACATTTCACCATTAGAATAAATCAAAACTTTCTATTAAAAAACTATTTAATACGTTCAATAGAATTTATCGTTTAAAAGGTTAGTTAAGAATAACGGAAATCTTTGATTCTCATTTTATGGATTTTTATAATACTCGATCGTTTCAGAATTAGAATCATTTAATTAGAAACGTCTTTTCATCCTTTAAAAATGCAAATCTGCCATGTATAAAGTCTTGTAGAATAAATAAAAAATCGTTAAATTTATAAGAATGAAAAACTTATTTACATTAATAAAAGAAAATAAGATGTTAAATTTTCATCAAAGCTCTTACATTGAAAGATACTATTAAAGACCGGTCACATCGAATCAATTTATTTTAATTCAAAATCTTTACAGCTCTTTAATTCCAATTTGCAGATAATCAAGCATAAGTAAAATGCTAAGTTTTATTTTCCACAAAAATTAACTGTAAAAGAATGCAAAGAAACTTACAAAAAACTGTGATATACATATACTGTAATATGCATTGTATTCAATTGCGTTAATTGTCGTGTATGTTACGTTAATAATACCAAAATAATAAAATTTCGCTGTCAATTAAGAGCAATTACAAGTCGATGCTGAAAAGTGAAACGAGCTCTTGAACAAACTTTCTCACGTACTATTCGCGTTTAATTAAGCGACCAATTTACAATTCGCCGTCAGCGCGAACTTCCGAAGTATTTTCACAATTGTACTTTGAAGAGCGAAAAAAAATCGTAGACCACGTTAGAAACAGGGTACATAGTACTCTAGACATGGCGCTCACGAAATAAAGCCGATTATCCGTTAAGATTACCAGCGCCAATAAAGTGTGAGTGACATAATGTGGGTGAGTCCCTAATTAAAGCCGAGAGTCGAAATTCTCGTGTTCGCAAGTGAACGACGGGAGGATTGTACGCGCTCACGACGGATCGCTTCGCAAAATTAACGATAAATTAGGGCAACCTTAGTCGGTTGCACTTGCGCGGATGTCTGGAGAGAGGCAAGAAGCTCTAAATTAATGCGCCACGCCTTATTGCGGTAATTGTCGACGAGATGTATATATTTACACGGCGTGCGCAACCCGAAATAACAAGACTTGTGCCTCGGCGCTACTCGCCTCAACAAAAATCGCATTACGCGAGCTATGATTTATACGGTTATGCCTGCGAAAATTGAAAAATGTATGCCCAACGGAAATTGGCACGATCTCTGTCTTCCGTGAGTTTTATTTACGGCTGTAAAATTCCCTCCTCCTCCTCCTCCTTTCAATGAGATTATGAAATTGAATTCGTTGCCGATAAACTTGTAATATTTATCTACGCTCTCAAGACAATTACTTTAGTTAAATATAGAATTACGTTGGCTCGCCGTTTAAGACATTCGAAACTACAATAGAGAGATATTGAATCGATTTCCACGCTCGCTCGAGCGATTCCATTACCCATTTGATGCACAATAATAAATAAATTGTTTCTTAAACACCATACATTAATAGCATTAAATACAATTTTTTCAGTCTTTATTCTAACAATGGTTATTTTTTCTTATCAGGTATAACTCCATATTTTATCAACATTAAAGGTAGAATTGAAAACGCGCCATTTACGTTAAACACAGTATTCTTCTCAAAGCCAAGCATTTCTCACAATTGCTTACCTACGTTTCTATCGAAGTCTCTATTAGAAATGTTTTGATGTCCAAAGTGAAAACAGATAGCAAACTAGTTGAAAATAAACGAGTTCCTTTAACGAATAACGAATGAATTTTCTTAGTACAAAGCTAACTAATATTATCGAAACGCATTCGCATTATTAACGCACATTCGGAATGGAAAACTGAGTATTTAAATCAAGATAATGCATTTCCCGTGCCCTCTTATAAAAGTATCTTACGCGATTGAAATTCCCGAAAAGCATAAATATTCTACGGTACACGAGCAATACCAAGAAAGAACAGGAAATCGTGCGTAATTGCGTTCTTCCGACTTTTTCACTATCGACCGCTCGAGATTCTTTTTCCTTTTTCTTTTCCCAAAGGCCTTTCTCTTTTCCTTAAGCTCGTACGTGGGTATCCCGGCGCAGACGGTAGTCGGAAGTGCCAAAACGACGTGTAATATCGGCGAGGTAAAAGCTGTTGGGAACGAGAGTCTTATGACCGAGGAGCGGAGAAAGCGCCGCGAATTAAGATGTTAAGTGCATGCGCGCCTGTGTGCGACCCGAGGAAAATGCAAAATTCACCACACGTGTACGCTGTAGCTCAAAAGTACATGTGCGTATAATTTACGAGCTGTACAATTACGTGACGCAACGGAAGCGTCCTGTGTGACGTCTTTTTTTCTCCTCTCGGATGTCTGCGCTGACACAACAAATAAGTTATTTTCTTAATCAAAAGGTACTCCATTTCCTTCTTTTTTCTTTCAATTATCGCGTCAATGGACTGGAGCATTTGCGAAGAAAAAAATTGTTCACCCGATTCTACAATAAACTTAAGGCTGCAAGGGGTTTTTTGGCCTGCGTAGCTTTTTAATTCGTTTCTTTTTGTGGCTAAAAAATAATTAAAATTCCCAACGCATCGAACGGTTTGTTTACATTAATATGCGTATATATATATATATATATATATATATATATATATATATAAACGTATATACAGAGCGAACGAATCCGAAATGCAGTTACTTCATACGCAGTTGAAAGCCCGTGTTGCTTAAGCTTAAATGATCGTGAACCGTATAAATGCATACGCTGTGCGTCTAAGAAAACAATAAGATTCTTAAGTACAATGTTGCTTCAGTGATCCAACGAGATAAATAACAAATTTAAATCTAAAGCTCTCTGTACTATGAAAAGCGTTGGCATTTACAGTTTCCACGAATTTGTTTCTTATTGTGCATTTTTGTTCGTGCGTATTTGCTTTTTATACATTTTCTTTACAAGCACAGAGAGAGAGAGAGAGAGAGAGAGAGAGAGAGAGAGGCTCGAATACCGTTGTTTCTACTCTATAAAGGCGGATTATTTTATTCGACCCAATTTATTTATTACCATATGTATAAATATTGACGAGGACAATGAGTACATCAAGAAGAAAGATTCGAAATCCAGAGGAATACGAAACAAAGCATTTAAAATACTCATCGATCATCGAATAGCAACCTCACCAGAAAAAGCATTTTTTTACATTCGCTATTTCACCTGTCAGATCCGACATATCGTCTTAAATAGAGATTAATCGACACTTGCGCCATCGTTCGATATGCCTGCGACTGCATTTTTCTTTTCTTACACGCTCGCACTTGCTTATTGAGCCTGCGCAATCCGCTTACGGTCTTCCAATCTGCTTTGAATGGGCATTCGTCCAAATGTCCAAAGTCCACATACGAGTACGTGACTCCGAAGTATTCCGCAACGCATTCGAAAACGTGAGAGGAAGAGAATCTTTTGCGTAACAACGAGCTCTTGTTCCTTGTCGAAATCTCCCTGCCCAATTACTTAGCGTTAAAAATATAAGAGTGCGAGTCTTCCGATGGACTTGCATTTCATCCACAAATGTTTCTTCTTTTTCAGTTACGAAAGAGCAAATAATTCATTCGGATTGGTAAATGTACGCGTCGGCGAGTGACACATTGATGTATTGCGGCTGATGATACTTGTCGCGCCGCGTCATGTAGGAAATCTCCCTGTAGGCATGCGCACTCTTTGAAGAAAGGGAAATGAATTCTCATAAAATTTAGCAAAGGCTCTTCATCGCTAGATCGGTAAATATTACCTTTTTCACGCGTGATACGGCGATTCGTAAAGCCTTCGCTATTTCAATGAAGCGAACTTGAAGCGAAACGTTGAAACCTACGTAGGCATGCGGGAGGATCTCTGTAACGAGCACGCGTCAAAAAATATGAGAAAATATCGAAGGGAATGATACCGTGGAAGCGTAATTCATTTACAAGAGGCGCAATTTGGAAATAGGAATATTTTGATGATTACGAGTCTCGTTACGGATAATTCACCATGTTTATCCCAACCGAGAATCAATGTGTAATTTATTTACTTATTAACTCGCGAATAAGAAGACTCTTCGGTGAAAAAGATGCTGGTTAAAGAGCATCGTTAATGCCTTTACGAAGAATCCAAGGCATTCGAAAAAAGAATCTGCCTTCAATAATGTTTGTCCATTAAATTTACATATTTGTCCATTAAAAAAGATTGAAATTCGAGGGATTTCTCCGAAAAGCAGCGCAGTCTCCGTAGGAAAAGGAGGCTGATGCTAATGGCGTCCTTGTTCTCACGAACGATTCTTCAAATCTCGTATAATCCGAAAGCGCAGATTCTTGACGAGCAATCCGCTACTTCGCAAGCCAACCAGAGTATTGTTAAACAAACGCCTATTCGATAGTTTACGTTTGCCGCGGTCGTTAGCCAACTTTTGGAAGCAGCGGAAAAACAACAGTAAAAGAGCGGCGGGGTACTTTTCCCACCGGGGGCACCGCCACCGAGTGAAGCCATTCCGATCGTTAATGGGTCGAGCTTCATCGCCTTTCAAAATGAAGCTTGCATCATCGCCGCGGTACTTACCTGGGCCGAGCTCATCAAACGCAGGAATCCTCGTCCGTATCCACGGCCCGTAACGTGCGCGCGGCGCGAATCCAATCAGAGCTAGCGGCTCGGCATCCCGAGATACATCGACCGAACGGTAAAAAGGAGAGCGAGAGAGCGAGAGAGAGAGAGAGGGTGAGTCGATCATCTAGCTCGAGAACGCGATGCTTATCGTGACGTCATCCTACAGCAGCCAATATATCCGTTTCCCCGCCTTTCTAAGCTCTTGTCCGCGAGCGGGGAACAATGAGATGAGCGCGGGATGCGCTTCCCTCGGCACCGAACGCGGTTGACAGTTCTCAGGGTGATTGCGGAGTCCGTTTCTAAAGGCATGCCAAGGGGAATCCGATCGGCATTTAATGCTCGATAGATGAGATAGAGCGCGGAGATCAAGGGGCCTTCCCTTGGATCGAGGGAAATATAATTGTCATGGTTAAAGTCGTGATTAAAACTGCGCAATTACGATTGCTTTTAATATGGAAAGAGAGGTTTCTTTTTTCGTCAACGATTGGTACATCCATTGGGAAACTATAATTGAATATAAAAGCTTTGTAACAATTTCCAATCGGTAGCATTGTTTGCCGTCTCGTAATCAATGAATGCGTTCGTAATGATACAGCATTATCCTGCAAAAGTGAATCCCATTTCCGCCGATCGATTGCGTTACTCTCGATATTTTACGTTTGCTATAAAATCTAACCTAAAAACTCATCCATCATCTCTGTCTCTGTCTCTCTCTCTCTCTCTCTCTCTCTCTCTCTCTCTCCCTCCCTCGTTAAAAATTGTTGGCTGTATCGCGTAATATCTCGACACACAGTCGAATAGCTTTACGACGCCACTCAATCCACGTAAATGTCTATTTGAAACTACGGATCTGCATCGAGCACCGATAATACTCGAAAAATCTTGAAAACTCCTCGAAGATTTTCCTCGAGGTGAATATACTCATGAGTAAACAGGACATTAGCAGGGGCTTTCCGTGCGCTTAGAACTTCTAGGAGAACGTTTCCAAGCGAGCGCTACTCTCTATCATTTGCCAATCTGTATATCGCAACGCATTCGATCTGACACGCTATTATGGACGAGGCTTCCTTCTATGCGCACACGCGCGCGCGCGCCGTATTTTAGCGTCCAGGGGGCCCATCGTTCTCTTTCCTCGGTCTGGCTGAGCTCACGCACACCGCGCGCATATTAAAGGATGGCGCGGCATCGACCCATAGCTGCCGATGCTCCGTTATCGCGTGCGCAATGAACCGCGCTGAATTGTAATTCGACGAGGCCGATTTTGCATTGTGCGCGCGCCCCAACGGTGCTTTCCATCGGCAGGTGCATCGCTCGCGTCGGTGTAACCATAGACGAGCCGCTCGATGGTTTCGTAGGCGAGTTTTCGAAAATTGCCGCTGATTATGAAGAAACGAAGGCGCGATGGGTAATTTATCGTGGATCGTTCGATCGGTATCGGATTTTAATGCGCTATGGGTGTCCACGTTATTTCTTGGGAATGAGACATTTGACGGAAACTAATTCTCTAATAGCAATATTGATTTAGATCTTATTTCATTATAATTGAACAGTGCATAACATTTTTACATCTAACTTGCGTGTGTGTGCGCGTAATAGCGTATTATCAGAGGCACGTGTGAGGTGCTATCTATCGCGATAGAGAATTAGTGACTAAATGTAAGTTTATATAGACTTTTCTTCTAGTAAGCAAATTTTTACGATGCAATAGGTTTACGATATTGTAAGACTTACAGTGTACCTCGTTCGAGTACCGGTATTATGATTTTAATTATTTAACGGTTTTCAACTTTATTTGGATTGATGTTCAAGGAACCAAAACTAATGACTTCGAAATATGAATCATTAGAATCAACTTGTTTTCCTTGACTAATAAGTAGTTTTTCATTAATAGCTACATTGAACGTTCGTTTGGAAACCAAAGAAGAGCATCAATTATTTTCATGCTATGTGAGTACTTAGTATGCCACTAGCTTAATAAATTATTTATAGTATTAAAATTTTGTAACGTTGCGATAACGTTGTAATGACAAAGCCGATGCTTCCGCAACATCGTTCCTCCTCAATCGAGCCTAAAATTTAACAACCATAATTGTCTTTCGCGGAAAAAATGAAAATTATGCTTTTTACAAGAAATATCTGTTGGTGAATCCGTACTAACATTGACAATTTTGACGCAAACGAAATTTGATTCCTTTCAAATGTAAGCTCAAGATCTTAACGACATCTTGTCATAAAAATTACGCAACCAAATTCATTTACGTGACAATGTCTTCGATTACATCGTGTTTATCGCTATTGCGTCTTGTAAGGAAACAGGAAAAAGAAGTGCCGCATTACAATATTTTGTCGTTTAATAAATTCACCAACGTAATATACATGTTTACATGCGCAAGTACCACCTATTAAAATAATACACTACCTACAGGGACGGATTACACCCCACGCAATTATATTTTTGCGTGCTTAAAACTTTTCGGTCATTAGTCAATTTTTCCAAGAAGAAAATCTCACTGTACATTATACTATAGTACTGTGCTACGTGCTCAATCGTTGGTTGCATTAAGCCTTGGAACTATTACTCCAAATAAATGACTCGTAAAAAGAAGACGAGAAAAAAAATGAACATGCGTATCGACGTTTTTTTCCTTCCCTTTTCTTATTATTCTCAAAAAGAAAAAATGTTGGAAGAATGCATTATAATGAAATATAAAACAGCGCATTAATTAAAAGAACTACAGAGTGACTTCATCTTTTATGCATTGCCGTGACGTTTTCTCGTAAAGATCGCCATTAAATTCACGGTAGACGTATGATTTTATAAAATTTCTGCACGTATTAACGATAAAATGAATTTTATCCGTACATATGGCAATATTGGCGTGTTTGGAGTCTATGTTAGGTTGTGGATAAAATTATGGGTATTAATATTTCTGTTTTATTAATTTTAATAAAAGCATGATAATTATGAATACATAATATTATAAGTGCATACCTACATGTGATAATTTAAAATTTTCATATAATCTCGATAATTGTATGCAAGCTAATTACTAAATTTGACACGTGATAAACGAGTTATAACATTGTTCCTTCACGTTTTGTTGAAAAATCTTATCCAATCTTCCTCAATTATAATAATTTGAATTTATTTTACTCAATGTATTCGGTGTATAACTAGAGTTGCTCGTTAAAAGAAAATTTATTAACTTTCATTTACTTATTGTACAAAGTCTCGTTCGATTGTTTTTGAAAATTTACACTCTGTTCATTAATCACAGCTCCTTTGATAAATATCAATTATGTAATGTTTTTGTTATTCTTAGTTACCGCGAATATTATTATTTTCAGTTTACTCCTCACTTGATGCGAAATATTAACTTTCTTGTTGCGCTGGCAGTCTCTCGCACTCTTCACTTTTTTTCACGCAACCTTCGTTCCTTTTTACAATTCAGCTCGACTATCAGCATCATCCTTTCTATACACTTGCTAATTTTCTCTTCTAATTTCTGCTAATTTTTTGTCAGAAAATGTTTTTCCACTGTATCTTCTTTAGCTCCTGCGACGTATTTGACATTTGTTGTTTCGATAACATTCCCCGTTCCTTTTGCGTGTAGCGACGTATCCTAGTTTTCTTCAAATGTATTACATTCAATATTTAAAGCTTGAACACACTTGGAGTGCATTTTCTAATACGTTGACTCTTGTCTTGATTAATTATTTAATTAATCATCGAACGAACGTGTTTGGGTATTTACACGTATTTTGTTATTTTGTTAAAAAATATTTGTTGCATTCTCATCTCTTGATACGTCTTTAATCTATTACCAGAACATGGAGTAAACAAAAAAATGGTAAATTAATCGGTCTAGCTTTCGCATCATTTAAATATTTCGTTTTAATATTTGATTGAAAACTAAATTTTAGAAATTTTTTAAACACCGCTAGGAGAATGCGATAACTTAATGATTTTGCAAAATAATTCACGTAAATTTCTAAACTTATTTGTTTTCTTTTTTCCGACGATCGCGTTTAAAACGATTCTTCTCATTTTAAAGCTTTGAAGCATATTACGAATGAACGAGCTTAAATAATTTTATTAAAAAGGCTTTTCATTCAAAGCAAAGTGTGTTGATCTGATAGAAAGTATTACAAACTGGTCTTTAAAACTTGAAAACTTTATGCATTGATACACGAGAATATAGAAGATATCACGTGTAGCGTTAAAGGTTATTTTATTTCTTGTTTACATTAAAATTTAAGTGCATATATTTAGATTTACCGTTGATAAACACAAATACAAATGCAAATGCAAATGCAGGGACAGAAAGTACCGGAATAAAGCTGTAAAATCGAACCTTATCCATGAAATTCTACTCTCAGCAATAAAAACCTAAAACATGAATTAAAAAATTACCTAAGTACATCTAACGAGACTTGGAGGCTGCATTATTGATTCTTCCGAATTTTATCCTCCTGTAATTTCAACTGAAATACGTACGATTGTTGTTGTTGTTGTTGTTGTTGTTGTTGTTGTTGTTGTTGTTGTTGTGCTTATTATTCTACAACTAGAAAAGTTCTCCTACCGAAGCGGTGAATTCAGCGTGGATTCAGAAAGAGTAGCTTCATCAGCCAATGCCAGAGCTTAATTAAAAATGCTCAGTAGGTATGATAAGGGCATTATAATTGCAAGTAAATAACTACGCGAGTTAAAACGGAGCCACTTGGATAAAGATCGACGGGAGGATCGTGACGAAACAGCTCGGGTCGTTTAAAAGCGACGCCGTCCATGCGTTGAGTGCGGCGTACCGGGGAAAAATGAGCCTCGGCGACCCGACGCTCCTTTTTCGAAACGACCGCAGGCTCGTGTTGAAAGAATCGCGAGACGAGTCCGGCCATAGAAGCCGGTCGTCTGTGTCGTCGTCGCCGTGCCTCTTCCGGAACGTGCGTTCGACAGTCGCGTTATTGCCGCTGGCGTTTTCTCTGTAAGAGGAATGTAAGATGCTCGTCGGTTAAGGCGAATCGAGCTGGATTTTAAGAGCTTTTCCTGGCTATCGCGACAAATTGAGGATTGTCGTTTTAGTACTTTAAGCCTACTAAGGTAGACCATTTTATAGAGACTTGATAAAGTTTGCCCGCGTAGCACAAGATGTCGGTTTTTGTGCGTTCTTTTTATAATATTATTTTATTACACATGGAGGAATATTTCTACGTAATACCGCGCATTTTCAAGAAACTCTGATGCTTTTCAAGCTTTTTACATCATTCACGAAGTATCTTCAAGTATTCCACTTTGCAAAAACAATTGTAATATTTTGTCTTGAAGCCGATTGTGGTAAAAAATGCATGAGTCATAATCTGCGAGTAAAAAAAAAAAAACAATAAGAATCTTAGTTATTGGAAAATAATCGCTCATTAGCAATCATCATTTCGCTTAATGATCGCAAATAATCGTAAAGATCGTCTAACTGTGAAATACGGACTTATCTATTGTTGACATGTTTTGCTTTCTAACGTTTCACGTGTGATTGAATTGCATTGCTTTAGTTCTCGTAGACAACATTATCTTTTCCGTTTAGATAGCAATTTGTCTCTGGTTAATAAAGTAATTATCAGTTCGGTATGTGAACACGCTTATAAAACATCGAAGGTGTGGCGAATCCAAGTACTCGATAGCAGGATTAGTCATTTATTCTTGAATATTACACAAAAGATGAAGTATAAATGTCGTAGGACGTGTTGTATAAAGAAGAAAAGGTACCAAGGAAATATCGATTATCGAACCTACGACTCGATTCATCAAAACAGGTGTCCTCCTTCATTATATATGTGTTTTAAAAGATAAAGCATGCATTATAATAAAACTCTTGCGGTAAATGCGTTTAAACTGTGCTTAAAATATTAAAGGTATTTCCGTAGAATTTTAATACAGCATTTATAAGTTGTCGCTTCAAAGACAAAGATCATTCCTGGTCAAGTCATACTTAGTTAATTGTCGAAGGAAAGACATGTATGTTACGCCCTTAGCGTTGTAATTTATTTTAGAAAAAACTTAAAATTAAATATCTCTAGCTAAAATTGACGATGAAAGCATATTTCAACACTGGATAAATCGGGGTAACGGCACTTGATCAAAGAACGATTCCACGTTTATATAGTAATAACTCTCGTTCGTAAACTTCGTATTGTCGTGCAAAGTAGTCGCGCTCGAAAGAACAATGTTTCCTCCCGCGAAACGAGAAAGACAAACAACCGCCATCGCGCGCACCTTCGGACGATACCATTTTCCAGAAAATCATACGGATCGTCGTAGGAGTCAACGTCTTCCCATGCGTTACACCTTAAACGAGAGGGAAAGAAATCCACTTAGCGAGCGGCTACAAATGGACTACTAATTAATAGCTCTGTACCGTTAATTGTCGTGTTGATCGCGACTATAAACGCGTGTGCGCGCAGCGACGATACGGTACAACAACACGCGTGATGCACATGCGAACGGTTCGCCACGGATTGCAATGGTTTTTTTTACTACGAGCGCGTATGCAAGCTGCCAGCCTCGGGTCAAGTAACTCCTCTTGTTTCTTCTTACTCGCGCGTCATTATATGCATCCAGCGCTAAGGGAGTGAACGCGGAAAAGGACGACGCGCAAACTGTCCTTTTCGTCTTTTTTCTGGCAGCCTCAGCAAGGATATGCCGCTTTTTCGTTAAATGACTCGTATACCTAGCGTTAGTTATGTACTTTTATCGTGGCACCCTTGCGCATCTCGTTTAAAATCGCTATTAATAAGGACGGCTAATTTGTTGCTTTTACCTTTCATTGGTCGCGATGGGATACGGAAATACTTTGGAAATGCACGAGCATAATTGCGTGGAAAATTAATTCTTCTTTGTTTAAAAACTGATTGTTACCTTGTAGCTTTTAACGTTCATTAAGTTAATAACTTTCAGAGCGTTTACTTCTACGTTTTTTTCATCCAATTTGAATAATTTATTTTTCTGGCTTTCGTGTGGAACTTATGCGCATTTTAAACAGTACGATAAATAGACTCGAAAGCGTTAAAACGTATTTTATCGAATTTGAAATCTTCCACGTACAAAGTTATATTTTTCTTTTATAATTAATTAAAATTTTCGTTGTATCTTTTTGTTTCAGGTGAGTTGGCTTTCTGTCGGACACCAATCGGATTAAATGGTGATCGATTCGAGGGTAAGAGTTATACGATGTTTTTCCGTTTATTCGCATTGTATCCAAAAAAATTCAAGCATAAAAGTATACAAATCGTATCGAAGTAATTGATATGTTCGTTTTGCTCGTATTTAGTAATTCAAAAGTTTCATATTACTAACATAAATTATTACTTCCGAGAAAGTTTGTATGCCCATGATTTATATACCCGCATTTTTTTCTAAAAGATGTAGTGCGATATATTAACAGAAACCTTAAAAGAAATCACTTTTAATTTCACAACTCTAACGGTACGTAAGATATAGTTGAGTGTGGACTATAAAATTGAAAAATTTTCCATAAGCCAGTATAAGTTCTTTTTTGTTATATATTCCTGAATCGTAAATCTCAATTTTGTAAATACATATACATCTTATACGTTGTTATACTCCGTAAATTTTTCGTAATAGTAACGTCAGAAATAATTCAACTTTAGTTTTATGAGTATTGTCAGTCGCTAGAAACAACAATACAGGCTTTAAAAATATCCAATAACACACAAACAGACGCTATATGATTAAAAGTCGATTTACAATTCATTTTGGGGGAAGGTTTTAGTCAAAACATGACACAGAAATGTTGCCGCCCGATATCGCATCGTTTCTAGACTTTTATTAGTCATTGTCATACCTCGGTTATGGTCGGATTCCGTATATGCAAATTCACTGCAAAAACACTACATGGCATGTCGGATATTTGTGTAACAATGCCGGGAGAGCAAAGAGGAACAAGTCGTTTAAATTTAAATGTGTGCAAGTTCATTTTTTGTTTCGATTTTCAGTGACACCTGTACCACGCGATGGAATCGATGGTATAATTTCTCTAATTGCCTACTCCAGATATTAATATTTGGGAATCCCTTTGATTTAAGATGATTAAATCGAGCTTACAAATAGTGCTCATAAGTAACGATAACGAACGCGTACAATGATAATGACGAATGAGAATTATTTTAGTTAACGCGTCAATACATAAAAGAGACTTGCTAATAGTGCAAGGGTAATTTATTTACTATGATAATACCTTCTTATATTTTTAGCAGAAGTCCCTCTTTGCTAAGAAGCTGCTTGAAAACATAAGCAATTCGTTATTATTCGTTACTTTATTCTAGAAGAGCGCTATTCTAATCGTTTTAATTATGTAAATTTTATTTTCGCATATTACAATAAAAACACATTCCTTTCTTTGAGATTTTATTAGCTCGCAACTAAATTCATGAAAGTAGTAAAAATATTTTAAAGTTTAATGCGCAATAATATGTCGAGAATAATAAATTGCGAATAAAAAAAAAGAAAAACGCGTTTGAACGCAGGTTCTTATTATATCAACGTACAGTAAATTACTATATTACATAAAATATATTAAAATTGTTTTACAAATCAATCTTTGTGTACTTGCGTTAATTATTAAAAAAACTTTAAAATTGCAATATACAGTAACGAAACATAGGAAACATATTCTTCTGCCATAATAATCAACGTACTTGTAAATCTTACGAGGCAATCGTAATGTTGTGAAACAATTTTCGATGACCGAATTCAAACTTTCATTAAACTTAGCATTTCTAAGCAACGCCTCTATTGCTTATTGTTAAATAAGAATTACGTGCAACAATATTGTGTATATTAATTTATCTCTTCGTAAATCTTTCGAATATTGAAAAAACTTCAACAGCAATATTGAATATGGGTTTTTTAAATTATTGCAAAATTATATATAAAGCATTTTGAATATAAATCAATAAAAAAAATTAAATTTGAAATTCAATACGTATACCTTGTACTGTCTATTGTTATAAACTTATTACAGCTACTACTTAACAATACGAATAATACCAGTTTACAAATGCTGATTACGAAGTGATTAAAAGTTTGACAGTTGAATCTTAGCTCGTTTATTAAATATTCAAGTTTAAATCTTTTTCGCACAGATAAAAGACGCAATTGAAGCGATAAACACACTCGTGATTATGAATAAAGCAATGAATTATCATGTGAACGAAATCATTAATTATCCAAAGAAAAAGTGCGCTTATAATCGACTTTTTATTCAGAAATCTTCCTACATCTATAACTAAAATCATTACCTTCGATTAATCGTAACGAATAATTTGTAGACGTCGGTAAAATGTACATACAAAAATCCCTATAAATACTATCGATGATGAAAAAGAAATGTTAGTACTTCTGCGTCTTACGTTTTCAAAAGAATACCCACGTAATACATTAATCTATTTAACTAGATAAAAAGTTATTCCTTCTTCTACTTCATAAAACTGACCGTTTTTAAAAACATCGTATTAAATAGCTCGAAATGATAACTATGAGTCAAACTGCTTATAAATTAAATCATTAATATACTATATTACGAAGTATCGGTGATAATATCATTTCAGTTGAATGAAACAATTGCTAATAAACTTAGAACGTTGCAGAATAAAAACTAATAAAAATTAAGTTAAAATTGCGGTAATACTAAGTTAAAAAGACACCAGCAGAAGCACAGAAAATATAAGTGATTCTTATTTAAGAGGCAAATTAATGTAGAATTATTTTTCATTTTGTTATACATATTTTTTAAACAACTACATCATTATTCGCGTAAAAATTCTCGATCATCGAGGCTTCCCTTTTAAGTACTTTTCATTCCTTATGACACAAAATAATTCTGGAGCTTTGATGCAGGTCAACGCGTATAAATAGCAGCGAATGTCAGAAAAATATAAAAAAAAAGGAAAAATTAACGAGACGAACGTCTAATAAAACTTACATATGAATCTCATTAACTCAAAATCCACTCGACCATCACCGAATTATTCAATGCCGACATTTAAACAGTTTCTCTCAGCTGTCGGGACGTCTGGCAGATTTACATAACCCACGCAAATTTTTTAATATCTAACTCCCGAAAATTGTACGCGTCGGCGCACGAAGCATCCGTCGCCACCCGAGAACAAAAACACGCGAACAAAGAAGGAAAAGTAGTCGCCGAGAGCAAATGCGCGATCGCACTCAGCCGTCGGGACATTTAATTAGGATGCGCCGCACGTAGGAGGCAGGCCATGTGGGTATGTATGCATGCGTGAATCCGAGCTGAAAAATTTGCAGAAGGACACATTAAAATCGGCATTGGGCGACGCCGAGAGTCGAGCGGAGAGTCGAGCGGAGAAGCACAGGAGGATGACGAGGCACTCGCGTACGCATGCATATGTATAAGTGACCGGACCGAGAATCGGAAGGAGCGCGGACCTTAACGTCCGGATGTCCTTCGGTATCTCGGGCTCGCGAGATCGCGTGCTCACTCGTTAAAAGGATGATGAGCGCGATCTCGACGAGGCTGGTCTTATATTGAAATATGCCTGCTTTATTATTTATTTTTCGTCCAAGATAAAATGTTTAACAAGCCCCAGACGGCATAAAATAATTAAATTTTACGAGGCACTTTTTCAAATATACACTTTATTCATTTTCATATGCGAATTAACTACACTGATGAGAATAATATACCGTTGAGCATTGGCCTGTGCGTATTTTATTGTTTTATTTTGATTTCATGATAAAGTGCTTTTCAAACAATGAATACACGTTTTCGCAAAAGCCCTCGCGTATACTATTTTTTATAATTGTTACGAAATTCCTTTTGCTTTTAATGAACTCTCCTCGCGGCTTAAATTACGTACACGTTTGTTTTCCGAAATAATTTACCAAGTAATATATGCTAGAGTTCGTTGAGGCACTCGGCTTTCTTTTTAAGAAAAAGATGCAAATTGTAGAATACGGGCGCATTCGATCAAATATTGTTCTCTTTATTGCTTGTTTTATTCGAAATTATTTCAAACTGCAATTTTCATTGCGCGTATTCGTTGCGTGCACGCAACAGCACTTTCGCGATAATCGTTTGACAAACGTTTGCTAGCCGAAACATAGACTGACAAAAATGTGAACGCTATTGCACACTATGTTGTCAAATACATTCGTTATCTTATTCTTTTGCAAATCTCTTATCGCGTTCGCATTCGGTGCAGTTACTTTTTAACGAATTAATTTAATTTTAACCGCAGTAAGGAGTAATGATTTTTACACTTTGTGCCTTTGGTTGTGCGCTCACCGAGGCAGCCTATAAACTATTTGATATTTCAACATTTTTCATTCGTTGAAACAAAATTATCGAAGAAATACCTGCGCAATCGTTATATTTTATTTTTGCTCTATAAGCGTGCGATCGAATTGATCGACGGTTCGTAAAAGGAAAGTTAGACTTTTCAATAGTGAAAAATGTCAGCAGTTAGCACACGTACTGCTCACCATTAGTAGTGTACACGAATCCTAAGAGCAATTAGAATTCAAATTCCAACGGAGTACAAAAAACGCCTAAAATTCCAAGTCTCGAGCCGCGTGCCTGTAAGTTTCACCGCGCGAGTCTTCGCGTGAAGTGCACATAAATACGCGGAAACCCAAAGAAAGCTGTAGACCGATGAGGGAACTTTATAAAAAAAGGAGAAAAAGAGGAAGGAAAGAAACTAACGGGCTGGCGGTCTTACAGTCTTCCGTTCGCGCAATTGGAGAAACCGAGAATGTTTCCGGCGCAGGCGTTCGTCCGCTGACGATAAGTCGCCCGAGCGCACGCGACGATAAAGCGCGCAAGAAAACGAGAGGAAAAAGGTGAAGAGGTTTTTTGTCGGGCTTTTATGCAGGTATATGTTGAGGTACGAGTTATGGGAACGTCAACAATGTGGCTGCATTGTTTTCTGGGCGAGAGACCCCGAAGAACATGACGTTATCTGCCGTTTTGGCTTAACAGGCCGAAATGACTATCGAAGGTGAACGGGCTCTCGCATTATTTTTGTTTCATGGTAAAGTTTGATGTTTTCTTGAGAGAAGATTTTTATTTATAATCAATGACAAACAAGAAATCGATTTGCATAAATAATAATTTTGCGAGAAAATCGCTTAAAATGAAAAATCTTTGAAATTGAAGGGTATTACCATTATTTATTGCATTTATAGTTATTTTCTTAAAGTACGAATCACTTAGCTTTCTAAATATGTTGAATGTACAAAGTACGTTATGTTACACTTACTGTTTTTTCTGATACTTAATGTTATGTAAAAATTGATGATTCCCAATTTTGAATTGATGCGTGTTTGTTCGTGAAAGAAGCCTAATACCGGAAAAGTACAATTACTAATACATTATCGTAGAAGCAAGTTTCTATATCTCAGAAGTCAAAATATATCACTGATACTTTTGTATTACTAATCATTGTTTTACAATTTACAACATTTTCAGGCAGCATTTGTTATATGTTGTAATGCTTGATTGATCTCTATCGTGAATATATAACACAGATATAATAAAATAATACTTAAGACGTAATAAATGTGAATATTAATTTACTGGATTTTTCTCTGAAATGTAGTTATTAGTTATCATATTTTATTCTACGAAGTTTTTAATTCAACTAGTAGCTTATACACGTGATTTAAAATTCTAAATAAGATACAAAGATTTGATTATTTCATTGATAACACTTATCATTAAATCATTTATCTTGTATCTTAGTTTTTGCTCGACATTACGGGTACTCGTAAAAAACTATGCAATAAATAACAACGGACACTGAAATGCAATAAAAATGAAAAAAAATACTAAAAAATATCATGTTCTACATTTATTCTATTATATTGTATTATATATTCACTAATGAACTTTGGCAAAAGTGTATTGGTGTCGTTACAATATACCAAAATTTAATGAGGTACTTTCCATATAGAATTTTTGAAGATGTTTGAAAAAAAACCACATGATGTGATATTTTATATTTATAAATCTAACTGAAATTAATGTAATGAACAATCGATTTCGTGAACCTTTTTTTGTGCAAAGATTCTAGCTATTTATATAGAAAAGTCTAACGAATGAAATGTTCGTCATCAAATATGTATTGAGTAATTAATTCTTATACATTTTTTACAATCATTGGAATCACTTTACATTTCAAAGTTATTTTTAAATGTAGACTATAGGAATCATAATTATATGTTTCTTTCATAATACTGAATTTTACTGATAATTAAGTCTTTTGTAGTCCTCATTAGTAAGTGGGATAAAAAAAATGAGTCGATCCTGTGGAAGCACTTAGCGAAAATCCTAGTAATTGCCTAACTGTCGTTAGAATTAAATGATTGTGCTATATTTACTTTCATAATTCTACTGTGTATGTGTTTATTTTAGAACCTTTCAATAAATTAATCCTGGTGATGTATTCTAGATATTGATAGTTTATCAGTGAAAGATTTATAAAGAATACAACGTCTATTTCGAAATTCATAACCAAGTTAATTGACTGATACCTTTACATTTCATTATTTCAACATTATAATAACATATTTACATCGTACTTTAAATTTTACGTAATAATTTTATTTTGTAGAGCGTTTTCAATATTAGTTCTAAATTTAAATCTAATACAATGTCAATATTATTCATTTGTTTTGGAATCTATTCATTACGTGATAAAACACTGAAATGTTAATGGTAACGTTCACATTTTAAATTCAAACGTTCTCGTTATACTTCATTATTTCTAAAATCAAGAAATTTATTTCGGTACTGCAAAGAATTTACGAGAATAATATATAAAATTTAGCAAATCGATAATTCTGCAATTCAATTAAATATGTGAATAAAATTACTAGTCTGATAATCATGATCTTTAAAATGATATTTAATTTTGTATTCTATTTTAGAAAGTAAAAAACACACGTTAATGGTATATTTAAGCATACTAGCGTTTATTTAACTCTGTAGTAATAATTAAATCAAATTAACGTACGAATCAATATCATAAGATAAGACCATTAAACAAAAGGAATATATAGTAGCCATTAACAGCGATGACATTCGTATAGCCGCTTCATTGAAAAAGAAAGTACAATAAAAATTTTTAAATGCATATCCCGACATAAACCATAATAACATAATTATTCAAAAAATAAATGCTGGAAAACAACTGTTACTTAAGGTTTCTTACATAAGTCGAAATTATAATTTTTATTACCTTATACTTTTCATTCTTACTTGGCTATCATATTTTCTAATTTATCCTGAATAATACTACTTTATGCTACGATAAAAGGTCTACGAAGGAAAATGAAATGCGCAAAATTTTTTTCCTAAGCCGACGCAAAATCTCGTTAATTGTATTTAACGTTACGCGCACCTCATAAAAAGTATCTTTAATGAACTCCGCTCCACGAACTAAAATACCGCGGGTACACATCGGTCGGCTACGCGTAAATTATAAATTCTGCCCATATATAAATTCTCTCATGACAATGAAAGTGAAATCCGCGGCGATTCCGAAACGGCGAAAGCCGCAATAAAATTACGCGCACTGCATCGATTCCCGGCAGATTTTCCATGAAAATGCTTATCTTGCACCCGCGCATTTTCCCGAACGGGTGAAACGTCCGAGAAGAAAGAGAAACTCCCGCGGCTCGAAGGCGGTCACTTGAGTCCACGCGGGTGGCGTTCGCCGACCTCCCCTCCGCCGATCCCCGCGCACTCCCACTCGGAACCGTTGCATAATTAAGCAATTACCATCGGAATGGGGCGTCTCCCGAGGAGCGCGCGGACGATTTGCATTCGCGCTCGTACGGGGCTTGCGCAAAGAGCGGAGACGACCGGAAGTGCATCTCTCGGTACTCGGGCGCTATCGCTCTGTATTCGCGAGCCTCTGTCCACTTATTCGGGTCTCGAGTGGCCTGTTCGCCGAAGGTAACTGCAGCCTCGGGCGCCGACGGGGGAGACTCGAGCCGAGTTCTTATCCGGTGAGTCCGTAGAAAGTTCCGATGAGAAAAACAAAGACCTGTCTATTTTATCCTGCTTCTTTCTCCGGCTTCTGGCGATCGTGCTGCGTGATTTCGCTTGTTAACGCTTTAGTTTGGGAGCGTCGGATTTTTTGAAACTTTGCTGCGGACAAGGAGGTTCGGAAGTGAAATTCGGTTACTGGCTGCAGTCGAGGGTAGCTGTATTCGCGTTGCTATTTATTAAATAATTCTATTAAATAATTCCTGTCGCCTTGGGGTAATATCGCACGCAGTTGAGGTAATTTTAACGCTTTATACGTGACGGCGCGGAGACTTTTGAAAATTCCGTGTGCGACCGCACATTCTTATTTGCAATCGTTACGTCTAAATATGCATCATGCTTATTATTATTGATACAGCTTCCTTCGTATTTGTAACTCATGAATTATGAGCAGCAAATCGTATAAGGAGAGCTCGCATTTAATCGAATAAAATTTATTTTTCATGCTTATTCAATGCTAAAGAATGCATTTGTAATGCGAGTAATTTCCATGCGTTGCAAAAGTACGTTTGATTTGACTATCGTCAAAAGACATTGCACACTTTTGTGTTTCTATCACTGATAGCCACAATACAGCTAAGATTTTCGTCTTTGACGCCCCAGTCTCGTCATATTCCATACAAAGTCCTCCCCTCTGCCACTCGTCCCTCCTCCACCGCTAAAAGATCCTTCGTTGAACACGATTCACCCCAGATCCTTACGCGAAAATCCTGATGCAATTACTGATCGTTCACGTCTCGCTCTTTCAGATTCGTTGGAACCTCCGTAGCGGTGCAGGATGAATTCGCGAATAGCTTTGCATCCCTGAAGCGGAATACCGGAAGAGTCCGAGTGCAGCTCCGGGCGAAATTCAGCCGAATATCCGGAGAGCCTCGCGATAAGAGCCTCGGGAGAAGAGCGACGCGATAAGAGAGCACTTCGCGCGGCAAGGAGAGGGTGGGAGGAGCGGCGGTGGGGATGCGGATCGCCGATTAATGACACGCCGTCCCGCCGCGCTCCTCGGCGATGAGCGCCCAAGTCGTCAATAGCGAGTTCGCGCTCGCCGTAGTCGCAACGAGCGCCTTCGTCTAGTCGCACCGGGGTGAGAGATAAACGAGGCCTGGACATGGCTCGTCGCTCGTCGTAACCACCGACGCAATAACGCGAGAGATGAAGTCGATGGGCGACGTGGTGGCCGAGCCTCCGGCCAAGGACGCCGAGGTCGGCGTCGTACGCCGCGGCAGCGTCGACTCCGTCGACGGACCCACCTCCGTGACTTCCAGCGGACACTCAGCCGAGCTCGGCACCAGGACGCTGCGCTCCCTTAAGCGTGGCCTCGGCAGACTCTGGCGCAGGCACCGGGGCAACGCCTCCATCACCGAGTACGACCCGTCCTACAAGGTCGCCTACCTCGGAAACGTACTCACCGGCTGGGCAAAAGGTAAGTTAAGCAAAGCCGCACGTTGATAATCGTCGGATACGCGATGCGTTGTCGTTCATTTCGGATTCATATTCTGCGCTTGGATTGTGACATCTGTTGCGTCGTAAGTGTGGCTAATGAGAAGCATAAAATCAGCGAGACGGGTACACGCGCGACGTCTGATCGTTAGATATTTCTTGTCGGGAGCCAAAGTAAATCTAAACATGTGATCCAATGCCTAGATTGACAATCTTTTTGTGTACTGACTCTCAAGCATTTCTTACGTGCATTACATTAGATGGTATTTTTCATTTTTCGTTAATAAATCACGTCCTCCGCTTGAGATTTAATATTCAGACTCACTCGATGAATCGTCGGGCAATCGTATGTAAATTATCGGTGGAGGAAATGATTTGTCAACTTTCCAAATAATTTTTCGAAAATATACACGTGACTTGTTTGAAACGGTAGTCAGAGAATGTTTGATAAATGATGAGAAATGAAAGCGACTTTCTAAAAAAAATTTTTTTGTAAGGTGGAAAATATTTATGGCATTGAAGACTCCTAACTAATATTGGTGAGGTATCTTCTTAGAACGATAAGTAATATTTATTATGTGCGAATACAGTCAGTTAATATTTTTAATTATTTACTCGTTGCGTGATTACGCGCGCGCATTTATATTATACACAGAGTATGAAAAATAATTTCTAAATTACTTGATATTAAAATGGTTTTTATCGTAATTTAATTTAATTTATTGAGATGTTATTGAAGATTTAACTTAACTCTAACGAAGGAACTTTTTCAGTGTTTCGTTTGGCTTGAGAATCTTTTGTGGTTATCTCGATTACTTCTGCCTCTTCGTTGAGTACTGATAAAAAATATATTGATTAAAGTATGAATTCACTTTTATTTGATGTTATTATTATTATTATTATTTCAGTGACAAAATTTCAATTTCAAGCATTTCTCCTTGTTTATTCCCTTCGACTAATTGAATGTTCGAATGAAATATTATTCAGCTAATTGTATTAAGTGAATGTAAGCGTATTTTGATAAACATTTAAAGGAGAAAAAGGTTTCACCACCGAGGCTTAATCGCCGATGCGAGAACGAATATTTTTTTTCCTTGAAAGATATATTCTTTGGATTGAAAGTAAATGTAATGATACTGTAAGTTTTTTTATATTAAGACAACAACTTTTTCGATCGATTGCCTTACAAGTGAAAATGATATTTCCTATGATTTTCTTAACGAGTATTGCGAAACAAACAAGATATTCTTTCGCTGTCCTTAAAAAGGCTTCTTCGGATAAGAGAAATGTCGTTTTAAATACAATGCAAGGACAATTCACCATAATCAAGAAGCATCTACGTAGTTTCGTGAAAATTGCGATTTATTAATTTTTTACTCTATTCTTACATTCACCTATATTACATCTTATAGACGGCTCTTAATTGAAGTTATTTGCACGATAAATTAAGAAAAAAATCACTCTCGATGCACGTAATAATTCATGACTTTCTTTGTTTAGTTTTCGGCTTAAATTCATTTAAATTGAATTGAGGCCTCAATAAAAGAGAATCCGTCTGCGATTTATGATTAACTGCGGTCTGAGTTTCATCTTCGGAACTAGTCGAAGGCGCCTCAGTAGTTGCAGCTACAGAAACGCCTACTCTTCTGTTTTTAGTTGTTGTTTCACGATGATCGGATGCTGCTGATAAAATTTCACTTTAAATATAAATTGCGACACTCACTCGTATTTTCATTGTTGTTCAACAACATTGCATTCAAACCAATAACTATCTTTTTTAATTATTAGATATTCATATCGCGATATGATTTGTAAATTATCTGCAATTTCAGATGCTTCGATTGGAAATATACCTTAAAAATATACTACACTTAATTTTAAATAACACGAATGCTTGTACACAGTTAGAAATTGTTATGGGCGTTATCTGTTTAAAATGAATAACAGGCACGTGCCTGTTATTTTAATAAGCATTTGTCTGTTAAATACGCGGTATATGCAGTTAATCTCTTGTACTATCGATAGACATTCGCTTGTTAAATTGAAAATTTTGAAAAAAATTTCCTGCGAATTTGAAAATTATGCTTATTATTTTTCAATTGTCAATTTTACATTGAATAAATTACAGATTTATTTGAAACGAAGCAATATGTGCATCAAATCACGCCGTATATTATGCTTAATAACTGATTTCATTTTCACTTCTTAGTCCAAATTTTCGTGAATTACTTATTATTACCGAGGCATTACTTATTTCTTACGCTACAGTTTTCATTACAATGTGATGAAAAAATACAAATTGTAATGAGCATTATTTAATATCTTTTATTCGCAATAACAAGGATGTAAGACTTACTAGGCTCGGCTGAAGCATAATGACAAGCTATAAGCAGAACAGAAAATATCAAAAAAACAAAGGACTTGGAAGAAACCATGTTCTCGATGAAAAATGGTATTTATACGGATGGCTTATGTTGAAAGAGTGGATTAAAACTGATGATATCCCATGATCAAGCAACATCTTATACACGAAAATGTTATGCTTTGGTGAATACTTCAAATATTCAAACACATACTCCTACCTTGTCATTATTCTAATTTTTCTTACAGTTCATGAATTTTCTCACAGTTATAATCACATTTGAATTTGCTTTAAGATAAGTCAACTTTTTAAGAAAGTGATGTATCATTGAATATCATGATCAACTTCGTACTGACTCCAGCTGAGCAGCGAACTACTTTACATTTTTTAACACTAATTTTCGTAAGCAGACTTCTTATAAATTTCTATTCTTTCATTTTTCTAAATATTTCTAGGTATTTTCTTTTCGTTTACTGCTTGTTTCATAATAACAAACAATAACAATAACGATAACGATAACCACAACAAAAACAACAACAACAACAACAACAACAATAATAATAATAATATCATCAATCGATATTACATTTGAAACGCACTTTTAAATTATATAAACATTGTTATATTGTTAGATAACAGATTTTTAAAGTTACTCAATCATTCGATTGCCTTTTAAATTATCAGCATATTTAATAAATAAAAGAAAATAATTTTTATCTCGATATTACTATTTAGAACTTGTTTTCGACGTTTAAACTTTTTGTTATTCAAATATGCACGTGTTTGACTTCTTATTGATCGAATTCGTATCAATTATTGCATCATATAAAAATAATTTGTTTTTAATTTTTAAGTCTTCAAAAGCTAAGTATAATTCGAATATGGTAGCTACTATTCTTAAAATAGCTATTAAATAACGATTAATGTTATATTCGAAATACATCACACGCGCGCACGCACGCACGCACGCACGCACGCACACACTGTAGTAGTACGTATTATTCGAAATTTCAGTGAATTTTATAATCTTTAATTACGCACATCTATGAATCTCCGAAAAAATTACTCAATATTATTTATCTATAATCGCTTATAACCGAATCTAGATAAGAGTTTTCTGAATGTAATTACTAATTTCATTAGCATTGATCCGCGATTATCTCAGATATAAAACTTTACTCAATTTCCATGTATCATAAGGATTTCAGCTTCGTCATACGAATTACCATTTTTTTGTACATTTTCTTTTAAATAAGATTTTTGTTCGCGAACCGTAACTTACTTGTATACATGCGCGGCAATACATTACTAAAATCATTTCCAAACCTTTCAGGGAACCCTTTCAACAATCAACGAAGTATATACTCTCTTACGCATTCAATCATTAAATCGACCTACAAGTGTATTTACCACACGCGCAGTGATACGATTCGGCTCGCATGATTTGCGTACTGAGAAAAAGGTTTTGACGAATTGTATTCTCGATTACTCTTACTTAAGATTTATTAATTTATTGATTATTAATTTACAATATTTTAATTTTTGAATAGTGAGTATTTTATTAAGTGCTGCGTTTTGCCGTACGCAATAGTTAAGTACTTTGGTATTTAAGCGATCGTTATGAAATCAGTACTTAAAAAAACAAATTATTTACGTTATGAAATTATTTGTTCTCTGTGAAGGTTTTAAAGGCTTCAATAAATTCTCATTCTGATTATTCTACGACAAGAAAGTGACTAATACATTAGACCTTATTATCAGTTGATTTATGTATTTGTAGGTTATCAGACCAGTTTTCTTCTATTAAAAATGATAATAATATACAAAAATAATATCTGAAAATTGTTTATGAAATAAGTGACGATTAGTCATATAGTTTAAAGTAATTTCAAAATCAATTACTGAATAAATAGTGTGCGCGCGCGCGCGCGCGTTTAATGTAATTAACACAATGTGCGTTCATTTATGCACATATGCATTTATTAGGATTTTTATTAAACGAACTAAATTGAACAACGATAATGAAGAAATTGTTTCGTGACAATGGATTCATACATCCAGAAATATGAGTATGCAGGTAATATCAACACTTTTATTTCCAAAAAATGCACTAAACAACCCTACAAAACAGAACCAGGCTAAAATAATCGTTGGATTCGAATGTAAATTTTCTTCTCTGAAGTCAATTCGAATGTAATCGAAGAAACAAGTGGATATCGGTAAAAGTATCACCATATCAATGTAGTTAAGATAAAATTTAAAATAAATAACACGATTCGACTTCTTAAAAACCACAGTATATTAAAGCTTAAATTATTATTAGATTATTTTGTGTACATAACAGTGCCTTCCGAAGTAATAAAAATAAAGAAACCGAAATATTACCTGGGGGAAAAAAGTCTTGTATCCTTATTTCGTTGGACGCCACGCGTAAAAACAAATTTGTTTGCTAATGCCACAAAATTGGCCACAAAGTCGTCCCTACTCTAGCGCTTGATAAAGCGACAAAATTACGCTGCGCCAGAAGTTGTACTCAGCACCAGGATTGCTCGACGTCATCTATGGAGACGCGAACCGACGGCAGGGAAAAGACGCGAGAAACCTCGCTATCGTGTAAAGCGCGCTTAAACATTATTACACAGTAAAAAAGGAAAAAGGAAAATCGATTTCCCACGCACGTGCGAGCGCACGAAACGCTGGCTGCCATAACAATTGGCGTAATGGCAACGATAATGGCACGCTGATAATCAATCACGCAGCGATGCGCACGTATTCGAGACGCGCGATAAATTTCCCTCGGCCGGTGCATTGCGGAAGTGCGCGGCGCGATTGTTGAAGCTGCGGAATTGCACGAGGGGCATCGGTGCACGTATGTGTGCCGTTAAAAGTTTCAATGTGTCACCAGCGCCTCTGGATTTTTGCATTATTCTCTATTTGTCGTCTCCGTGGTCGCTGTTCGCTGATCTTCCTCTTTTATTAAGGACAATGTTGTATTGTTTTGTCGGAAAAGTGAAAGTATTTAAAAATGCCGGTAATTTACTTGGTTTACGTGTACTTTTTCAGAGTTTTGTAAAGTTACGGCTGGAAGTTAACGTCGTTGTCGTATTTATAGACCATTAGGTATGTATTCTCCGGAAAAAGAAATGATTGTTTTACTTTGTTTTCATTGACGAAGAATTCCGTCGTAGTAAGCTAAACTTAATATTCTCCGACATTACTCCACAACTTTTCTTTTTGTAATTAAGGTGGTCATATAAAGACTTATGTACTTGGAATATTAAAGGAAAGTTAAAAGATATTACGTTAACATGAGAGTCAGAATTTTGTCAATTATTACAATTATAAACACTTATATCTTTGTCGCAATAAATGATTACATTTCTCTCGATGCAACCTACCGAATTAGGCACTTTCAAATCAACAATATAGTATTCTATAGTATTGTCGATCACATGGGCAAACATTTTGAAAAATCGTTGTTATTGTTAAATTCGCTGCTTCGGAAACAATCCGATACTAACTTTTTTGAGTTACGCATTTCGTTTATTGCGCATTTGTTATTTAGAATTAATTTTAATCGATGGATTTTATCCCGGTTATGTGTAAAAACAATTTACATACTCGCATGCAAAGGAATTTCTACGAAATTAATGCAAATAAATGAAAGTACGAATACGTATATATATATTTAACATTCTTTATAGTTTCCAAATATATATAAATAACGTTATCGATCACTTCAATGGTTTCAATTTTCTGTTAAAGTGCAATTATTCTCTTTGCTCTGTATAGCAATGTCGGTAATATCATCGCAAAAGCAGTAAAAGTAAAATTAGTTGCCATCTTTTCGTAATAAGAATTTAATGTAATTAGACTTAACGATACATTTCGTGCACTAGAATGTTCGGCATCGAGTACGTAAAATTATATATTTATAAATGTGGCTAAAAAATTTGTCAAAGATGGAATAACATAAATAATTTAACTTGTTGTTATTATTAAAATTATTAAATTTCTTTGTTTAATTTACAACTAAGCTAAACTCACGAGTAATTAGATTTCATTTAAACAAACTATTTATATTATTGATGCCTACGAGAAACGACGATGTAAAAGAAATAATAAAATAAGTCAGAAATATTATTTTAAACTATTTAATTGATAAAAAGAGACTTCACTTTTAATGCCCTTATTCATAAAGAAATATTCGCAAATACGAACTGAGGGTTTAGCAGCAACGATTTGCAAAATTAATAATTATACGATGTTTCGAAAATTGTCCTATTAAGGAAAAGAATTATAAGATGTAGAGGGATTTCAATCTTACAGTACAAGTGTGAGTTCATTAGGTTAATCGTGCAATTAAAAGTACTTATATTTTGCAAAGGCTTCGGAAGTCGCTCATTTTTATGCAAGTGTTTGTGTTCTTACTGCACTCCGACACGATGAAATTAAGTGGGTATACAGAAGCGAATGCTTTTGCACCTGAATTAAATTATCAAACAGTAATTACGTTTTGCATTAATAGACAAGCTTTGTACCTTAAGTATTGTAAGAATGCAGAAAAGTAATTAAAATGCAATTCGCATCCTAAAAGAAGCTCAGAGGCATCGCTTGTGTACATTGGAAAATAACGAATTGCAAATTACACCAATAAACGATGACTTTTCTAAGTCTTAAACCGTAAAAGAGAATATTTCCAGTTAGCTTACGTGCCGCATTGTAAGCGTCAGGTTTCCGCTGTAAAAACCTAAGGCAGCATAAAACGGCGTTGGCGTTTGAAGGATCGACGTAATTTCTTTAAATCGCGCTAAGACAAGCCTATCTCCAAGGCTTCGGGTCTTTACCCGCGAACTTTTGAAGAACAAAGGACAGTTCGTTATCGGGGCGATCCCCTAGGCTGAGTGACAAGACAAAACGCCCTTTTCCCTTCCCACCGACGCCCTCCGAGGCGTTAACGTCGCGGGAAAATTTTTGCCGCCGCGCTCAGACGGAGATGCGGCGCACCAGCGTGACCTCCGCAAGCCGTTTTCCGCGCTCCAGTAGCGGACGCATAACGCGGAAATGAAGCGAAATTTTTATAATTACGCTGGCAGGTCGGGATTATCCCCTTAACTGGACCCAGAGATACGGGCGACTCCCCCAAGTTCGTCGACAGTTCTCGATTGACGACGATTTTTCGCCGAGCGCCCAGCGAGAAGCCCATGCTTTCATTTTAATTTAAATTCTCGGCCGCTGATAAGGATAAATGATTGGCGCGAACTTCTGGGAAATCGCCCACGGGAAAAATTGTTGGAAAAACTTGTTTTTCGAGTTACTCGACTGATCGCGATTAAGGCACGCGCGCGACTGCGGGCCTTAACGCGTCCTCGATAAGTACTCTGGATAAATAAGTTGAAAACTCTCTGGGTACTATATATTTGTGAATAAATTTAATTTAATTGAGTTAGGAGATGTGTAATTTGAGCCGAGCCATCGCGAATGTCAAAGCAGTTTTTCAACAAATCGGTATGACTTCTCGAAAAGAAAAACATATTCGCTTAAATTTGAACATGTTGAGATACCGATAGTCATCGTCTTGCGAGTATATTGTACCGCTCATTAAATTGAAAACGCTAAACGATTTATCTAAACGATGTTTACCCACTATACTATAAATTAAGGTCATTCCGGGAGTTTTTTCGCAGGCCGATTTCCATCAGCGAAATAAAAAGCGGTTTTGAATCGAAGCGCGGCTTCGCGTACATAAGCGCGAGCCGGCGTAAGTCTTTTTTCAAACGGAAATACTGTTACTCGGAAAAAATTGCATTCTAATCACACACGATCGCCGAGTGCGATCGCAACGAAACAGCCCGACACGCGTTCACACGTGCACGTACAGCTATTAAGTCGTGTACCGATCCATGCTCAAACTCATCTAGATGTTCAACCGTGGACTCCGAAAAATCGCTGTCACGGCGCTATATTATTACGTGTCGCGATGTGACAAGAAGAGCAAAAAAGTTTCACCAATTAAACGAAGAAATCGTGCGAACTGAAAAGCGTTTCCTTATCTCTTTCTTTCTCTGAGCAGCCGTCAGAGGTTCGAGCGATGGAAATGGGCCGACGTCTCGTTACTCGCTCAAGGCCCATTATCTTTCTCTCTCTCTCTCTCTCTCTCTCTCTCTCTCTCTCTCTTCCCCTTTGCTTGCAAAAGGTGCTAACCTCCGACGTGGAATAATGCAGTTGCGCACACATATTTTAGTTGATTCTGTGGAAAAACCAATCCTCCGATACGAGAAAAGTAGTTGTTGAATAGAGTGCACGAGGCTGAGCGGCAGGGGGGAGGGGAGACAGAGCGAGAAAGAGAGAGAAAGAGGAGTACGTTGACCGGACATACAGCTGGAGGGGTCATTTTCGAAGAGTGCAGGAGGGAAGCAGGGAACCTCGCTACTTTCTCCACATACCACCGCTGCAACGCGAGCCGCGACTCAAGTCTGTGCAAGCGAATCAGTTATATACGGTCATCGGAATCGCGAGCCGCATTAGCTTACACTTAAAGAAAATGCATCTAGAACTGAACATTTTTAATGAATTTTCAAGCGTGAGCAAGAGGATTAATGTCAATTCCTTGCGAGAATTCAACTTTGGACCATTGTAGCCAATTCCTTGCATCGTCAACATTTAAACATATTACAAGTTCCACAGAGTTTCCGAGAAAGTCATCTTTTCAATTAGGATTCAAGTTATGACTCTTTGCGTTTGAAATATATGAAAGAGCCTCGTATATAAATGTATGTCTGTGTAATAATAGATTTTTCAATTTATTGGTCTTTTATTGAATATTTATCCAAAATAATAAACAAAATTCCTTTGATAATTTTACGCGATTTAATTAAAGGATTCGTATTATTTTCTCTTTGCAATCAATGTAAACAACGTTTGAACAACCAAGAGTACAGTTCGTGAAAGGTATCGGAGGTACTAAAGCGTCAACTAATTTTCTTTCGTTACACGAATATCGCGATTGATAAATAAAATATTAACGATTTTTCGAATATTTCATAAAAACGTAAATGTTTCATATTTAGGTTATAACGCTTGTAAACTTATAACTGTTTTTTATTACGTCTCGTTTTATTAAAAGAAATGTAGATAAGTAATGATGAAATACACGTATCGGCAAAAACTGATTTTGAAAATAATTTCGGTTTTCGGTGATGATATTCGTTGTATTTATGCGTTTCTTTTTGCGCTACGTGTTCCAAATATTTACAAATAAATACTACTAATGGATTAAAAAATAAAATCTCAAAGGTTACATAAAAGAAACTTACTCTCTCTCTCTCTCTCTCTCTCTCGTAATTAATAAATGTAATGATTATTTATCTTAAAATTAGTTGAATAACTGATTATAAATGTATGTACTTCGGTAATGATCAATAAAATGATTCCAAATACATGGAAGACGACAATTTAGATAAAGTATATAACTGATTGTATACTTTATGCATTGTTGATTAGTAGCAAATTAAAATGTTCGAAATGAATATTTAAAATTCGAACATTACAAGAAATATATTTATCTTCTTCTGTAAGTAATAATATTGAAATTTAAAGTGAATTTTTTCATCGTTCAAACTAACTTTAATTTCTTAATGAAGTGAATTATGCATTAATTGAAATGATTTATTAAAGTCAAGATTACAAATACTCAGGTGGATAAATTTCAAAATAAAAGAATTTAAAATATATATAAAATAAAAGCAATGAATAATCAATCAAAAATATCGTAGAAAGTTGTTAAATATAAGCGATTAATAATGAGATTTCATCAGTTTTATTATTAGTTATGCCAAGTTAATTATAGGTTTATTAAGATTTATGCTAAGTTTTCTTTTCTTTTAATGTTTGAATAATTGAATTGAGAGATACACATGCACAATATATTCACTATTACAAGCACTCTCTTCGTACACCGGCGTTTTCATTAAATTGCTTATATTAATATAAAAACAATTTTTCTTCTTCAAAATAATAAATGTAAACACCTTTGAAAATATTTACATTGAATAAAGATGCCTTGACTTCTCTTAGATGTCGTTCAGTTGACTTTGCCTGTATTCTTCCGATAGATATCGTATTATCTACGTTGTTATGATTAATTTATATTTTTATTTAGTCACAAATAAGTGATCATCGCGAGTAACCATCGGATACTTCGTTTAGATCAGATTTTGTCGTTATAAACATTCACATTAAGAAAATAAGATTTATGTGAAACAATAAGCAATGTACACGACTTAACCATTGAATTTTTATGTAAAGATTAAATTTATAATGAAGTTAGAACCGATAGTTAAAGAAAAAGTTATGTATTACGCATTAACTACCTTGGGATTTTACTTTAAATCTAGAAACTTTTTGATGACTCTTTAAAATGCGAAGTAAAATTATAGTGTCGTTATAAATGTCGCAGTGTAAAATTCAAAATTTCATATTGCGCTAAAAACTCAGAATAATTTACCAAAAAGTGCTTTTAATTAGGTACAAATTAAGAATTCAAAGAATCTATATTTCGTTCGAAACTCTTGATCGTTCAATACGAATGCTTGTGTCTAAAACAAAACCATCTAAGGTTATTGCACGACGAAAATATACAGTAATAATTCAAAATCAATAACGTTACGCAAGAAAATACTCCTCCCCTCCAAAGGAAAAAAGATAATTTCCCAGTGTAAACGAGTTTGATTCCATTCTTATCAATCAGATGAAAGCTTGTAATGCACTCCAACGACCAAGTGGCAACAACTTTCGTTGCCTCGCAATTTGTACATAATCTATCGACAACTTCCTTAGTCCATTAGCAGCAGCTATCATTGTTTTATTATTAATTACTCGGATCAATGCTTTGATTTCTATTTATCGCCACAGTCCTCCACAATTGTAGACGCTTTAGTGGTAGGGATAAGTTCGCGACTCGAGTTAAGCCTCTTAACTGTGTCGCGTTCATTTGCGCAAACAAATGTTTTTTGAACCAATGAAAATTGAGATCATCCGTTGAAGATCGATTGTGCGCGTTTTATCCTCATGCCTATAGATTAATTCGCGTTATTTACCGGTAGATAATGAAATACGTTCGGGCTTCGTTGATAACGAAATGCCACTTAATGCTTTTTGTAAATTTTTTGTTTATAAACGTTCTGCGAAAGATGCGCTTCCAATGCCCTGAAATACAATTTACAACGACAGCTAATCTACTTGGATTATCTTGCAGGCTGATTCGTGGGCTTGAATTTGAAAGATGATAATAATAAAAAATTATGATTTAGTATAACGTACTTTATGACTGCTTTGTAATAACAACAAAATCATTCACTCAGTAATGACAACACTTTAATTTCTCTAGAGTGCATAAATACTCGAATGAAAGATTTTTGATTATATTCTCTTCTTAAAGGTTGACCTACTTGTCAATCAAAAGTGGTAAATTGATCGCATTAACAGTTTTTTCCCCGAATACCTCCTTCCCCGAAGGAGGTATAAAATTAAAAGGTATAAAAGTTTTTTGCGAGTACACGGGATCGAGCAAATTCACTTAGATTTCACTGCACTCGACATGACAATGGGATAAAAAAGACAAAACTTAACGAGTGCGCCATAAGTTCTGTGCGAGCGAGTAGCGGCTCCTTGGCAGTCCATCGTCTCTTTAGGCCGATTAACGTCGTCATTAAACATAAAAAGGAGCCCCTCACGAGCCCCTCACGAGCCCCTCACGAGCCCCTCACGAGCGAAAGTCGTCCACACTCGTGTGCGCGTATCGATTCAGCGAACTGCGGCTCATTTTCGAGAAGAACGTCAGCCTACATTCGACGGCGAATCGACCAGTGGACGCCTATCGACGCCAATCGACGCCGATCGACGCCGATCGACTTTCAACGGGAGAAATACCGGTGCTTCGAGCCCCGTCGATGCTTCTTGTTCCTGCGCTACTCTCGTGGGTACGAAAAGCGTGAAACCATATCTGGACATGCGTACGTACATACCGTTTATTCGATTTGGCGATCGTGTCCGTTGCGGTGAGCTCGACGTTATTCGGAAGTCGGTGCGCGGGGCGGGGAAGGGGGAGGGGAAGAAATTGGATGGACAAATCGATCAATACGTGAGTCTCTTATAAAGATTTGGGACACGACACTCTTTTAATGCTTCGTGCTTGATACAGCGAGCGCAGACTATTCGTAGGAATGTTTCTTCGAAACCCAATTATGGAAAATTCTACTATTATTAGGAGTAAAGTACTTTAGTGAGACCTTGGTATGTTTTTGCTGGCTCGATCGGAAATTGTTGAAGCATTGATTTCATATTAAAAGTACCTCGTCCTCGCTGGTTATAACGTATTTTCTGTCGGCCTAAGAAATACTATACAAGGTTACGTATATACGTGCATAAACTTGAACTAGATAATCTATTCAATATATCATTTGTTAATTGCGGTAATCTTTAGATTTAAATATTTAAATCTCCAAAATTTTCAATGTTGTTGGTGATTCATTTTTTAATTAGAAGAAAGTTCGAATTATTTAAGCGCAGAAAGACAGAGGGAAAGTAAATAATAATCCCGAGTCGACAACTTGGTAGGTTAAAACAATATTAAATGCCGACCTTAAAGCGACACTTAAATAAGCACCAAAAAAATTTGACACTGCAGTTTCCTGAACTTCTGTGTTTGATTTATCTCGAAGATTTTTCACGGAATGCCTATTTATTTTAAAATATCTCCTTTATGACTAGAAATAAAAGAGCTGCTACTTGAGTAATGAAACAACGATTAAACGAACCGAGAGGAGTGATACCTCTTTTTATTTAAAGCACATAAATTATTTTGTAGAAATCCTTAGGGTGTCAACTACCGAGTCACTCTTTATTAGCACGATACTTCTAAAGCGACGTATTTTTGTTTGTGTATACGTATCATTTCTTAAATTCGTGAAGTGAATTTTTTTATCGAAAGAACTTTCCGAACTTATAATCGATTGTGCATTTTAAAAGTTCTGAGAGGTCTTATAAAGAAAATTGATGTTGCTCGATGCAGTCGTAGGAATTATTTCACCGCTTCGAAAGCAAGTATAATATTACAAATATAATATTACAGAAATGATTCACTACTATTTATGACGGTCTTTTGAATATTTATTCACAAAAGTCAGTAATTAATTTGTCAAAAACGATGGAATTTTTGAAGAAGATAATCCGAGATTCGGCGTTAGAAAAATCAGATGCGCATAGAACGAATGTTCCAGGTCATAATTCTGAATTATGTGAAAATAACATATATTATTAATGATTAACGTATTTTCTCACGGATATGCAATACAGTAATTAAACATTTTTTAAGCTTTATATTTATGTCCTGCATGTCTTCGATGTTGCATTTCACGACAAGAACAAAAATAACTTTTATCCTTTTTAAATGTTCAAATGTTGTCGAATAAGCAATGTAAGCGCCTTATCAGATGTTACTAAACGAATGAGTATTTCTATAGAGAAGAAGAACCGCCACGTGTACGACAATCCTATCAATAAATGTCATTTATACGAGGATCGATGCCGAATACAAAAATAGCTCCCACGATTCAGGTGATCCACCGAAGCACGTTCAAATGTCTCCCGATAACGAAAGCATGGAATCATCTCGCCTCTTCCGAAACGACCTCTTGATTTATTATTCCAACCGCGAGCCACTTTGCTCCACGACTATAACGCGCGATGAAAACAACGAGCTGGTGAATCCCCGCGAGTACTTTCCCCACGCGTTCACCTCCCCTTTGATTCATCCTAGGCCGACCAATCGATTTCGCCCCTCTTCTTTTTACATTTTTCATCCCTCCAGGGGACGATCGCCTTGATCGTTTTCTAGGGATCGGAACGCGCCTCGGAGACGATGATCTCGCGGCGACATGACGCGAACCTTTGTTACGAGTGTTCGGAATATTGCCGCGCACTCCATTATATCACTCGCTGGTATATACATGACGCGTTCGCACCGATATAATCTCGGTGAGCAGCGATGACGAGTATAGTTATTTCGGTGGGCACTCGCTCGACGCTTTCTTCGCCGTTGGAAAGCACCTGCTACGACTCTCTCTCTCTCTCTCTCTCTCTCTCTCTCTCTTCCTCTCGGTGAGAATTTGAAGGTCTACATTTCTGTCGACGCGTGCTTCGCTTTTTATTTTCCCTTCTCTGATTCTTATCGATGTAGTCTAACAAAAAGTAAATCAAAGCTCTAGCGTCTAACAATGTGTTCTAAATTTAAGGGTTGCGATAAAAATACGTATCTCCTGGAGCATCTTCGTTGTCTTTTATTATCTCGGACAGGGATTTAAGGCCACGAGGTTTTTCATTCGAGTTAGAAAAGCGTTAATAAGTTCCTTTAAAAACATCTTTACTGTTTATTTTAATTAACGGTAAAGGTTAATAAGAAAAACATAATAATTTTTATTTAAATGGTGCAAATAAGTAAGACCAAGGAAAATCCCGTTACCGGCATTTATTCATTTATTCGCTTAACATTACATCGATCGCTACCAGTCGTTTCTTTAATAAAAATATCATTTAATTGAAATAAATACCGAATTACCCTATAACGTTAGTACTTAAATGAAATTTTACAATAAAGGTCATTTACGCGTACATCGAACTTGAATTCTAAACAGACACGTTTAGAGAATAGAGCGAAATTGATGAGAAGTTTGGATAAGTAACAATTGATGTAAGAAAATAAGCATCAAATTCTGCAGGTACTATATTAAATATGCATCGAGTATTAATACACCGATCGAGTGCGTGAAAGGTTTAAGAATCAAGCGCTTTAACGTATCTCACGGCCTTCGGGGTGAATTTTTTTTTTAAGTTTTTGTCCCCAAAGCTCAATCGGGGCGAGCTCACTTTCACAAAATTCCAGATAATTCCAGACCTGGCCATCGACTTCCAATCCAGTCCCTCGAGAAACGTGTTTCAAGGGTACAATGACAACGAGGTACTCGTGCATTAGAGGCCGTACACCCTCCTCCTCTTCACGCCTATCGTCTTTGTTCTCCAAACGGTCGTCCCTCTGTTCGCCAGGCGCACGCGCCATCGTTTCAAATTAGAGTCAATTAATGCACGCGCGTTTGTCGCCCAATTTGCTGGAACGCGCGGGCATACGTTGAGAGGCGCCTTGTCGGTCACTGGGTTATTGGCGCGGGCGCTCCACGTGCCTCCCCTCTACCCTCCCCGCCCAGCGCAAACTCTTTTTGCGCCCCCCTTTTAGGCCGCAGGTCTCTTGCCTCTCGACTTCAAATGCCTCGAATCGAGCGCAAATTCGGGCGAATCAGTCCCTCGGGAGGAGTCTGGTGAAGTTACCACGTGCGTTGGTGAGGATCGATGAGACGCTTAGCAAATTAACGGGAGGTAAACTACTACTTCAAATAACTAATGGATTTTCAGAAATATTCGTTATTTGGCTGTGAATGTTGGTGTAGGATATCATAATCACAAGAGAAGCGGATACGAATGTTCTTTTATAAAGAAGTGTCGCGCCAGTTGTTATAATCCAGTTTAGATAACTAATTCGTAATTAACGCTGACTGCCCGAATTGGATAGGATTTGGAATAGGGTTCCATTCGCTTAAAAACAAACTCAAATCCAAGAATTATTGAATTATTTAATTTTAATTTCAGGAATTATTCGTAGTTGGAATAACTTCTTATTTATAACGAAGCTTAATGGGTAACTTGTTTTCTGCGCGCGTCTTAGATTCTACTCTGGTTTGAAATGTATAAGAATACGCAAAGTGACTGGAATATTAAATTTACTCCGGCAAACATTCGCGTCGACGATAATTCGCTTTGCTACACTTTGTCGTAAAATCCTTTTGTTTGAAAAAAGTACTTGCATTTCTTAGATTAATGAAAAATCTTATAGACTAGTCTAAGGCGTAAAATTTATTTGTAAGTTAAAAGAGAAAAAGCTTACATTCGTTGCTTTTCATGTTACTTATTTGTAAAAGATATTTAGCTGGAATATCTTTGGCGTTGTCAATAATACGTGCTTCAAACTACTGGTTATCGAGTTGTGGTGATCGAGTTGATAATTAAATTACTGACTCTGGCTCGCTAAAAATTGAAGAATTACATTACGCTATACTGGCTAAGGACGAATTCGATAGTTCGCTTTTAATCTCGTGCGATATTACCCGTAAATTCGTTCGTTTCATTGGCCACGACTTGGATAATTTTATATGCTGTAAAACCTATTGGATCTCGAATTTTCTTAAACTTACAAACGTATAAAAAACACTATAAGTGAGGCTTGTATAGCTCGGACAGCAGTCACTAATGCAGCAAAAACCTTGTGAAAACAATAACCCAGCCCAATTAACTGCAAATTTAATTAAATAAGCCATCAGAAAAAAAAGTAACCAACGAAATAGTCCTTTAATAACCGCGCGTCCATTGTGTAAGTACAAAGCAAAACGGCGAACAAAGGGTTCCGACGCTACCTACGCTACATTCTCCTAGCAAAGTTTCTCCTTAACAATATAATAACAATAATAAGAAGCGCGAACGAGGAATTCGCGGCACATAGACGAAGGAGCCGGAATTTAACCCTTACGCAAGTGGCTTAGCAAAGTCACGTCGGTTAGGAAAAGGAGGTGGAGAGGGTGGGCGAGAAGATGTCCGATGCCGATAAACTCGGGGCGATTGTTGTCCACCTCACCTGTGTGCTCGTGTGTAGCTATGCCATACGTAGGTTACGCTTCGGCGATCACTATGGAGAGATGATGAAAAAAGGGACAAAGGAAGGACGGGAAAGTCCTCTTTGCGCGTGCGCTCTCTTCCTGCTTCCGTATATGCACTCGAAATTTCTCATAGACCGAGTACAGTAGCGTTCGTTGGTCTCGAGCCTACGTGAAAGAGAAGAGCATATCGATAAGGACGATCTTGAAATTACGAAAAGGCATATTCAGCCAAGATTACATAACCGAGTTGTTATTATACGAGCGATGTGCACGAAGAAAGTTCATCCACCCGAAATGGAACATTAAAACGTTTAACATTAAAACATTGAAATGTCCTGTAAAGTTAATTGCACGCTTCAATATTTAAAAGTTACTCGCAAACATTTAACTTTTCGTAATTTTACAATTATGAAATCTCAGGCACCTTATCGTGTAATCCTTCAAGTTCGTTAACTAAGTGCTTTCGAGTGTTTTATAAGTTAATTATTGGTCTGACAAAACATTTAATTTCTTGTATCACATTTGTTCCCTGAACTTCGAATTAAGGAAAAATTTCAAAGAAAAATTTAGAATTTTGATTTTCTCTCGTTAAGCACAAGTATTTTACCTTTAAATAAATGTCGATGTCAGCGAAGTTCTCAGTCCAAGAAATAATTACAATATACTATTTATAATTCTAATGACAAGGATTTCTGTCGAACATTCAGGTTTTACAATTATTATTGCACACTCGTGAGTGATTTGAAAATTATATATGGAATTAATCATGTATTTGGCAGGTTGCATCACTTAATAAATAGAAAGTACATAATAAAATTATGAAATCGATAAATTTGCCTCAATGGGTATTTTAAAAAAATGTATTTTAATGCGACGACGCTACGTTATAAACAGAAAGTATAATTTTGAATTAAAGAAACTGTAATAGATGTAGGAAAAAGTATTTATTTGAATGATTATTTTGAGTATAAACATATTCAGATTATTTTCCTCAGAGTCAAGCTGAACATCTACCGTAATGTCTTTTACTACGGTACATAATAACTTAACCTATTTTTCTCAGTTGAAATTAAATAACGTACTTAAAAATGTTCAATTACAGTGATAACATAAAAACGTTATAAAGTTATTAATAACTGTCGACGTTTCCATTATATCTTGTAGTTTATGATGATTCAATGCGTACTTTGATCGTAAAAGTAGTTCAATTCCACCTGTTCGATAAATTATAACAGTGTTTTATGAAATATGTAAAAGAGTGTCAAAAATCCACCTCGTAAATCTTCATCCATATCTTATACAGATCCATTATGATAATTGAATGGTCGCTTCAAGGAATTACTAAAAGTATAGGCAAGAATTTGATCGTAAATCGTATTTCAGCACAACCGTTATCAGCGCATTGCTGGATATTATCAATATCCATAAGAAATGGAACTGTATTTTCACAAACGAGGTGAAAACTCGTGGCAAGTCGAAGAAAAATACTACGTGCATTTGATCAATCGTTCGGACTCAAGGCCACATTCGCATTTAATTCGCAACGGATGATATCGGGGCGCGCGGTTGGCACGAAAAAAGCAATTTCTCATATTAAAATGACAACTACGCGCAATAAATCTTGTGCGACGGCGCTCGTCAGAAAAATTGCAGCATCCGTGAGTCATGGTGACTGGCGGCAAATAAAGGCGAGCGGAGCCGATAAACGCGATCTGGAGCACAAAAAATACTCGCATTCGTCGATGAAAAAGAACGGGAATGAAAAAAGGAAGAAAAGTAGCCAAAGGATCGACTCCGAAACGCGTCTTCTCGCGGTGTCCCTCCCTTCCTCCCCCGGAGCGCGCGAAAAAGAAATTTAATTTCGAACTCGCCGCTTAATTTAACGACGCGGCGCTTTCTCCGCTCTTGCACCGGGGCAAGGGCGGCAAAAATGAATAACGACGTAACGGCAAAGTTTGCGCGCCCGATGCACCTTGTACACGCGTCCTCCGCTTTTTCTCCCCTACTTTTTCTCAACCTCTCTGCTCCACTTGGAACGCCGTTCCCGCGCCGCACTTCCGCTCTCCGCATCGCCGTTTCTCCACGCGTCTCGCTCAAAGCCCTTTTTCTTCTCTAACTCTTTCTCAAGCTCCTTGCGCGCTCTTTGTCTTTGCTGATTATATTTTCCTGCGTTATCCTACGAGATGGAGCGAAGGAGAGATTGCTGCTCGGCGCTGCTTTTGCTCGAGTTTTAATTGTTGCTTTTCGCTGTGCGCACGCGCGCAATCAGAATTTTAACGCGCATTTAGAAATACTGGGCGTGAGATTTTCATGTTTGCGCGAGCCGTTATTAGAGAAATCATAAATATGCATAATTTCGTATTTACGGTTTGTATTAAGTATGGAGGCCTGGTGTTACAATGTATCATCGTGCCATTGTGTACGCAATTGCATTATCATTTCTTTTGTCCACGACGCGTAAAAATTATAAGTAGGTAAAATATTTCTCTTGAGACATGATATTCTATTGAAGTGTTGCCATTGTGCTACTAATTAATACGATCGTCTTTAAATGATTGCCTATCCGTAATTTCGAATAAATTAGGAATTATATTGTACGGAGGTGTGTGGGCTAACAAATTATGAAAAAGTCGGCGAGTATTTAACTCCACATTAAATGACTAATAATAATGTTATAAGCACTCCGGTTGATTATTATGCAAGTACAGACATTAAAATAAACAGCGACGGTGAAAAGTATGACATAAGAAATTGTACTTTTTTTAATGCGAACGTTTCAAAATCTTCCACAGATTACAAAATTGAAAGACAACGATGAATAAAAGATAAATTAGCTATTGACCAACAGCTTTAGAATTCAATAAATAAATCCATCCTATAAGTCTTTCATTGGGTAAAGTTCGGTCTAATTTACCGCGATTATCAGATAAAAGTGGTCGATAATTAATATCCATGTTTACCAAGATTAGATGCTCTAGAGTAATCATTCGGAAATTTGAAATACAAAAATTATTAATAATTGAATGTAGTACTGATAATGAAATAATACTTTTCCTAGTAATTGATACTATATCTTTGATCGTAAGAAATGGATAAGCAGCTGCAATGTATAGCAATGAAAGTACTGTTTCTCGGTATCCCTCTCAATTATCTCTTCTGTCCGTTTTCTCTTTTCATCATATGTTATAAATAACAAAAGATATGGATTAACATCACCATCGGAGATCTTATTCCGTGTTAATGCGTGGGCACGCGTTATCGGGATCTCAAAGTAACGATGCACGCCATTTCATCGATAATGTTTTACATGTACAATGACGATCGATTGTCTTATCTGCTAGTACTACGTGAGTTGTAGTGCGCGTTCTGAAAAAAGGCGCTAATCCAAAGATGTATCGTGACTTCGTGCACTAAGTACTTACCGTACATGTTCTTCGTGCTAGAATCAACATTTTGAAACCTACTTCCAAAAAATGTTGGCCTATGCGCTTCTCGTGAGAATCTCTCGAAAAGCAAGCCGAAATTTCTTAATACACATTTTTAGGTCGAATCGACTGAAAATAACACCGCGTAGACATTTTTTTTCTCAAGTTTACACTGTCACTGAATGATATTAGTATTTGTGCCTTGAAGCGTGAGATAAATGACCGTTTCGTAAACTTTTCAAAGGACGTCCTATTCGGTATTTAAATAAACACACTTGCATACCCGAGCTTGAGCGCAATAATTGCTTTCATAATTAATGAGTTTTATAATTAAATATCCTTAGAGAATGATGAAGGTAAATATTTTTTATTTTTATATTAATTATCCCGCGGTATTATTATCAATGGCAAACTATTATAGTAATAAAAGTAAATTTTAAAAGAAAAACGATTCGATACTTTCGTTTAACCTTACGTAATTAAGTCCATCTTTCTTAATCTCTGTAGCCTACGAGTTATAAAATTATTAGACTTGATAAATTTTATTAATAAACTATAAAATTAGAGATGGTTAAGTATCACTTTTATTGAACATCATTGAGAATGTAAATTAATTTTTTAATTTCAGCGGAATATCATCTATTAATAGAGTAATGTATTTTATTAAAAATTGTTTCGAGTCAATTTGAAAATACTCGTGCATAAAATCAATGCGTTATTCGTAAAAAAGGCCTGTACAATCAGTTTTGTAACCTTCATCGTCGTTCAAAGTTGATTTAATACGCAAAAGTTAAAAGGACACATTAATAAGAGAGATCGCATTGAAAAGTAAAAACAATGATTAGGTACACAAGACATACACGAGCAAACACTAAATTAATATTTCTTCGCAACTAATCGCCCATCTAAGGGTTTCCCATCAGAGTCATGCCAGTTTAATGATTATTTCACGTAACTTTCAACCGTAAGAAACAACGGTACATTTTTCTAAATGAGCGATGACATTTACAAAGGAAAAACATAAAAGTATTCCATCGGTTAATAAATATAGCGTAGTTTACTCTGTAACGAATTAATATCAGATATTCGCTTTCCAAGCGTATCCAATCGAAAGTTCCCTTTTCTTTACTCGTAATACGTGACCAAATGTACGAGCATCATCCAACGTAACGAATGCTTCCGAATGCAAGTGACAGTCACGTAGAACAAGAACCCATACAGCTTTAGTGAACGAAGCGATGTTATCTAAACGCTATTAATTTCCCCATCTTGCAATGAACCGATAACAGAAATTAGGCAAACTAATTGGGCCTCGACTTTGGCTTCCAGGCGAGGGCTGCGTGGAGAAGCCCGTGTCGACGCTCTGGCGCAACTACGTGAGCAGCAGCCGCCCGGACGTGTCGATGAGGCTGACAGTGACGAACGGCGGTTTAACCGCCACGACGAAGGATCACGGGCTGACGGAGTACTGGGCCCACCGCGTCACGTACTGTACCGCACCCACCTCGCACCCGCGCCTCTTCGTCTGGGTCTACAGGCACGAGGGTCGCAGACTCAGGCCCGAGCTCAGATGCCACGCCGCCCTCTGCTCCAAAGAGTCCACCGCGAGAAGACTCGCGTCCATCCTCAACGCCAGGCTGCACCAGGCACTCCTCGAGTTCCGCAGGGACAAGGTGTCCAAGCAAAACGCCAGGTGAGACGCGCACTATTATTGGCTGTTCTTAGTGTCCTCGAGTCCTCCTCCCGAGGAGGATATTGCGTGATTCTGCTGTTTTGTCTCCGGTGTCTTTTTAATGGCTAAGCCAAAATTATTGCCAACCTACTCATCAGCTTTTTCAGCCCTGAACGTGTAATCTTATTAGGGAAGTACAATTTTACGTAAATAGCAATTTAACAGCAGAAAAAAAACGTTGGAGTTTCGTCTTTCGATGGATAATATTTTTAACTTGGAATGTTTTATAACTTATCCATAGAGATTCATACAGAATCATCGCATTACACGAGCTGCTTCTGTCGCAACCTTCTTCGCTTATTTTAAATAAATAATCAAGCTCTCGAATAAATTATCGCCGTAAATGTGAGCACAGTATTTAGTGTATTTAATAGATTTATCGCGAGAATGTTTAGTATTCGCTGACTTGAAAGTTACTAGCGTAGATAAAGTGTTAAGGTAGTAGTTAATAGAGACAACGACCTTACTAACATTATCACAAAAATATTTACTTAAGTTCAGGAAATATTAAAATTGTGACTGTGTCAGATTCGCAAGATTAGATCTATGTAAAAACATAGTTTATTATTCAAGTACTTCTTTGGATTAATTTTTTTCTAAATAAAAAGAACCTCAAGTGCTGATATACTATCATAAGTGCGATCATGCAAATTTTTTCCTCTTTGGTTCTGATTTGCATGTTGGCGCTATATTTTTATAAATTTTATAAAAAATATCTAAAAAAAACTAGCAAGTTTTATCACTCGTGTTTGTATAAAATATTTTAATTTCATGATAATTAAAAGAGATTCATCAAATTGTAGATTTTCAAAATGTATAAGAGATTAGAATTAATTCATTAATAGCTCTTATATAAGAACACCGTATAATATAAGAACATCGCCAAATAATTAAAAACTTTTTAATCTAAGTTATACGAAAGAATTTAAATAAACTATTTATATATTATTAGCACTTGACATTTTAAAAATTACTACCGTACTAATTTTAGTACGGTATATTATTGGCAATTAAAATTATGTCTCTAATTCATTGATATACATTTGTCCAATGACTAAATGCACTATTAGACTCGATAAAGGCCAAATATTATATATAAATATACAGTTTAAAAATTAATCGTTAATCTTATTAAAGACATACAATAGACGCTGGATGTAAGGACATATGTACATCAATTATATATATATAATTGCAATCGTTTTTTGAAGGTACTTAAATAATTTAGTGCAAATTTTTAAAAACTTTAACATAAATATAAAATGTATCTATTTGTTACTATGATATAATCGTGGAAATTAATTGAAAATCTGTTTTCATCTAACGTATTAACTAGTTAATATGCATATATACACGTAATATAAAATAGTTTCTTTTAATTTCCAAAAAAAATAAATGTCGTAAATCATCATATATCAATTTGTTAGATCTCATCTAATTGATAATTAACATATTATTTAATGAATGAGGAGCTGTTAAGTTTTTTTGTGATAATTTAACTTCAGATATTATGAAATAATTTCATAGATGTATAATTTTTATTTTTTATTTTATTTTTATTTTAATACTTTCATTTTAATACCTAAAATTAACAAGAAATATTTCAAAAATATTTTTCTGTATTTTCTCATATTTTAAACTGAAACATATATTTCTCAATGTTTGCACTTGTTCGTGACCCATATATATCCACTTGAAAAATTGCACTCGTTACTTTCCTTTAATCGTAAAAATACCTTCTTTTTAAAATTACATTAAGGCATCCCGTTTTAATTATATTCATTAAAAAGCAATTAACGTTACTTATATGCACTGATCAGTCGAAATAAGTATCGATCGAGATATGGTATTATCGGCCTTGCACTTTCTAAGGAAAGGAATAATCATGGGATTCGGGTTGAAAGATATTACACTCGTATACCATTTTTGAAGGTCTAATGATTGCCGTCAATGACTAATGAATTTTTTGGATGAATAAATTCATTTTATGTCTGGTCGTAAACTTTAATCTCTCTAATAACAAAAAAAGACTGATAAATTTAAAGTAAACAAATTATTAAAAAAAGCTCCAGTATTTTTTCTAGATTTACATTATATTGGTTTTGTGATTAGCTTCCAATCGAATGACGTTGAGCCTCAAGTTTTGGATTCAACTGCAAAAGATGAATAATTTTCCAAGAATTCAACCTGCCAAGGTTAATAGAATCGTTAAATTTTTATAAAAAACGGTGATGGACTCCATAATGAGAAAACTAATGCGTCCTTCCTTCACTTATCTAAATAATGAATTTTTGATTTATCGACAAATTTTAAAAATCGCAATTAATACATGCAATTATTTTAACAACGCATATCCACTAAAGGAATTCGAAGAAATTACCTTATTATAAAAAAATTATGCATACTTTATGCCGGAAGCCTAATTCCATCTGGATTTTCAACACGCACAAAGTCAAATATCAATATGATTTTACGAATAAATCGAACGAAACTAAAATTAAAACACAAAAACGTCATGTATACTTTTACATACATATTTTACGTACAACTATACTAAATCATAAATCACGTTCCAATAGCTTTCTACGATTTTACTTAACTGAAATAGCCTAATAAACTCGCAGTAACTTAATTAAACGAAAATTTTCTTTCAAGGTACTTTTAAAAAATACGATTTTTAATACTCCATTTTATGAAATAATACAATGAAATGTTTGGATATAAACGATTAAAGCTCAAGTAGTCAATTAATAAGAAATAAGAAATTCTTTTATCAATTTTAAATTTTAGATTTTATCAAAGTTAGATTTTATTAGAATAGAAAATTCTTTTATATTCATTGAACAAAAATAAAAGAGATAATCTAACAATTGTCTCGGTGATAAAAAGTTAGGTAGATTTCATAGCTATTTATGATATATAGTTGTGCGAGAGATGTGGAGAGTTTTCAAACGAAAATTGTAAATGATAAATAATTTGAATCTCGCACCCATAGCAATGAAATTAAACGTTAAAAAATGTCTTTATCAGTTTTCTTCGTAAGCTTAAAAAAGTATCTGCAATTTTTCAATAATATTATTGTAATTGGTGCGAATTTTCGTTATGTTTAGGTACATGATTATATTAGCTCTTTGATAAGCTTCTTTATTAATATCCTTAATTTTAATAAGTTTGATAAATGTATCCAAATAATGCTTTGGGTTTTTACGCGGAAAGAATGCAGATAATGCGGTTCCGAAGAGCAGACGACTGAACATCTCTGTCGTCCGGTTTTTGTGAACTTTTTGTGACCGAGGGCTTGGAGCGACTCCTGTTCGGATTCTTGCCTCGGAGCCTTTCCTCAGATTTTTAAAAGTTATCAAGTACCGGATTAGACTTTTATGAGGAATCGTCTTTTTTCAATTTCATCCGGTATGTCCTTGTGCATCGGCCTCCGGACCTCCACAGTCTCTTGAGTAACTAACTAACAATCTAAATAATAGTCGCAGATCCATACGTTAGAACCTGAAACATCAAATTAAAGTATTTTTAAACTATTGTTGAAAGTACGAAAGAGAATACGAGATTAACGAAAACTTGCACAAGAACTTTGAATAATATAAAATTTCTAGTATAACGTGATTTTTGTTATAATCTTGAGGTATTTTTATTAACTCGTCGATTGATTTTTGTTATTTTTATTTTGAATTAATTTTTTATATTAGATTTACGTAGACGTTGACTATATGAATTCTTTACTTGACATTTTTTATTAATCTTCTCTGGCTTGAAAATAATTAAATTCCACTAAAAATATACCGACGTAATACGAAGAGTTTTTTACGTGGAAAAAAATCATGTAAATTAATAGCATACATAATTTTTTACATTATTGTATCGTATTAATCTGTCGAGTAGTTTAATCTATGTACGATAGAACGATGTTTTTTCGATTACTAGACGATATTTGTATCGTTAATATCTCTATTAACGTCTAATAATAAAAATAATATTACGATACAAGTATTCATTAAACACCCCTTAAATACTCATACAAAAAACTGAATAATTGTAGAAATTATTAGGGAATACAGCAAGTGCGCCTTTAAAGTATTACATTTTAATATTAAGTTTAATCTTTCGTTTACTCAACATCTGTAATAATTTCAATAACCTCGCGGAACATATAATAAGGAGTAAGACGATACATCAAATACGTATAATCATCGTAATAACTTTCGTATCGAGCTAGTAATGTAAAACCTTCGACCAAGTCCAAGAATCCAGAGTATAAGAAAGTGCGGTCTGCCCTCTGGCAGACTATAACTGGCAGATTATAACGAGTCTCGCTCTGTTTCTAGATTGTCACTGGCGAACGCGGTGTACGAGAATCCGTCGCTACCGCGGCGCAAGATCCTCCTGAGCACGGGAGGATCGAATTACCGACCCCCCCTCGAGCGCTCCAAGAGTGCACCCAAGCTCTCGGCGATCGAAGAGGACGCGGTCGCGGAGGAGATCGAGCAGCAGCGCTTCCTGGAGGAGCTACGCTCGCTCGAGCACGTGGCGCGCACCTGGCAGGAGCAGGAGGGCTGGAGGCTGGCGAGGCTCCTCGACGCCCTTCATCGCGAGTCCTCCGATGAGAACGGGAGCATATCCAGCGGCTGCGAGACCGCGAGTACCGCAAATAGCGAGGAGCGGGTCTCCAGCAGCGAGGACTCGCATCTACCACACGAGCCTGACCTCCTTAACGGTAAGTCGCTGATGCTCCGTTCGGGCTTTTCAAACTTCCACTCGCAACCATAAATTATGGGCGTTCGCGAGACCTTCGACTAGTCGATTCTCCTATTGATATTTAAATGCACACGGTGAAAATACGTATACCACGTGAGACTCTACGGGTACATCCGAATATCGTCTCGATGAGAATCTCTCGCTGCTGCACGACAGGTCATAAGGTGAAGGTCGTTATTACGCATCCCCTGGATAACTAAAATGCTCTAATGACTGGAAAAAGCACGTTTCGATGTAATATCCGGCCAATTTAGTCAATAGCGGAAATCCATTGCATACACGTGTGAATCCGTAGCATTCTAGGCACGTAGAAAATTGAATTTTGAACGCTTTGACTATTAAAAATACAATCTTATTTTTAATTTCAATCTCCAGGATCAAAATTGTGGTTGATTCTTAAATCAACGTATTTTTAAAAATGTTTTATTCCTTAACCTACCTTGGGATTATCGAGTTACGGACACTAAAACTTTTCGGTGTTTCTACTATGTTAGAGCAACGTAATATTTTCATTCTATTTTATATCTACGATTGTTCGAATGAATGTACTTGTTTTGTGGATTCCTTGCTAAATTAATAATTTAAAATCGGAAGATAATATTATTAATTTATATCTTCCGTGAGTTCTCGTGTATATCTCGTGTATATCAAAAATAACGCAATTTTTGTTGCTATAATGACCAAATAACAAAACATTAATTTATATATGTCTACATTTTTTAATTCTATTTTCTTAGTACAAGTTTGTATATAATTCGTGTCTGTCATTCTATTCATTTATATACACAGAATTTGCTCTAAACTTGCATACATCAAGCCACAATGTATCAAGACGTCGAGTAACCGTTTTACAACGATAATATCTGAAAAAAAATTTTACGTTTAAAAATATGAAGAAATTCGAATGTATGATTCCTAAATGCTAATTTTCGATAATAAAAATATCGGATGTATAATATAGTATTTACCTTAATAATACAGTATTTACCTTAAACGTGACTTTCCCTAGAGTTTTATATTCTGAACTTTCGAATTTTTGACTTATGTAATAATGAGACGATATTTATTTATTGCTCTGGTTTCGCTCGAATTTTAATAAAAGCAGTCTACTATTACAAGAATTTATTCGTGTATAAAGTTTTGAAAACGGAGCATAACCATCAACATGTTAATATTAAGCCGTATAGTAATAATTATATTTTATGTAAAAACTAAATCTACGTAAATTTGTTCTAAGTTCAAATAAATCTGACAAACGTAGTTCAACATTTTTTACGACGTTTGCAAAAGCTATATATTTTTTACAGTAGTTCTGAAATAACCAAACTACAAAAAAAAACTGTAATATTAGCTAATAACTAATAAAAACATTTCTCATCGTAAACTTTGTATATTAGAGCCATTGTAGACAGTTTCTTAATAGTAGATGATACACAGCACCGATGATGTACTTTAGCAAGTCAGAATAATGTGGAAAAGAAGCTGGTCTTTCGTGTAGGCACGAATGGCTTTAATTACGAGGCAGATTATAACGAGCATTCGTGAATTAAAAACTCTGTCTTTATTTAGTGGCTGCTTTCCATAAACCTACAATTTGTTACTGTATAAGATTTAATTTGTTTAACAACTCTAAAATAATTATAAGAAAGTAACGAGAAGGAAATAATTTATTTCATTCTAATATTCTCAAACCAATTCAATTCGAGGCTTATTTTTTCTTATTTTCTTAAAAATACGTATCTCTAAAACAAGCTAATTACAAATTTTCCTAGCGCTATTGTTTGTTTTACAAAACGCGTACTTGCAAAGACAAAAGAAACCTTATCCAATTAAGAGGCAAAAGGCACTTTGTTCTCACGTGAACAGAATTCGAAGAGAATTCATCCGGGTACTCACACTAAAGTCGCGCGCATCCATCTTAAGAATCCTAGGAGTTTTAAAACAAACTCGAATTCTTTCCGTCGACAGGTCAGCGAATCAACAGCGGCAAGATCCTGGCGAGCGTGATGTCCCCGTCGTCGGCACTGCCAACGGCGCCGCTCTGCAGCGCGGGCGGCCTCCAGCAGATGACGTCGAGCGGTCCGCGGCGGAACTCCGATGGCTCGCCGAACTTCATGACGTGCGCGGGTAGTCCGCGCTTCCGCAGGCGGAGCAGTCGCCAAACGCGCAGTCGCAGCCGAAAGCTGCTGATCACGAGCGGCAGCTGCAGCAGCTACTCCCTGTCTCGCAGCGAGGGTGAGGAGTCCTTCGAGGACGAGGACGAGGACGGGCTCATGATGCTCGAGGATGCGACGCCTGCAGCGACCACGGCTCCAACGGCCGTCGGCAACTACTTCGACTACGACGACGTCGAGGAGCTCGACGAGATCGTCGACTTTCGGCCGCACGGCGAGAGCGTCCGGAACTCCTGCAGCGGTGGACAGTCCACCAACAGGTTACAGGTGAGCGCCCGGTCTTTCACTTTTCGATTTTTCTCGGCATTCGAAAGTTTTGCTTTAGGCGGTTGGTCAACCCTTGCCACGGATTTCTGATCGGACTCGAATCTTTGTAAAGGATCGTTTTTGCTCGACGGAGCTCAAGAAAAAATAGCATCCGCATTTAAATTTCACTTTCGCTCTGTCGACTAAACGACCTATCGCACGCTTAAACCTACTTCTTAAACTTAACTTTTGAAACCACTTCGAAAGATAAACATTTCAAGATATTGAAACTCAACCTTTCTCGACTTCTAGCTCTTGTGTCTTTTTTAATTTCTATTTTGCTTTTTGATTTATTGCCGATTTCTGCCTCGATAAAGGCTTACATTTTCGGACCACTCGACGCATGCACGCATTTAAATCAAATACTCTATTAATGTTGTAATCGGTGGCAATTTCGAACGATTGTACGACTCGAATGCTGTTAAGCGATGCGGCAATGACAATTAAGAATATAGAGGGAATGTAAAGGAAATTACAAATTACATTTGAAAAAACACGCTACACTTTGCAGCAAACCCTCGACTGCTCAGTTGCATGCAGCATCATCGAATTCTACTCAGAACACGAACTACTCAGACTCTTATTATTCCAGAATGACGCTTACGCGGCTCTAATGGCGAGGCGGGACGACATGCGAAAACTGTTGAACTCGCGACGAACGTGTCCCAGTAGAGACGAGATCGACAACTGTGCGAACAAGGACGCGTGTTCGAGCCCTAGGACGTCCATCAACTCCAAGGTGCTGACGATGTCGACGACGAGCTCGCTAACCGGTGCGAGGATAACGACGACGACGACGACGGTGACGGCGACGACGACGATGACAACGATGGTGGCATTCCACACGCTGGGATCCCTGGATGAGGAGGAGGCCGACAGCGACGAGAGCGGCTACGTCGAAGCATCGCCCAAGAGCTCGATGGACCGAGCCGAGTTAAAGAGTCGCAAGGAGGAGCTGGACAAGGAGCCCCAATCGGGAAACGAGGCCGCGCGCTCCGAGGAGCCACCGGCTAGGGCCATCCGCGAGATCCCGGTCAAGGCAGTCGAGCACGCCGAGTTCATCAAGTGTCCGATATCGGAGACGATCAAGAAGCTCGCCAACGCCTCGCTCAGAAGCTCCAAGGCGATCAGGGTGTCGACGGGTGCGCGCATAGATGTCCCCGGCAGATCCGTTGCCAACAAACCGGAGATCGACGGCGAGTCGCCGAGTCTCATGCAAAGGAAGCGGCTACTCGCCCAACAGGGCGTCACCGTATGAGCCACCCTCCGGGAGATTTGGTTTTTTCTTTTATCCTTTAGAGTGAAATTCGAGGTTTAGAAAAGAGTTACGAATCGATTGTATGTGACTCTTGCTCTACTGCAGGAATTCGTGGATTCCCGTTGTTTCGTATAATGCGAGGCTTTTTCTTTAAATGTAACATCATACCTGCGTGTACATGCAACATGGTTTTAAACTTTTAATGATTTCTTACTGGTTTAGTCTTGTAATAGTCCTACTTACTTAATACAATACTTCAAAGATACTGAAAAGGTCCAAAAATATTATGCTTTCTTACATTAGCATTTAAGGGTGTGCAAAGAAAATTAGATTTTACGATCTTGACATATCTTTCGTAGCGATGTCCAGTAAAAAGTATAAACAAGTTGAAAGATAATATGAAAATGGCACAAAGCTGTAAAGGCAATATTCTTTTTCGATACATTTCCGTCTAATGGTATACTCTGTTTTTTCATCGATAAGCCTTTGATACAATTTGATTTTTACCGAATTTTTAACATGATTGTATTATCTTGTATCTTTCTTAACACGAAATCATACTTGAAAATTATCTCTGAGTGAGCGGTAGGTTTTATTGGACGATGTAGCTTCACTGCTAAAAAGATAAAGCGCTCTAAATGTGTCTTCAATTTCACTCTAAAACTTTTGAAAGAAACTGATTCTTGGTTGAACAAAGTATTTGCGTGTGGATAAAATGTACTATAGTCGTCTGAGTTGAATTTTGTAATTATTATAGCGAAATATTTTGTTGTCCATTTCTATACTTACTTCGGTGTGTATTGTAAAAACATTTATCATTTAGAACAGCTTCTTTAGCTACGAAATGATTTTTCTTTTCTCTATGAAAAATGTGTTTTCGTAGATGTAAGTGTGAAGGACTTTGGTGGAAATGCTCTATTTACTAGATGTATTGTAAAAATGTGTCGAGTTTTTAATGAATGTTTTGAAAGATTTTCATAGATTTTTATGAATATAATTCAAATTTGTTATTGATGTAAATGATGTATATTCCTTGAATCACAAACTATTTCCTGTTGACCTTAGCAAAATGTAACGTTTTCCTGATGTATTCGAAATTCTATTTTGTGCGCAGTGATATAAATGAAATTGTAATTTTTATTTTTATCGAAAATTGAAAACTTAGCGCATTAACGAACAATGGTTTATCTATGCATGTGTACACATGTAACAATCAGATCGCAAATAGTGCATCAGAAGTTTTGGTATACATTGAGAACTTTCAAAAGTAGTGTATGAAACATGTAGCAATGTCAAAAAAGGAATATTATATCGTTAAATGTAAAAATATTACCAGAGATTATATTTATGTCTTGAAAACCTGACATGAAAAACTGACTTAGGTATAATGAATCATTATACGTGAATACTCCAAAATTGATAATAAATCTTAAACAACTTTGCTGACAAGCATTTACAATTTAATGTTACTATATTTATTTGTCACAACGTTATCACAAATTCGCTAAAACATTTCCCCCACAAAGAAGATTAGCGGATATAGCTTTTAGTAATGGAATAGAAAGGAGAGATTAGAGACAGTGTCAGATGAGCTTTTCCATGGACATTAATGTTACTTTACGAATTTTCGTAAAAACGCTAATAACGAAATAGTTTGGCGTAGATGTGTTTATATATATATATATATATATGCGCTAACGAGAAGGGTGCGAGACTGTTTTACTGGCTCGTTCGTAGCGTGTTAATTTTATTTATTGTTTTAAAAAATAATTTTCAACATCGTTGCAATTGCTGTAGTATTATAGAGGAAGAAAATGCTTCGGATGTCCGACATAAGAAATATTTTTGCATGTATATAAACACAATTATTTGATGTAAAAATTTTCAACTGGTGATGTGCAATATCAGTGAAAAAGGCTTTTATCGAATCAAACATGGTGCGAACTACGATCCTATAATAATAATAAACTATTATTAAATTATTCATTAAGTGTTTTATTCATTATCACGTTACCAAAACATTTTTAATCGTATTTTAAATATTTTTTTATCTTCTAGAAAGATTTATACTCAGCTATACAATATGTGCATTTGGCATCATAAACTTTGAATTATTAGCTTCTTTATGCATAGGTATAATAATGTTGTTGAATCAATGCCTCATTGAAATAGACTTGCTACAAACAAATTTATTCGGCTCAATCAACAACAAATCATAATAACCGAAATACTTAACAAAATTACTCTACTAAATTTATTCTAAATTATCAAATAATACATTTTTTTCGTGTACGCGGATGATATTTAAAAACATTTCATTGTACTTAATACGAAAATAATAATAAGCAACTTAATAAGTTTGATTTTTTGGCGTTCAATGTTTTTGAACCCAATAAGCAAATACATTTTTAAAACATAATATACATAGCAATGATTTTGAAAGTACGTAACAAATTAACGACATTATAAACACGTTATCTTTTAAACAATATTGTTGCCGTTTGACGGTAACAATCGAAACTTCGTTCGCTCGCTGAGTACATGTTTAGACTGTTAAGTTGCTCTGGTTTTGCGAAGATGGCGCTAACGTGCAAGATAATCGAGAAATTAAGATAATCAAGAAATTAGTCACTAGGCGGCTATACACGATGGTTGAGTTCCATCGAATAACGAAACTTCATTAATTATCACAGCAAGATCCATATTTCCATATGAACATCCAAGAAGACAGGTTCTTTAGCTCCGTCTACAATACTGTACTAATAAGTTTAATGGCAGGCTTGAGATTTTCCGACATTGATCGTCGACTGGAGTCCTCCACCAGGTTCATATTTTTTAAATTGTTTCCGAGACTACAAGTCTTTTCGTTTAAATAATTTATATTGAGCACAGGCTTATGGTGGCTGTATCACTTAACTGATCGCACAGGCATATTATATCATGCGACTCATCCACATATAGTTTTAAACTATATGTTCTGTGGTTCCTTAGTTTCTATTTATGTTAACGATATTTGTATTTGATCACTAATCTAATAGACACGACTTTACAGAGTCAGTTATGGAATCGGAATAAGCGGGAACTAATATTAGTAACTACACTTAGAAATGCTTTTTTTAATTTTCTGTTTGTTTCGTGCAGATCATTATTACGTGAAATTATTTTCAAGTGCAAATAAATTTAATAACAAAAACTTTACTAACTAATTTGTTATCGATCGAAATATCTGCTTGAAAAAACATTTTCTATCTTTCAATAATATTTATAAACAGGGAATGGGCAGTCTATGCAGATAATGAATCGTAACAACCAAATTTAATACTCAAACTAAAATTCAAATTGATGTAAAAATCTAAATATAAATTTATTTAATGGGAAATTTAAGGATACCGTGGTGACAATTATGGGCAAGATCGAGGAGTTTTATATCACAAAACTTATATCGTATTTGAACACGGAATATAGATTTAGTTAATTTTATTTTTTAATTATAAAATAAAGAAGGAAGAAAGTTTATTTTACATATTATGCGCAGTTGATTGTATGTTTCTATATGCATAATTATATATTTATGAATATGAAGTTGTTTGCATACGAATTAATTCTCGTCTATTCTCGTCAATGAATTCAGAGTTGTATAGCTGGCAATATTTTTTGTTGAGAATGTAAAAGTGAACGCTGTTACGATTTTGGATTGTCGTTACGTATTCTATTGATAGATGATTACCAGTTTAAAGTTTCGCGAGATACGCTCCAATTTTTCTACTCAACGATGGTATTATTGGGATTATTTTCTATCAGTTCTTAGGAACGTACAGGGCAGTGGGAGTACTTATTCCATACTTGCATTGTGAGATATCGATTGAAACTAGCTTGACTTGTCAGTGCTTATGAGATTAACCAAATAGTGCAGATCAGTTTTATTACGCAGTTGTCGGCCCGTGATATAGTTGAGTTGTAGATAGTTTAATCGACCGTGAAATACTTGTTGAGTGTTCCGCAGATGCGTAGGCGTGGAAGTAAGTTCTTTTGAATTTTCATAGTCTTATAATTGTGGACAAAATTGCATCCTTCTGCACGAGAACAGTAATGATTATGATGAAACGGATCAGCAATAAGTAGTATATTATTATCATTAGGAGAGCCAGGATTTTCCTGTAAAACAATCCAACTCGAGATCATGAAACATTCTTTGTTTCTTATAGTTGACAATGCCTACATATTTCTTTAGCCTGAAACGTCAGTCTAAATAAAGATGAAAATATTTAATCATTTACAAAATATTAAATACAATTATCACCATGTACATATTTTTGCATTTGTAGTACATATTTTTGTATTTATAGTTGTACATATCATGTTCTATCGAGTGGACAAATTTCACATCCTCGTTTCCTTAGACGGAGCAGCTACAAAGTCTGTTTGTAGTACGAAAACGACCTGACCAGATTAGCCGGTACTTCCGTATAAATATGTTTATATTTTCATACATTTATTCAAGTTTATGCATAACAAATTTAAAAAAATTAAATTTTAATTATTGTAAATAGATTTGCATTTAATTTTATTAAAGAAACTCGAAGGGCAAAACTTTTTATTTTAAAATGAATAAAAAATAAATTTAATCTACTCGTTTTTACAATTTCTCTTTGATATAACTTATCACACTAGAAAAAACTACTGTGAAAAAATAGAACGTAAAATTAGTTACTATTCAATATATGAAACATTACTATCGTCTACTTACAACCTACTTTATTTTACATGATAATAATAATAGTAGTTTGTAGAAAATAAATTGAATAATCAATGTTAGTAGGTACCGTAATATTTTACTTTAAAGCAAAATACTACGGTATCTTATTTGTTAAAATTCATTTACATTAAATGATAAAAGTTATTTAACATACCATCTTAGTTCTCCATTTTCATCATTTTTTCCTTTTTACAATACCAGGTCATTTCTTAAAGTATTTTTAAAAAGTCTCATTATACTTGTATCATAAATATATACATTTGAAATTGCATGTAAATTAAAAAGCATTCAATTAATGTACGTTACACTAATTCTTAATTAAAATAAATGTAATAAACTTCATCTTGACTTACTTACTTCATAAGATATAATTTTAATAGACCTTATTAGACGTTTGTTCGCTAATAAAAGTATCAAGCTGGAGATAGAATTTTCAAAACTTATCTTAATATTTTTCATTTAGCGAGCTTAATACGTACTTCCAGCCGATCAATCGTTAGCGGTAACATTTAACAAGACGCACGTTATTTTCAATTAACATAAAACAGTCGCATCGGCATCATCGTATAAACGAAATGCAACAAAACAAACAAATTTAAACACATTCGCCGTTATGGTATCTCGCGAAAATTTACATCGCCAATCAAAAAACTTTTACTTTTCTTTCCTAGCCGCTTAACACGAGTCGAGCAAAATGTAACTGTCCCTTATTACAATATCGTTTATATACGCGTTTGCCGCAACCGAACCGTTGCGATAAGAGGTGGAGTGGAGAAAACAGCGCAAGCGAAGCGCGTAACGCCGCGAATGATAGAAAGTCGTGGGAATAGCAGTAGTCGCTGTAGGAAAGGCGAGTGCGGTGGGAAAGGCAGGGGGGGAGGTTGAGGTGAGCAGCGATGATCGCGAGCCTTGCATCGTGTCAAGATCAAGGTGCATCATCGTGCCCATGAACGCGCACCTTTTTTGCCTCATCCGTCCTCGGCGCCGCGACAAGCACCGACATTTTCACGACGGAATACCCCGACGGATTTTTCGACTCCCAAAGCGCTACGACAGCTCGCGTGACTTCCGTTTCCGCTATTACTAATTACACGAGTACAGTTCGGTATTACATTGCGGAATTATGATTTCTTAGGAATTAAGAATTTTCAGTGGACCGTTGAATACCGTTTGCCCACTCTCGATTACGAGTATTTTTACGAGGCAATTTTTGTCGATTATTTTTGCAAATACGTTCGAGCATACATGTAAAAGATTCGCTATAAATACGTTTAATATAGAATTTCCTTTTCGAATGTACGATAGCACTCATCGTTCCACGTTGTCGGTTATTGCGTGGACACTGAATCGAAGAGCGTAATAATTACCAAGCGATCTGATTCAGGACAAAGTATACAAATTTTAATTTTCTATTTAACATTTAGATAATGCATAAAAGTTCTTAGAAATATAAAGTTTGTCCAATAACAATCTCCATAATAAAGGAAGATATTTAACGTAATAGGCTTTGATAATAGGTGATTATTCATAAAGTATAAAGCAGAAGCCAAATAAATTTTATAATAACTATAAAAGTTACGTGAACCCTTGATTTTTAAAATATTCTTTCCAATAAGCGAAAATATCGGAAGCATCGCTTTGCTATTTTTGACCTGTGACATAAGAAACTACTTTCAGTCTGAAATACCTTTGCTATATATACAGTTGTCCTTCCATAGAGGAAACAAATTCAAATTCGTCAAAATAAGCAAATGCTCTTAAATTTGCTATTATAACAAAGCTTACACAAATAAAAAAAAGATGCCTACAAACATCATCCCGACACTAAGTTACATGCATAAAAGCGCCCGTAAAACGTTGGAGAGTGCGCCTTGTAAATTAGTCGTCCCTGGCACAAGGCGAAGGCCAATGTCGCCTCCATTCGATCTGCTATAAATACACTCGCGTCCCAAAAATAGAAGAGGATAAGAACTCCGATATAGACAACGAGAGAGAGAGAGAGAGAGAGAGCGAGAGCGAGAGCGAGAGCGAGAGAGAGAGAACGGAGCGGAGCGAAGGTACGAATCATCCGAGTTACTGAAACAGGTAGAAAGATTTGAAATTTCCAACGAAAGGAAAATAGTCGCAGTGTGTTTGCCCCCGTGCCGAAGTTGCGCTCGCCATCGTCGCGACCTACTTACATTCCGGACCCGGTCGCGCATCCCCGCGGCATACCCCCACCCCCCTTCAAGTGACAACGGATTCGTGCGCGGCAAGGAATAAAGAGGGTGGCCGACGAGCCTGGAACCTAGGTATTAGCGTTTGCTTTATAGTGCGTTCTCATTCATTTTGCTCACCGAGAAAAGTATATAGCATCGGTATGCATATAACGACTACCTCGTTAATCACAAGCTTGTTCGCGATCTTAAATTGCGTTCGTTTTAATGGTTGATCGATCGATCGATCTTTGCGATACCGATATGTTTTTGCATATTAGAAATGTACGCGGATGAAGTGGTAAACAAATGGCCTCTGCTACCTGTCCTTATTCATTATTCGTTAATAAATGCTTTAGATATTTCCAAGATTACTTCCTGACCTTTTCTTTCGCGACGCATTAGTCAAAGGCCTGAGGTTTAACGACTCGTCAATTTGTTGTTGAGAATTAAGTTTTCAGTATAACGAGGTATTAAGGAGTAAAAAATGTAGTTAGTGAATCATAAAGAAAAATGTAATATTACACGGAGAATTTTTTATTTGTGGTTCTATTATCTGACGTCGTCGTCGTAAGCCTTCGCTTGACAACATTCTTTATTAAGTATTAATTATCATGAATATAGGAACCCCGTTAGATAGGATCTGAAGCGATCGTTGTTTGGATCGTAAAGAAGTAACGCATTCATTGACATTTCGTCAGATGGTTTCAATTTTTAAGATGTAACAATAACCCTCGGTATTTTTTTAAAAAAATAATACAAGTAAATATAGAGAATTATTTGTCCAAATTCTGAAAGAGGCACGTTTTCACATCGGTGCTAGAGACTAGAAAATAGATTTCATATAAACCGGTAGATTTTTACACGTTAGCTAAACAATCCAAAACATTTATTTCACTTCGCGTCCTACATTTATTTCCCTAGCTTGAATTAAAATTTATGAAATCTGCATATGGAAACGAACCTCCTATGGGTACGCAAGCGTAAATATTTTCTATAAACAGTACACTTCGATTACTCGGATTCCGAAACATGCTTCTATGATATTATACCGAAAACTTTCTTTTCACCGTCATAAGCCTTCCTCCACGAGGACGTATAATTTTTAAAATAGTATAAAGGCGTTATCAACGGAAAATGGAAAAACGATATTCCGTGCGTTCGACTGTCACAGTCTTAGCCAAGCTTAATTATATTTAAATGACTCGGAAATGTATTACGCTAAAATCGACCCAGAATCGTGAAAGTGTCGATACAGCCTTTATACAGTTAAAATATAATAGTTAAAAATAAAGAACACGCCATCGTAAAAGTTTACGTATTGTTTATAAAGCGCGTATTCATTAAGAAGAAGAAAAAAAGTTTTCAACATCCTTTCACAAAAATTGCCAGTTATAAATTTTACGGCCGCCACTGAGCAACAAAAGGACACCAACGCAGTTGAAAATATTAACAAACGATGTCGCTCGCAACCGAGTTCCCTGAACGCATACAACAGCGCAAAATCTTTTAATACGCATTAAAAAACAAACAAACGAATAACGTGCATCGCGTTCTAGCGGCACACGAGCACTGGCTCAGGCACATACTTTCTCGATGGGAGATCGAGCGCGATCGCCTCACGGCCCATATAAATCGACAATGCGCGAGCGCAATCGGTAAAACTCTTTGCGAGAAGAGTAAAAAGGCGCCCACGCTCGCGTTGGGCTCGATAAGAGGGAACAAGAGGGTGAGAGAGAAGCGAAGAAGGTGTACACGCGTACCGGCGTCCCGATTTTTCGGCTCGAGCGAGCTACGGGCGCGCGTTAAAACCCACACGCGCACGGACATGCGTAATCTAATGGGGGCTTCGGAGTCCGATGGAGCCCGCAGCAGCAGCAGCAGCAGCGACGGCGCAGCCACAGTGTTAACGGCCTTGCTCAATTATCTAGGTCACGAAACAAGGTCTCAGCGCGAGGAGCGCCCGGGTGAGTCGCGGAGAGGAGAGACGGATGAAAGAGAAAGACGGCGAGGATGAAAGAGGGAGAGGGGAGTGGGCAACTTTTAAGCGCTGCTAAAACAATAGAGATCAGAGGTGGTTTTTCCCGTATTTTTTTTGTTTTCGTTATTTTCTAGGTTGGATGGCCTGCACTCGGACGGTTAACGCTTTAATAACCGCGCCTTCAAGTTCTACAAGTGGAATTGCTCCTCGATGGCTTTCTTCCGATAGCGATACATTTTTTTAAACGATCGTCTTATTGCACACCTGCATCGACTTGTTCTATATTTCTGTTTCGTTCGATTTCATTGATTTTACGCGATAATCAGCAAATTGTCGTTCGAGCTGCATGGCAGGTAATTTGCCGACGTTATTCCAAATATTAATATCTATTAAAATTCAATCTTTTATATGCGTTCACGACTACTTCGCGTTTGAATTTTATTTTTAAGCTAATCTTTAAACGCGAATTTCGAACATTTCATATTTACATACATTTCAATGATTAAAAATTACGTGCAACGAAAGACGGACGGAGTAACCGTTATTGTCTTATCTTTGCAGTTAAATTTAATATACATCGTTTTAAACGTAAAAGATCTCTTAAAAAGTCTCATTGTGTTATACATTCGTGCGCGTAATTTATAAACAGGAAATGCATGAGAAAATTTATGCAATTACGGAAAATGATGTTGAAATCTGGTCAAGCGAAACATTATACGTTTTAAAGTATATAATGTTAAAATGTCAATTTCGGGAAACAAACTGTTTGGGTCTGCTTATATGACGTTATCCGATCGATTTAAAATAGGTTTTAATGAAAAGCCATTTACGTACATGCATGTATACAATCAGAGTTCAATCACTCGTAGATATACAAAAATTTCAAACGTTTCAAAATTTCAAAAGCAGATATTTGAATTTATAAATTAATACTGAATCGCTTACACTATTGGAAAGTCAGTCGCATTTATTGTGTATTCTTGGACAAATTTCAAAATTTATGAAAAAGTAACGTTTTTAAAAATTATTACATCGAAATGAAATAACATTTATTACGCTTAGAGTTTAAGCTCACTCAGTGTTCGTTATTCGTTATTCTTGAAGTCTAATTTAAAAAAAGGAAACCACTTATTAGCAATTGTTCGTTGAGGCATACTTACTACTTATTTAATACTTATTTAATTTTCAACAGTAATTTTTTAAAAGTGGGCAAAAACTAGATCACAAAAAGAAATGCTATTGAAAGAAAGTTTTTATCAATTTTTAATCGAAATTTCAATTAAAATAAAAGATTTTCAAAGAATTTATCAGAAATCAATCGTCAACGCGTAAAATTACACGAAAAGAATAATAGATCCAGAATAACAATGAGGTGGATTCTTATCAAAGTACAAATATTCTTGCAGAAACATCCGGCACTGTAGCTGATACACAAGCGCGCCATATATTTCCAAGTAAAGATGATATCGCAATAATTAGGACACGAGATCGAGACACGCGACAATTAAGAATAGAGAATAGAGAAAAGATGAACATTAAAATGTTATTAGCCGCGCAAGTAAACCTCCGCGTCCTCCTATGTCGACGGGCTTTCCCACATGGCCATATGTGGGTGAACGAGGTGCAATGGATCTTGACAAGGGATCGAGTCGATATCTTGGATCGCGCCTTCCTACGGCGGAGCTTCGGGTACGAGAATATTTTGCGGGATCGCATTATGCGCATCATTAGTTTGACCGCCTTGAATACGTTTAACCGATTCTCGACACTCTTAGCACGGAAATCACCAGATTTTTATATTCCCGACTTCTATCCATTTTCTTCCAATTATACCAAACATATTTTTCCGTTGTGATCATCGCGAGTATTTGTCGTGTCATTTTGGATATAAGCCTCTGTCGCATCGATCGTAGTTAAAATATATCTGTAGTCCATCTTGAAGTTTTTCAATGTCTCGGATGAATAAATACCGCAGACAAAATCGTCTCTTCGTACCGATTTGCTCGTTTGATTGGGATTCAAAAATTTCAATTTAATAGCGGGAACAGTATCACGCGTACTGTTGAGTTTTTTTAAACATTATTGAAGTACAGAAAATGTATATTGTCTAGTCATTTATATACTACTCGTACAACATAGCAAGTTTGATTCCGGCGTATCCTCGATTTCTACAATTTTTATGAGAAACTATCTTAAGAAGGTACACCGCAAGATGACTTTATACGAAGATAACTTTACCACGAAGGCAATTATTCCGTTACAAAGTATGGAAGTATGGTAAATGTTCCACATGTCGTCCGTGAAATTACAAATAAGTAGGTAATACGTGAACCTCGTTTCGTATACGTACCCCGGCTGACGACAAATTTGATAGTTTACATTTATAATTTTCAATGAAACATCCTCTTAAGCTATTGCTCTGCCTTTTCCATCCATTTCTACAGGGGCTGGCGATTTGCCGTCGATTCGAAACGTTTGCGCAGCAATGAACGATTTCGCAAAATAAAATGGCCCTTAAATCTTTATATACTTCTGCGGGTGAGCGATAGATTAGCGCGCCTGCATATTGAAATATGAGCTTTATTTGTATTTTAGTGTTGCGATTTTTTGTACATAAGGTAGTTTTGCCTAGCTGAGAAATTTATACTCGTGCAGGTAAAAGAAAAATTTCATAAAACACCTTTAAAATATAATGAAATTTATTGTTGCAAACATTTAACATCCTCCTTTGATTTTATTAACTTATAAGTGCTTTTAAAGTAATAATTTAGCGCGATAGCTGTAGTGGTAATAACAAACTATCTAAAATTTAAATTGAAAGTATTTTAAAATGCACAGAACGACAAGAAGAAACGCATGAAATTTTAGAATTTGCAAGTCAGCTTTCCATTCCGCAAGACGAATTTTAAGGATCGAATCGTATTAATGATAAAAGATGTTGAGGGTCTAAAAGACTATTTTCAAGAACTTTTTAGAGTATTGCAGAGCTCAATACGAGTTCTAAACCGACGATATAAGCATAGTTGGAATTAATTAGATTCGAGTCTGCATTGATTTCATTGTATTCGAGCTTTTTATCATATTGTGTGGTAAGTTATTGAAAATGATCTAATAGCCCTTGAACATTTTTCATGCTTATTATAATTCATTATATGGAATGGAAAGTAGACTTGCAAATTTCAAAATTTTTTACGCTTCTTTTTATCGCTCTACCCGTTTCAAAATGGCTTTGAATTTTAATTTTAGATAGTTTGCTACTTCTACTGCAGTTAATATATGTACTTTATTCAAAATTGAATGCTTAAAATTATTTATACGATTCTTCTAAAAATTACAGCGAAATTCTTATTCAATTGCTGTGTATAAGGTTAGCTATGCAGATGAAGAATTGAATTGTATTATTCACTTAAAAAGGATTTTATCATTTATTGCTGGTTAAATCTAAAAGGAATTACCATTTCAATTAGAAAACTAAGAATATTGGCAATTCTAAGTACAAGTTAAAAGGTTGTGTATTGAAGTCTTTTTTGTTAGATGTAATTGTTTCTTACCGGGATCTGTGTTCGTAATCGAAATGCAAGCGAAATTCCCTATAAAATCAGAAATAAAAGAATCCTCAGACATTCAATTGACAATTAATATATTAATAAAATGGAATTTATACGGCTTTTTTTAATTTCATACTTATATATGTTTAATTTATCAAAAAACTGATAAAGCATGTAAATAAAATAGTCTCATCAATTATTTTAATTTAAAAAACAGGTTAAGATTCATGAAATATGTCGATCTTTAGTTATTTAAATTAATAAGAAGTAGAGATAATAGACTGATACATCGTTTCTGTTACTTTCACATACATTTATTTATTACGGCAATTCAATCATAAATTGCATGAAAATATTAAAGTAACTTAATATCAATATTTTAATAATCTGTACAAGTGTAAGTTTACACAGCAGCATTCTGCTTTGATTTATTTGTATATGTTGTAGGTGCAAACTTGTAATATATTCTACCAGTATAAGCACTTTATAAGCGACAGGCTTTCCAAGTGGATTCTATAAGTTCGAACATAAGTTAAACGTAATTTAACGATCTTGATTATATGCTGAATGCATACCAATATTGATCGTTATTATAAATCTTAGATAATGTAAAACAAAATTAACAAATTTATTTAAACGAATAGCTGCTTAATCATCCGACGATCGGAAAATTTAGTAATTGTATATATATGTATAACTGACCTGTTTTCGAGATTCTGAATTCAATCATTACAATAACATAATTTTGACAAAATACGAATGTAATTGTTCATGCAGTTTATACGTGTAGATAAACATTACCGTTTTTACTGTGACGTCTTCCTAATTTCTCTTCGGTTGCAGGATATCGATTGATAAAGTGTTATAAATTATTAAGACATATTTTGTTCTTTTATACCTCATAAAATATGTCAAAAAAATAAGTGTACTCAATTTATCAGGTATTTTGCTCATATTACAAATATAAAGTTTGGAGGAGGTCTTTCTTGGGAGACATTAAATGAATTTAAATGAATTTAAGTGGATATAAGATATAAGTCACAGTTGGCAGACCTGATATGCGATTCCAACTAAATTTAACTATAAATAGACTCATATATTTTATAAAATAAAATAATAATTACAATTATTGATGAAATAATTAGAGACGATTTGAAAACATTTCTGTTTCTTCTTTTTCTTTTAATTATTCAGCAGAGTCTATAAAGTAATATATATATATATATATATATATATATATAAAGCGATCTACGATCAGCTAAATTGAATTTACTCCAGTACAATATTTTATTTATTTATACATAAGACTGAATGTAAAATTAGTTTATCCATGTAATGCAAAAATTTGTAATGCTATAAGATCGATTTGAAAAATATGAAAAAATGTATGAATTTTGATAGGGAGTAAATGAATATTGATTAATTTGTTAAATACGTTTTTAGTTCGTTTATTATCATGAACGGGTGCAATGAACATTCCTCGATAACACAATTCAGAACGTTTTTGCTTGTAGTTCTGATTCTATTACACTAAATCACAGCTACGGACAAAATGCCACAAGATACAATTCCAAACAGTTTGCCTCTTTTTTCTTTAAAGTAAAATTAAAGTAAGTCACAAGTAACATTATCAGTTTTGATCGTCAATTTTCGTCCGATTCCCCATATAAAGGGAAAAACCATAGCATCATCAGCCTAATCTATTAAAGACTTGTGCATCCTTCTTCGCGTGTAGCATCTAAAATGTCCGCCAATGTCCGATGCCCACGCACTCCATCCATCCAGAAATCCAGAGCACTCTATCTCAGGTTAGAAAAAGAGTCAACCGCGTCCATAAAGCGTCGAGCAAGCTCTTGTCTTCGTCCATCAAAGAGCGATAGGTAGACAGATAGCAAGAGAGAGACCGAGCGAGAGAGAGAGTGAGTGAGGGACGCGGGACAAGAGGGGAATAAGTCGACACCGGTCGGGTATGATATTATAAAGACAGTATGTAGGATCCTGTAGCGCGGCGACGAGGCGCTTAAGTGTGCCGCGCTCGTAAGTGGAACATCGCTGCCTGGCACCAACGCGCGCAGAAGTGTACCAGGCCTGGGTCCGCTTCGTCCCCCCTCCTCATGCCGTTGCGCGCGAACTCGCGGTGAAAGACTTTCTTCGCGGGCGAGAGATCGGAGAACACGAGCCCGCCGACCGCGAGAGGCTGCCGCCGCTCTCGAAAGCCGAGTTGCCTGGATGTGGGGCCAGGATTTTTGCTCGCCCACGGAGGACAATACCGCGTTTGTCACTCCTCTCGGTTTTTCCTTTTGCCGAGCGCGAGAACCGGTCCGGTGTGCGTCATTTTCTCCCGCCAACGTGTTACGGCTCCTCCGTTTCTCGATCTTAGCTCGGCCTATCCAATTACCGAATTTCCCTTCGCCAGGATTTAGCGATGTTGCGTAACGCCCGAAAATCCAGCCACTGAGTTAAAAAACGGTGCCCCTTACCTGCGCGTTTAAAGGGAGATCGCACCTGCTCATCGATTGCCAACCCCGCTTAGCTATCAGTGCTTAAGGTAGGCTGAAGTGAGACGAGGTGCGCTCCGTTGCGTAATCGCGCGAGGAGAGGAGAGGAAGACTCTAAGATAGGGGCGATCCTCGGGCCGTCCAAAATTCTAGGTCAGCGCTGCCCGAACCACCGGTGTCTGTGGTCCCGAAATGATGATGATGAGGAGGAGGAGGAGGAGGAGGAGGAGGAATGCGTTATACAAGCGGCCCGTTATACATGCGCGCCTGCATTGTGTCGCGCGCAGCAGTCCACGGAATTTCGGATCGCAGGTTGCACTCGTGGCCGGATGCCGCACGACCCCGACCTCCGCCGACTTTCCGACTGCGGGCCTTTTCCCGTTTATGACGCGGACATAAACAAGGAAGAAAGGAAGACCCTTTCGCGGGTCGTACATAGATTTACCGGTTGGTTCGGGAATCCGTAGCCTTCTGGGATTAGAGACGTCGATTTTATTGCAGTCGACGGTTGAAAACCGTTAATATGGTTACCGAGCAGAAAAGGTCTTTTCGTATACTTGGATAAAAAAGAAACTTGGTGTAAAATGATATCGGATCCTCGAGGAATTGTAAATTTTAGAAAATTTTGATGAAACGCCGTTGTGTACTTCTCGATCTTGTCCCGTTTCAACTGAATATCATCGACTGGTATTGGGAATTTAGTAACTCACAATAACTCACAAGGATTGTCATTATTTACCTTACAGTCTCGGTTCGTAAAGTTGCTTTTGGGTTTATTGCGCGTACTTTACGGGGACGATTGTACACGCACGAAAGTCGAGCCCGACGAGTGCGACTTTTAAGGGAAAATCGGAAGTGGAGGTTAACGATGCCGTGGTTCGGTGATGAAGATCCCAAAAGATATTCTTGAAAATACTTCTCTTAGATATTTTCCTCTCGTTCTCGTGGTTTTCATTGAAATAGGCGATATTTCGAATAAGAAGCATATATTTTCATGTACACCTAAGCATCGACATGAACATTTATCTAAGCGTAGCCAGCTACGCTTGCATGTACATTTATATATAGTTATGCAGTTGTACTTTCAAGTCATTCTACGATAAACGTGAGCTATTTAATTTTGTCGTGCATCCATCGCCAAGAAAGTAGATTAATGAAATGAATTACGGAATATATTAAAAATTTAACGTATTATTATTTCAAAGATAATACCGCGCATAAATGTTTTATACTCGGAGTTGTACATCCTGTCAAAGTACTTAAAAGTACTAGACCGGATGAAAAACAAAATATGATGGGAAATATAATTTAAGACTTTATAAATTTATTTAATTGTAAAATTTGGCTTAATCTTTAACAATTTTTTAAAACTCCACGTCAGTAATTTAAAAGCTAATTTTTAATGCGATGTAGGTACATGCGGACACCATATTACTAAAGAATATAAATAATTGTTACGTTATTCGTTATCTCCGCTAGATCATTTTCGCAAATTTAGAAACGCAATTTTATAAAGGAAAGGAAGAATAGAGTAAGATGGATGGAGTAAAATAATGTTTAGTATACACAGGTGTGCGGTAACAATCAAATTTTTAATCAAACATCAATATTTATAAATAAGTATTTGTTTTCTGGCTTTATACAAAGTAATAAATTCAAGTCGACGACAACGCACACCGTACGAGAATGACGGACAAAATGACAGATCATAAACGTGCGAAAGGTCTGCGGAAATCTTCCTGAAATTTCCGCAATTCTACACATATGCATGTATATACATATACTCGTATACATGTACATATATATATATATACATATATATATATACATACACATATAGATTGATAGATGTATGGATGTATGTATAAAAAGGTACTACGTTTTCTTCCTTAAGTCGAGTTTCACGGAATCAACCGTTTCTATTTGCACTTGTTCACACAACATGTTTAATCGCGCGTTACATTTTTCGTCAACGATCGCCGCACGTCGCAGTGTACCATGTTTATTTGTTTCGACTGAACATTCAATAAAATAAAAAAATGAAGAAAAATAATAATAAACACAATGTGAACTGTCGATGGATTGAAAACCGTATGTGTTGGCCTACAATTTATGACCTACTTCCCACCGCGAGTAGGAAGTGGACGGAAGCAAAAGTAAAATTTATAAACCGACTCAAAAGCCCAAAGTCGTAGTGTGCGTACAAATCTACCTATATTACACGCAAGTCATAGGCGGCGAGAGTGTATTTTAAAAATCCGCGATTTGACAAAATTATAAATGAGAACTATTTTACGAAGAGAGATTATAGCTTTCCATGCGAAAGGTGCGCATCGTCACTTTTCCTTCATAATTCTGCATAATGCGACGGAATGTACAACAATGTAATAGATAAAGGAAAGTAAATAGACAAGAGGCTAACTTAAGTAACGACCGCGTAAAGTAGACTATATTACAACGCAATGAAATTCTACGTGACGAATAAATAACAATAAAAGGACTGAGCTAAGAAGAGCGAAAAGTAGTGGAGAACAGCGAGGGCGAAGAGAAGAATAACTAGAGAGGGAGTAACAGAGTGGGGGAGTGGGAGGGTGGGAAGGTAAAAAATAATAGCAACCTATAGATTAAAAAAAATGAAACAAATGCGGCGCAACTAAGGGCAGCCCGTAACAGCTATAAGGAGCGTAAGGTACACGTAAGGTACAGTGCAAGTGAACGCCTCGGACTCCGCGAGCGGCTCATCGTAATAATGACACTAGAGCTTACGCACATACTCTACCAAGGCTTGGTAGAATTTAGTTGCCGAGGACGAGCGCCTCGTAATCCTGTCCGTGTTCCTGCATTAGACTTGGCTCGCATTCGGCCGCGAGGCGAGATCGAGGAGAGAGTCCGGCCTTAGTCCCTGCCGATCCTCTTGTGTATCTGCTGATGCTTGATCAGGTGGGCCTTCTGGCGGAATGCTTTGCCGCAAACCTCGCACCTGAACGGCTTCTCGCCCGTATGCGTCCTCAGGTGGACCTTGATGTTGCTCTTGTTGAGGAAGCCCCGATTGCAAATGGAGCACCTGTGGACGGGTTTTTCCTTGCCGGCCATGAGTCCGGCCTCTGGTCCGTACGACAGCGAAGTCGTCGTCGCCGCGCCGGGGCTCTTCTTCGTCGGGCTGTGACCGCCGCCCCCGGCCGAGGGTCGCGAGCGCTTGCGCGGATGCTGGGGGGCAGCGAACGACGAGTGCAGCTGCTGGTCGGGGCTACAGGAGGTGGATACGCGCCCAGGCGGACTCACCGGCGGGTAGGGGCTGGTCGACGAGGGCGTCTCACCGCAGGAGGCCTGAAGTCGCTGTTGAAGCATCGGCGAATAACCGTGAGTCAGGAGGCTCTGCAGGGTCGAGCCGTGCTGCTGTTGCTGCTGCTGCTGCTGCTGCTGGGAGTTCGAAGCCGTCGTCGTAGCGTAGATATGCGAGTACGGGCTCGAGGAGCTCGTATCCTGGGCCTTTGGCGAGCAGGCGGTGTCGATCCACTCGGCGATGTCTATCCAATCGCGCGGCGAAACCTCGGGCTCGTGCTCGGAGGATGGCCCATTGCTGGCGGTGTTGCTGCCCGGACCGGCATTATTGCCACCGCCACCGCCTCCTCCCCCGCCGCCGCCACCGCCAGGTACCGTAGTATCCGCCATCGCCGAGCCGATGATCTCCGCCAAGTCTTCGATATTATTGATGTAATCGACCGCCTGCTGACTCGACTGCGGTAATTGCTGCTGCTGTTGCTGCTGTTGCTGTTGTTGTTGCTGCTGCTGCTGCTGCTGCTGGTGCTGCTTCTGACTGACCGGGGGACAAGGCGTGCTGGAGGACACGACCGAAGACTCGTAGTACTCGTGGTTGGAGGTGGGTGAGGGGGAACTCGGCTGCATCGAGGGTCGTTGCGCCGAGGAGGCGATCGTGTGGTAATGGTGTCCGGGTATGCCATTGATGCTGAGGTGGCCGGTGTAGCCGGTGAAGGGCGGCAGGGGCTTGAGCTCGGCGAGCGACTGGGCGGCGGTGACGCCGACCGATGAGCCCAGTAGCAGCGTGTCCCAGGCATCCTCGAGGCCGGCCGCGCTCTGCTTCGCATCGTGAGCTTCGAGAAAATCCGCTCCCGCGGCAGCCCACGGCGATAGAAGCATACCCTCGACGCCGACGACCTCGCCCGGCGAGCCCGCCACGACGATGCCCGGACCACCTTGGCTGCTGTGGGCCGCCTCGACACCCGCGGCTCCCAGGTGCGTCGGCGGTCCGCTCTGCGTCTCGAACTTCATGTCAACGGACCGCGGATACTCGTCCCTGGGTTCGGGCGTGGTGTCGCCCGTGTACTCGAGCTTCACCGGGCCGAGCAGCAGCTCGGCCTCGTCGCCCTCGTGGGGGCCGTTATTGTCTCTGCGCGCGACGTACGACTGGGCTCGACCGGGGTGTCGCGTACCCGAGAGCAGCGAGCCGAGGAGCGAGGATCCGAAGCTCGTCGAGGTCGGGGCGCTGCGCGCGTCCGCCTCGTCCTCGCGCTTCACGCGGCCGCCGAGGCCAGAGAGGATGCCGTTGAGGGAATCGGCGGAGGCTTGGGAGGTGTTCGCGCCGGCAGGGGTCGAAGGGGTCGAGTGCAGCTGGGGCAGACGACGCTGCGGACCCTGGGACGAGTCCCGAGCGCCGTTGCCGTCCGTCGCCGAGAGCTGCTGGAGACGGGCGGCGTTGGCTTGCTGGAGGTTACTCGTTATCAAGCCGTAGTGGTCGGGACCGTCGGGGGTAGCAACGACATTGGATCGCGTGGAGTCGACGTAGCCAAGGGCCGCACCCGAAGGCGCGTTGTTACCGCTGTTTCTCGAGCTATTGACGCCGCTACTGTAGCAGCCGTTCTCGGAGTTGCGCGAGTCCTGGGGCTCGAGTTGGCTCTGGCGGTGCTGGTACTGGCTGCCGACCGAGCTCAACCGGGCACTGCCGTTGCCGCTGCTGCCGTTGACGCTCGCTTGGAGGGAGCAGAAGTGGAAGTCGTCGTTGTCGAGTGGCGGCCCCTCGTCGATCCTCGGAGGTCCTGGGCTCGAGATCGAGGGGCAGAAGGAACCAGGGTTCCACCAGGGATCCACTCTACTGCCGGGGGTGCTGCAACCGCCAACGGCGCCGCGAGGACCTGCAAGCAGAACGTCATTTCGTCAATGTTACGCATCCGAATGTTTAAGAATCGGTCGGTTTAACGGGATGGAGACCGAGTGCCACCGTTGCTGGCCTTTACAGAGGGTTGGCGTTTTTCTCATCGTAAAGATAATGAAACTTAGAACGCTGCCACGGATATTATTTTCAATCTTCTACGTATACTACGGAGTCTGAAAAATCGCTGTTATAAAAGACTATTTCGCCTAAAAAGACTCGCGTTTTACGTGGAGCATTAATTTTATTTGCGTACACTGGCTGGAAAAGTAGAGCTCCTAAGGTTGCCTCGAATATTTTCAAACAACGACTGGTGTGGACCGTTTTCAAACAGATTTATGGAAATAGTATGGAAATAGTATGGAAAAAATATTTTTCCGTAAATAACGCGATTGAAGTGGATTGAAGAATTTCGGATTTTACGAGACACGAAACGAGACCATCTTCTTCTCGATAACTCCAACTCGAAATTGTATCGGTAGCAATAAAAAGTTTGCGCAACTATTTCCAAGCCATTTTTCCGACAAGTGAAATCGTCCATCCAGGGAACAGGAGGGCAAGAAATACCTTTATATTTTCGAAAGCAAAAAACAGTTGTCCGCCATTAAGCATCGATAAACGAGCCTCACAAAATTCCGTGTACTTTAACGAGTTCGACGCGGATGCGACATTTTGAGGAGTCAAAGCTTGGGAAGACCCCATCGCGACGGCACCGACTTTGAATCTTCTTCCGTCTCTCTCTCTCTCTCTCTCTCTCACACACTCCTCGATCGCACGCCAGAAGAAAGACCCGCGTCGCTAAGTGGGTCAGTGGCACACTGCTAGCCGATGCGGCTCGGCCATCAAAATTACCGCATTAAGGAAAAAAACGACGCTTGAGGAGCGGAATATACGCATGGATGAGAGGCAAACACTCGCAGGTCCGCTGAATTCGGATGTCACGGAATAAAAGGACGTACCGGATGCTCTACTAAACAATGATGCGGCGCGTTCCGCTCGCCGCGGCGGAAACTCGAGCACACGCCAAGTTATGCTCTCCTTCTTCAACCGGACCCGCAGATTCATACGCGACTTGGACAATCGAGGCTAAGGATGTCACCGCGATAAACTGAACGACGAGCTACGCGCATCATCCGGCGCGAGGTTAATTGGACCGCGAGTCAATAGGACCGATTTCGTCGACGTAGATTCATCGCGAGAGGATTGCAGTGGCTTAGGCGTCGCACAACGAGTTCATCCGCGAGTCGAGGAGAACGAAAGGTGCACCACCGCGCGATGAATCATACTTTCAGACCTTCGATTGAAAAGCATTCGTCCGTGTTATACCGATGATTCCCTCGCGTGAAAAGACCACAATTAATGCGGCCACGATGCACCATTATTCGATCGGCTCCGAAATTCGTCCCTCGGCATCGCATCCTTCTTCCGGAGTGCGTCGATTCCTACTTTCCAAGCGCGCATCAAAGAACGGGGCCCGTCCTTGTCGCGAGCCACAGCCCGTCCTTGTCGACACGCAGAAACGGGGCCCCACCACTCCTCTGCGCTCTTCCTCGTTCCCTCCTTCGCCATTTGCATTCCTCTCGCTCGCCGTTTTATCTTATCGCGACTCTCTTGCTCTCTGCATCGCGCGAAACTTGGCTCCGCGCGTCCATATCGCGAGTCATAATTCAGAACGATAGCCTGGCACTCGGATAGAAATGTTTATGCAGAACGATTGTCTCGGCCATATCGGCCGAAAAATCGGTGCGCCGAACGCACAATAAGCCACACTTTGTTTTTCGAAATGTATTCGATAGTTCGAGAATTCCCGCTATCGAGGAGTAAGCCAACGAAAATAACAGTCTATCGGTCATATTCATCGCGCCATCGATACGGCGTGTAGAGGAAGAATTTATTCGGACGCACGCGCTATCTCCCTCTCTCGCCGTCTGACAAAGCGAGGCGAAGGTGGAGGTACGCGTACGCGGACGCGGGACTCCGAGGAGCCTCGTGACGTGGCTCGGAGGTACCGTTATCCCGACAGTAGCGCGCCAATAACCGCGCGGACCCCGACCACGGGCCCCGTTGGACCACGTCGATTCGCCCGAGCCAACGGGACCGGCGACGAGCCAAGTATCGCGTTTCGGTCTTTTTCTCGCTGACGCGTGTAGGCGAGACGGGCCCCGTCGGTATTCGTGAGCTGGACAACGCACGCGGCTGGGCTAACGAGCGCCTAACGACCGCCTAACGACCGCCCCTAACGGATTATGTTATCGGGAGCCCCTCGTAACGCTAATACCAGCAATTATAGAGATGACTAAGGCCGATTTTTCGCCGCGATTCCTGAAAATCGATTGGTCGACTCGCCGTGACGCGGCGCTGATCTCCTTACTGGTCCGTTAATACGTTATTTTATGGGATACGCGCGCTCGGGTTCACGTTAGCCGTAAATCATCGCGCCACACGAGGTATGTTGCCGTCGACGACGCGAGCTAACAGTCCACCGGGATTCCAGGGGGCGGCGCACATATGGGCCAAGAGGAAGGAGCTCAAGATACGCGCGAGGAATAGATCTTGATGCCTTCTCGCGCACGGGCACGTACACGCGCACGGAGATTCAAGAGTGCGATTGTATTTCAATTAAAGGAGCACAGCGAAATTAAGGTTCTCTCGCATTCGTGTAGGTTCGGAGCTCGTAAATAAAAGATTTGTTTAGGAAGGTAGGGTAACGACGAGGTCGCTGCGAGCGATACTGCGTGGAACAAGTCTACATGCGTAATTAGCTTATTTTCCCCCTCTTATGTACAGATCTGTAACGAACAAAAAGGGCGACGGGGACCGCGAACAACTGGAATATAAGCAGTTATTCGCTTAACCTACGACGTGTCGCTTATAGTATGTAGACCGATGAGCGCGTGCCATTAAAAGCATCTTATTTTGGCACGATACCAAGTCCCGCCTGACACCATCTTGGTCTCCGGCAAGTTGCTCTCGGATCCAAGCTCGCCGGACCACATTTAGAAACGGAAAAGGACGTCGGCGCCGTGGAAAAGGAAGAGCCCGAGGTGGGGTGAAAAGAGCAATAAGGAGAGTAGCGTCGGTGGCTCTCGCGTGCACGTGGTCGGCAGTGGCTCCGGCGGCTCTAGGCGGGGGCCGACTGTCACTGCAAAAGTGGAACGGAGCACCGTTAACCGGAGAGGCTCGCTCACCCGCTCCCACCGACGGTCGTCCAGCGACGGCGTGCCTCCGGACGTTCTTTTATTTCTTTCTTTTTTCCCTCTTCCTCCGCCAACCCCTCCTCCACGTCCTCTTACTCCTTCTGGTATAGGTCTCCGGTCACGCAGACCCGCGAATCATCGCACGCACCGGCAGAAGACGGAGGGAGAGAGAGAGGGCTTTCCTTTTCGTTGCGAAAAATGCCGCTCGCGTCGGCCGCGGGAGATCCGTCGGGACGACCTACTTACTTTCCTGAAGTTTTCTTGTGAGAGAGATAGAGAGCGTACGAACGCGAGCGCTCGTTATGGTCCTGCGATGGAGATTCACTTCCACTTCCGGTTGTCAAGGGCACAAGTCGAGGCCCATCATTTTCATCGGTTTGATCGACCGCGAGCACTCGAGGGTGTTTTTCGGCGATGCTCAAATGGCGAATTTTCGCGCGGATTTTGCATTTGCTCGACAAATAAATTGCACGGGATCGCAGTACTGCGTTCGTCTGATAATCTCCATTGGCGATAGCTACGTTTAGCTTGTGTTTGTCGAGCGACATTCGAATGGGTAGTGAACAAGTTTTCTATCGAAAGTAACATAATGAAAACATATTCGATTTATTGTAGTTCGTGGAATAGTATTCCGACGGAATAACGATTCTTTCTTCGTTAAATTCCTGGCATTAAGGGTTGCATCAAGCATTAATTGTTACGCCTGTGAGGACAAAGTTTTAATTAAATATAAAGTGTTATTGTATCGAGAAGTAAGTAATTAGAAAAAGAAGCAAAAGGAATGTGCGCAAACATACGTTATTGGAACATTCGATGAAAGATGCCGTGCGTATCGCGATTTATTGCGATACGAAATATTATTTAAACATGCAATTTCTCTTAAAGACTTACGCCGAATTCGCAAATACGGAATAATATTGAGGAAGATTGAAATAAGAATCACTGGTAAAACGAATCTAAGCATTTGCTTTCAAGTTTTTTCATCCCTCAAATGTTTCCAAAGTTATATTCGTAACTACAAGATGGCGACGCATAATAAGTGCCTAAATCGAGTTGAGCCTTACTTATATTTCACATTGAATTCGACGTGCTATTATTGCTCGATACAAAGCCGCACTTGACTCGTATAGAACGAGCGACGAATTCTTTACAAACGGTACAACCATTCAGGCAAGAGGACGCGGTCCCTCGATAAAAGGACGACGATCATCCCCGAACCCCTGACTTCCGCACAAATTATCCGGCCACGGTTTTTCGCCGGTCTTACTTTCGTTACGCGCACGCGCGAAATTCTCTGATCCTTCATCGAGCACACGTTTGAAAAGCTTCGAGATTAAGCGAACGATCGGTAATTGCCGCGAAGCCTCGCGCACAGGAATGCATTTGGAAACGGGGAAGGCAGTTGGCCGTGCCGCTTCAATTAGTGAACCATTGACACGGTGGTTGTATCGCCGCTAAATGAGGGTCTTTATCTATCTCCCGAGTCGTAGCGGTACCACGGCGGCCTATATGCCCCAGTTATATTTAGTGCCTTCATTATGTGCGATTGGCCGCGCGATGTACGTGCGATGCGCCTGCGTGGATGTATGTGGGCCTCGATTTGACCGCCTCCTGAATACAATGCTCTAATGCTTTATATGGGCCCCGAGGTCTTCCGTCCGGTGCTCTTTGAAAAACTGATTCTTTCTTGGTGTCTAACTCGCGAGGAACAAGCGTCCTCCTTGTGCAATTCAATTGTTGTCTCCGTTCAGCTAAGGATATGGCTTAAATTAATTGAAATATCACCTTTTAATCGGGTTGATCGGCTGTCGCCTCACTACACCTCGTACGTAAGGCCTTATTCAATAGGTCTTAGTCTTTATATTATGCGTAGGATTTTTTTCATATTTATCTTTCTTCCTATTTTCATCAGTTTCATTTTCTCGAGATCGAAAAGCGCATTCTATTTCCGTACATCGGCAAAATTTCAAGAATCGCACGGTCGATATTATCATCGTTCCCTTTTACTCGACGGGATCGATCTTACGTTTCCCGCACCATCTGGTCCGCGATACTTACTAGTCCTCTCGAGAGTTACGCACATTAGCATTGTGCCGATTTCCGGCAAACGTATCGGCGACGGTGTTTACCTTTCATTTTCATGTAAATTCGCGAGCGTCATGTGGCACTCGCGCGTCGACGCCCGAAGACTCGCCGGTGAGTTCGATGCCGCGCTATGAGACGCCTCTCGGTGGCGGCGCATGAAACGTCGGGAATTCCACTTGACGATTGCATGTATTCCTGGAGAATCGAAAGTTTTTCGAACGTTCGTTCCTCTTTCCTACCGATTCTTCATTTTCTCATTTTCTTTGTGATTGGTTTGTTCCAGCTAAAGGTACGTCGGCTGAAAGGTTTAATAGCGCGTCACAACCATTTTTATTAAGTAATTAGTCTGCGCTCCTTGATATGTTTATCGCGAGTAATTGCTGTATCAGCGAGCCGTAGCTTGGATTCAAATGCGCTCTGAATCCTCCATGCACAGCAATGCTTCTGAATCATAAACGTAAATATAGAAAGCGAACTATTTTATACTTGAAAAAATAGAATGGAATAACCGCGCTTAGGCCTTGAAAAATGAACAAATAATGAAAAGCCTTTCTCCGTTGTTTTTCAGCCTAAGATTACGTTTACGGATTAATTTCTCTACATTAGGCTTCGAACGATCGTGTAAGTAAATCTCACGCCTCTTCTCGTCATTCGGTTTTGTGCATTAATTTACCGATATTTATAAGTCCACGTTGAAAAATTAATTTTATATCATTAAAAAGAGAACGCTATACATTGCTGGCGGAAAATGAAAGCCACGTCTTTCTTTAAAAAATCACGATCGATTCATTTTTAAAGGTTTCGCGAATAAATATTATTTATAATAATCGAATTATCACTCGACTGTATTTCAATTAAATGTACACGTAATTTTTTGCACTCTCAATTAGCAAATATGTTAAATAAGTGTATTAAAATCGTTACGATAAATTTTATATTATGAAACTCTTGCGCTTGATAATTTTGAATTTGCAATGGCATTTCTTGCAGCGCTTAAATCGCAGCTCAGTGTACAATTGCAGGAGAAAAACATCTAACTTCGTAGTAAGAAAAGTGTTATCAATTTTTTTGTCTTAATTTTGACGTATTCGACTACTCTCTATATCATTAGATAGAGTTATGGCATATGTGAAATTTCTTACCTTGCAAGTAACAACTTTTCATTGAAATATTTAGATCGTCATATTGAAAAAGCAATTAGAGAATCTTTGTCGATAAGGACGTCCATCGCCTCCCCAAGCAACTACTAGAATTTCGAAAAAATAAAAATTTTGCTCATTTGAAATAAAATGCATTTAACGAAACGAGACCCGAAAATCTAAACAACACGTCAGCAGGAATAACTCGCCTCACCGCACCTTCGCACTCATGCAGGAACGCACACACTGTACACGTACACACGCGTACAGGCTCGGGATCGTGAGCGGAGAAAGTGCGACTCGGTGGCCGCTATAGTGGTCTAGGGAAAAAAGATAGACTGAGAGAGAGAGAGAGAGAGAATGACAGGGAAATTGTCGGTCGGCCGCTCTTCAGTGCACCCGGGGAATTAAAGAGTGAGAAACCGATATTCGCAAGAGTGCCGAGTCAAATCGTACTCGGGATACCTTATACCCGATCAATGGGAGATCTCCGATAAGGAAAAGGAAGGAGATTGTGGCAAGAGGGCAAAGGTCCATCGCATACATACGCTTGCATTCTAAATCGTTTCCTTATAAATGTCTTATATGACGGGGCTCGGATACAAGATTTAACAGGTACACGTATTCGTAAGGATTCGAGCGGCAAATATGGACGAATAAAATTCATCGATACGAAGAAGAAAAGCGGAAAGGATGATAGTCGATAATACCGTAAACCTACGTGCGATTTATGAGACTTGAACGATTGGTTAATCATCGGTGAAACTTCGATTCGCTCCTTTATGAGACAAACGTAGAGGAGCTTTCGTGGCCGCAACGAATTATTCGATAGCAGTTTTAACAATTTCTTAACGAATGTAATTGTTCAACGGATAAAAGAATTAACTCAGTCGGAGATGTTTTCGTTACTGATCTCATTAGGTACCGTTCATCCGATTTGTTTTAGGATCGCATGCGAGAATCGAACATCGATAGAATCCATTAAAATTAACTGTACACAAATTCAAGAAACGAATGCACGCATAATAATACGGACGGCGATGAAGTACTGTTTGCGTTTAATTAATTCATAACAGAAAACGAAACTATTGAAAAAAGAAACGGAAGAAAGGCACGGGATCCATACTGCTAGAACAAAAAGTTCCGATAGACATCCGAGGAATAGTGTATCTCACGGAAGATAATCATCAACAGCGCTGACACAGTTAAAAATAGAGCGTAAAGGAAAGAAAGAAGGACGGGAAGAGCGAGAAAAAGGCGCAGGAGTCACCTGTCCACCTGGCAAATCGAAAACTCGTAAAACAAAAACGAGAATCCCCAACGATCTTCATAGACAATGTTGCAAAATTAGCATAAAACAACACGGGGACAAAGGCGCGCCTCGTAAGAAGGGGTTAAAATGGTTGCGAGGTACGGCGATATAACGAGGAGGGGGTCAGGCATTCCTCGCGACTCCTCGCGGAACTCGAATCGGAAGCCTTGCTCCCCCCCCCCTCACTCGCCCCTCGTTGGGAAGAGTGAAAGAGAGAATCGTACCCCTACCCAAGGTCCATTCACGTGCGCCCGCACACGCTCGCGCTCACACACACGTGTATACAATCGTCGCGGTACACTGACCTACTCTCGCGAGTCTCTCTCCCACTCCCTTCTTAGCTGTTTATCCCGTCATCCTTCTCTCTCCCTCTCCCGCCCCTCATCCTCCTCATTCCCTTTCTCTTTCCGTCTCTCTCGCTCCCTCTCTTTCTTTCTGGCTCGTTGCAACTTGTTGATAACTCTTCCTGTACTTCTACGGACACTCGCTTCGAGTGCTCTTTACCTCCCACCGTGGCTCCATTGCAGTGGCGCTGGGGGAGGGAGCCTTTCTCTCCGTGGCTCTGAGATACGCGCACGTACACCTTGCGACGGAGGTGAGAGAGAGAGAGAGACGAGGGCCAGCAGCACCTTTAGGTTTATTTCCGCGTAGCCATTGTAGTCCGCGCCTCTCTTCTTTCTTTGGATACCTGCGCGCGTCCGCCCCCGCTTGTACCGCTTTTCGCAGCCGCGACTATTTCAACGAGCAAGGACAGGGATCCGCGCCACGAGGTCGTGGTCTCGGTCGCAAATCCTTGCGATCAAACTTTCCGATCCCTCTGAGTCCCTCTCCCTGTTGGCCGTTGCGAGATGAATTCTCGCGGCACGAGTCTGTCTTTCAGCTTAGTTTCAGATTTATCTTCAATTCCAAATACTCATTACCGCCCGATCGCGGTAACGCGTCGACATTTTATCACCTTACGTTACTCATCGGTGCTGGACACTAGGAACAAAGGAAAATTGTTGGCGGGATCGACACCTCAACGGTTGCGGTGCAAGAGGACGAAAAATCTTGATTCCGATGATTTCCATGTATCGGAAAATTATTATTAATCGTTAGCATCGTCGAAGAATTTTAATATTTCCATTAAGAGTGAACCCTAACAATACAGACATTCAATTAATTTGAATGATTGCTTGAGGTATTTTGTAAAGCACCGATGCGTCTCTAAGAGGCACCATTTGATTTATGCTCGAGTGTAGAAAGTGGATCACAGAAAGTAGGACTGACAGATGGAGCGCGAGTACATACACCGATAAATCGCATCGGTACGAGTAAGAGAACACTTGTTTTTATTCGTTTCTAATGAAGTATACTCGATATGGACTTTTAAGCGCTGCATTACAATTAATAATCCATCGAGGAAATATTACATAAAATTAATGAAAATGCTTTTTCTCGACTGATTCTTCCCGTCAGGCTTCAGTTTTTTGCCAAGGATCAGTCGTGGCTTTCACGCGCGAGCTCCACTCGAAAGGATAATTGCATATTTTACCGATCGATAGCACACTCGACGGCACATTTTTTGCCGCGCACTCGCTGATAAAACAAACGAGCGGGTAAAAAGTGTCGGCGCAAAAAATCGAGAGTCGTGCGGTTATCGGATTGTTATCCCTTATTCCGAGTGCCGGAAAATTAAGAAAAAGAAAGTTGAAACTAGACTTACATATGAGCAGCGTGGTATCCAGAGTGGTGTTGTTTATGTCCTCGGGACTCCGTCTGAGGAACGTATCCACCGAACAAGGCACAATATCTCACCCGTCGAGCGGCGCTGACCTCGTGCGCGACTCGATCATCGGTCCTCGTCTGTCAGGGATGGCAGTGGGTGCGCGCTTGACGAGAACGAGCCCCACGACTCCAAAAGTCCCGAGTTCGATTATCCAGTCGAGCACTGAATTATCCCGGCACTTTACGCGGTCGCCGGCACTCGATTATCACTTGAACAAACAGAAAAGAGGGTGGCAAACGACGGGGGCGGGACGTCACGAGCCGTGGCTCTGCTCCCGAGGATGCTGCCGCTTGCCGACCCTCATCGGCCACTGGCACCGGCCTCGCACTCTCCCGTACTCCGGCGCGCTTCTCCGTCGACCCCCTCGACCAACATCCAGGACGCCGCGAACAACTGCGCTCTGCTCGCGTGGGGACCGATCCTCACTACCTGGACATCGGGTGGACTATCCTCGGCTACGTAGTCTCTATTGTTGTGCGATATGTGTGGGTGTGTGTGTGTGTGGCCACGGGGCAACTGTCCACGAGTCTCGCTCGCCTCGACTCGCCGGCTCAAGTGCGACTAATTTCTAAAAGTAGGCAAAGAAGAAACGAACTCGATGGCCTGCGGGCCCTAACTGCGCGGGGCCTCACGTTGCTGACGGGGGCCCCACTACTTTCAACCTCTCTCTCTCTCTCTCTCTCTCTCTCCTTCTCGCGCCAACTAGTGGAGCGAGCACTTCGCGGCAACTCCCACCCCGCCCCACTCAACTGCTGAATAAAGAGAGAGAGAGAGAGAGAGAGAGTGAGAGTGAGAGAGAGGCGCGTCTCCCTCCCACTCCGGGCCTCATGTTACCCCCGCAGGATGCATACGAGAGAGAGAGAGAGAGAGAGAGCGAGAGAAGGACCTCCTCACAAAGCGTAGATTCGGCGGTCCGCGCACTTACACACTTTGCGTGCAGGGAAAGTAGAGACGTAATTGCCATGGATAAGGATATTTAATATTTTTTTCTTCTCGTTGTAATCTGATAAAGGCTGCTAGGCAATAATGCGTGATTACCCTCATACCTGCGCTCGGCTCGTAAATTTTGAATTGCTATATAGGTTATTGGATGACATAAAAAATGACTGCGTTTATCACGTCCCACATTGTTCGCGAGACGATCACTGTTCCAGAACACAATGAGTACAGTAAAATTTGTAACTTACTAAACTAACTGAACGTAAAAGTCCATCGCATAATGCAGCGATATCAGCAATGACGTATACAGTTCTCAGCTAACAAAGTTGTAATATAATGTATTAGTTAAATCACTATTAATTACGCTGAATTAATGATCAGTTTGTTATAATTTTAGAATTTGTCGAAAAAGTTAAAAAAACAACGATTCCTACAGTGTTAAGTAAAAATTTCTTTTCTCTATGAAATAAAAAATATCGCTCTTTTAATTATTAAAACAAATTTTAATGATAAAAGATATCAATGGAATTCATAGAGATCAGAATTACGCTTGAAAAAATAAAAATGGTAGCGCACATAATAATTGAAAAGTACAAAATTGCCCTCAGTACTCACTGCACCCTTGTATACCCTTTTATGTTAACCAAGAGCAAAGGAGGTAAGAGTCGGTATTAACCTGCATGGGGTACCGAAAAGCAGAGAGAGTAAGGGGTTTGATGATGATTTTATAACTGCTATGGGTGACAAACAATTTTGATGGGTGTGTAAGAGTACGAGACGAAGGACGAAGGTAGTTGTAAAAGGAATGGCTAAAGTTTGGAGACCTTATCGTAAATTACTTACTGCATTGCGACATTTGTGATCGTGTCCACCTAGGCAGCTTTATTACATGGCCAATAGGAAAATATTCATTGGATGGAGGGCAAAAGAGGCTTCGGCATTGCGACGAGCTGGACGCGAATGTGGTTAATAATTATATTAGCGATACAACCATGTATTTATAATAATTATTTTTTTGTCTACTTTAATAACTGTCAATTTAGTTTAAAGCAATGGTTTTCATCTTCCGAAACGAATATTATATTTCAATGTTTTTGACTGCTTTTGTAACTTATATTGTTTCTACTACAGTTAATATTTGGTATTACCAAACGAGGATTTTGAGAAAATACTTGATCATATCCGTTTAAAATTTTCCAGAAATCATACAAAGAACGTTGAATGAAAAAAATTTCTGTTTTTTTTTTTCATACAAATGTAACATTGAAAATATGTATTCGATTCAGCAGCTTTAAATAACATATTTAATGATATTTGTTTACGTTCAAGAAAATTATACGTTTCGCAAACCTGCATTAATGAATTGTAATGTTTACTTTCATAAAGAATTTCCTAGGAAAAATACATCTGCATAAGTGCCAGCATTAGATGTGCTAAATTTAAATTTAAAAAAATGACAGTCACCTCGTGTAGACCTCCATTAAAATCCGTTTGCAATAAATGCAATGTAAAATACTAAACGCTATTCGACTTCTGCGTTATATTGTTTTACTATTATTATTTTGTGTTGCTATTTTCCGAGAGTAATAAAATTTACGGTAACAAATCATGCGGACGCAATTAAACCCGTAATAAAATAATAATTTAAAGGACACCATAGTACCACCATCTTTTAAAATGTAATGCTTAAGCAACGCATAAAAAAATAAAACAGTAATACGAAATGTTGAAAATTTTGACTTTTAATAACTTCTACAATAAAAAAGTTAATTTTTAAGTCTTCAAAGTAGAAGTATTAACGAACAGCTTAACTAAATACCTGTAAGTTTGTAAAATCGGTAAAACAGTTTTTAAGTTTTCGTTATTATAATTTACGATATAACAAACTTTTCATCAAAATGAAATCAAGCATTAATTTACTATCGATTAATACTGCATTAATAATGCATTTTGAAATTATGTGCGAGTAAAATTACATTGTGATTTTACATACATTTGTAATGTTTAAGTGATAAATATCAATTCTGATGTCTGCCTGATGTTATCCTAAGCTCCATTTCCTTAGCTTAACTTTTGAATAAATTTTCTTCTTCGTAAGATAAATAATAAAGCGTTCAAGTAACATTATTTTCATGTTTTATGGAATTATAAAGACAATAGCTATACAAGGTACTATGCTTCTCCAAGTAAATAAACCACGTTAATAACAATAAGAAAAAGTTACTAATTGATAAACGAAGCTTCATTTATGTATATAATTTGTCAAAAAGTAAGCTTTAATAACTAACGGTTTACTCGTAATCATTGATATAACATTTATTCTGGTAAGGAATCTTTTGTACTGTAAGTTTCTCCTTTACGAATAAATGTTTTCTCGATATTGCCGACAGGATTCTCTACTAACAGTATAAATAGATAAATCATAGCTGCGCTCAGTTTCATTTAAATGTTATTAATATACCAAGAGAATATCAACAGTGTCAGTATCTAAAATAAATGAATTCTTATGTAAACAGGGAGAGATATTCAGTGAGTAATTTCTTATTATTCAGGTATCCCGGGTAGATTAATTATCGTCATCAGTCCGATAAAAAATCTTTATGCCACAACTGCCTACGAACCTCGAGGTGAATTTGATCACAAGTCTACGCTGTAAAGGGGTTGACCTAGAAATGCAACGTGATTGATAGTATACAAGCGGATTCCCTGGACGCGAGTCCGTTAGATCTTAAGAAGACTTCGACACCTACTGGACTGGCTATTCAGCTGCTGCCCTCCAGGAAGCGGTTACATTGATCGAGGATCAACCGGAGGCGAAGATCTTAACCGCTGGAAGACTCGGGGAGCGAATACGCGCAGACCGAGGCTTTCCAACTACAATCCACGTACTTTACCGCAGTCGGATGGAATGGGAAGACCCACTGATTTCCTTCTCAATGCGCTGGATGTAACTGTCGATAGCACAAAGGAGATGTTCTCCATATGCAGGAGCTTCGGCAACGTCCCAAGGCAGATCATTGTAAACGCGAGACGATCGTACGCGGTTGAAATGGCCATTATTTGAGGCTCACGTTCGTCTAGTCGATAGCGATGAAAGCAAATAAATAGGACACTGCGCAGTATGTACTTAAGTATTATTAAAATTCTTACAAAATTATTTATGTTAACATATTTCAATGTTAAGAAAACTTGCAATATTTATTGCCTTTTTTTAACTGTTTCACTGGCTGGATATTTGATATTTGTTACCTATTCGTTATTTATATTAAGCATGCAGTGTCTTGTTCAATTAAATGATGGACAATTAATTATATATTCGTAAAATGAATAGCATTTTGAAACAAAGAAACATAGAAAACGAAGGGAAGAAAATGTTATTAAAAGGTTTGGATGAGGAATGCGAAACACTTTAAAGGATGTTAGTACTCGATACCGTAAGTAATTTATCGTGCAGTAATCGTGCAAAGTAAGGAAGGTACCGGCAGACATCGAAATGAAGCCTAATCACGGTCCTAAAACTCATTTATTAGGCTTAAAAAGTATTTTTACTCGTGCTCTTCGTTAATTGGGTTAAATTATCCGCAAAACAGGGCACGCACACTCTCGCTTAGCTGCGCACTTAGCTCCACTTTTAACTGGTACTTCTAGAGTATGTAAATACACTTTTTGAAGAGCCCAAGAGCTCGTGGATCCTCAGAGAGTTATTAGTATTTGGCTTTTAATAGCCTAATGAGATGGACTCTTTCTGGGTTAATGTACAATATAGTACTCGAAAATCTTATACGGATGTTACATGTAAATATGGAAGGCTGGAATCTTACCTTCTTTGCAATTTTTTCAGCCAAAAGTAGGTGAACTTAATCTTACCGAGCAATATCGCCTGGCTCGCGGTGTTCTTAACCGTTTCAGTATTATAATCTAAATCTTTGCTTTTAATTGTAATTGTAGTTTAAGAAACTCGAAATTCCAACGAAATGCACATTACGAACTTTAAAATCTATGGCAATCTTTTTCGATTTACCATTTAAAGCCATTTTTCTATAATCCACACACACACACACACACACGGTACGTGTGCGCGAGCGTGATTACGCGTATACGTGTGCGTTTATTTATTTAACTATTTAACGATAATACGTTTTGAATGAAGGATAAATTCTTTTTCTGTCGAACTTCTAATTTTGTAGCTTAAATTTACCAAGTGCCGGTAATAGCACAATTCTTACCCCAGACGAATTACATTACACAAAAGTAATCAATAAATAATTATTCGGTTTAAATAAATTGCTTAAATTGCTTAAATTGCTTGACACGCAAGAAATCTCTCCGCCGGTTGCATTCTCATTTATTGCTCGGATATAAATATATTTTCACTTATAAAAGAACTTTAATTCATTTACAAAGTGTCATATGAATTTATCAAGAGCACGTTTACCGCCATTCTAAAAATCATTAATTACATTTAACAAATATTTATTCGAGTAATATATAACATATCATTGTATAACGTATTTCAGCAGTAGTATATTAGCTCATTAATATGTACAAAGCCAACTTAAAAATGTTAATGCTTATCGAAACCAGTACTGAAGTTATTATTCATTAATCAAACACTAATCCGTAGAATAAAAATAATCATTTAATAAAAAAACAGAACCTGTCGTATTTGTAGGCCTCGGTTCTCGATTCATCGTTTACTCGCTGATATTGTAATAATTGACGATCGACGCGTAGGATTTCTCGGAGAAAGTAAACGAAGCAATAATGCAACAGCCTATAAACACCCTAAATTAAGATCTAATCAATCACAGCAGCACCGCCGTCGTCGATCATCATTAAACGTCCGCATAAAAAACACTTTATTGCGAAAAAGGAAAGAAAAATTCTTAAAACAGCTCACTCGAAGCGTCGATTCACTTAATCCCGGACGGCGTAGCGCCTTTCTCCGAACGGCCATCAATTTTCCCGGCGAGCGCTCGGAGATTCTCTCCCGCGGGCGACGGCGCGCGCGCCCGAGAAAAATGAAAGCGCCGTTTAATAATTGGCTCGGCGCGCCGTGAAGCGCATTTTTCGCAGATCGCGAAAATTAGCCAACGAGCGGCTCACGCGAAAATCGGGGAACGCGAGTCGTACGCTTTCCGCACACACATGCTTCGTCATGCTACTTTATCGCGCGCACCACACGCAGCCCGATTTATCCTGGCGCCACGAACTACGGACTCGATGCGTTATGGATAATAATAACAAAAAATTGCTCCTTTCTGCCTCGGTTGGTTCGCATTCCTTTTGTCTTGAGTTCCTTCGTGGGTTCTTCTTTTGGATTGGATTGTCGATCACAGGTATTCGAGCTGGCCGAGGAGACGATACGTACCTTAAGAAGGAATTTTTAATTTTTAATACCTTAAGATCGCATTCGATAGAATCACGCGAAAGATTCCGATGTTGCAAAATTGTTAATCGGAAGTTAAGAATTTAGAGACTTGTGAATAATTCCATTCTTCGCATGTACCGTTGACAATTTTATACGAAAGTAAGAATTAATATTACCATCTACGAATACTCGTAATAGATAAGATGATAATGTGGCAATAAAACAAGCACTGGTGTCTCTATAGTATAATTGCTTATATTCTACAAGGACTATAAGATTAAAATTCTATATCTATTACTTTGAATCGCTTATTTAACATTAATCTGACAATTAGTATTTTCAAAGCGGCCTAAAGAACTATGACCTTTGCATTAGAAGAAGCAATTTTTAAAATTGCTCTTTGCGGTAACTCAAATTAACAGTTATAATTTCCTAAGCGCAATTATACGTTGAATAGATATGTATTCTACATCGTGAACTATAATTAGGTAGACGTACATAAATATATTTTTTAAAGAAAATGTTCAATCAAGCGTTTATGCGCCAAAAAATTTTTCAGAATGAAACCTAATATTTAACGCGACGACTAAGTTCCACCTGATTTGGTTTAAACCAATAGTAATGTCAAAAGAAAGGAAATTCTACAATTAATATTACAAGAACTAAAGTGTTACAGTAAGTCATTTTAATGGAAAAGTTACAAGCTATTGCTTGAATTTTACAGCCTAACAAGCTGAAACCTCTTAATAATATTCATTTAAAATTCGTGAAAATCTCAATTCATCATAATAAATATAAGAAAAAGCTTCAAGCTCCCCTACTCAATCAATATTTCAATAATATTTTATCACACTTTTCTACAAGACTAAACTTGATAATGCCTGCGCAAAGTTCTTACATTGTACTTTCACGGATAAAGTAAAACATATTAGTATGTATACCATTGTCATTTATTTTATTATGTATTTCTGTTGAAATTATGATTTATATTAATTACTTACTACTTCGAGATAAAGTACATGAAATGCAAGTATTTAGCCTTTATACGTATAAAACATCTTTCGATGTTTTATCGCTTTCAAGGACTTACATCTACGACGCTCTATTTTGCAACATAATAATTAATAATTATATCAAACTTATTTTTTTTTCAGCCTATGGATATTACTTACAGACTATAGGTATTAGAAATAATCTCCAGTTGTTTAGCCATAGCCGAGTATCGTGCAATAACTATTTTTTGAATTACGGTACATAAAACTAAACCTGCATAATTTTAGTTGTGATTTAAAGTATTTTAAGTTTATATGTGCGATAAATACGAATAAATTCGAACAATAAATTAAACATAAAAATGAAATATTTTAATATCGAAGAAATTAATAAAAAATAATTTTATTTTTATTTAAACTCGAATTAAACCACTTTTAGATTAAGTAATCTCGAACAAAATTATAGTATTATATAACGCTACAGTTAATGTAACATGCAATAGAAAAATCTTAAAAACAACAAGTAAATCAATTTTATCAATATTCATAATCGATACTTATAGTATTAAATTACCTATAAATTTTATTCGACTATTCAGTTTTACTCGATTCTTATAAGATGAAAAAATTTCATATTACGTAATTAAATTTTACCGTGTAAAAAAACAATTAAATGCTTGTATAATAATTAGGAATTTCATAACTAATATTCTAATGAATTATTCAAAATTCTTTAACGCGTATCGAATGATTATTGAAATTTATAGTTTTCGTAACATTGTAAAGTACAATTACTTTACAATACGTAATGTCCTCAAACGTTATAAGTCTAATGAAATAACTAGATTGCAATGACAACGCAAACGTTAAATTCTGCCTAATCAAATGTTTATTCACCGATGAATTGTGCAATTTCAAAATTTTAACACAATTTAAAAGAATATTGCAAGAGTTCTGAAAATACTCATTGAGAAAATCTCTTTTCCGTATTATCATTTTATTAAAAGTCCTACCGCCTGTTCCTCAATCGCTAGATTTCACGCAATGGTCTTTCAGCTTAGCAAAAAATATAAAATCTTAAAATTCAATTAATATTTCCAGTATCCTAATTCGCTAGTTTCATAATAAACAGAAATGACTACACCTGTTGTCTTAGAATTTAATATCGCAATTAAGCCATGTACTTCTTCGCACACAACTTAATCCCGCAGGAACAAAGTTTTCAAAGTTATCCTATTCTGCAAAACGATCCCACTAAAAGAACAACGTTCTCTGATACTCCTACAGGATAACACGATAGTTTTGAAATCCCACGTCTACGTAGCCGTACTCGCGCGCTCCACTTTTTCCACAAGAACAACATATAGCTTTGCTTATTAGTATTGAAAGCCGCGTAAAATTCACACCTTCGATTTCACCACGGAAGCGGTAAATTTGAATAAAGCCAAGTAACGTTTAATTATTTAAGATCTCGTTACGGCGGCTTAATTGCATCGAATCCACGTCCACGTCCGCTGCGTTTCCACGCCAGTAGTTGGAAGTCTATACTGTCATAACCGCACCCGCCCCCCGCCGCCCCCCCCCCACCGCCCTCCAACCCCCTTGCACCCGCCGCGTTTTTCACCGCGGATCGCTGCCCGACAATAGCCACCGCAGATTTCGGAAGCGCTCTCAGCGTGCGGCTTTACAAATCCTCCGACCGAACGTATCGACCATTTACGAAACCGTAATGGCGCGCACAGTTGCCCAACAGCCGCGGGCCGCAAATGCACGTCCATAAAAGTTCCAGATTTCGGGCGCCGGGAACTCAAAAGCCGTGCGAAAAAAAGACAACGAAGCCGTAACAGAAAGAAGGAACCCTTTAAAGGTCGCCTCCCGTGAATTCGGATCAGAGCGAAAAAAATTCTCCCAGAACGGTACTTACTCCTTGGGCCAGGGCGGAAAAAAAATACCGCTAGACTCTTTTTTCTTCGCTGACTGTCCGTCCAGCGACCCTTTAATACTCGGTATTAACCAGCTTGTTATTACCCTTCGGGCGGGCCACTCCCCCTCCCTAATATCTGTCTCAGCCGACTTTTTTTGCGTTCTTCTCGGCCGGAACACCTCCCTTTTATGTTCTTTTCTTTTTTGTTTGTTTGTTTGCTTTGTTTCCACCGCCGGCATTGCCGAAAATCCCCTCGGGTCGAACCGTTACAAGAGCACGCAATTTTCTAATTTTCACGTCTCGCCTCCTCGTCTGTTTACCCGCAACCCGTCACTTTTCCCTCGGAATTTATTGGCGAGCGAAGCTCTCGCCGGAAAATCGAATGGCGATCGCGTGAGATGCCGCCTTGAGGGGCGTCTCCATGCGGACGCTCGGAGGCGTCGCGAGCTGGTTACACTTTCGTTGTGTGCACCCGCGCGTGGACGGACACCCATTATGGACGAGCGCTACGTGTCGACGTGCCGATTTTCCATGATCTCCTCGGCGCATTGTTAGCGATTGCCTTGCGAGCACGTATGAGGCACTCGAAGCCGTGCATTTTTCATTTATCGCTGTGGCTTTTTCGGGGGCTTCGCGTTCTGTCTTAATGGCTCGTGGAGTCTACGAATTCTACCTCGACGTCGATGACGAAGGAGGAAAATGGGCTTATTTTCAAGCCTCGCTACTCCATACTTTATGGAATTGTTTCATGATGAATGTCGACCATTTGTCTGCTTACGGAGCGGTATTTTTCAGATGTGTCAATGAAACATTTTGGAGTAATTCGAGTGAACTTCTAATTGACAAATATTCAAGCAACAGAATTTATATTTAAGGTACAACAATTTACTTTGTAGATTAAGACAAGCATTGCAGAGGCTACGACTTTCTCGATGAGGCGTTTCATTAAAATGATATCTAGTGGACATTTTAAATGAAATAATCTAGCAAAAGGTACAAAAGGGTAATTCTAATCTTTCAGATATCAAGGATACTTAAATTTTACTTAAATAAAATATAAGTTGTATTAATATTGTAATTTCTGATTGAATTTTATTAAGCATTAAGACCATTTGAAAAGTTGAAAAAGGTGCTTTAGGAGGTGAAAGGAGTAAAGATTTATCAGCTAATGTTTTATAATTTTGAGTATACGTTGTATAGTATGACACTAAAGCTTTTGAATTATAGTAATATAATAAATTAAAATTTTTATAAGAACCGAAGATATTGTAAGATATGTAAATATATTTTTCGTAAAAGAATATTGTTTATAATAATATAATCTCGCTGAAAATCGATTTTTCTTTTCTTTTCCAGTTATAATCTCTCGTCAATTTACAGTGGAAATGACAATGCAAGATGTTTAGATATAAAATGTTTCAAACAAATATTTTTAACATGTATAATTGAAAAGGTTTCGTTCTTTGTTGAGCTAAGATAAATTTTTGTAATACGAAAAGATTTAAACAATAAAAGTTTTTCATTGTTTACGGATCCAATTTTGTTACCCATGTGACAAAAATTTATTTCAATACGAGAATACAATAATGTCAATTTTTTTGGATAAATGTAATGTACATTCCACATTAAAAATTCAAAGTACATATTAAATATTAACGCTTTAAATTCAATTATTTGAACTATTTCTTATTTACGAGGATTAATCTTTCAAATGTATTATTAAAATTATAAAAATATTTACTTCGTGTGAATTTTTTAATGTTCATTTATCATTTATAATATTGTCTCATAAGGTAATTCAGCAATCTTTGATAATTATTATTATTAAAAATAATTATCGGTAACAAAAAATATCTTTAACGTGTAGTACCTTCATGTTCATTTTTTAATCTCCCCCTCTGAAATAAAATGAAACAATAATGAAAAAACACTGGTAGCTAACAAAATACTTTATCCAAAACTTGTAAGACGCTTGCCATCAAAATTCACTTCTCGTTACGTGATGACTCATTTCTACAAATTACTATTATGCATTCGTTTTGACATTCATTACTCACGTATGTGAACAATTCAAACAAGATTTTTCAATACTACTATTTAAAAAAATACCTTAATGTTGATTCCTAAGTATTTTATTGTTACATCAATATAAGCAACGCTTTTTCAAGATTATTTAAAATTGCTAAAATTTCTCTTAAAAGAATTCTTAAAGTGAAACGTTGATTTTACCGAAAATCACTTTAATTTATCTGCTTTTAGAAATATAGTATTAAATTTCAGCGAAATGTAAAATAAATACATATCTTAAAGATACTTTAAACATAAATTAATAAATGTATTTAATTCTTGAAATATTTATGTATTGATAGTATTAAACTTCATTGAATTTCATTAAAAGTTCCATAAAAATATTTTCATTTGATAAAATATTATTCCATGTAGTTTAGTACATTTACATAAAGGAATTGATAAAGATTACTTCAGATTGTGAAATATGTTTATAAATTGTTCAATAATTTTGACTAAATGCTTCAGTTTTCAAGTATACATTTACTTTTTGCCTATCTAAAAATAAAATTATAAAAAAGAAAAATAGAAAAAATAAAGTACTAAAAGTAAAACGTAATTGTAATGGTATACTATATATTCTAAATTTTCTAAGATTTCAATGAAAAAAATTGACAATTGATGATCAGAGATAGAATAGAATTCGTGTAATTCTTAGATCATTCGAATATATTTATATTAACTTAAACATATATGATATAAAAATTAACATTCATAAGTAAATACGAGTATTAGCGAAGGAAAATGAAAATGAAAAGAGCTATTACGCATGGAAACATTAGCATTCGCGTACGTACACCTGCACCGGTGCAAATATTTTCATGCCGACACACGCACTTTTAAAACGCAACTTCAAAAATAACGAATTGTAATTTTACGACGCTTAAAATGTCGGTTTATATAAAAACCGAAGGTATGGAAATATTCATTATTTTAAAGCTTTCACTTTTTCTTTGGGAAAGCAAGCCGCTTTAAATGAGTCAATTAGAAGATAGTCCCAGTTTAATTACATCTTTCCCCTTCCTACTTCATTCGAAATATCTGCTTCTTGTTAGGGCAGCTAGATATTTTAAGTTAATGATAATTTAAATTCCATTGTGACGTCATTAGGTAGCGGTTACCCTAGGAAGCAATATGATGTCATATTTAGTCGTTCCGAAATCGGACATTACAACTTGTTGTATTACCTTTTAGAAGTATTCAACCGATTAGGCAACAAGATATTCAATAAAAGTATATCAAATATTTTAATTAGCCTCCACGTTTGTATATAGTAACAAACGTTCTGTTTCACCTACTACCCATCATTAATCTACATTTGCAAAATTATTATCTTACCAACTGGTTTGCGTCATGCTTCACGAATATTTTATTTGCATTTTGGCTCAGATAATACGTTATTCCGTACAAATACTCGCTTTTATATTTTCTTAGATAACAATTAATTATAAGAGAGAAATTCTATTATAAAATATTATAATAAACGTGTATTTATTTATACAAATAATGTTGTTGCTTAAATTATCAAAATGGACGCAAAGCGAGATTGAAGTTCCACGAAAAGTAGTAACAGTAAATTCTTTAGCAGGCCAAACATTTTGACAACAATTTATTGTTATTCAAGTATAACTGTATCGATTATCATCAATTTTTTATAATAAATAGTAATATTTTCTTGTACTCCATTAAAATACATAAAGTAAAAAATAGTAGTTGTACTATTTTAAGTGTTTACACGAATCTGTCACGAATATTATAAATTGACAAAGAAAAAACTAATCAGCATAAAATGTTTTTAAGTGAACCAAGTGCAGAGTTTGCTGTGCTAGTAATTGAGCATCATTTATAAATCAATAAATAATGAAGAATCATTGTACAGAAGTAGCAGTTCAGAATGCCGTTGACAAATGTAGTTTTCGTGCTACGTTTCCGTCGGATCGTTGGCCTCGGCGAGATTATATTAGCAGAAAACTGGTAATTAGTTCTTATAAGGTTTGTTATAAATAAATATCAAGGAATATAGGAAAAAAGAAAGCTTCTTGCATAAAAGCTTGTTGCAGTCCCACGAGCAACGAGAATACGATAAGAATGACTCAACGATACTCGATGTAAATAATATACTGAATAAGTCGATAAATGAACAAACTTATCTTTCATAATCGGAAACAATCGGAAAATTTAAGCCTTTATATTTAATTCATAATTTTTGTTATAACTTTATTTGCAAATTGCATTAAAATAATTATAACGAATAGCTGGAAATCAAACTGTAAGAAATTATACGGAAATCGTAAGATTCCATGTATGTGTACCTGGATAGCCTAAGTACGTTCGTAGAATAGATTAAATTAACGCAGTGATCTTCTTCAATCGATAAAATTCATATTTAATCATAAAAGCATATTTTAATGTTTTAAGAAGCTTACTATACATTCCTGATTCTCAGAAATGTAGAGAAAAATAGAGACCGAAGCCCGAAAATTTTCCATGAAATGTACGATGTTGAACAGCTAAATATCGCGCATGCCAACCTTATTACAGTACCATCAGCGTCCGGCGATAAAGGATAAAATAAAGGACTCGTCTAGCTAGAGAATCGGTATTCGAAATCTTATTACGAGAAGGAATCGCACGGCACGATAAGCGATAAGCGAACAAGGCGATCGTGCGCAACGAAAGAGGCGTAACGGCTTCCGGGGGTACAAATATTGTGACAGGCCTCCCTTGGTCTCGACGGAAATTTATGACTGGACATTCGACGCACCGCCCATGAGAATCGGCGCTGGCCGATCGCGTTACGCTCCCCGTATGGAGACGTGACTTTTTACGGGGTACTTCCTGACCCTTTGTACCTCGATCAGCATCCGCTGTTTCGATGCGCTTTCTAACCCCCTCCCTTCATACGGTATGGTACGTCTCTTTCCTTTGCACTTGTCTTCGCGCGACTCGAGCCCGATGCTGATCAATTTTTCGACGATTCAATCCGTCTCGGCGAATCGTTATTAGAATAGCGCAAATTGCAGTAATATCGGTCTAATCGTCGTTCAAAGTAAATATCGGGGTGTTTGTCATTTTTTATTTGTTCGTAAAATTAGCTGAGAAGTCTTGTGGATTACCTTACCTGAAAAGGCTCGGTATTCACGTTTGAGAATAGCTATTTCTATTTCGCTAAATAATTAAATTTTAAATATTTCATCAAAGATTAAACATTCAACCTGTTACATACGGTCTTACAATTCTCAATCTTCTTGTCGTTTTATTGTGAAATATTTCATGCAAATACGCGAATACCGATGCATGAGAGATAAATTAATAGTCCTAGCTTCGTTCTACAAATTCTATTTCGTTTAAGTAACGATTTAATAACGGCTGCGATAATGCGTTAACGCTCAATAGCGATAAGTGAAGAATCAAGTACCTTCGCAAAGAAAGGCCTAGGATATTTTAATGTTACGTGCCATGAACAGCGATTGAATTTAATTTGGAGAACAAAGTTGGTAATTCGGAAATAATACGCGACAATAAGTTGACAGGAAAGTACAGATTTGGCTCTCGGAAGCTTTCGTGCGTACAAATGGCGTATTATTGTCAAGAATTGCATTCATCGGGAAAATATCGGGAAAAATGCGCCTTGCACCGAAGGATCCTCTCACGAGCTCGCAATCGTCGAGATAACGAGCTCTCCATTAGCCCGGACTGTCCCATTCATCCGGGTACAACACGTGCTCCCTTCTCTCCCCGACCGACCCCGAGGATCGCCGGTTGCCCGGGTGCACGTGGGCTCACGCGCAGACGCGCACTTACCGTTACGCGGACGCACCCGAGTTGCCGCGCGAAATACGACGAGGGATCGTCGGGGTCCTCGAGCTTTATTGCCATCAATAAACGCGCGACTTTCGGGGGTCCCTTCTGACTTTACGACCAGCGCGCGCACCAACGTTCCCGGGGTCCTGCGACGACCTCGGCCCACGTATTGCGCAGCTTAGAGGAGGGGCGGCAAGGAAGTTATTACGCGAGGGGAAGGTTTACGAACGGTAGAGCGCGAAAGTCGGTGCGTCGTCCGAATTTCGGGATGCGCATTTTTTTGCTTTTATTGCAGCAGGGACCGTTTGTTCGTACTCGCTCTCGCATCCTGTTTTTTCCTGCCTTTTCGCCGGTGTAGCGTCATTATGGAACGGATTTATTTTTGGTCGAGAATTTTGAGGAAAGTGGGTGAGCTTTTCTGCGAAGTTACGGCCGGTTATGATCGAGAGGTATCAATTTTCCGTAAGAAGAAGAAACTGGGTTTTCGCTGTTACCGAGTTCGTGTCTGTTGCATTGTAGCAATTTTTCAAGTATGTTTTTGTAAATGTAATTAAGACGAAGATAACAAGGATAACGAGATCTTATGTTTCTATCCTCCTTACCTAATTTTGTTATTTCGTCAAGGACGCAAATATTTAATACGCGGTCGTTCCGTTACCAAATGACAAAGCTTCGGTTGTTTGTTATTCCAAAAAAAATGACGTCTCCCACTTTTCCTCGTTTGTCCCCTTTTAATGCTATTCGTACGTGTAACATTTACAAAACTATTTCATTTCGTCAGAATTGGTAATCAATCTCACTTTTACATTGTCGGATTCATTTATTATAACATCCACGCAACGAACGACGTATAGACAAAATAACGACAAAAAACTGTATATTAAAAGCATTTTTCGACAATTATTCCGGCGTAAGTCGATCTAATACTAGTACCTATCGTTACTAAAGATTAAGTTAATACTAATGTACGTGTATTACAATATCTGCTCGAAGATGCTAAAATGCTATAAATCCGAATGATTTACTCTTTCGACAATTGAGGAACGATAAAATCAAGAAAGTATTCGACGCAGTAATACGATAAAAATCAATTTTTTCCAAAACCATAAATTTCAACAAAACGCAAAGAATCCATCAAATTATAATTTTTCATTAAAGAATGAATATTGCTGATTGAAATTGTTGGACTGGTGATTTCGACTCTTTAAATTATATTTGTTAATGAAAATACGAATAGCCTTTTTCCTAAGGAAGAAGTTTTGCGCTTTAAAAATTGTTCTTTTATTTTACATACGAACCGTATGCGTTTCGCAATTGCCAAACTCTATCTAAATGAAGATGCCACGTTACCGCGTATTTCTGTAATTATCTACGATTGCTACGAGATGTCGAGTGCATTCGCGTTACTCGAAAGTAGATTCTAAAAGGTGTGTTACGCAACGGAAGCGTGTTCATCCTCTTAAACTTTTGTGCATAAATGTAGCTTCGAAGACTTTCAATAAATCCTAGTCAATCTCTCTTTTGCTCTCTTTTCCTGAGATATTCATTCGGCGACTCTCGAACGGTACGTAAGGCGATTTATTTCATACGCTATCATCTCGTAAACTCGCGCATGCGCACACCTAGTGCTTATGTTGCCTTATACGTTAAAGTTATTTATTACACGTTTGCGTAGATAAACCACCGTTCTCCTTATTATCATTGGAAAAGAAAACATTGCAATTTTCTATTTAACCTACTGCAAACGCGAAGCTACATACGAGAAAAGCAGCATAGGCATTGAATAACGCGAAAACGTAGCTTCTTCGATGAGCACTTACCTGAGTCGCTCTAATTTACAATGATTACCTGAAAATTTGACAATTATACAAAGATAAAATAATTATCGTCGCTAAAAGCGAGAGATTCGACACGCAATCTGCACAAAGCTCTTCGCGTCTAAACAAGACTCATCGAAGAAAAGCAACATCCTCGGACACTCGCCGCGCGCCACGATCGTCCAGGGTGAGACCGAAAACGTCTTTCGACGAACAAAGCCGGAAGGTGACGAGGGCTCGCACGCCATAATTTACAGGAACACGTGTGCTCAAGGCAAAAAAGAACGCAGGCAAGGAAGAACGCGTTCCTCGGTCCCGTCGGCCACTCGGACATCCGGTCACGGGGTCGCGCACGAAATTTGCGGGGGACGCGCGTCACACGTGTGCCGCAGACGTTGGACACGCGACGGCTTTATTTACGGCTTCCAAACAATGCGTCTTGTTTGGCGACAGTGTTCGCAAAGTTTGCACACACGAGGACCTTTTTAAGGACGACCTCGGCACGCGCGAATTCACCGACAGCTTTGACGGATGGCGCACTCCGAGCGGCTTCTTTCATCGGCATACTTATGGCGTTAGCAACACCGGAGTCTGCGAGTAGTTTGCGATGGTACTAGGACGTCGACTACGCGCGCATGTTTCTTCACGGCTTTGCTGCATATGTTTGTATTACTGTAAGCTACTGTACAGTTACTTCACGCAATACTAGCTACGCAAATAGTACCTTGCGAATGCGCATGAGTTTAAAAGCACTTGGTGGATTTATCAATCGCGTTGCTGTATCCGCGAGACTTACTTTTAATGTATCACAGCTCGATACAATGTCTCCTTAAATATCTCGTAATAATAAAATGCCGAAGTTACTTATCCTTTGTCCCGAGGACATCGTGTCGTAACGTTATCGTATTACAATGATAAAAAATTAATAGAAAACAAAATTAAAAGGGGAATTAAGAAAAAAGTCGGGGCAAGAAGCGTAGGGGATACAATTATTAAATTTTATGACATAAACGATAAAAAAAGAAAGGCAATTTATGTTAATAAGTACGTTGAAAAAATGATTATATGCCATTATTATCGTTTTTATTCAATTTTCTCTTTCTCTACAATTTTATATTTATATTTCTAATTACTGGACTTTACGTAACGAGAACTTAGCACAGGTATGTAATGTAATGTAATAGAAAGACCTTTTTAATTATCAAAGTCATATGTAATTTCTTCTTTTCACGGTTTCATAGTTATCGTTTCATAGATAAGAATAAATACGTTGCATCGTTTGGACGCAATATCAGTTTCAACCGACCACGGTATGTACTGTTTATTTATATTTTTATGAAAACTATCAACGAGTCTATCGGTATCGATCCAATTTTCCAACTTAAACAATTTGTTTCTAATTCGCGAACGACTGAACCGTGACTCCTCTCTACATTCGCTAGATAATGTCCGATAAATAACCGCGCAACGAGATAAAATTCAGACATTTGGTCCATGAGCCTCCTGCCTCCCTATTATCCAAACTTATCCAAACTCGGGCTCGTCGATCGTCAATCTACATCGGCAGACTTTCCCCGTATCCTCGTAGCTAAAAGCACCGTTGCCCCATGACTCGACAATATCCACGCGCAAAAATTTAGTGTCCACTCATCGTCGCACAGGCGCCACTCGAACAAACGCCGTTTCATCCAGGCGATTGGACTCTTTCGAGCCGCGACTTTTATCCCGCGCTCGGACGCGTCCTTGCATTTTTGCTCGCGCCGTCGCCGCGGTGACCTCGACTTTTTTGCACACACGTCGTATTCAGTACGGATCGCGCTAATGTCGTCGTGTTATTGAAACACGAACGCGCGACAATCCCGAGGGCGAGGGAAGGCCGCCGTCGAGTGAAAACTGAATTCGTTCGCTTTTTTTTGAATGGGAGGCTCGTGTGAGAAGTCATACACCGTGTCCGTTGGCTTTTCATTTTCGTCACTTTCGCTTTCGAAGATCGCAGGATCTGCATTGCCGAGAGGTCAAGAGGTAGGCGTGACACAAAAGATTCTAATGCCAATAGATTTGCGAAAATGTGGTGCTTTATTGTGCATGTTAGCTATTTGATCCCATAGGAGAGTTTTATTAGAATAACATTCTTAGGTCTAGTGTCGTAAATATCGTAGGCTTAAGGATTGTAATTTTGAGAAGCACTTCTTGCGGTTCTCGACTTAGACAAGAATTTCGCTGAAAAATTGGAATACGGTTATCATTCCATACGATTAGGAATTTTGAAATAAAACAATGCAAATGCTTGAAAAATCGCTGCTATTAAGGTAACATTAAAATTATGCGAAATGGTCATTTCGTTTGATCAACTTGACCTAGAATTACTAAGATGATCATTCCACCAAAGAATAATAATAAATTTAAATTCGCATATATTCATTAGATCTCTATTTAGTAGAATATAAATTTTACTTAAATTTTCTCTAATTGGGAATTTAAGTTTGTAATTACCTCTTTCGCCTTAGAATATAATCTCTGAATCCTTATAAATGCGTAATTAAGCGAATAACGACTGACTCGCGAGCATGCATGCACCTGGAATGGGAAATAAAATGCAGCGTTTAAAGTCTGGTGGAAAAACCGGAGAGCGACATACCCATATGTACATATCAAGATGAAGGTAGGACAGGATTAAACTGGATCCAAGTGAAATAGGATATAACCATGAATGTCGGACAAAATTAATACAGTCTATGGAAAGACGGCATTTTTCTCTTCGAGAAATTTTCAAAAACAAATTTAAAAAAGAAATATGTAATTTCCATGAAAATTAACGAATCAGTTTTCTTGTCAAACATTATAATCTTTATAACTGTAAATAATGTACGATGGTTATTTACAGCTTTGGCGTTGTAATTTTACTAAAATTATATTTTCTCGATATTATTTTTACGTTCAAATATTTTGTGTACTATTTTTAAGATTGAAAGAATTTTTTATGTCCAGTGTATGACACGAGTGTTACATTGAAGTTACAATTCGTATATATACTTATACTTCACACGAATAGACATTTATTTAAAAATCAATTCCAAAGGAATGCTACATAAAAATGACTTTTATGAACCACATCTATTATAAAATAATAACGTTTATTTAATTTTTCTTCAAGTATTTATAATGAACATTTGAAAACACCTCTTACAGCAGTATATTATTCTAAAATATTAAACTAAAATATATATACGTCAAAATATATAATCATTTCCGACGTACCAACTCGCAAAAACAAATACTTTCTTATTTCTAATCGTTCAGATTGATATATTTTTTATTAGCCAATAAAACGACCGATGAGTTTATAAGTTATTATAAATGAGAAATTGTAATTTATTTTTAAGCTTTTATAAGTACATTTACTGTTAAATAAATATTGATTAAATTAATGATCATTCATTAAGATCATAAAGTGTACCTCGCAATTACCACTTTCATTTCATTAAATATCTTAATAAGAAATTAAAATGTACTTGTAAAGAGAAAAAAATGAGAAACTTAAGTATTTTCAAATTTTTTTGTCGGTCCATATGTACGTAATTTCTTGAATGAAAGAAAGAGAAGCTCAGCACTTATCCGGGTAAGGATGGAACATATGTACGTTTATGGTAGTGTTGCTTGCGTGAAACTTCCAACAGATTTTCTGCACATTAACAAATCACTATAACTTTTCGGCATAAATGTTAAATGAGAAAAGATTTGTTAATAATTTTTTTGTTTTACTTTTAAACGCGTAGTACAGTCTAGATATCAACGTGAAATATCATAATGGTTTACTAAACTATTTGCCATCGAATGTATGATCAATAATAAAGCTGGAACAAGATGAGTTCTCTAAAAGTTCATAAAATTGATTTCTCGCGATAAGAATTTCTTGTTTCAATTTTTAAATTGCCTGTGAATTAGAACTTTCAGTTCAATACTATTGTATGTTTGCAAAAAAGAAAAGTTCACTTCCATATTATCGTTGACTAATTCTTTTATAATAAAATGAATCTTTTTCAGCAAATGCGCGACACTTACCTTCAATTAAGATAAACATTCATTTTTACTCTGTGTCTAATTTTTAGATAGAGAATAATCAGTGTTAATGAAGCTATTTTACTTTTTGTACAACTATAATCTTCTACATTTACTGTATATAATCTAGTTAAATATAATATTCATACACATTTCAGTACTATTTCTAACAAAATTCTTTTAACATTTTAAATTCTATAATCATTTATAAAATTATAATTAACGATATTCTAAGTTCTTTTATATAGTGTTATATTTTGTTCGAGAAAAAATTGTATTTCTATTTATTTGTAGACCTAAATTTAAATACACCAGTCTTACAGTTCATTTAATTAATTCATTTAATCAGTAAATTCTATGAATTAATTTATCAAATGAGATTTTTATTTGATTTTTAAAAGCTCTGAATTTATGATGGAAAATGGATTTTTATATGTATTATACAATGAAATATGATGGTAACAATATAAACAAATTCTTATGTTCTTTTTTTTTTTGGTTATGATTATTTTATGAATTTTTAGAAGTGAATACTAACAATTTCTGAAAATTTTTCTTAACATATATACATATGTTATACGCATAATTATAATCGTTAAATATAATTTAATACGTTAAAAATGTCTCAAGTGATCGTACAAGTATGATTCGGATTAATTGTGTAATCGAACGCAGCAATGGTACCTTTATAACATACTAGCTTTTTGTCAATTAAAAGTAAATTACAGATATAAATAATCTATCTTATGATTTTGCTTGAGACCATTAGTCGACCTTCAGTGATTTAAGAAGACAAAAAAAAAATAGAAGTAGCCGTAGATCCTAAGATTACCTAAAGTTATCTTACTTAACGGATAAACTGAACAAGACAATCTCGACTATCGGAAATCCAAGACAAAGCAAAGTTTACCAACGCCAAATTTTTTCCGCTTCATGCATTTAGGAATAGAACGTATTTATACTTTGAAACCAGAAAAAGGTAAACTAAAGTTAAGAAACAAAGCACGGAGAGGTAGGCAACTGACATAAACAGCGAAACAGACGCAATTCGTCAAAAGAAGAAGCACACGCGCAATTTCGTCACTTGTCGTTCCGCAACGTGCATTGGACAAAGCGCAAAAAGCGGGACGACAAAGTGAACCTCGAGAGGTCGGACTCCGGAAGACATCGCGCGACGTAAGGGTGTCGGGTTCTCCAGGAAAAGCGACCACCCGGAAGAGAGCCGCGACAACTCGCGATTTTCACGGGAGCTCCGAGCGTCCCGGCAAATATTTTGGCTCCCGGAAATTCGTCACAGGCTCCGCAGTGGCCGGCATAAAGGGGACCGCACGATATTTATTGGTGTTGCCAAAGAGGGGCGGTCGCGGTGGCGATCCGCAGCGCAGCTAAAGGTGTCCCGGGTCCCATTGTCGCCTCGAGATTCGCCAGCGCCAGGTAGGGTCCCGGTCGTAAATAAGGCAGGTCTCGAGCGCGCGCGTCCGCACTTCGTGCCCGGGCACTCGTTTTGCGTCGCGCCACGGATATTATATCTCACTCTCGGCGCTCCTCGTTCCCTTTCGATGCCCTCGTCTGCGGTTGTATATTTCTCTGGTTGGGTGAACCCCCGCGGTGTGCGACCATCGGCGCTTCTGTAAGAGCTTGCGCTCTTTCCAAACCTGCCGTGGAGTAGCGTCTGCGTGCGGGAGCGTTCGGTCTGGTGCTCTTGCGGGAGGCGAGTTTTAGTTTTTGGCTTTTTTTCCTTCAGCTTGATTCGTTGGATTCGTCTGGCGGTAGAAACTGGAGCGTCTTAAGCCGACCCTCGCACCTCGGAATCCGTGGATTTGCTCGAGTCAAAAGGACGATAATTTTACGCCCCTGTTAGGCGATTGAATGCACCTTGAGCTATGCATTCGGAAGTTAACGACGGTTAATTTGATTTGTTTAAAGAAATTTGACTAATGGTAACAAGATTAACAAATAGGCTTAGGAAACAGAGCCTTACGTTCAAAATTGTCGAGTTTCATTTCTTCCTGTTTGAATTCCGAGAAATTGCACGCTGTACTTCACTGTGCTTTAAAACCTAGGCTTTAATTGTTTTGCGATCATCCTCTACCACTGAATATTTATATTGATATCCAAAGCTGTATTTAAATATTGTAAACTATTTTTCAAAAGTTAAAGAAATATGAAAAGTCAATGATGCATTGTTCAATTCTTAGAAATTCCCTTGCGTTACCGAATGCTCCCATAAAACAAAATACAATAAAAATATATCGCTTATTAATATATTAACATAATCACGCGTTATACCGCATCGCGCTTATAAACAATTTAATTAACAACGACGTTAATTAAGAGAAAAGATGCCGTAATGGAAGAAAAGAGACATTAAGTGACAAGTAGTTTCGAGCGGCGCAGGTTTGAGGTTAGTTTTTGTTTTATCTTCTTTCGTTTGATAAATTAAACGATGATGATTTCTGAAGATGAATTCTTGAAATAAACGAGAATATTCGAATTCAAACATGAGAACTGATAAGGTAGTACGTTATTATTGAAATTTGATTTTCACCTAACTTTTATCTTCTTAATTTGCATAAACTATTTGTACAGTTCGCAATGGTATTATTGTATTACTTAGATTACAAATATATTTTCAAGTTATTATATGTTTTCTACGATGTGCTACGATAATATATGAAATAATTTTCGTAGACTAAACTAAAGCATTTGGCAAGATTTTTTAAATAGTAAGGTATACCACTTGTTTTTCGTGAATCGTAAAATTTTGAGTAACTTCGTGCTGTACCATAAATTGTCTTACATTTAAATAGGTATAATAAAGGTTACCTGTGCATGAATTTATTTTCAGAGCCAATTATACAGGGGCCATAAATTATTAAAAATCTCGATATTATTCACTACAAAACTTCAGATGAATATTCAAAGAAATAATAATGATAAATATTTTTAATTATTACTACTTGGAAAAATTTATAGACACATGTGTTCTAATATTGCAATTTATGTTACTTAATGAACAATTTGACGGCTAAAAATTCATTTTTTATCATTTTAAAATAAACTTCCTTTATTTTTTAGTTAATCTTAAATATAAAATGTATCACGGTTTATAAACGCAATATCTGGTCAGTTTCAAGTAAAAAAATTTATCTTCCTGGTATGTTTAAGAGCTACTATTAAACATACTCTTTCTCGAAGTAGATACGAATAAATTCATTTGAAAAGTAAGCTCGAGTAAATCATTTTTGTTTTGAGCGAGTAGCTAGTTATACCCTATCACGGAACTTCCCTGTTCGGAATTCTTGATGCAACCCACTTATGGAGATGCGAATGAGTCTGCATATAACTTGCTGTACTGGTACAAGAAAATTGTTGCTATTTTCTTACCAGCTTCTAATGTAATTTTCCGGTTTCTTTAGCAACTGCCGAATATGTATAAAAAACAATTCCATAAATTTCAAATCATTTTACATACGTCAAACGCAACGCTTAAGAATCTATCGCGTATTTTTTTAAGTATTTGTTAAAAATAATATAAACATCTAGTATTACTAGAAATTAAAGAATGAAAGAAGTACACGCTGGAACTAATTCTTGTCCCAATTCAATGGCATTTACTCGTTAGTTTACTCTTATTAGTTTGAAACGTCTCTATAAAAAAATAAAGTAGAATAATCTGCATTTGATTCATCGAATGACATAACACGTAATAAAAACTTTTAGAACGCATATTTCTCAATCGAATAGTATTTTTCCTTCTAATTCTCTATAATTCGCCTCAATTCTGGGCGAACCTTACAAAAGACGCTTTAATCACGAGCATTTCGACTACCAAACAGGCATGAAAAGCAGGCACGTCAACCCCTACAGCCCCTACAAGCACCCACATTTCTCTCGCAGAGACGAAGAAAGAAGCAATTTCACGAGACACCCTCGACAACGGTGTGCGGAGAAGCATCTTCTATGTGTCAGTGGGTCCATCTCGTCGTGAAGATGCTCAACGAGGGTTTCACTTGTGCGCATTCATCCATCATTCGCAACGTTCCTCTCCCCTTTGCGCGGTAGCCCATTACGCTGATCCCGTGACCTTGGCTCCTCGTTATCTGGCCTCGCGGCTGCCCAACAATTTACGGCTTTCCCGAAAATTGGCAGGACCCCTCGAGCCCCCCCGTCGACCCGAGCCCACTGCACTTGCCGCTGCCATTTTCCGCGGTACACCACCGGCCGCCGCACTTTGCGCTCGTAAATCTCGTTCGCTCATCGGCCGCGATCGTGTTTCGTCAGGTGTCGGAGGAAAAAAATATGATCCCGAGAGTCGAGAGAGATTCTCGAGATGAAAGCAGAAAGGAAGCGAGAAAGGGAGAGAGAAAGGTAGACGGCTTAGTTATAACATCTTTATTATCGGCGATTTCGAAGCGAGGGTTTCGACCTTCGGAATTTTTTAATGACTTTTCTTTACCTCGGCAGTACGTAGTTGGAAAATGCTTCGTACACGTCTCCTTTTTTTAAAGCTTTCGTAGTTCGATTTCGTAGTTGCGATTAGTTATCGCTTTGCTTTAGTGCGACATCGGATACACATTGGTATTAGGCGTAATAAGAAGTGTTTCTGTTTTGGCTGACTTTGTTGGGACTTTTCAGTGCAGGTTATCCAGAATTTTATTTGTGCAATGGTACAATAATCCACGTTGAATTTTCCTTCCTCTCTATGTGTCAATCGCACGAAATTACGGAAAATTGCACGAGCTCCTTTCTAGAAAGTTATTAATTTTTTTATTTTATCAATGATTTTGTGTAGTAAATGACCATTTATTTCCAAATTAAATGTAATTATTAACATAAGAATAATAGGGTTGACCCATATCTCGAGCGAGCTTTATTCGTTTATTATTTACCCAATTATACGTTTACACATAAGCGCGCGCGCTTACTTAGAGGCACACATACGCGATAATACACCAATTAGAAAACACGCCGCACACACGCATACATCTTGACGAAAAACATATAGACATACAGACTACGGAAAAACCAGACCCGCGAATCTTGTAAAAAAAAGAAAATAGGCGCTTCATTGCTGCACGACTTGTACCGCATCGGGTGCGTAACATTCACTAGGGCTTCGCGAGATTTCCGCTTTTGGAAGAGAAATAAAAACTCGCGGAGAAGGTCCGATGTGCAGTGAAATAAGAAGAGGCGGGCCCCAAGCGATAGTCAGCGCGCATGACTCCCGTCTTTATGCAACAACGATATACTCACGAGTTCAGGTGGGCGGATCGGACGTCTAATTACAAGCGAGATAATGGTATTTTTCTTTCGTGGTCGATGACTCGGGATGGCCAACACTGCGACAATTTCACGCGAGTCATTTGATAAGGCCACGAATTGTGATCGACCCGTGGAAGATGTTGCGTCACGCGTAAGAAACCGTACGAGGATTCAGGCGCTGTATTTTGTACTTGTCTGGAGAACGTTGTATGAATATTATTTATTTTAACGTTAAAATAAATTAAAACGAATAAAAGTGTACTGCAAGAATTTCAACATAAATATTTACTATATGTCATACATGTATTAACATCTATGCATACATACTGTTATCTAATTACAAAGTTGAGGCACAATCGAGTTCGTACGATCATTAAATCCATAGTATTTGAGTTGAGCCTCAGAAGTACTAATAATTTTACGGAGAGAAAATTATAAAGAATTACGAATAAAAAATTCCAATTAAACGTTTACGAATAGTATTACCTTTTAAATCCATGATAAACATATGAATAAGATTTGTAATACTTACATTTCAAGGAATTACACTTATTCGTGTGAGTGTATATATTTTAATGTTATAATAAACAACTACTGAACCCATGTAGACGACAGTTGTAATGCATATACAGTATTGTATAAAATAAGTATGGCTACTTTTTATTTGCAGATAGTAACACGATGTCAAGTAAATTATATTGTTCATTTTCGAATTTCTAATCTATTGTATTCCAGTGTACAATTACATTTTATTCAAAAACCATATTGAATTTTGCAATTGCGAGAGAAAACTGTAAAGAAAACTGTAAAAGTCTTTTAAATCTGATTTTAGTATTCACGAGATAACCACATAACTATAAATCACTAGAATATTTTTCACTTTATGTAATTAAGCTAATCCGAGAAAAAACATTAGTATAAAATGACGAAAGAAGTTTTTGATCCTCAACTTCATCGCGTAAAATCATTTTGTTATAGTCTGCACACGTAATTCACGATGAATAAGCGAATAAGCGAACATTAAAAAACGTGTCTTTTAAACTACACCATATATTAACGGTCGCAACTACGTTTATCCGGGTCTCGGCGACACGTGCCGCACGTAATATGCAACAGCGTTTCGTTGATTTACACGCAAGTGCGCGATGTGCGCTACTTACACATCCACGTAAGCTCAGTCATTTAAAAATAAAAAAGACGTCTTGAAAAAAGTTCAGGTAGCTACAAACGTGGAGAAAGGCATATTTTAACATTAAATTACACCGGATAATTGTAAGTGATCAAATAGGAACGTCTTTTTAAGTAAAAGGATGTATCGAATATGTAAAAACTTCGTTAAGAAGTTGAAAGTGTGATATCCATTTGCTTTATCGAGGCTTCTTTGCACGGATTCCTTAATAATAATACAGAGTTCTATTTGGACGTGAAAATTTTGGAAAATCTTCGAAGAATTAGAATTTAAAATTGTCCTCGTATTTAATGTATTGCATTAAAAACGAGTTCAATTCCTAGGCGATGTTAGAAAGAAAACTCCTGTATAGTTCGAAGATCGATTTCCATACTACAAAAGATTTCTTCGACTTTCGACATTTTTCGAAACGATAGTACGCATTAGCACGTGAAATTTCAACGCGATTTGTTTAAGCCCAATGATCTGCAGTGATTGGTCTACATGCACTGCAATCAATGCGCTTTAACTCTGAGTAATTGAAATTGTACGTTTCGTAATTGTATTTCCGCGCTGCCGACAGCATCTCTACTCATACGTAAGTGCGAGTACATTTGCGGATGGGGAATTTTTCCTTTTTTTTTTTTCATTCTACATTACCTCGATCGCGTTCGGCCTCGCGAGCTGAGCGTTGGGTAATGCAGTTGAGTGCACGTTTATTGCTCCTTTTTTGCTTCAACCTTTCGTTTTTGACGCCATTCGGCGTGTTTATGCGAAGTCTGGTCATTGACTACGGATTAATGAATTTCGACATCAACTTGATGGCGATACGTCTGGTGCGAAAATGTGTCATTTTCAAATGTCGGGTTACGTTTTCTTGGATTTGATGTATTTGATTGTGATGTGTTAAGCGAGTGAATTATATGCTAACGTCTACTTGTCAACAGTCCGACATCCTACTTTTACATACCTTTCTCGATAAATCTTAATAATACGTAAAATGCATTTATTACAAACAACATTTTCTTGAAGCAGTCATTTTGAGCTAATTATGTAAAATATTTTCAAAGTAAGAGTGTCTTAAGATTACGAGTAGAACAGTTCGAGAAAAAAGATGACCTACATTTAAGAAGTCATTTACCCATAAAGTCAATTAAAACGTTAGTTTAAAATGGAAAAATATCATCAAATGATATATTCACCAATTGAAGATATAATACACAACTACTATTCTATCAGGATTAGAACTAGTATGCTATATGATATTGGTTTTACAGTGTATATTACTTTCATATTTTATACGACATACAAGGTAGAAAGCAGTTTCTTATTACCATGAAATACTAAATATGATTACTTGATAAAAAGTACAATACGTTACTGTAAATGAGATAGAAATTTGATTGTCTTCTTTGATATAAAAACTTAAATCTGGTACGTTTTTATTCACTTATACCTAATATTTTATACATTTTTGTTTCGTTTGATAAGGTGTGTAGAAGACTTATGAAATTGTGTAAATAAATTGTACTTTCATATTAATTCAACTGCTTCTTTCGCTTGCAACGTTTTCATAATTATAAATGACAAAAAAATTATATTGCATAACAATAATCATTATAGCTTATGATAAGCTGAAAATTAAAAGAAAAAGAAAAAGAAAAAGATAAAAATAGATAAAAATTGAATAATAAGTTACCGTGATGTTTGATTGAAGTAACGATTTTTTTTGTAACGTTGCATGAATCACTAAGTTTGTTTCCGATGAAAAATAACTAAGATTATTAATAAAAAATATCTTTTCCTATGAAAGTACGTGTATTTTAAGTATGAAATTAAAGCAAGGTTAAAATTTATTGAAGAATAATGTACGAAAGTACAAGAAAATGTTGTGTGCAGTAAAATCTTGTAATATGAAAGGTTGCCTTATCTCAGTACAACCAATTAATTCGATTATTGTTGAATAAGAGATGTTGAAAAATATAAAAATAGCCGAATCAAAGAATGATGTCACGACGAAATACTTAAGAATCGGACTTCAATATGGCGAACAGCTTGAAGACTTTATGAAACCTCCTTCGCAAACTCGGAAAACTGAAAATACGTACACAGAGGTACATATTTTTCTATTTATTGTTCAGATACACCTCACCGTGTTTGAAACGAAGCATTGGGAAAAGTTTGTTCATCGGTCAGCCGTAACAACCGCAAAGTAGCTCCTGTTCGAGAACCACTTTCGCTTGGCAACACAGACAAAAGTCCAAGTAGGCAAACCCTCGATTTGAAATAAAAGTGTGACACCTCGTGTGCCACTTGATAACGCAGCCCTAAGCTCTTGATCAAAATTAAATACCCACTTCCAAGGAGATTCGCTCGTTTCGCATTCCATTATTTCACGTATTTCATTGCCCAAGCGATAATTAAGTCACGAACAAAAAGTTAAGAATATTATCTTACTCTACGTATCATGACTCCTAAATCCAGATGTACTATAATTTACTTATCTATTAATCTTAACTGCATCCACCTTTAGTATCTTATTGGATAATCCCTATTGGATGAACAATTTCAAATGACAACTGCATCTCACAAGTTGCATTACCGAATTGCTAGTTATTCGATATGGATTCATGTCCACGCACCGATATTGTTATTTAAAAACATATGAAAGCCAACGTATTAATTACTGACGAGGAACAGTGATTTCTAGGAAGAGACTTTTCCAAAAGTAATACAGAGTAATACTTAGCTCATTTGTTTAACTAGCTCGCGTTGAATTTCGTGACATACGAAGAAAATACCAATAACTACTACGGCGAATAAAAGAAAATCGCAGGAAGCCGAGGTAAATTAACAACGTCCACGAGTCCACGATACACTCACCGCTCGAGTCGACTTTACAGCTAAAAATATTTCCATTGATCCAGTTACGGATTATCACAATCAATTAGCTTGACCTCTTAAAGCGCTATCTAGGAATCGCGATCTTCCTTGCGCACCGCTATCTCGGCTTCTTTCAAAATCCACGCACCGGGTGTCTTCCTCCTCGCGTGTTCGTGCCCCCAATTACAGCTACACCCCGAGTTTCCCTTCCTCCCACAATTATCCGCCACGCATGTAATAATCGCCTGACTGGGAGAAAACGGGAGCAGGTTGACCGCGCGACATAAAGGCCAAAAAGCGTCGCCCGCGATACAAAAGCCCCCGCGCGGACGAAAACGAGGCCGTGGTGGCATACATGCCGCTGCCTTCCGCCTCTTCCACGCGGTGAATCGCGGTAAGGGTGCCACAGGAGTGTGCGTGCGCCTCTGCTCTCTAATTACCATTGGGCTTCCGTACGCGATGCGCCAGATTATGCAAATGCGCACGAAGGTACGATTTGGCGGTGAATGCGCGGCGCTTCTCGACGGATGATTAAACGACATGAACTGGATTGCGGGTCCTACGTCCGAAGCGCCCGAATAACTGCGCACTCTTGCTTTAACGATTCTTGAGTTAACGCGAGCAGAGTCGTGGAAATGGTCGTTGGTCCTGTTTACGCGCGTATAGCAGGATAATAATATATTGTCGACACGTCGAGGTATTACAATTTATTAAATTTGTAAATTGTAAATTGCCAGGATGATCGTACGAAACAGCGAAGAAATCGCTTGATTTACTACTACTTTACAACAACTGTTATTTAGATTTTGATTATTGCTGTATTTATTCTGCCTATTGAAATGTCGACGAACATTTGTCGCCAATTAAAAGCGCACAGGTGACGTGACACCGAATTTGAGTGCTCCACTTTAACGTGACACATAAACGTACATAAATGACAAGTTCTCAAGTCTTTTTAAGACCGAAAAAAGAAATAAATGTAATTCGTTTCTACTCGATGTACACTTCTCGATGTGCAACGCATACTAAGGCGTCTTAAAGCTCTGTTGCGTTTATCGCATGCGGCAGCGTCGCTATCCATCGACTCAGCAGGTGAACCGAGGAGTATCGCGTTAAAGATTCGTACACCATCGATCCGCTCTTCCTCCGTTCCGCTCTTCCCGCGATCGTAGCAGCACCGGAGCATCGGAAAGCGACATTCATCGGGCTCATCGGGCTCGAGAACAGCCGCTTCATTCATCGGGAAATCGTGCGGGAATCGCGGTAAGGGTGCCACAAGTGTCATTATCATCTCATCGTACGCGCCGCGAATCGGCCCCTTTGCGCTTGGCGTGTATACGCGCTTCCTCCTTGCGCCATTGGACGAGTCACGGTGAACACGCGGTGAGCAGCGGTCTGTCTTTCTTTTATTCGAGCACCGCAGGACGAGAAAACGAGGACGCGGACGTCACGAAGAGCCGTCCCAAGGGGGCGAGGGAGGGGAACAGAAGACCGACTTTATCCGCCTGCGGACTTAACGACGACGCTGCTCCTGCGCGAGTACTCCGACGAGGATACTCGCTTGGCCTTTGGCCTCGTTGGATACCATTTCAGATCCCTGGCGTATCTCGCTTAGTTTTTCACTTGCGTTTACTCCTCGTGCTCTACCTCCTTTACCGTCCTGGCGCTTTCGACGATATCCGTAATAACGCATCGGTCGCGCAGGCTCAGTGCAACACATGTGCCCAGCAATATTGGATTTAATTCATCGCAATCGTGATAAAACGATCATTTTAATCATTGAACAGTCGCGTATCGCGAGACTTGCAACAACTACTGATTTAATCCACTAGTTTAATCTACTCCCTTAGTTTTATGAATTAGGTGAAGCCATTATTTCGGAGAATATATAACCCAAAATTCTTTTATTCTTGATAATGTATTACGATAGAATCTTGTTGAGAGAATCTATACGAGATGGAGGACCGACACGAAGACCTTTCCCTCTTCGGAATGTACTCGTGAATTTCTAAACCTTAATTATCTCGTTCATTTTTAGTAAATTTCACATAACTTCTTGTAACTGATACACTTAGAGCCATTACACAATTATACAGCAACATCATCGTGCCTCGTGATAAAGTAAATCATCGTTTAATGATACTCGCATATCATAATAAGACATCTGTATATTTCTACAAGACAACTGTATATTTTTATTGTATTCTATAATTATTTCTGAAAATATGTTTTGCACGAAACGATTTGAACTGCACTTATATTCCATTAATTGTTCGACTCCTTTGTAATAACTACAGATTTTCAGTTAGAAAAATTCAAGGGTTTTTCATTACAAAGTTTATCAATACCTTACTTAGTCCACAAAAAAAGAAACTAATTATCTATAAACATGTTAGTTGTTTTATCTTAAATTATGTACGTAGAAACTGCATTACAGATCATTTAATCCATTTTGAAATTCGTAACTCCAATTACGTAAAAAATAAATATAAAATTTCTCATCTCAAAAAACCTTACCTACGGTTACAAGTCCCCGACATATGTGTGTAGATCAAATTAATATTTAAAGCTATTTTCAATTATGTCAAAAATAATTTTTCCAATACAGTATTACGATTATTGTGTACGTGACCGCGATGATATTATCACTAATTGCATGTAGATATTTTATTCGGCGTTATTTACAATCACGTCACATTATCAGTCACTTATAGCTGCCTACAAATATAATTAATTTTAGTACTGAAATACGTATTTCCTAATAATAAACTCAATAATTTATACCAGTTATACGAAATCTACTTTCCCTTAAAATAAAGGAATTAATTTTCTTATATTCGTGTTCTCGTATGATCCATATAGTCATTCAACTTGGAAAAGTCTATATTAAGGCAAATGAGACATTGAAAGCAATTACCATGATGGGTAATTTGCTTAACGTAAAAACAAATCTGACGAGATTTATCTACGAGCTTACTCATACGTATTACTCTGTAAAAAGTAAATTACATTAAAAATCTGCTAAATTCACGTTAAATGGGAAACTTTTTTTTAAATTAAAATGTCCCTACGGTTTCAAACCGTACATTAATTTTATTCGATAAAATACAGGTTAAATTTTAAAATCGCTTCGCGCATGCGCGAAAAATTAATTTTAAAAGAATCGAGTCCCATTTTAAAAACATTTGCTTCAATTAAACGATCGCTCTTAACGCAATAATTTTTTACTCGATTGAACTCCATCGCGTTACGTAGATTACCTTTAATTAAGCAGACGGTCATTCATTACACGTCAGTAAAATTTGAAACAATCTTTAAAGATTAACGGTTTACATACATATATGTCGAAGCTACATACGCAGCATCTCTCACTCTCCATCTCGATATTGCGCGACCCACTAAGGAAACGGGACGAGACTCCGAAGGGTCGACGCCAAAGCGAAGCTTGGAATATTATCTCTGAGTCACAACGCATTATTAATTCTTTCATTCGAAGACGAAACCGATAAGTTTAATCATCGATTATTTGCGGACTAAGGGAACCTTACCTTTTATGCGTTATGTAGGTTCTCGCGCTGACTTTGTTTGAACGATTTGTTTGAATTAGGACACTAACGGAATATATATGTATGATCGTGGATTCGAACACTTTTTTCAATACAAGAAGAAGTAAGTATAGAGCTATAAATAAATATTGTTTTCTATGGTTTCAGTGCTACTTCAAGTAGAATATGAGTTTTGAGAGTCGTATTTTACTTCGAAAGAAAAAACAAGGTTAAGTGCAATGAGCGTTCGATACAAGTCCGTTAAAAAATAGGACAACAAAGTTTATTATTATTTCACGGGACTTCTTTTTTCAACGTCGTTCATGAATTATTCGAAATTTTAAGGCGTCCATCTAAGTATATGTGAGTATACTTCAGCTTATAATTTAGTTTTTTCTTTTAAATAATAGTAAAAAGTTTTTTTTCGTTTTAAGAATCGAAGCATTCGAATCAACAATTTTATTTCTCGAATACTGTCAGTTCAAGAATGAATTTTGTTGACTTAAATCCTTCAATATTGATGTACCAATTAAATTATATGAAGTAATCCAAATGATTTGATTTCATAAAAATAAAATTATGAATGACCTTCTGAATATTTACAAAAATCAATTTAATAAATCGCATGACAAATTAATTGTCATAGAAACCACAAATACACATTATTGTTTGTTTACAAATATTTTAATATTTTTAAACATGCAATTTTAACACTATAATACAATTTTGTTTTTTAATCATCAAAATTATGCTTGAAATGAAGTTATTAAATTACGTTTTTGTTTATGTACAATGTATCATATAATGTACATACGTCGTATTGCAACTAAAACGTACTATTAATAATACGTTCTCTATGTGTAAATAAAAAGCTTTACACATTCATTTGAAATCTCAAAAATTAAGATCTGTTTACAGTTATATTATTCATAATTGAATTAGGAAAGATTGAAAGTACGCTTCTTCACTGAATCTTCAATGAATATTCATTTGTATCACATTAGAATACTCTTGATTTAGGAATAGTAGAGAAAGTTAACAACGTATGAATAGGCTCTTTATACTTGCAATGTAACGTACAATCGTAAAACTGTCTATCACTTAGTCATTGTACTCCCAATATGCTATCAGAATTCAATGCTTTTTACCCTGATCGAACGGAGAATACGAGTTTGTTGACAAAACACGAGCTCGGCAATTAGAAACGTCCTGTCTCATTCGCTCCCCAAAAGCTCGGTAAATTGCGAAAAAGGAAAGTCCATGCCGATCGAGCGCGATAACAGTTTGCTGGCACAAGATAATGTCAGGATCAGGATAAAAAACAAGAACGAAAAAAGAGAGGGAAAATGTCCATACGCAGTGGTGACAGTTTCACGTGCTCCCGTGAACTTTTGCTCTCTTGTCACAAATGGTAAGTAGCGCCAAACCGAAAAATCTTTCCCAAGCGCGCACTTTCGTTCCGCGGTCAAGTAGCTCCATTCTAAATCATCTGCGAGGACGAGCATTGTATTATACGAGGATTTCGCGGGTGTAATTTTTCAGGGTGTCCCGCTCTTCGCTCTCGATCAATGCCATTACGGAGATGACGTCGTCGTGATTTGGGTAAATTTTGAAACTTGCTGTGTAGAGTGTGAAATTGTTTACGAAGAAGATACTCCCAAGTATTTAGAGAGAAATAATTACAGTGGTCATGTAGATTACGTTTTTTTAGCATTTGCGTTTGTACAGCATCTGTGCACTGGTAATTCATAAGAAGGCTTCAAATGACTTTATTTCTATTCCGTTAGAAAATATGCAAAGGCAACTTTACGAAGGTGGGATAAAATAATTCCATGGAAACGTGTGAGAATTAAGTGTAAGATCAAATTAGCTTTCAAATTTATCTAACACATTTCGCTCAGAGAAATAACTGTTTATTTCAAAGATACTGTTCTATTTCTTTGTTCCTATTGAGTAAGCCATTATCTTGGGTCAACTTTTATTCTTCACTTAACATCTCTTTATTCAGTATTCTGAAATTTCATTTCACAGAATACTGAAGCGCTGAGTAATCGATGCATCCTAATTTTATATTCTTTGGTTAGTACTAGAACGGCATTAAAAAATACATTTCGAGGAATACAAATAAAGGACACGAGTGCATTCTAACTATCGTACACTCATTTTCTCGGATTAGACCGTGGCATAGGCCGTTAATTTTCACGCCGAAAGTGTCGCGTACCTGGACTACGTGTACTGTTTACGCGTCTTTAAAGTGGGCCTGTTTCTTTGCCTTCTCACTTTTGAGAACGGTAATGAGAAGAATTTAGTTTGTATGTTACTTTACGGGCCTGGGACTGAGCGAAACAGGTCTTCCTTTCGTTTTTATATTTTGAGAGGAGAGCGTGTTTGTACTTAATTAGCATTTGTTAGGTGAAATAACGACCTTGTTAGGTTTTTGAACACTACCTCGGCTACTGTTACATTTAATAAAAAACCAATTGCAGTGCATCAAGAATACGATTTTAAATTAAAGGCTTCGTTAGTCGTCGAGTGAAGATGTGAAAATTGTGCGCAATCATAAGATTACTCAATGTAAATGAAACTACAAACATAAATAAAATATTTGTACGACTTGTTCCACGGCAAATTTTCAAAGGCATTCATTTTATTCTATTTAGATACACAGTAGCTTTAATTAAAAACGTCTTGTACACATCATGTTGTCTGACCGTTGAATATTAAAAATTATAATTCAACATTTTCGTTATTATTTTGAATTATACTTGACATTCTATATGATTAATGTGCTTCATTAACCTCTTTAATTGTTGAAACCTTTATTGCAATTCTGAAATTAGTCTTCGAAAGCATTTCCATGAACGGTAAATGAAAGATTTCTTCCTTCATGCACAGCTACAAATATGAAATGTTCTTGTAAAATGTATAGACATAATAATAATAAGCTCTATTAATCATAATACAATCTTATTCAACGTATTTTACGGACGATTGTCTGCTTATTATAATCACGGGCAAAAAATGCTAACAGTTTACGCGTGGGATTTTTTATCGTATGGTTACTTTACTATCTACGTAAGCAGGTGTATGCGCGCACTTTCGAGCAACCGTCGACCGTTCACTTACAACCAAAAGATCCTTTTGCATAAAGGATCAAATTTTGTATAAAAAATCAACGCATCGCGATAAAAAGTTCCGTGGCGCCCGTGTACGTAAAAACAAAGTTAGGATGTCGGTATACGGAAAATCGTAACAACTCGTTTAATTAGAACCGTTGAAAGCTACAAGTGGACCTTCAATAACAGATTACGAAAATACATTTATTATAGTGTTTATCGAAAAAGTAAAAGGGTAAAACCGTAGACTACGGTCTCGCGTAGCCTTCTCCCCTTCGAGGGCTCGAGGATAACCGATTTTAGAATCCTTGCGTTAAACGCTCCTCCTCGCATGGATTTCCCGAATCGGATAAGCGCATTCGCTCGTCGAGGGGGACGTACCGTGATGCATCGCCGGCATTAACATAATGTTCAATAGCGCGCTTCTCCGCGGGAAAAAGCCTTTGGAGACGAGTGTTCGAGTCTTGCCACGGAATGAAAGGACGAGTCGCGGGGGAAAGGCGGCCGAGGGGCGCGGGCGGTGTCTATATAGATAAAGAGAAAAGAGTTTCCATGTCAGGTTCAAGGCGCGCGTGCGTACGCGGGTGATCTCGCCTCGTGGGCCGCTCGCGAGATCTCGAGTGCGCGACTAAGGCTGTCGTCGTCGTCGTCGTCGTCGTCGTCGTCGTCGTCGACGCCGCCGTTATCGTCCCGCACTCGCACACGTACGGCTAAGTGTGTTTCTGGGTCAGTGGCACGCGCGCCGTCTCAATGTACGTCACACGCGGCGCCGCGGAATCGTGCATTACGGATCGTGACTCGTGACTCTCTGGCCCCTACCGCTCTCGAAGCATTGTTCCTTGAACTTGCCCGCGAGCAGTCGCAGGCGCGCTTGCGCGTTCTGCCGTCGTACGTACCTACCTTATCTATTTCGAGGAATGCCTCACTTTCTCGCGTGGCGCCGATCGAAAAGCGCCCGCTCGATTCTAAGAATAAAAGGCTGATCTCGCTCACGCCCCTGCGATTCCTTTCACGGGAGCCCGGACTTTCGGTTTTTGTCACATTATCGCGCCCGCGAAATTACCGACGCGTACGCCCTGATAAGAGCACCTGCGTCAGCTGTTGACGCCGGGCCGTTGACGAGAGGTCGGCCGACCACCTGTGACGCATAATCGTTCCGGATCACGGGCATTTCACGCGGCAGACGCTCCTTACTTACACAGATGACGATCGCGTCTTCCTGAGCTGCATTTTCAAATCCAAACGCGTTGTTGCTATGGATGCGCGCGGCGCTACGTGTAATCTCGCATGAAACGTAACGTAACGAGCATTATACCAATGAAAATCTGATACACGTAAAGTTAAAGGCTTTCTCTCCGCACTCTTCACAGTGGCTGCGTCGCTTTTTATAACTGTAGCGCGTATTCGATGAGTATTTTTAGAGCGCCCGTGTTGTATTACGCGAAATTAACTCCAGCTTTGTAAATTATTACGAGAAATTATAAGCGACTGCGTTGAGAGTACGGTAAACCTTGAGTACTCCTAAATTATGCATAAAAAAAGTTAACATTTTCAATTTAAGGCCATAAAGGCTTTGCAAAAACAAGTTTACCCAAACTCTTTAATTTCGAAAATTAAAGTTAAAGTTTCTTACCTGTGGATTCTCTCGATTAAACTTTTACATGAGATACCGGATTCAGGAGAAAAAAGGTAAAACGTCTGTACGTTCTTTTTTCGAAACGCATCGATAGCTAGTGGCATTGGAGCAATAAATCCACACTGATATTTTATATAATATATTTTCATTCATTTCTTTCGTAATATCCTTCGTAAGAATAAACAACTACTGTATTTTTCTCCTCAAATAGCAGAAACTTTTTTTACGCGGAAGCGAAATAATTTACCCATAATAACATACATCTGTAAAATTTGTAAGATCGACAAAATCGAAAATGAGTTAAGATCGACAAACACAATTTGATTTCGGTTTAATTTAAACGTGCAATATTTTTCAAATTTACTTCATTTGTTATTATTTTATCAACTGCATAGGCGTTTAAACTGATCGATACCATCAAGCGTCAACAAATACATATGACACGTTAAAAATTTCATTTTTACATATTAATGAAAATTATATCAATGAAATAAATAATTATATTTTTAAGTAATTGATAAATCTCGAAACTTATGTGAACCGTAATGCAATGTAATGTATCATTGAATTATTAGAAAAATCTTGGTATTTGCATCAGTTTATAGATGTATAAAAGAACGCGAATGATGTTCTAAAGCATCCGTAATTGTTTGGTATAATAAAAGCATTGTGAAGAACAATTGAAAATGTCAATTGCTCAGCATTTATAAATTTTCGAATAATATAATGCAAATTATTCGAGAATACAATGAAAAATAATACATGGCGCAATCTTCATTTATTGGCGATTTTACTTTAAACAAGCTCTTGTTTTCGTGCAATAATTGCACTTCATGTTAAAATTTTGTAACGTGTACCACTCTCACGGTCGCTTGTATCGAGTGTATAAAATTTCCAGAACTGAAGTCATTTAATTCAGTCCAATTACGTGCTTACAGATTGTATAAATAAAATTACAGTCTTCGAAACATAATTTAAATATTATCCTTTCTAATATTGCATTTATTAAAACGCATTATCGTAATACGTCCTTATACAAAGAAATAAAAAGACCACGGCATAGTTACGCGTGAACGAATACGTAATAATGAGTAATAACTAACAAAAATTAGCCTCAATTCGTTAATCAAAAACTCTTTTCAATTGCCAGCGCGAGCAAGACGACCATCAATTTCTAGTTGAAATCCTGAAAATATGAATTCAAAGCTAAACGCGATGTCCTCCTCCCGCGTTTCATCGGAAGGTTCATCGACTCTGCGACATCGACCTCTGTACGAGTGGTCACGTTCGCGCACATGTATATAGCGCAGGTGTATCGAATGAAGGCTGCGAAAACGGTCGCGGAACAGAAGGAGCTGGAAAAAAGTCTGGCTTTGGCAACTGTAGTCCTTGTCGGGAATAACCGACGGCGCAACTTGTCGCAAGAGTGCGAGAGAAAGAAACGGATTGGAGCAATTAGTGACCGAACGGCAATCTTGTTCCACTAGCACCAAATAAAATTCATTTTGCTGCGAGGAAGCTATTTCTCGCGCAGGGATCTCGCAAAGGATGTATTCTATATGGAACAATACTTTTACCAGATAACAAATTTTTCTTGCGCTTACTTTGAACGGATTACTTACTCCATTTGTTGTAAGCTTGAGCTTCTCTTCTTGACTGTAATTAAGATTCCAACCGATGACTGATACATTCTAGTCGGCGTCAATTAACATAATGGGGTAACCAATACGTAATAATATTAAGTAACTGTTCAATAAATTAGATATAATATTTTTAAGTAAAACTAATGGTTGTTGAAGATCGATCAAAAAATTTCGACGGCTGCAGTAACTCGTCATCGTAAAAATCAAACATCAGTCAAAAATCTAGCCAACTATTATCAAATGAAGATGTCGTTCTTTCCGATTTTAATCGATAGTATCTCGATTTTCGTAAATAAAAAATGGAATCGTGCAACCAGCGCAACTCGGTCGTATCCTCCTGAAAAAGCGTGAAATTATCGAGGACGCTCGCATCCAAAGCTCGTCACATTCGCAGGTCGAAAACCATCAGCCGAGTCATCGAAGATGCGCCATTGTTTGGGATAGTCGACTGGCCATTTGAATTTTATTAACTTTAACGGAACCTCGCGTGCTTACCAAGCTGAAAAGAAAGAAAACGTTTGGCGGCTCGATGACGCACGAGTTCGTTGCACCCTTGCGCCACCCGGGCAACCGAGCCTCAATGGCAAAAATGGACGCCTGATTCGATGCGGAGTCGGCAACTGGACCACGATCTTGCCCAATCGGAGCGCGCGCGACTCGCAATGGACAAATACGGTTGAGATAGGGCGAATGACGGGCAATGTTTTTTGGAATTAAGGATCCCCCTGATTCCTCGAATGGGTCATTTCGACCATTTTTCGACCATTTTTCGACCATTTTTCGACCATTTTTCGACCATCTCTCTGCAACGCTCTATGCGAAATATTTCGTCCCTGGGATGTCAAATTTGTGTTCTCGTTTTGGTTCATCTTCTATAACCGTACTGTTTCCGCTCAAAAACGAAAGTCGATCTCTCCGATTATTTTGACCTGTAATTATTGGTACATTAACGCTTTTCATAACTCAATCGTACGGATGACGTTGTTTTACACTCTATCTAGACTTCAAACATTACTTCCTCCTTTGTGCAAACTATTCATTGCGTATAATAACAAATGGATATTAAACTTATGCACCTGAGACATATGATTTTATCCAGTAAACGTAAATTAATTGTATGTTCTTGGGAAATAAATTTCATATAAAAATTGAATCACTTCTGATGTGATTCTAAATACGAATCGTACCGATGCGATGCCAACCTAAAATGTAATTTTCAAAGTCTATCGAAGCCATTTAAGTCATTAGAATGTTAAAGTACTTGGGAGTGTAATGGTGCTTTTGAAAAAAATTCGTAGCATATTAGATCGAAAGTTGAAAAGACGAAACTTGCTGTACTACAATATTAATGTTTCGGTGTGGCCAAGTAAACGTAGTCCTCGACCCGTCAGCCATTAAAATCATTGATCAAAATCAAGTTTCACGACTACTACCGTTTATCACATGATTGAGATCGAACTCCCCTCTAACTGCATCGATACCTATTTATTGGGACGCGCACAAAAAATCGGTGTCGCAAGCCGCGCTTTTAACCCAAATCTTGCAAGTACGCGACAGCGTAGCGTACGAGTTATACTTTCATTATCGAATCATCGAATCATCGAACGATTCAGCGCTTTGAGTTTCCGAGTTTTATTTGAGAGAGTGAAATGATGAGGGATGTGAGAGAAAGAGCGATTGAGAAAGATAGAACAAGACTGGAAGGATCAAGAGCCGAAATCCACTGGTCGTGAAAGCCATACAACACGCGAGATTACACCAACCAACAGACGTGGTTAAAAAGTGCAGAGCGGATCATGATGATTATTATAATTGTCGTTGTTGCTGTTATAATAAGAATAATAATAATAATCATTGTCGTTATGATTACGACTGTATTGCAATCGGCATTATTCTTGATATCACGGTCACACTGCTTCGCTTAGCAGCGGCTTCTAGGATCAACGTTTCGCGCTCTATTTGACCGCCAAATTTTTCATCCGTGCGTTCTCTTCTAAGATATCTGGACGTGACCTGATTACTTTGACTGCACGAGCTATCAGCCCTTTCAAGAATTTCAAGAGAAATATGTAATTAGCATATGGCTCGATACTTTGCATTTTATAAATAAACCTCGATGTTGGGAAAGTTGCCGCAAGATTCTCAATGGAGCGTGGATGGAAGAGAGCATGTACGCGTCTTCCTCGTCACTCCCCTCTTTCGCCTTTGCCCACATTGCCGCGATGATTAATTTGTAGAAATCATTAAAAAATTCGAAAGCATATTTAAATAGCTAGTAATAATTATTTGTTCATCAATTTTTTGAATTTAGTTTCTGTCTATCGAAGATATTTCTGTCTATCCACTTAACATCTTGGCAGCGTAGAAAAAATAGGTTAGAAGGAAAATGAGGTATAGTGAAAGTACATTCCGAGTATTCGTAAGTAGTGGCAATTGCGTTTATAATTAGTATAATAAAATTAAGTTGGAAGCTGAATTTTAAGATATTACCGCCGTATAAAGTTAATTTTAACTTTTAACGCGCGCGCGCACTCGAATAAGCTAGACTGCGTTTATAGTCGCATAAAGAGACGCGGCTAAGGCATTGCCCAATTTTATAACTAACGATGATGAATAAAATTCAAGGCTTCTAAAGAAAAATGCTTTTCGTTGCTTCTCGACATTGTTGCAAGAATGTAACATGCACGTCTCACGTGTACACTTCGCGAATCGTGCTTAAAATTACGCGCATTAAAAATTTACATGGAATTGAAATTCGCTCGAATTCTCCAAAGCAATAATCCGCATTTAGAGTACGGCGTATTATTAATAAAAATATAAGCTTCCAATAGGAAGCCAAGCAAAGCCAAGCGAAGCAACGATTCGGTTGACACCAATCGCCACATCTCTCTTGACGACTTCATTCGGAACAATTCCCATTTATCATCTAAATATCGTAACCTAGAAACGTCCCCGTTTTTACCGTGGCCACTCAGTGTTCAAAATAATCTAAGCTCGCCCTTCCTTTTTTTCTCCTCGCAGGAGTGCACGCAAGTGCAGGCGGAAAAAAGGCCCATTAAAGAAACATGAGCAGCATAAAAACGTAGACCGTATTGAGCGGTCCACGTTTAGCAGAAATAACTCGAGATCTTACTGACCACGCTTTTTAACTCTGTTCGGTTGCGGAAGGAGGCCGACGTGACTTTTTTTCGTGGCCCGGTTCACACTGCGACGTATCCTGCGCTCCGACTGCAGCCGGTCGAACTACGTGATGCAGAACAGGCAAACTTTGCCACGACGAAAAAAAGTAGATTGTTCGCATTTGTTAAGAGGAACATGATATTTCGCTAGTCGTTAATTCACGAGCCTGTGAAATTCCCGTGAGTACGGTCTACTTATAAGTCCATTTCCGATTATTAAATGGATGTTGCTTATAGAACTGAGGACATTTTACTTAATTGTACACTTAATCTGCATAATGCGATTAATCCGCACGTATTGCAATCGACGTGGAGATGTGTACGATCCGCGTTATTCCAAACGTTTTATTTGGCACTTTATCCGCGAACTTTCTAAACTTAAAACTATATTTGTTTTATTAGTTTATCATGAAATCCATATCGCATTTTTTCTTTGTTAATATCCGCAGGATAACGAACACTTAGACATACTAATTTCGTAATTTTACCCGGCGCAGTTACTAGAATTCTTTTTCATAACTATTTACACCAAGTGAAATACGTTTGAATTTCAAAAAAAATAACAATTAACGCTATTGTACTCGGTCTTGTCTTAGAGTTTGTCGTAGAGTTTTCAAAATCGTAGCACATTTATTATCTAATTTACGCGTATTAATTAAAAATACTTATGACAGTAATCGGCAAATATATTCAAACTGGATTTGTGGTGTACCTCGCTTTTACTTTATTATTATTATTATTATTATTATTATTATTATTATTATTATTACTCTTGCTTCAAAAATTTATTTAAAAAAATGATTATCCACGATAAAAGATTTCTATTTTAATCAACTAACTTCTTTCACCAATTAAAAACCAGATGTATTTTTTCATATTCCATGTAATATTCTTCAGATTGTAAGCTTTTCTTAAAACTTACTTTAATACTTACTTTATTGCGATCTTTTGGTTAGTTAGTTATTATGTGGAACTGTCTCTTCTGAGTATTCAAGTGAGATGAGTTCAGGTTCTTTCTTGCGACCTTTTTCTTAATTATAAGAGTACATAAACTTCATAACACTAACGATACATTCTTGTCAGCTGATATTCCTCGTTGGAACTTTTGCAATTTTATTTATTGGTCGACAATTTTGTTCGCAAACACAAATCTTTTATTATTGTTGTCTAACTTTGCGTTATCGGACGCGATATACCTTGACCGTCAAAATTCATTAATTAAAAAACTCATAGTTCTTATCGAATGTTAACAAGTCGGTCGGGAACAATATTATTTTTTCCAATATATTTACCATAGTATAAACGTAACTTACAAGCCCTCGTTGGCTATTTCATGATGCGTAGAAAGAGACATAATTTTATCTTCCCTAAGAACACACCTAGCTATTTTTTCACCATATTATAACTGTTCAAGCGGTAAATTGCGCATTTTACTACACGCAAAACTCAACGTTCTCAAATTCTATGTTTCTAATATTGAAATATTCTTTGCGAATTGGAAAAGGATCGTTTACTTGAAATCTGATATTTCGATATTTCGAAAAATTATTACGATTTATTAGATCATTATTGTGAATGCTTTTAAATTTTCTCGTTATTTTAAATTTTTCTTTTAAAAAATATTCAAATGATTGCAAGAATTTATATTTTTTCATGCGTTCGTCCAAGTAGATTTATTATATTGAAAGAAATATTTGAAATAAGTTTAAAGTCGATCGATTAATATTTATCACACGAATCATTTTCATTACCAATTCTAACCAATTCTACAGTTTCGCATGGAAATTCTCGTAAGAATAGATTATCCTCAAGAGATAATTAAAAACTAATAAGAAAATTGATAAACTGTATTTAGCATAATATTAATTTTTTGAATTTCTGAAAGATATAATTAAAAAATATCTAATTAATATAGTTGCCAAAAAATGCAGAAAACGTTAAATAAGAAAAGTATGTGAAATGTATATAATTAACAACTTTTTTCTAATATTTATTACACGAATTTATTTTCTATAATTTTTTGCAATTATTTCAAGTAATGCTGAGTAACTTGTAAATAATTAACGGTATCGTTAATCCGATTCGTACTTAAATTAATATGTATAAATAAATGATAATGTATGTGTCACATCAGTTCTTACATTAGTCTTCAAGGCACGGACTTAACGAGTCTCTGAAGTATTTTTTGATGCTTGGAGATGAAGTCTAACTTTCGTAATTTGATCTGGTACGCCCTGGTTTTTTAAAGTCGAGCAAGTTTAGCACAAATGTGTACCATTTTAGTAAACAGACATATCTACTTCTAATCAGAAATCTGTTACTGTTTATATGAAAAAAAAATTCTCAAAATAGAAACTGAATATAAATGTAAAAAGATAAGCCAAGATGCATTACGTGTTAAAATGCTAATTATGCGCGTTTGCACTGAGATTGCACGTATCTCGGATCTCCAGAATGAAAATCTACGGTGTTAAAACTGTTGTTATCCGCGGCAAACATCATTTATTATTATATCATATTTTTATTCTACGATTCCAAAAGTAACGACCAGTAAAGTACGAGTTGGTACAATTAACCGAGCACGTATCTCGATATGCAAGATAATATAAAACTATAAGAGCTACGTCTTACCTAATGATTTATAAAAAAAAAGTTCATTCTGTGTCTGTTTGTTTTCTTATCAGACGATTTAGAACGTGCACTGCGGGTTTTTGTCGAAAAGCGTTCTAAGCAGCATCGCACAGAAGAAAAAGCTTTTTTGCTTGCGATCCGCGCCCTCATTAACGACCTAGCCGTACATAATCTGTATAAAAATATGAAAGATATTATGGGGTCAAGTGGATTTTTATGGCCGGCTGAGGAATCGTCCTTACACGTATACCTATCGCGCATTAACTGGCGAGCGCGTGCGCGTGAAAAAAGGGAAAAACGCTCGCTCGCGTGCGTCCAAGCATAAATTTCATAGGCGCACTCGTTCTAGCATTACCATGCTTTGTTACGCCTGCGTTTTTCTCCAAAAAGCCCCAGGACATTAAGAATAGTAACGTACTAGAGTATTGTAAAAAGCATCTTGAAAATATAATGTACCTAATAATAGCCGCCGAGGGTTGCGCGAAATAATCATCGAAAAACAATGTCTTTTCGTCCGGTGATGCTTTTTCCAGCCGTTACACCCACTATATAACCTTATTATTTCTGCGATTTCGCTATACCTAATGAGATCTACCGAGCTACGGTCAGATGATACGGTCTGCTTAAGGGGTATACGATACTCGACTTTTGGCGAATTTCAGTCTTATGAAACAAATGTTTCTAATTTCCTTGATCAATTTTAATATCGCGTGAATTCTCATTTCCTACGCAACTCCTGTATTTTATATACACGTTATAAATATTTCGAAACATCTAAGTTATTAACGGTAAATATTTAACTTGTTAAAATTAATGGCAACTTATCCATTAGAAGGAAAAATGAATATTTATGCTCCAGCAATACTGAAAAAATATATGCGTATATGGCTTTTTCCTTGTATTCAATACGATTGATTTCAGTCGTTATTTATTAGCAATTTTCGCTACTATTACCTTTTGGTACATGTCGTATTGGCATTTCAAATAAATTCATCAAAATTTTTTCAAAAAATTCAATCCTAAGGAGATTGCGCGTTAACAATAAAGATCGGTATTTCAAATTTTTTTTTAAAACATTGAAAAGTAAAATAAAAACGATTTACAACGCTCCTTCATTAATGGACTAAATGATTATTGAATGTACGCGGAACATTCTCAATTCGTAACAAATTGATACTTTCATTTTTTCTAATAATTTAAAATTTAATCAATTATGCAAATAACTCATCGGTATGTAATGCGTAAGTTTAACGGATGGATATACTTTACCACGTAAATAAAATATTTTTCATTTGCTCTTACTCAATTTATTAAATTCTTTATGCATTTTACTTAAAAATACATTAATTACGAATAAAGCTTAAAAATAACTTTAATATTATTTTTATGGTATATTATGTTGTATGATCATATAAATTATTTATATAATTTATATATAATTACCTATATTAGTAATTTATTTGCATGAAATTACTTGAATTAACGTTTTAATTATATTACCATAATGCTTATGTTAAAAAAGTATCATCACCATTTTTTTATGATTCTGTTTTGCATTAAGTTTAATTGCATTAAGTTTGCGATAGTCGTACAAATCATTTGATAAAAAATTCGAATGATTTCTTGTGAATATTTTACTGATAAAAAATTAGGTATTATTATACGTACTGCACGAATAATATTTTGCTGCACAATAATTGTGAAGTATTATTACGAGAGAAAAATGTAAAAGGTTATATTAGAAAGCTAATAATTTGCTTATAGTAAGCAAATAAAAGCAAATTATAAAATCACAAAAATTTTAAAAATAAGTAATGCAGCTAAGATATTTGCGTAATATTGATTAAAAATAATTATAAATTACAACTCAGCTAGAGCTAGGATGTTTTACCATAGTACTGGAATTTAGTTCGAGTGCTTTTTATTTGGAATAGTCGAGTGTTCAAAACGACACGCAATTTAAGTGTTTTTTAGTTGTCGCTGCTAAAGGTCACGAGGATATTACAGTAATGTACTCCTTTTCATCGAGTGATAATTTGAAAATAGGTTGAATCGTATAGTTTTCTTTGAAAGATACTGATGTAATGTCGGTAATTACGAATTCAAAAATTTACAACGAATGACACCATTAACTAATAAAACGTGAAATTAAACAAGTGAGTGCAAGAGACTGGGTCATCAAGGGCAAGTGCTTCGTCATCATTATCTCGGACACAAAAGACATTCGAACGTAATGTCCTACAAAACGAATGAAAAATATTCAGTTAGCTGCCCTACTAAGAGAGTTACCTAGATCATATATTTCACCGTCACTTTCCTAGATCCGCCGAAATCTTTTCCCCGTCGGTAAAAAAGTTCTCGTGGCCGTAGCTGTTCACCGCGGCTGCGGCGATTATCTTTTTCGGCGATCCTCGGCTTTCCTAAAAAGCCGAGGTGCCCGCACTGTCCCGTTCCTCCCAACCGGGAAAAGAACAAAAACGCGTCCTGGAGTTTTGGAATTTTCGGCCGCCGAACGGCATTCGCGATACTAGCCACGCGTTACCGTGGCTTCTTGAGAAAGAGAAAGAGCAGCGCTGCGGAGCTATTCGGCGAGGATGAAACGGCTTATTGCTCTTGGTGTCCGCGTTGTTTTGCTTTTGCTTTCTCTTTCAGGCGAGTGCATAGGCATGCTCTAGTTCACCGGTGCGCGCTGTGTGTAACGAGCTCGAGAGACCGCATCTATTTTTTCTCTCTATTTCGCCCTTTTTCTCCTCTTAGAGTGTTTTTTTTTGCACTGACTTACGAATCCCCGAGCGCGCGTATTATTGTAATTAATTCGTAGCTCGGCGCACTCGTAAAAAAAATAACTCTCCTCGTTGCCGAGAAAAGTGTCGAACGATGAGTGCGATATGGAGATTGTGCCGAGGTTTCTATTTTACGCTTTTCGGGATCGGGATCACGACATTTCTTGATACCATCGATTAGTCCTCTTTCATACTCGATTTTTCTCGTGATTTTTTAATTCTTAAGAAATCTGCACATAAAAGCAAATAAATATCTATAATCACACATATATTTATAGCCTTCTAAAACTGCGAATGTTTTTTTTATCTAAGGAATTTAATTTTTATGTGATTATTTTTAAAGGCTTGTTACCAGCTTAAATAGCAATTTTTCCCGCTGAAAAACGTGCGGTTCAAATTATAATCGTTGATTTGAAATGCTTTTCATTTTTATATCGACGTATATTCATATAACAAAAACAAGAAAGGACCGCGTAAGGCGATCTTCCTTATAAACTCCAATATAATCCAAACAAAAGGAATACAATGATATAAAGGAATAAAGCAGATCGATTGTAATCATCCCAAGAAATGCATTCCCTTTTTGGTATACGATATATGTCTCATGAGGTATAATGTCTCTGGTAACAGTTCAAGTGAAACCTCGCAATTCAAAACAGCAAACTGACGTATTTATAAAAGAAACGCATAAAAACTTTGTTTTACATCAAAACTGCCTTCTTCGTTTAGTTTCATGACATTATATTGTTAACTTTCTTAACAAACGTCAAGTCAGTTAATGCATTACGAAAAATAAACTTGTTCGTTGAATGTAAATATTTCTTCTCTTCGAGTAATAAAAAATAATTAAGCTGTTAAAATGTGTATAAAATTACTGCTTCCTTTTCAGTTCTTTTATTCTTAAATAGTCTTTAGTACTTGTTGAATATTAATAAATCTAGGTACTAAATTTCATCAGATTTGAGACAAATCTTTAATATTCTAACACATCTTAAAATTTGGAACCAAAATTATGGGACTAAAACTGAATTTTTTTTCACTTATCCAATAGCATGTTTCAACCTAAGTATCAAAAGATTAAATGTGAATGAATCAATAATGCAAAATTTTATATGGAAAAATAGACAATATATTTTGAATATAAATACAAATAAACAATATATAGATACATTTGCTTCTCATGAACAATTATTTTAATATTTTGTTAAGCTAATAGTCTACACGGAGTACAAATACTTTTTGTATTTTCATTTTCCATGTTAATTTGAGATTATCGACCACATGAATGCAATCATCAAATTAAAACATATAATTCCCATTTTACTGATTTTATTATTTATTATTTATCATTACAAATAATTACAAATTTTACTTATATACTTCAATATTTTTTGCTTATCTCTCAAAGAATTTTATAAGTTTCTTAATACACAAACAATATAAAAATTATCATTTTAGTAAAATAAATTTAATAATCAATGAGAAAAGTATTATTATAAAGCAGATTATTATAAAATATATGTGGATTCTATTTTAATTGTACGGAATTTTTAATTTTATTATTTTTTAGTGACTATTTCTAAATTGTTGGCACGCGCACGTGTGCATGAGTAGTGTATGTAGTACTACATTGAGTTACTGTGTATTGACTGTGTATTGTGTCAATAATCCAATACTAATCCATATACAAAGTAATAATATGTAATCGACTTGAAACTGGTGTAATAACATTACTGAAACATCACCTTAATTGGAAACAATTTGTAAATTTCATTCACATGATCAATAATATATATTTTATAGACACTTGTTATTTTTGTTCAGTAATTATAATGAACAAAAGATACCTTGTAATTCGAGATACGTTCACTCATTATATCGTCGATGAGGTATAATTCAACAATTAGCTACAATTGACTTTACTACTTAAATTTTCTTTCGAAAACGAAAAATATATATAAAACAGACATAAAAATATTACATCATTTTTACCGATAATGCTATTGATTCTTCAATTTCTTTTTAGATTTTTCATTTTTTTTCTTTCGTAAAAAAACTCCTGAATATCTTCAAGAGTAGTACTTCTTGATTTCTCTTAGAAGAGGCGTTTCCATGGTCTCATTTATCTCGACAAAGCACTTGCTAGCACGGCTAAAATAATAAATATCCCCAGTGTAGATGTCGAACCATAGCGCGTGCACATGAAGATCGTGTGTTTCCAGTCGGCGCTTTAAAAAGCCATAAGATGCGATATTTTGTAGCTGCTGCAAAGTATTGATTTGCGATAACTTATCCTCAATAGCGAACTTGTTCTCTGGATCGATATAAGCAACAAATTTACGTAGCGGTGTTTCCGCTTGAAACAGTATCGGCTCCCGAAAATTCGTGATCTCGAGTTGTTGAAATTTGGCAAGACTGCTGCTCGCGTGCGCACAAAGCCAAGCTCTCAGCGGCGATATTCTTCTATTTGCCTACAAAGTCCAAGAAGAGTTATTGCCTTATTAACTTGTAAAAGTTCATTTAATTTTCTCCAAATTAAAGGAAAAGTTGCAGTTGGAATGTTAGTAGTCTAGTCTTTGCATTTATCAAATTTAGGAGCTCATTGTTTCCAATTTTATTTTAATAGCAGATTAACAACATCGGCTTTGAATTCTTTATTCGTAAAATATATTTAATTTTCTTTTATTATATTTGTTTTAATTTGTTGTACTTATTTTTCAAGAATTTTTCACATTTTTAATTTCTTAACTGTCTTAATTTACAATATCTTATTTTCATTTATGTACTCAACTTGTTTTATTTACAAATTTTCTGTTATCCCAATGATACTAAATGTAAAATCATTTGAAGTACGTACATTCAGCTCTGTGTACAAACAAGAATTCAGAGTAATATCTTAATAACATCTTAGCACTAATTCATTTTTATGATTTATTTAAGTCTCTTTTAATGAATATACTCTAAATTCTAACTAAAAATTATGTTACACTTAAGATTAATAATATTATAATTATGATAAATAAGTATTTGAATTTTGTAAGTATTTGAATTTTGTAAGTATTTGAATTTTGTAAGTATTTGAATTTTGTAAGTATTTGAATTTTGAATGTTGTATGAAAATGAATCTTCTTGGAAATTTAAAGGTATAACATTTGTCTTACTTGCGAGGCAAACTTTTCATCTCGTAAAGCATAGAGTAAATTCATAGCCTTACAATCACTGTGCCCACAGACAATAATATGTCTGATATCATTGACAACGCAACCTAATTCCAAAGCAGCAGGTTCACACATTGTTAATTCATCAATAAAATGTTGAGAGTGAGGCACTAAGTTACCAGCATTTCTTACTGAAAAAAATGAAAATAAATAAATAAGCGATAGAAAATTAAGTTTTTGTAAAGTGTATGATATGTATGATTTCTTATGAAGCGAACCTGCAAGGCTCTAACATGTAGGATTATGATGCAAGTGAATTGGCAATATTTATATTTGTATTTTGTATTTGACACATTTATAATACTGCAAAAATGAAATTGAAACAAGATGCGAACAGACGTGATTAGAATTGTATCCATGTATTTCTCATACCAACAAACATGTCTCCGACATTAGTTTGTGTAAATCTTGTTGGAATCATTCTAGAATCCATGCAGGTAAAAAATACTGCTTTAGGCTAATACAAAAAAAAATAAAAAATTAGATTGTTATCGATAGTATTTACTTTACATAACTCATTGATAAGACAAAGTTAGCTTTATTTGTATAGCTATTCACTCTTGCCGTTACCTCAGGATTATCCTTTACTTGTTTGAATTGCTTTACCATTCCTTCTCTGTGGCATTTTCTATATTTCATTACTCCCTTTAATATTCTGTCCATATTTCTGATTGATAAATTTTACTGTTTGATCACCAAAGCATGACGCATTTACCAATAACTGAATACCATAAAAATTTTCCATAGCTAAGCACTATTCTAGCCTAAATAGGAACAGAAAAATTACATGACAAGTGATAAAAAGATATCCAATCGGCTGTTAAGGGAGAATACAGTTTCGGCTGCTGCGCGGGTTATTTGAATAGAAATGAAATTGTAGCCACTTGTACGGTATCCACCACTTTTCAAGTATTTACTTTTGAAAATCTGTTCATGTTTTCGTTTCTTAAAGTTGTATGGATAATTAGAATAGTAGGATGAGCATAAATTTAAAAAACATCTTTCAAATTATATCCTTAATGTACAGTGCAATATTAATGCATAAATTTTTGGAAAATATTAAGGATACTCCAAAGAGTATATAAGAATTATCTTTACTTTCTGTTACTGATTTACGTTCACGCCATTTTTTAAATTAATTTAAAATATAACTATCTTTATCGTAATTTGCGATACTTAACGTTATGTTAAATTTTTAAATGATTATTTTTTATTTGTAATCATTTACCATGAAAATCTTTAAAAATCTACGATAGTATAATTTAAAAATTTTATATATTTTTAATCTTTACGCTGCTGTACGATACTCCTTTAATTTTTAATTTTTACATGCAATTTGGAAGGAAACGACCGAAATTATACTATTTGGGAAGAAAAAGAAGAAAAACATACTTTAAAAGTGAAATGATCAACTTTGATTTATAAACAGATAAGAACAATATATAAGTATTTTAAACTTAAGTATAATAAAGAATGTATTTGATATGACACGATATTTTCTTATTATCTAATCGATAATTTAGTTCTTTTTTTTACATTTCAAAACCTTAGATACAATAATTTTTTATAGCAATAGCTTAACAAAAATATTTTTATTTCATTTGAACATTTTTGGTCGAAAAATATCTATTGAAACAAATTTAATTTAATTTATTCGTAGATGTTAAAATACATTGAATAAAAATAATACAAACATTGTCATCAATGGTTTAAAAAAACTTTAAAACAGTGTTGTATTATTTGAAAAAAGAAAAGATATCGATTCTCATTTTATTTAATAGTCATGTACCACATATAATATATAATATCTGTTGGGAGATTACACATATAGATCGATGATTCATTGTTTAGTCGCGCGATATTCTTCAGTCACTCAATCGATACGATACGCCTTTTAAATATTGCATCATGTGTAAGAAGACCATAAGCGAAGAAAGCACCTTACTCGTCCGCATTTTCATTTGCAAATCACTTTAAAAATTCAGTGACGAGCGATACCGTCTCGCCTAGGTCGAACCAACTTCTATCTACTTAAAGATGAACTTTGACTTGCTCGCTCGAGCTTCTCGAAGTGTTTTCGAGCATTACGAATGTTGATCAGTGTTGCAGCAGATGCTAAACACATCGAAAATTCAAAAATAAAACTTAAACTCTTAAATAATATCAATATGCAGACAATCCACATTTGTAATCTATCAGTTTGGGGCATTAAGTTTCAACAAAGATAATATCAAATTGGTAGTTAATTATTTAGAATATATTAATGCTTACGTTACAGTTTAAGACTAATAATCGTTGACGTAATTACTTCTAAGATATTCTCAAGACTATACTTTAGATACGAAATTTGAATTTACAATAATACTAAGGCCTTATTTAATTATTATTTTTTTTTTTTTTAATATACTTACGAATCGTGGGATCAGATACTACGACCATAACATACGTATTTGATGTGAAAACATCGATGAAAGCAGCAAAATTAGTATTTCTTACTTCCATACTGGAAAATTGAGCAGCTAATTTACTGAAAATGAAATATTTATTAACAACCCGCGCTATGACATATTTTATTTATTCACGAAAATACTAACCTGCAACTCAATTTAAACTGCTTTATAATATTTGATACTTTTTCAAAACGATGCACATCCCGGTGATGTCGTCTCTGACAATGACTAATAACAAGGAATGTCGCCCGTTCGAACAGAAGAACTTCATCAGCATCAATGATATTAGCAAATTGATTTAGGCTCTGCTCGAGTTCCTTGACATTTGGAATTAACATATACACTATAGAAGACCATGCTCTGAATGGATAGTATATATTTTTCAATTGCTTATTCAATTATTGTGGATTAATTTTATAATATCTTTAGTAAAGACAATAGCCCTACTTAAAATTACTGTTTTATTAATTTTATACCTGTACAAAGTTTCATCCCAAATACTAGTTCGAAAGCATGTGCATTGTAATGGTAAGCTCAGTCTTTTCAAATCCTCTTCTCGTTCCCTAAATATAGAATCTCTCTGATCTTCTTGTACAAGATCCATTTTATGTATTAAACAAAATACTTTTGCATCTGGACTGTTTTGCAGTATAGCCTCCAAGCAACTCTGATAGTAATGCATATCTTTATCTAGTTCTCGTGATTCGACATCAAATACATATATTAGTACTTCAACGTTTCGAAAAATATTGTCTCGCTGTGATGCAAAATAATTCTCCATAAAAGCTTCTTGACCTCCACAGTCCCAAAGATTGAGGACCAGATTTCCAAGAAAACGAACATGACTGTGCTCAACATCGACTGTAAAAGTGTAATAATATAAGTTTGTTTACCAAAGTATTCTATTGAAACATTATTAAGACTTTTTAAAATTTAATATCAAAGCTTGATTGTTATGAAGTTTTGTTTACTGACTTATTCTTTTTATCCTTTAAGTTTACTATTTTACTATATTTATTATGAAAGTATAATTTTATAGCATATATTTGTCGATAAGATATTGTCTTATACAAGACTCTCAAGTAATGCATATATATCAATAATGCATAAAAAATAAGTAATCTTACTTGTTGCCCCTAATCTACGAGTATCTCTTGCAATATAATTAGCGAAAATAATACTTCGCATACTTGTCTTGCCTGAACCACTTTTTCCCATTAAAAGAACCTGAAACATAAATTAAGAGTTAAAATAAGTTATCCATTCAACATTAATAACCAAAATGGGCCTGATAGAAGAAACACAACATAGAATCATTCTTACCTTCTTCTTCATTTTGGTTTTTGAAGTTCTAGCCACTTCTTTTGAAAAAATACAAATCAATATCTTTGAAATCTATTTCAAAAAGTAGGAGGGAAAATCCCTCCAAAAACTGTACATAAGCTTTGCGTTGTACAATGTGTAAACAAAAGGAGAAAAAATGAACAAAAAATAGGTTATACACTATGCGAACGTCAATACCAAAGTCAAGTTTACTAAATAGTGTGAGAATTTGTGGACAGCTGTACAGTACATAATACAGTTTGTAATATTAAAACTTGTGCATGAATTGATGGCGCACTTGTTGAGAAAAAATACGTCGATTGCTGCAACAGACTTGTTTTGGAGTGTGAAAGAACCAATTTTAATTTATTCAAGATTAAAAGCACAATCTGAATTATGTTTTATCCAAGAAAAACGATACTCTGCTGACTGTTAATGGAAATATTTGCATAAGTCAGATTCAAATGGTTGTTCTTTTTTTCGTTTCGTTATCACTTTGCATCCTTTTTGCCCGACGTAATGTATAAATTCAGTATGTAAAATTAGGTATAACATGTTTCTGTGTGAGCGCGTGCATGAGTATATATATAGTGCAATCAATGACTGAACGTGTCGTACATTGCTTAACTCTGTCGATAAAAACGGTAATGCCTTCTTATAATACGTGAATTTTGAAAACTATTGCATTTTAATAGAAATTAGTGAAAAAATCATAAAACTAATTTATACGCTATACATTGAAATTACCTACAAATTATCTGCTCTTTTAATTAATTTCTTTGATGATTAAAGTTTAAATTAGCTATTTAATTATGCAAAATTAATAATTGGTTTTATTGCAAATTAAGTACATGTAGAAATCCAATGCAATGTACATTATAAAGGCAAAATTATTTGCAGAAAAATTGTATATTTTTGTCATTATATTTGTCTATAACTTGTTGTTTATCAGTCTGAAACTTTTAGAAGCTATCATTTATTGTCGTATGTTTCATTATTTATTTTTATGGACGCCAAGCTACTGTTTCTAAATAAATAATTTTATTATAATGAGAAATTGTCTTTTAACTTTAGTACTTTCATTACTATTATAACTTATCTATATTACTATAATATTTATTTGAGTCAGTTTAGGCTAAAAATATAGTCTTTATTTAATACACGTGGTATAATTATTCGAATCTTACAATTTTTGAAATGTTTTTATATTTAACTTTAAACGATACTTCACTTAAAATTATTCGTCTCATTTAATTTACAATTGTTTGCAGAAAAAGATGTTAAAATACAATATTCTTTTACAAGTGAGTAGTACGCCATTGCGTCCTAAAATTTGCAATTTGTTCCTTTAGGGCAGAGTTGAAACTCCATCGAAAAATTTCAAGTATCTAGGTCGTACCGCTAAGCTTTTCCATCGAGACTTATCATCAACAGTAAAGAATGAGTTTCCAAGTATCAAGTACTTTCATTTGATTGGCTTTAATTTTATTTCAATAATAAATGCTTTTATATAATATAACAATTTTATTTTGTTTAACATAACAAAAAATTTTTAATGACATTAATAATCAATTCATAATAAATCATACAGCGTAACATTCTATAGAAAAAAATTGTACAGCTTTTCTTTTTATTTCGTCATGTAAAAATACATCAATCTTCATTTATCTCTTACTTAAAAAAAAAAAAAAGAGTAAATATCTTTTTCTTCCAATACAACGTTGCACAATATTTTCGTCGCTGGAAATAATAAAGGCAGTGAATTAAGATCTTTCTCCATTGTTTTAATCAACATACGTTCGTAATGTGGATAGGGGGCTGACAAAGTATCTTAAAACCCGAGAAAAACAACACGATGGAATCGGTGATCCCAAAAAAAATATTTGGTTCCCGACTTCCTTAGTCGCACATATATCTCATGCTCAACACAATAATATCCCTAAAAGGAATTTAATCTCATTAAGATGCATATCAGAATCTTCTTAGGCATCTGTGCAGCATATTATAACACCAACTTCGTCGCAAGCCCTAACAAGGTTTACAACTTGACACAAGGAAGTTCTCGCGGTCGAGGATTCGATATTGATAATTCTTGTAGGTGCTGAAGTCCTCCTTGCGCATTTTGCAACAATAATCGTAGATCTTCTTGACGACGGGCGGGAAGCCCGGGACTCCTGCTGCCGTGGCAATTTCTTCGTAGTAGTCCCACTGTCGGTCGCACATTTTGTTGATGTGTCTTATCTGTGAAAACAAGCGACGGAACATGATCCACGCGATATTTGTATGGTTTTAAAAGCTCTGATATCGGGCTTCCATTTGTCCGATTGTAACATGCAAGTTCGGAAGGTTCGTCTCTTACAAGTAGTTGCTTCGATAAGAGTAAATAACGAAAAAAATCGTCGTAACACGAGGCAAATTACGTCTGCTTTAAAGCACAGCTAAGAGAAACGTTTTTCACGAATATCAATTTTCGCTTTATGATACAAAATAATATAATTATAATAACATAATTTCTTTTATTTTTATTAATTGGATTATTAATTGGATGGTCTAAAATTAGCTGCTTTTAATTATAATTATAATATTGAAATATTTTCACGTAATGGTTCCTGTAAGTGCAAATATCAATTTTTAACGTTCGATGTTATTTTAAAAAATGTAACGCGCACCTTCAAGATAGATCTAAGACAAACGAGATAAATTTATAATAACTTAATAAACACATATAACGAAAATGATTAAAATTGTGCTTAATTACTAGTTTTCATTTTAAGAAAATACTTTTAACTACCGAAATTCCATTTATTATTAATCTGACAAAGCGAGAATAGATAAGATTTACAATTTAATTATATTGCGTTTAATATTTTTTCTTTAATGAAGTAAATATTTAAAAAAAGCTTTCTAAATTGTATTTATAAAACCAAGTACCACTTTCATTGTATTCATACTTGAGATTTATTTATTTACTATTAAGGATATTCTCTTTAGAATCCTTGCATATTCGTTATTTTGAATTCGACGCACATTTCCATCCGAAATGTTGAAAGCTGAATAATAACGGTGTCTTTCGACACGTTCGAATGCGAAACATCTGAATTAATGAATATACGTTCCAAATGAATGTATAAGCTCTGTTGCATAAGTCATGTTTTCTAGATTGTGATTATAAATACAAGTATATTATATGTTTTTAGAATTCCTTAAACAATTGAATAATCACTATACTTTTGCCTCATATCTGTATTTAGAAATCATTGACCCAGAATTTTGATTATTAAAATGAAAGTTTATTTTTTCGAAACATTGTTTAAATAATCTGCTAGAATTTATGTTATTTTCTAGCTTCTTCTATAATTTTAACTTAATAACTTACAGCAATTCCTTGTTCCAGTAGAGCTTCCTTTTCCTTTTCATATTCCTCATACATTTGTTTCGAGGACGGAAGCTTCACATGTCCTTCGATTATCCCTAAAATGTACTGTGTCTGTATGTGAAACATAGGAAAAGGTACGACGATGGCTGGTAGACCCATAAAAAATAGATTGGGCCAGTCCATGTGAACTAAATGCTTGTAAATTGGCTCTACGTGATTGTTCTCGGTACGTACTTCAACTTTGGATGAGAGAAAAGGGTATGTGAAATCGTAACCTAATTAAATATAACGAAGTTGATATTAGTTTTCATGCATTGGGTCAGGTGCACAATATTATGGATATAAACTGAGCTTCGTTATGCTCTGTAGATATATTTTGAGAGGAGCTCAATTATTCACAATGAAAAAAACGAGCATACAATCAAATGATTTTGTCAAATATTTAATAAAATTTGTTGAATTAGATAAATGCCGATCTTATCAATAATATTATAAATTATAAGCATTAATAAAAAGTTCACGTTATTGCTTTAAAATTATCTTTCAACTGTTAGCACCTCTTTAACATCTTAAACTAATAAATATTAATTAAAATTAAGATTCATTACCAGTACAATAAATAAATACATCAACTTGGGCGGAAGATCCATCGCGAAAAATGAACGTATTTTCATTTACGTGATCGATACCAGGCCTTTGCTCTATAGTTTTTAACGTTTTCATATCTAGGGGTTCTGGTAGATTATGACTTAAATAAACCTAAAATTTGCGACTGAATTAGTTGAATATTAATTCAAAGATTTTGTGATTAATGTAGAATTTAAAGAATACGTAAAATTCTGTTCTCATAGCCCGCTGATTCAAAATTAAATAAAAACATATATTAAATTTTTTTTAAAAATTACATACTATGTATAATAAAAGAACGATAAATTTTTTACTAATTTATCACTTTGGAAATAATAATAATTACTTTTCTCTATGAAATGATACTTTTCAAATAATAAATGCATTATTTGAGTTATAATAATTAGTTAAAGATTTCATACATCAAAATGATAGAATAACTTGTTTCAATATTTTTACAATGTTTCGCTGTGCGCCCTAAAGATAAATGTGTAATGTGACATTAATTAGATATGCTGTAATAGCGATAATATGCGTATATGAAAAATGAACATCGAAGGAAAAACAGTGAAAACTTCGAGTGAAGAAAGAAAATGATTGAAGACTCTTGATCTCTTGGGAGTTTCGATCGCGTATTTTCAATTTCAGTCGCCAATGTCTAAGCAGGACAACCTGCAAAAACCTACTGAAAAACATTTTTAAACACAAATAAACCTTTCTAGCGTGTTTGGAAACCTCCAAGCAGATATCGATGCCGGACCAGGACGCGCCCAGTACGCATACGCTCTTGCCAGAGTAAGTCTCGGGCATTCTGTACTGGTGGCTGTGTAAGGAGGTGCCCTTGAAGCCTTCGATACCAGGGACCCGGGGCACGTAACCGACGGTATAATGACCGTTGCATAGAACGACCACGTCATAGGTCTTGACCGTCTGAACGCGCGTTGCCAGATCCGTGTAGGCCACCATCCAGATCACCTGACCGTTCGCCAGTTTCTCCGGCTCCACGTGGTCAACCAGCGTGTTCAACTGTTCGTATTGCTTTTGGTTTATTATCAATTAAAGTGCATGTTTCTTTGTATTCTAGGATAGAAGTAACTTTGTGCAAGGCTCTTATCTCGTTAGAAGAAAATAGTAAATATTCCATTGAATAATTCAATTTATTCGGTCTTGCTTTATGCTTTCGAGACATCGTACATGTGAATCAGTCTACTCTACTCTTTCCAAATAAGTGTATTTATGTATAAGGCATTGTTTTGGGTTATTCCGTTCATCGATAGTTATACCGTGATATCGTATCATATAAGAACATCGTGCCAAATTAATTATTTTCATGGTCGATTGCCAAAAAAATATGACGAAATTAAAGTAATCGTGTCTTATCACAATTGAAATCATCCTTACATATAATATAGATATAATTAGATATTATGTACAATAAGATATAATTGTTATTTTTTCAATTTCACTTTCAAGAAATCATTCGCTTTATTTTATACCCTATTTTATATCTATTTTATATACTGGTAAAAATATTTTTTCACCGAAAACTTGGAAGTAAACTAAAGAGGAATTATAAAAATTCTTACTAGGCTGTTGAAAAAAGATTAATGCAATTTTCATTGCGATATATTTTTCTAGTTCTAGTTAAAGTAATGACATGCATATTCGTCAAAGATTACTTAAAAGAATAAGTCTTTGAAATAAAGAAATATCATAATATTAAAAAAAAGTGAATTCTAAATATTTAAACAAATGGTACATTTTTAATGGCAAAATATTATAATAAACATAATTTAAAAAATAAATAATTCACTGCTCATTGTACGTGATGGCTTAATATTAAGTATTTATTATTTTTTAAAAATCAAATTAAATTGAATTTAATTTAACATTAAGTATTAAAAATTTAATATTAAGTAAATTTACGAGCATTTTTGATACGTACGTGCTTATTTATCATTTCATTTCTGCTTGTGATTATTTTAATCATACTTGAAAAAACTTACTTGAAAATATTCTAATTTACTTGTAAATTGAATATTTAACAAAACTAATCTAATCTAACCATTGCTACTGATAATAAAAATTAGGCATTATTTGATGTTTCAAATATTTTTATCTAAGAAAAAATTTTTTTTGTATAATTCGAATTTAACTATCAGTTTAATGTTTGAGTTGTAATTATACAAACACAATCAAGCTTCACGTGCCAAAACTCGAGATACAAAAGAAAATTAATTCGACAATAACGCAAAAATTCATGTGTACATGTACGCTTGCTCACCTTGATATGAGGATAGAGATTAAAGTGCTTGGTGTAGTCCAAAAGATATTGTCGAATCACACTATGGTGAACGAAGGACGGACCTTGACGGTCTTTGAATGGGAAATCCGGAATCTCCATAATCTCTTTTGGTAAATTAGTCCTGCGATAAAAGTAATTCTTTTAACCAACGTAGTCCAAGCAGAAAAACATAAGTTCCCGTCGTTAATAACTGAATAAAATTTAATAATTGATTACACGATAAGAAAGCAAATGACACGATTAACCGCAACGAAGTATATGACTAATGGGAGTCAATGTCCGTATCAAAATTGTATTATCAATGATTTTTATTTAATTTCAGTATCTTTCAAATATCAAGTCTATTAAAAGCTCATGGAAGTATGTAATGAAATATCGTAGAATAAATGTTCGCGTAACTCAAAGTACACTTAATTCTACTTCAACTAATATTCCCCATTATTGCCTCGAAACTAAGCTTCTCAATCTCTACATTCGAACTTACGAACTAACAAGTTATGTCTTTAACAAGCTATATATTTGTATTTAATGTTATATACTTGTAATTCGGAGTGCAAGCGATGCACACTGGTTGCGCAGGCATTTGACGCATCGTGAAAATGTACTCGTACATTGCTTTCAGTTCGATGCTACACGATTGCAGTAAAGAAAGCAGCGGTAAGTTGACGAATTGGATTAATAGTGGCGGTGCACGGTACCCGTCAGCGAAAGCCGCTGACGACGAGGAATTACAATTGCGGCCGACATTTCGAACACATGCTCCGACAAAAAGAGTCTAGCCCCTCGGGGAAACGAGTCCCTGCCACCGCTCGCCCACCCACCTGAGATTCTTGTACATGCTGCTGTGCACGAGCAGGCCATTCTTATCGGTCTCCGTCTCTTCGGTGTACACCCAAGTGCCGCCGATCTGATCGGTCTGCTCGAAGAGGTTCACGCTGTACGTCTCTGGCCTGGAGGTCGCGTGTCTCGCTACCACGAGACCGGCCACACCGCCACCGATTATGGCCACGCGCGTCTTACTGCTCGGCATTTTCCCTCGCCCTCGACTCCCTCGCTGCGGACGTCCTCTGGCTGCTCTTTTCGAATTTTCACGCCAACTTTCACCACCTCCTCTCAATGATGATGCGGAGTTTCTTATGTCTGCGACGGGTCGGACCGGAACCGGGGTGTGACCGGAGAGTGACCGGATCGCGCGATAAGAGGATAGATTTTGTATCCCTCGGTAAGAGAGTGAATTGTCTACGTGGTGCCTTTCATACAAAGTTCAATGATCATTGTGTGTGGGATGTAAGCAACTGGCGCGAGCAGAGAACAACGTGCGAAATTTCGTGCAACGCGTGCGCGAGCTCGACAAGTCCAGATAAATTTTAATCCTCGGGTAAGTAGGTGGCGATTTACAATAAATCCTCAAGAGTTTGAAGAAAATTTTTAATCTGAAAAACTTTACATCACAACTGTGAATTATATTTTTGACAAGAACAAAAAATCTTCACACCTTTTAATCAAGGGAAACGCGTGGAAATCCTTTAGAAAGGGTTCGGTGGAAAATTAATAAGCATCCGAGAAATCGGTAAATTCAAAATCAATTCAACGAATCAATCAACGGATCATTCTATTTTGCTCGCACTAAATAAAGGTCGGTTAGAGGAGAAAAAGGAAAGGCAGTGACACTGGGACCCTATTTTTCTCGCGAGCTCATTTGCTTTCGGCGAAGTAGGTACGAGCGCTGTAAAATCAGTGGCAAATGAATGGCAACGGTGGAATCAAAGTCTCCACCTCCAGATTGGCCTACACTCAGCTGGAGTAATTCTCGTTATTTTGGTCTCCCGCTTTCTCTCTGTTTCGCGGGTATCGCGAGAGCACAAAGTCCTCATGCGTGTACGCGCGTAAAGCACAATGGTACGGAGCCCCGATAAGCGCGAAAATCGAACTGCCAGAGACGCTGTTGCTGTTGCTGCATTGGCAACTGTTCCGAACTGGACGGCGATCGCGTGCAACGGGCGTGCGGTCGCCTTTACTTTTCCCCACCCTCGCGACGAACGCGGCGAGAGAAAAAAGAGCCGGAGGCCGCCTGGGGAGGGAAGGGAAAGCCGCGAGGCCCCGCGGTAAGGGTGCGTCGAAGGCGGCGGAGAGAGGGAAAGGCGCGCCGAGGTGGGATTGCGGGAAGAACCCTGGTTTTTTTTCGGGAAAACCTCGGGGTGCACACGGGCAAGTGAAAGTTGCTTCAGCGGAGAGTGTCGAGAGCGATCCTCGTGATGCTGCGTAACGCAATGTCCGTGTGGACTGGCTGAAACGGTGTGTGTCGAAAGTTGTGGAAGCGGCTGAGTTTAATAAGTAAACAGCTCGTCATTGGTTATCCGTAATCAAAATTTTTCGATGAGGGACGATTAGTTTTATCGGCATAATTTTATTTGAACCTAGTAAATCAAGCGATGCTTCATCTTCTTTATCCGAGTAGGCCGAATAAAAAACTTGGTATCGTCTACTTTTTTACGAGTGTTTTTTCTTTTTTCTTTTGAATTCTTGTGTGAAAGCTCGTGACGTCTAAATGAACTAATCGTCTAAATGAAACTAATCGCGTCGTTTTAACGTTCGACGCATAAATGTTCGGCTCTTGATGAATGTAATTTGGTATTTATAAGGCTTTTTATCGATTATTGGCTAAAAATATGAATACTCTGTAGGATGTTTAATATTTTTGTGGAATGAATTTTTTATTAATGTCCACTAATATAATGCGTTACTTCAGTACGTAAGTTTAATGCATTTTCTTACAAAAGTTTCTTACAAATGAATATGAACTCGTGCTTTTTCGTATTGTTATCTCTATTGTTCTATGTTTGAATAACAATTGCAATCCCGTAAAAAATTATATAAAGATTACTACGTTATTTAGAAAATTACGTATGCAATAGATTCTTCTCCATCGCTGATTATTGTTTATCATTTGTATTAAGCAAAGCAACAATCGTTATAGTTTATCAAGCACAAATAGCATAAAAATAACGCTAATAATTAAGATTGATGTAAGCCTGATAAATGTACGAGAGAAACGATTTTTCATAATCCGATTTCATGCAGATATTGCATGAAAATTGAAATGTATGACGAGTTTTCTCGGATGCAGAGCTGCGAAATCATTACCGTTATCGTATTGATTCTCGATTGTCCGTGTCTCTTTGCTGGCTCGAATAAAATTTTTACGAAACCACTCACGGGTCTGCTTTTGAAGTATTACATCCGTATACTTGACTCGCTCATTTTTTCCCTCAGATTGCCACTTTAAATGTCCATGTCTTGGCGAGCAGGTTTTACGAGTCGCTGATGTAATCGTCCAGCTCTTTTTCATTGGCCTGTCTCGAAAAAAAGCAAATCTTTAAATTGCATCATTTAATTGCGCCTAGGTATAACGATGCCACGCGTTTATTTAAACAATATTTTCTTGAAATTATATTGGTAGTATACCAGTATATGTGGTATATTTTCTAAACTAAATTTTAGTATTAATTTGACACTGGAAATTTCATAAACTTTAATATTCGGAGTATTTTGCAATTTGTAAAGTGTTTCTACAGTATGAAACGTAATAATTATTTACGAAGCTTAAAACTAATGCAATGGAGACACGTAGTAAATGATAATGTCAAGCGTAATGATAATGATAATCAATGATAATCTCCTCGAATATTTTAGTAGTGGGATTTTCAGTTCTTAATAATAAAGTTTATTATTTATATAAGTTCGGTTAACGAAACATTTCAAATAACTGAAAATTGATAATGTCTTTGTCGTTGATGATCAAATTATTGACTTGAGATTTTCATAATAAGTCACGTTCAAGTGTTTTCAATTCTTTTACTAATATGTATCAATTGTTATTTAAGCGTAAAATTTACATGAAATTAAACAAGAAAAGGTTTAACATAAACTTCGTGCGAAATGAATTGCATACTATAATTCATTTTTAAAATATTAATGTTTAAGGTGTTTAAATACCTGAGTCTCGTAACTTCTAATATCCATTAATGTCATTGTAATGTACATGAAATAAAAATTCCACACACTTTGCTATACTAATACAAAAATTTTCTTAACGTCGCGTGTAATTTTCTGATTTATTAATGTCATAGCTTGAAAAAAAGGGTTAATCATAATATAATAATTATGTGGAACTTTTTAAATTCATGTTAAAAATCGTCAACTTCACGAGAAAGATAATAAATACATTTTCCTGCAAGTTTTTACGATTTACGATTTCATTTAAGACTGAATTTCTAAAAACTTTACAATAGAATTATCTTTTTAAATTGAATAAAATCAAATAAAAAATTGTTTTATTATGGTTTGTCTTATAATAAATTATTATTTCACGCGTAAGGCAATTAAACAAGTATGACTTTATGACTATTCTAGAGATAAAATATTATCTTAAAGACAAATGTTTTAATTAAGAACAATGTAATTTTATCTGTATTTCTGAAAATGTTACATGCATTCAAATACTCTAATGATTAGCATTTTGTTTCTTATTAGTCTTAAAAGAGAAATATAAACTTATTCTCTCAAATTATCAACAATAAAAATATACTAATTTGTTTTATGAAGTCAAACGTAATAAGCAAAGAATTTCAAATAATATTTGAAATATTTTAGCTCTTATTTAAGAATAAAACTGATTTTGGTCGATATTATGAAATATCAGAATTTCGTAATTAATTTCAAGAGATGGAAATAAATAAAATGTCCAATTTCTTTTAAAAATAATTTTTAGTATTAACCAATATTAGAAATTACTTTGTAAATAAATGTTGTTAATTTTATACAAGTTTATATCGTTATTATATAATATTCTATTGACAAGAAAAAAAGTTTTAATGTTAAAATTTCCTAAAGTACATACTAATGCTTTTTCTAATCATTTTTCTACCAACGCTTTAAATAAAAAAATAGGATTATGCTAACTTTATAATGAGTATAAAGTCATGTTATTTGTTTTTAGCGTTTTTTACCTATTATTTTACAAATATAAAGCTTTATATCTTATACATATGTAAACGTATTTATCTTTAATTTTTATAGATTTTCGCCGATTTGAAAACATTTTTAAATTCGACCTTACGTTATCCTCGTAAAAATTGAGCCGCATAGAAAATTTTAATAACTGTACGCCAATTGTACGTCAACTATTGTGCATTTGTCACTTATAGAAAAAGAAAAAAGATCGTTGGTAAAATGTAAATGTAAATTTTGTGTCGAAAAAGCAATAACTAAAAGTAATTAAATCACGATTAAATTAATAATTTATGGAAGCGAAATTAGTTGAAAAGTACAGTATTTATTTTCTTTTTGCAAGGTTCGCGTCATTATAACATAATGCACTTGACAACAAATGTTTCGAACTTGAAAAAATTCGAATAGTTCAATTGGTTGTTTCATTAAAGACAATTTCACTGTCTCCTATCTTCGGTAAATTCAAAGTAAATAGTACGGCTTCAATTGTATAAAGCGAGTACTTTATGTGACAAACTCGGTAGCTGTCCGCTCGTTCGATGTTTGAAAAGCTGCACTGTAGATTCTGTATTCGCGCATGTATACATTGAAAGGGTTCGCATGCAAATAAGGTACGCGTACGTACGTTTTATCAACACGGGTAAATATTTATTTGAGAACAATTGGTTCAATTTCCTTTAAGAGGTAAAATTACTCTTCGCTGAAAGGTAAATTTTTATAGATAACGAGTAATTGTACTAACGCTGAAAAGTTTCTCGCGAAAACTTCCAAATATGTTTTGTATTATAATGGTTTTCAAGCTGAAATATTTCATGTACAAACGGTAATATCGAAACATTCTACCAGAACATTTTACACGCGAGAGTTCATGAACTCATTTTAAGGAGAAAAGATAAGTTTAGAAGCTGTAAGAAAAAGTTCGTAGATAATTGAGATTTCTAATAAAGCTATTCGTCTAAAGTAATATCATCTTTAATGGCAAAAAAATAAGAAGAGTTCCAAAGTAGGTCAAGCTTCTGAAGCACACAGCGGAGATCTGGAGGAACTTTTCCTCGTAAATATATTCTATCTTCCACTGCCTACGTGTACCTAATGCGAAATATACATCTTGTTTACACGACGGCGATTCTTCTTGGCATACATTACAAAACGATGTTTTCATGTCGCGCTACCGTTAGCGCGTTATTATACTTCTCTAGGTATCGACAAGCCTACTAAATGCGACATTGGAACAATCACACGGCTCGCTCTATAAGCGAAAAACAAAAACGCCGAGGGGGAGATTCGGTCCTATCGACGTACGAAGCGATAAATAATGTTTCTAAGTATCACCGCGATGACGATAAAACGCGAACACAATCTGTTTGTCGTTGAGGTTTCGGATGCGCGCCGACAAAACGATCAAAGATTGTAACCGTTCGCCGGAATTCTTTCGTCTTATGCTGGAAAACAAGTCTCAGTAGACGGAAGGAAAAGATTCGTTGGCGATCGTACACCGACTCATTATGAAACTTATTTCTTTTCGCTGGGATTCGATAAGGAACTTTTTATCGATAAACGTACGTTACGATTGGAGTACGTGGCTGTAGCTCTATTAATTCATTAGAGTTTATTAATTAAATCGTTCGAGGATTAGATCCGCTACGATTTGTGGACGAAAAATCTCTTCTTTTTTTAATATTTTAGAAGTTAACAAAATTTGAGATTCTCTTGAAAAATTGTCAAATGCTATCATTGCAATTTAATATTCGCTACTCCACTGATGATGACCAGGATATTAATTCAAATTACATTTGCCTCGACTCGGCCTTTTCTTTTAAAAATACTTTATTCTTGTGCTTGTCAAAGAAAAAAACAGAAGGAGAGTTACAATACCAACCTTGACCACACGACCTGTGGTATCGACCGTATACTAACAAACGGTTATAATTTAAGAAGTAATATTGCAATTGCGTACCATTATACTAAGTACTATGTTAACATCCAATGACCATTTCAGGGCTGTTAAAAGAAAAATTACCATTTCAAATTGAAAATCAATTATTTTCAATAATTTATTGTAACGTTTCATTGTATCAGTCGCAGATTTCCATTGAACATTATACAAATGTATATTATTGTTCTGTCGAGAGTCACCGAATGAAGGAAACAGATTTCTTGCTAAATATGTACTCGACAGAGTATTTTAGGTATTAGAAATGGATAGTGAGCTTACTTTTGGATGTAATATTAAACTTGTCTATCGTATATATTTTACAACATACTCAAATTTAGTTTCATGTTTGGAGTAGTATAAATAAGTAATGATAAATTACTTATCACAGTAATGATAAATAATTTCACTTCACCTGTTTTAGAATAATATTAAGATAAAATTTAAAATTTGCTTTGACTTTGCTTTAAATATTTAAAAAGAAAATCACTTATCGTTCAGTATTTTTATTGCTAATGTACAAGGATATTTTGTAAATATTTATTACGCGTATTATATTTTCTTTGTATTTTATTATTTTTTGCCTTCTCACTATAGCGGGTAAAATGACGCGCTTTTAACGAATATTACAAACACTAATAAAAACACATATTTATCTTCATATAAATATTGAATTGATAAAAGGTCGATATAAAAAATTATGTATACAAACGTTTATCCGTCTTATCAATTTTGTGCCATTGTCACGAAAACTTGCATCGTGTCGTACATTCTTTTAGTACCGGTAATTATAGCTTAGAGTGCATTTAAATAGTATCATAATCTTTTATGTCGTAAGATAGTAATTACGAAGTCTATTTTATTTTACGCCAAATAGTCATGCTTAATATCGTATTAATGCTTACGAGGAATTTTTCCAGTTATATTACGTTATTGTGAATTGAGACCTACGAGGTAAAGAAATAAAGCAAATGCGTGTAAAACGCAAGAGATCGGAAATTAAAAGAAAATATTTGCAACGAGCGTTAACATGTTTGAGGTATTTCTAGAGTTATGAAAAATTCAGTAGATGTCAGTTGATTGTACACAGTTACAAGCAATTTAGCGCTATTAATCCTACGAAAACAACTACTCATAATCTTTGCAACCAGAAATCTATGCGATTTTTTAATCAGATTACTCGAAGTACAACGATCCGAAAAAAAAGAAAGTACGCGCATATAAAAAAAGGCGCGCATTCCAAGTGCCTCGCTTCTCACCTACGAAGTTGTGCTTGATTTTTGTCGTATGCTTAAAAATACGAATTTACATAAAAAATAAATCATCAAAAGCATCGACAAAAGTGTAAAGCGGACAGAACCATTAGCGTCGTACGCAGGAGCGATCAACCTCGCGCTCGGTGGATCCTTGGAGAAGGTCTTCGCCGCTCGTCGCTCGTTCTGCACGGACACTTTCCCTCGTCGTGGACTCGCCTGCCAAAGCAGCCTGTAAGTAGGCTATACTCGCAGCCGCCAAGTCGACAATTAACGATCCAGCGCGTCTCCACGCTCGCGCTCTTATTTCTAGATCGTAAATCACCTCCGAGGCGCATCGCGCGCAGCCTCGATGAAAGCGCAAATTGCAGGTGCTAAGCGCAATTATCCTCCTCTGGCTTTTTCGCATACACGTGACATACCAGGCCAAATGAACCGATTGCGAAAAATGCAGGTCCTTGAAGCAAATCATCCATGGTATTATTTTGATTATTATTTGTAATTTCGAATGTTTGTTAGTTTATGATGTGTTACGATCAACATTCTAAGGCTACATTCATTTCCTATTTAAGGAATGACGTTTGATCGGGTTTTAAAAGAAATATCTTGAATTTATAACTATTGAATAGCACTGACGATATTATATCAAGAAAGAAAAATCAAAGCTAATTCATTGGATTAAGTCGACGTTCGTTTAAGACTGAACATAACCCGCAAAACCGGTGAATTGTTGCATCAACCATCTCGATAAGTCGCCATTCACGGACAAGCAACACTCGCACGCAGGATTGCGGACGATTCGTTACATTCGTGTCTTTTGGTGGCATAACTGACGTAATCCTTGGCAAAATATCAAAATACACTCGATGGCTCTGTAACAAGCATTTGGAACTCATCTCGACGAAAAAATTTCTGCTAATTTGAAAAGCCTTCTGTCCCATTTGTATTATTTTAAGAAGAAATCAGTGCAATTTTGAATTATGTATTTTGTATTATTTATATATTAAAAAATTCTAGAAACGTAGCTTCTAAACTGTAACGGACCAAAAACAGTCGTAATAAGCGACCGTACCAAAATAGAGCATTAGAAAAGTTTTATCAAATTTATTGTACGTTATGTATACATATATACATTATTGATTAGAATTTTTTAGAAGTGGTAGTAGGCTTGATAGAAATACTGGGTACTGTAGCAAATTTAAGTTCTTTTTAAAAATAATTTGAATAAAAACGGAAACTAATAGATTTGTTAAACTTCATGGATGTACAGTTTCTTTAAGTAATAACATATTAAAATCGCTTGACAGGCATTTAAAGCAAAAAATTTAAATAAATAGAAAACTAAATAAATGTTGTATTATTAAATGATACATAAATTCGTTGGTTATAGATTCAGTACATTTCTAAACTATTAAAAAAACCTTACAGAGGTATATAACACGTGCCGGGTTAAGCAATATACTTTAATAAATTTTTCGCTTTATAAACTAAACCTTATTAATAATTTTCCTTTTATTTCTGTATACCTATGTTAACTGTAATACAATCATAAATTCTTAATTTATTTACAGTAAATAAATCATATTTTAAATTAAGTAACTACAATAAATAAGCAAACAAATAAATAGAGATTTACTGAACTGACTTTTATTAGAGAAAGTTTAAATAAAAGTGCTTGTGATCAAAAGTGTACATCGTGAACCTTCTTAAATACTAAAAATAAATCCATGCCATCATAATAATACAAACAATAGTTTTATAACCTTTGAAGATTGAGAGACTCTATGTCGGATTTCATCTGCGATGTACTTAATCAACTCTTTCTATTCTTACCTTACTCATTCGTTTCTGTATTAGCGTTATTTTAAAATTATATAAAATAAACTCAATATAAAATCTTACTCATAAATCTCCTGTTACATACGTTTTGAACACGTTTTGCGTTCTAACGTACGCGTGTCAGCGTAATTGTATAATTTTCTGTGCCTTCACATTACCCCAATGTAAAATCTGCTAAGAAACTTAAGTCTTTGAACGTTAATGTTTATTTTATGATGATTTTTGCAATTATGTTATTAGTCTATATATATATGACGGACCTCCAGAGAAATAAAGCAATTGTTAGCAGCAAGCTGACTTGTATTATGTTAAGTCATAGGATATTTAAAAGTGACTTCTATAGATCAGCTAAATTCCTTAAATTAATTAATTCGATAAATATGGTACTTTCAATAAAATAAACCTTTTATTAATTTTCAAAAAAATTATTTAAAGGGATATTATTTAATATTTTGCACAATCTCGCATAATAATAATTTATTCGATACATATTTTATAATAATTTTTCTTCAATTTTTTATTTCACGTGTTAGTTCACTTTATTCTTCTGTCGTTACATAAAACGAAAGTTACGTTTAGAATAGAAAGAAAGAGGACAGCAAAGCGCTTTGCAATTTTAAATTTACTGGCACATATCGGTAGGAATTCCTTCAATTTTAACGTGATTTAAATGACAATGACGCGTTACGATAATCCAGTGCATTCGTCATTGGGCTTACGTTAGTAAAATAAATTGTTCCAGATTGTTAGGCAATCAAGAGCTTTGCCAGAAGGGGATGTTACCTGTAAAAAAGATTTTTTGTTATTTCCTCCTCTTATAAAGTTCCCTTCGAAATCTTGTTGAGTCCATCCACACGATCAAGTTATTTTAATGAAAACATACTTAATGCATCATTTTATTTATAGTACATATAGTTTAATTTAATTATAGAGATGTATTATACTTCATTCGCTGATATAGTGAAATGTCGCAGTACGTACAATTATCGAAATTAACGAGAAATAATGAACCCTTGTCGATCTGAACAAGTCGATAATTAATCTTTGAACTTTATGCGATCATCATCGTTTCATGACTCGATGACATACAAGCTTTCTTTGCACGATTTCAACAAAAGTTTTACCGTTTTTCCCTCTATTATATACATAAAAGTACTATACAAACTTATAATATTACGTATTTATTACCTGTGCAATTTTCTCAATGTGTTTTTTTTCTCTTCAATTAGAACACGTAAGATATGAGAAATTAATATTGATTTTCAACTTTAAAATAATGGATTAGATGTTAAAGGTATTTTTTAATGGAGTTATTCAACTCAAAGGTTAAATTAAGTTTAAATTAAATTTAACGATCTTATTATTATAGCGTACTTATAAAATAATCATATTTGTATAATTTTATTTAACTTTATAGTTGAATCGAATGAAATAATAAAAATGTGCTGATAATATTTCATAATAATTAAATTGATTTTTTTCCCATCTAAAAGTGAGGAAGAAATTTAATTAACACGAAGAAAATCTTTCTGACTTATAACTACAAAATTTGAAATATAATAAATTATACAGTTTAATTTGTATTAATCAAGAGTATTTAACGCAGTCCAAAAACAGCGGAATTGTACATAAATAAAAAAATTATCGTCGTATGATAAGCTATAGTATTGATTTATTTATCGTATATTTTAGAAAGTAAATAAAATATTAAGTTATTCTTATCGACTAATTAACATTTATGAAATATATGAAATATTTCATTTTCAGTTGCGTCTTCTTATTACTAAAGCTACTATGAAAAAGTTAAATATTTCAGTTACACGAATTCACATACAATGTAAAATAATGAAATAATGAAATAAAAATATTCAAGAAAAGAATCGAAAGTAAACTCTGATTTTCGATAAATGACAGCAAAATAAATTGGAGATACATTATTATTTGATTCGTGTAATCTAGAAATTTAAATAAAATGTGTACTTTTTCACTAGTTTCTCATAAAAAAAAAAAAAAAAAAAAAAAAAAATTTGTTTATGTACGTAATTCAGTATAAAACGCATACCTATACATTTTGTGTTAAGAATTTTGTTCAAATTTAGTTTCAATATTCTCTTGAAATACGCAATCTGCGAGTAATAAGAAAAACGCGAACTACACAAGAATGAGCCTACTTCGATCATTCAACTTTAATAACATTTACGAAATATTTGAGACATATTAATTGGGTTATTCGTGCACACGTGTGCACGCGAAACTTTCATATACGTGGCGACAGAACAAGTCTACCTTCAAGAACGATACTTTTCAGAAAAATGACCCCTCGATCACTGCTAGCACGATCACTAACTCGGTGCAGTTCAGATCTTGAATGAAAATCATGCGCGTCCCTGCGGTTTCTTCACTCGGCAGATTAAAAGAAAAAAATACCAAGAGTTGGTCTTGGTTCAGATGGTGCGCACCATCCGAATGAGCGATCGTTGCGGCGATACGCGCGTACGGGAACTGGGGATTAATAGGGCGAGGACGACCGAAAAGAAGGGATTATCAGGCGACTGGTGCACGTGTACCGTGCCGATACCCTTGATATGGTCCCATCGACTTAACATCTAGTTGGAGCTCAGGAACACGCTTACGAGCAGTTTAGAGAGATGCGGTGGATAAATCGAGCATCGCTCGGTTGAATTTGTTAAATAAGGGTGTAATTCATGCGACAGCTTCGGTGTATTGGGTAACAAGTAACTAAGCCTGAGAAACAAAAGCATTGGATTTTGTCTCTTTACACGTACTCGGTATCGATATAAGAATTCGTTATACTATTGCATTGTTATAGTTATATTGCACATACATGCAGTTATAGTTCAAACGCAGCTAAAATGTAATTGTAAAACCGCTTTAAAAACATCTAAAGCTTATATAATACGAGCTAAAAATTATTTTCTTTTTTCACTAAATGCATTTTACATTCGATGTATTGGACATTATTCGATTGGAAAGAGTACAAAATATAGCTAATGCTGAAGACGTCGACAAGAAAACTTAAACGAACAAACAATAGTCTAATATCTTTTCTTTAGCAATAACGTATAAACTAAGTTTAAAGATGCGTGTATTCGCATCGGACTTATCTTTTAATAACTGACGCAATTTTCTTAAGTGATTTATAAAATTGTCGATACGCAAAAGTCTTGTTTATTAAGCGGAAGTCTAAATTACCATTATTTATGTTTATAATTGTAACGTTTATAAAATATTTAAAAGAAATTTTGTTTACTATAATATGTTTAGCCATATCATAAAATTAAATACTTATATTCTAGGAGAATATAGTGACTTTAAAAAAAGTGATATTTACCAAAAGTTTTCATAATTTCATGATTAATTTATAATAATTCTGTTATTCGGAATTTTTATTATACCAAATTTTTGTTGGTTTTATTTTTTTAATGGATTAATACTTTTTAAATGTATTTAGAATCAATTTTAACTAAATACACAAAGTCAAGTATTTTCCAGTACGAATGTATGAAGTACATTATGGACACATGCCAGTTAGTTGATTTGAGTATTACAGTTTTTTGAATTACATTGACAGTCTTTTAATGTTATTCCAATATTATTATTTATTACAAGGAACGCATAAATAGTTTGATTAACAAATATTTGTTTTCCTGAATTTCCCTATCTTGCGAGAGACTTAAGTGTGCCTTATTAACTTTTCCCACAAATTTACAAGGATTCTTATTGAATAAAAACTCGCAAATTTTATGAAATCCACCACGTGGGACAGTACACTATTTATGAAGTTAGCTGTTATACAAATATTTGCAATTTTAACTCATTGATATTGTCACACGTAATTTAAAAAAAAGCTGTTAGTTATTGTGGTTTCTAATATGTTTTCTAAGTTCGATTAGCTGTCCAAACTGTCCGAAACAATTCATAACTATCACAAATTACATTCTTACGTTCTTTATAGCTCGAGGCTACTACATTTGATGTAAACAGAGCATTTTCTAAGAATAAATCTAAAGAAACCAACTCAAATCAGTTGCAAAATATTTAACGTTTACTTCTCGATTATTATATTATATATACAAGCTTTTTACAACATATAATTTAAAACGACTGGTTCAAGGTGGGAATATTAATAGTCGCACTTCATTCGAGGCGTAAAAGGAGTACAGCGAGATATTAGACATTAAAACTTCATTTTAGAATATGCAGATAAAATTAGGATTATAAATATGTTTATATTGAGTTGATTCAGCGGCTAGTGAATTTTTTAATTTACTATCATAAGACTACTATTTTAAAAAGATACATTATCCTTGGGTATCTTCTATGTAGCAAAGATACAGGGTGACCTAACTATGACCTAACTCGTTCGTATTCATGATTATTACTGTATGTTTTATGCATTGTAATGTTGAAATTATTTATATTTTCAGCATCTTGTGTATCATTTGCCGAAGAAGACTTAAAATTCAAAAGAGACTGGATGACGTATATATGATTTTTTCTTTTATTCTACTTTCGAATTACATGAAGAATCGTATATATGATTCGTTTTTACGTGATGATTCATTTTTAAATAGTCTATTTAATATATTCGCTTAGTTTGGCCATTACCATATTAAATATTTACTTAAAAGTAAATCCAAATGCAGTTTATTTTCTTATAAAATTGAAACGACACATAAAAATGCATTTCTAATACTATTATAAACATTACCCTAGTATGTTGGTGACTTTACTTTTAATTTATCAATTACAATGCAATAACATTTATCCAACTACTTGAAAGTTTTATTTGATTAGCGATAAATAAGTGGTATAGGATTGGCAGGAGACAAAAATTACAGTACAGTTTTGAGAAATATTTTTATATTCATTATTTGACAAATTTAAGAACGAAAATCAAAACAGGTTTATATTGTGACCTTGTATTCTCCTTTTCAACTACATATTGTAAGAATATTTTTAAGAAGTTTTAATTTTTTATAGCATGTCGGCCCACATTTAAACAAGTATTTAACTTTAACTTTAATTTTTTATAACTGTATTATATATTCTTTTAGACAAATTAAAAATTCAAGCAGCAGTTTAGGTTGAAATATTAAATTTGTATTTTGAAGTTTTGAAATTTTAAAGCATTACAATTGAATAAGTTCCGTGGTATAAATTTGAATATTTTATGGTATTATAAGAACATTTTCTGGCCATACTCAAGACATTAATTGACGTATAAACATAAGAAAATAATATAAATTCTTAAAAAACTTTGCCAATATTCAGGCAAATAATAGTTTATTAAGCTTTGTAAATCCGTAGGCTTAGGATTAAAAAATATTTATATTTTTGAAAAATTGATAACGGTATATTTGAAAATGGCTAAGTTACTATTAAAAGATCTTGATAAGTATATATCAAGAGTTAATTATTCAATTTATAAAAGCAGGTACCCTTATGTAAAATGTTAAACTCCATGTCAATGCGACTAATGTGAATTTTCGCAAAAACTTCCTGTGCTTATGAATCCCAAATTAAACTTCTCTGTAATTTGATTATAAGTATATATTGTATTACATATTTCGATTTTAGATTTATAAATTACAACGTATTTTGCATAAATAAAATTAAACAATGAAATTCATCTTTGAAATGTAATGCTACCTATTATTTTTCTTCAAAGTTTTTTAAATTATTACACTCTATATGCGTAAGTGTCTTCGACTAGAAGATATTACACAAGGTTACGTAAGTTAAATGTAATGCGATTATCAATTATTGTGAAGTAAAAAAGATCACTTGTATAAATTACTCTTGTTAATAATTCGTGAATAGTTTCACTAAAGAGAGTATATTCCCATTCAAAAATATAAGCACACTAATAAATTGCTTTGCTTATAAAGTCAAAGGAACGGATTAAAGAATTTATTTCTACTAAAATTATCATAATTGACCTACACTAAGACATTCATAATTGTATTATAGATGTTAAGTGTTGTTGTCTTTCTTTTCAAAGGTTCACTTCAAAATATTCATCGCACTGAATGCAATATTTTACTATTGCTCTTACTATTTACAGCACACATATAAGAATTCAATAAGCTATTCTAAGTTCCTAATTCGACATGCATACCTTTATTCTAATAATATACATAATAATAATAATAAATATATTCTTATTCTTCTTATTTTTTGACAGTTTTATAAGTTTTACTCTGTTTCTTTCTATTTTTTTTTTTTTTCAAAGAAAAATTTTTATAATAATTATCAATTATTTTTACACAAAGAGAGCATACACGCTCTCGAGTATACTTTATAAAAAGTCCTTAAATTGCGTTGAATTAATTTATTATTAAAGCTGTTTTCCCGATAGTAATATCAGTTCCTTTTACAAATTATGCTCCATGAATAGTTTTTGAATAAACAGAAAATAACGATTGTACCTTGTACATAGTGTATGTCATCACTGTTGTTTTCGTTTTCGTTTATTATTTTCGCCGATATGTTCACAGTTACTCAGTTATTTTTATAATTTATATACATACATAAACAATATTTTCATTAATAATTATATAAATATACGGTTTGAGATAAAGTATAATATTCACAATTATATCCTTTGAGCGCACAGAACATCGTATCGTTTCCTGGACACGCGTCATTACCGGAAGAAAATGAGCGGTAACTATTATTCAACGGTACGTTACGTTTGTATAGACGATTCAGTTGTAAAATACTAATTTATAAATTTTCATGTTTCATTTCTTCATGATAGTTAAAATATATAATTTTATATACGAGATTCTAGGTATCTGATTAATAACATGCACTATTTTAAGTCATTAACCTATGATATACGTGTTTTAAAATTAAGTATGAAATATGTAGTTTATTCTTATTATTTATTAGAAATTATAGGTAAAATAAAACCATCATATCGCAAACTTATACTTAAGCTGTGCTTGAAGAAATGTCATGACGTTGTAGGTATCTACCAAATTACTTTTATAACACGCTCTAAAATCCTCGATTTTTATCGCTTAAGGAAGCTATATTTGGAGTGGAGAGTTTGTATTTCAGTTTGTTCTCAACTGACGATACGGATTCCAAATCCAAAACGTTAATTAACGTCGATGAAAGAAACAAGACGAAAAAGTAATGGCTCTTTAACGAGTGTTAATCCTCTTTAATTAGATTTGAAGTTACGAGCCTTTAAAAAGTGACATTGTTATCAATCAATAATAATAAAAGGTTAAGAGGAATCTTTCGAAACACGTTCACGGCTAGTTCATAAGTGTCGCGGATCATTAAATGTTATTCGCACACGATGATTTTATGGATATGCTACGAACGATTGATGGGTCATCGATCCTTCGTATTTTCTATCCATTTTTCAAATATACTGTATTAACTATCCGTTTATCAAACAGAAACTTGAAAACGATTGCATAATGCATTTGTTTAGTAGATATTTAGTATACGTAATACCGTACCCTCTTGTGACAATTTCAATTAAATTTTTCGTTCGATACAATACAACAAATTAAGCCATCGGAGGTAAAATAAATTTTGTACGATTTACTAGCATAATTTATTATGCTAACTACAAGTATGTTTAATATATTATTTAAAAAAATACATTTTTGAAATTCGGTTTGTTATTTTAATACTATAAGTGTTTATTTTTTATTTGTATCGTAATATTGTTAACGAGGCCCACCAATTATTCTTTTGATCTTCGTGTACACAGAGGAAATGTAAATTTACCCACTTTTCTTCCAATTTTTAAACATAAAAAGTTAACATTAAAACAGTTTTGATCAACGTTATCTGTATTTACAAATTTTCATTTTACTGTACTTACAGTAGTAAAGTTGAATTAAAGAAATGTGTGAGTTTCTTTTAAATCATTATCAGGTTTCATTAAATATTATGTATTCTTACGCTAAGGAATTTGCTAATAGTACAACTCACTAAATACAACTAATATGCAACTTAAGTTTCATCCAATTACTTTAAAAAGTTGATAAAAAAAATGAATATCTTTGTTTGATAGATTATAACTTCGTCATTTTTCAAGTATTTTTGCAAATAAAGCGGCAAATTATTATAAAGTCTTAAAAAAATGTACTAGCTTTCACATTACATTCCCTCATTATTATAATATTCTAACTATAGTTTTTTCAATGTTTTTATATACTTTACCAATTGGAAAATAGTGACGTTCAAAAAGTAATATTCGGTATTCAAGGATTTAAAAACTGTTTAACATCAATTTACGAAAGATGAGTTTAAATGCGACAAATTTAAATGTCGAAATTTAAGATCTTTTTAAGAAACTAAATATGAAACTTGCCTTCTAGATTTATTATTTTTTAGTACAATAATAATTTAAAGAAGTATGTTGTCGTACTATTGAAAAATAGAAGCATCAGTATAATGACCATATTCTTTCAATAAATATTTTTCAACTTATTTATCGAAAGTCAAAGTTAGTTGTTTACTTTTTCATGCGTATAAATTTTGTTTGCCTGTGAAAGAATTCGTAAAACAATATATATTGAGTTACGTTATGAACTGATAAATCTGTTTTTCTTCCCGCTAGAAGAATGTAATTTGAATCCTATTGAACAAAGAGCTATTGAGTGTACAATTGAAGATTGAACGTTCGATGCTTCTCCTGTTTGTGCAAACGCAATGTAAAATTTTAATAACGCCTATTTTCAATTAAACGCAAAACATCACTTTCAAAAACAGCAGATAATCCAATATTCCTTTGTACGTCACGTTTTCAATATTCCGATGTTTTATTCTTCATTACTTGTCGAGTGACCTTTCGATGAGAAAGTAAAATAAAGATAAGCCTTACCGTACAAATTCTCTGACTAATACGCAAGATAAAAAGTGCCTCTCTATTTTTACAGATTGAATCATCGAACGGCAAATTAAAAAAAAAACGCTTATTGACGTTATTGACGCTTATCAACGACGTCACATCACCGAGATGAATAATAAAGTTTTTCGCCTCGCGGAGGCTTACATCCCACAGAGAAAATCACGTCGCAGATGGCACTGGGCTCGAGGCTCAACAGTCCGGATTCGTCGAATAAGTGCGCTTAAACGAAAGAAAGGGAAAACGGCGGCGGCGCCTGTATACGTTTTCTGCTCCGTTTGGCAGGTACGCATCCGCAACACCAGCGCAGTCATTTTTCGTACCGCGATGATCGACGAGCGGCATTCGTTGTGTGCAGCAGTAGCTACTACCATTGGAGGCAGCTGTTGAACCAAAAGAAGAAAAAAAAAGAATCGCCTGCTAGATTTCGGCCGCGCAGTCATTGTTTACGCACATCCTCGTCAGAGTCGGTCGCTCACTGTCTGCGCAAATAAAAGAGGAAACTGCCCATTGTTGCGAAGAGGGTTGACGAGGACCGGGACAGCTTTCTACTGGTATAATTCATGAAAATGGGTGAGTCAATCGTACGGCTTTTCCGATCTTTCTCCTTGTTTATCTTTCGCTGTCAAAGGCGTCATTCATTTTTTAAGCAACTATGAGTTCGTCAAGGTGTATTTTTTATGTCAGAAAAACTCACTGTAACCTTGAGTTTCATTTTAATTCGATTGCTTGATTTGCTGCACTTACTGCTTTGAGTCGTGCGATTACTAATGACACTTTAAGATTAGTCCTTGGTAGATACATGAAATTGTGAGCACGATGTGGAACATGTTTTTGTAGCTGGTGGAACGATTGGTTTAATGCCTTTTTTATGTTTGCCTTTATAACAGAGCAAATTGTTATGACAACGAAATACAAGACTGCAAATTCAACTGCTTTGATCATAGAAAGAAAAAGTCAAGTAATTGAATCAATTGCTAATGGGAATGATAAAGATGTTCACGTCGCTGGTGGAGATCATAAAGGAATTGTTATCAATAAACAGATGACTGGTAAATATTATATAACGGTTTTACATTATTTGGATGATCAATTTACGCTACTTAATTTATGATTACTAAACTGATATTTTAGCCAATAATGATAGTGACAAGCCAGCACATTTATCTCTACAATTTAAGGTATTTCTAGTTAATGCACAAAGTGGCAAACATATGCAGGAACAAAGAACGTTAAATTTTTGGTTTATTGAAAATTTATCGGTTGAATCTCGACCAACTGTAGCGCAAGAGTTTTTTAGAGAACTTGTCAGTCCACAAGAATTTCCTAGAGGTGAGCATTTAGAATATTCCTTGCCAGTATTTACTATTTAAAAACTTATCGTTCTTATTTGTAGACTATGTTGGATTTATTAAAAAAATTTTGAAATTAGTACAACACAAGTATCCTTCCATAGATCATGTAGAAATAGAATTGAAACAAATAGAAGAACCTATTGAATTCCCAGTCAGACCATGTAAGTATTTTTTCTCTCAAATTTACAATTTCTTAAATTGTAATTGTAATATTTCATTGAATATTAAATAATTTTAAATATTAAGCTAAAAAAGTAATCATAACAATATTGATTAAACATTGTAGAAAGATATTTTTTTTAATAAATGATAAAAATTTATTTTTCATAAATAATTACCGAATATAATATTTTTCTTATTATAAATTAAAATACAAATAAATTAATGATTATGTATTTTGCAAAATGTGTTTCAGTGTCCACTGATGAGACGATTTTAGAAGGCACTCAAGTTCTTGAGCTTACCATGGAAAAAATTTTAGAATTAATCGAGTCTGCTTATCCAAATCCATTAACTATTCATAACTTAGCTGAGTATGTTAAACAAAAATATTCACTATTTAATAATACTTTTATTTTCTTTATTTTTTTCTAATAAAATAAAAATTCTTAAAATAGCGATTATGGATGGAATACGGATGCAGTGGCAGAAAAATTATCAGAATTACAGAAAAAAGGCCTTGTTCGAGCGATGGATAATGGTGCCTTTACCAGGGTTGTTCATCAAGAGACCAAAATTCAAGTAAATATTAAAAAGAAACTAATGTATTTAAATTAAAAATTTGAATTATTATTCACCATCAAATTATTTATGGTCCAGGTTGTCAAGCAAATGCCTGCTTTGGCGAGTTCCAAGCAGCCAACCATAGCTATAATTACAGCTCAATACTGCGAAAAATTGGCTGTGGATTCAATGATTGAAAACAAAGAAACTTTTGTTCGATATACTACTGTTGGTGAGTAAATAACTAGTATCATGCAGATAATAATTTATCCTTGTAAAATGGTAAATGAAAACGGTTGATAATATTTTAAAAATTTTTATTGAGTTATAATGAGAATAATCACAATATAACATAATTTAAGTATGCTGTTATAATCGAAAATGTTTCGCATGAACCTTTAGGAAGTGAAAATGAAGCAGAAAACTCGTCGTCTAATTCTCCTAATAATGCGACAACCAAACACCTACGTGTGACTCGACTTACACGTTTCGGTAAAGTTAGCGTCATATTGATGCGTTTCGTGATTTTCGTCGTTCATCGCTTACGTGTCATTCACTTTGTTATTATTTATTGCCTTTGTAGTTCCTTATGAGAAGATGCGTAGATAAGTTATTTTGATTTACTGGCATTTTTATCATAAGAAATTATCTTTCTATAATGGCTAGAAGGAGACTTGGCTTAATCACAAGATGTTTCTTTAATTGAATGCAAAATGATTCAAGACAAAGTAATAAAAATAATTTTATGCATTCATAACAGAGAAATGTATAAAATTTACGTTAATTGTTTACATCATATGTTTTTTTTTCAAGGTTTAGAAACATGTTTAATTATGTATATTAATTTTAACATAAATTTGTCAACTACATTAATTATACTTGCCTTTCATTTAATTAATTTTTTTCACTTATGAGCTTCTAAAATTGTCATTATTAAGAATTACTTATTTACTTAATTTAGGAATAGTACACACACACGCGCGCGCGCGCGCACACACGCACGCACACACCGTAGCTAAACTCATAATCAGATTAATTCAACATTTAAATATTTTTTAATTTAGTTAGAAATTGGTAGATATTCATAGTATTGTAATTTGATAATAACACTGAAGCTCTCAATATTCAATACAATAAAATTTTAATTATAAAATCTATGGAGCATTTTAAGATAATTGGTAATATTTTCAACGAAATAATTTTGTTGCTTTCTTCCTTGCTTAATTGTATATGTTGCGTACGTACTGATATGCCACATCATATATACTCTTATTCGCTTAAAACAAAAATATATATTTACTTGAAAAATGCCCTAATTATTTGTCATGACAAATTGTTTAAATTAGTAAAAGCGAGATCTATCCATCTTATATCTCGTAAAATATTACACCGCGTATCATAAACGACGACGGTAGTTATATGACTCAGTGCCAACTGAATACATAAAGACTAATGTGGTTTATGAATGCACAAGCACCCAAAGACCACTTATTCGATTGGCATTCCGATCTAGAGCTCGTAGTCCAATGAAAATCCCACCGAAACGCAAAAGAAACGCAGCGTCAAGTCTCCTTTCAAAGACCTAGCAAACAAAGAATTCGTCCGTTCGCCGTGTGCTGTGCTTTTTGGGAACGTGCTGGAAGCCAAAGGTGATGGGAACGCATAAAATTCGCCCTTCCTGTCAGTGCATAATCGCGCCCATTGTGTGCATCGAATGTAACGGATCCTTCGAGTTTCTCACGCGTGTCCCCTTTCGTAGGCGAGTCAAATATCTACACCCTGGGTGATATCGGCGCGCATCGCATCGTTTGCACAAAGCTGCCGACGGTCGGACACACGCGCGAGGCAATGACAGCCGCCGGGAACACGACGACCCGGCTCCTTGGTACCTTCCAGAAGGTCGATTACGTCTTCCTCGTGGGTGTGGGCGGTGGCGTGCCCCACTTCACCGACTACAAAAGGCACGTAAGGTTGGGCGACGTCGTCGTCTCGTATCCAACGGGCGTCCACAACAAGTTTGTCTACATGTACTGCGAGAAGACCGAGACGAACGGCGACGGCAGCTATCGCTTCGAGACAAAGGGATACCGACCGACGAACCTGGGCCTGCAGGATATAGCCGAGAATCTCAAGAAGCAGGTGCGTCACGCTCCTTGTCTTATTTTAGGCTTGGTGATAAGTGCCACAAGCGCGGGTCATCTTTTCAATTCACGTTTTTGAATTCACAAGGAGTGGCACAAGCTCGTGGTTTATTTGACAAAGGAAACTAGACGAAAAAAGATTGAGTTTAATTTCGGTCAAAGTAAATACTCGTTGAGTTTATCACTGAATTTATGTAAGTCCGCATGCACATAATATCGACGAATGCAAAATTTCTTAAAAATTGTACGATCTTACTTTAAAATTTGAAAAACTGCAAATAAGACTGATATTTTTCTATATTAATTTGTGAACGTTTTTAAATTTTATAAGGAAAACGAAATGCATTATATAAAAGACTTACCATCGTGTTCTCTTCCTTTAAGAATTTTCAAATTCTCTTTCAAATGCTTTTATTAATCTTAACACATTGTTTTTAAAAAAAAATCAAAATCAACGTAATATTCAATTTACTTAATATGTCCCAGAATTCTTGTTATCATTTTACTTTTCGTTTACTAGCCACCAAATTTTTGAAAACATAATCGTTTATTTGTTTATTTCATTTCACTAGCTCTAATGATTATTGTCGATAATACTGCTATTATATTTCTTCGATATTGAAAATGTGAATACTACGTTTTGTAAGAGAGTCGATGATAATTAGGTTTTTCCACGATATACTTTTGTTGAAATAGGTAAAGATAAGCGAGGGCTTGATTCCACCGTGGCAGAATTTTCTGTGCGATGGCTTTAAGAAATTGGCCACTCAATCGGAGCACAATTTCGAAGCACCTCCACCTGAATCTGACAAACTGTACATGAATATTGGGGAAAGAGATGTGATTGAAGTTACGCATCCAAGTGCTCCCAAAGGAGATATTGCGTATTCAAGGTAATCTTTAACTTCTTTACTTTATAATTGTTATCATTATTATTATTACTATTACATTCCTTCGGCGTAAAATTATTTTACGCATAGTACCTTTATTTATATTATCAGAAATCTAATCTGAGCGTAAGTTTGTATTGTAGAACTAAGAATAGGAAAAAATTAATATACGCCAGAGTATTTTTTCACACTTCTAGGAGAGTTTATTTAAGAGGAGAAGACTTATCAAATCATGAATTATTTTTCGTATACAATAAAAGAGGCAATTGAGACAACATGATAATTAATTACCTAAACGTAAATACGCACATTTGGGAATGTAAAGCCAACCGTTGTTAGCTCCTGGCTTAAAAGATTTTTGAAAACAAATCCACGCCTTAGGAAAACTTTTATATTGAATTGAATTGCTTTTACAGAAGCGATGGCTGTCCGCGAATTCATTTGGCACCGGTGGCGTCGGGTCGGCGTATCGCCCGCGATGATCAGCTACGTCAGAAGTTCGCCAGCCGCTTCGGGATCCTCGCCTTTGACGCGGAAATGGACGCCGTGGTCGACAGCATCCTCGGCAACTGCCGCGAGAGCTTCGCCGTTGTGCGGGGCATCGCCGACTACAAGGATGGCTCGCGTGGCAAGGAGTGGCAGCCGTACGCCGCCCTCGCAGCCGCCAGCGTTGTCAAGGCCATGATCTGCGCGATGGATCCGCCCTCGCCATTCAAGATGTAAATCCATTACGTGGACGAATCAACGCGTTCTATCTTCCAATAACATTGACAGTTATTATTACGTAGTTTCGATCTAGATTTTAAGAAAATGTCACATGTTTTTCCATAGCGAGTAATACATTTTATTCCATTTTTAATTGGTTTACGGTGCGACAGTGTAATATAATTCCAGTCATGTTCAAGAAACCAGTGAAGAGCCTAGAATTATGATAGTTTAATACGACATGTTTATCTGATTAATACCGAAGATATGATTGTATTACAGAAAACTGTATTTAGTAATTTATTTACAGTTGGAAGTACGAATGATACGGGTAGGTGGAGAAACGAATTAGTAATGTTAAGGTTATTTACCGTAAAATTTAGAACACACGTTAAAGGAAGTTACCCGTTACTTTTAATGATTGCAAAAAAACAAGAATATTAAAGTGAAATGAATGCATCATTTGATATTATTTATAACAAAAAAAATCTCTCTTCAAGTTTCAAATCCAAACAAAAAGAAAGCAAGATTATGCAGCTGTGCTGTCATAATCATTTGTAAAACTTCTTTCTCGTTCATTGCGTGTAAATACGATGTTACCTTCTTGAATATATATAAAAACAAATATCTATGACGATGAAATAGATATCTCTTCTTAACGTTTTATCTCGTAAAAAGGAAGTTTAAAAATGTTTAGATGTTTTTTTTTGTATTTTTATAATACTTTTGTGATGTTTGTTATTTGTACTGACTTCATAATGATCAAATTTCGTATTTTATATTTATATTTATATGAATATAAATATAAATATGATTGATGTTCCCATTAAGTATAGTATGAATCTAGACTTTGACAAAACACGCATATATAAGTATATGCTTGGTCTCGTGCATTATTGTACAACACATGAAAATAATTCGTCCTCCGGTATCTCAGCTGGTGCCGAATATCAGAGTCTTTTATAAAATGTTTTTAGTACTATATTAGTATTTATAGTGACTTACCGAGCATGGAAAAGAAAATTTAAGCGACCAATTATGAATATGTACTTTAACGTACTATGCATAAAAATACATCACCGTATAAAATGTTGAGCGCAAATGATTTAGAAAAGGATTTTGTAACATTCATCGATCCTTGCTTGTTACTCGTTATTTAATCGGGTCGTAGAATGTGATAAATGCGTACCACTAACCTGCTACTTTCTACTAATAAGTTAAATTAATTTATTCTCTACTTACTAATAATGATAATCAAATTGAAACAGTCTACGTATTTGCGATAAACTAATTATATGTATATGTGTCAATATATTTTGAATTGAACATTTTTATAAATGTATTGCTAAAATATCTTATAACTTTCTAGTTTCTATCTTTTAAGATACTCATAACTAACAAAATTTTAAATCAGTTTTGTTTAAAAAAATACTATTAATTACCATTTTACAAGTAAAATTTTTTAATTTATACATTTATTAAAATAAGCATTCAATTGTTGACACTTACATATTTTTATAAAATAATTTATATTACAAATATTTTTAACTACTACTTTAAATAAATGTTCAAGATCTGAATGTACTTTAAGAGGCGAAGTCGCTTCTATTGATCAGTCATATGTTATACGATCTAGAACGCACACAAATTCCAAAGATCATGTGCTCACATAGAACATTTATAAATGTAGGCCAAATTTTAATAACTTTTAAGACTGTAAAAAACTTTAGATAAATCTAGCATGTACTGAACTTCAGATCTTATCATCATGCTAATCTAGTCGTCCTTTCATCTATCATCGGTTCCAAAGATTAATTTTGTTATTTCAAAATTTATTATTCAATATTATTTCTACGTATCGTCCGTTTACAAATACTGTTAAGTTTTAATCGAGTAGGATTATGTTAATTTTGACTTTAATTTCTCAATAAATATCTGTATATGTAAAGACTATTGAGATAATCAAATTAATCAAAGTACAAGATCTATGATTATTAAATTATTATACAGCGATAATTAATTAAAATAATTAGTAAATTCAAAAAGGCTTTACGTTATTACATACAATGTATTTGTGAATTTTTAAAAAAATTTCTTTGTTATTTAAATAAAATATTATTAACGGCCTTTAAAAACGTAATAAAATAAAGAATCGATATATTTAAAATTGTGGATGATTTTCATTAAAAGCGAATAAATTGTAAAAGCATAATATTTACAAAAGTATGTTGATTTTGGTTCCTGTAACTTCTAGCTATCGGCATACACGATTCATTTACTCATAACGTACCTTAATAAAAATAATAGCTAACCTAGTAAAGGTGGATCTAACCGGGAGGCCTCTTATGCAGCTACAAGAGCTTAATCGCGAGTGTAACGCGCTCAACAATGATTCTAAGCTATTTTGTAGTAGAGAGAAGTGAAATCGAACATATATAATATAATATAATACAATATAACATAATATAATATAATATAATATATATTGCTGTTAAGTATTCTGAAAAATACATTTTATCTTATAATATTTATTATAGCCAATTAAAATCCGTGTATGTACACGACTCCAGAAGATGTGTATAAGGTGAAAAATTTATTCTGAAATAAACGTTCGCTAAAAGTATATTGAACATAAGGTTTCTGATTTATTTTATTCCCTTCATTTCGTGTCACAACAGTAATTTGAATCTTCGCTATCACTATCTTGTGGTTCGGAAAATACATATTCTACAAACTATAAATTTATTCAATTTGAATTAAAATTTAAGATAATATGATTAAAAAAAATCTCATATCTACGCAAAATGAATATACGTGTCGAGCATTTTCAATATTTATAGAATGTCTGTTAATGTAGATTTAAATTTTGAAAATATGTTAAAATATGTAGACTATTATTCGGCAATTAGCAAAAATATGAGATTTCTCAAAGTAAAGCTCATGAATGTTAATGCCTTAGCAATTTCAGGCTAGAACTTACGTTTATTTCTTGGCATTCAATTTTTGCCATTATTTCGAATGCTTTTCGTATAGACTTTACTACAAGGCTAAATAGAATTTTATCTTCCTTATTTTCTTCTATTGCGCAGTTTAAATGCTCGTTAAGGTATTTATTTTCTGCTTCATGATTTTTTAATAATATCGAATACTGCGACATAATATTATGAAAGGCTTCTTCCAATTTGTTATTTTCTTCATTTTGTTTTTTGTACCATTCTGTATCTGCTGCTGTTTGTTTTGAATTACTGATTGATTGTAGTTTATTACTTAAAAAAATTGAAATATTTTCAACCTACAATTACATCCGTCAAAATAGAATTTATTTTAAAGTACATTTTTTACGGCACTTGCCTGTTCAATTTGTTTTTTTCGTTGGATTTTTAATTGTTCATATTTTTCGATGAGATTATTCGAAAGGTTTAATAAATGTTTTACTTCCTTTCTATGCATTTTTAGCTCCTCTATAAAAAGGGAACACACTGTTGAATTTGTTTTGATTGTATCAATAATTTTCTTTTTTTCATCTTTATTCGGTTCGTGGTAAATTATAGTGTTGTTATTGGTACCGCAATTTTGCAAAAGTGTATCAGCCTTCAGAATTAATATTCTTTTTGTGAAAGGTTTAATTTTAACAAGAACATGTGTAATATTATGTGAATATACCTTACAAATTTCTTTCTTTAATTTTCTCATGATTTTTTCAAGACGAAGATTACAATCTTTGTAATTTTGACACTCCATAGTATTTTTTAAATTATGTGCACATTATTTTCGAACCTGTTAGTAATATTAAAAAAAATATGACAGTTGAAAATATGAAGACTGACAAAATTTTTTCTTTATTTGTATGAAGGGGACAAAATAAAATTTATTTAATAAATTAATATGTTTAATATAAATAAAAGAATAACAATCCTGCTTTCGTATTAAAATAAGATATTATAATCTATTGTTTTTCTAAGCATCTAATTTCCATCAAATAAATTTAGCTTTTAGATCGAATAAAGTAACGGAAATATTTACATGAAATATTTACGAAATATTTACGAAATATTTACGAAATATAACGTAATAATTAGATCACAATATTATTACTTAATAATTATTTATATTAAATAATTTAAATAATATGACGTTAATGCAAGAAATATTTTGCGTTATCTACGTTAAAATGTTAATTAATTATAATAATAAAATAAAAAACGTAATTAATTAAAATTATAGTTACTTTGAAATCGTAAATAATTTCTTGTTTAAACATTCTAGACTTATCTATTCTTCTTCGGTGTTTACAGTCCTACCATAAATCTATTATTTTACTATCTGCATATGTAAACCAAAATTGTTCAGACTTTTGACGTCATTATTTGCCTAGTAATACAAGTGATCAAGTGATATACAAAAGTGTATGGTTATGTAAACTTCACATTGAAGCTTTCGCATCAAATGCCTCTGATTTAGAATGAGATTGTTCATAACCAATACTGGTGATTTTTTCCAGTTTTTCTTGCACTATTTCCTCACCGTTTGTGCTGTCCTTGATGGCAAATGTGACCAACTCGCGATTGTCCTGAAGAGCGTCCTCGGCATGTATCGAGCTCTTCTTCGTCGCGTAATTGTTCCAGGGTTGCTGCACCGATGTACCCCATATAAGGTGAACAATGCAACTTAGGCTCAAATTCGCTGCAGAAATGAGGAAGACGAGACGCCATTGTCCGATCGTTTGCTAGAAATTAAACGATTCTCAACTAGGTTAGAGAATTATATGAAAGTAGGCAATGTATTATTAGAATACTTGATTACAGATAGAGATGGTTCATTATAATTTTCGTGTTTAATTTAAAAAATTGATATATTTAATAATCTGAAGATGAAAAAGCAAAACATGTGAATGTTGTTTTGCTTATGAAGAGATTATTGTACTTGAATATTTTTAAATTATTCTCGAACATTCTTCCGACTGTTAAAGCTGTCAAGCGACCTTTCGATAATAATTGTAAAGTATATATAATGTAATATAATTTCACCGAAACGTTTTCGAGAGTATGAAAAGACACGATTTTACTCGATAAAATTAAATTCACGTGGATGAGACGAGATTTTAAAAAATATCGAACAACAAAGGTTAACAATATTTTGTTAATGAAGTAAAGGCAGGTTGTTCGTAATAAAGTTAAAGAACTTTTCGCGTACTTCCCATAACGTAGGAGGATTCAAAGTGTAATCACTCTTCACATCGTAAATTTCAATAAAAGTACAAAAAGGACAGTTTTTCATCCGTTCATCTCATCAAGCGAAAGCGCTTTACCCAGTAATTTGCACAAATATCACCGGCGAACACCAGCTCTCAGAGCTAATGAAAATACTAGAACTCACGTTGTTGTTGGTGAGGATGCCGACAACGAGGGGTGACAAGAATCCAGCGGGCGCTGTTACGAGGTTGCAAATGCCGAAGAGGACACTCGCGTAGTTCGGGCTGAGGTCGACGAAGGCGGGTATGGTGCCCGAGGAGACGGCACCGTTGATTGCCGTGCCGGTGATCATGAAAAAGGCCGCGCATACCGGCTCGCAGCCACTAAGACTCAGCCCAATAGTCAGCAGGCATTGGCCACCCGCGCACACCAGGTTCGCGATCTTGCGAACCCCCGTGAGGCTCGCCCGCTTCGTCCGGAGCAGCCAGTCGCTCAGCATCGAGAACAGGTAGGAGAAGACCATGCGGGCGGCGTGGGGCGACCCCGAGAGCATTCCCGTCTAGGGCAAGAGGATCATCGCTCGTTTTCAATCCCTGGATCGCACGATCGCTGTTGCGATCACGCGCGTTTTACTCAGACATATGTACACTGAAAGGCATTTCGCTGAGAAAATTGCGTTGGTAGGATAAAATCGCTCATCGTTCCACTAGAGTTTCCACTCGAAGAAAAGGTAATGAAAATTTTACGTGCCACTTAACCGTGTCTAAGCAATAGGAGAGACATGAGCGCTACTTTTTACAGTTTTTTTTTTTTTTTAAACAATTAAGAATAATTGTTTTGATTGTTCTGACTCTCGTAGAATCTAGTCTTGAGAGTAACATCCACATTTACTTTGAATTAAATCTTTTTTTATTCGAATAAATTTGTAATATCTTCCTGTAAGCAATTTTACTATTCCTTTTTTTGGCAACTTCATATTCTTCCTTTGTTAAATTCGAATATATTTATAAAAATGTTCTCTTAGAAGAGAAGAAAGCTGATAAATAATTTTAAATTCTTAAAATTCATTAAATGCTCTTCTCTTCATATTAAAATTATTCTTTTGCATATTTAAAGAATTTATAGATCTATTTCTTTTTCCCTTTCTCACATTTATAAATGGACCATAAATGCACTATAAATGAACATAATACATATTTTATAAATATGACCATCTTTTGATTTTATTAATAAATATCAATCTCCTTTATAGATATTTATCCAACAAGAAGATTTAAAAGATATATGTAATTTTTTGATATATGAAATAACTTCAAATTATCAAATACTTTAAAAATTAGTGCTATAATGTTTACTTTGATACACTTAAAATAATCGGTGATTATTGCGACACAAAATTGTCTGGAAATAATTTTTATTGTAATTTGAAAAAATCAAAAATAACGAAATACCGGTTATTAAGATAAAAAATAAATTCTGAAAAACAGATTTTTATAATATTGATATTGAATGGATTTACAAGAAAAATTTAAATCTACAATACCATTAGCACGTTTTATTAATATTTGAATATTTTACAAGAAAAACATTTGCTTGATCTCATCCATGGTAAGCAAAATTTAATGGAATTTTTAGCAGATTTTATCCAACTTTAACGTTTGTATAATTTACACAATTTCAGTGTTTAACCACAGATATGGTTTTCATTGAAAAAGATAAAAATATGTTGTGTACATATGTATGAGTGGGATAATGTCTATAATACAAAGCGTAAAAATTATTTAGTCGAAGAAAATTTTAATATGTAAGTTCAAGCTTTTCAACTTGAAACGAATCTATCAGCACTAAAATAAATATTTTTAAACTTTAATAATCTGCCCACATTTTATTTGATTATCTATTTAACAGATTATTGCATTAAATTCAGAGACGAAATATGAATATACTAATATTATTTGAATAGATCATCTTTGAAGGAATAAGCGTCCCTTTCAAAATCTTTATTTTTGTTTTATAAAAGTTTTGTTTATGATACACGATTTTTAATATTTGATAAAATAAAGATTATTTTTAACCGAAGGTGATAAAATAGATAAAGTATTTAGTGAAAAACGTTTGCAGTACAAGGCTTGAAATATTTTTAAATTCTTTAATTTAATAAAAAAGTAACCGAAGATAATTTCTTTTAGATAATATCTAATTTATAAAGATGATATCCACAAATAATTAACGATACTGTTGCAATAACGATAATAAAGTCGAACCGTATTGATGTTCCATCCTTGCACGTAATTGAAGTAAGATGGAGCCTGGGTCATGAAAGTAACGAAACCCCATACGCCACCCCAGTGAGCTACAATCGTCACCCAGAACGGTCCCGATGTCATAATCTTCTTCCATGGAACCTTTTTGCTTTTATGCACGGCAACATCATCGTGTTGATCCGCTGAATCTACGAGGCTGTTGAGAATATAATTCTTCTCTTCGACCGATATGCGTGGGTGAAAGCGGGGCGAATCGTAAACCAGGCACAACCAGAAGATATACCTTGATGTAATTATGGCTTTTAGTATTTGAAAGAAAGATTTGCATCTAATGTCATTGAGGTATATAGTTTTTGTATTGCAGCATCAAGTTTGAAAATTGGAAAATCTTGGTCCTTGGAACTAATTATTCCCTTTAAATGAAGAAAGTACTCCTAATTCATATTATACGCCAGTTAAAAGGTGGATTTGTTAAATTTAAATTTACTAGTTTTCTACAGCAACTCATCAAATTGACTAATTTTTTCATTCGAAGATCAATGATCTTCTTGCGTATTAGAGAGTTTCACGAAGAAATGCAATATCTACTATAGAGATAATTAAAAATACATGCTTGATAATATTATATATCTCGTTGAATTAGATGTATTAATGAGGCATTCACTTCAAGACTCTATGAACCTCAATGTGCGTCAATATGGAAACTAAGCTTTATTATATATTTAAAAGCTTACATAATAGAAAATATTCTAATCATGTTCATACAAGTTTAATCCGATGAGTTGAGTTTCTTGATCATTTATCAGTGTAGTTTTATAATTTGCTAAAGTAGCTCATTGGAATAAACGAAATATCAATATAGACTGCTTATAAACATAAGATATTTATGTCGAACTAGTCCATACTTTAACACATTAATATTTGATAAAGATGTATCACGAGCTCTAGATTTTGGGATTATATTTCCAATGAAGGTAATTAACGAAGAAAATCGTTGAGAAAGAGGCATTCGATGCAGGTGTATACGCACTAGACTTTATCCTTTAAGGTTTACTTAAGTCGTTAATTTACAGAAGCCTATATATTAAGTTAGACATGTTTAATTTATTAATATTCTCATAATAAATATATGCTGAAAACTGAATAATCAATTTAATTTAAACTAGCTAAAACTTCAATGTTATAATTCAAGAAACTATTTGAATATTATTCTTTTATTTCGTTAGTTATAGAGTAGTGCACTGAGTAAATTAATAATTTTCTCGAGGCATCAGTAATTAATTTTAAACAGGATCATAAATCAACTTAACTTGCAGACTTACCAAACGATTCCAATGATCGAGGTGACGTAGAAAACGGCTTCCCAGCCATAACCAGCGATAATAGCAGCGGACAGGGGATAAGTAATGGCCGCACCCATGGAACTACCTGCGGAGAGAAACTAGTCTGTTCAAACGTTAATTGCGAATGAACCTAGTGAACCTAAGATCGTGAGTGCCGTTACGAATCTTGCATCTCACCTAAATACGAGCTGACGAATCTGCTGCGTTCATTAGGTGGTATCCACTTGGCTGTCATGTCGTGCATCGATGGCCATACTATTCCCTGCACATAAATACATACTTTGTACCATTGACTCGATGGTATGACACTACGTACGTAATTGATGCTAGAATTGGTTCATATATTGCCAATGAATGTGCTGATTCCATAGGAAACTAAGTAGCTTTTGGGTCGAAAGCTTCCTTCTTTGTGATAAAAATTTGATAACAAATAATCCTATCTTTATACTTTTGCTGAGATTATCTCTTTTTTTGTTTACATATAAAGTATAAAAGCTCTATAAATATCGAGGAAAAATTTGAAAGCTATTACTCGGAAGAAAATACGATCGAGTTAGATTCCTTTAGAGGTATTTGGCCAGAATTAAACTATACAATATTGAACTATACAAAGATTTCAAATCAACAATTTATTTTACGGAAAAAATTGCTTTGTTTGAATATTAACTAAACATATTACATATATTATTATTATTATTATTATTATTATTATTATTATTATTATTATTATTATTATTATTATTATTATGTAGATTACACTGCAGATTGAATATTCTTACGAAATAAATTTTTTTCTTACAAAATCATTGATTTAATACAATTTTGTTTTATGACACTATGAAGCCATTAATATGCACTACTTAAGTTATATATATATACCTAATATTATTAATAAAACTTCAAGATACCGTTGTACGATATCATAATTAAATTCTTATATCGAGGAAGACTTTGATTAAAAAAAAATAATTAATTCAAACAAAATTTAATTCTTGATGATTTAAAAAAAGAAATTAAATAAAATGTGAATCTAAAAAGTAAAATGTAAAATGTTTTCTGAGGCGCATTCTCTAAATGGTAATTCTCGAATTGTTAAAGTTACTTGTTTGCTATTATGCTCTATGCTAAATTATAAATGCACGTACGACAATAATACCTTGATTTAACATAATCGCATTATTTGTAACCGCTTACAGTTGATTTATGTACAATTCATGTTTAGTCGCTACATCCTATTTTATACACGATAAGAACATTAAGCAACATAAAATCCCATTAAATGCATAGTTTGATATCACAAGTTTAGTATGCTCTTTTTAGACTTGATAAAACTTGTAATTAATAGTTTTTCTTTCGTTGCAGATTAATTAAGATTAATAAAACTTTTGAAAACAATATGAACGTAAATTTAAATGTTATATATACTCAATGATATGAAGAAACAAAGATGATAATTAACAAGTTTCTGTGTAATTTGACGTTAAATTTTTAAATTAATCTTTCAATATTAGCTTGATAAGTGAAAAATGGTCTATTATTAAGTGGTGAGATTAACTGTTTTCACGTTCTGAAGTACTCACATTACATGGAAAAAGTTGCGTGTCTGTTAATTGTATTACTCGGTACACACGTTGAAATATAAAATAGATCTACAAGGTCTAGCTATTTATAAATTACAATTTATCTGAAATTTTATTTTATGAACTGAATTTAACTTCAGGCGTATGAACTGTCTAATTTTCATTATACATTCGTCAATAGCATTTTATTTAAAATTTGTTCTTCAATATTCTTAAGAAATTTTTCTTCTGAAATTAAATAATTTAAAATTGACGAAAAATATCTAAGCGTCTTAAGTGCCTGTACAGCTTTTAATGTTCTGTACTGAGTAATCGTATTCAATGCGTTAGAAGTTAATAACTTTGTATCAAAACACATATTTTCTTTTTTACACGATAAGGTGTTTGTGAAACGAAAATGAGTGGCAGATAGCAATGAAATCTTGTAACTAATGCAGTATTACATCTATATAATGGTTACAATATCAGTTTCACTATTTTGAATAGAAAGGATAGTTTGATTTTTATAAATTTCATAAATGAATATTTGAATCATAATAAATAATTGATCACATTTACGAAAACAATCTTGGAATATATTAAGTATTTATAAGGCAGTATATGAATGTGATAATAAGAAAATATATATTTTATTTGGTAGATTTTCCTTAGATTAAATAAATAATCTTTTGATTTAATTAACTAAGCTTCTTGTTCAATTTGTATGCGTACAATTAATTAATACCGAAGAAAAACTATAGAGATTTTCATCAATAAATATAAGGTTTTGCCAGTGTTGAATGTAAACTTACGGCTATTAGGCCCTGAACAACCCTCAGAAAAATCAAAGCATTGAGACTGTAGTGCGTGGCTGCGGGTATGACGAAGCCGATGAAGGCAACGAGAACATTTCCTAAGCCGAAAATCAACTTCGTACCATACTTGCGAGCCAATAAGCCACCCGGGAGTTGTGACATCCAATGGAGCCAGTAATAGGCGCCGATCGCTAATCCTTGTTGATATTCGTTCCATGGGTAACGATCTTTTGGCGCTTTCTCATCGACCTCAAAGAAAAATTAGTATTATCAAAGAGATTTCACCGAGATTCTCGTATTTATGTACTTATACGTCTCTTTTGAACTCTGAGAACTTTCTTTACTCTTTATTATATATCTAAAATATTCCAATTTTTAAATATTATTCGCTGCGATGAGGCGTATACGCACATCATACATGAAATTCAATTCTTTGTTAAAAGACATCTTCTCGAAAATGTGAGTTAAAATTTAGTCAATTTATAAGTCGGCAAGGAAGACAACGAAAAATATCTCATCCCGGGTGACACTGTATTTATAAAAAGATTATTTGTACCGATCAGACGTATCAGATCAGAATGCGTATTCCTTTCGGACCTCGTTGAAATAAAATTACACGAACATTGTGTTGAACTTGAAGCTGCCATATATTATGTCTTAAAAATAGCTTTTTATTACCAAAATCATTTTTGAAGTCATAGGACTCGTTGTTATAAGTTTCATAATGGAGGAAGACGAAGCGTTAGCTGGATCTTGATGATTATGGCTATTGACATCCTGAGATTCTAATACACATTCAGAAGCAACAGCAGAAGTTTCAGGTGGTATGACAATGGCAACTATTGCAAGGTTCAAATTATTCCTCAGCATGTAGTTGACTCCAAAGCCCCAGAAAGCTAAAATCCATAGTACGTCTCGGCAGGAAATACTTTGATGTACTGAAATATTAGTTTTTAAAGGTTATCAGAAGAATCATTAAAAACATATTTTGTACATTAATTTTCTGCCATACTTTGAGAAATGTTCTTATAACTTAAAATTCAGCGTGTGTTATACATTCGTACAAAGAATTTGAATACGGAAAAAATTCTCCTCTTAATCTTTCGACTTAGTAAATTTCATTTGGTTTACATTAGTTTTTGACTTTTGATAGCAAACCAAAAGTGAAACTGCAAGATTTCTACTGTCTTGTATAAACTGAATCCATTCATCTGTCTATAGTCGATTATTAATTCACAAATGTGTCGCTATCAACACACGAATTTCTTCATCTTTAAATTATTGTTCAGAATAGTATTTATAAATGTAATGATAACCGATTTTTTGATACTAAGCTACCTTGATGAGCTATTGGTCACTACTAGTTTATGCTTTTATGATTAAAGAGCGATTCATTCTCATATTAGAAGTTTTCACAATTACATGATTTAATATGAGAATAAAAAATTTAGATACGGAATGAATTTTATGCCAACGTTTCATGTGATTAAAATTCTATAAATAATTAGAGCAGGCAGCTTAATGTCGTTTAGTTAATATTAAAGCTAACATACATTATTCGATATTTACTTATTATTTATTTAGAATTTATAAAGCGGAACTGGTTCACATTTTGTCAATACTTTTTCATTTTTAAATAACTTAAACTTTACATAACATTTTTTATACTTTACGTAATTGCTATATTTGCTATCTCAATTTTTTGCTTATTTATTTTACATTTTAGAATAGAATAGAAAAAATAGAAAAAATATAAGATATAAACAACTTATTATATATATGTAGATATAAGTTTACATATTGATGTCTGTTTCTTCAATATTTGTGAAGATTTATTTTATATCATTAAAAGACATTAAATGATAAACGTTGTAATCTTATTAAATTCAGTTTGAATATTTGTCGATCAATTAAAAAATCAGCCTTAAATTATTATTATAAATAGATTTGATTTGATTTCTTGGCACGTTTTATTTAATATTTATTTCTGCTAAATTGAATATCTTAGAACAAAGCGTATAAATTTAAAAATGAAAAATAGCTTAATATCTTAATTAATCATGAAAATAAAAGTCAAGCGGTAAATAAATTTCAAATTTTAGAATAATCCTATCCTTACGATCTTAACTTATTAAAATTTATTTATGAAAATTATTGAATCAAAACAAACATTAACGAGTGTTGGTAATATTCACAAATGACCTCTATTTATTCATAAAAAATTGTATAATGTTTCAGATTAAGACTTAAAAACTTATACTTATTTTGTAATAGCTTTATAAATTTGTTGCTACTAAGTACATTGATATACTAACATTTTTAAAAATTACTTAAGAGTGTCAACAAATATAATTAGTATTATGCAAAATGTCATTTTCAAGCAACAGTTTATGTTCTGCAAATAAACTGATCGTCAAAGGCTTGATTATTTTACTTTTAAAATCTTTCGTTGCGTAATTAAAAATTGCTTACAGCTAGTCTATTTCTTAACATCTGTTAGTTCACTGTACACAGAAACGTAGAAAAGAAATAATTTGAAAATGTTTTAGAGTTTATAGCCATTAATCAATAATATTTTTATTATTTATAAATTTGATTATCAATCGTACGGTAATCAATGCTACCTAGAAGATTATTAAAACAGTTATAAATTAAAACAGCAAGTAAAATCGGTAATTACTGATAGAAGGTAGTTTTAAGGCTGTTAAATTGTTAGAACGTTCTTTACCTGACTTCATTATTGGTACCGAGAACATTTTCAGCGTTTTATTTTATACAATTGCAGAACCAAAATCAACAGTAAAAATTATCGCGATGCTGCTCATTAATTAAAAATCGGCACGATACACATCTATTGATTTCTACGTAAAAATATGTACGAATATAATTCGCAGAGTATACTATGCACTTAAAAAAATTTGCGTTGCCCAAGGGCAATTGGCGATGCATCAATGATATCATTGTCTCAATTACACCGGGTAAAGCAGTCATTGTCACTGAATTCAATTTATTTAAGGCACTTAATTTATAATAAACTATACTCGTAGAGTACTTTGTTAAAGTGCGATATGATTCCTAACCTTATGAAAGAACTATTACAACTTGTCAATTTACATCAGATATTAAGTTTAGCCGCAAACGCGATTAACCTTCAACCTTACCTTATGGGGTTTAAGTATTCTTCCTTTTAGTAAAGCCGTGATTAACTTAAAGCTTTTTAAATAGCTTAAAAAAGGTGAAACTGTAAATTATAAACAATTGTTTCAACCAATTAAAAGTTTATTTTGACGTATTATTGAATTTATAAGCGGCACGTGATTATAAATCTTCAAGTACAACAGTTTTATAAATGTACGCGAAGGTGAATATGAATGAATGCGAGAAAAATTAAGAAATTACTGCGATATACGTACATAAAAAATATTCATAATAAATTTAACAAATGACTAGTTTTTATTTTGCTTTTCCATTCTTTCGTACTTGAGTGAAATTTCGCAAAATTGATAAGCATTTATCTCATATTTATTACTTATCTGAGCATGTTAATCACTTACCTTTTGTCATGTTTATAGCAATTAAATATTTAAAGAATTTTCCTTCTCTACCACTTCACTCAATGCACAAACTATCTGGATGCTGACGCTTGTCTCGTAAAACTGTGATTTAATCACAAATTGATATAAGAGTATGAATTATTATCGATGAAAAATTGCGCGTGGGTGAGAAATCGAAGAGCTTCCGTCGCAAAATGGCAATTATATACATCCGGTAACCCTTATGGTAAGACTAATAGACTCGTATTACCCTATAAATTAACGTTCGCGTTTACAAAGTAGCAGCGATAGAAATGAAAGTACGCGCACAGAATGTAAATTAATTACGCGTCAAATCACCCGCGCATAATCCTTTCGTCTTAAAAAATGATGCATCGAAATGAAAATGTAAAACTTTGGAAAGCCGAATGTAGAATGTTAGAAAAGTAATAATAACGGTAGCGATCTCGTAACAAACTCGCGTAATCTTAAAAATAAAAAGAAGAACGTGCGAATTTCGAGGTTCGTCAACAATGATAAAAATGATTAACGACGATATCACGATCCAGGAGCAATGGAAAGAATGCCGCTCGTTCCTCGCTACATAGATCTAGACGAGGAGAAAATACAAAATAGGGGAGCGGACGATAAAAAAATCGTCGCAGAACTGCGGAGGCTCACGCGAACTTCGGATGGACCCTGCGGACGTGCTCGACTGTTCTCTGTGCCCCTGAAGAGAAGAGCCGCGATAGTCCACAGTAGTCGGAGCGCGAGCTCCATTGAGTGCTTATATTCGAAAGGAGCAGCCTTGACTGATAAGCTCATCCCCCGCCCCCGTCGCTACCCAATCGTGCCGCCTAGACAAACGATGCGTTGATTTGAATTGTGCGTACGAACCAGTGTAATTTGATTTATGTCCGCGTGCCTGTCGTGCGCTCGTGCGCGCGACGCATTTTACTCCTTTCAAGTTTTTCGACAAATTCACAACTCGCAGCTCAAGTGTCTCGCACTTGAAACGTCGTGGAGCTGCGTACGAAAACGAGATTGCAAGACAAGTTTAGCTTCTATTGTATCTATGAAGAAAGGGAAAGTATATTTTGCTCTTGATTGACAAATAGGCTTTCGGTTTAGGTAGTTTCTGCGATGTAGAAGGCCATGCGCACAGTTTCAAAATGATCCAAGATGCGTTTACTTGCTCAAAAGTTTAATTTCTGCTCCTGATTAAAGAAATTAATGTAATTTCGAAATAAATCAAATTTGTTTCAACGACGTTGGCTTTGCCTCAAAATAAAAGTATTTTTAAATAAATCTATTTCAATTAAGATTTCTGCCAGAGTTTTAGCTCTTGACAAGTTACAGGACTGCGTAATGTAAAATTTCACTCTGATTGTAATCCTATTGATCATAATAAAATACGTTTTTGTAATAAATAAATATGGAAAATATTATAGATTATTGGAAAACAGAGTGCACGTGTAAAAGAGAGAATGAAGAAAGACATATCGATTGTTCAAAAGCACGAGTCAACATGAGCCGTAAGTATATTGGGATATACAAAAATGTTATTTCGTTACATCATTGGTATGGATTTTTTTTCGACTGACAATATTATCAGATATAAATCTGAGAAATTTATCGATTTGTTTTAACAATGAGTTTTTATCGTAGCCTCAATTCTATAACGTACAATTGATGACATTTGCGTGCATTTTACAATGTAATAATTTTAAAATGTAATAATAATGATAATAATAATATTACACGTCACATGTTTAGTCGTTATATTATTAATTATTGATCAAGTTATACTAATTGCAATTAAGTCTAAATATAAGCGTAAATATATTTTTATGAATATTAAGGCATTAAAAAAGCATTAAAAATCGTCGTGAAAAGTACTTTTAAATTTAATAGAGAATGAATAAATTGCCTTTTAAAATATTTAATATCGAAATAATTTAACTTTTACATTTTCCGCTCATGATTATCAAAGTGTAATAGTTTTGCAATGAAGTTATAATAATAACTGTAAAAGTAAATTTTTACTAGTCATTAATTAATTAATAATATTCTTCCAGTTATTATTTTCACTCATTATTTTTGTTAAATGTCATTAATAATTTTGGAAACAATAAAATTTATTATAATACACTTAACAGTATCCGACATATCCGACTTTGATTTATCGCATTGTAAAAATAGTTAAAACAAAATTGGATAAAATTTTATCGAAATATTTTAATTTTTTAAATAAAATTTAAAGAAGTATATATTTTATAAGCGATAAAATTTGTTGAATTTGTTGTATCAAGTTACTTTTAATTACTGTATGTATTTTATAATTTATTGTTCAGACAGCATCATAGTTGCGGCATTCAAACGCGAAGGGTATTAAAAATATGGATAAAGAACAACAGAAGTATGCAAAAAACTCTTTGATTGAAGAAGCCAAATCTTAAAGAAATACTCGCGTCAAGAAATTAGGATTTTAATGTAACAACATTTTAAGAAATACGATGGTCAAGGGTCCATCCAATAACTTTCGGTAAATACACTTTCTTCGATAGGTAGACGTAAAAAGATGTTTAAAAGTAGAAAGGTTAAATTTACTATTTATTATTGTTAGCAGCTAATGATATAATCCTATCGCGTATTCTCTAAGATTTATTGTCCCATAAAAGATATTAACAAAGAAGCAAGATGGGTTTTCTATGAATTTATGAAAGGATAAAAATGCAAGAATAGATTTATTGATCGACATGTTAATTAAACGAATTATAGTACAATAATGTACAAGCATCTAAAACCAATAAATCCTGTAAGTATTATATATAGCAGATTGATATAATTGTAAAGATATTTTTATTTACTTATTACATACTTATATAAAACTCTCATTAATGAAATTGATCTTTTATGTAGGAAACATAATCGAACATTATTAATTCAGTTTAAAAAGAAAGTTTCAAGAACTTAGAAAAATTTGTGCGAATCTAGCTTTATAGGCGTTAGTAAAAGACTTCTAAGTAAATCAAGATAATTGCACATTTTAATCTAAAAGTATTGGGCAAATCAATTAATTTTTATGATTGAATGGCGATTTAAATGTAATTCTTAAAATTTCATGAAGTAATTATAAATAGCCTTTTATATTCTAACAAATGTTACCTTATTTAAAATAATATTTTGAGCATTGCTGCAACGCATGATCTAACATTGATTGTTATTACCGCAAGTATTACAATTATTCATACTAACAATCATGTATTGGTATATGATATAATTTGTAGAATGTTTTCTTTGTGGAATAACTACAAGCGGACAATGTAAGAAAAACAATTCATAATTTCGTATAAAACTCTTTAATTATTGGCGTAATTATTGGATAAATTTTTATTTGACATTTTCTAAATTCCATAATACATGAAAATTAATTAATACTTCGGTATCAGTGTTATTAACAACTACTCCTTTAAACGAATCGTGAAACGAAGTAGTGATGTCTAATATTAGACGGAAGGTATTTCTGTTTCTAAATAAAAAAGATACAGACATCCTGTAAAATACTATAAAAATTATTAACTATAACTGATTATCAGTTATTAAATATGATAAAATTATCAAACTTATACTTAGTATGTATATATCAGTGAAAACAGCTAGGTTACTTTTAAATCTTCGTCGAATAAATGTATTTGCTCATCTTGTCCATTTCATGATAGATATTTCTGAGACAACGTAATGTGGATTTACTTATTAGAATATTGTGTTCATAATCAAATAATATGAATAAACGTGGAGCTTAATCTTTTCAAGTGTACTAGATAAGATTTAAAGTGTAGAAAATTCCGAATTTTATATTTAGTTTGTGAATTTTAACAGATTTCTAGATTTCGAAGTTTGGTAAGAATCGTAGCATTTTAATTATTGTATAATTAAAACACACATTTTGTGTAATTATTTGGCTGAGTTTTGAAGGCTGATTAGAATTTTCGTCTATGATTTAACTTACATTATATCGTGGAGGTAAGATTTTTATATTAGAGAGTTATTTATCATAATTCAGTATCAATTAATAATTTGATTTAAAAATTTAATTATGTCTGTTGGATTACGTTTTATTTTATGCATGTTGTCTTAAATTTGTTATATTGTAATACATCAAACTGAATTTAAAGAAATTTCAGTATATAGAAGTATGAACTTAATGGTAACGTTATATATTTGTATAATAACATAAATGATATATGTATGTATGTATGTATTTTATAATAAGCTATTACAAACACGAAGTATGCGATGACATTCGATTATTGATAGAAGGTATGAAGATTTTGTTAAGAATTTGACATAACTGAATGAAGATCGTAAGCACATAATATTTCTTTCATATTACAATGTAAAAATAGAAAATCATAATCCAATTTGATGTATGTTTAGTTAAAAATATAAAGTATAGCTAACAAAATGAATAACTGATATCATAGAGAAAAGGAAAAAGTATAATATTACAATTTACATTATTATTGTACGCTAATGTGAATTAGGAATACTTATAATGAATCAATAATAGCTTTACTTTCAGTGTATATGATTTATGCAGTTTTAAATATATGAACGTAATGTATAACTAAATGTTCTCGGGTATATAATTTTACATATCAGTATCTTATACAATGAACAATGATAAAGATTTTATATTTTGCGGTAAATGATAACAAGTAACATTTCTGATTGAAATTTCTTTAAAATTAAATAATTCCCGTGAATTTGTCTCGGTATAATGCAAGATCATATATAGCAATAGTTATAAAAAAATGTACATATTCATTCGGCTGGAAAGCTCTTTAATAATGCTGATTCATAAAATTTGATTCTTTTTAATTATCATTTAGATAATTTTCTTAAATATCAGTTGACATGCATTTACAACTATAAATATTTGAAAAGATCGATAATGTCGTCACTGATTGTATGAAATGAAAACTAATGTCTTTTTTTAAACGAAAATACTTTGCGTTTTGTGAGGAATTTTTCTCTAAGTTATATATGAAGTGGTGTAAATCATTATGTTTCGATAACGTGGAAAATGGTCTTAAAAACTTAAATATTTTTAAGATCAATGTGTAAATTAGGCTTTCAAAAATAAATAATAAATGTATTAATGAAATTGTAAAATTACAATGATAAAATAAAATTTCTATACGTTTCACAAGTGTGCAATTATTTAATTCTAAAGTAGCCAGACAAAATATTCGTTATTCTGATTATTTTCAGTACTTATATGCACGTGAATCGATATCTACATCAACAGTTTTCATAAAGATAACTTTTCTAATAATTATTATAAATTGTATATTTTCTCAGCTTCTCTATTGTTTGATATTGTATAATTTAAAAATTTTAATGCTTTACCTTCACAAAACTATTATTTATATTAAATAATAACATTACACTCAGTAATAATGTTATTCTTTTTTATAATAATGTTATTGTTATTAGTAATGTTACATAGTACACAATTACTTAAGATATTTATCTTAATAAAATAATTACTTAATAGGATATTTAGTATAATAAAATATTTAGTGAATTATGTTGACATTTATTGTTACTTAAAAATATTTGATTTTCAAACATTTTTATTTATTATACTATAGTATACATTAAATTATACTATTTTATATTTTTAAATTAAAGGTAAATTTTCATATTATTATTATTACGAATGTATATTAGTTGGTGTAAATTATGTAAAATATTACTGCTTAATGGAAAGAAATAACACGAATCTTTTAAATACTCATAAAATATCAATACAATTGATCTTTACGGTGCACTATCGAAACGTAAGTTGAAGTTGATCTTGGCTTTAATTTAATGAGTAACTAATTCAATATTTTTATTTCAGAATTATCAGATTTGATCATTTTTGTATATATATAATTGATTTTTTGGAAAAGAATTGTAATGTACGACCTTAAAAATTTATTTGACCTTAAATCATTTTAAATCTATGAATTTTATCTTATCTTTTAATTCAATAACCATTATTATTATTCCATTATTATTTTTGACAATAAACAATTTATTTATTCGAATATTTGATAAAACTACAAATTTTACTTCTTTTTTTAATAGTTCCTGGAAATATATTAATTTTTCATTTTATTTTTAAAATATAGTTATTTTGTTAGGTAATATAAATATGTTATAAATAATTCATATGTTTAAGACGAGGTAATGAGTTGATATTGTGTGAGATATATTTTTTTAATTATGCTTGCTAGTTTGAAAAAACGGTTAGAAGGAAAATGTTTCAAAATGGTTAAAAGAGGACTAATATTTTACTAATTTTGAAACTAATTTTGTTTTTTATTTGATTCTAAAGTTCGTCTCGATTTTTGGCACTGGATGGTATTAGCATCGCAAAATCGAAATGTTATCTCGTTCGTACGTGACAAAATTGTGTTATTTGGTTGTACTTTTAAATTGTTGTTAAACATTAATAATAATAGTAAAATGTGAATAACATTAATATCATTTTCGACATTTTACAGCGGATCTATCGATTCTTATATTATTTATGTACTTATAAAATCTGCTCTATGTGCGTCATTTTTATTTGTGATCGTTCAAGTCTTTTTTGTATTGCTTTCTTCTGTTTCGTCATATATTTAGCTTCATATTGGTCATACATTACAAATCATAGAGTAGCTTTTATTTAAAATACTAATAATATTAGTTTATTTAAACAAATGTAAGCATCTTAGGGATATACTTTTGTGACAGATGATGATTTAATTGCGTTTAACGTATTTTTAGTAAATATACATAAAATAGTAGTAGTAACTTCAAATACATGTAGTAGTAGAAATGTTTATTAATAGTTTTAGTTACGTATCACATCTGAGTCACAAAGCACGAGATTTGATCAGTATGTTTGTCTTCTTTCTTTTTACTGTTTTCTTTATTTATTGTAGTATATGTTTTATAAATTTTCAACGCGACATATTATGACTAAAGGCAAATTATCACTATTATCTTTAATTTCTTTATTTGACTGAACAACGAAGATCCGTGTAATTAATAAAATAAAGATAATTTCTGCGATATCCTAGCTTTCTCGAATGAAATGTCATAGATCATCAAATCAAAGTATTTTGATTCTTAATAAATATAAGAAAAATAAAAATAGTTGTGAATAATAAATGAAATATTTGCATTTCAACGAGAAATATATAGTATAAATAAATTATACTTACGTATAACAATTTGGCACATTAGGATTCCGCAATTTGCCTTAAACCTTGACTATGGATAGATGATTGCATCAGGTTTTGTGTACAAATTTAATGTAAAATTACACCAAGCGCTTCTATTCGTTTAGATCACGGGTAAAGTGTACACAAGTGTTGAAATTCTGTTAAAAGATTATATAATTTATAATAATTTTTTTAATTATTATCTTGCACGCCTAATGCGTATTTAGTTATAAGTATCTGGTCAGTGAAATTAACAAGGTTTATGTAATTCGATTTTTATTGTATAAAGCACACACGTATGAATATAAGAACAAATTTGACAGAAATTATACTATAGATTTAGAAAGTAATAAAAAAATCATTGAATTTATTTTATAGTAATTTTCACCATAAATTATTTGTAATAAACAATAGTAATTTGATTGTTGTATTATAAAACTGTATGTACTTATAAATTTACTATAATACAATTTCATTTTATAATTTAATTTCTTTAATTACGTAATTAATTGATTTTTAGCTTTTTATAGATTTTTATTATACATATATATAAATAATTTTATTCCAGTAAATTATAAATTTAAATTTTCTTTTTACAGTGGCACCAATAAATTAGTGGTACACTCATAGTGTTTTACTGTTGGTACACCGGCGTTTAAGTTATACCTCCTCTGTTTTGTCGTTGGCTCTTTTGGTACGTTCCGTAAGAATCTTTCGATGTAGAAATCCGTAATTATCGTTCAAAGATATCTGACATCCATACAAAAAATGATTGTGCAATAAAAGCTCGTTTTTTATTTCACCAGGAAATCTAAATATCTTTGTGTTTTTATAATTTTTATCCTTCATAAGAAAAAATATCGTTTGTAAGGTTATGTCAGTTTCTCTTTGCGACTAGTATTCCATAAGGCATTTTATGACTAAAGTTTACAGTTTTATTTTGTTATTGATTCATTTTTTTTAAAGATTGAGCCATGGGTCGTGTAATTCGTGCTCAACGTAAGGGAGCAGGATCTGTTTTTCGCTCTCATACTAAAAGGAGGAAGGGAGCCCCAAAACTGCGATCCCTCGATTTTTCAGAAAGACATGGATACATCAAAGGTGTTGTAAAGGTATGATTTATTATTATATATTACTCAAATTTTTACATTATGAATATTAGCCGAATATAATGAGAAACGGATCAATACCTGTTTACGTCTACATGTTTTGGAACATACCCCATAGCGTAATCCAACTAGTACTTATGATTTTAATTAATCTATCAAAGATAAGATTTAAAATGACAGATTTAAAATTTACTACTATTTGAATTGTATTAATGAAACTAATGAAATTAGTTTTAAGTAAAATATTAGGAAAAGTATTGGGAATTAGTTTATACTCTTATGTAAATAATTGAAATTGAATTCTATTTTAATGTGTATGATGTATTAAATCAGTGGACCTCTATATTTAAATTAAAAAAATTGATTTAGTTATAATCTTATTAAGATATACACTTAAAGGGACTGTTTGTTTTGTATGAATGAACATATTGTGAAAAAAACATCATTTAGTCCATGTCTGTTATAAGTAGTTCTATTAACCTTCAGGAAATTATTCACGATCCTGGTAGAGGAGCCCCATTGGCTGTTGTGCATTTCCGTGATCCATATAAGTTTAAAACACGCAAAGAATTATTTATTGCCCCAGAGGGCATGTACACAGGGCAGTTTTTGTACTGTGGAAAGAAAGGTAATTGACAATTTTTTATTTTACTTATTGTAAAATAAATGTATGTAATAGTGATTTTTTAAAAAATTATAATAATTATAAGTTAAAAACATTTATTAAATTGATTTGCCTGAAAAATGTATGTATCATAAGTTCATTAAAGTTATTAATTTGATTCATTGAATGTGTTCAATAGTTTTCTATGAATATTCCTTAGTTAATTAATTATTTTTTTAAGTTGTAGAAATAAATTTTTTTTTATGTCATTTATTGTATTTGAAATTTTACAAGTGTTATATTTCTTTTAGCCAATCTTCACATTGGTAATGTAATGCCTGTTGGACAAATGCCAGAGGGTACAATTGTTTGTAACCTTGAGGAAAAAACTGGTGATCGTGGTCGACTAGCTAGAGCATCTGGACTCTATGCCACTGTTATTGCACACAATCCTGATACAAAGAAGACCAGGGTAAAGCTGCCTTCTGGAGCTAAGAAAGTTATTCCATCTGCAAATAGGGGTATGGTTGGAATTGTTGCTGGTGGTGGACGTATCGATAAGCCTATCCTGAAGGCTGGACGAGCTTATCATAAATTTAAGGTCAAGAGAAATTGCTGGCCAAAGGTAATTATTTTAGTTTTATTATATACTGGGTTAGAAGATTAAGAGCAAATAGCAATATTTAATAAAGTATCAATGATGTGTGACATTTGAAAACTTAATTCATTTTGATGAAATTAGTTCATTCTGAGTTAATACTAATTCTTTATAATTATTTAGTTGCAATAAGTATTCTTCTTAAGTAAGAAAATATTTTTATTTTAAGGTTCGTGGTGTGGCTATGAACCCTGTTGAACATCCTCATGGTGGTGGTAATCATCAACATATTGGTAAGGCTTCTACCGTTAAAAGAGGCACTAGTGCTGGTCGCAAGATTGGTCTTATTGCTGCTAGGAGAACTGGTAGAATCAGAGGAGGCAAGACAGAAGCCAAGAAAGAAGATTAGATTATTAATTAATTTTTGGCATTTATTATAATAAAATATTTTAAAATCCCCAAAAAAAGTAACTTAATTTTTTCTTTTACAATACTAAAAATATTTTTCATCAAAATTATTTCTTTTATAAAACATTAGTCCTGCCTAAACATTAAATAAGTTAAAATATTAATATATAAACTATTATGAGCAATGTACAAAAGAAAAATAATTCATTTGGGATTTGATCATGAAATTCATTGAGTCCATTTTTGAGTTTTTTGAGCATTAACTTGTATCTTTAAAACATGAATTATTTTGTCATGTTTATTAAATAGAAATGTTTGATATTAAGCAAAGTTGATTAAACTGTTTTTGTTTATTTTCTTATGTTTTAATATTTTTTATTAATATTGTGCTGATTTTTAGAAATATAAAAATAAACCATTTTACTTTTTTCATTTATATTATCTAGCTTCATAATTTACTTAAAATTTGTTAGATTACTACCTAATCTACTTAATAATACATAATTAGAAATAAATTATGATACTACAAATAATATAAAGATATTAATTATTCATTTCTTATGTATCTTACTAAAATTACTGAACTATTAAATTATGAATAATCAAATAGCTGAATATTAAAATATGTATGTTCATCCATACATTTATTTATTTATTTATGATTCAATTGAATAATTTTTAATAAATACATTTTGGGTAAAAAGTATCAAGAAATTATCTGCATATGAGCACAATTCATCACATTCGAAATAATTATAAAATTCACTATCTTTATTTCTTTTTTAACATAATTATTACAAATAACATTTATAAATATTCCGTTTAAAAATTTTATTATTTTCGTGTTTTGTACATACTGTTGTCTTCATTTCCAATTTATTAAACAAAATTAAATTATTGCACAAGACTCTTTAAATGGTATTATCATTAATGCATTTTTTATTTTATTGTAATTTTGTGGTAAAAAATTTTCAGACAATCACTAGTACGATAAAATTAAAACATTTCGCTTGCAATGAACTTGTTAAATAATGTAATATAAGTTTTAACAAAAATATGGAATGTCATTCACAATTGTTAAAATTTATTTTTCAATAATGAATGTTTTTTACTGCGAAATTTAATAATTATTTTGTAATTATAATTAAGTTGATAATCATACGTTCTAGAAAGTTTGGAATACACTTATAATTATAAAAGTTATAATAGATATTCTTAGATATTATGAGAAATATAATTTTTCAAACAACTTTTATAAGTCTATTGTTAATTAGTATTGTTTTAAAAATGCAGTAAAAAATTATACAATTCTTGAAGGAAAAGCAACAAAATTTACTTATTAACCAATTGATACATGTAAAATTCCAGTGCTTAAATATTGTATATTTTGTTTAGGATACCGTGGTGAAATTAACCTTTTCACCTCTGATATTAATACCAATTAAAATTTTTCTTTTCCTTTTTTCTCGATCATTATTATCGATTCAGCACATATTTGATTGCATTCTTAATTATCATGATGCATTACTGTACGTAATATAGCTCCTTAATAACCCGACTTATTAGTATATATAACACATGGTAGATGAAAATAAATGTTTTCTGCTATTTACAGTTTATTGGCAATAAATAATTTAACGATCTTCCAACACACCAATCAGCTATATAATGCTCAAGACACTCGGTAGAGCATCAGATTGCATCAAATTGGATTACAAATTTGTGCACGACGATGTAATAAAATTACTTTTTTCGATCATTTTACTCCGTTGGTAAGGTCGCGCGCTATGCGTTTGCTCCCCCTGTAATACAAGCATTTCAAATACAAGCCAAGCACGGCGAAACGGTGTAAAGCCTTTTCCAGCAATGGAATAAGTCAGCTATAAATTTTGATTTAATAAAATATCGTTTCTCGTGAAAAAGGTTTCGGTAGGTATTTCATACGAGTCGTTTTTTTAAACGCGCGCGATAAATTGTGAAGGAAGCCTAAGTTGGATAGACAGCAGAACGCTCGGAATCGAACCATTCCCGCTATTCCATCTCTCGCGCATTCCAAGCAACGCGATCTGACAGTGGCACTTGGCACTGGAAGTAGTAGAATTGTAGAAGTGAGCCTGCGAGGCGTAGTAGGCAGGGAGAGTGTGCGTGTTGTAAAGAAAAAGTTCCATCGACTGTGTATTGGAGAGAAGTAAGGTACGAAACGACGGGTTACTTTACGCGACTTTACGCAATTGAGCGCAAAGAGACGAATCAGTTTCTTTTGGTAATTAAGGCGCCCCCCGTCCTTTGCATTTTTAGCTCCTTACGAAACACGAAGGAACAGGCTTCGCATTCCAGCCTTCTATGTGTGTAAGATAGAGAGAGTGAGTGAGCGAGTGAGAGGAGAAGCGTGACAAGCAGGGAGGTAGAGAGAGAGAGAGAGAGAGAAAGAAAGAAAGCGTAATGCCTTCGATCGCGTTTTTTCAGTGATACTTCATTTTCGTAATCATGTGAAAAGTTGGGACTAAGTCGCTAGAGTTTTCTTTGATTTTCGTTCGTATTTATGGCCCATACCTGTTTCCCCGTGTCCTTCGCGCGAACGTTCGAAACGAAAAAGATAGTGCAATCCTAAAACGGAAGTTGCAGGTCAGCCATTTTGCTGCCTGCGCTTGGACTCTTATATGTTAGGTTTGGTACATGCAACGCTTCGCTTATATGCGGTAGGCAGCCATTTTTTACACTTCTCTCGTCGGTGCGACATCTGAGAAGTCCATGATATGCGTATACTGTTGCGTATCTAAACACTTCTGTTCTTTGGCTCGCGTTAACTCTTTGTTGCATTTTTTCTGCCTTCTTATTTTGCATTATTTCGTCATTATCACATGTAGTTCTACAACATGAACACGAACACATGTAGCTATTAGAAGCAGATGGACTTGCCCCTTTCACACTAAGCTAGATACAGTGATAGGGAAGAGTGGGGTCATCGTGCTCATAGGATAGGGAAGATAGATAAAACATGGTTATAAATAGTTAAATGTTTTTTAATGTATATATATTACATGGGTGAACGTTATTTTTGTATTTGATTTAATATTTATACGATTTGCTACTGATAAGGACTTTACTTGTGATATAAAAATTAAATAACTTGCGTAAATGATTGTGATTGTTTCTTTTTATGCATAACTTAATATTCAATGTAATAAATAATTTCAGAAGTTTCAGTTTCAAAAATATAGATTATTGCACTACTAAGTGCGTATTACTTTTAAAAACCTATAAATATACAAAAGAATTATATATCTTACTCTTAATATTCTTCAAAATGTTTTGTATGAAAAAATATTTTCCAAAAATTTATTGCGTATACAAGTACATTGTTTTATAAATTTATAAATTTAAAAAAAAAAGTTTTATAAAAAATATAAAGTATATTTGATTTTATGTAAATTTTACATGTATGAAAACGAAATTTATAAAAAATCTAGTTATAATTTAGGAAAAATGGCTAAATATAGAAGACAATTTGATAAAGAGTAATAAATTTAGATTATTGAAATTAAGAAAATATTTAAAAATTAAAGAAATTAAAAGCTAAATCTGAAAATCTAGAATGTTTAAAATAATTGTTAAATGGTGTGGTGTCATTATAATTTATTAACATTTAATATTATATAGATACTTTTGTTCTTATTTGCGTTTTACAAGTGTCTTGGCCCAAGGTGATCTGAATTTAAGGTATTTAATTATGTTCTTGTAAAAAGGATAACTTTTGCTTATTAGATTTTTAAATTTGTCGAAAATTCTTAAAATTCAGAGTAAACGTGTCATCAGACGCATAACTTTTAATTTGAAAAAATAGTTATTGCTTTTTATCCATACACATGATATTAGAATGTATTGTTTTTTAAATGTACTCTTCATAAATTTGAAAGGTAAATAAAATAGCCTAACAGATTTATTTAAAAAGTAGAATGAACTTGTAAAACTTAATTTTATTGATTTAAAAATCTATTTTATTATACTGGCATATTGTCTTTGATTCAATTACACGTGATCTTGATTAAAAAATATGATTCTAGTATTAAATGAAGATGTTAAAGAGTTCAATGTATTATATTCCATTCATAAACATTTTACATAAAAAATGATTTTACGAGTAAAGCACGATTCCAAAAATAAACGAAGACCTTGTTTGGAGTAAAGATTATCTTCCTCCTTTAACTTATATATATCTCCATTGTGACTTGGTAGTCTGCCTGCTTCATTATTTCATAAGCACAAGTGTAACAGTTCTACAAAATTCAGATAAAATGTCAGCTATTTCGATACCATTATGCATTTGATATTACAAGTATAAGCAAAAACTTATAGTTTGGTTTAAAAGGCCGGAGCAGAAGGAAATTTCTGACATTCGTCTACCGTAAACATTTTATTTTTCGGCTCGGAACTCTTTCCTCGGTTTTTGAATTTGGCGTTCTATACAGTTGGTTGTCCAAGTCGACTGCATTCGTCCGAGTTCTTGTGCAGTTAGCGTAGAAGGGTTGTTAATAGAAAAAGAGAGGAGATACGTTTCCTTTGTATGCCAAAGAGTGGCTCCAGAGAGACGACGAGGCGCGCGCACACACATTCGCGAAGCGTGACCTTTCGAATTGGAATTTCCTTCTCCCCTTCCCCTCATACAGCGCCAACTTACACGTGCACGCTCTTGCGCACACTTACAAGGTAGTCGATCATTCCCTTCTCTCATGTTCTTTTTTTTTGCAGTGTGCATCGAGTACAACGTCAGAATATAACATTATATACACTCCACGTTTATTGTTCTCAACGTCCGTTACTTTTTTTTGACCGATCTATCGCCGAAACCGAGAGGAGTTCGTTGATACGCTTACACATACTATTGGTGGTGTTAGTGCGAGAAAGAAAAAGTGCGAAGAATCGTGCAAGAGAGAGAGAGAGAGAGAGAGAGAGAGAGAGAGAGTGTGCGTGCAAGGGAAAAGGAGACGAATAATTTTATCAAGAGTAGAGCCGAGTTCCTACGACAGTGATACGAAATCTACGCACCGAGGCGGAGTAATATGAGTAATGCAGCCAACCAGAATGGATCAGGTCTAGAGCAGCAAGTGAGTACAATTGCGATAGCGCGTGGTCTTTTCTGTTTTTCCACTTTTAATTTACACGTGCCTTTATGCTCGCGCATTTTGTCTTATCTTTTGTCGAGCGAAGGTCTTATTCTTCAGATTTAATCGGGATTGTTGCATGGGAACTATGTCTTCATACTGTATCTTGTTTTATTCATACTTATATGTAATAACCGAATAAACCTTTTACATAGTCCATATGTAGATACTGTTGCCATAAAAACATGCTTTCACAGAGAGGATATTTAACTGGATCGAAATCTTATGTTATCATCCAATTTCCCATACGAAAAAGCTATATTCTTCGTTCATTAGAATCATATATCGAAGAACTATTTATAAAAATACCAAAGTTTTGCCTCCTTTTATAATTTTAGTTGACATACTTAAGATATTTTCCCTTTTGTCCATCACTCAAGTAAATTTAGGTTACATAGCAGAAATATGTGCATATAAATGTATGTCGCATTGTAGTTATACGCATGAGCCTTTGTAAACGTTAAGCAAAATTTATCTCAAACAGTGCAATATCGTACGTCATTCTAGCATTTTCCAAGATTTCGATCGAGGCTTGTTCCGACTCGTGTGCACTGCATATGTGTTGTACTTCACCAGTGATTCACGCGTGAATTTCACGACTATTCCGCAATGGCCGTCCCGTATCGAACTCATCCTTATTACACTTCCCTAGAAAATCGAGACGAATGTAAATACTTTACAAAAGCCAAATTTTTTCCCCTATTTTTATTTATCCGAGATTGTTGCCTTCGTTTTTTATTTATTTATTTATAACAACGGCTATTTGGCTTGTGTAATTGACGATATTCTTTATAACATACAACATTTGTGAATAGATTGAAAGCCACCTGAAAGATAACGATGTACGATTTCTTCTTGAGTCTTGAATGTGGCGGAGGAATGGGAATCAATCGGTTGGACAAAATTAAAATTATATTAACTGAAATTTAACAAATTTTAATTTTTAAGTAACTTCGTACGCTTCCTTGGTGTTTACTTAATAAAACTTTTTCGTAAATTGTATTCGTCTTGAGTCCTTTTTCAAGTGTTTATACATGTATAAGGTGAAAGTGTTCTGTGTCGTTAACCTACTACCCCCAGGCAAAATCTCCAAAGTGGCGTGAAAATGGCCGCTCAATCGCAACTGATAATATAATTCAATTCCATAGTCTATGCCAAAGAACAATAACTGTAGTAACATGTATATGTTTCCGATTTAAATAGATATTTTTCCTAGTAAATCTGTAATTATATTAATATAAAATAACAAAGTAAATTAATTCGTGGAAATGGGAGAGAAATTTTCTGTCCTATAATAGAACTTTATTAAGGAAAAATAACATTTGAAAAAATCGGAATATTGAATCTATTTTAATTGTACATTGTTATTGAATAATTTTTCAATGCCACTGCAAACATATGTATGTTCAAATACATATTTATATTTTTAAACTGATAGTTAGTTCACTGCAAAAAACAAATGGCATTGGATTTTATTTTTATAAATTGTGATAATTATGTGATTTATAATTCTCGTACGTTTTAATGTATCTACATTTTTAAATATATTTTATAAATCATTCTGTTAAATTTCTTAATTATTATTTTGTCACTGATAAAAAATAAAATTAGCAATCTTTTGATATAGTAATTGAAACAAATAACAGTTAGAGCTTAATATTATTTTTAAAATATATTTTAATTTTATAACAATTAATTATTATTTTAGTTAGCTGGTCTGGACTTGCAGGACTCCCGCCAACCGAGTGGGGGTCGCTACATCCCGCCGCACCTACGAAACAAATCTGCAAGTATGTAAAAGAAATTTTTAATTATCATTGATTTGGATGTGAAACTACTTTTGTAAATTGTAGTAATATTATATCAGTATTAATTAATATATATATATATATATATATATATATATATATATATATAAATAAATAAATAGTATGGAAAAATCAGCCATGAAAAGATAATGTTTTTAGTTATTTCTGAGACAAAGTGTCTTCGATACTGAGGTCACATTTCAAATATATAGTGAAATATAATATTTACATAATGATGCGTATATAATTTTCCCATATTTTAAAATTCGAATTTACTATTTCAGTTAAATAAAAATCAATTAACTGAATATATTTAACAAAGCTTATTTTAAATTTCATTGAAATAAAAATTTATGGAATATTGGTTTTAAATTATTCTGATACAGTACACAAGTTTTACAAGATACATTAATTTTAAAGAAATGTAGCATTTGATACTACCTAAAAGTATGCAGTAGTTTTACTATATTAAATTCAATCTTACTGAACATGACTTCAGAAGTTCAAGCTCTAATATAAAAATGTTTATAAAACCTATATGATGTGTTAGTAAGAATAATTAGTAATGATATATGAATTTTGTAATAAGAACTTTTAATTTTATCAGTGTTTATTGATTGCGCAAGGTTAAAATATTCCAATTTTTTTGTTAATTCATGAGCTTTTATATAATTTTGAATCGAATAACAAACTATACAAATTCTGATGTTTGGAATTGTTACATTAAAAGAAATTCAATTATATGGAAAATACAAATAATAATAAATGGAAGAAGATTCGTTTTGTTTTGTTCTTTACATATAAATAAATGCAAAAAGTATCGAACACAATTATAGTCTCTTCAGTTTTAGATTACAAAAACTTGATTAAAATAAGAGTCGAGGCTCCATTATTAGTATAATGGAGCCTCATTTACGTACACACTACACGAATTCATATAAAAAATTATTTGTCAAGAGTTATTATTGTGAAACCATTAGTTGTATTTCATTGTTTTCTATTTATTTCAAAACTTTACAAAATATTAAATAAAAATAAAAATATTTTTTAATTTTCAAGATATTTTTATGATGGGATACAAATACGTGGTTTACTATCCGATCACTTTAATATTATTACTTTGTTATACAACTTATTTCCACTGCGCGTATTCAAATTAAAAAAGCCGTCTTACTTTGAGTTAAAAAATACTTTACTAAAATTAAAGCTATTGACAGTAGCGAATGCAGATTCGTTTTCAGACTGCCCTCCTTCATCGGGTAACGATCGTATTCCTCCTTCATCGCAGTCTCGCTTCTCGGACCGAGACCGCGACCGAGATCGTGGCCGTGGCTTAGGCGGAGGTGGTTCCAGTTACTCTGGGATCGATTCTCGTGGACGCAACGACGCAGACTTCGGAAATTTCGGAGGACGCAACCGGCGTCAAGAGAATGGCCGTGACTATCGTTATGAACGCGATGGTGGACAGGGTGGCGGTAACGACAGATGGTCAGAACAGTTGCGTGGAAACGATCGCTGGCAGGAGCAGCCCAGAAATGATAGAATGGTCAGCTCTGGAGGTAATTAATTCTGAAAAAAAAGTATAAGATTTGCTTCACTGTTTTAATCAATTATTAATTGGTCAAATAATATTACTTATCGAAAATGATAAAATAAGTTTTTAAAAGTATGATTAAATTACATTTAAAGCTAATAAAAATGTAGAAATTTTATTATTTATTTAATTTTAAAGACATTTATTGCCTTTGATGACTTGTATGAATATTCTATAATACCATTATAATTCATACACTTATTAGTACTTATTAAATAAATTCATAAATTGTAGAATTTTTTATCTTATGAGAAAAGAATAAACTATTTAAGTGTAGTTTTGATACCAGAAATGAATTTCATCAAATTCATTTCAATAGCTTACATTAAAATTTTAAGGTTTTAAAGATAAATATTAAAAAAAAATAATTTTATAATTTAAAAAATTATAAAGTTTATTTTGGTAATATTTCTGTTAGCAGCAAAATACAAGTCTTTTCAATTATTTATTTTTATTTCTTATTGCAATGTTTTTAGAAAATCTATAGTTTTTCTTTTCAAGTTTCAGAATCTATTTGTAATAATTCATATATCTGATAATCACCCCAACAAAGATCCTTGTCTTTTTAACAGAGTTTCTTCAGTTCCTTAAGTCTAATTTTTTGCCTATTTTGACACCTAATGAGGCCCTTATCTTTTTAATGTATCTTGTAAAACTTGTGTACTGTATCAGAATAATTTAAAACCAATATTCCATAAATTTTTATTTCAATGAAATTTAAAATAAGCTTTGTTAAATATATTCAGTTTAATGATTTTTATTTAACTGAAATAGTAAATTCGAATTTTAAAATAAGGGAAAATTATATACGCATCATTATGTAAATATTATATTTACACTTGTACTTCTATTTGTTTTAGTGTTATTCATTCATTTAGTATTATTCATTACTTAAGAAAGTTAATAACCTTTGTGGTCCTCTAAAGGTTTTAGTAACTTTTCTGCATTTAAAGTTTTTATAGATTTCAATGTGTCATTCAAAATAATTTGTTTTCACACTAACTTTATAAAGAATTTGTAAAGTATCGTTACTTTCTAAATTAATAATAAATTCTTGATTTCAGGTTTTCATTTTCAAGATATGGATGTTATTTCACTTTTTGATAAAGGCAATCATCAAAGCTTTCTCAGAATTTATATAAGTTCGATAGATTTGTATTGAGAAGTAATTAATTTTATAGTCCTTTGTATGGCTTCAAATCGTGAATGTAGATGTTAAAATTTTCAAACTAATGTATCACTATTGAATTACCTAAAATAGTTTCCTATGTTTGTCATTGATAACCATAGATATATAGAAAGAATTTCTTAAGTCATGGTAACTATTTTCATCAATAGTAGTATAATTCTGGGGCTTAACGTTTTTATCATTACCATAAGTGTATTTTTTATGTACTAAATATTATGGTGTAATTGAATACTTTATACTTCTTTTAGATGGAAAAAACATTCATCTTGTCCATCCATTTTGTCTTTTGTATTAACATAAAATGTTGTTTTCTAGTTATAAAAATTTTGTATAATACAAAACTCTGAAAATAATGTTGACATTTTTTTAAATAGTACGTTAGAATACATATATGTTATGTACAGGTATTAAGTAATATGTATTTGTAATTTAAAAATTAAATCGATATGAAATTTTAAGGTGGTGGTGGAAGATGGAAGGAAGAGGATAGAAGAGGCGGCAGAGGAGAGATCGACTGGACCATGCCGACTGTAAGGGACGAGAGGGTCGAGATAGAGCTATTTGGTGAAAAAAGCATGGGAATCAATTTTAGTAAATATGAGGATATCCCAGTGGAAGTATCCGGAGATAATATACCGACACACATCACAACTGTAAGTATTTTATTATTCATTTAAAACACTGATTTAGTTATATTATTAATTCATCAAAAACTATACTTTTTAGTGAATAAAATTATTTATTTTATAAATAAATTGCTATTTATAAATGTAAATGATTTGCAATAAGTAGACAAAAGAAATAATATGATTAAAATCATCACATACAACATCAGAAATTTTTTTAATCGCATCCTTAAATTTTTAAAATACTAATAATTACAAAATTAAGTGATTGTCTTGATAATTTTCGCATTTAATTTGATTTATCGTTAGATTAAATCAAGATCAATAATTTACAAAAAGAATTTGTATCATTTTTAAATTATATACATAATTCTAGTTATATTTTTCAATATTTGTAATAAAATAGTAAGAATAATAATTATGTAGAAAATAAGTTTAACAAATTTGTACTCTGATTTAAATTACTGTTGATAATTTAATAAATTTAAGAACGTATTCCATCATTTTTAACATTGACTTATTAATAGAATTTATTTTTATTTAAATAGTGAAAATCGCTTATACAAAAAAAAATAAGTTCAATTACTGTTGTTACAATTCGTGTCTACAATCCGTTAATTAAAAGTGCGACATATAATGCAATTTAATTGTAATTTTTTGTTAATTAAAATTATTTACTCACTACCTCAGTTAAATTATATTTTACTTTTACTAATTAATTCGTTTTACTTTTTTATTCATTTATTTAAATTACTGATTAAAGAAATTATCATATGTCAAATATAAATTCAAAGTTGAAATTTTAATACTTTGAATGAATCATGACTATGGAATATTAATACGGTTTTTGATTTGAGAAATGAGTTAAAACTGTAACATTTTTCTCAGTGTACAAACGTTACAATAAATTAGTAAAAAATATTATTGTTCTAAGAAACAAATGATCCTAATAAAAGTTTAAATATAAAATTCGAACTTTTATTAACACTCAATACTAACTTAGATGTAAGCTTAAACGATAAAGCTGTTTTGTATAGAGCTTGAATGTCGTAATTTGAAAACTTTAATTAGTACTTTCATTTATTGAGAGCATAACATTCGTTATAATCCATTCTGTGTGTTTAAGTTCGTAGTTAAATAATATTTACTTTCTATTATACAAGATGTTTTATCTTGAGTAATTAACAAATATGACAAAGTTTAAATTTAAATTCAATTTTAAATTCAATTAGTGTTAGTATCCAAATTAATTTGAATGTCGGGTAGAATTATTAAATAAATGTGTACTATGACATTATTTTATGTAAGAATTAAATTCTTTAAGCATTAAGCTTATGGTAATGCATTTATATTAGTTATGTTATTTTTCACTATTCTCAGAAATAAATAGTGAAATAATTTGATAAATAATTATTATCATCAGGTAGACTTTCGAAATAGTCTGAAATAAATACTTGACCTATTTTCAAACACAATATTTAATCAACGAACTCTACCTTTAATTCACAGTTCAATGATGTTAACTTGACGGAGATAATCAAGAACAGCATCAACTTGGCCGGTTATGGCATACCGACACCTGTTCAGAAATACGCAATACCAATCATTATCGCCCAGCGCGACTTGATGGCCTGCGCCCAGACAGGCTCTGGTAAAACAGCCGCCTTCCTTGTGCCGATTCTCAATCAGATCTATGAGAGCGGACCGCCGCCCGTGCCTCACAATGCCAGCGGCCGACGAAAGCAGTATCCGCTGGGTCTGGTGCTGGCGCCCACCCGCGAGCTCGCCACGCAAATTTATGACGAAGCTCGCAAATTCGCGTACAGATCAAGAATGCGTCCAGCCGTTGTGTATGGAGGCGCCAGTATTACCGAGCAAATGCGCGACGTAGATCGCGGATGCCACCTACTGGTCGCCACACCTGGACGTCTTGCCGATATGTTAATAAGAGGCAAGATCGGCTTGCAAAACTGCCGGTACGTGGAGAAGTTTTTTCTGTTCGACGTGATTAGATTTATTACATTGAAATAAATTTCAATGTAAAAGAAATGTATAAAATACTTTTTCTAATTCTTACAAATTTATAGAATCTCTACTGAAGTATAAACATTTGTTAATAATGTGTATTATCATTGCAGTTATTTAGTACTAGATGAAGCTGATAGGATGCTTGATATGGGTTTCGAACCACAAATCCGACGAATTGTTCAAGAAAATAATATGCCTGATACCGGGGAAAGACAAACTCTTATGTTTTCTGCCACTTTTCCTGCAGAGATTCAAATGTTGGCAAGAGATTTCTTGAGTAATTATATTTTCTTGGCTGTTGGTAGAGTTGGATCAACTTCTGAGAACATAACTCAAAAAATTGTTTGGGTAGAAGATCATGAAAAGCGATCTTATCTTCTTGATTTGCTCGAAGCAACTAACTTCCAAGTAACAGGTAAGTCTCCTTTTTATTTATACATTTAGTAACTTTTTCTTGAGGATGATAGAATTAGGATAGTTGCCAACATATTGCTTCCTAATGATATATATATTTTTTACAGTACGAAAATGAAGATTTTATGTGTTAAATTTTGTATAAAAAACTTTCAAACAAATTAAATTAAACTTTTACATATTTATTAAACACATATAATTTTACATACATGTTATATAACACAGTTATATAATTTTAGCGATGTAATATTAATAATAATAGTGATTTGTGCTCAGATTTTTTAGAAATTAAATATGCTAATTAATATTTACAGAAAATAATTACTTGTAATTTTATTATTTTTCTAGCTTTTTTTATATATATTCTGCAAGCATAAATTTATAATAATGTACAATAGAATTAAATGGTAATTGCATTATATTTTTAGAAATGCACAAGTATTGATTTTATTTGAAAACGTATTAGTAACTCACATAATTATCATTTTCTTCTTTATTTTAATTATTTCAACTAATGTTGTTACATTAAATCTGCATATTCTATAACAAGAAATTTCAACATATCTATATGATTAATAGCTACATGTCATAAATAAATTCACTATAAAAGATATTCTTGGGTATTAAATTATTTTTTATAGAAGATTATAACGTTTTTTTTTAAATTAACTTTAATTTTTTATAGTTTATTTTTTAGGTTTAGCCATATGATTTTTTCTAAAGTATAAGTGAAAAAACTAGTAGTTTTAATATGTCTATTCTAAATAAATATAATGTACATATAAAATGTAAAAAATTATCTTTTATTTAGATTTTTTTTATAACTAAGATCTGAGTTAATATTATATTGTCTTTTATGATTCTTATAAAATAATGTTGAATATTAGTACTGGTCTAATGAATTAAATATAAAGAAATATAATTATATACATCATCTATATTTTTCTGTATTGTAAATAAAAATGTATGCACAAATGATTAAATGTGTGCTGTAGATTTTTAAATCTGATAAGTAGCATATGTCATGTATCAAAATGAAATTTTTATTCTAATTTTTAATTTGTAAGTTTACAATATGTATGAATACATTTATTTATAAATAAATATAAAAGAAATATTGCTTAATGTGTATTCTGCAAAACTTATTGTTCAAATTGGATTCTTTTACGTTCAGGAGAAACTGGGGAATCACTGACATTAATATTCGTGGAGACCAAGAAGGGAGCTGACTCATTGGAGGAATATCTTTATCAGTTGCATTTCCCTGTTACAAGTATTCATGGTGACAGAACTCAAATCGAGCGTGAAGACGCATTGAAAAGTTTCCGTTGTGGAAACACGCCGATTATGGTAGCAACTGCTGTTGCCGCTCGAGGTTTGGATATTCCTCACGTCAAACATGTCATTAACTTCGATCTTCCTGGTGATGTTGAGGAATACGTTCATCGTATTGGTCGTACCGGACGTATGGGGAATCTTGGTAGGAACTTTATTAAATTTTTTTTTTTTTTGAGAGGGATTTTTTACAAATTTAATTATTTTGTTTTTTAATAGCTAATGAATTTTTTTATTAATAAATATTATAATTGGCAGTCTTGTAGAATAATCTTTTTAAAATTAATTTATGTATGAAATTCGTAATCATGTTTGAATTTTAGTAAATCAACAAAAATAATAGTAGTAAACATTTATATAATTTAAAGTACATTGCTGGTTGAATATACCTAAGAAATATTGGAAAATGATGGAACATACGATTATATTAGTTATCATTCTTAAGATATTTCCTTTTGACCATTCATATTCAAGCTTATTTATATTACTTTAGTAAACAGTTTTATGTTTATAAATTTTTCTTTGTTCTAATCATTTATTTTCATAGTTATTAAAAATAATGATTAAGTAGCAAAATGTGTTTGAATTTTGTGATTGTAGGTGTTGCAACATCTTTTTTCAATTACAAAAATCAGAATTTGGTGCGTGATTTAGTGCCATTACTTATTGAAGCAAACCAAGAGCTGCCGCAGTGGCTAGAGAATCTGTTCTCAGATGTTAGACATGGAGGAGGTAGTAGTAGACGACCAGCACCCAAAAGTAGTCGCTTTGGCGCTAAAGATTATCGTCAGTCAAGCGGCGGTGGTCCACCCGGGCGTAGCAATGGTCCGTCTTCTAGACCTGGTTATGGAGGTATTTTATGCCAATATTTTTCGTTTAACAGTTTAGTACAGGAAATGCTATTTAGCACTTTTATAAATAACTTTTATGCAAAAATATTTACTAATACAAAGTAAATGTGTAATTTTTAATTTTAATTCATGCGATACTAGTAAATTTATTCGTAATATATTTAAAGTATCGAATATTATATACTCAAAAAAGTGAATTAAATTGGATGTATCAACTGCTTATTAATTCATTTTTCATATTATTTGTTTATCACTATTTGGTATATGTTTAGATTAATCAATGTTATATTGATTAGTATAAATTTTGAAAAATTTGTTTTCTGCCATTTGCAGGTAGTTACGGTGGCGGAGGCGGCTATGGTGGCAATTTCAGCTCTTCACATAATTCCAGTAACAATAGCAGTAACAACGGTAGTGTCGACTGGTGGCAATAATATGGAAAATAGAGGCATCAGTAAAAAGCAAACGCACCGTCATCAAGCTACTATTATTACTACTACTTTACATGCAAATTCAACTATATGTAAGAAAGTCACGCGAGGCAAACACATAAAACGACATAAATACAAAACATTTAAGTGGACATGCGCGATCGCGCTTAACCGATACAAAATAGAAATTAAAAATCGTATATCGAGCGATTTAATACATACATACACGAATACACTCATAAATGCAAATACTTTTAAAAGTAAAAATGAATCGTGCGCGCAAGACAGTAGGCAAACATTACGAGACATTTGCAAGTAGTATATTACTATCAAGACTGCTGGTACACAGTACTAATATGTGGTTATAGCAGTAAAATAAAATATGATCTTAATCGCTTAGGATTCCATGAAAGTTGAAATGATGATAAAAAACGATACAAAACATAGATGGAATTAGTGAAGCGATTTCTTTTTGCGAGGACGAGGGTCTAACTGTCGTCAAGAAAGCGTCTCGTTGGGTCGACTAGTGCACGTGTTAGTAGAATCTTTAATAAAATAAAATATAACTGAACGTCGCTACTCAATGTTCTGATATAAAAGAGAAAGAGAAAAGAAAAATGAGTATTAAGCGACGGTAAGTGAAACTGCGCATATTTAGCAGCATTTTTTGAATTGTCGAATACTCGTGTCGAAATAATTATTTGCGACAAGTGCGGCTCGTTGTGACTTTTTTTCTAAGTAAAAAGAAAATTTTTTGGCTCAATATCGAGCACTTATATGTTTTAAAGAAACAAAATATGATTCTTTTTCGAATTTATATTCAAAATCGACGAATGGTACTTTTGTCCTTTGCCGTCCCTAAAAATAAAAAGAGGCAAGAGAAGAACAAAAAATAACAAAGATATAAGTACACAAGTAACGTGACTAATTTTGTCGAGATCTTTTGAATTCGAAAACAATATACGCGACAATTAGAAAAAATAAATATAATAAAAAAACGCAGCGCGCCTTCTACAAAAGGATGATAAGAGCCGAATATAAATCCTAGACTTAGGGAGAGACGAAAGTAGCATTTCTTTGCTTTTTCTTTGTTCTCCCTCTTCTATTAGTATTATTAAAATTTTCCTCTTTGCAAACAACGAGCGGTCGATATATATTGATTTATCTATATATCAAGCTCGACATCGATTTTTTACGCGAGACGCAAGAGTTGGATCTCAAATGCGCAAAGTATACGCGAGAAAAAAATTATTATAAAGATAAAAAGATGACAAACTGATGATGATATCGATGAATCGTTGCGTGTTCGAGGTTTTTTTTAAATACACCTGTGAAATCGTCGTTTGCAGTTGGAAGAAATGTCCCACATCGAGCGTTCTAAGGGGAGAAGAGCGCGTTGTTTCGTGCACCAAGCAAAAAAGATATAAATAAAAAAAAGGTTGCAGTTACAGGAGCAGCTTATATGTGGGGAAAGTTAAGTGAAAAAAAGGGGGAGAGTAAAAGAATGAGAATGAGTCCTGCGAGAGAATCCAGTGAACGAGTGCGAGTGCAAATGTGTGAATGGAGCGCGATCGATGAACTTTTTTTTGCGGCTCGTCGCAATCGAAAAAATGAAGATAACCCCGTGTGAAGCCGTCGAGCATTCGCATTACAATTTTTGTAACTGTATTAAAAAACAAACACGGTATAACGTGCACTATACATATTATAAATAACGTTAAATATTATAATCATAAAGTTAACGTACCATAAAAGTAATTAAAGAACATCAAAATAATTAAACAAAAGAAAATAAGACTGTGATACGAATCACAGTCCCAAACAAATTACATCTTAATTGGAAACATAATACATAATAAGTAGAACACTTACGACACAAAGAGGACTTAACTATTCCTTCCAAAAAGTATCTTTCAACCACTTTCAACATCTTCTGGTGAATGATAGTATGTCGAAGTAGGAAGAGCTATAGTCTCTACTTTACAGTTTCCGTGTTCAAGGATCGGTCATTTGATTTCAATTTCTTTTCTAAATCATTTAATGTGCCGCTGTAGAATTATACAACATTGTAAAGGGATTTTTGATAATACGGACTCTACTAATTATCTGCATCAGCGAATAATTATAGGCGAGTAGTTTCAGCGTTTGATCGCGTAGGATAATTCAATGTTCCTTATTTGTTGTATCGAATTAAATTTAATTGTCAATTTTGGAATATTCATTTTTTTAAAAGGATTCTCCATTTGCTGTATTTTTCTAAGTTTCACCGGTAGTAATAATTGAGCGTATATTGTGGTACGTGATTTGAATGATTTGGGAACTATATGTTTTTTATTAATCCAGTGTAAGCTGTGAAATATCATATAGATGCTGATGGCTTCATGCTTCGAGATACCGAAAATCATAAGAATTTGGTCCATGTAATAGGTTATTTTTTCAATTTTAAAATAGTAATTCGTAATTAAGTATTAAAAAGTTATTAGACGTGCAGATAGTATTTTTACTTGCTTCTTGTACTTATCAGGTATATATTACATAAAAAACGTTTTAAAAAGTTTAATTTTGTAGTGTGTGTTTTTTTTAGAAAGTTGAAAGTAGTATCTGTTTTCGACAGGTAAACTAGGTTGTTTTTAACTGAAGTGCGATATTGTTTGCATACCCCACTTTTAGTTTCGCTTACATTAATAGAACCGTAACTGAACCTACAGTCTAAATCTCCTGTGATTTTATCTACGGATAAAAAGATACTTTCTCACGTAGGACATGATGCGCTCCATCAATATCATATTACTTCATTTCTATAACTTTATCTTCGATACCTGATTTTTCATTTTATCATTTTCGAGCTATAGGTCATATCTTTCCTTGAGTTCACTTTCATCAAATTTCTAAATGTTCACGAAAAATCTTTGTTGATAAATAAAAAAAAAATTTAAAAGAAAATTTTTTATTCAAATGGACTGACTGATGGTAATTCCAAATCTTTGCAGTCAATCTCAAAATTTATCAAAACATTCATTAGATCATCTAAACTAAAATTCTTCAAAAATTATAAATTTATAAACTTTTGGACCGTTACAATCACATTTTTAGAAGTAATTATTGCGCTGTGGATTCGTTGACTCATTATTTGGTTTCAAAGCATCAGTAATAATTTTTCTTTATAAGGCATCCTTTTGCTAAAGCTAAGTAAAGTGGATGATGCCGGTCCTTCATCTCCCTCATTATTTAATCTGATTTTTTGCTATTTTTCTTAGGCTATGATATCAATTTTAGGTAAATAAACGTCGAGCAGTCTTAAAGTTGCTCGAAATGAAAACAAAATTTAAATCTTTGAATATAAAGACATTTTTTTTTACGAATAGGAAAGATTACGATATATCAAACGATCCTGTGACATTCGATTTATGCCTTTTTTCTTAATGAGAAACCAGAAGTTTATACGTTCAACATCAAAGTGTGGAGTTAATATGTACTAAAAATAAAAAGAGACGATTAACTGTTAAATCTTTGACGAGACAGTTAACTGAGTGTACAGTGCTGAATGACTGTTATTCGCGATATACGCGTATAAAAAAAAACAAAGTCAAATCGTGTCTATTTAAAAGGAAATTGAAGTTTAGATAAAAATTAACGAAAAATCGGAGTGATAAATTGGACTGTAAAACTAAATAATAACTGTGCTGTCCGATATCTCGTTTGGGAGGGCCGAACGTTTATTATACAATGCGTGCGACGTTTAAACGGGTAGAAACTTGAGAAGGTAGGTAGCTAGATAGATTTTTTTCCCCTTTAAAATAAAATAAGTGAATATTAAGGTTTCTTACATGATTAGGTCAAATAAATTTTTTCATTTCATAATACTATTGCATTTAGTTCGCTTAATAATAAAAAACTTGTTGCATAATACCTAAAAATCGAAAAAAGTACTCTGCATGTGCATATATTTGCTACGTCCGCAGTTGGTACCATTCGCAGTAACGTATATTTACACTTAAAATTATACTTCTAGCAATACAAATGTATACTAAAATGGATGATGAAAATACATATACAATTCAAACAAATTATCAGGAAAATAAATATAAGAAAATTTTAAATTTAACGTTAGGTAAATAAAATATTAAAATAGGTACATTTGTATTGCTCGTTGTTTATTTTATATCACAGATCAGATCGTAAGTATAACAAAAAATAATACAAGTTTTATAATTAGAAACATAGTTCAAAATAAAATTAGCCCGCCAGCCGTCATATCTAATGCAGTTTTAGGAGGTTATGATTAAGTGCCGTTTTAAATTAATATTGTTCGAAAGCGGTAAATTACGAAAATCAAAGGAAAGGAAAATCTAGAAATACGCGTATATGCCTGGACATTAATTCGTGTATTTATACGTGTATTTCGAAATCTGGTTCTTTCTAGCGATGCCTTTGGTCTGATATTAGATGAAAAATGCATCTAGATAAGATGGTTATTTTATACGCAGAATTTCTGTATAAGATCATGTCGGCGAAATACACCGTCCGCGGCTTATCCAATTATCCAGATGCCTCTTCAATGAAGTGATATAATATGCGTCTTTCCTTATACAGTAGTACGTGTATTTTAGACATAAATTCTGAATCCCATGCCGTTAAATACGCGGTCAAATGTGCAAATGCGAAAGACTTCCTCCGTGTTACACGCTCACAAAGTTGAAGATCAACCAGACTTAAAACCAGGCAGGAACACAAGCCACGGTGGCTTATGTACCAATCATGGTCGAAATTCTCATAGTTGGCAGTGTCTAATAAATACACATTTGGTGGAAGTTGGAATTTTGTATTGAAAGTGGGCTCGTCTCCCAATGGAGAATGAATTCGGCTAAAGCGTACTTCGAAAAATTGATCGTTGATAGTGCGTCCTTTTCTTTGCTCTGGCACGATGTATCGTAGACATCCTTCGAACGTTGCGACTCGGATCTCACGATTCCAGAGGCAAAATGTCTGTTATGGAAGGTCTGTTTTGTGCGGAATTTCCTGTTGTAATAAGTATCTGCTATTTTAAAAAGAAAAGTGTCAAAAAATATGCAAACTTTTTTTTACATTACCGATTTGCGGTTTTTTATCAGTGAAGTTTTATTTTGTCCGTTTTGACCTTACCGATGATAAAGATTAATGTGCGTGGCACTCAGGCATAATGTATTGTCGAGCCATGGTTTTATAATTTTAAGATCAAGAAATTTTGTATTGTCTTAATCAATGTCGTATTGTAATTCAGGTGTCTTATTGTTTTTTAAGTGCAGTTACTAGTGCTGATATTTAGTTAATAATTAAACTTGTCTTTGGAAAGAAAATAACGCGTAGCCTTTACGAACACAAAATTGAATCTGGGGGTGCACCCTATTTAACACAATGCATCAAGTATTGATAGTATTCGAATATTATTACAATGAATACTGTAATTATAGATAGTGCACCAACTCTCTTTTACATTGTGGCTTTAACGAAGTATGTTAAGATCTTTCATCTGAATATAATAATCGTCAATTATAAATCCTAATCATGTTTTAATAATACACAAAAAATAACAATAAGGATAATCAGAAAAAAATTAACGAATTCACGCAATGCAATATTGAAGAGTTCATATTCATATTCCTCAACGGAAATATTTCTTTTTTCCAATTCGTTTACAGAATATTAATGAAAGTATCGCAATTATTTATTTTCATAGTTGAAAAAGTAAGAGAAAGAAAGAGAATGCGTGAACGAGTGCGCGCGCGTGTGTGAGAGAGAGAGAGAGAGAGATAAAAGGAGCAAGGGATCGCTAACGAAGATCGAGTAATACTCGTATAACACTACACAGTTCATATTAGTAAAGTAATTAAAATGGATCTTTTGATCGATTGATCCATTAAAGTTATTTTTGAACAGTGAATTATGTAGAATCATCAATTGTAATCGGGCATTTTTAGCAGGGTAATTGATCTGTAATTTAATGTAAATATATAATAAAGAAAATTATTTAAGCATATTTCGCGGTAAATACATATTTTGCATAATAAAAGATAAAATTTTGCTGTGTACTCATTGGAGATTGACCGATAAACGAAAGTTCGTTTGAAATTATTCAAATTTTGTTCAAAATTTCTTGGACATCATTTGAATCGTAAAACCGATTTGTTTAATAATATAAAACGAAAAAAATTACAATATAAATAACTTATTATTATAAGACCGGTAACATTGTAAATAATTTGTGCTAGTCTTTGCAAAGTCGCAAGAAATTTTGCTATTTAGGGTCAGTGCAAATGATATTTTACATACACGTTCTTTGACAATTATATACTTGTGCGCTCGAGTATATCCTAGTACTTCCAATTCAGTGCAAGTTTTGCAGAGGCAAATTAAAAAAATAATAGAAAAGACTGATCCTCCTCTATCTTTCTCTCTCATGTTTACAAACATAATGAATTTTTCAATTTTTTCGTGAAAGAAATCGTCAGAAAACTCTACTGGGGGTAGTAATGAACCGTAACCCTCTCATACATGGAGACTATGGCCTATGGATACATAAATCATCGAATCCAGTTTACACAAAAAGGAATGATGGAACTTGTCAAGCTCTGTGAGATTTTATTATGCCAGTAGAGACATTCTATGATGGCTATACGTGTTTAGCCCGAGCTTCAGCATCTACTGTTTAGGAATAAAGTATGAACAGGCAGAAGCGTCACTCAATCCGTAATTTGCCAACGATGCCCGTAATAGCTATTCTGGCACATTTTTATACAACTTAGCGTCAGCTTATATCATACATTGTTCCTAATGTTGTTGTATTGCAGGAGTAATGCTAAACTACGTGAGTATAAGAGCCTTCATCGATATGGTAGACTGGAGTCTGAGTTCATAAACCATAAGTCCGTAGAGTCATCAACAGATCGCTTACCGACATAAGCTAGATGCTAGGTGCAATAGCTTGTGTGTCCGATTATCTCACGTACATCTACGGATAAAGACGTTAATGTTGTCGCGTGGAAAACCAGCATAAGCGAATGGCTTGAGAAGTGTAGACTGCAAGATTGTCCACCGAATAGGATGTTCATTCCGAGGTTCGATATTGATGTTGGGTATATCAACCGATGAATATAAAAGTACAAAAGTTTACTGGATGTTCATACAGAGATAAATGATCAGAAAAACAAAAATCAGGAGAGACGACAAAAATAAACTCAAGTGTTAGTGGACCAAGTTGGTGGCGCGCGATTAAATAATCGTTAATGCTCTTGTCGACGAAAAACAGCTATTCCTTCTTTTTACCTATTTTATTTTTTGGCTAAGTAAGAGAAAAGTTTTCACGCATTGCGGTTACCGAATTTCATTCAGAACGCATTTATTATTTTCTAAAATTTTATAAAGTTACTAGCGTATTTTGGAAAAATATTTTAATATTACCTTCGCAATATAGTATGTATTAAAAATTGTTTACGATCATTATATAATGTCACGGTCAGTACATAGTTTAGGAACTTCCATTAAAATCTCATGAAATAAAGTATTTGTTTAATCTTCAAACACTCTCAATTCAGTATGTTTATCAAACAATCCAATAGATTATCCAATAAAATTATCTTGAACTTCATTTTTATTGACAAACCGATAAATTTAATACATCCTATTTATTATACGATCAAAAAAATTGTAGTTAATCTTAACAAAAAATTTGAAGAAGGGCTTTTGTAACGAAATGCATAGCGGACCAATTAATATATTGCCACGCGGATGTTCGGCATAGTAATAGTTTTCATGAATCATGATTTTATGGTAATCTTCAGCAAATTATTAATGAACATTTCATTCGGAATACTGTTCTGTAATATAAATTCTGGGGAAGTATTAGAATCAGGGGTAAAAAATTGTCCTTCGTAAATTTGATATATTAATATTTTATGGCCTGTAGTATAAAAACATTTTTGACCTAAGATTTTTCATCATCTCCGAAAGATACGTAATGCTGTTATAGGTCATCTTGCCCAGAGCATTTATTCACTGCTTAATCGACTGAGAAAGCAGTTACAGCTTCACATGTAAACCCAAGAGAAAGAGAATTCGACGTCGTTATACGTAGATAATGCATGTACGTGTCACATGAGTTGGGTTTTTGACTTAACCGATGCGAGCGATTCTTTGAACACAGGATGTATTGATGGCAACGCCCTTGTATGTTACAACAGCGAATATAACAGTAACACGAAGTAAAAGTAAAAAATAAATGAAGCTTGGATATGTTTATATCCGAGCTTCATTTAAATTATTCACATTATTACAGTGGTAATGCCGATAGCTAGTCTCATTCTCTTCGATATAGTTCAGTGTCCTTAATATTGGATATATAGCAGATAAATCCATTCTGACTGCATCAACCAATTTGGCCCGAGTTTCTGAAGCTTATCTAAGAATAAATTGCTTTATTCGGCTTTTTATTATAAGTTCGCCGAGTATTATTAGGTCTAGAGCTAAGTCCTCTGTGAAGATCATCCACCTGCGTTTCTTGTAGGAAGCAGATGTTTATAGCTGTATGTACAGTATAGTCCTTTTTACCTGAGTTCTTATGGCTTATCGCCGGTAAATATAACTAGTTACATAAGACATGAATCCTATTATTTAACATTAAATTTAGCATTTTATTAGTTATGCACACGAAGGCTTTCACTCCTTCACACTCAATAATTTACGTATTAATAAATTTAATAGGCTCCAAGAATTTTATGGAGACCATCGGTTTTTTACTCTCTTTTTGCAAACTATTCAACTTCGAACGTTTTGCAATTTTCATTTTACTATTCGTTTACTGCATAATTATTTATATCTTCTTTTGTAAACTTTTTTATGACAAATAAATTAATAAAATAACGATCTTAATAATGCGATACATAGGCCTATATGGCGTACACTTAGGAGAGATATAAGCACTTTTCGCACATTGCTCTTCTATTCCTTTAAGTACGTAATATTTGTTTACTTATGTCATATTCTTATTGTCACTTATAGTTTTCATTTCATGATTAAGAACAATTTATAAGAACGAAATTAAAACCTTTGGTAACGAGAAATAATTTTAACTTTTCATCGTTACTTTTGTTTTAATGTAAAACAAATCCATCTTCGTTTTTACGAAATAATCGTACAAAATTATATTATGTCATAAATAAACAAAAAGTTCCTGTTAAAGAGTAATGAAAAGTGCTACTATCCAAGTATAGTAATAGCAAAAAACTAATATTAATAAGAATAAGAGATAAAGGAATAATTTTATTCCAACGTCGTTTTTGTACAAAATTCTAGGATCATGTTTCAATGAGAGAGCACGAGAGAGAGTGAGAGAGAGAGGCTGTATAGTGTTACATAATTAGTTACAAATTTTTCGGATTCGAGGAACGAAAGTTGACAAAAATGCAGAATCATTACTACGATGACATATTTCTACTTTTTTGTCTAATTTGTTCCTCAGCCGAACCCTGTTTCGCCTCGGCTGGCGGAGCTCATTGTTTATTATAAATAAATAACTAAAGGCTCGAGCGCATAACGATGCCACGTGTACATATGTAGGATTCATTCATTTTTTCGTGAGTCAATAGTCGAATTATTAAAACGAAAACAAGAGGAATAATAGAAAGAGTTTAATGAGGATGAACGGGGGAAAATGTTCCTCTGACAGATCGTGTTTTTTCTATATAGATACATTCTGGATGCGCGTATTTTTATAGTCGAGAGTGTGAGAGGGACAACATAAATAAAGAGTTTGTTGAAAAAAGCACCGCATCATTTGCTGCCTTTTTCTGCAGGTATTAGAAAAAATAAAAGGTCACGAGTTTAAGTGACTTTTGATAAGTAAAAATTAGTGCGTCGTAATAAATCAACTATTGTTTTTCCGCTTTATTTATAGTAATTTAAAGTATCTAAATGAAAAATATTACGCTATTCCTCTTACGTTCATTATTCTTATTGTTTTCTTCCTTGTAATAAATAATATTTACATACGCGTCTCTCGTTGTTTCTGGCGCTCAACTGTATACCGCCAGTGATAATCGTGACTTATTTATTTATTATTTTTTTTGTTTCTGTTGCATTTGCACGTTTAGTCCTCTGAGAGTGTAAAATCGGACACGAGCAGTCTCACGTTATTGCGGTAATAAAATGTCGACGGTCTCATTTTAATAAAAGAAAAAATATGTATGTACTGGGAATACATTCTTCAGTTCCTTAATTCCTTTCGGGAAAAATTCTCAGGTTGAGTATGGTTTCAGAAGCTCAATCGAAATCGGATCTGTTATTAAAGAGTAGCAGTTCAGTAATGAAATCGGGCAATGTAAATTTGATTCCACTTAGAAAATTTCTTCCGTGAGGAATTGTGCACAAGTTGCAAAATGAATAAATAATAAAATATTGCTGGAAAAAGGTGATAGTAATAAAGAAAAAACAACTATTTCGGGCGCGGGCCGTTAATTACGTGAGCCTTCTTCTTGCTTAAATGTATTTAAAGGGGAATGTGAGTTATACCTTAGCAATGTCAGGAGGCGAGGAAAAAGACGATTTAGAGAGAAATTGAAAAAATTGCGGTGCGCGATGTAATGATAAAATACAAATGTATGCCTGACGATGAGCGCGCGCGTGTGGGTTGAAGTGAAAGAATGGAATAATTGAGGGGGACTATGAATATTACAACCAATTATATTATAAATATAAATAGGATGAAAGAAAAAACGTTGACTGTGACTGCAATCATTATATACCGAAGGATTCATAAGAGAGAGCATTGAAGCGCAGAGACGGAAAAAATTCAAAGTATCACTTTTGCATGACTTAACACATGCGGCGTGCGAGAAAACAGGAAATAACGAAGATATAAAAGAAATGTAAAATTGTAAAATCTAATTGGTCATTGCTGAAATGAATAATGGCTGCCAAAAAACAATGAAAATTTTAATATCTTCAATTTTATTATAATCTTTAAAGTTTATCAAATTTAACGTAGACCAGTTTGTGAAAGATCGTTCTTATTAGCAGCCACTAATACATCATGAAATTTCAGCGAGTGTTCATTAGTAAAGTTTTGTTCACGTGTTTGCCTCAAATTAAATGGTGGAAGATGTAAGAAATAGTAGTGTGGGGGGGGGAGGAAAGAGAGATCGAGATATTGAGAGAATAAATGTGCGAGTGAGTGAGAATCATTGAGCAAATGACTGAGCGAGAGAATGCGCGAATGACAAGGTAAGCAAACGAACGAGCGGGTTAGTGAATTTGTGAGCAATGAAAAATTGAGCGAAGGAAAGGCGAGAAAGAAAGTGAAAAGTCGTATTGACGCGAGAACGATGACAGTTTATTTATTTATATTCCGATATACACAGAATATGAAAACTGTGGTCTCTTAGTTTTTATTTGTACCTTATATAAAGAAATTTTTTCGTCCGCGTATCATATCACATACTTAATACGTTAATTGTATTTACGAAATTAGATGACCAGCATAGACAACAACGGTTTATGCTGCGCAATAAGCCAGTTTCATTCTATCGGTTTGATTAAGCGAGTCTAATTTCTTCGATCACTATTAAGCATTTATAACGTTGAATTGCACAAATTGATTTTTACCGGACCGAGTACGATCCGTTGTGTCCTTTTATTTAACGCCCAGTAATTTCATATCAAGTATATCTGCTTTTATATTTACTTTTCTTTGTTTATTTTACTTTAAAAACCATGACTTGAAGTTTTTCTTACAAAAAAAAAATATCAATGACAATTGCGTAAAATTATAATGTTAATGCAGCGAATAATATTTATGTTAATCGAAGAGAAATGTTAAACATTAAATAATCTGAGAGAATTCGGCACAATTTCTGTCCTTTGTCTTTTTCGCGTCGAGCAGCGACACAACTCTCGCACGTTCGCCGAATATTCAAGAATTAAGAAATAAATGAAAAAATAATGATAAAAAAAAAATGAGTAAGTTGATTGCGAGAAGAGTATTACGATTCTCGCATAATTCTCGCAAGGAAGGAGAGTATGGGGTTGTTGGAATGTTTAGGGGGGCGGGGAAAAGTGCGTTTCAAAGCGGAACGGTGACGTACCATTTTGTCGGTCTTTTACTAGTAATTAAATACTTAAACTCTACGATAGTTGACAGGACGTGAAGAACACGAAAAGGAAAGAAGATAAAAAAATTAGATGAAACTACAAATCGTTGTACGTTGTACACGTGTATTGGAAAGAAAATAAAGAGAAAGGTATCTCGACAAATAATGCCGATTATGGCTTTCATCAACACAAAATAGCTCTGATTCTTTATATCCTTTGAAATCCGATCATTCTATTAACACTTTCGTTATTTTCCTACTCGCCTTGCATTCAGCGAATGATTATGCAAGGATATTTGAGTGCCATAAGACGTTGCCAAGGTAACGTTTTTTTAATATATGCTTTATACAGTGACTAATTATTGTAGTTACCTTTCATTATTCTTCGATAAAGAATAACTTTGAATTTAAGTTCCTTAATGGAATTAGATAAAACATGAAACTTTGTTTTAGATTTTATAATGAAAAGGTAAATGCAAAATTTTCAGTTACTATTATCAAAGAATAGAATAAAATGTAAAATATTTAATAATTACTAGTTGACTGTTGCATAGCTCATATGAAATTTATTACAATACTGTACGCTACGTTTTTTTTATTCTTATCAGATTAAATAATTTCTAAATATTAATATTTCATGCACGTTCAGCTTTAAACTAAAATCATGGCAACTGTTACACTTTAAAGCATAGTTAATATATAAGTGGAATTCTTGCGATTATGGAGCGATAAACTCTCGACTTCTTATTGCCAGTTATTGAATAAAAATCATTGTACAGATTGTAAAACGTAATATAAACGGGTAAGTAAGTAGGCCTTGGCAAAATATTTGATTCATTTTTTTGTTACTACACAAGTTGTGCCAACAATGAGAAGTTGTAAGATGTTAATATCAATACGTCTAACAACAAATTTTAATTTCATTTGAATTTTAGACACAGGAAGGTAAATAATAAATAATTATTAAATACATTTCTGAAATTGAGATGACAAAATATTCATAATACAAGAACTTTATAAATATTTAGATAATTATAAACACTTTTATCATTAAAGAATAATAATTTATTTTTATTTTTATCATATGGATAACTTATAATTATATGGTACACGTATATTATTAAAAATTTTTTACAATAAGTAGCTGACAACACTGATATACATACTTTTATACAATTTTAAACAATAAACTTACAATCTTTATAACATATCACGATACATAATCGAGAAAAAAATTAATTTACACTCTATGTTAGTAACTAGTTAACGTTTTTTAATGCGTCCGGTATTTTAATTTTTTTTAATTGTCAATGTTACTTAATTTTCATATGTGGTAATTTCCTTGTCCACGGACAATTTTATTTGAGTAACTAGCTTTCTAACTTTAATATTTTTGATATATAAAATGTTACACTTGTAGTTTTCAAAGTAATAAAATATTAAAACAAAAAAATATTTGAATCGTAATTCTCACGTGAATCTAATTCATAATTTTTTTAAATTTTATTGATTGCTCAATTAGAACCATTTAAAGAAGTTTATATATAGAAAAATTTACTCAACACATTAAACCAAATACGTGTAAATAATCATGAACTAAACTGAATTAAATAAAAGTAAATTATTTAATTTCATAAAATAAATTATATAGATCTATTATTTCATTATACGTTAAATATACAGTTAAACATAATTTCAGTTATAATACAAATATGATTTAAAAGGTTTACAATTATTAGTTACAAGCTCCTTGTTACCGTAGTTTGATTTTACGGTGAAAGAAGCATTCAACTATTATATAATTTATACAAATATATATGTATATAGACATATTTGTAAATATCCGTTCTATTCTGAAAAAGAAACCGATCAAATAATAAAATCAGAATTTCCCAGTCACATATTTTTGATAAAACTTTAAACGTACCTTATTAACATTAAACAAAATGTAATATAAATCAACAATGATTTTTTCAAAAATCCATATATTTAAAATTCAAGAAATTGAATTCATATAAATGAAAAATGCAGATGTCTAAAAATGTTTAGCTTACGCAGAAACAAGTCATTTTAAAGAAATGAATATATAACAATTTTCTAATAATACCAAGCTTAATCAAATTTTTATAATATAAAGCTAAATAATTTACAAGCAGCGAATAAGAACTCAGAATAAAGGTTATTGCCAAACGTTGGTCAATAATAGCTTCTACACCTCCAATTAAGTTGCTTGTATTAATAATGACGATAATTCATTCAATTATACACTAGATACAAATTTCCATTTGTCAATAAAAATATTTTTCTTGAAATAAACTACTACTTTACTATTTGGTAAACAAATTTTTCCCTACTAATAAGTTTAATTTTTATTCTTATCTTGATATAATTTATAGTCCAAATGTATTCTAATAATAATAAAAATATATTTTCATTGTTTTATTTTATATATAATTGATTCTGGAATACATCTGTCATATTTTCATGCTAAAAGTTTTTAAAAAAATCGGTGCACATTTAAAAATTAAATATTTTCATTGCGACTTTATAATTTTTTTTCAACGTAACAAATGATCTTCAAAGTCTCTATAAAAAACTAGGCATGAGCTTCGAATAATTAGTCTCACCTTATAATATATTATTATTATTATTAATTTTTCCTTGGAAACCTTATAATATTCCGATATTATTTTACAAGAGTAAAATAATACTAATCTCCGAAGGAATGCCATAAATTCTAATAATGCTTAATTAAAGTGAACAAATGATTTGAAAATAGCAGATTGACAAATTACTTAGGAAAAACAATTCATAATTTTTACGTGGGATTTCTCTAATTTACAAAACTTACCATAGATTTTAATAGCATAATGAACCATACATAATACGTATTGATACAAATGAGTCTTACTTTTTATTATAAATCTATTTCTATGTAGTATTTAAGTAAGGTTTTCTTGAAAAAATTTGTTTAAATACGATTAATAAAATATAGAACTGATTTTATCATATATTATTCTACTATCTTATAATTATTATTGTCAAAAAACAACATTTATAAATAAAAGCTTACATAGTTCATATTTATCACTCATCATCTAACGATCGAACACTTTTAACATCTGGCAAAATTTAAGCTGCATGTATTCAAACAAATTATTTATCGAATTACATTTACTCAATTATAACTCTATCAAGAAAAATTTATTTTACATTTTAAATTAATTATTTGTCTAATTCATTTTCGGTATACTTGAGTTTACGTGTAAATCTAATTATATTCGTAAATACTTTGTCAATTTAAAGAAAACAGAAACCATTCATTCGCTGAGCAATTACAATTACATAATTGGTAAATCTGTATATCTTATGAAATTATAAATTTATATTAAAATATTTCTTAAATATTTGACTGATTAACTTTAATTGATTAAATTAGAAAACTTAAGAATAATTTTAACATTAAAAAAAAATGTTATCCCCGTGATAATAAATTATCAGTTTTATACTTTTATCAAAATTTTATGACACAATAAAATTCATAATTATATACATGTCAACCTAATTTAAATATAAAAAATTAAGAATGTTGAAAACAGAAAAATCACATTTCTTCAAATACTGAACCATTAACTCAGTATTGAACTCGGTATTGTTCTTTTCATTTATGTTTTAAATTTTATAACCTGAAGCCTTGTAATATTTGCAGTTATCAAAATATTCCAGCCTTTTTTTAATAAAAACAAAAGTAGATTTCATTTAACATCAGATATTGTTATACTAACTTACGCGTAGAATTTTTAATATTAACATATTTTGTCTGGATCTCTTCACATGTAAGTGCAATAGATAATAATACAAATCAATCAGTGAATGTAGCTTTATTTAATATGATATTATTTGATTTACATTTATTTTAATAACTTTACTTATTTCATTGATAAAAATTTTATATTCAATTTGATTAAAAAAGGAGCTCACTTATCCAGCTATTTCTTTTTAATTTTAATAACCTCAAATTTTTGATTTTACAAAATAAAATGCACTAGACATAATGTCTTCATCAACCTTATCGCATCCAAGTATTATTTAGTTACAATGATGACATTCGGATAAAATACTGTACTTTTTGCAATTAAAATTATAATCTTCAAGAAAGGCATTTTACTTTATGGTAGGATCCAAATTACAATTCAAAATGAAGTATCTCCTAAATCAGTAATTAAAACACTTTTGCTAAAAGACACCGAATTATTCAAACAATGAAATCTACTTATTTAATCAATATAAAAACTACATTTTTAAATTGTATATAAACATATAGAAATATGTATTACATAAATTTTATATAATCAATATAAATGTCTCTTACATAAGTCTGTAAGTTTATCAATGCCGTACTATGTGCAACACAACAGTTAAAGTGCAGTTTATAATTTGTAGACGTTTATTTCGAAAGAGCTTCGTACTACCGAATGGAAGCCACAGCCATCTTTAAAAAATATATATCGTAAAACCGTGTGTAACCGAAGAACTACAGTCTACAGTATGACTAGAAAAGGTAAGGTTAGTCAACTTGGTCAACCCTAACATTCGAAGAGATTATAAATTTGAATAAGAATTCAATTATCCCGTTTAATTTTGATACTTAAAGTTTACGCGAAATGCCGAAAGTTCAATTTTTTTTTAGTTCATGCTTCGATAGGCTGACTTTAATTCATCTAGTGACTATGTTAACCAGTATAGAATCAATTTCATGTTAACCGAATTGTTTTTCAAACAATCAATGACTTAATTTAATAAAGTGGTGGCTTGGTGAAATCGTTACACACGTCAATATTTACCCGTTTTAAAAGCTTGATCGATATATTATATGAATTAGGCGCGTTTGACAGTTTATGCGATTGTATTCGCAAACGATCGAAAGGTTTTCAATTTCTAACTCTGAACGTTCGTTATTGAAATGGAAACAGAAAAGCTAGAATTAACGACAATGATTAAATGAAGCGTTGAAATAAAATTTGCAAAATTCGTAATGCTTGTCCCGCATACTGCGAAAGCAGAACGAAGCCTCGAAGTAATGATGTGGTGCCAAAGGTATATTCTGGAGATGTTGTATAAGCGAGCTTATATCAATAGCAGCAGCGGGTTATCGGCGTCAGGGTTGGTCGAAGGAACTTACCGACGTAGCGCCAGCTGGTTTGACTCGACTCGCCGCCCAGCGATATGCGTTGGACCAATAGCGTTAAACCACGAACTCGATGGCGCGTTGCGTTCTGTACTCGGTAGAGTTTAGCAACGACGACGTCGGTTTGAGCGACAAAGGTGGATGATATAGCCGAGGACCGTGTGTTTTTGTATGGCTCGGAAAGCTGCTGATCTTCTGTCCGATTGGAGGCGTTACGAGGACGCTGTCAATTAGAGATTCTGGCTCGTGGGTGCAGTGATCGCAGTTTTAAATTGCGCGAGCAACGATCGGAGGATTTAGTAAGGATTTAGTAAAAGAGCGAAGCTGCCCGAGTAGTAGGAATTTGTAGTCATGTATCGTTGCGGATTGCTGCTCGTTTTGCTGAACTTTGGCCACGATGGTAAGTTATTCGTTTCCTGCCTGGAACTCTTCGCCCCGCTTTTTTGTACGATTCGCGAGGAATGCATCCTCTAGCCAGGGTCGAGAGATTTTTAAGCTCTATAAACTTATCGTCGTGTTCTAACCTCTATTTTAGTGACCGCAAACACATCCAAGGGATTGGACAAGCTTTTGGAACTCGGTACGGATTTCTTGTCAACGGGTCGGTATCAGGATGCCTTATCGTATTTTCACGAAGCTGTTGGTATGTTTATAATTTTCAAGTACAGAATATAAAGTTATTGGTAAGCTTATGAGGTATTAACAAGAGTGACTTCCATTTGTTTTTAGAGGGTGATCCCAACAATTACTTAACTTATTATAAAAGAGGAACTGTTTATTTAGCTTTAGGAAAAGCAAAGCAAGCATTGTGTGATTTTGATAAAGTGTTAGAGTTAAAGCCTGATTTTACAACTGTAAGGATACAGCGGGGTAATGTGCATTTGAAGAATGGTGATTTCGATAATGCTGAAGCTGATTTTACAAATGCGGTGAGTTATATTTTTAGCTTTTCGAAAGTCTATAAATTAAATTTCCAAAATTTACGTTTTTTGCATTGCATTTAGTAATTAAATCAATGGTTCTTATCTGTTGCATCTATTATGTGCAATTTTTGATCAAGTTATCTTAATATTTAAAGACTTAATGGAGATATAATCTTTTCGATTACACTAGAAAATTTAATATTTTTTTGTTATTTTTGACGTAATTTAGGCCACTAAGTTGTTCGATATATACAAATCTACAAATTGTTTTATAGAATATTTATACAAATTTTTACAAACTTATACAAATAAGTTTTATGGAAAATTTAAATTATATAAAAATATTTAAGACTGAAAATAATATAAATAAACAAATACAAAATACGCAAGTAAATATCTTAATTATGTAAAAATTTATAAAAGTTATGTCATTCTTAGAAATGTAAGATATATATTTGAATTAGTTTGGATAATAATGAATATTATTGTTTTTAGCTTATTGTATTCCCAAATAATGAAGATGCTGTTAATGGTATTCATAGATTAAACTTAGCTAGAGAACAAATAGAATCTGCAGAAGCATCATTTGCCCGTGGAGATTATTACTCCACTATTTCAATCCTAACGCATGTCATTGAGATTTCTTCATGGTCACCTTACCTCAGAAAATTAAGAGCAAAGTGCCATATTCAGTTAAGAGATTATGCTAATGCAGTTTTAGATATTAAATCTACAACAAAACTTACTTCGGATAATACAGAAGGATATTTTGAACTTGCAAATTTATTATATCAACTTGGGCAGGTTCAAAATTCTTTAAAGTAAGTGTTAATTTAGTATTTACTATGAAATAGTTAACATAGTTTACTTTTATTTTTTATTAACTAAAAAAATTATATTATGCCTGCAGAGAAATTAGAGAATGTTTGAAGTTAGATCCAGAACATCATGATTGTTTTCCCTTTTATAAAAAAATTAAGAAAGTGGCGAAGTTTATAGAAGATGCAGAAGCAGCTGCAGAAGCAAATAACTTAGAGACTTGTATTGATAAATCAAATCGTATACTTAAACATGAATCATCGATAGAAAATGTTAGGTTAACTGCACTACGGTTACTTTGTAAATGTCATACTGCAAAATCAGAGGCTCAACTTGCAATAAAAAGTTGTCGGTCAGTATTAGAAATCCAACGAGATCCTGACTCTTTATGTGATAGTGCTGAAGCATATTTGATAGAAGATATGTTTGATGATGGTAAGAATTTTACATTTATTATTACTACATTTAATATTAATGTGTAAGAAACATATAAATTTTTATTTTGAAAAACAAATTTTACTCAGTTTTTGGAAAGTTTTTTTAATCTACTAATTAAACTAATATGTAGTTTGCTTTCATAAATTCTCATTTTTGAAAATTAGATTACAGTATATAAAAGTATATAATTAGTAATAATAGATATTATTATAAGTAAACAGGAGTTAAAAGTTATTAAAGTGATTATAATTGAAGTTTCATAATGTTAAAAAAATATTCATTTTGAAATTATAAATTGTTGCACCGTGACGCTATACCTTTATCTAATTTTCAATATTATTTTTTATCATTTGTAGCATTGAAAATCAAAGATCTTTAGACATTTATTATACTTCAATGACTTATTATATTTCAAAAACAAGTTTATTGTGATTCCTTTTATTTAATAAAACAATTTGTAAAATAATAGTGATTGGTAGTACAATGAATTAGTATGCAAGATTTTGGTTTATTTTTTTAAATACTAATCTAAAAGGGGCGATTCTCACATTAATAATTACTAGAAACGATATTGATTTTTATTAATTTAAAACATTTTTTTTATATGTTGTCGAACTGTGAATTTTGAGTACTAATTTTTAGATAATAGATGGTATTTTTAAAAATTCATTAAAACTTATTCTTTACAAGCACAATGTTTTTTTATTGTTTTATAAATTTACAATTATTAATAAATGTCCTATGAAGGAATTTATATAGTTTGATTATGAAATGAAAGGAATATTTATTTTTTTTTTTAATTTACATTAGCCACAATAAGAACTTAGGTAGATATGAAGATAGATGAACCGATGAAGTATATTTCATTAAAAAACACTAGTTTCTTCTTCTAGTTTAAATTCTTTTATATTCCAGTTAGTATAATGAAACCCATAAAATTATTCATTGATCTAAAGCATATATTATTTATACGTTATTTAACAATTTGTAATTATATATTAATAATTATTTATTATAAGACGTATTGACATCATATAGTAAAGTTTGTAAAAGAGCAGTTACGTATATGTACATAAAAATATGTCTCTTTGTTTTTAGCCATACGAGATTTCAAGGATGCATTAGAGATCGATCCGAATTTTCAGCGAGCGAAACAAGGTCTGCAAAAGGCTCAGCAACGTCAGAAATTTGCAGAAGCGCGAGATTATTACAAAATTCTAAATGTTCCACGAACGGCAAAAAAGCAACAGATAATAAAAGCGTACAGGAAAGCCGCTCAAAAGTGGCACCCTGATAATTTTCCAGATGAGGAGGAGAAAAAGCGAGCTCAAAAAATGTTTATTGATATCGCAGCTGCAAAAGAAGTTCTCACGGACGATGAGAAACGTGCCAAGTTCGATCGGGGCGAGGATCCTCTTGATCCCGAGTCGGGCAGGCATCAAGGCCATGGTTTTAATCCCTTCCAAGAGTTCCACCACTTCCAGGGCTCGCCCTTCCAATTCAAGTTCCACTTTAATTAAAAACTCTGGTGATTTTCTTTTTTTTTAATTTAAAATGAAATTTGTTATTTTGTACATGTTTCAAATATTTGTAAAAGAAAAACGGAATTACTTGTGCTAGAGTACAAAAATATTTGACAAGCTTTCATCCACATGTATTTTTTATTTAAAAAGTGATAAGGTAATCCCCAGCTCATTTGAAATTATTATTTTAAAATATTTATTTCTAGTTTTATGTAATATAATCGTATTATATTTAATACAGATATATCAAAGTTTACTTTCGTAATTTATAGAAGGGTAATTTTCTTCGTTTTTTTGCACTGCAAATTTGCAAATGTAAAGATTTTATCTAGTCAGGTTCATATAAATTAAAAGTGTAAGTTCGTTAGATCAGCATTGTTTTTTTTTTTCAATTTTCAAAGACTTGGAATTGCGGAACCTGATATCAATATTCTAATAGTTTTACAAAAATGCCAAAATTTTTGGGCAATTTTATATTTTATTAAAAGTTTTACACACAGTATTTAAAGAAAATTTATCAGGTCGAAGTTTAATTGAGTGCTTGAAATACTGAAATTTAATAGTGTTTAATGATATTTTCTTTATTCAGACAATGAAATATATTAAATCATAAAAAAGGCTACCGTTTTCTTGCTTCTAAAGAATGAAATTATGCTGATATGTGTATACATGGAAATTACTTTATAATAATATAAAATTGTTTTAATAATATTGTAATATTGTAGCATGTATAATATTTTTATTGCCTAGAAGGGATTGACCAATTGCTTTTTAAATAATAAAACAGAGTTTTATTGTACTTATAGCATTCTGAATATATTTTTAATCCACAAATAATTAATATTTATAAGAATTTAAAAATATCTAAATTATAAGATAAAGGCTCTAAAAATATTTTTAAAAATCATCAGAGTTATATCTTTAATCAGCTCGACTAATGCAAATTTCGCTGATTTAAAATCCAACGAGCTTGAAGAAAAGGAAAGTTGTTATATAGCATGACTGAAAAATAAATAAGTAAAGACAACTTTTTATGTTCCAAAGGAAGTGATGTGAAAATTTTTTTTTGTTATTTTCGGTCCAATACGTAAAGAAAATGGACATGGAAAGACTGTACATACTTCCACGTGATTCGAGTGACTGGACAAAGACGCATCTACATAATTTACATTGTGAAATCGCGTGAATTTAAACATCGGGTATAGGTAGAATGTATTTTGTTTGCATCTGTTAGATTTTTCTTAACAGTCTGTAAGTTTTTTTACCAATACCCGATGTTGATTCGATAAAAAAAGACTTCTCGAGGCAGTGCTGTGCGCGTGTCGCGTGTACCCAGTAATTGTGCGAGCCGATATGAGCTGTTTGTAAATATTACTTGTAATCAAATTGTCCTGGCAATTGTTTAAGAATATATATATATATATTTCAATTATTTATAGAAAATTGACTAGTGACTTATATTGTTTCTGAAATTACAAGTGTACATACAATTACATCCACATACTTTCATACAAAATAACATTAGCTTGTTTTCCATCATTTCTTCGACTTTTTTGATTTATTCTTTTTTGGTTTATTTTTTGATTTCTTTTTTGACTTTTTCTTTCGATAATCCAGATCCGCGAAGCGTCCCAATCTATGTCTCACCATGTATCCTCTCCAAATAGATTGAACTATCGTTGCCGCTTCATGTATTGATCTCCAGTATTCAATTTCATCATTCACTTTTTTCTTTTCCTCCAAGTCTTTATCTATGACCTCCTGTCTTTCTTTCTGTAACTCATGTGAATTCTCGAGAAATTCTTTTAATGCTTCAATTTTTTCCTATAAAGGAAAGTGATATGGAAAAAATATGATCGATATAAAATAATATATTTCTAAATTTTTTAGTTACGAAATTTTTTTAATGATTTTTATAATAAATGGTTGATTTTAAAATATAAAAATATAAAAGAACAACAATTTATTACACAATTTTTTACCAATAAATAATAGTAACACTAGCATTATAAATTTTCTTTAAGAGCTAAAGGAATTCATTGAATTTTTAAACTTTATTGTTATTATTATTATTATTTATCATTCCTTTGTAATTTTATTAAAAACAAAAACAAAATTGATTAATTGTTAAAGTAAAATGTCGTCAAATTTTTGTTATCTTGAAACAAATGAAACTATATTCTAGTTTTTATTTAGTTCTCATTTAATTTTGATTTATTTTTAAGTTGTCCAATACATTAAACTTGATTAAATATAAACGGTCAAAGATCTACAGATAAGCTTTTTCCTATCCTAACGAACTCGATAATGATAATTGTTTCTTAAAACCATGCTGAATATTGTTTAACATAAAATTTGTAACAACTAGTATAATACAAAATTTTTATATAAAATATGTATTTTTTATTACATCATATATTATAATATATTTCCAACAGTTAAAACGATCAGATTTTAACAGCCGATGATTATTAATAAAAAAAATTAAGAAAATAGAAAAAAAGGAAACCTCAAGTTCCGTGGTTTCCATTTGGCGTCTTTCCAATTCGTCGTTGTATCTAGTTGACCAAGATACAATTTCCTGTTCAAATGAACTTATTACTGATTTCTCGTAAAATTGCAGTTCTTCTAAAACCTTTGCGTCAATGCTCCTTATCTTCTCCAATTCTTTGATCTGATTGAGCACCTCTTCTTCCTGCAGTGATAATCGTAGATTTTGCTGCTCCAATTTTGCTGCTTCCCATCTCATAACGTAATCTACATGTAAAAAGTAACGATGTAAAATGTTACGTGACTTACAAGAAAAAACCGGCTATAATTAGATTTACCTAATTTTTCGACGTTAGCACAGTATGAACTGTCAATATCCTTAGATACTTTATTTAGTGCTTCTGTATATTCTTTCTTTTTAATTAAAAATTCTTCTTCTAAAGTTTCTTGCAATTTTCGCAACTTCACGGTTAAATCCGACCAAATTTTCAAATTTACTTCTAGATTACACTTTTTCTCCTGCGATTCAATGATCATGCTGACTTCGTCTCTAAGACAATTAAAGATACCTTTGCGTTCAAGTTCACAAGCGATTTTGCAAAAAACGTTATAGGCTAAGTCCCTGAAGAATCATACATTTTGTTATTGATATTTTTACTATGAAAGATCTTTAGTTTCTTGTACTTTATTATTTTGTTTTATTTATGAGTACATAAATATTTTTTGGTATTGATTGTAAATTATTCACAATAATAAAATAAACTAAAAAAGTGTTTTTAATCTGCATATAAATACAAGTGAAATTAAATTATGATCAATAATTCACTTTAATCCTTAGGTTCTTGCACAGATTTTAAAAATATTATTAAATATTTATATTTATATTTTATTTTACAATAAGACCTAATCATTCCAACGTAAAGTAAAATAATGCTTTGAAGTAACTATTATATTTCTGAAATTAATTGAATATTTAAATAAAAGAATTTATAAAATTTTTAGTTAGATTCGGATAAGCTTTTAGCTATTTTTTTAATAGGGAAAAACTGAATCAGCCTTAAAGTAAAACTTGTTTTGTTATATTCGTTTATATTTTTAAATTTCTTGATATATATATATATATATATTTATAGAAAATGTTTACGAACTGATAATACAAAATATTCATTTTTATAAGTACAAAGAATAACGCAAGTTAGAATATTGTATTAAATACGTACTATTGTTAGTAAGAATATGTTGTAGGTTTAATTGAAAATGTTAAATGTTAAAACTGACGTTGAGTTTACGAAATGTTACCGTTATGTAACTCATTGATGAAAATTGTAAGTAAAATATTGTCTAGATTGAAATACATTAAAAAAAAAAAAAAAAAAAAATCGGTGACGAATCTGAAAAATGTTCTGAAATTGCGATAATTTTATTTATTTTTTAAATTAAAGTAAATATCAATAGCTACGTAAGTAAATACTGATGTTGTATATATAACATTTATGCTTATCTAAATTAATTTTACATAAAAATTACGAAAACTTGGGAATGTAATAACATATGTTGAATAACACATGAGTACATATAAATAATATTAATAAAGTATAGAAAATATTTGTTCAAGCTGTATATTCTTAAAATTATGTGTATTATTCTTATATAAATATTTCACAACTATATATATTTCAATAACTAAATCAATCTAAATTATGCTAATGAAAATATTTACAAACTCTTCTTCGATTCATTAGCTTTTATATTACATGTTGTAGAACGTATTATTGTTGGATTTCTTTTGGAATTGTTTTTAAAGTTGGATTTAATTAGCACACGAATTGTTTTTCAACTTGTTATTATTCTTTTTTAATTAATTTTAAGATATTCAGGAAAAGTGTTTGCTTTCAGTCTCTTTTGCTATATTCAAAAGGACGAGTTCAGAATAAAGCTTACATAATTAGTTTTAATTACAAATAAAAAAATAGTTACCTATATGAAATTGTAAAAATAGTGGCAAAGTGAATTGTATTTTAAATAATTTATGTAAGAATGATAATTTTCAACTAAAGAGTGGAATACTTAAGGTATTTCTCTGAATGGTCATAATGATTTGTTCACGAAGACCTTCTGAACCTTCACGAATAACTGTAGTTAATTCCTTAACAATACCAAAAAATTGTTTATAAAATTTTTAAAAACATTTTGCAAACGACGTACGATACTTTCTTTCAAAATCGTGCATCGGAAAATGTTCGGACACCGAAGAATAGATTGCCAATCTCGATACCTGTTTCTGAGTAGCTTATCGCGGACGCTGAACACCGTGGGTTCAAATCCCGCGTCCTCGCCAAAGAACATTTTCTTTTCGTCGTTCTCACAGTAGCTGTTCTTTTTTCTCATGATTCTGCGAGACGGTAAATCCATGTCCACTTTCTTCTCCGGTTTGACGCCCATTTCTAGGGTCCCACGCAGGACCTCGAGGGCATCCGAAGCCTCGTGCAGAATCACGGCAAAAACCGCGGCTTCGAGGTCGTCGAGACATTCGTCGTTAGGGAAGTCGATAGACATACTATAGACGGCGACATTCTCCGAGGGACAGTTCTGAGGGAGATGGATACTACTATCCGGACTCTGTACCACCGAATTAACTACCAAGTCGTTCATATTCTTGTATATGCGATGTCGACGGATTGTTGTGGGACAAGAGGATGGATCGATAAACGGATAGTCAGCGTATGATAACGTGATTTTATCAAATAGAGAAATTAATTGAAAGGTAATAATAGGTGGGCATTTTGACTCGCGCCTCTAAATAGATCATTGTGAAATTATTCGTATAAACAGAAAGTTACCAGACGAAAGATTCTGGTTAATACGAGTGCACTCAATGTTTTAAAAAAAGATAGAGTTTCATCAAGAATTTGAAGATATTTTTAGAAAATGTTTTTATAAAACTATTGCAGAATTTATTATAATATAATCTTAAAAAAAGTTGTGAAATACATTTCTTCGGATAATGATAATAAATTAATACTCATTTGTTAATATTTTATTTTGTTTATATGTTTATCTTGTAAGAATAGTGCTATCGTTTATTATAATTTTTTAGAATGTTAATTATTATCAGTTATTCAAAACATAAATCTTATTCAGGCAAATTATACATAAAAACGAAATGTTCTAAAGTTTAATGTTTTACTCGCTCCATTCTCTTTATATAAGTATTTTTGAAGAATATTCAAATGCAAAACCGATTTGATTAGATATATTTGGAAAATTGTGAATTGTAAAGGCAAAAATTTGATCTAATAAAAGTAAAAGTAGCGCGAAGAACCATTATTTTAGAAATTACAGCTAAAAAAAAATATATATAATAATTAGACAATTTTGATCAGAATTCGTAAGATGCAAATAAAATGTGAGTTCACAACTACCAAGATGAAATTTATTATTCTCGTATTTTTTACTTTAAAAAAAAATTAAAACATTTTTTATGCGTTATTCAAATTAAATAATATTTATTTTGTAGTAAATTTGTATTTTAATTAATTTTTTTAACTTTTTTGATGGAAAAGAGATGAATGAAGTGCTCTGTGCTATTTAAACGTATACAAAGGTTTTCATAAAACTTTTATATAAGAGCTTGATATTTTTAATTAATTTTAAATTACCATTTTCGTTATTGCAATTTTTACTTTAAAAGAAAATCTGCCGCTAAGTTATTATTTAAACTATATAAATAAATGATTAGGATACACAAGATCTAAACAGTTAGAACAAGATCATACATAAATGTTTCGGTGAACTTTAGTAAAGACAACTAAGCATTTTGGAAAGGACTATTTAATTCTAGTGCATCCAGTATAATAAAATCTTCCAACAAAAATAAATGACTCAATAGATATGTACGTTTAAATTATAGTCAGTAAAAAAGTATTATGTATCTTAAAGAATGTATTATAAATTTGAAAAATGCGATCAAATTTTTGTAATAAAAAGATTATTGGTGTTACGCGTGAATAGGAGCAGTCTGTTGGTATCTTATCTATTGACGAACTTCTCAGATGCTTGGAATCATTTATTGACCTTGACTTTGAACAAGTTAGTATAATTCATGGATTTCCAGTAGACTAATTTTCTTCTTCGTTTCGTATGGTAATCGTATGCGTTGATTTGTTACAAATCGTCCATCTTTTTATCTTGCAACTATGATATCTACTAGATTTAATATCATCACAGGTATTAAAAGTATGCGTATTAAAAGAAACTTACCAAAGATTCCATATTCTTCTGTTTCACTTGCTGCTTTTATTATATTAGTTACGAATCATTTGGGTGAATAATGTGTTTTTATAAAATACATTGTTTCGATTGAAGTTAGAACTAATCATTTTTTCAACTGATAGTCACTTTTATTGTACATCATTGACATAATATACATTTATGCACATTCTCTTTACAAACGCTTTTACTACAATTTTTTAAATATTAACTGATCGTTGGATAAAATAAACTTCAATAGCGGGAATAAAGCAAATGTTATACGAAACTACTATGTTTAAAATACATGATAAAAAAAATTGTTTGTTTCAATTAAGCAAATTAATTATCATCGACAGAATCTTTTAGCGTCATTTTACAATCAAATATATCACTAAGCGCATTTCTTTCGATTATATTACGCGTATTTTTGCTTTTGATAAAAACTCATTGAATTTAATTATTTGTTTTTTTATTATTTAATTTTATATACCTAACTAGATTCGTTAAAATACATAAATTTATCATTTACTTTTCAACATTTAAAAAATATTAACTTTATCAAGCACAGCACTTCTTAAATTGTTTCCAATAATGTATATATATATATATATATCAGATTTAATTATATTTAACTTCGACTAAAAATATACTATTTATTTAGTTGACTATTGTTTTTGACTGTAAGGCATTTACAATTTTCAGAGGAAACATATCATTGTTAACCGTTTCATCGGTTTTTCGGCAGATTTTACAGATTCTTATAACTTTATCACAAATATATTTAAATTTGACTATCCGAGAAATGTAACGAGAAGAACCTCGTCGATTAATAACTGAAACGGGGAAAAATATAAATTACGTTAAAAAATAAAAGTACAACGAAAGGGTTAACGAGTTGAAGCACAAGCTGGAAATATAATTCACATCTCGGTTCATCTACGGGGAATTTGAATTTTATTCGTACACAAGTTTATCGGGATACCGCATAATAAGACGATACACTCTACTTAATTATGCGACGCGTCCGACTATGCAGCACCGCATTTGAACGTTTCCTCTTCGTTGCGTCAAAATACTCGGCGGTAAAATGTTTCTTCGCACTCCCATTTTCTCAGGCACGACACTCGAGGCCACGTTTCTCGGGGGAATTATTATACCGGTTCCGCGCAACAATCGAAAAGCGCTCCGCAACGTAATTATCGTGAATCGCTAATCGCATTTACTTAGTTTGATGAAAAATTATAGATTCCCCTTGATACGCAAACGCCTCTCTGCATTTTTTCTTTATCTACGCCAGTCAATCGCTTACATCGTACGAGCAATGACTCAAAGGTTACATCGGTCTTTCTTTACAATTCTTAAACATCGAAAAAAATTTACGTTTACGGATTACGCCTAAGAAAGTGAAATAAGACTTTTTGATTGGTCGATACTTTGTTTCTGCGCGTGCTAAGCACCATTCGCGTAACTTAAGAAATACTACAACTTGCTTTCGCCGAAAGTTCGAGCGCTATTTTACAATAATTCTTTTTTATCCTCGTATATCGAGAAGAAAACTGCAGGAAAAATTCTGCGTTCGTTTTTAAACAGCATTTTCGAGCGTTTAAAATATAAAAGGGGACTACGAAATACTTTCTACGTTTGTTATCGTTGAATATTTTTTAGCGAAAATTGAAGACTAGTTTAAAAGGGCTTAATTACTTTAGCTATTCAATATAGTGTAGTAAAATAATAAATTTCTCTTCGCACATTTCAACAACGAATTTTACAGATATTTTCTAATGTTACAATATAATAAATATGCATACTTTAATCACGTGTATTTAAAATATATGAAGATGTGATTCATAGTCAAATAAGCATAAGCTTAAATTTCACTCGACGGGTGGATATCAATTTAAGAACAAATCTTAAAATACACCGTAAAAGTAAAAAAATGTATGATAAATAGTTACAATTATTGAAATTTATAAAAGTGTAAAATTATGTTACAAAAGAGAGACTTATAAAATGTACAATGTTTTCCAAAAACTATACATATATTTAGAATTAATGTAACAGAATCTTTTTGAAGAAAGTTTGACGATATAGTCAGAAAATTAGAAAGATATACATAAACTGCCTCTTCAAAAGAATCGTAGACATTTATGGAAATCGTAATTAATAATAAAGCGCAGTTGTTAAAAGAATTCAAAAAGTTTTATTTAAAGCGAGGAAAGTTAAATACCTTGGCGAATTTTATATTATTTTTTTATCTAATCTCGAAGTCAATCTACTTTTCACGTAGTCTTAGAAAAACATTGCAAGCCACTGTTAAAACATTAGGGCGTGAAAAGGCACGCTTTTTTCCATTGAAATACATCTATTCGTGTTAGGAAAAGAAACGAGAAAAACATCAGCGCGTTCTTTTAGTGGGCCGGACTCCTCGTGAGTGGACGTTTGCTAAAAACCGATTAAGTCCTTTAATTAACGTAAGAAACTACCTATAGAATGTCAGTAGGGCCTCTAGTAAATCGGCCCTCGGGTCGTTTTAATCAATTCAGCGTAGCCACGTTGAGCAAGTGAAGCAAAGTGGTGGCAAGTTTGACGAAACTCGTTGTTCGGGAGAACGTCAACGACGTCGTACAATCGCCAAACATAAGAGAGAAAAAATTCGTCTTCTGCGGGACACCTCGTGATCCGTCTACATGAAGTAGCTGGTGTACTCGTGTGGCATGACGCCGCGCCGCGGGTAGAAAGTATGGCTCGCCGAGTAGCAGAGGAGGTTCGTGATCGAACTCATGTAGATGTCGGCGAAGCGGAAGAGCCGCCGGGAGAAATAAGTCGGGTTGTGATAGGTGCGGAACACGGAGCCGAACTGCTGATTGAATACGCGCTTAATATCGTTGCGTAGCCGGTCGCGTTCCTTTATCCACTCGGCCAATTCGGCCTCGGCTTCCGGTCCGTTCACGTTCTGGTGGTCCTCGATCAAGCCAGTCAGCATCTGCAGCCAGTTCGCGTTCTCCTTGAATTTTGGTTGGTTCAGCGTCTCGATTTCGTGCTGCGAACATATAAACACGCAGTCGTTTTCCCTTTAATCGTTCGTCCTTCTTACCTACTCTCACTCGTTTATGTACGCGAGGAAACCGGTACTTTCCATTGTTGATGCCAAACCTTCGGTTGAAAAGATAAATCTACTTTTACTATCCGTCATTTGTCATTATTCCTCTTTATATGCTTCGGCAAGATTTTGATCCGTTAGTAACGAAAATTGCCACTACATTAATTTCCTTGATTTTCTTCACTAAAAGTAAAATCATGACTCGTTGTGGTTTGGTGTACTTTTCATTACTTTTTATAACTTGTACTTATTTTATTATATTTACAATTAATAAGTTGAAAAATTTGATGTGTCATTCGTAATTAAATAATCAATCAAGCTTGCATTGGTATTACTTTAAAAACTCACTGAATATAGAATTTACTTCGTTTACAATAGGATACGACGTTTACATAAAATAATTTGAATAACTTTGCCTTTGGAATATATACCGAAATTTATATTTTATAATCAGTTGATTGATTAATGCAAAAAAAAAAACGAAATTTGAAATTCATAATTTATTTGTAAAAGATCCTAAATAGGGATAGTTTTACATTTGGTGATGACAATGTAAAGGAAAACACTCACGGCATATAAAATTATGCCTCTCGAGGAGAATTTATGAAATCTACACTATTATTTAGATCGTGAGAACTTTGGAGTTAAAAAAAATTCAACTGCTTTTGTCGACGAGAAAGTTGAACCATACACAGAAAAATACTGACATTGAAAGCATACGAACACGCAAAATACGTGGAACTAGTTTAGTATGATTTATGGTCTTACGGAGAAGTAACAAAGGAAGTAAATTTTCATTTTAAGAAACAATAAGAAATGTTTCATAGTCGTTTTCAGCTTCCATCGATATGTTCATTACGAGTAACGTATACATGTAGGCACAATTACAATTACCTATAATGCATTATATGGGATTTACTTTATAGATCAAACACTTACCGCGAGCTCCTTAATAATGGCGCCGGTCCTCCAGCCGTGCTCGAGTGTCACGTCCGCGAGATCGCTGTATGGATGGTCGCCGAAGTAAAGGACCTGATGACCTCGCCATCCCGTCGCATCCTGCAGCTGCTTCACCGTACCCTCGAGGTATATAACGCCCTTTTCGAGCTTGATTACGCGGTCCCAAAGCTGCGTCTCGTTCTTCTCGTCGTAGATGCGCAGGGGACGCGACTCCTCGGTGAAGAAGCGCGGTTTGCGCGCCTGCACAATCACCACGTCGAAGTATTCCATCCATTCGTCGCCTACCAGGAAGCGCATTCCACAGTCCCTGTTGTTAAAGCGTTCGAGTAATTCACATGATGGACGACAATGATTTCTCAAGAGTAGCGAAACTTATCTCTTAATAACCCAATATCCATTTGCTTAGATACAAGCAACTTTGGGCGAGTTAAGTTTCGAATCATTAGGATTAACTTTTAGTGGTTACGCTCACTTATCACTCTAACTGTAATAATTATAATATCGTTCGTGTTTGTCATCGATTTATATATATATATATATATATATATATTAAGAATATAATACAATACTAAATTTTTACTTCAACCAAAAATCATTAGAAGATTTGTAAATAATACGATGTTTTTAAATTCAAATAAGTTCCATCAATAAATTGGATTATTTTCAATCATCTGCCTTAGACTTTGTATTATATGCGCAATTACATGTATCTTATAAATATGAATGATTACATCAGTTAAAAATTTACTATAAATAACAGGCACATATACGTGCTGTTTTTTTACAGTTAGCAGGCACAAATTATTATGGATAAAGTCGCGATAAAAATGGAACGTAGCTTTATTCGATTGAGAATTGAACACGGAACTTTGCGACGGATTTATTGATCTTTCAATTGAATTACCGATGCCTATACATTTTCTTGCGAAATCGATACTTGTATTCGTATACATAATAATATATAACTTTCTTTCATTAAACTTGTAAATTTCTTATTAAATCATTCACACTCAATATGCATATTTATAGTATTTTAAAGTTACATCATTATTTTGTTTAATTACTTATAATATTTACAAATTTTTCATAAATTTGCACACGCACACACGCATATTTTAATACACATACTTACCGCGCGCTCGCACATACACTCGCAAATTAAAAAAATTTTTAATTAAAAGTTAATTACCGTAAGTGCGTATTCTAAGAACTTTCTGCCTGAGTGCAGTCAATTTGAAGCGCAAGGAATGTTTTGCAACTCAAAAAGTAAGTATTCAGATAAAATCTTAAAGATTTATTGATCAATGTAAATCATACAAACAACCTGTTATAAAATTGCATACAATGATTTTATTTTTGAATGTGAATAACTCAAATTACTATGTTCCTTCGTTTGCGTATAAAACAATAAAATACAACATCTAATAAAATGAAGTTACTCCATAATTAATGTCAGTATATTTCCTTTATTTATAGAATAAAGGCAAATAAGATTCTTTGATTTTTGTAAATTAAAACAGGAGGCTGTTTGGAAATTTGGTAAATGTTTTTAAAATAAATCAAATTTAAAAATTTTTCATTGATATAATTTTATTTATAAACAGTTAGGATTTTTAACGAATATGATTTGAAGGTAATTATTACAGAGACAGAAAATAAATACAGAGATACTAATAGAGCAATCGTTTTCATCTATGATAATTTCTTTTAATAATTTGAATTTAGAGGGATTATACTAGATTGCCTCATAATTACCACAAAATAATACATGCTAAGTGTAATAGAATATAATAATTATAATAAAGAGGAAAATTTTTCGACTTACACAAACGGATATGGACTATTTGTGACGAGAAACATATTTTTGTTAGCATCCTTTAGACGATCGAAAAACTTGGTGAGATCCTTGTTTTGCTCTAGATATTCCGATACGTTTTGAACCACGCGTTTATGCATTATTGGATGGCAGCTTTGCACCGAGCTCTGAATAGGTGACACATAGGTAAGTATAAATTAAAAAGAAGCAGATCACAATCCATAATATGTGTGTAGTTTGAAAAATGTTTTTTACACTTAATAAAATTCACTTAATAAAAGAAGTATGAGGAATATTTATTAAATGTTCTTCAACGTCATTCAGGGTCAACAGAACAACGATCTTTTTTCGTATATTACGAAACTTGATCGTATTATTATTGTCTAAAATTACGCTTTTTTGCTAGTAAAAAATATCGTCACAAACCAAGGCTAATGAAATATCGTTTTAATCCTAGTTGTTAAAGAATAATTCTAAAGTTATTGTAAAAAAGTATTTTTTAAATTATTTAAATTCTGTACATTTCAAGAACGTATTCTACCTTCGTATATTTACCTTCACATCTCTGAATAGAATTTCCGGATGGTAGTCGATGTGATTTTGCAGAAAATACTCGGTGACGTTGCACAACAGAGCCATTTCCGGTACCGAGAAAAGATCGGCCAACTGTACCATTTTCGTGCGACGCACACCATCCTGAAAGAAGTACAGACTGTCACGCTAAAACTGCTCGTGATTCGCTCCCATTTTGATGCATCATAATGCGTGGATTATAATGATGATGTTTATTCATGTGATTGGTTATAGTCCAATAGAATGATATTTATTTAGTACCTTTGTCACGTGCACGAAGCTGTAATTAACATTTGTTTTTTAGAGCGAAAGCAGTCTATGAAGATTAGTAAAAATATTATCCTTCCAACGTCTCGCTGTTCAAATCTCAAGCAATTTTTAGACACTTCAGACTATGAATAAATTATTTTATCGATAAAAACATTAATTTATTCATTAAAAGAAGAATGACTCAGTCGCTAATTATTCATTTGTTTCACCAAATTAATTAAAAAAGATATTATATTTTCCTCCATATTTCATGCGAATCAAATGTTTGTATTTTAGGACTTTCAAAACTGATTTAAAATGATTATATATTCTTATGAAATTTAAATTGTCCAATAACAAGCGAGTCCATCACACTCTATTTTCCAATTTGAAGCAACTAAGTCATTTACTATTATTACATAATTTTTCTTTATAGCAGACAGCAAAGTGAGATTTATTAGTCTGGAACTTTTTTAATATCGATAAATATATGCACATAGAAGGAATAACAATGGTCAGGTTGTATCTTAATGAAATTGAAATATAACAATCTAATTTTTACAATTTATTTTAAATTTATCAATATAATTATTTACAATTATTTACGATAGATCCTGAATAATTTAATTAAAATAAAAGCTGCAATAATAATAATATTTCTGATTTATAAAGAAATTTACTTTAATATATGTGAGCTCTAATTATTCAGAATATATTTCTCAGTAAAGAGTAATACTTTCATTTTTGTAAACAGTTACAGGCAGGTAAGACGAATTCTTTATTCAAAGAAAGAAAAAATTTCAAACACATAAAATAGGACATCAAATTTACATTTCAAGTATTCAGAAAACGAGACACAAAAAAAATTCTTAAGTTCACATCTTTTACACACGACTTACCTTCTAACTCGTGAAATCATGGTGTAATCAGTGGATCACACATCGACGAGAGCCAAGACATGCAAAATATAGTTGCAGAGTTGCACGACAATTGATTTTAGAATAAGTTATCATCATCATTATCATCATCATCATTTTTAGTACATTTTGTTTTTTCATTGACGAAGAAGAAATAGATATTAGAACGGGGAAAACATAGATATATATATATATATATATATATACAATAGGGGACAGTCATACATCGTTATTATAGCGTAGGCAGGAAATTGGCTGGAATAGGGAGAGATAGAAATACAAAGTAATAAGAAAGTGCCCTATATTAATAAACCGGATGGTTTAATAAGATTAAAAGTGCAACAAAATTCACTTATTTTCCGTGGATATTTTCAAGTATTTTAGTATACACATTGTGTATCTCTTGCACACTTTATTCTGACATTAAAATAATGTATGTTTTTGTAGTAAAAATTGGCTCTTAAAATATTACGTATTTAGATTTTATAGAGTGAAAAAATTTAATGAGAATTTATTTCAAGATTTCCTTACAATTTAAAAAATAATTTACTCAAACGAAATAGGGCTTCAATAAAAGAATATATTATAATAATCAGAAATTTAAAATAATTTCTAAAAAATGTATTATGTATTAAAAAAAAAAAAAAAAAAAAGAACCTTGAAGCAAATTAATAATTTCACCTGAAATTATAATCTAATACATAAAAAACAGTTTCGATGAGCGATTTTTTAATTTCTCATTCATTACTAAGTAATCAATTTCTTGATGACAAATTGAAAAAGTCGGACTCAACTATTGTACATGTATTATAGTTTCGTTGCAAATTATTAAATTCTTTCAACGGATTATTTTAACTGCTTGAAAGTAAGGACGAAGGATAACGGCAAATATCGTTTTTCTCGATATTAATAGGAAAATCATATATTTATATATTTCTACTTATTAAAGGCACACTATATGCTTTGAATTTAAAATCTCAAATATATTGTATCTTTTTAAGGCCAAAACTCCTAGTTTGCTCAATTACTTCTTGATTATTAATTTATTATATGCTAGAAAATGAGTTGAGACATTCACAGACATTATAGCACAGATTTTCGTGCCGTTTTTCAAAAAAATCATTGAAAATATCTACGGAAATGGCTTGCAATACTTGAATACTTTGTACAATAGAATAGATGTAACTTTGTTGTAGAAGCCCTAAACTCACGTGCGAATGCTTGTAGGGCGTTTCGACGTAGGCTATCGGTATGATTCGATTTTTGTAGAGCCTCAGGACCTCGTCGTCGGGCACGGGGTGGAGTCCTTGATAGACGGCGCCGAGTTGAATCTGAAGGAAGCTATCGAGTTTCAGGAGCAGACCCTTTTCGATGTCGTAATGGAGTCCACGCACCGCGAAATTCTCGCGGTATTCTAGATCAGCTATTTTCTCTGGATACTGTGACAACAGTTATTTTTGCAATAGTATTAGGGTCTGCGAAATGTTTTAAATTTGAGGTCTGTACTTTCTTCTTTGCATTTTCTTAGAGATAAGAAAAAATACTTTCTAATTGATAAAACAGCGATGTTAAATGAAACGTTACAGTTATGTTTCAGGTGAGAATTATGTTGTTTCCTCTTGGTTTATAAATTAGAAATTTTATTTTTCTTTTAATATTTACAAAATATCCGAAAATGTTAATATTTATTTCTAGTCCATCTCTATATTTTTGCCTTTCGTAATATCTTAAATTTAAAAATCTTATAGCATTAAGGATTGAATAAAATTTGCATATTTACATTTTAAATATTCAATATTGAAATTAACTTGAATTTACGTACTTATGTAAATTCTTTATATAAGCACCCAAGTAAATTTTTTAATTAACACTTCGTTTTCTTAATTCATGGGTTACATTCATATTAGCCATTCATTACAAAAAGTATACAATTAAAACATAAGAAATTTGATTACTGAAAGTTTTTATTTGTAAAAAAATGTATAATGGATGCATTTATTTTAATGTACATTATTATATGCCAAAGAATTATTTTTAATTTTATAAGAAGGTAAAAGAGTTCCAATTATTCCAAAACTTAGGTGTACATTCAAAAAGATTTAACGTGAAAATGCCTTTTAGCATTTATCATGTTTCTTGCGCAACTTTGTTCGGTTAAATGTATTTACTTTCTCAAGTGAATGAGCTTAATTAAGTGTTATTTTTATAAATTAATTACAGATTTTACAGATCAACAATAATTAAAATGCAATATTGTGAAAATCAAGCTTTGCTTTTGACTAACCTTATATTTTTTAATAAGCATATCACGACCTAAGTTATATAGCAGATAATCCATGCTAGGTTTGTAGCATGCCAATGTATAGTCATAATCGAAACCGTAAACTTGCACTTCCCTTAAGTCCAACTCGTTGCAGGCGAAAACGCCACGTGGATTGACGTCTTGTGGCAGTTTCTTTGCTGTTAAATATAGGGAAAGATCTTCAAATTCAAGATCCAGAAAACAAATCTTGCAAGAATTCTGAATATATATATATATGGGAAATAATTGTTAAGCTACGTAAAGTCAACGACTATTCTCCTTGTTATTTTTATTATTTATATATTATTTTGAAGTTTGTACTCGCGTAATAATTCGTTTGCAATTAAAGTAGATTTTTTCCGCTCGAATTTTCAGGTGACAAAATCATCGTCTCATGAGATTACATTTCCTTTAGTAGAATACAGAAATTAACTAAGAAGACATAATTTTTATTAAATCAATGAAAGGTTAATGGTGTTTTTGAGAGGTTTTATTTCAAAGACATTTTAAACATTATAAACATTCATATGATTATTCATTCAACATAATAAACATATAAACTGAATTATTTATGATTAACTGAAAACAGACACTGTCAAAGGTCACGTATTGGCTCATGTACTTAGTATTCTCATCGATCGAATAAAAACTTTGAAAATGTTAGCAATTTTCATTTTACACTAAGAATGTATATTTAGTGCATTAGAAGTGCCAAAGCTCCTGATATTTGTCGATAAATTAGTTTGGCACACGAATCAGTAATTAATCTCTTGGAACTAGTGTGAAAAACGTCGTGCCTTTTCAGATCTGTTACAAAGTAATCTAGAATGTCTGTCAGGCATTAAAAGACCGTTATTAAAGGTTTTTTTTTCATATGTTTGTGCTTTTTCTCGGCTCATCGAGTATTTGCCCCCTTCTGCGTTAAAACAAGTGGCCGTGGTCGAAGCATAACATTAACAAGAAAGTTGGTATTTTCAAATCGCGCACGAGTAGAAACAGTCGCTTTGGCGAGCCGCCGATCGCTCATGATTCATTCTTGCGACGCACGTGTGGAATCGGGAGGCGGAAGGGCGAGAGGGAAACAAAAATAGATAATGATAAGGGGGCACAGCGCAACGGCACTGACCGTCGCCGAGATCTAACGTTCGATACGATTCGCGCAATAATACGCGTCGCTTGGCTGCGATGTCGACCGCGTGCGCGACTATTTAAAGAAATGCGCGTGCGCACCGCCTTCAATTTGTTCCCTCGCGGTTGATCGCGTTGACATTGTAACGAGCTATTTATCTCAAGACAGAATGCGCTGGCAAAGATTTTCAAATGGTCGATCGTTATTACAATCTTTTTTTGGACGTACCGAATTATGTGTTTATAATACTTTTAAACGAGCTTGACCTTGTTGCGGCTTCAGCCGTGCAATTACGAGCGACCGAAATAAACGGCAATATTGATTCGCGATTTTGAGAGCAGCAACGCGGAAGGAAGTCGCCCGTTGTTTTGGAAACGAGTTGAAAAAAAATACGACTCCTTGCACAGGGGATTGAACGGAAATTGATCGAAGTTGCGAGAGACCGGATTATTAGTAACGATCGAGCGATTCTTACATCTACGTAAACACTTGTGACCTTTTATTGAAATGCGGTAAGATCGTGTCATGCGTGTCGTCTGTCACGTAACGCCGAGCTTTGGGAAAAAATTCCCAATGCGTATACTCTCCCGCGCGATGGCGAAGTTCGCGACCGGCATCCCCAAGGTCAAACTCATGAAATCCTTTGGTAGGTCCGTGCCGGATACGCACTCCCTCCGAGCTACGACCGCGAACATGCGCGCTTCGTTTCATCCCCTTTGATCTCTCGAATCGACCCCCTCGGAGCAGCCGACGCTCCCGTTTCCTCTCTACACGTGTTCTCACTCACTCTCTCTCTCTCTCTCTCTCTCTCTCTCTCTTTCTCTCTCTCGATCAAGCTCGCGCCCGCGCACATTCACGATACTCACACTTGCACTTCTGCAGCATCCTGGCATAGCTGCGGCGCATCCTGTCCTTGGACACCTGGACCGGATCGAAGCTGAAGCCCCGCAGACCCCCGAGGGCTCGGGCCTCCTGTTCCTGGCCCAGCAGCAGCCGCATCAGCGGCCCCGAGATCGAGCAACGTCTTACCCGCGCAAACGACATGACGGTCACGCGGCGGATGGCGCTGACGACGCGCGACTCAGTCTCTGTCCCCGTGCGCGCGCCTCTTAGGGACGATACACAACGCTTTTACCTCCGGCGCGCGCCTCTGCTTTACTCTCGGTTATAAATAACGCTTTAAGCCACCAATCTGCTACCCGGTGCACGATGCGCTTTTCCGGAGACACTCCAAGCGTTCGATTGGCCGTTTCATCGGGATTTTTACGTGGGATTGGAAACTTGTTTCTACTTCTAGGTCGCACATTGCCAGCCCAAGCCGAAGGACTTAAGAATTTCCTTTCTTCTTTGATTCGAATTCACTTTTATGAGATGAGCTTCGATCGGCTATTCAAAGTTTTCTTTATAATTTGAAAAGTTCGTTCCTGTTTTTCTATTACACATTGTATTCACCGAATGCGGAGTAAAAATAAAAAAGATTTTCATTTTCAGTGCTCCGTCGTACCTGCCTTTCGTAATAATTGCACATTTATTCAAGCAGAATCTTATACATATTGTTATTTAACGGAAGTAAGTTAAATTCGAAATGTGCTCGTGTGCTTAATGTAGAATTTCGTATGAAAGTTTAACAAAAGAAATTATAAGCGATTATACGTTAGGGAAATCTTGAAGAAGAATATAAATAACAGTGGGTCAGGGTTTTTATAATGGTAAATGAGATGGTAAGGGCATTCGACGTGAGAGAATCGGTAGATAATTAAATATTCTAAATTCTTAGCCTCTTTTAATTTGTATTTAACGGTTAATTACACTCGCTATCCCGGACAATTAATTTTTTTGTTCTGATTCGAGAAGCGAAGAAGCATGAAAGTAGTATACGTTATGAGGCGATCCTAATGTACGTACAATGGATTTCGTTGTAAAGTAGAGAGCGCGAATACTAGATTCCCGACCGAGGAAAATGATACGAGCGACCAGTTCTATGATACTCCACGCGCATTATCATCGCTCGATCAATAGTCGAGCCACGTACTTTTCACTTCTACGGCGCTTACGTTGTTGTTGATTTTCTTAGATCATTGCTTTCGTGTTGAACGTAGTTAGTGTTTCGTACAATTTTATAAACCTTTTCTTCGTGGCAATCTTTAATATCAAGTATTGCTGCTCGAATTTTCCATTTATCACTATTAATGCTCGTTGGATCATCATTGGTACGCATTTTATACGTTGAAGGTATAATCATGGATCATTCCGTATGAAAGATAACGGTCATGTAATGTATATGATTTTAACTTAAGAAATCTAGAAATTAATTTCATCGCTTAAAACTGATCTGTAATTAAAACAAATTAAAACAAAAGTTTTTATTCTTCGACTTACATGAAAACATTAGAAAAATCGAATAAAATTTTAAACGAGTGTCTTATTATACTCGTTCCGTATCTACTTCCATATGTTTGTAATAGCACTTCTTTCATTCGTTTTTTATTCAGTGTTTCTCTAAGTTATAAGAATTCATTATTTTTAAATTGAAAGTCTTTTCATAGTCTAAGCGATGGTACAGGATTCACAGATTTTTCCGGGGATGAAAATCTTTTGTACCGTGTACATTTACCTTTTCTCATTTTTCCAGGCAATTTCTATGTTATCAAATGTGGGCAGATTCCGTTTCAATTTTAAATTCTATTAAATAAAATGAAGAAAATTTAGTCTAATCCATGTGAAAAGTAGATTATATCCTTCTGCAGAATTATATACATATGCGGTTTCAGTTGTATGAGTTTTCTCAGAAATTTCTCAATATTTAATGCCTATATTTATTAATGCTTTTTTGAATTACTTCACAAGCGTATCAATAAACATTTTTTCCTTGCAATAAATTAGAAAGATAAATGAAATTTAAGGTATTAGAATAATAACGGAAAGCTATGATCTACCTTTGCCAATAATCATTTGAAAATAAAAATGTATTTTAAATAAGGATGAAATAACTATTCCGGTTAAGAATGAATGATATCGTAATGTGAGCAATTTAGATGAACAATATATACTTTACACACACACACACACACACACACACACACACACACACACACACACACACACTATATTGAGATATTTATTGCTTTCAATTTTAAATATAAGATTATCTACCGTCAATCTTCAAATTTATTATCGAATCACTTGAATCCGCTTTAAAATAATGTCAAGATATTAACATAAGTTTTTTTGGATTTAAAAAGCAGTAATAACTCTTTGTAACAAAAGTTACTTGCAATAAATTTTATTGTATTTTTTAATAATTTATAATAATTTTGAGTTATGATGAAAATTAAATGAAAATTTGTAATTAAAAATAAAAGCTATATAAAAACGTCTAAAAACATTTAAAAAGTTTTAGAGGTAATTTTATAAAAATGATGAAAATACGCGAAGAAACACACTTCATAGTAGCTTCAAATATCGTTTGTACTAATAAGTTTAGAAGAATTCCAATAAGCTCACTCTCAAATATTAATCCTCTTCATAAACTACTCGAAACTTCGAATCCATTTTACGATACTGTATTTGACGTACACGTATAACGCAGAGTAACCAAAGTTACGGAATTCGCATAAGCTTTTACTTATGGGGTTCGCATTATGCTGAGTTCTATACCGTTTCCACTGAATTTCAATCGCCGTACTAAACTTTTTAGAGGTAAGGTTGCTGCATTTGGATGTAGACTACAATTGAAAAATATAAAATGGAAAAAATTAACATAATCAATATTGAGAATATTTCGAGCGTAATTCGTAGTATAACTCTGAACTAATATAATTTTCATGATAGGTCTATGGCCGAAATTTATTTTATTTCTTAACTTCTTTATTACAAAAGTTTTTATTTAATTTACTCGATAGTATTTATGATGAGGTGTAATTGACTTCTTAAAGTAATTAACATACATTAAGAAATTCTGGTATCTAGAGATAACTATAAATGTATTGTAATTAAAACGTACGCGAGTGTAACACACGAAAAATACGAATCATGCAAATTCTTAAAACTTAAAGATTAGTTTCTTAAATTACATAAAACTTTATATTATCTATCAAAATAGGGAACAGTTATAAAATCTAGAAAATATGGTTGCAATAACTCAATTTGACGAAAAAAGTGACCTAATCTTGTTACAGTACTCATGCCTTAATTATACTCGAAAGTACGTCACGTGTAATTCAACAACATTATTAACCTTCTTGCGACTCAATTCGAGTGCGTATCAAGGTAAGATCCTTAATTTGAGCGCATGTATTTTACAACACAATGTTCAAATTCACTTTGAAACGAACATACGGAACATCTCAAATTAAAATTGAAGGTTTTTCTAGATATAATACGATGGGTTTTAAAAGTTTATAACAAAAGTCGTTTTAAGATTTCGTTTAAGTCGTTTTGATTATTTTAAATAATAATCAAGTGCAAAGCTAATTTGAAATTCGACGAAATTCGACGTTATTTTTAATCGATATAAATATTCTCGATGATTATTATTTATTATTGTTTTAAGTACATAATTTATATTCGTAGAATTTACATTTTTTTACAGATCTAGAAGTTCTAGGTTGTACGTACGTTTTAAAATTCCTGCGGCATAAATGATTAATTTATAATAACGGAATATAATATGAATATAATATGAATATATAATGTAGATATTTAAGTTCACAACCGAAAAATCAGAATTTATAACTTGGCTTGAAATACTCAACAGGGGTTTTTAATTACTACATTTTACATTCGATTGATATATGGTTCAAGCTGTGTGTCATATTTTTGTAAAAGATGTTATTCAACGTTATAATAATGAAAATGTACACGTTAGTGCTCTAAATTAATCGTAAAACAAGAATTTTGTAGTTTTTGTTATACTGAAAAAAATTAATAATAAGTAGTTATATTATAATGGAAAAAGAAAAATTACCGTTTGCTTATGAAGTGTTTGCTCATAAGAAACAAAAATGATGTACTTCTCATCTTTCGTACAGTTATTATTAAAACACTCATTCCGCTTTGCGAATGAATAAGCAATTTCTTTTCAGAAAGCCACATTATTACTTACAAACTCATCGATTCATAATCATTTGCAAACCGCGAACGAGTCGCCCAACATGAAAAATATTTCTGCTTATATTTCTGAACAAAAAGAAGAAAAGAAAAAGAAAACAGAAATTTTTATTATTCAATTTAGATCGATCTCGAATCTAGAAGTATAAAAGTCGACGATCAAAAGATCGAGATACCGTGCTTGATCTCGTCAATCGCTTTTAAACATATGAAAGAGGCACCCGTGTTGCTGTCGATATCCACTTCAACCTGCTATACGTGTATTTATGTATATACACAGGATTTCAGGTCAAATTAACGAGTTAAAAAACAAAACTCGTTGAGACTTTGTCAGTTTTATGTACTTAATGATTATGGCGTATTCGAGAGAAATGTCTAGATCTGCATCTCGATTGCTTTTTAATATATATTGGCCTGAAATTACTTTTTTCGCGGTATTTTAAGTTTTATGCCGGCATAAAGAGTTCTTAGAGTTGCTTTAAAACCTATTGATTTCATAAAAAAATTACACCCAGTCTATTTACATTGGAAAGTAGAGGTATTTTATTACATATCTGAATATATTTTATGGCATTCATTTATGTATCGTAGATATTCAACCTCTTACTTTCATATGTAAACCAGTTTTAGTAGAGAACAAATTAGTGAAATTATTAGAAAATGTAATATCTGATAAATGGCATAAATAAAATCATTAAATACATTTTTTCAAAAAGATAAGAAAAGTAAAAAATTCATAATATTCTAAATAGATATCTTAAATAGATGGAATTGTGTACCTTTAGGGATATAAGTTGTTTATCCCTTATTTATCAGTATCTTAAGATTTATCACGGTATTTCATTTTAATATTAAATTTTAAATATTAAATATTAATATTTAATATTAAATCAATTTTAATATTAAATTGAAAATCAAACATCACAAATACATAAAAGAAAATAGTTTTCAAAGAACTTACTTTATCTCGATATTATAACTGAAAATAATTACACTACGTTTACGTTGATTTTTAATCCGCTATTCAAGCGATGTCTTGATTTTGCCTTGAAATTCAATGGAAAAATAAACAATGGAATATATTTTACAAGATAATTCGCTTAAAAAGGAGGCTTATTAGTCGAAAATGCATTCGTTGTTGTAATATTTCTTACAACGACTTCGCCTAGTTACAATGAAATTTAAGAAACGCTTGCAAATTTGCAGCTTATTTAAAGATATAAATAAATAATTCACAAAAAGTAGGAAGAATAGCTTTTAACAAGTAAAAGAAGCAAACTTAATGACGATAATTCTTAAAAAAGTAGAATTTTTTGAAGAAGTTTGTAAGTATCACAGTTTATTTTTACAACCACGTGAAAAATTGTATTCAAATTATATCCACAACGCATCAGTTAAGAGGCGAGATATTAGTAGAGAAATGTTGATAGCGCAACATATATTTTTGAAGCAAAGAACAATTTTGCAAAGATTATGGAATAATTGAATTGAATTATATGTTTCACTTATAGATACTCAATTTAAAATGCGACTTAATCGAATAATAACGACAAGCAAATATTTATAATTTGTTGGCAAATGTACATTAGATTTATCAATTTATTTATTTTTAATAAATTTTACAACAACATTTGACATATCTGATACAAATATTAATTTCTTAACCTGCGATATCGTGTTTTTATAATCTGCTTCTTTAGAATTTTTACTTATAAAAAGAATGCGTATGCAGCGCTAATTCATTTAATATTCAAAGCGATTGAATTTTATAACACCGAAACTATTATCCTCGCATCTATTATAGCTAGCAATGTTGCGGTTTCAACTGTTCTTGGCACTAGCAAATAGGTCAAGTACCACGCATAAATTGAGATGTATATAAAGAATAAGGAATTTTATAAATGCGTGTAAGCACCATTTACACCGTGTACTCACCGAATAAATTTCTCACTTTCTCCTGGCAAATACTTTATAATCTTAAAGTTAAAACGACAGATTAATCTACTACAATTCACTGCTCATTCACAATCCCAACATAACAATAAAATGCGAACTTGTAATCACACTTAAAATTAAGCTACTTAATGCACAGTTCCACATCGATCCGTAAAAAGCTTCACTCGCACATCTCTTCCGGCCCACGGTGGGGAACACGGGCGACGAATCCGGTATCGCGGATAACCGCAGGTGCACTTCTCCCCTTGCAGCTACCGACATGCACACGCAACGAGAGAGAGAGAGAGAGAGAAAGAGAGAGAGAGAGAGAGAGATGTTGGGCCTCATGGCTCATCGGTTTGTGCTCGCCTGACCCAATTGTCTTAATCTAGTAGCTTCGCCGCCGGTCGACGGTGTATCTCTCTTTCTTTTATCCCTTTAATCAGGACGATTCTCGCGACGCCAAGAGCAGAGTTATGACCCTCCGCGGTACTTTTGACCCTCGTTCGAGATTTCATGTACCGCCTCGTTTCGAAAAATCGGATCTTCGATGCAGCATTTTTGTATATTTACGACAGTTACGCCGGATCAGTGTTGCAAGATCGATGTGGGCATAATGATATTGCTGTGGTGCACTTTTACGCGCGTAGGATACTTTACTATGTGCTACATTCGGCAATGCGTTTGTTTTCCATTCGAGATCTATTTTCTTGAAAGCGAGCTATTCGTATTATAAAGCTCGTTCGGTGTCTGAAGAATGTATGTGTCTGGTATCAAATAAAACTGTAATGATCGAAAATAGTATATTAAAAATGCGCACGTTACAGAGAAAGTTAGAATGCGGAAGCGAAAGGTATCGTGCATCAATTGTTAACTTTCTTCTATCTAATTTCACATATGCATTCCATATGAACTTCTCGCGACTTCAATCTTAGATTTTTTAAATTTATAAAATCTTGGGGAAGTCATTGCGTTTTGCGCCTTCGCATGAAAATCATATGTGAAATTTAACCTTGTAATAAAAGTCCCAATTACCAAATAGGGTACGTCAACTTATTATATGTGCAGATATGCGGTGCCACTGTTTTTCGCGAAACTCAACCGCATTTTTCTCAACATTCCCTTATGGTAAAATGCCGAGGAAAAAAATTTCAATGCAATAGATTTCATTGAAAATACTGATGATAAGGAAACCTTATAAAAGTTATCTCATTTGAGGATCTTTAAGATAATGTTTTGATATTTCAAACGCTTTTCTTTAGAGATCACATTAGCATATTAATATTTCAAGTAATATTACTATCGATAACATGAAAATTTCTCTTAACGAGGAACAAATAGATTAAGCCTATTATTCGAATACTGATTTATTATAAGATTTTAGGAGTTACCTTGTTATTTAATATTTTCTATTAAAATTAATCATATTATAATATTAAATAATAATTTACATTCGTAGAAAGAATAATGAAGTAATTATAAAAATAAATTACGTTAAATTATCATAATTTACCATATTATCATGTAGAATATGTAATTGTTAACAGATTTTTATACCGATTGATAAAGTTTAGAGTGTTCTACGGTAAATTAATATAATTTATCGCCATATCAAAATTTAATTAAAAATATTGCACGGTAATTCTTTTTTAAATCTTTATTTCCCGCGTGTCAAATAATTTTTTTTTAACGGTTTTAATTCATTTTTCTTCTCTATCGCTTCATCTGTTTCGTAACCGTCGTGTTTTCTTTGATACCGTTTTAGCATATAAACATTGCACTTTATTTAAAATTCTCAAAACTTTTCTGCATTTCATTTATTCTTGTAGAAGTTAATAACTTTTAGATATTATCGTTAGATTTTATTTGCCTTAGATACTTTTGGTTAATTATTTCATATTTTAATGGTTATAAGGTTAATAAGTTACATTAAAGAATTAAATAATCTTTAGAATAAATACAAGGAAATGTGTTAATTAGATATACCTTTTAATGGCGACTCACTGATTGAAGATATTTGTTTTGTTTGATTTAACTCATATGATTTTATTCATGACTGCATTTCATATTATTGCATCCTTAAGACAGTGAACGCCGCGGAACGAAATGTAGCACAAAAATTTTATGAAATTTATGATTCTTAAGATGTATAATTCATAAGATCAACATGCAAGATCATTTATCAGTGATATAATATGAATAAATCTATTTGCTCTTCGTAAAAAGACTTTTAACTAATTGACGACTACTCGTTTATAAATTTCTTGCAGTACTCCGCTAATCTCATTTAGCTGGCATAAAATTGATTAAACTCACATTCGCATCTCAATTACCTCGGTTATTATAATGTCCCACCACTTGCTCACACGCACATTAATGTATATCTTTTTCTCGCCCATATACATCAACGTCCATTTCTCTTTTCTATCTCCTTCCTTATCCACACGCACGAAGGCGAGATCGTAGCGACGACGCGCGCGAATGCAGTCCCTTCATCTTTTTTTCTCTCCGGCGCCATTCCCCTCGCGTTTTCCAGTGCACAAGCAGCGGAAAAGTCGCTTCGTCGCACGGCAGGGGATCGCGCCTTTTCGATATTTGCATGTCGCCGGACGTTGCCCGTCGAAGAGCGTCGTGACGCTTCCGAGCGCAGGTTCGCGTTCCAAAGATACGGTGGATACACGAGAGTGAGATACGCGAGAGTTTTCTTGGTGGTTATACGATGAATAATAATGAGAAGCGAATGCAGCAGCCACGATTAGAATATACGTCGTGAAAAATACGTGGATATCGATTGATTAAGGGACAATTCGCTTTAGCCCAACTACGCACAGGTTGTGACTTCTTTTAGGCGAAGTAAATGCCACTGGCTAATTTCACCGTATTTTGTTAGTTGCTTATGTCTTTCATAAATTATGATTTTATTAGTTAATGATATTTAATTGGTTATAGGGCGGATTCTACTCTCTAAGGGATAAACAAACGAGAAATAAACGATAAACATATGTAATCTTACTTTTTACACTAAATTCTAATAATTGCGTTATTACAATATAAAATATTTTTTATATTGTACATACACCGACATAGTCTTCAATATTTTCATGTATCTTTCTTTTTCAGCCTTTCCATGCGAGAAAAGTCGCATAAAAAATGCAAGTCAATATTTTCCTTCACTCTCGTGCGTCACTTTGTACACGTGAATATATCTCTAAGTAAGTATGACGCTATATTTGAAGATTTGTGATTCGGTATTTATATTTATATAAAATTGCTTCTTCAGAATGATTGAAAATACGCGTTGATAGAAAACAATAAGAGTAAATTATCAGTATACGCATTACTTAAAATTAATTTGATTTTAATTTACTTGGAAGTCCTATAATGAATACTTTAAATATCGTACTGCTTCATTTCACAAGTAGAGGTATTGAACCGCGAGATATAATACACTTTTACAAGACTTTCACGAATGGAATTATTAGTTAAGTTTTTTTCTGATTGTAGAATCATAATCTACGAGCACAGTAAAAATTTGGAGAAAAGTAGTTTACAAGTCACAATGCGAAGCGGTGGATTAATTTACATTCAATATGTGTAGTTATCTTTCTCTGTACAAAAAGAATCCCGAGCTTACGATCGCGACCTACCAGAAAGCGCTTTCTCCGTATTCTCCGTATTCCAGCTTCACAAAAACCACACAGTAAAAGGTCGACATTATCTCAGATTGCCAATCGCTGATTGCTCTCGAAATTATACGTAAGAGTCAGCGAACTCCAGGAGCCACAAATTCGGAAATAGGGAGGAGAACGAGAGGTTCTTTCTCAACGCATACTTAAAAAGCCCATGTAGTCCTTTTTTATTCGTCGAAAATACTCGATACGAAATTACACGGGAATATACGTTACTTGTTGTATTTATCGAGAATTCGCGTAGTTTAACCGCGAAAGGCATGCGACGATCATGGAGAAATGCAAACGGCCGCGCGATTGCAGGAAAGGAAATTAATCCCTTCGAGAGGTTAACAACCGGCGTCGCGCTCATTTCCCATGCGAGCTCCATTGTTCGCTTGGCAGTTGTCTTCGGTCGGAAAATTCGCGCGGATTCTCGACGCGCCCATTGTCACGAGTACCCCGGACTTTTTGCCGAGATCCCAAAGAGTGCGGGCGAGAGCTTTCGAGGAGCGTGTGGAGGTATGCGTGCATGTTCGCGATTCACGTGTGCTCATTGTTCGGGTGGATTCGTCATCATCCTCGGAAGGAAGTGGATTAGTTTGTCACTATTTGAACCGAGCGCTGGAAAATTAGTCGGATTTTCGTGATGTCGTCGAGCTGCTAATAAGCTTTATTAGTCAAGGGGAGTTCCGCGACAGGAGTTGAAGCTTGTAACTTAATACTTGCCTTGGATTAACTTTCGACAAGCGTTGTGAATTAGATACTTTGTATTACAATGCTCCCAAGAGATGAACGCACTCTTAGAGGCTGCAATTCTTGGAGAAATGCCATGTGCAAAAAAATTTTGTTCCCCCTCAAATTAATTTTAAGGTATTACTTATGGATTTATACGTAGCTAATCTTGGCCAGTCTAACTTATCTTGGTATTTTAATACTTTCTTTATGATTTTTAATGATTTTTATAATTTTTAATTAGCTACTGTTTCGTAATAAACTTTTGGCCTTTATAAAAAGTCTTTTTCAAGTTCCTTTTTATGCTACAAAATTGACTTTTAGCCAAATAAAGATTTAATAAAAGAAAGAACGTGAATTCATATTTGTACTTGAATAAAACTTCGGGAATTGGATACAATTTGATAATGTTAATTGTTATTAATCTCGAAGGCGATAATTATTTATAAAACGAACGCATTTTTAAGACTATTAAATGCCTTGACAGATATGTTATTTTTATTTTAAGAGAAACAAACGCTGAGTGTCGACTAACTGGAACACTTGACCCATATATGAGTAGAGGTATGTTATTCTTTATATATGGTCACATAAATGAAAAGATTTTATTATGTAATTTACATAATACATATATACGTACACATGTACAATATTTTTACTTTGCCGATTTTTTAATTTCCTTCCAATGGCAATTATACGGAAATATTTAAATGCATCATGAAAAAATATATTTGATTTAAACATCAGAACTTTCGGCAATTATGTGAAGAATACATGAAATGTAATTTATATTTTTTGTTTGTTAATGCAAGAAGTTCATATATCACTTTACACCAATGAAGATTTGTATTATCTTATAGCAGATAAAATTATTATGCGTCGTACTAATTATAATTACGGCAATTTATTCTTTAAGTAGTGCTTTTTTGACATTTATATCGAATTGATATTGTGCAGTCAACGGTAACGTAGCCACGCGTGTGTAAATGAGTTTACGAAGTATAAAGTATATATTATATCTATATAGAAACCGTAAAAAATTATAAACCAATTATGAAACTTCGAGAGTTTTAAAAGTTGATTATCAATTTCTCATTAACTTTTTTTTTTTAAATTCACGGAAACTTAATCTCATTTCACGGATAACAAATCATAAATTTTTCAATGAATACTAACTTTATCTTTAATTCCTTAAACCGATCGTTATCTTTTTGAACTTAATGTTTTATTTAATTAAGTTTATTTAACTGAACTCATTTTCCAAAAGAAAAAACAAGACTGCATTACTTATTTATGAAAATTCTAAGACGACAATATAAATTGTTCAATATTTAAAAAATAGGGAAAAATTGTCAAAATTTTGAAGTAACACCAATTATAAATAGAAAGTTTATAACGTTAGCGAGTAAATACCAAATAAAATTATTATGAGAGAAATTGATGTTTTCTTTAATAATTTTATAAACATACATTTGTGCATGATAATTAAACTAGAATATCATCATTTTCTTGAATGAACTTTATTCATCATAGAGCATATGCTTTTTCTATATCAATTAATTTTTAATTGTCTTTTAAAATATTTAAAATATTCTTTAGAACACGTACATGTATAAATATAGATCTCATTCAATTGTAGATTAAATATCAGAATGTATGGGAGTCAACAATATAAGGTAGTATTCAAAATTTTGGAATTAAATCTTTTTGATAAATAAAAGAAATCACATTAATAATTATAAATTTATAGTTAGTTTAAGTCTTAATTGGACGTGTTCATTTAAAGGATCGTCTAGTTTACGATTTTACAAGTTTCGGTAAACAATTTTTTACATAATTTCTATGTATGCCAGGTCATCGGCGACAAGGTCTAGGTAGAGCACTCCATAGTTTTGTAATCCTAGGTGAGGAATCCAGTCGTACTTGACATTTATGCGTTTAGAATTCCCGATTGCAAGGTCTAGGTATAGCAGTATTTAGTTTTAAGATGTATATATATACATTCAGTACCACCAGATATCATACCTATATTCATTAAATTATGGAACGCTCTACCTGGACCTCGTTATTGGACACCTTGTACACGTCGCTTTGTACCATATCGGGACTTGTAAAACTGCGAATCGAACTACTTGAACCTCGTCATCTCTGACCCCTTATAAGTAGAAGTAGGGGATGACCGAATAAAATATCTGGACTAACTGCCTGGATACGCTGAACCTGCAACTTTACGAGTATTCTAAAAGTGTAATTCTACTTAGATACCGTTATCGGTAACACGCGACAGTTAGTTTCAGTAATTGATAACACTGTTTGTTTTATATCTGTTTTTTTATTAACGTTTTAATCGTGTTGAAAAACAACTTTAAAACAAGAATTTTTGAAATTGTTTTTCGATTTTATTTTTGACAGATAATCGATAGATTACTTATCAGACGATGCCAATATTTTTAAACTGTTTAATTTGTTCATTTCCTAATAAAGTAATTTGATTCGAATTACTATTATTATCAGTATTATACTAATATTTAGAATTCCCTTAGAAGTAGAAGTTACATCGTTAACAGCACGTTACTCTAAGTTGATGTTTTATACTAAAAGTTAATATTTTTCCTTAATTATTGCTGCTTTTGAATTTTAATTTATTATAATGCATTGGTAGTTTGTTTATCTCTAAAATGAAGTTATTTTGTAGAATCTAAATTTAAGTTTACAAAGTAGTAAACTAAAATTAACTTGTAAAAGTCAATAAACTTTATTATTTTAATGTGTGGAATAAAATTAATTGTAAAATCTATTTTAGGGAGAAATTTTGTCTTAAATTTTTTATTTTTCTTTTAAAAAAGTTTAATATTCTGTATGTTCTAAAATTAAAAAGTTGGTACTAAATTTTAATAATAACTTAAATACAACGTTAAAATTTATTATCAAATATATTGACAATGTAAATAATCTATTTTAGTTTCTAATCATTATCAATAATTTATTTTGTCATGTCACATAAGTATACATATGCTTTGTAATTTATATATTGATTATAACCTAAATACAGATTATAAAATTACTTACATAAGATGCCAATACCTATATATTTGAAAAGATCTTGATGATCATCATCAAATCATGTTTTTTGTATACTCTTTTGTCTCCCTAATATCTCCTTATATTCTGGCAAATTTCCGAGTCATTCCATAAATACTAAACTTCCTTCATTGTGTTCACAGTAAAATACATGCAATCGACTCTCGCTGTTCTTATATTCTGTATAGTGTACGTAGTGCAACCACGTAATAGACAATGGCTTGGCAAATGGCTTTTTTAGACGAGTATCCAAATTAACGCGTGATCGAGAGATTCGCTTAGCTTTCGCTCGAGGATAAAAACTTACTCTGATTTAACGCACTTTGTTCATTCTTGATGTAGTTTACGAACTCAGAGATTTTTCGTTCGCTGGAATGCGATTTCAATTCGTATCCTTTTTGCAATTTGAAAGTATACACGCGTCATGAGACAAAAATCTTGGAATTTTTTCGTAAGGTTGCCTGCAAATCGTACTGCTGCATTCACTTTCAGATGTTTGGAAAATTTCAATCGCAAAGGAGATTCAATAATGTGATCATTATTTCATTTTTTGCACAACTTTGCTTAATTAAGGAACCGTTATTAAAGTTTATTTTGAGCAATATTGAGCATTAGCGATCGTAAGTTTATAACTTGATTTTGTTGAGACTCGAGCTCTCCATCTGAAAATATACCACCATTTTTTACATTTTACCATTATTCAGCTTTATATGTACGTATTTCTTATTATATTACTAATGGTTTGGAATAAAATTGAAACTTGTTCCTCGAATCAGAAAATTAACATCACAATAAAAATCAGAAAAAATGTTTTAGATGATAGTACACGTTGAATTTGAATTTTAAAGATAATTATGAAATGGCAAAATTAGTAAGACATTGGTAAATACAAAAAATTCTTCATAGACATCAAAGAATATAAAAGAATTATCCATAGATTATTTCCAATAGCTGAAACGTTTAGAAAGTTGCCATAAATAAATTTAAAAGAGTAAAACAGTAATATTTAACTATAAGTTTATTATCGTTATATTTATTATACTAAATCTTTTATATTTGATATTCATTAAATTTATCAGAAACCGTTTCGAACGAAAGGAAAACAAATTACTTAGGAATTTAAGGAAAACAATACAATAAAATCTAAATTCATATATAGTTTATTTCATCCGTATAGATAGCGTAGAGTAGTATAGAGTAGTACAGTGTGATAGCATAATATAGAACAAATGCAGTTTATTAAATTGGTCAATTTTGCTTAAAGTTAAAATATCTTATGTTTCAATAATTATAAAATTTCTAAATCTTCATTCGATTAAATTTTTGTACTACTCATATTCCTGTTTACATACAAATGTTTTTGGCCGTCTTTCGTACTTATAAACGGTATACGTAAAAACAGTGCTCTCGATTGTTTAGTATCAGTTTTTTTATATCTTTCTAACCAGATACAGCTGTATTTCCCTTAAGTTTTTTGAATGTTCTTCGATTGAGTGTGAATCCACAACTATTTACTTGTAATTGAAATTTTAAATTAAATTAAACGATCTTTTAAATTTTAAATTCATTATAGATCATAAGAAATTATTTTAAGTTCATCATTAGTAACGTACAAATATTTTATAGATTATTTTTCACATAAATTCATTAAATATTTATATTTTTAGCTGTGTATATGTTGTACAAAGTTACGTATTTTATGATGAATAATATTTAACTCATTTAACTAATATATATATATATATATATATATATATTTAGTCAATGAATTTAATTATATTATAATTCTTGCAGTATAATCTAATTTAAGCATCTTATAATTTCAAATGAAACAAATTCACCCATCAAAAGTAACTTATTTGTTTTTTACGTCTGATAAAATATATATTTTTATTAGATAAAGATTTTCTAATAAATTGTAATACACCAAATTTTTTTTGATACGATGGTATAAGATATATTCGTATCAAAAAGTATTTCAAGTTGACTTTATAGCATTGACTGCTTATAAACTTCTTCGATTTTTAAAATTTATTTTATTGAATCCTTTTTAATGCAAAATGCACTTGAATTCATTCTAAAATATAAAGTTAATATAGTAGGGTATTGTTTTCTTATACGTATCTACTTATATATGTTTGTATCTTATATTATATACGTTATGTATTATGAGATCAAACTTCTTTTAAATAAAATTCTTCCTATCTTAAAAACTATTATACCAGTTACAATAATGAACATGTTTTCAGAATGAGCGATTGAAATATAAATAATGAAACATTTAGATAATTTTTTTTCAAAGAAAATTTTATAAGAAGAAATACGTGTTAAATTGTTCAAATATTATTTATTAATTTATAATATAAAATAGTATATACATATTTTTTGATTACATGAAATTATTGTTTATGTGACAATATTTTTGAAAAATTATTGTTCTATTTTTATGAGTACGTAGGAATATTTTTGGATTAAAAATACATCGATTGCGCTTATGCTATTTTCTTTTTTAAATTAAAGATAAATCTACAAAATCTAGTAAGTATATTTAATAAAGTATAAAGTTTAATTACGAATTTTGAAGAAGAATATTAAAATTCAATTTATATTTTAGTTTTATTTTATTATCTTATGAAGTAACCTATTGTCATTTAGTAATATTTTATAACGGTTAAAATGATAAAATAAAAACCCAAATCTGTATATTCTGAAAGATTTATATTTTTTATTACAATTTAATTAGAATGAATTACAGTCGTCGTAACTAACTGATGAAGTGAAATATATTGTAACACTTTTTCATTTGAGTTTATTTGATAAAAAAAATAAAAAAATATTAAGAGAATTAGTGTAATTAAAGCTTAATATTTTTCAATTCCCATTTACAAATTAAAAGAAAAAAAGCTAATAATAATATTAAGTATTGAACATTAAATAAGAGTTTTGAAAAATAGAATGTTATGCATTATTGGAACATTTTTTTTAACACTTAACTGAAACTTTTATCTGAATTTTGTACTGTAACACGAATTTTCATTTGTGGTCTGGGAAATAATTTTCCGAAAAAAAGGATGTACTCATAATATATATCAGTTTACTCTTTTAAGAAAAGTTACAATATTTTTTATATTATTTAGCATAAAAAAAGTCCATTCTTTTTATTAAACGAAAAATAGGATAAAAATTTAATATATAAGTATATAATTTAAAAAGGGATTTAAGTAAATACGTATTGAATTAAACATAATATTGGATTTGAATAGTAATAGTGCGATTACTGTTTATAATTATTTTAACTGATGCAGGCATCAAACATTTATAATATAATATATTAATTTAAATAAATCAAAAAGAAAATATCTACTTTATAATAAATTTATAAAAATTAATTATATTGTATTTTAATATTTAAAGGTATAGTAAATTGAATAAAAAAATATTTAGGATATTGTAATAAAAAAGTTTAAAAATTACCGAAATTTGGTTAAAAATATTTCTACCATATAAATTGATTCATAACATGTTACTAAAAAGATTTTATTAAAATTATTACAATTAAGATTAAATTTCATTTTTTAATTTTTTGTATATTTTATTTTTACTGAAAATATTTTTTACAATTACTTTATAATTATTTTTAAACCAGATAACAATGTGTACGTATACATGCGTATTTTAGGTTATCATTAGAAAAACTTCTATGTAGGAATTGAACTCTGATTTTTTTTACATAATTTTATTCGGATGTACTATGTTTTCACGTATCTTTTAACTAGTTAATTCTTTCTTTTAGATTTAAGTCTTATGCATATATATTCTTTTATTTACACATTTTTTGGATAATATTTGAATTGTTTTTTAAATTGTTACAGCGCGAAGCAATATTTAAATATATATTATTTGTGTTTCGATTATAGATGAATATATACAATACTAAAACAAGTAGTATATTTGTATAAGTATGCATTTATATAGGGTATAAAATAAAATATTGTTGGCAATAATAAATTTATCTTACATAGTTTATGCATAATGCATAAAGATCTTTTATATTAGCAATTGAAGTTATGATAAAATTTTTACTGACTTTGAATAACAAGTTATTAATATACTTAAATGAAATATGTCAAAAAATTTTCTATACTTGACAGCTCAAAAGTTCTTTAATTATTGTATTTCTAGACAATAGAAACGTATAAGTAAACATATATAATTACTAGAATAATACGTAAATATCTGAAGTTTTTAAGAAAGTAATATTTTTAAAGGCACATTTACTAATTTTGAGCAAAGTACTGGGTCAGTCGGTTAGCATTTTTGTATACGTGTTCAGCATTTTATATATTATGATCAATGCTTTCCATTTTTTTTGTGTATAAAAAAGTACCTTTAAACTAAAATAAGTTATCATTTTTGTACGAATTTAAATTGACTTCATTCGTATTATTATTATGTTGTCAAGGTAATTTTTCAAGGTAATTCATTTGATTAATATGTGCACATATTTAATGGTTAAAATAAAATGTAACTCTCAATCTTAGGTAAAGAGAAAAGTGGTAGCAAGTGTCTCGGAGAAAGAAATTATCATAGCAAAAGTTAGTACCGTTAGGAATGAGACAGTAAATTTTTCATAAGAATTGTTAAAAATGATTAGCTCTTGTTTTGCCTATGTTTTTATAAAAGTAAAATCTTGCATATACTAAATTATTTAATGCTTTTAATGCAGAAATTATTTTTATAAAATATTTATAAGGCATGAGATTTTAATACCTATGGGTGAGAATTTGAATTTTCAAAATTAAAAAAATTATTTCTTTTATAAATACTTATATTATAGTGTGATAGCTTATATACACATATTGAAAACATTTATGTAACTTTTTTTAAGTAATTTAATTTTAAAAAGGTGCTATTTTAAAAAATATTGTATTGTTTAATACAAGTATAACACTTTTTCAAATATGGACAGATAACAATGTATGTGAATAGGAAAAAGTGTAAAATTTGAGTTCTTATAGGTGTATAAACATTTTCTACAGAATAATTTTTTTTTCATGTTTACATTTAAACGCCGATAGAAATTTATAAATCAGTATATTATTTTAGTAAAAATAATTAAGCTAATTTTTTTAATTTATTATTTGACTATTTATATATATTTACATTATATATATATATATATATATATATATATATATATATATATATATAATTAGAGTATTCTTGAATTATAATAATAAGATTTCCAAAATTAAATTGGAATATGTTTGTACATAATGAAATCTATTGCATCATATTTCATATTTTTCACTGATTATATGACGGTAAACCTTAAAATTATTCATGGATAATATCTATCTAATAAAATATAACTGTGTGATAACTATTTCCTATTTAAATGAATTCGCTAAAGGTAAGAAAATATTTTTATATTTCTATCAACTACACGTTGAACTTTGATGATAATTTTTTGTGCGTAAGCGACTATTTAATAAATTATACACTCAAAAAGAAATAATCTTCGTTAATGTCATAAGAATGACAACAGAAACAAATTATTGCGACGAAGTTAATATAAAATTTTTGATCAGACGCTTGAGAGTAATAATAGATTTTTCTTGGAGCATGTTTATACCGTATTAGCAAGCACGGGATTTTATACACGTAAAATGCCAATTTACGATGTAGTCTAAAATTTTCAATAACGGTACATTCGTAAATTTATTATGGTGCTTGGCACAAGTTGACATTAATTCTCCGTGATTGGTTAAATTATAGAAGGCTTGCATTAACCAATGCATTTACGAAGAAGAAAACGAAACGTCTCGATGTGATTACAAATGGACTTCCAATTTTCCTTTGATCGAAACTAATTCCGAAAAATTCATTATCGAGCAGAGCTCATTATCGCAAACGCGAAAATTCGCGGATCGATCATTCTCCAACTACCCACGCTATTTCATTAACAGTGATCCTGAAAGTCGCGATCGCTGTTGCGGAGTACGGGTGAAGTGGTACGTCGTGAAGAAGACCTCGTAGAAGACAGAGAGAGAGAGAGAGAGAGAGAGAGAGAGAGAGAGAGAGGAACGCAGATCGCCAGAGGCGCTGTTCCGCTGACCTACAATGCGAGAACGACGATGCGACGCAACGCCGCCTCATTCTGCCACGCACACGTGTACCTGTTTGCAGGATTCCAGCTTTGGCGCTCCTCCTCGTCCTTTACGTCACATGTTCTTATTCCTCCGGATGTGAGGTCGACATTTACACATCGAACTTCTATCAAGTTCCTTCGGGAGTTTGATGTTTAGCGATGGGACGATCTTTCAAAGATACGCAATGATCCTGAAACAACGATAAGATTTTCGATTTTCGGCTACGAATGGATACGTATGTCAATGCTACGTTCTATCAGTTTAAGAATAGAGAATATCTGCGTTCAGAAAGTAATGTTTTTAGTGATTGCTACATGATTAGTTTAACGATAATCGATTTTTAAATTATACTTCAGTTTGTACGAAATCTTGATTCATTCGATATTCGTAGTAACAAATTTTCAACCTCGTATATCAATGAGGTTCTCATCCATTCTTCTACGTATGAATCCAAAAAATTATAATTCTACATGACCATTTATTGATATTACTAATACGTATTCGCTTAAGCACAATAACAGAATGCTTGTGAAGTTTAGACAAAATGTGCATAAGAATACGTTTATATGCAAAAAGTTCAAAGCATCGTTGTATGTCATATTATTCATGAACTCTTTGATATACTATATTGCTTTGGATAGGTAAACTTCTTTTGAACTTTTTCTATACATACAAAATGATAAAAAGCGAGACTGTTATAGATAAGGTAATTTTAAATTATGTTGTAATAAAAATGTAGCCTAAACCATGGTTAATATAGTAGAAAGTTAATAGTAATAAAAAGTATATATTATACATAATAAAATGACTTTAAATTCACCTGTCCGATTTAGATTACTTTGAAAAAGTAATAAAATCCAGTCTCTTAATTTCCTCTTTTCCAAATGATGACAAAAATAATATCTTGTTAACGAAGTGCATGTCAATTATAATACCGTTTAATCTCGTTCTACAAAACGAGCAACAAGCTTTTGTTCACACGCATTCCGAATTCTGTTATTTTTATAAATCTACATATAACCATTTTAAAAAAGATCTTAACATCGGAATACAAGTGTCACTTTACATTCTGAATGCGCGTGTACACACATACATTTTCTTGTTACGAGCGTTCGTAAGGTTGTATAAGTTAGCGAAAAGTGAATTATCTGTGAATTTTACGCTAAAATATCGATGTCGATGTGCGCTAACGTGCATTTTTCGAGTTTGCGGCCGACACTTGAACATTTTTGTCTTTGTTAATTCTGATTTATGGCATATGTAAGCTTAATTTTGCTCATTTAATTTTTTCATCGCAAAAACAGTAGTTTAATTTTTTTGCTTCGTGTTACATAATCGCATAAAGTGGCACTGTAATTAATGCGACGTATTTGGCTCTGTTGACGTTCTAAGTGTTAAATTTATAAAGTTACCGATTTTTGATGAAATAGTTGTTTTATTAATAACGTGTTCAATCCATAACTTTCATGATATTTTATACATTGATACGTACATTTTTATTTAAAATACTAGAAGAAATGACTCCTTATAGAAGCTAATTGAGTTAGCTACTTTATAATTTTTGTTGGTAAAATTTATTACAATGAATTCTTTTATAATATACGCTAGTCTTGCGATATTTTTATCGCACGCGAATCAGAATGAAAATATTAAAACGAATAAAAATTACTCTACAATTGCCTATATTTACAAATTTTACTCTTATAAATTATTAAAATATCTTTTGTAACATAATTAGAGGTAAGTACTTTACTGCAAAGATACGAAAATATCATTAAAAATAATTTTTAATGATTACGAATACAAAAGTTTCAAAGAAAGTATACTTTAGATTTGTGAAATTTATGCAAAATTATGTAGTACTTTTTTTAATTAAATTTTTTAGTAATTCATATTTATCAACAAGAAAAATAAAATTTCAACAAATGAAAATTGAATGAAAATATGAAACATCCACTCAATTTCGTTCAAATGTTGTTATTGAATTTTATGTTTTTTATTGCTAAATCTAACTTATTTTAGTAGCAGAGAAACGTATATTAATACGATACAAAACCGCTTTTCCCTATTTGGTAGACCCGAAACAAAACTGAAAGGAAAAAATATTGATTTAACTTATACTAATTGAAGATATTTTATTATTTACATATTAGAATATTTCTTATGTGTACATAATAAGTCGAGAATATTTTGTGTTCTTTTAGTATTTTAAATGAGTCGATCAAAAGAGAAACTCACATATCGTATACACATATAGATATACGAGAGAATGGGAAGCAAAGACTTTGGTCAACAGAATTTTTCGATTCATTAATGTTTGAACATATATTTAAGTGATTTTCTACACAATAGCACAATAATGTAAATGATTTATACAAACTTTTCTTTTTGAAATGTGTATATTTATTTAAATCTTAAAACTTAATTTCCATAACATTCAGACAGTCCCCGATAATTAAAAATGTAACTTAATTTTTAAAAAGAACCAATGTAACAAAAGAGTATCGAATCACTTTTTTCGAAAAAGTTGAAGCTTCTACACGTAACATATGAGAATACATATCAAAACAATAAGCTCCTCGATAATTCAGAGCGAAATCGTCGCTGCGTGTTCTAAGTAGGCTCGAATTATCACAAAAAATTCCACTTAGTCCGGGCTTAATCCACTTAAATCTCGTATCCTCGGTTCATAAATTCTGCTCCGAGATCGCATCCACACTCATGGAGCCCGATCGTTCCATCGAGCGTGTACTATAACGAAGTTCCGATAAAATAAGAGTAGATGCAAAGCCCATGAGAAAAATAATAAGAAGACGACGGAGAAAATAACTGGACGAGGTGCGCGATACGTGCACAGAGTATCCGCGAGTCATTGACATTCCACGATGGACGTCATGGAGCGATGGGACCGGCACGAAAAAAGCCAGCCTTGACCCAGTCGTAGCCGAGAGACTCGGCTTCTGCCGCGTGTGAGGTCTTAGTCAAATAGAATACAGGAAGCGAGATCGGATAGGATGTAACCGTTGATCCGTGCATAATTCCACGAGAAAAGTTATCCGTTTGCTGGCATCGAGCGGTTATATTGTAACGCACGCTCTTAAAGAAAGGCTGATGTAATCGACCCAGAATCGTGGGAGTTACTCTCGTTTTTGGTTTTTGTGGAATAGACTTTCCTCGAGTAGGAAATTTCCAAGAGACAGGGTTGTATTGAAAAGGAAGGTGCATTTTAAGAAATATACTGATTTTTGAATTGTCTACTGAAATGCAAAGTTAAAGATTAACCTTTGAATACAAAAATTGACGATAGAAGTGTTAATAAGCAGCACTTTTATTATCAAAGGTAAATTATGGATTACTAGATCGTAATATTGTTGTCTTAACCAATTGACAGAAAAAATCGGCAAATTCCCCTCTGAATGCTACTCTAGACGATCGATGGACCGTAATGGTCAATGTTAATAATAAAATTCATGAAAGATCGTACAAATTAAACAAAATTTTGAATATTTAATCGGTACTGGGCATGAAAAAGAAATTTTCTCTAATATTTTATCTCTTTGAACTTAGCTCACTTACACAAGTGTATAAACATTAATATACGTGTTCTTTATTTATTATTCATATATTTAACTTTTGTGTATTACATGCACAGTACACGTTGTCTTGAAATTAAAAGCAAAATTAAATAAAAACAAATTAAAAGCAAAAGTAAATAGAGTTTTCGAAAATTTAAATAATTCTCTACTCTAAACAGTCCTTCTAATTTTTATTAAAATTTGTTTTTCATAAAATTAAAAGTTTTATGTATATTATACAATAAGAGCAAAAATAGCATGTTATACAAATTATAACAATTAACAATATTTACAAACGTTCGGAATCACGTTAAAGTTTCATAAGTCACCGTCATAAAGCGTTCACGTTTTCCTTAGCGTGTATCTTGTTCTATTCGCATTTTGCACTTTTCTCGCTACTCGTTATTTCTAATATCCTTCCTGCAAGGAGGTGCAACTCTGGTACAATGGGTACAAAGGTGCCTTTCCATTATCTCGTTAAGCAGTAGAGTCATGACAGCACGGTGAGATCCATGGGTACCGTTGAAGAAAGGAGAACCGAGATTAATTCAAAACGTCGCTCGATTATAAATGAGAATGAAAGAGAGAGGGGAATAGAAAATTCCTCACGATCCCTCTCGAGAGCTACAAATGTAATGCAGCGGAGTAAGTGTGTACCAATTTGCGATATCGTTACGCACGCCGAGTAATTGCGTTCCAAGTAAAAGCGGATTTTAATCGATAATATACAAGTGGGTGCGACAATATTCGATTTCGATAGATGGATGACGATCGTAAATGTATAATGTATTGTGAAATAATATAAGCGATTATTTTTTAATTTCTGTAGAATTAGCTATACTGCCGTTGAATTTAGAAAACTTAATTTAGAAGGTCCCATTTCCTGGGAATAGGAGTTATCTTTTCAAAATAAGCGCTGGAACTTGGTCGACAACTGATTTTTGTCTTTCTTGAAAATCAAATTTTATTATAGGATATAATTCTGATGTAAATCGCTTTCAGTAAAATTTCATATATTTTTTTTCGAAATTCAGATTCACTTTCAATAGCGTCATTTGATTTTCTTTTAGTATTTATCTTATAATTTGTACTTTCATGGTAGAACAAAATGAAATCATTTTATTTACATACTTAAAATGATTCATTCATTTTTTAACCTCCCTTTTTCGCGTATTACCAAATTTGACGTCGTATTAAACGAAAAAGAAAGTTACGCTGGATGTAAGTGAATCGGATGTGAAACCATGAAACAAACTGAATTTACGGTGAAAAGTACTTAACATGGAAAAGAAATCACCTGTTTTATATTTTATTACAAAAATGTAAGTCAAGCAAGAATTTTTTAAACTCGAAGAATACTTTCCTCGTATACTTGTTTTATTTATTTTTCTTTTGCTTTTAAATAAAATAGTTAACTGGTTTTTGCCTTTTAAGGCGTTTTTATATTCCCTTTTATGATAAATATTTGTAAATAATAATTCACCTATTGGTATAGTCCTGATATCTTTCGTTATAACTTTTCGTTAAACTGCTTTTTCAAATAGGTGGTTTTAAATTTCTTTTGTGTTATCACTGTTTTAATAAATTGAATATCGCAATATCCTGATCCAAACAATTTCAAATCGTTGTACTCCTTTGACTGCAAACAGACATAAAAGTCCCGTATGCGAACGCCACGCTAATAGATACGAAATAAAACGGTTTTCGGTCCACGTACAATGCATCCTTTTAGTTATTAGACAAATTAGTTCTGAATATTATGCCAGTAATATTCGCCAGTCACGTAAGCCAAGCGACGGAAATGACGGTGCTCGTGTCGATCGTACGATCATCCATTTTCTCATAAAAGCGCATCTCATATCTTTCAACGTTGGCGCTTCTATCAATTAGCAGAATTAACGCAAAAATGAGCGGTCGACCCGTATTCACGAAAAGCCTGAAAACGCTCGCCTAACACGCCTTGTTTTTCCCTCCTCCGCCCCAATCGCGCCCAGGAGCCGCTGTGACGTTCCTGTGTCCGGGGAGAGTCGAGCGAGAGGTATGGACCTTGCGAGCGGTCAAAGTCGTGACCTACTTCCTTTACCTCGAGAACGACGGCAGAACTTTCTCCTTGAGATCCACACGTATTTCCGCACATACAAGTGCAGCGCAGTCGCCTCTTTAATCTCGTGATGCGGAGAAAGAGAGAGAGAGAGAGAGAGAGAGTCAATAGCGCCTTCTTGAGGGCCTTTTCATGTCGAAGCGATTTCTGCGACGATTTTTTCACAAGTGGCTTAACATCTGTTTGGACTTTCAATCGATAAGGTGTCATATAATAATCGTTTAATTTTTATACCAATTTCTGCCTTCTTGAATTATTTGGATTTTTTGTAATTTCACTTCACATTTATTTAAACGCAAATAGATTTTAGAAGACATATATATGCATATAAGTATAATTGCCATTATGTTAATGCTTTACCAACTATTTACAAAATTTTTAAATTTAGCGATAGATTTTTTAAGCGCTTGTATTATTAAATAACGCTTACGATTACAGATGGATAAATTGCAATATTTATCGAATATTATTCAGACAATCACGTTTTTTCATTATGATTCATTAACGAAAAATAAAATTGGAAAAATTCACATAAAACCTTAAATTACAGAATTTAATCACATTCATTTTAATGATATACAAGTTTCAAGATTACAATAAAATTATTTTATAAATTTTCCATTCTTGTTTTTAATATTGAAAAGAATTTCTGTATGTAGGTTTATAATTAAAAAAATTAATAATACGTGTAACATAATTTAAATTTAAATTAAATAAACAACAACTTAAAATAAATAATCTGCATATAAAGTCATTTCCGTTAATGAAAAGCTTCAATCAATTCGGTTACTACGATTTCTCTTTATTGATCAAATCGTTTTTTACTGACATTTTTTTCTGGTTAATAATGAGTCTTATCAAGGCTATAGGTATTGCATATTTAAAAACTTGAATTTTAGAGTATTATTAATATTGTAATTGATGTCATTTTTTAATCAATATTTTTCTCTTGCAAACTAAGTTCAATAAAATTTACATGCCAAAGAAATGTACTACGTAATTAAAGAATAACTGTATAAAATTAAAAAAAAATGTTAGTTGAGTAGTACGAAAAGTAATCAAAGGTATTAAAAGTAGTATGAGAGATTGAGGTTGCATAAAATACCTTCTTGAATCTAATTAATATCAGTTTTTCTTGAAAATTTAATCAAAGGATACATTTTAATAAAGACTAATCTTTGAAATTCATAGTTACATTTTATTACATATAAGGTTAAGAGTATTTAATTATAGATACATTTTAATTTACTAAATATTTTTTAAGAAAAATGATATAGTGTATTTTTATAATGTATAAATTTTATTAAATTTTCTTTGACAAGGGAACAATTGGCCTAAATTAATACATTGAAAAAAAAAAGTATTATTCTGAAATTTAATGCTTCATTTAACATATTTAGTTCGAGTATTCATTAACGCGCTGGAAAATTATTTTATTAAATTTACTCGTTTTAATAATGTTTCATTCTTTTAGCTTTAATTTTAACTAAAGATCAGTAAATTTACAGAATAAAATCTTTATTATTTTGAGAAACTATGGATGAAATTTTATTTTCTTACAATAACTTGGAGTTTACATTTATTTGGTGTTTGTGGCTATATTTAGATGGAATTGTTCAATACTCAAAGATATTATAATCATAGTTCCATGCAATTAACATTAAAGAATTATAATAGAAGAATTATAATATACGTTAAGTATGTAATAATTATACAAAATGTTTTTTCCCAAAAAGTTTCATAATTACTTTGCATAAGTGAATATTAGATAGATTAATTACAATTTTAATGAAAACAATACTTAAGTATTTGAGAAAACTCATTAATGAAAATGGTTGCTCCATAATTGTTTTTAAATGTTTTAAATTTGAATAAATTTTGAAAAAATATATTTATACATGTTTTTGACATTAAATTAGTAAAATTTGGTCGGATTTTAAAGCTGCTTTATTAAGGAAAATTAATTTAAAATCATAAATGGTGACAGAATTTTCGCGATTTTATACGTTTTATAATTGTAATTGTTACATCTTCTTCTACAATATTTACTTAGAAAATGTTTCGGAAACTAGTGATCACAAACCGGCATTGGAAAATGTATACAAACATAGTTTTTAAATAATGCTTAATTTCGAGAAACAATACTATACTTATCCTAATTCAAGCATGAATATTCACAATATTTGCATTATTTCATCTCACGATTTTCGGTGTGGTTTACGTTTGTAGCATCCGAATCTTCATCAGCCGCGATCCATTATTCCAACCGTTTTCACACGCCTGACGCGTGCGAAACAACGGCGCGCGAGCGAACATTTCGCTCATTAAAGACAATTGTCCACTCGCAGCAGTCAAGGTGTAAAGTGCGACATCATTAAATAAACGGTATCCTATAGACGCGTTGTTTTTTTCGCGCGCTCGTTAAGCGCGCGCGTGCACGCACATACATACAAGGTCTCTTTGCGGCGATGGTAATCGAGTGCTGATTTAACGTCTTGCGTTGATGCTCGCGCACTTGTAGTCACTGAACTGTGAAGGCACAATGTCGGGTACAATGTCGGGCATAATAGAAGCCGTCTGAGAGATTATTATGCGGGGACAAGGAGAGCAGTATTCGAATTTCTCGAAGTCGGGGGTGATTCGTACAGAAGTGCACTCGAGGTATTTCAAAATACACGATGGATTTGCGCAAGGTACATCTTTTTTGAAGTCCTCTTATATAAAAGTATTTTATAAAACTCGTGAAAAAATAAAATCGATGCGAATCGTTATTTAAGTAAAAATGATGTTTCGTATGCCCGTAAACTTTCCGAGGCAATTCGTCAAAAAAGGTTTATTAAAAGGAATGAAGTTTAGAGCTTGTTGCTGAAAATAAATCTGACAATTTATTCAGTTAATAAGATTCTTCTGCATCTTCTTTTCCCGAAATTTCTCTACAGTTGAATTTAATTTCACCCTTTTCAAGAAATTGACAAAAAAATCTCAATTTTCAAACAAATACATCCCATTAAGAGGTGGTTATCTCACATTTGCAGTCTGCCAATTATTACTCGATCACGAACTTTATATGGACTCGCGTCCGTAAACACATTCGCGCTTCGAATGAAATTGTATTTACGTGGCTCTCGCGTATTCTTTCTCTCAGGCAAGTCGCTTCGCAATTTGCATGTAGAGCGAAGGTCCTTTTTTGCGACGCCTCGCGAGAAAGGTCGGGACATTATCAATCTTTTGTATTTGTGTGTATTCGCGTACGTGCGCGAATGAATTAAACATGAACCGCTATACTATCCGTAATGAGTCTGTCGAGGGAGGGAGAGTGAGAGAGACGATAGAGGAAAGAAAATCGGTGCTAGCGAAAAATGAAGCACGGGCAGTACTTTTTGCAGGCGATGCGTTGATTCTGTTAAATTCATAATCGATGGCATGAAAAAATCTCGCTACTAGATTATTGGATTCTTTTTCTCGCTAGATCTCGTAAAAATTCCACGGCTAAATAATCGTCCACGTAACGAGGAAAATATAGCCAATTTGTTTTCATTGGCTATGTAGGTATTACGTCGATGAACTATAACTTAGAATTCGTTATTTTTAGGAGTAGGATTTTTAATAATATTTTGTGTTTCTTGAGCTGAGATGAATTCAATCTTTTTATGATGCATTACATTGAATTAGTGGACAATTACGATTGTCATTTATTTATTTTCAATTTTTACTTAGAAGAATTTTTTATTCATACATTTCAAAGTTTATTTTTTTTATTTAAATACACTTCAAGATACGTTTATTGCTCTCAAAAGTTTCCCCAAAAAATTAAGAAATGAGTGACAGTTAATTTTACAAATGTCTGGGTCAATAAATCTGTCTATTTTCAAAATCAATAATAAACCAGCAAAGTATCAATGAAAACATCGAATTGTAAATATCGTAATGAAAACTAGATCCTTTCTTTATGATATGTTCCTTATAAACAATTGCTTCTGTCACGTGGAAAAAATTCTTTTTTTTTTATTATTAAAACAATCGAATGTAAAAATATATGTAAACATGTGTATGTTCGGCGACTATTCTACGGTATTGATCCGTGTTTGTATGGTATTGACCGGTTCAACCCTTAGGTGAACATGTTAAAATATCGGAGCACTTTAGACTCACAAACAAAAGAAAATCGTCTTGTGGATTTATTTAGAGACATAATCGTCGCCTGATATGATACCTGGTGTTGCATAGAAATCACATTTCCATGGCGTATATGATTAAAATATTCATTATCATGCAATGTATTATTGTTTTACTTTATCATATGCGATATTTTATTATATTATATAATTTATTCATCTTGGATTTTATAACAAACGTCGAATATTCACGTTGTGGAATGAAGCGAATACCTAAATTCTCTCTTTTTTATACTTGAAAATTATTAAGCTCGCATACATTTCTTTAAATATTGAAAAAAGTATAAATGGTCTTATTACTTTTATTATAAAATGTAAAAAAGTATTGCACTCAAATTATATTTAAATATGTTATATGTAAAAAATATGTTAATAATACGTTGTTTAGTCAATAGACGAATAAAGTTGCCATTGATTATTTTTAAGTCATTGAAATGCTTCAAAAAGTTCTAATGGATAGAAAGTCCTGCATATTTTTTCAATGAATTTAGAAATTTCTTTCTTATATTTTATGACTTTAGAATTTAAAAATGAATTTTCTTTTTAACAGCTATCTTAAGTATTATTAAATTTTAATCATTTATTATGTTGAAAAATTCAATTCGAAAAGTTATATTTGACCACACCCAGTTTAAAAAATTATTAAGCATAAGAAAATAGTTTACGAAGATTTTTTCATCTTTTGTCTTCCTTTGTCTTGTCGGATGAATATGCTTTCATGTACAAATGCAACAAATAGTTGGGTATGTTGGCATTCGAAAGTTAAATTGAATACTTAATATTTAATTTGTAGTTATTGCGAGTATTTAATAGACCTAGATTAAAGAATACTGAAATGGAATATTATAAAATGAATTCGTTCCATATTTATACTAACATTAAAAATATTAAAATTCTGTATTTTCAGAATTCGAAATAAAATTAATCACATTTTCAACTATTAAACTGTATAAATTAACGCACAATTATTATATTAGAGTATAAAAAGCCAATATAATATATCCTTCAATTCCAATTTTGGGCATAATCGACATTTATTATAATTATAATGACAATATCACAAGCATAGAATGTACACAATATATATATATATATATATATATATATATATATATATATATATATGTATTTGGATACAATAATTTAATATTAAATATTACCAACAAAATTTCGTAATTTATATTACAGATGAAAAATGACAATATCATATAAGCTACTACACCGTTATTCAATTTTGTGCTATTTTTTATATTTTTATAAAAGCGTCTTCTTCGGATAACAATTTTTAACTTGTCAGGATAGTGAGTTTTGTAAAATCTTAGAGTTTGGACGTGATTCAACTCTTAACAATCTTTTTCAATTATATAGCATTTATTATTGTTGTTATCATCAATTAATTAAGTCATATTTTGACTTCTTTCTCTACTTTCCCTCGAAAAGAGAAATTCAAAGGGCCATGAATAATCCCTTCACACCTATGCTATTTGACTATCTGTGGGTCTAAAGTTTTCTTCAAATCTTAAGTACAGTAGTTACATTCAAGACTTTTATCTCCGTTTTCGACAGTAGAAAGCTACTTGCAAGGGATACCGTTTCTCAGTTAGAGATAAATTTTCGTCGTAAATAGCAAATATGTTTTTCTGAAAGTCAAAATATTTTATGGGAACTTGCGAGATTTTTCTCAGAAAAAGCGATACACTTGGTTAAAATATTTATTAATCTATTACTGGATCCACGATTTGTTTTCTGTTCTGTTTCATTTTCAATAATCGCGGCTCTATTTTTAAATAGAATTAACTAAACTTGAAATTAAATGGAATCGAGATAAACACCTTTGATACTAATCCAATCTATTTACTATTTAAAAATAGAAGGTATTATATATTTATTAAAATTGTTTAATCAACATTTCAAGTTGAATATAAAACATATTAAAGCATAAGTTAAAATAAACTATTAGGGTATTTTAAATTATAAGGTATTACTTAAAAAATATTCATTTCAAAGACATATAATTTAGCTAAAATTAGTTTGTCTCTATATCTAAAGAACATTATTTTATTGAAAGATTAAATAATTAAGAAACCATGTTTGCTTACTATTCTATATAATATTCTCTTTTAACTAATTTCGTTTCGACAATACAAATGAAAATATCAAATAACTGGTATTTGATTATTTGTTAAGTATAATTTTTACAAGATATTCATTTATAATAAGAAAATTAATTTTTATTTTATCAATATTCAAAGTGTTTCAATCTAATTACGATAATATTCGTACCAAATCTAAGCAAAATCTTTGATAGTGTTATATGAAACTAATATCCAATATTGTTATTCATTTCTTCGTTCCTATAACTTCGTTTTATTCTAATGATTACTGATTTATCAATTTTACTATCAAAACTCTACACCAAGTTCTTTATTTTAGCGTTAAAGTTATTCTATTTAAAGTTCTTTAATAATAGTGTCCATAATATAATTATCCTACAATATTGGATAATTATATTATTACGATCATGCAATTTTACAATTTTACAAATTTGTACATCATGTAATTTTCTATTTCTCATGTTTTTGTATTTAATCCATCTTCTTTGTATCCTTTTGTATACTTTGTTTTCGTATATCTAACATTCATTTCTCTTTTATTTCAGATAAGTCCCATTAGACATGATTTTATTACTATTTTTTGTATTTATGCATGCTACAACTTGATGTACTTTCAAAGAAACTGTCTACTATATTTATGTGTAATCTACAAATACATTGTATAATAAAATTGTGAACTAAAACTCAAGTAATATTTTAAAAATAAAAATTTTACCTACATTTTAAAGCTATCCAATAAAAAATCATTCTTTTCACATTTTAATTGAACTTATAAGTATATATCTTTTTAAGATAAGCAGTAAATTAATTTCACTTTAAAAAATTAATCTTCATAAAAACATTGCATATTCATAAGTTATTCGATAAAACTTCTTATTCATTCATTATACTGAAAATTTGCGTAAATACGTTTAAAAAATTCCAAAGCGTAAAAAATGAAAAAAACCTTTAATTTTAAATCCTAAATTCACTATCACTTCATATCAAAATTCCCGTATTTAATTCGGCGTCAACTTCGAAGCACTTATTCGAGAGGGATTGTGGCACTATTTCCATCAATGTGTCGATATTTATCGGCATAAAAATACACTATACCAATGCGTGCAATAAATTCAGCTTCTAATATGTCGCCTAAACGCAAATCTAGGCAGACGATAAAATCGCTTGCATTTGCGTTTGGCAAAACCAGAGGTACGCATTTGCATTTTCATATTCATGTATACCAGATCGTATTTTATTTTTACTCACACTATTATGTTTAATGTTTTAATAATAAAAATTTATTGAAGATTTTTAGAGAGGAATTTTTTTGATAAAACAACACTTTATGAAAGAGAAGTTTTAATTTTTCAAGAGTTAGAATCAGGCAAATATAATTCAATTAAAAATTAATTTCATTATGTAGTGTTGAATTTTTGATTAAATATGAAATAAAAAATAGTACTTGTCAGACTGTTTTTTATATCTACACTTTTATAAAGTTTTTTTTATTAAGATAATTGTATAAAGATCTTCAAATATATTGATCTTAATTATTTATCATTTTTTCAAAAATATTGATGAATACAGCAGATGTATATAGTTGAATTAAAATTAATTACATTTTTTCATGATAGTACTGAATAATTTTTTATGAAGGATAAAAATCAAAAGTCGATATTTTAGAAAGAAATATTTTTCCATCGTAATTTACATTATATATATATATATAATAAAAGAAAAATTTGTTCGTAAAAACACTATACTTTGTTTTTAGAAAAATAGATTCTGGAAGAGGAAATTTTAAACAAAAATTTGCTAGAATAGTATTAATAATTGTTATGGCTTTTCTGCTAATAAAAACGTGGCAATAACAGTTAGTGTTTTCTACAGTTTTAGTATCGTTAGTATACACGCTAGATGTCAACAGAATAATCGATCACTTCGTTGTACAAGATGCGGTTAACAAATAGATTAGGATTATAAAAAAAAGTATTATATTATATTATATTATATTATATTATATTATATTATATTATATTATATTATATTATATTATATTATATTATATTATATTATATTATATTATATTATATTATATTATATTATATTATATTATATTATATTATATTATATTATATTATATTATATTATATTATATTAAAAAAAGTAAATTTGTCAATGAAGACGATTAAAATTAACATTTGTTTTTATTTTTATTTTCATTTTATTTTTAAACTTTAACTAATATAATGCGATGCATATAGTTATTTTAATTTTAATTGTCACGTTAACCAGATAAGATTCAGATTTTTTCTATTTCAAATTAGGTTTGGAGAAAAATTATAAAAATGGAATTATCAATTTATCAAATACCATTTAATAACAGCAAATTTGTTTATTTTAGAAATAGTATTAAGTGCAATATTGTAAATATTTCTAATTAATTTAAAAGACTTGTATAAAATAATGTACAATATTTTTACCATATAGAAATATGGTACGAAATAAAATTAATTTTGTTATAAATAATTTACGAAGTGGCCAGTAATGTTTATAATATGAAATAAAGAAAATTTTTTTCCATTAGTTAGGAATATACATATCCAGCGATTATTGAAATATATTTATAAACATTGTACCAATTACATACCATAATTTTCAATAAAAGTACGGAAAGAAGATTTCAAGAAATTACCTTAAGAAAAGTAGTAGTTACAACTATTAAGACTTCTAAAGTGAGAAAAAAGATTTTAATTTCAGAAGTGTTCGGTAGAAAAATGCTTTTTCTTGGATACTATATCATTTTAACGTCTCCTTTCACAGTGTTACCTTCGCGAATGAATTTTTAATTAAAAAGGGTTATGATCATTGATTATATAGTCCCATATTTGATCTAAATCTGTAAAAAATTTTTTTTCAAAATTGAAAACCCATTGTAAATTGTACAAGTTTAAACATAAAGAAAAAAATGAAAACTTGGTAATGATTGAAATTGTAAAAGTTCTAGTTTCAGTAATATATAGATTTATAAATAAATTAGTTTAAGGAAATAAATTGATTTCTGGTCCAGTTATTGATAAGAAATATTTCTTAGGCAAAATATACGTTATCGAAAAGTTTTATTTTATTTGTAATTTATACTTTTGTAACAAAATAAAACTAAGAGATATTTAAATTGTATGTTTTTAAGTTTTTAATATTTAACAAGATTTTATTTACATTCAATGGTATAATCAAAATATTAGTGTTTTCTATTTTGTGCACTTGTACTGTTTTTATATTTTTTCAGCTATAATTGAAATTAAAATAAACAAAAACACTTACACATGATTCGAATGTATATTTATATTGTTAATATTTTTTGAAAATTAGGAGAAAATATCGTTTCTCTAATAAATTAAAAAAAATTTTTTAAAAACAATTATTCTGTATATTTAATATGAAAAGTTACTTTAAAAATAAAGAATAAAGTTTATTCGCAACTATTAAGCTTTAGAACTTTGGTTTCTTCGAAAAATCCTCATTAAAATTTATAAGAGAAAATATATAAACACATGAAATTTTTTTAACGTATTTATTCATAAAATTCATTGATCTTATATTTTTCAATTAATTTTAAGCCAATAAACAGATTATATGTTTATATATTTTTACGGGAATAATAATACTAAAGATTTATGAAAGAAATATTATTCTAAAATTTATACTTGGAAGTTTTGAACATTATAAAAAGAAATATTTAATCGTGTACACCAAGTATAAATAATGTTGCTTATTCTTATCCAAAACTTCAATATGCAATAAAGACTATTATATACTTCTATTAGATATATATTTAAAGTTCATAAATTTATTTTTATTGTAGAATTTCGTAATATTTAAGAATAGTCAGGTAAAATATTGAATGCAGGATAAATAAAAATGATTATCATTTAATAGCTTTGTTATTTTAAACTTCATTATATGGATAATAAAAACATTAGAGTATTTGAAGACTAAAAATTGTGTTTCGTGCATATAAAATCCTATCCTCGTTACCCGTATTCAGATTTGTAGATCAACGAAATAATTACACCAGAGAATATAAATGACCCATGTTCTAACAATAAATTTTATTTTTAATTTTTTGTTTTTTTCAAAATAACATTACTTTTTCTTAATTATCCTTATATCGATCATTATATTATTATATATCATTATATATCAAGTTATATACATAAATTAATATGTATATCTATTTCTTGAGTTATTATTTATATTAATATATATTCATTCTTGAGTACTAAAAGGAATTATTTTCTATATTTTCGTTTGTAATAATTATTACAAGAAAATTATAAATAATATTCATTACTATATTTAACAATTAGTAAATTAACCAATTATATTACTTTAAGTAGTTAAATTTAGGGAATAATTTTCTTGGATAAATACTTTCATTTTAGAAGTTCTGTTTTATAATTTTTAATTATTCGAAATTAGCTATAAAATTGAATGTTAGTTTACTTTAAAGGTTTAATAATATTATCATCATTTTTGCCTAAATTGTAGAAATAGATCATTCAAGTGATACTATATCTTTGATATGTAGTCTTATGTTTATTAATTTAAATGAAATTGTGGACTTTCTTTTCGTGACAAATTTTTATTCAGTCAATTAAACTACTTTTAATTCTTTAATTTATAATTCTGATTCCCTAACTATCGTAATACATAGTGCATTATTATATTCTGATCGTTTTTTCAAATTCCTCTTTTTTATTGGCATTTGTTTTATTGTTGTTTGGTAATATAAACATATATATGTATAAAAAAATTAATTCTGTGTTTATATACTTAGCGTCCTTTTCGATTTTAAGATTTTAATTAAATTACCTTATAGTTCTTAGAATTGCTAGGATAAATGAATTCACTGTTTCTATTATGTTGAAAAATATATTTATTTTATATCAGATTAAAAAATATTAACAAAAAATACTGTAAATGATGTACTGAAATTTTTTTGGGTATTATTAGTTTTCTATGATTTAAAAATCTTTAAATACAAAGTATTTTTATTATAAAATTTAAAATTCCTTGATTACGGAGAAAATTATTTTTTCATTTATATTTATGTTGACGTATAATTAATGTTTTATTATAAAATATTTTCCACCATTAATCGTAATTAGTTTCAATCAGTGATGTTAGAATTTGATATTACATTGGTAATTCTTCAATTTGCATTTTCAGAAATATAAATTCATGACAAGTATTGAAACTTTCAGGAATCAGGAATCAGAATCAGGAACTTTCTTTTAAATTCAAGTTATTGATTATGCCATTATTGAAAATATTTATGAGTTCAAAATAATCTTTATCATTAGAACATGATTAGATTTTAGGGAATAGATATTTAAGTAAAAGTATTTCTTATAATATAATTTATGTATGAACATTAATGTATACGTGAATAAGAAGAGACATATACTTTTTTAAATATTTATTTTAATTTATTTAATATTTTTAATTTAAATAAATAAATTTTAATATTTATTTAATATTTTTTAATATTAAATAATTTTTTTAATATTTAATTTAATTTATTTATGAAATTTTTAAATTATACTTTTCTATAATTTTTTAAAATCTATAGAATTAGGTTGTTACATAAAATTTAAATAAAATTTAATATGCAAAAAATATTACATTTCTGAGTAGCTAAAAGAATTATTTTTAATGTAAAATATTCTTTGAAGTTTTAACAGTCTTTAGTTAGGATTTATTAATTGAACAATTTTTATATTTTATTTTTTCTTTTACATATTAACCATAGTATTTATTAAAATTTGCACTCAATTATTAACTTACAAAACTTAGAAAACATTTATAAAGCGTTTTTGTTTATCGAGAAGTTTTTCAACAATTTCCAATATTCTATATATGAGAGACATTGCTGTACAGTACTATTTGAAATAAAATAATTGGGAAAATAATACGTTACTAATCTAGAGTTTCAAATATTAGCTTGTAATTAACGGAATCTATATATACATATATATAACTTTAGCTATTTTGAAATTAGATAATAAATTCAAATAATATAGAAAACAAAATTAATTGAATTAAAAAATGGTGCTAATTAATGATGAATAATTAATGTAGGAAAAGTTATAATATATTTATAAAATATATATATATATATATATAATATATATAAAATATAAAAACTCTTAAAAATTAAATTAAACAAACTTTGATGTTATATTTGGTCGTCTTTATTTACACCTAGTGTCTTGTGTAGAGATAAATAAATTATTCCTTAGTTTTATAAGTCTCAGTAGAGTGTATGGCTGTATTTGATGCTCACTCGTAAAAGTACAGTGGTTTAACTGGACTTTGTAATGAATGACTTCACACACGTAAAACTTATTTATTAAAGGAATCCACACTTTGATTCATGAAATTCTAAATCACTGTATTAAGAGTTTGTAATTTGCAACTTGTTGAACAAATATGTCGAATTAAATTTTATTATTTGTTGTAGAACTTATAATTGATTATATAATTCTCTTATGTAATTGTAAGGTTTAAAAAAATGTCTATGATTTCATATTTTAAATATTATTACATGCTTTCATTTAAGTACGAAAGTGAATAAGAACTTATTTATAGATCATTATGAATCAAATGAAACTAAATTAATTTGTAATTAATTCAAAATAATTCAAGTAATAATTTAGTTACTTACTTATTCATTAAAAATATAAATTTTTGCATAGAAAATAGGATAACAATCAGGTAGCTTTTTATTTTATCTTAGAAAATCTTTCAAAATTCTATTCACATATAATTATTTGTATTAGCTTAAATCTTCCAATCGCTACATTAAATATACAATGAATTGAAAATATGATGCCTAACTTAGTAAAGAAATATAATTTGTGTGCATATGCTTATATAAAAAAGTTTTTCACAAATTTTACCCTTTTTAATAATATATTGATATAATTTACTGTAGATTTAGTTGACTTATTGATGTTCAGTACAAAAGATATTGATGATGTAAACATATCCAACAGTATTGTAAATTTTTGTAAATAAAAGAATGAAAATAATAAATATATACAAAGATCTGTGTTTCACATGGTTTAAGATGTATTAATCAATGAAATAATTTTACTCCAATAAAAATGTGCAGAAGGTCTTTTAGCAAAAGTGATATTTCTAGAATTTCAGCTATATCTTTAAATTAAAAAATGCGTAAATTTTTTATGTTTTATTTTAATAAAAATTGTAAATATTTAAAGAACAGGTTTCGATTTAAGTTTTGACTTTCAAGTTATTAATAAAAATGTGCTCAGTATAAAATATATTCTGAAAATTGGAAATAACTTGAAAAAGTTGATTAAATTTATGTAGTAAGCTGTTAAACAACATTGGTTCGACAAAAACACACCTTTAAAATTTAATAAATTTTACTTTACCTCACGATACTTTGGATATAATGGTTGCATTACAAACTTAATTCTTTTACAATCTGTAATATATAGGCTATAAATTTGTCTATCTAATTGTCCTCTTTTTTATATGACTGCTTTTATGAGAAGCCTATTATTATTTCCAATATTTGTACAATTTTTATAATATGTATTAAATTGCAATCAAAAACATGCAAGAAATGTAGAAATATTCAAGACTTTTTTCAACTAAAAGAGCATTTAAATCGATTAATTAAATCGATTAGTTCATTTATTTTCAGTTTTTTATGTATTTAAAAATACGAATCAATTTAAATTGTTAAAAATATAATAATATGATGTACTTTATCAGATACTTTATTACATTTAATAAAAATATTTTTGTTTCTTAATAACCTTACCTTGAAAATTCTAAGTTATATTTACAAGCTGACATCATTATTCTTTATATCTTTGTAATAATAAAAATTTTGTTATTATTGATGTATTCAATTTTTATTAATAAAATAGACTTCAAATGAAAGAGTACTAAACTATAATTTACGTTATTAAATATTTTTCTAAATAAATAAGTCAACCATGATAAAAATTTATTATTTTTTGATGATTTTGTTTTCTTGTGAGAAAAATATAAAAATAAAAATTTCAATATACGGTTAAAGGCTAGTTCGTGTACATAAATTGAAATTATTATTATTTACATAAAAACTTTTAGTATAAAAAGAATAGAACTTTTCTTAGTAGAAAATATCCGTATTAGTAACTATTAGTTATTGATTTATTCTTTGGAAGGTCCTAACTTTTATAAAATGAAATTATTAATATTTCTTGTATTAATGACGGTTGTAATCTTTGAAACAGCCATTGTTGGTATGTAAATAAATTAATTTTTATAAATATAGTTTTATTTATAGATTAATAAAAGATTTTATTCTTAATGAATTTTAATAATTTGAAAATTATGAAGAAATACATAGTGTTAGATTTTTTCTCATGTTTTTTGAAATTTCCTATATTATAAAAGAAAAATTACACCCATTCAATTTAAGCTTGCTTGATGATTCATATAATAATTTCATTTAGTATGTTTATTTGAGAACGGTTATCTAACTTAAAAATATTGTAATATATTTTATAAATTTTATATGAATTTCAAGTATATATTATTGATATAGATTAATGTAATTATCAATTATTTATGTTCATTATTCAATGCAATTAAGAGAACTTCATAAGGAACAAATTTTGTTTGAAAAAATAAATTAAACAAGTTATTCTTTAAATTTCTAAAAATATTACGTAGTATATTGTAAAACCGTAACGACTTTATTATATGATATTTTTCTATATCACGTAATATCATATCATATCATTATATGATGTTTATTGAATAAGTTTATTCTAGTACTCAGTTATATAATGCGTTAGTTTAGTTTTAAGCAGCTTATTATTTTAATATTTCTCATTTTTTACGAATTATTAATAATCATCTTTGCAAAAATCAAGAATAGAAATCAGAGTTATATAAAATATAATGTCAATATAAATGTATAACAACTTCAAATTGATAGTCAATGTAGAATATATTAAACTTAAAGAATTTTATTCCTAAAAAGTGGCTAATAACGAATTAACTAGAACTTTACAATTATAAGTAAGTCATGTAGAAAATTTATTCAACAATAGTTACTACAGTCGAGTTTTCTACTGTTATGAGTTATATACTTTAAAAATTAATTTTTATTTTAATTTTTTTATAATTTTTTTTATTAAAATATTCTGTTTATTTAATAACGTTAATCATTCTGTTTAGAATCAAGAAAGCATGATGATGATTTTCTGGATTACAAACCAAAAGGTAAAATTTTTATGCGATATCTTATTCAAATTTTAGATTATATTATAACATTTGCGCTCCATATTGAATTTAATAAAAATGAAATAATTTTTTCTAGGACATAAACACCGTCATCATCACCACCACTCTGACGATGATTAAATTCAAGAAACAGTGTTAATTCAAAGAACTCTATTTAAAATGTAAAATATGTGCATGGATATTAATAAACACAAATAAAAAATATTGTACAACTTTACTTCTTTATTTTTCAGGAAACATGTGCCTATAATTATAAAATATATTTTATTTATGATTTCTTTAATATAGTACATAAGCATTGTCATTAAGAGAATTAAGGATATATCTATCGTGGAAATTAAATACAGATTAGATTAAAGTTAGATTAAATTTCAATTAAATAAAGAGTTATGTATAATTCAAGAAATATAAAAACAATTGAAATATAATTTTAACTTTATTTATTACTATTTTCTTTATATATAATTAGATTTCGCTGAATAGACGTTGATAAGTCTACAGTTTTGTATATATTTCAAAATCTATTGTATCCAATAAGTTTTTGTTGAATTTAATATATTCATCATTATCCGTTTGTTTGAATATTATCATAAGTAATACAATTTTTGTAAAAAATATTATTCTATTATATTTCTGGTCAATATAGCACTAAGATAATATCTCAATATTGAATATATAGTATATGACTATTCATTTAAAGTTCTTAAACAAAATATTTACAATTAAATATGAAATACCACACTGAATTTGAGACTGCAAATGAAAGTATTACGAATGAAAATATTAAATTCAACATAAAATTATGCATATTGCCCTTATTGAATTCTCGTAAATATGTTACACAAATAAGTGACTGGCATTTAGCTGAAGTAGCAATCAAGTTTCAAACTTATGTTGCGTGTACACGTATACATACATAATACTTTGTGCCTTCGAAAAGCAGATTTTTATGGAAATACTTTTACGTCGAAGAATATAGAACATATATGTAGTGAATATAAAAAAAATATATAAAATAATAAAATTTGCAACGGTCTCGTCTCGTCCACCTCGATATCGATTCGTCGGCAGAAATTTGCCGATTCCGTTTAATCGAGACCGACACCCCGTGGAGGCGAGGAGCGCCCTTCGCCGTAGGGTAAACGGGCACTGCCGATTCGCTCAAAGGAACGTCACTTCAGATCACCTACGTAAGATCGTTAGAATCATTTCTAACAACTTTCCTTCTTTCATTAGTTAATAGATTATTGAATAATATCAATTGATGAATTAATGTCAATACTAAACAAATACCCTTAAGATTTATGTGAATTTGTCTTTAAAGAAATTAAATTTTAGTTATAACATTGAAAAAGTACTTAAGAATAATCAGTGATAAAGCCACGACAATAATATTTTTATATCTTTTTGATATTTTTGTTTTTAGAGTACTTAAGAGTAATTAAAAGTATAATTTTATGCGTCACTTGGGTTTTAGAAATTACAAAGAAGAGAATAATTTTACAAAGCAAGCAATTATTTTTTTAAGGTTTCTTCTTCTACTTTTTGTGTTGACTTTCTATAATAATTTTAAATGCTTTAGAATGGAGTCATCAGTCATTTTCATTCTAATGTCTGCTTTCATCATTTTAGTATTCAGTTATGAATGTACGTAAAAAGTCAATATCTATTTATAAAAGTTTTATGATTATTTGCCTTATAAAGTACAAACTATAGTAACATTGAGATTTTCGAATATGTATTATGTTTGAATTTTTCCTATAAGTTTTTAATTTTTTACATTTACTAATAATATTAAAAATAAAATATAATTTTTATTAGCTAGATTTAAAGTGTTTAATACCAAAAGAATGCATGTATGGAAAAAAGTTATAATCCAAGTTAAATATATGTTAATAATTTAAAATGATGGTAACTATTGTCTTAAGACATAATTGAGGGAACGAATTGTATTTCTTAATTTAGTTTCAAATGTTTCCATTTTTAAATTTCGAAAGAATGAAAAGAAAGATAAATAGTATTCGTTAAATTGTTTGTACAGTATATGGTCTTTCTTTGATGAATAATAATTATTCAAGCTAATGTATTTAAGACGAATTATTTCAAATACAATCCTAAGAAAAATTATCTTTAATTAAATAAAATTGTTGTATTATACAAAGAATTGTATTAATAAGGGTAAATTTTTACAAAATGATGGTACGCTCTATTAAATAGCTTTTTCTAAAACTTACTGTTTGTGTATTATTAGCTTTTCTGAAATTACTTAGAGGTTTTTAAATATATATGTGTCTCTTCTGTAAGCGTCTCTTTCTTTTTGTATATCGTAAGTAAATTCTATTTCTTATTGCTTAAACATCCATACACTTATACGTTCTAATTCGGCTTTTGAAGTATCAAATTCGATTTATGTCTCTAGTATCTTTTTAAACACTTATATATTTTCTTAGTATTTACATTAGTCATATATTTAAAATAAGTGTGGCGGAAATGAATACTTGCTTTACAACGTTTAGATCTTTAGAAAACGTAATTTGACATCTCTACAAAAATTTCTGTTCAGCTAAACAGGAAAAATCATTATACTTCCTTTTCACGTTGATTGGACCGTGGAACGTCGCGACGGTTTTATGGATTAGGTTTGAGAAGCAAAGTTTAATGTGTTGAATAATGAAAAAATGTGTCGAGAAGAAAGATTTTTGCAATATTTACAGTTTAGTTTAAAATTTTACAAATGACCCTTTTTAGTTTGTTTTTAGTAAATAGTTGTAGTGTAGGATAAAGTTTCATATATGGATGAAAATAATTCCGAGATAAAGATCTTTTGAGTGGGTTTAACTTCCTTTATGTTCTCGAGATGCGTTTATAGGTGAACGATGTGAACTTTAGTTTCGTGACTCTCGTAACTACCTAAATCTGTCCTAAAAATACCTCTGAGGTGGGAGTTGATTGATTTAGCTCCGTAGCTTCTATATCGGGGTTTTTTTTTCCGAGAAAATATCTTAGGACCCGAGTTGATTGTGATTGTAAGCCTCTATCTCCATGTTTCTTCACGATCTTTTAGAGAAACCACTGCTCCTCTAGTGTAACCTCTTTTATAATCTTAATTTATAATCTTAACCTTATAATATTCAGTTCATTATAAATGTAATAACCAACATAATTTCAACATTTTCTAAAGTAAATTAGCTTATTTTAGTGAATCCCCATTCAAGTACTGCACCAACCAGAGTACTTAGAAGACAACGTATGTAACATTACCGATAATAAATAAGTCTTTAAAAAATATAAATACAATTTTAAATGTATTTTGATAAACATATAGAAATTATTATTTTTCAGATGGAAGAAGATTTAGTGATAATGAGATCAATGAGTTACACGCACGATTAAATTTAACTACTTCGACAAGAGCTCCACTTTAATGTTTGTAAATAAATGAATATATATATATATATACATGTAGTACAGTTATGAATAATTAATATTTTCAAAATGTAAAATGGTTTTTATTTTAGAAGAAAATAGTAGAATACATAGTAAGTTTCACAGTAACATTTTTAAGATTTTCCTTATAAAGGTGCTATACAATATTATTACAATTTAAGATTTATTTTTGTAATATTTCTAATATTTCTTAATAATTCTAATTAAATCTAGATTCATATATTGTTAAATTTTGCAACAAAGTTATTAAACACTATATATTTGGCTGTTACAATTATGTTTAATCATGAGAATATTTTTATTTTAGTTAAATTTCTAGTCACGAGTTTTTGCAAAATTTAAAATTCGTGATATAAATCCATGGTAGTTATATGACATAAATGAATAATAGTTCACTTTCAAACAGAAATACGTGTATAATTTAATTTTTAAGTCACATATCACACATTATATTATAATTTTTATTATTAATTTATTGTTATATTTTTCGATTTTAAAGTTAAAGATTCCAACTTGATACGAAAGGTAATATTTTATTTTCGAGAACTATTTTTTGAGGATTACTATTAATTTTTTATTGTTTTATTCGATTTACTTAATTATAAATTTTTTTTCAATAGTGAAAATGAATGAGAAATATTAGATTTATATATTTAGAATATAAATAACTAATGGGAATGAAACAGCAAAAGAGATTGCAATAAAGTGATAATAAGATTTCATTTCAATTGAGCAACATAATTTATACCGTCGTCGTTACTTGAGTTCAACTGCAAGAAATAGCGCGAACAGTAGATGTATTATAGTTGTCATTAAATTGACGTACTGCGCAGAAGAAATGTATACAATAAATGTAATGAGTTACGAAGCGAATCTTATAGCTACGATTATATTCGATATATAATAGTGGTAATACAAATACAAATTATCATCTCTGCATAGCTCATATATATAAATATATGTAGCATGTGTATAAGTATACGTATCTTATAAGTAAAGGCATGGATGAATAATCGCTGGATCAAAGAAGGGACATTTTCCATCTCGATCGAATCATTTGTCAGCTCCTTAGTTCTTAAAGCGATTTAATAATTGCAATATTAATGGATATGTAATAGTGAAGGTTATTTTTATAGCGCTGAGAGTCTGTAGATTATCGAAGTTTAGAAACATCACTGGATTTAGAAGGCTTGAGAAATTAATTTGACATTCATCAGATATATCTAGCCCTGATGTACCTTAATTTCTTTCTCCCATTGTTTATTTTTGGTCTTTCTGCATAATCGGCGTTATTCACAGAGGGTCTATTCGTTGAACGCGTCACATATAACGATGGTGAGCCGAAAACAATAAAACAAATTTTAAAAAATTCAAGAGGGAGAGAGAGAGAAATAGGAATACAGACAGAGAAAGAGAGATAAGTTAAGCATAGAAACGTGATTACATGAATGGTGAATTTCAGATTCCTTCAAAAAGTTTCAGACGATCGTGTTAGTCTCTCGAAAAAGAAAATCCTTCGACATTCGACACGATGTCATCATTCGCGGACAGACAATAATCGAAAGAACTGTCAGAACCTCCGTCATTACAGTTGTCAGTCGAAAGCTTGCTACTATCAGTTTATACTATAGTGTTCACTCTTCCTCTTCTTTTTTATCGAACCCCATCTTCAAGAAGACGAAAGTCATAGCCACCTCAACGCAGTACAGCATCCCCACGGGTAAAGTTAAATCCTCACTGATCTTCTTGCCCCTCTTGTACCTTACTATATTGCTATACACCCGCCATTCTCAGAGCCAACAAAGGACAAACCCTATACTCCCTTCACAGGATGACTAGTCAGCACCTACATCGATCGTAGGTGTCGGGGTTTGATGGCTTTTGAAAAGACATCCCCTCAATCATCAACCTCGACTCTTTAAAAGGTAATCAGAAATAGACCTACTTTGCGTCTTTGGAATGGAGATATGAATCCGTTCTAATTCATATCCTTGGTGATAAAAATATTTTATCTATTTTAATGTAGGATGTAAATGCATACATCGTAATAGAATACTTTGCAAATAATATTTTATATAATATCACATAAGAATATGCTACTAAATTTGACTCTTGATTCATAATTGAATAATTCATTAATTATTAAAAACATTTTTATTTGAAAAGTAGACCGTAACAATATATTTAATGTTAGTTAGTAATCATTGGAAGCTTTCTTTTTTAAGTCAGAGGCCAACAAATAATATATCTTTATTCTAAATTGTATAAAAGAATTACTTCTAAAAGGCCATAACTCATTAATTGTACTCTAATACTCTAATAAAAAAACTTCGTGTCCATTATGCATAGTTTCATCCTTTGTACACTAAGATGTTAGAAGTTTCCATATTGTCTTGGGTAATCTAATTACGGAATTATTTTATTGATATACATAAAAATATTGTAATGATATCTTACAAGAATTTACAACCAATCTCTCAGGCATATATTTTCTCAAAATTAGCTCAAAAGTGAGGTTTCAAATAGAAATGAATAGAAATAAGAGGTATAAATAATACAACGAGATCACTTGGCGTTTTGATGCGAATAATTATTTACTTATATGTCGAAGGGATGGTTTCAATCTTTGAGCACCTTAGCAAAACTTTTTAGAGAAATATATCGTTGTTTGAAAAATACAAATATCGTTATTCTTTCATCAATTAAATTTTATTTTCATAATCTTGATTTCCGTTCCCAAAATTATCTTTTACAGAATATTTCACACACTTACTAGTATTCTACAAAAGGAATGTAATACCAAATTATTGTTAGATTTTTATATCAAATTTAACCTAAAATATATGTTAAATAATATATAATGCAAACAATATAATAAAATAACCATTACATTCAATGACATTTCTTGCTTTTAAATGTATAGTACAATCCTTTATGTAAAATGGATACTTACGTTTTTTATTCATAAATATACGTCACAATGTTTACCCAATTCCATAGATTTCGTCTCTATTTATCGTATTCTGCATAAAACTCTCTTATAAATCACTCTACTTTGAAAATCGTTCTTTATTCATCGATTCACTATCATTCGATACTATTCATGCACACTCGTATGCACAATATGCTTTCAATATTATACTATTTTTGAAATGTAATATTTTATGTTATTAAAGAAAATATGCTCATTAACTAACGAATAAATACTTTTCTTAAAGAAACAAGTATTTTTTTTAATACATTTGAATAACATTTGAGTATGATGCATTTAAGGTTAAATATATTATTTGCGGTACAATGATATTTCCTTTTAAAACTATTGTTATTGTTCAAAGAACGGATGACATTAAACTAATAAGTCAATATTATTAAATTTCGTTGATTTCAAGATAGAAACTGTGTTTTCTATGTTCCAATATGCAATAAATGGTTCTGTGATTATCCTTAAGAAAATAACTTACACATTTTTAGTCAATTCAGTCGCTTACAAAAGTATAATTTTCAAGACATTCTGCTGATTCGTTATGCTTACTATTAATATGACAAGAATAGAGTTATACCTTCTATAAAATCCTATATAAAATTGTTTCTACTAAAATACAGTATAATAATAGGTTATCAATCTTTTTGTATTCAATTTCGTTGCCTCTGTATTATTATTAAATCACTTTTGTACTCAATTTCAATTTTTTGTCATCAGTCACATTTTACTTTTTATCTAAGCCTGAGATCAAATTTTTATGAAATTAAAACTGCGGAAAAAATATTGATTATGTTTTAATTACAAAAGGCGCATAGAAATGTACATAATCGATGTTTAAATTATTTAACAATAATATTAGTAAACTGAATTGAATATAAAAACAGTATAATCGAAGTTAGATACGGGAAAACAAACTATCTGCTCTAAGTAAGCGCCTCATGTCCGAGTATCATCGTTTCGAAAAAAAGGGAAGGAGAGAAAAGGTGTCGGCATTAATTGTCGTCTAACACGTAATGACAAAGGAAACCATATAACGCAACTTATGATGACAAAATCCTTGTGACTCATTTTAAAGAATTAACGTCATAGTTAACGTTAATTCTTATAAATATATATTTTGCGTTGTGTATTTCAAGAAGAACTAGAATTTTGTCATCATTGTCATCGACTACTTTTACCTATTTATTACATATATATGTGCATTTAGCATTCCGATTTTAACATTTCAATTATATTCTTAAAGAAAATAGAAGGAAATATATTTTTGTTTATTCATTTTTCAATAAAAAACTTAAAGAATTCATTTTTATTTATTATTTATTTTTTCACATATATGTATATATACAGAAAGAGATATCATGTACAGTACTATTATATCGGTATTTAAGTATTCTACGGAACTATTGACTAAATACAGAAAATTATTGGAATGAATAAAGTATCTTAATGAAGGTATGTTAGTATTTTTATCACAATGATACGTTACTGATTATATTTGTCTTTAAGGAAAAAAACATAGTGCAATGTATTATATATGAAATTTATGATAATGTTATAAAAACGGCTAATAGATTTTTTAATTTTAATGGCACCAACGACATGCACTTATTTTTAGAAAAAAATGATAGGCGGTATACATTGAAAGAATCTTAAATACAAGATATTGTAAGCAAAAACATTTTTATACTTCAAACGTGTATAAAATTATATATATATATATATATATATATATATATATATATATAGATAGTCTAACAATTCTTTTTAACACTTTAAGTTTATATTTATAAATAAAGAAACTCTTATTTCAGTTCTCTTAAAGTTATTTATCTTGGTAATCAGTTTCATTTAAAAGTATACAGAAAAGACTAATACAAAATATTAATTTAAATTATAGTGTTTGAATCTTTACAATGTGAAATAGAAGCGATAATAAAAATTTATAAGACTCTTATATAAACTGAAATATATTGCACAGTAATTTTATGCGATCAATCGTTGCTATATACATGTACATTCTATCTCTATAACCTGTAATTGTATCAAAACTTGAAATTATTGTACATCAGACAGATTATAGTTAAACGAACAAGAAATATGAGTAACTATTATCTATTTATATTTATATGTAGATATTTATAATAGCAAAAGTTAGTAAAATGTGAATGAAAAAATTGGAAAGGAAGTCTCAATAAACTATAATTAATTTGTGATTCTTGAGTGATTCGAAATAGGCGTAGTAAAACAATTAAATGTTCAACAGATGTAACATTGTTTTTCAGCGGTCACTAGTTTTTTCAGTATTTTTATTATATAGATCCTTTTGAATTTAGTACTACTACTTCAGAAAATTTTTAAAATATATTAAAAAATATAATAAATAGTTATCGAAACAAGTTCTTTGCTATTAACAAGGTATATTAAAAATATAAAAGCAAATTATTTATCAAAGAAATTATCTAAATTATAAAAACTTTATCAAAAGTAAAATTTGTTAATCTTTAACAGAGATTAAGAATCAGAAAATATACTACATATTACAATAGTATTTAAATTACAATATAATTATATAATACTAATATTTCAAAGTAATTACTTATGATTTAAATTAAGATGATACTATTGCAAATAAATTAAAAAATATAAATATAAATAATCAAGAAAAATATACTTCATAAAATTTTTAAGGAATATATCATTATAGCACTCTATCACCGAAATATTGTTTATGTAGTCTCTACCAAAATATAATCATATATCTTGAGCCTTATACTTATAAATATATATTAAAAAAACTAGATGACCAATTAATACAATATTATAGAATTTATATAAACATGATCTAAATTATTTACTATCAATTAGAACTTCTATGCTCAAGAAGTAAGTAATATTTCTTTAAATTCAAAAACAAATTGATACATAAAATAAATATCATAAATCATACCATTTATAAAATATAAAAATTTGCAAAATATTTAAAGATATCGACATAATACTACAATATTATAACTTCATTATGTAAACTACAAAATTACATAAGTATTTAGGAGAAATAAAATAGTTACATATTAAGAGAGCAATGTAATTACAGTTAAATGTTAAAGAAAGACTGACTATTATTTAATAACATACATATATAGTGTTGATACAATGAATTATTGCCACTAAAATTATTATTAACTTGTAAAAAATATGTTTGTATTTAATAAAGAATTTTTCAAAATCATAGGTTATCACTGAGTTCAAAATTTATGTAGTCTATAATTAGTTATTATTTCATTTCAAAATCTTGTTAAATTTAAAAAGCAAATAAAATAATTACAATGTGAAATAAAAAAAAAATTATGTATTTTGCTTAATTTTAAAATTGGTAAAAATATAAATGAAATAAAAAATATTGGTCATAGTGTTTCTCTGAAATTGTTGTAAAAAACTATATCTCATAAAATGTAATAGTTTTTAAAAGTAAATACTTAAATTTAAATATAAAACTCTTGATCTTAAACTATTATTCTAATAATATAATATAAAAATAATTATCTGTTAATATAACTTTTTAAATAAATCTATTGCTCATATTAACTACTACAACAAAATCTTTATCTAAAATTAATTTTCCTTATAATTATATTGTAATCGGATCATAAATTGAAAAACTAGTTTAGAAATTAATTTTTCATTCGATACAAGTAAAGAATATGAATGTTTGCTTATTTAACATCTTAATTCATTTGTAAATGTTTATCGTTCAAATTTTCACAAATTGTACGATAAAAGAATTTCAAATAAAAGAATGTAGCATATAAAACAATAAAACAATAAAGCAATAAACAAAGAATGAAATTCTTTGATTGAAATACAACTGTAGAGTTTCTCTGAACAATTTCAGAATGAAAGTTTTACACGTGTATCTTAGGAAAGAATCGCGAATCTTTCCAATGTTTATCCTGTAACCGAGATATCGAATTATAAAAATACTGCTAGATTTCTCCTACGGTACTTGCCTTGCTCCATTTTATAGTATATACATATATATATCAGAACACATAATTAATTGTAGTCTGCATAAATCAATGTATTTTCAAATAAATTTTACACTTACTGAAAAAGTTAATATTCTAACAATATACATTTAGATGTAAAAGTATATTTATTAAAAATGTAATTTAATACTCTACATAATAATATTATGCTATACTAAAAAATCACAATCGCTATCAATAAAATTATACAATATATTACACTGTTATATTTGAATATTTATAAATTATTAATGAATGTATTTATAAATAATATTTGATTTATACTTTGCCAACTATAAATCGCTGTTGAATAAGAATCAGATTAGATATTATATTTTTATTTCTGGGATCAGAACCTTTTTCAGTGCTAGATTTACATTTTCATATTTCATCATCACGAGATGTAAGGCCCAATAATTTGACGGAAGCGTCCTCCTTTTATTACGGATTTAAAAGAATAAAAAAAACATTCAGTCCAAATAGGAAACCGAAGAAACGAGTGCACATAAATAATAATTTAATTTGATATCCGTAATGGGAGTTCAAGGCTGACTTCTTTGAAAAAGTCTTTCGCAAATCCCTTGACTTAACCGTTGACAGTTGCGCTGCAGTTACACCGTAACGCTCGTGACTCATACGACCAACGTCCAGACGCGAAAGTCTTTCTTGGCCCGAGACGTTTCGAGACACCCACGCGAACGAATGTTCTTTGTATGGATCCACTTTCACCTCGACGTGCCTCGTGTTGTCCTGTGGCTTTGTTGTGCGCTTGAAAACAGAAGGAGACAGACCTGTAACGAAAGAGAGAGAGAGAGAGAGAGAGAGAGAAGTTGGGTTCGTTGCTTCGCGTACGGTAAAAGTTTCTTTTTGTTATGAGATTCGAGAGTTTCCAAGAATTTTACAGGGTTTATCGAATTTTTCCACTAATATTTGCCCAATAGAAAGATAATATATTCTTATTTTGTTCCAAAATCTCTTAAACTACATTTGAACTTTCATTTATCAAAGAATTAGTCATCAAATAATTGTTTTTTTTCGTATTAATAAATATTCCATTTCGTATATGGAATGTAATATTTCTGAAGTCAGGGAATAATGCATAGGGGTAGAAAATATTTTTCGAAATATAAATTAAAGAAATTAATTGATTGCCAGCGTCATTTATTTTAAGCTTAGTTAATTTCATTTGAATGGATGAGATTATGTCGTTATTTAAAATACATATATTTTAAATGTATTAAGTTTACGGAATATTATTGCCCATTATATTTCTTATATATATATATATATATATATATATATATATATATCTAATACTAATCATTGAAAATATTTTTGGATAATAATAAATAATAATTTTTGGGTGTAAATCAAAGATCACACTTTATTTATTTATACTACGTTTATCCGAAGTATTGTAAACAAATATCGTTATATAAATCATAACCAATTGTTAATATTATGAACGAGTATAAGAGAAATTTATTGTTTTATTCTACAATGGATACTTCTTTCAAGTTTAGCGCATGCAATATATTGAAGTTGTTGAATTGTAGTTCTTGCTCTAACATAAGTCTTTATATTACCTTCAAGAAGTATAATTATTTCATCGGATAATTTATAAGTTATCCTTTTATAATTTAGGAATATAGTTATCGCAGCAAGCGATAAAATCAACGAAGAATTTTTTCGTAAAGAATCTTTCGTATTTCCATAAATAGAAAATTAATCGAGTTTGGCAAAGAAATAAAATAAGTAATGAACAAGTCCTCGCATCATCTTAATAACAGCAAAATCGTTATGCTTCATACCTTCCATAAAAATATCTCGCAATCATTCCAGCGTCCAATAAATTAACATCGAACAAGTTCGCGGATCCACATTTCCGATAATTGATACACGTACAGCTAATTTGCAGTATTCGCCAGGCCGCAATTCGTTAATATAAGTTAATACACGGATAAGAGCGAGTAATCCTCTGCGGTTCATGACTGCAGTCGATGCTGATCTTCACTTTCACCGTGGACCTGGACTCTGCATTCCCCGCGTCAGCATCCGGTACACTCGAGGCGCGCATTTTCTATCGCATGCATTCCGTCCCCTTTGTATCCCCGCCTCCGCCCCGCTCAACCAAAGGAATTCCGTGCAATTGCATCCTTCGCGCTTACACGAATATTTTTCCACAAGGTGATCACACGAGGAATGCACGGTCGGAGCCACGAATTTGGCCCCCGAAAAGCTTCGCGTATGTGTTTTCTCACTTGATAATATCCACATATTTCGGATTGGAAGTATTAATTATATAGGCTTAAGCCTATAATTTAAGGCTTCTAATCATTTGATGAATACTTCACATGGGACGAAAGTAATGGAATTCAAATTTTTTCAAATTTTAAAATTCATAACGAGGACTCTGCACTCGCGTATCGAACTTAATTATTGATTTCAACCAATATTTAATGATATCAAAATGATCGCACTTGTTAAATAAAAATACTAAGCGTGAGAAAATTTATGCAAGTCTAAAAGTAAATTTCAGCGAGTCACTGTTAAAAGGCTTCATATTATATAATTTGATATCTAACTTACAATTTATTTATTTATTGAAAAAATTAATAGACATTGTTTTATACACTTTTATGTATACAAATTTTGATAATTAGCATAAATATTGATTTTTAAACAAATCCTAGTAATTCATCCTATTAAATGCTTTATGTCTTACGAATGTAATAAAACATGAATATTTCAATATCTGGGTAAACGTTTTGAGAATCTAATAACTAATCGTTTTAATTTACTTTGTACAAATCTTAGTGTACTTTATATTATCATTTTATATTGTCTCATGCTTATATTTTTTTAAATTTTTCCTCGGTAATTTTTTACAAAAAGCTAAAAGGTATAAATATTGTACAATTGGTAAACCAAAACTCTAAATGAAAGTGTTCCATACACTTTCATACACCATAAATAGCTAAAATTTACATTTTTCAACACCAACAATTAGTTTCACTATAGTACAAATTTAAAACTCTAGGCTTTTTGGATGGTTTAAATATTTTCTTGTTATTGTTGATACAATACAGTAATTAATGTAAGCATTATTATTTGCTCATCAGACATACATCTATTTACACTTGCATTTTGCATGCATGCACATACAAAATGAATCGTACGGGAATGGAAGAAACGAAGAAAGAAAGTTTGCAGAAGACGCGTGACTTTGAGCGAGAGTACTCTATATATATATATATATATATATATATATATATATATATACATATATATAGTGATGAGGAGACGTGATTTTGTGATTATATGTACACTCGTAGTGGAAGCTTGTACATATGTGAATCTATTTTCTAAATAAAAAATTAACTTATGTAGGCAAAATGCCCCGTTTCGCTCGCGAAATTAACCTGAATATGCCGTAAGTGTTTAGATATTTATCAGGTACTTGATATACATTACTCGCGGGTATCATGATTAGGGATTTATATGATTTAGAGACGTATACATTCCATGGAAGGCTGTTCATTTTTGTTACCGAGAAAGTGCTTGAGGATGAAGAGTGAAGGTTTCGATAATGCTTGTAACATTGTATTAATCTAAATACCTTACAAATGTGGGTTTATATCCAGCTCTTCAAGATTGTCAAAAATTTACTCTTAGCGTGAAAATCATAATTGGTGATCTATATTATTAAATAAAAATAATTTATATCCCAGATTTTTACAGTAATAATATGTGACATTATATGTGATCTACATAGCATTATTTATTTTGGTCAAACGCATTAAACGTACTAATTGTAATTATTAAATCACATTGTTAGTTATAAAAATAAGAGACAGCTAAATGTAAATAAATGTACCGAGATAAAATTCTAATAATTATTGTATAATAAAAATAGTTAACAGACAGATATTTTTTAAAAATATTTTGTAGAGCATAAAATGTCTGACTCAAAGAATTATCAGTTTTTTAATGAAACATCCACATATTTTATTTAATAGTAAGAGCCTTTCAATATGAAATTTGTATATAAATTTTTATGCAGTTATTATTTAAAACGAGTTTTAAGAATGTTAATAATTAAAAAAAATAAATCTACTAAATGTGCACTCAACTTACAAGGAAAAACATTGCTTAATATCTAGTTCACTATAACATAATAGTTAGAAATACATTGAAATTTATAATAATTAACAATAGTAGAAAAGCTTTTACGACGTGTATAAGCAGAAAAAAAAGCAACAAACACGTGCATCGAATAAAGTAGATATATGTATGAGAGAATAATAGTATAAGAGAATAGGCGTTCGCACAGGTGTGATCTCGACTACTGTTGCACCTAGAAAAGTTATTAGCAAGAACGTGAATTATAAAGCTATGAAATCTAATGAAACGTCGGATTGTGTTATAAAACTGAAATGGACTTAACTTAACGAGAGACAAGACTCGTCTTAGGTATTAAACTCGGAATACGAACTAATAAATGGTTAATACAAACTGACGCGTAAATAGTTGATTTGATAACACAATTTAACTTCTTCATATCTTCATCTGAATAGAAGATGAAAAATATTATCCTTCACGTACACATTTGAAAATCTGTTTCGCTAAAACAGTTAGAATAGATGAAATTTATGCACATGTTTTGTAAGAAAAATCAATTACTTACATTAAACGTATTATTAACTACAATGATTTATTCACAAAACATTACTTGAACAAATTTATCCAAAATGCTTTTTTATCAATCATATATTTACATGTTTTTGCCGTTATAATATATTTTACTGCTTACCAAGATGAATTTACTTTTTTTGCTTTCTTTTTGCGTTTTCCTTATCATTAGACTTTTTTTATATTGTATACGATTCTTCGTTTTATTCAGTACTTTTCGTTTACTCGTGAGATGCGAAATCAAGAAAAATTCGTATCACGCCTCATCGGAAAATCATATAGTTTTAGCAAATGAAGCGCGTGAAATCTTGACGAGCCTCGTGATGCACGACATTTCAAGCAATTAAAATTCATCTGAAATTCATTAGTTAATTAAATTGTCGAGCGTGATAAATTATTTCGTAAATTATTTCACGGAAAAATATACTCTTATGCATTTATATAATCACAAAATTGCATTGATTTATAGAAATGTAACTGTAGTGAAGATATAATTGAAAATTTCAACAAAGATTTTAAAAAATGTTATTTTTGAAACATTGATTCATACAAAAGCTACAATTACAGTAATTATATTTTATGTTAATCTGATTACTCATATCGCATAAAAAGTCATCGAACACATTTATCATTTTAATAAATGAAATCAGTTTTATGTGAATTTTTTCTTTACAAAATGAGACGAAGATCGTTTATTTAAAAATGTTTATTTCACTAATCATACGATATAAATTATTCGTATATGAACTATTTATGCAAGTGTAGGATCAGTAATAATAGTCATACTTAATTGATTTGTTAAGTATAAACGATATATTTGCTCTACGTAGATATATTAGTATTGAAATTTAAAATATTTCTACATAATTTCTTCAATTATTATTTTAATTCTTATTTATATTCTTTCTTGAAAATTTAGGAAAAAAACAACTTTTTTCGGTTGCATCGTGTTCCATTTTTTAAATATTTGTAAAAACATCTTAAATATTATATTAAAATATTTAAAAACAACATAAAACACTTAAAAAATAACATTTACAAAATTCTTTAAAATTGTTTCTTTCTTTGATTTATATTAAATATTAAATTTTCGAGTACATTTATCTAAATATTAATTTTCTGTCTAACAGAATTTTTCTTTCTGTAATTTTATAGAAATTTTTTGAAAAACTAAATAGTCTTGTTATAGCTTAACAGTTAAACAAGAAATCAGTAAAATACGAATCAAGATAAATTAAAATAAAGTAAAAATTATAAAACTAGATTTTATTGATTGCTTATTTGAGTTTTTACAAACAAAAAAATTTTGGCACAACGAAATTTTATGACATTATTTTTAGACCTTTATATTTCCGGTTCTTTTAATAATAAACGAGCATCTTGGTAACTCCAAATATTATCTATCATTATACCAAAAATAGGACGTTTCATATTAATTTGAATGTTTCTCAATGTAATAGCTTTCAATAGTCTATTCTAATAATGAGCCACTGAAAAAAGAACAATTAAAACTGGTAAATAAATTATTCAAATACATTAAATTCTGATATTAGACGATAGTATGCCTTCGATAGGAATTTTTTATATAAAAGAATTACAGATGCGCTTTCGAACGTCTGCATCCGGAATCTGTTGGACATTCAAATGTCTTCGTGTATAAATAAGGTGGATACGCATGCATACGTATTAGATGCACGTAAAGCAAGTTGGCAGTGATCCTTTTCGATAAACACAATTAAGTGCAATAGGGTACCGCTCATTGGTTATTCGTTACTCATCAATGAACCTACGCATTTATTAATCGTCTTCTTAATAGGTAACAGTTTTCCCTGGAGGCGGTATATAACTATTAACTAGATATTTAAAGAGGATTGGGGATTACAGATGCACGAAAACAATTTTCTGAAATATCACTTCCATCGCGATATGCATAATTCGTTGATCAAAATCACCAAATGATCGCCGCTTAATTTTTGACTTGCATATTTTCGATTTTTTAAATATTGGTCTAAAATCTTTAGTAAAATCAATTCAGATTTACTAGCAGTTATTAACTACTCTAACTTAAATACAGTTAGTATTAAATAAATGCAACCGAATTTTATAATCATCTATCGTGTTATAATCGTCTATTGCGTTATATATTGAAAATAAATTTATGTTGAAAGTTTAAAATATTAATTCCAACTATATAAATATTAACATTTTCGATAAATATTAGCTACAAAGTAAATTATATTTTTACTAATTTTTATCTAGCGAAATAAATGCTAATAATATTTTAATTTGTTCGAAATTCATTTTTTCGAAAAAATATAATTTTTTCGTCTAAGCAATTACTAATTTTTACGTGTAATTTTTTTAGATAAATTAGATAATTTTTTTAGAAAATGTCTTTCTGTAAATTATGTATTTGAACTAAATAAGTATATTTTTTTGCATAAGAATTTACAAAATTAAATGTTTCACTATACATCTGTAACGTATTAGCCTCAATAAAAGAAATTACAAGGGGAAATGCAAATCAGGATGTTCTTTGTAAGCATCGCCTTAGAAACCTTAGAAATCGGATAATTAATATTTAAAGTATAATTAATAATTATTTTACTGTAAAACAAATAAGGAAGAAGAATTACTAATTTAATAAGATATCGATAATTATATTTTGTTTCACAATGCATACGTATAAGTTAACATATACAAAATTAAATTATGAGTATCAATTTTAAATACCATGAAATTGTTATTGCTCGTATTTGTAGAAAATTTCAATTTTAATAACATTACAAGAATGAAACAATTTTATCAGAAACTTATGAATTATAATCTATCTAGTTTTCATTTCAAGTCTATATAAAGTATTGTATCTGCAGAACTTGCAAGGAATTCGAAATTGTATTTTGCATACCATTGCTTGCTATCTCGTTACTATACATTATAATGTAATGCAAATGTGAACATAAATGAGTAAGAAAGAAAGAATTTTCTCTCCTTTTAACTGGGCCTTTAATCAGAAGGTACATGCTAGGCAGTGAAACTTCAAATATCATTATTTTAAAATTTATTGTACAAATGAATATTAATATGAATATTGTACGAATCACTAAAATTCTGTTTTTAATAGAAGTTGCATATAAACAATAACAAACCTATACTTTTCTACTTAATCTGATACCATGACAATCTTGTTATAATTTAATGTACCTTACGTATCATGTTTAGTTTAAATATAGTATATAATTTTGAAACGTTTTCAACAAGTAATTCAATTCTTTCATTATTCTAAATATATATACATGTATGTATATTGTCAACAAAAGGTATTTTTCTTTTATATTTTTCTTACTTTTGCCATTTAACTAGTACATTTCCAACGCGTCGTCATTAAAATATCTTATGCACGAAACCTCGAAAAGGATAACTTTAAAAAATGCAATATTTCATAACCGTCAGTAGAAAGTCATTTATCGACACCATTCGAAAATCAGCGAAAGTTTATGATCTCGTATTCCATCATGTCGTAACTTTCCCAAAATTTCGAACGCAATCGAAGCGAGCACAAAAGAAACGTTTGAACTCTTTCGAGCCAATATTATTCGTCCAAAAAAAGTGCAGACACGCTGCGCAACCCAAGAGAAAGAAAAAGAGCTCGGCCAAACAAAGCAAATCCAAGGTAAGAGTGCACAACTGAAAAAGAAACGACGATCTCCGAGTCCAGAGGTACGAATCAATCGTCTCCTGTACGTCTCCATACGTACAGGATATTTTATGGTCCGATGCTCGGCCAACGTAACGCTTTAAACGTCGGGTGAACGGTGCAGCGAAAAAGCGCAGCTACGCCTGCGCTCGACTTTGCGTTTTTTGCGCATTCTTGAGCGACGGGCAGAGGTGGGAGACAAAGAAACATATATCAGAGTGGTTTCCTCGACGCACTAGTTCTTCACTCGACACGAAAATCTTCACCTTGAACTTGCGTCGGCCGACTGAACTTTTTTTTTAATTGCCTACAACTTCGTGGCTGTTTCCATCTGCGCTTTCACCGATGGATGTAGCTTCAATTGGTAATGATAAGAAGGTACTTCTTTTCTTGGTTAAGGGCTTTTGCTACTGGTTTCTTCTAACGATACCGATGACTTTTATGCTAATTAGTTGTTCATGTTGTGCGTAATTTATGACTTTTACGGTTATTAAGAGAAACCTTACTAGATCAACTTACTAGATCATCAGTGAAATGTGAATCTTGGACTCTGATGATTTATGCAAGATAATTGGAGAAACTTTGTAAATTCATTATAAGAATTCAGTTGTGAAAAAGAGTTACTCACTGTTAATTCATAAAAATAGTACACATATGCAATCCGAATTATTTGCAACTTATCTAAGGAGAGAGCGCAGGTAATTTGTGAACAAAAACTGTGAACAGTTTTATGTTATTAAAATTAGAGTGTTTTAAAACATTTAATTTTCTAATATCACAGTCTCAAGTACTGTTTTCTCTAATTTTTAACGTCATTATATATAAACTGTATAAACGTTCGATAAAAATTTCTAACGAATATTTTTAAAGTGAGTAAAAAGTTAAATGTCAGTAATATTTTGACAAGTATTAAAGTAAATTGTTACGTGAATTACAATAACGAAAATATAAAGTTTTTTAGACTACATGTATTATGTAATCTAAATTCATTTTTTAATTATATGATGTGAAATTTCAAGTTACATATACTTATAATATCGCGAGTACAACTTTAAAAACTAAACTTTTCCAAAAACTTTTAATTGTGGACATTTACAATAGTTTTATTAAGTTTGAAAAACATTTTGATATTAGAAAGAATGAGAGCCTCCTGTATGTTTTAAAGTTATAACTCTTTTGAGAATTATTATTAATAAGGGAATGGTTAAAAAAAGGGATTTGAACATTATTACGTATTAATTTTTGTTGTTATCATGTATTTGATTTTTTGTTCACACTTGTACGTAATCAACAAGAGAATGAAACAAGAACTTAATGGTTTTACCATTAGTGCAGTAAAACCTAGAGAAATGGATTATACGTAAATAATATTATTCAATTAAATTGAGAGATCATTAAATTCTTGTTTTATGTTAATACATAATTATTTCAAGAATCATTCTTAAACAACGTTTTTTTTAAATATTATATCAAGCAATTGATTTTACTTTCTTTTATTACGTCAATTATGAACTCATTAAAATTCATATACTATGTAAATCAATGAATGTTCAATTATATAATAATAGATTAGTAGTTTTAATTTAATGAAGTAATTAACTCTCTTAAAAAGAGTTTGAGTAGTGAAGTATATACTTAAATGTAAATTGAAATTCAATTATTGAAAATATGAATAAAAAAATAGAACTTAATTAAAATAAAATTTTTCAAATAATTTCTATCGATTTTCTATACATGATTAAAATAATTACGTTCAAATAAATGATCTTTAATGGTACATTTTCCAAACGAGGTGACATAAATCTATTTAAAGAATTCGGATTGGTGACATACTAAATCTGTATGCATAACCCGTTACCAAAATATTTCACGTAAGCGTTCGAAATTCTAAAAGACCTTCCAATTATATCGAGTTCACACTGTACAAATATATCCCCTTAAAAAATCTGTTTATTCACAATCACGTCGACTTAAATGCCTACGAACACAAGGTAGAACATTCGGACACAAAAAAGTAGAATCAAAAGTAAGCCCGCAAGAATGGAAGATAAACTATGGATCGAATTTCGACTCCTCCTGTGTGCCTTGCCTCGAGGCTGCAATTTGAGAGAAAAACCGAGGTATATATGTGTGATTACAACAGAAGAAAATGACAAAGGTAAAGAGGATAAAAAGAAAGAAGAAGAACTCGAAGAAAACATATAAAGTGTGTGTACAATAACGTTCTAAATATCAAACTACTTTCTACGTCTTCTCTCTCTCTCTCTCTCTCTCTCTCTCTCTCTCTCTCTCTCTCTCTCTCTCTACAATCGTGATCATCGTGATTATCATCATCATCATCTCAGCCTATACACATACACTTGTACCGTTACAACTTGTACACATAAGAACATACGCTTGTGAAGCGAAACTTGAATGTACGTTTGACATTTACATGTACTAACTTCCGACTGGAATTGCAGTATTAAAGAGGGTTGCATTTTAAATATTGTGAACGAATCATCAGTAATTCCGATTGTTGGCAAATTTTAAACTCGAGACATAAATTAAAGCTAAGGAATACAATTGCATAACTAGTGAATGATACGTATTTAAGAAGCAAATTGTTAGGCAAAAATGTTTAAAATAAATCTTAGGAAATTCAGTATTTTCATAAAGGTATAACTTTTATGGTATAAAAGATAATTCGATTTTACATAATGTTTTCGTAACTTCAAGGAGCCTACTACATTCGTTCTAAAGTTAACAGCTTAGCATATAAGAAAACGAAAGATTAGAATTAGTATATTAGAAAAACAGCATCAGTGATTTTAAATGTACGCGCACATCAACGAATATCATACTTAAATAACCTTGCATAATCAATGGAAATTGCACACATCGAGTGATTAAAATTTCGGATAATATTTTACATGTAGCCATCGTTGCAAGAAGGTGCACACACGCTGAGAATCATACAAAGAAAGTTGGAGCAGATTCGCGAGTCTGGGAAGGTTAAGACTCAGGGCCGATGAACGAACGACTGGTCGACCGATTAGCATATAGGCACACTGACACACTAAGATCCCATATCTGTCGAGTGTTCTTCGGTATTTTTCAATTTGCGCAGCTGCGCGATCCTTTATATTGCGATGTGTCTTTCAGTTGCTGACGGGGATAAGCTATAACTCCTTGCACACATCAGATTGAGACGTTCCCCTTTTTCCTCGCCTACTTTTTGCCGAGTGCGACAAAGAAACGCGATCGACTTTACGTTTTGCTTTCTTTTGTCGATTATTCGACGGATCCTACGGCTGATATAGAGATTTCGTTCATTATGTAGACATTATACTTCTATGTTTACAGAGATCGTCAATGAGACCTGAAGTCTATTAACTTATGATTTATGATTAGTGAGCTGAAACTTTTTCCGAGAGCCGTTTCCAAAATATCTAGACTATTTAAAGGGACTGGTTTCTTCTATCTGGTTTCTAATTAGGCGTGAATGTAAAAATTGAAATAATTCCTCGGCATATGATTTAGTCTTTTAGCTGTTAATGCGTACATTTGCTGCTGAATATATAATATACTGACGTTCATTAGAACAAATTGACTGACTGAATTATAAGAAATCTAAGAGAATTTTTTAGTTGATTTTGAGAAAAGATATTATCAAGTAAACTTACTTGGTAATATTTTAACAGAATTCGTATTTAAATATTACCATTCAATTTATTTATTTAATTCGAATGATGTTTATATATCCGATATTGGAAAGCATTAATTTAATTTTAATTTGAAAGCCATTGTATCGTCTATGAAACGCTTATTAGCGAAGAGAGATGAAGTTAATGCAGTAAAAAAGTATTGACATAAATATTCGATTAAACTTAATAAGTCTGATCTTACATTTTCAAAACTTTATTATAATTATATTAGAAAAAAATAATATTCTACAAATGCAAAATATGGCTTTATTATGGTAACAACATTAAAGAGCGAAGTTGTAAATCTTCTCAATATATTTTTTATTATGATTAATAATAGATCACGCACAAAATAAAAATAAAAATAGAACATAAATACAATTGTATTTACTTATATAAAAAACAATTTAATAACAGAAAACAAGTTTCACGTCACTATTAATGATAAACTACTTATTACAATAAATAGTTTTTGATATTTTACAGTAAGTCGCGTAGAAAATTAATGCGTTCGACATCATTAGGAGTGTGTAATATAATTTTTATTACAAGATAGACTAAACTGCAAAACAGAAATTTACTCTGATATTAATGAGCTCTCTTGTAAACACAAATGATTATGAGTTCAAAAAGAAAAATTACGTTCGATTTTAAGATAAATAAACTATTTTCTCGCTAAGTATCAGAACATTAAATTTTATCGATTTATCCGACTTATTTCAGTTGATGTCAAAATAATATTAGCTGCATCTCTAAATTCTATTCAAAAGCAAATCTCAATTTATTCGATGAAAAATGTTTTTAATTATATTTTAGTTAATGTGTAATAATTAAAGAAATGCTTTGTTAGAATCTGAACTTACAAAAGTTCATAATTAAATAATTTAGTTCTTAAATTGCTTAAGTTTATGTGTGTTAAAGATCTTTAATCCGCAAATTCACCATCTTATTGAAGACTACCCTTATAGTACGCATTCACGGTTCATCCGTAAATTGTATTTAATGAGAGTCGAAATATATGTCAACAAGATAAATTGCAAAAGTAGTTGACAAATAGTACGATTTAGTACACTCATCTAGTTTCAGTATGAAGATAATTAGGAAACATGTAGCACTCGTTCATAATGAAATTTCACACAAATTGCTACAACTGACGAAAAGTAAATGATTCTAGTTTTCTAATATAAAATTGAATTTGAGTAATCTCTAAAGCTTTAGGTAACGTTTATTTCAATTACGTGTATGTGCATACTCGAGCTCCAATCCTTTGTAGGCATGTTTACAAAATTCCCGCAAATGCCAGAGCATAAACAAATCTACAATAAAATATTGAAAATAATTTTTCAATTAAATAATATGTGTATATGCTTTAAAATTCTAACTTTTGAGTCTGGATTTTACGTTACGATTTTAGTAAGATGCCTTTAGAATATATGAAAGTTTTTATATGTAAAATAATACGTATTATATATATAAAATAACCTAAATAGACTTTACCAATACTACATGCATTTTATTGATGAAACATTTAGTATGATCTGCAATCGATCATTTAATTTTTTTGTATTAGTACGTCTTAATTGTGTAATGTAATTTCTTTTACAAGAATTAATTGACTTTTAACGTTTGCTGCATTACAAACAGCGATTCTAATATAAAAAATAAAAATGTATTTATGATTTATTTTATCTTAATAAACCATTATTTTTCACTTTTAACGTGACATTTTTAGAACGTTACACCATACAAGTACGCAATATTGAAAAGATCATCAATTCTTGTTACTTCGAGTAATGCTACTTTATTCTTTAAGTATAACTATGTAGCAGCTGTATACTCAATTACACGGCAAATATACCCAAGCAATATAATCTTGTGTACAGGACACCTTGGCAATTTACAGTTGCGATATTTATTTACAGATAAGAGGAGCTCGCACATTGACATCCGCAAAGAACTGCACGTAATAATATCCGCTCGAATAACATTAGATAAAATTGGCCGATATCTTCTTCATCTACCGGCTTTCGCTTGCAAGCACTCGCAGATCTCCTCTTTACGTAACAATGACGCGACATCAATAAATCGGGACTCGCAGCTCGAGTGATTCCGCTTCTACGCACGCACATCATTGCGAAAGAGGTTATTCCCGCTTGTTAATCGCTCCTTCTCTTTTATTTTTCTCTTGGTCCCCGACGCCGGGGAAAGCCTTTCGCTTTCACGCGGATGTTGCTCCGATGAATCACCATTGACGCACGCGAGCACTTTGTTGCCGTGTTTTCCGGAGGGACGTGACCTGTATAACGCGCTCCTCGAGATGCGTCAGTCAGCTTTATGGTTATGCGGAGACGAGCTGAGTCTCACCAGACTCGAGATTAAGACACGGCTTAGTTAGTCCCCATGGAATGAGCGATTAATTGAGTAGGTGGGGTAGCTTCTAAGAAGAGGACTTTGACATTTCTGAAGAGCGAGAAGGATGACACATTTTATTCGAGTTCGAAGGCAATATAACGTGGCTCTGCTGCCCTTTGAATGTATAGATAGAGGATAATAAAAAATGCGCGTCAATGTTATATATATAGATGTTTGGGTATCAATTTAATCAAATTTTTCTTCGTTTAATTATTTATGAAATCAATCAATATATTGAAATAAATCATTGTTAAGGTAAATATCTTTTAGGAAGATGTTTGTAAAATAAGTAATAGTAAATTAGTCATTTAAGTATAGACAGAGTATATATTAAATTTAATTATTATTTCATCGGTTGAACAATAAATAGTTTAATAAAATATTTTAAATCGTCGAACCGATATCGAAGTACTACCAGACCATTTTAGCTTACTTTTTATATTTATCTTTTCCGAAACAGACTTTACGTTACTATATTAAAAATTATAAATATTATCAACCTACTTTAGCAAAATTTCTTTTCTAATATACAATACAATTAATAAGATCTTTTAAAAGCATACAAAGAATATACTTAACATAATTTTTAAATTAAAAATTGTAGGTGTAAGAGAAAGCGAAGGAGATTTGAAAATTATTCGTTTATTTTTGAAAAGTGTTGAGTAAATTACAATGAAAGCCTTGCGAAATATAACAGCAACTGGTCTTTGTTGTTAGATAGTAAGTTTCAAAAATCATAGTAATTGAATATATTTAAAAAACACATTAATGGGATATATTTGTGGATAATTTTAGTGCACGTTGTAAATCATAGATATTACGTTCATGTACGGAATAGCAACAATTAAGGGAAAGTTTTGAAAAGCGTCATGTTAACGAAATGATAGAGGTAACTACCCACATATAATTGTGAATATACTCATACATTATCTATTTATTTATAATTTGTCGTGTTATTTTGTGAACTTTAACCAGTGGTTCTTTAGTACTACTTAAATTTAAAAAGGTAAACTTTAATAGTTTGTGTGCTCTTGTAATTTTCTCATAAATATAGGCAAGTTGTTATGAAGTTTTTCCATTTTAAGCGTTTATTCGATGAAGTATGGATAGAAATATTTTAAAATATAATTATTCTTTAAAATAATTGCTACAGTTTGCGATTGATAAACCAATCAATAGAAAATAATATGCCGAATAGAGTAGTTAAAGATATCTTAAATCGAAAAAAATCGTCGGAAAAAATCTTGTCGATTACGTTCAAATAAAAAGAAACCGGTCGAATCAATTCTTTCCTAAATAAAGATAATGTAAAATTGTCTTCAATTCTACGCAAACATAAATGAATGTTACCCCGAAAGTCTACAACGTCAAAATTAACGATGTGCGTCTGTCTTCATTACTTGTATTAGCTTTATTACTAGACTACAAGAAGTATAAGCCAACGCTGTATTCATCGATTAAGTGTGCTGTCACATAAAGCCGCAGTAACAGCAACCTGTTGAACTTGTTGAACAACCAAACGGTGCGAGTATCGCATCTCATCGCGATGCTTTTTTGTTCCTATTAGCGAATCCGGTCATAAATTAACTAACTATTAATGCGAGGCGGAGGAGCGCTGGATGGGGGTCGATGAATCGGACGTCGCGCAAGAAACAATATTCACGTTGCGATCGAATCGGCCGTCGAGACAAAAGGCGCCGCGCGTACCCGCGATAGTCATCGACGGTGATTAATCGCCGGGGGCCCACGGGCGCAGCGGGATACTATACCGACGTCCCCGCTTATTACAGAAGGAGGTGCGAGACGTGCGTTTAGCGCTTTGGAGAAAGTGGGCGATTGATAACACAATTAGAAAAAGAAGTGGAGAGAGAAAAGCAAGCGGCAAAAATTTTCGTTTCTCTTGCTCTGTTATGCGAGTAGGTGAAATAGAAACGTGCGATGCGAGAATGTGTGTTTGCTAGGGGATAAGATACGAGGTTGTTCTACCTTGGTGGGACATAGGCGGGAGGGGCAGGAGGTCACTATTGCAAATTGCTTTGAATCATTTTTATTTAGAAATTGAATTCCAGTTACAATGCAGGTTTGTAAATGCGTGCATTTCGCGTTGGGTTGTAACTCGCAAGGAATTTCGAAGATCTTTTTTTTAACCGCCGTGAAATTGCTTCAAAACTATGACGAGATTTTGCGACGATAATTATTTTGTAGAAAAATATAAAAATATGATCCATATTCCACTTAATGATTAAGTGGAAACTTTAAAATGCATTTAATAGTTTCGAGAGAAAGCTCAAGACTTTCCCATTTGAAAGCTACTTCAAAAGGCAAAAAATTTCCGAATGGTAAACAATTATCAAGTCTAATAATAAGGAAATAGAGTAATCTCTTTACTCGATTGATAAAATGATTCTCTTTTTAAGAAGAACGTTGAATATTTACTTAGTTTAGAAGAAATCTCTTGATATTACCTGAGTTATTAATGAATTTGTAATAGGCACTGCTTACGCGTGTTTACCTCTTAATGATAGGACTATTTTATGGTCGATAAAATAAAATGTTCCGATTTTTTACAATATTCTCTTCGATATAAAATAACTCGCATAGTAACCTTTAATAACCATTTGAAAATTTAATGAATAAAGCATCTGCACAATTGTAATTTTTAATTTTCATTCGTCAACTGTAAGCAATAATTTGGAATTCCAATGACATATTGCTACACTTGATGCATCTGGCAATTTAAATGCCGTTTTTATTATCTACAGTATTCCCGCATAGAACAAAATTAAGTATATATATATTCGATGCAGGCACAAATCAGCGTCAGAGGGTTAACGAACTGTACTATCTATCTCTTGAAACCGTGTATCAACAAAGCATTCGAATAAAAGAGAAAGCTTTATTTCGACATTTTTTCATTATCGCTAAATATTCCCTCGTTTGTAATTTGCTGTAAATACACGTATTGCTGCATAGAGCACAACTATACGTATTAAAACGAAAGAATCGAAATGTAGCGCCATGGTGGATAAGATTAGATTTTGATACAAAGACAGTAAAAGAGACGAAGGCACCGAGAGATAAGCGGAAACGAGAAACAACCCGAGACACGAGAAAATTCAGTGACCCAATATTATCGCGAGGACCGCGAGCGCCCGCAAACGTGAACGTCCACCAGTTATTATCACCCGCGCGACACTTGGCGTCACTGGAGTCATCGCACGCGCGAACTCCAGTGTGTAATTTGTAATGGTAATTTCGTGGGTGCGGTAAGACTGTGGCGCGGGTCTTAACACGTCTCCTTCTCCATAGCAGCGCGAAAAGTGTGTCACACGCACCGAAGCCACCGGGATACGACGTTTCGCGGTTCTTCCAATGTCGCGGTTATTAGGGGCTTCGTCGGGCTGAACGCGAATTTCTTTTCAGCCGGAATGATGCACCCCGTTAGCCTTGATTGACGCTCGTTACGTTGTTCCGTGATAAAACCGATATCCGGAGAATTAATATTTCGTCGTAAATGGAAAGGACTGGAAGTGTCCAGTTGGATTTCTTTTACGATAATCATGAAGTTATTACATTTGGAGACAAAGCCTCCGCTCGTAACGGCACTTACATGTTATTACATTTATTTCAATTTTATATACTTCGGTATCAAAATTAGTCCTAATTAAATCTTAATACACACAGCAACGTAAATACAATTTTTTTTTTTTTAATTGCCGATATTCAGGATTAAAGAAGACTTTTGGGTGACTACGTCGTTAAACGATAGATTACAAATAAAAAAAATTTTAAGATTGTAACGATGATACTATAGCAAATTTTATATTTAAGTTCATAATGCTATTTAATCGGCTTGTTCTTTTTATCGACAGTAGTACCTTAAGATGTCACCTTTCAATTATATATGCTTGAAATCCTATTCTTTTAGCTCCAATTATTTAAAAAAGTATTTGTTGGTATTCACAGAAAAATGTGAATAAATGGTTTTTAAACTATTTTTTGCGCTGTATACTACGCATACTATGCTTTATTTATCTGTTAAAATAAAAATCTTTGAATTAAAGCATATTATATTACCCTTAAATTTATATATATATATATATATATATGTGTGTGTAATTTATTCCTTGATATTTTATCAAGAACGAATAGACGTATAAGCCTATGTATAAAGAATAATATCGTTTAGATATATAACTCCATTGAAACGTATTCAAGAAATTAATATTTAAAGCACTCCATTTAAAATACTGTTTACTTTTTACAGCATTTTTTCAATAATTTGTAAAGAAAAATGGAGACACTAATTATACAACCTCTCAAGTAAACTAGAGACTATAAAAGACCTCTTGAATTTTTTTCGATAGAAAGTGTAAATATCTGAATGTTTCGTAATGAGAACTTATTTCAATATTTTTTAATGATTGCTATTGAGTACCAAGACTTTTATTACTTATTCTTTTGGCGTTCAGGTTCGTCACGCGTCTATTCAGTTCGTCTTCACTCGCTCTTATGCTATCACGCGGATCGCAACTTACATTTTCTTGTTTTTCTTTTATTTTTTTTATAGAGGTCTTCCTATGGATCTCCATTGTTTCTTTCGTATTTATAAACAGTTATTGAAAGTTCCTTTTGATCATTTCTTCTTTTATGTTTGACAAATTCATCTTCATTTTAACCTTAACCTTTTAGTCCACTTCTGAATGAGTGCAAACTGTAGAATTATATGTATATTGTAAATAACAGCTATAAATTGTTATTCATCTTTATCGTCATTATAATGCCTTTAATATTCTCAATTTTTCGTTTCAATATAATGTAATGGAGATATTTTTTATGATAAACAAAACAGTTTGCGACATGAGAAAATAAGGAAAATATTCGAGAAAGCAATGAACCGAACGAGTGATCATATTCGACAATCCTGTTGAATACTTTCATTAGGTAGATTTGAGCTTGAGATATACAGAGAGTGGAATTCGCTAAGCTGCGAAGAAATTCGCATGCTCAGTCGTTACGCGATGAAAATGTGGGGTAGATGCGGGTCGTGATGACGATGATAATTTAATCATGGGGCTATACTGTACGAGTCGCGTTATATATCTTAGTGCACTTTTTACGCCGGTGAAATCACTTTTACTACCGCGCGGGGCCGTTCGGGTGCTATGCAATCGTAAATTTTGAAATATCTTTATACATTTTTTCTGCTTTACGAGCTGTAGGAAAAATGTCTTTTCGAAACAGACAAGTAATTGGAACATTTTAATTTATGACGTGACTTTCTACTGACATGTAATAATACTACGTTTTATGAATCAAAATCGTTGTTTGTAACTTACAATGTGTAAGACACTGGCAATAATTTTATGATGGATTTTACAGCTACTTTTTATGCGCATAAGATAATAAAAGAAACACAAATTTTGTATTTTATCCTATTTAAAAAGCAATAGAAAGTGTTATTAATTTAAGTTTTATAAAATACAGTATACATTGATATAAAGTGTACTATATCTCACACGTCTTAAATACTTTCCTTCCTGGTAAAACCATTGAAATTCTTATGATTATTAAATAAAAATTTCTAAAACAGTACACTATCGACTATCTTACATGTGATATAGTGTGGAAAAAATAAGAAAAATATAAACTTACCACAATCAAGAAATAAAGTGCTTAAACTAATATTCAGAGCAAAACAGAACTGGGAAAGCAGAGGCTATAGGGAATTACGTAATCATGAAATAGAGTGACACTATATTTTACTCAATATTACACAGGCTAATTAAATCACAAAGATTAAGATAAATAGGCATAAACTAGAATGAAAACTAAAGGAACAATGTATAGAGTCTCAGGAAGATATGAAACTAAATGACTTCCCGGTAAATTTAGACAAAAATGACAAAACATAATGTCAAATTAGGATTAAAGCAATTGGGTATTAATAAATGTCGTCGATAGAATTAAGAGGTTCTGAATAAATATAACATCAACTCTGTCCAAGTACTTTAATTTTAGTAATAGAAATTTTAATAATAAACTGTAAAAAATTCAGAGCTTACAAAATTGTCGAAATAATTTGTTCTTTTAGTATGTATTTATTTTTCTATTTTTTATCATGGACAAATTGAATAAATATCCATGCATGATACAAAAATAATAGAGTAGTAAATAGTTAAAAGTAAGAAAGTTAAATATTACTCAATTTTCCAAAAATCATTTATCCCTGTGTTATAACGTAAATAAAATAAATTGTCAATAATATTTTGATATATACTTATTAACCTGTTAAAACGTCAATGTATTTAGAAATATTATTCATCAAGTTAAGATTTTTATTATCGTAAATTATATGATACGTGATATTTAAATAACATGCTTAATATATGCCGTAATAAATTTTTAGTCTCTTAAGAGAACGGAAAATGAACTCATCGAAATGATAATTAAATTATAATTTATTCACATGACCTGAAAAGATACGCGACGAAACTTTGTTTTAATGAAAATAATTTACTTTTGTAATTCTAAAACTATCACTGACTCGTCAATTCAGCCATCACTTTTGTTCATTCATTCGGATACTATACATAAAGACACGCATAGAGATGCGCGCGAGCTACACATTCGCACATTCACGAAAAAACACGTATCTACACAGAGTCATGCCAAGAAAAACACATTCACAGGAACGTTCTCGTACGCACACATTAGGTGTAGCAAAATTTTAATTTTCACATGTACACTTTTCAGACATTATTATTCAATGAAAGTCAAAGATACATGAGAGATAAATGAATTATTTTACCACAAGTCTAAAACTGTGCAAATGAAAATTAAGAGAAAAACACAGAAACGGGAAAAGATTGAGATTAAAGTGAACGATTAAATAAAGAAAGACCAATACCTGAAGTCGAAGAAACTAGCGGAAAGAATATCGAAAATGTCTAAAAATTCAAGTTTCCTCTATTTCAAACAAATCAATTAATAATGGAATACATTTAATCGTTATAATAATATATAATTTTATAACACCACTACCAAACAGCATATAGTAAGGAACTTGAAAAATCCAATATCATTATGACATCTCGAGATCTCGACTTAAAATAAATAAATTATAACATTAGACGTAATAAATGCTGCTTGTAAATATAGTATACGACAATGAATATTCTTCTAGAACTTCAATACTTCAATTCTTCCGTTTAATAATGACAATTTCCAATCCTTCGATCCTTATATAATCTAAACTTCGGTTATTCCTCTTACATCACTCGGTTTTTCGATCCATTTTTCACGCTCAATCTTTTACATTGCAACATGACAGACACTCTATTCTCAGAACATTTGACCTTCCTGTGCAACGAACCATACCACGTCGAGAATGCATTTCCTGGCAAGTCCTGTTAATTTCCGTAGGGCCAACCTCCTTTTTGAAAGAGGCGCGAAATGAAAATCGAGCAACGTCGCGTACACCGTTAGCGAAACGCAAAATATCGGCATCCGTTCTAGCCTCCCTGCGAAATAGCATCGAGGCGGCTTTCCGTGTCCGGTCGGATGAAGCCGAGATCCGTGTGAAAGCGACTCGGGTAGGGTATGCGAAGGTCTCCGTTGACGTCAAAAATCCGGGGTGGGGCAGAAAATTGTGCAACAGTGGTGGCAGCCTATGCGTCAGTTGGTCGCGGGGTGGGGAATGCGCGCGAGGCATCATCTGCTGGAACGGCAGCGTTTTGTTTCCTAAAAGAGAAAGCGGCTGGACGACGTGGGATTCTTCTAGGTTGAATGCGACACCGATGGCACGAGATCCATTGCCAATTCGAACGATCAATTTTCTTAGTCCTAAGTTCGGGACTGATTAGTCGGGGCGTGAGGGGGAGATTAAGCGCGCATGTGCTTACCATGTATATGGAGAAATTATGAAAAATTATGCGAGGGTATTTAATGTGGCTTCTGAAAAATTCATGGACATACTTTTGTTTTACAGGGTAATGTAGCTGGGTAGTGGCTATCGCGGTAAGCTGGTATTTAGTGTACGTAGCATCTCTTTAATGTTAAATATTAAAAGAAAACATTATACTTACATGTAATTACTGCTACATAAGCATTTACTCACTAGTAAGTATTCAGTTTTCACGGATGAACGTGATTGTTAGCAAAGAGTCGTTACCAGACGTAATTACCGTTGTAATAATTCATAACTAGTATGTGAGAATACGCAATATTCATTTTGCTATCGCACAGTTAAAAGCTTCGGACTATTATTCTAATAAAAGTTTACGTTACGTGTTTCATATAAGATATTGCAATTCTTTATAAATGCACAACTGTTTATCAAATATAATTAGTATTAGTTTTCAATGTTTCAAGTACAATAATAAATTTATTCTTGTGTCGCAACAATTTTTATTATACAATCTTTTACAATGACAAACTAGCAATTAATCATTTGCGCGCAATTTTAATGGTGAACCTGAAGTTTTAATGAAATTTTAATTGATTGTGAATTTTTATTTCTGCAATTATAAGTGTTCTTTATTAGGAATAAATATTATTCATTTACTGCAGAAAATAATCCGAAATAGATGTTTTTCAAGATCTACTTAGAAACTTATTTTTCATTGTCAAAATGTACATACACCAATTTTAAAGATATAATTCAGTTCGGTACTTCACACACACACATATATATACACATGTTAGATTACAATACTAGTCTTTATGAAGAAAAATAGTGTACGCTTAGATTATAGTTTAATCAAGCGGTATAATATATTTAATTTGAAAAGATATAAACTCGATTCGATTATTCAAAACAAGGAAAATTCACAAATAATAAATCAAAACGAATGCGTTATTTGAATTTTAAATAGCGCTAACATTTATTAGTTTCTTTTTAAACTCTCTATTTGTTAAGTGGATATGAATTATTAACGAAAATATTCCGTTTTAACGACGGATCACAATATAGATTTCATAAAGTCTCTTTGAAAAACAAATGTCTATTTAAAGAAAAAGCCTATTCTTACATTTTAAGTAAAATATAACAATATGTTTTCTCTACACTTGTCGTATCAATTAATTTTTATTTTAAAATTTGAGTAAACGCGGATTGGCAAAAAACTCAAATAAACAGTTCCTTAAAAAATACAATAATAAAATTTCAGGAACATTGCATATTTGCAGGTAAAGCGATTACGGCAGGTAATGAACTTCAAATTGATACATCAACGTTTCCAATAAATTACAAAATAATTAACTTCGCTTGTAAGCAACAGTAAATATTCAATGTTTGATCCGACTGTACTTCACTAAACCAACGATCAGAAATTTTTTTAGTTTAATGAAAGCTGCGAGCGATCGAGAATATTATACTCTTAAAATAAAAGCAAGTCATGTAAAGAAATGGTGTTTTAAAATGAACGTTGTGTTGCCGCTCAGTATGTAGAAGTAGAGCTCTCTTTCTCTGTTCTTGTTTCTTTCTTGTATTTAACATTTTTACGCTTAGCAAGTGTAACATTTTTACGCTTACCAAAATTTTCTTTTCCCTATCAATCACGAAGATTTGATTCTAAATATTCCATCGCTAATGTCAATAGTTATCGTAAATTACATAATTAAATTAAGGTTTAGCACTATAATAGAACTGATTGTTTTAGTATAACTTCGTTTTAATTTACTAAAATTGTACATCTTATAATATAATACATCTTTTAATTAAATGTATGTAAACAGTATTAATCTTATTGAATTTATGAATCTTATAACTTTTATATTATACAAATAGCCTGATGTAATTAAAATATCCATATAAAAATTTTAATGACTCAAAATTCATTGCTTATAATTTATTATCCTCTTACCCCGGTTATAAAGTTTATTAATTTGTTAATAATTTAATAAACTGTATCTTGCAATGCGTTATATTGTAACATATAAATATGTATTTAAGAATATAAAGTTTCCTTATTATGGTAAGTCAATAAGGATAAAAAAATGTAATTCACAGACAACGAGCAAAAAGGATTAAAATGCAAGGATTCGTGATCTATGTGAAAAAGCTATGATTTATATCACGTTCGGTTACTTGTTTCACACTAGAATAATATAAGAAATACTTGTAAAAAAAAACTACACTCATTAATATTGATCCTTAATAAATGATAAAGCAGTTTTCCACTGAATAGTTTGATAGACGACGATGCGCTAGTAGTTAACCACTATAATATCAAAGGCACTTTAGGCGCCACTTTAAAGCATGAAAACTAAATACTTACGTTATAATTTGTAGTTTAAAAATAGCAAATATTGTGAATAAAAATATGGAGCTCAAGAAAGAAAAATAACTCTTTAAGTTTAGATCCTCGCTTATTTCAGGCGTCGTAAATATCCAAATGACTGCTGATCTAGACTTTCGACGAAGTCCACACAAACTAAGAGATTTATTCAAGCTGAAGCTAAAGCTCCTAACTCTATAACAGAAATGCAGCTTGTGCTCCGTACACTCGCAGACTCATCACTTCCGATGCAACGCAACTCCGGAGAAATGAGCGTTTTTGCAATCTACTCCATCTTGAATGCAAATTCATATCTTTTCCTTTGGTCTATCGAGTGTTAGGCGGTTTCAACACCTAATAGCAGGCTACTTAGCCTATTTTCTAGTCGTTATAATTCTAGTTGAGTATATAATGTTTTATGGATGTGACTGGGTACCGGTCGATTTATCCACGATTTTAATGCGCGTACAGAGCCGCGGAGTGTGGATCGCATTCGCTTTTTTATACGCATATATCGATTTCGTAGCAAAAGAAGGTGTGCATGGTTGCTTATGAAGAAATTGGAGGGCATAAGCTATCAATCAAAACAATTATAAATGAGAGAAAGTCGCGCGGGAATTGGATCAGTGCGATAATTAAAAATTTATGAGCTAAACTTTTTTAGTTCCATGTTATTTTTTTGACGTTATTAAGTATAAAATATTGGAAATGGAAGGAAAATCTTATTAATTTTATAGGAATAAAATTTTCTAATTATGAATTTTATGATTTGATATTTGCATACTTCGTTGCTCCGACATCTTTGTTGATGCATTTACGTTAGAATATCCTGTATCAATGTATCAATCTTAATAGTCACATCTTACTAAAATTAATATAATTTAATTAAAGTAGAAAAGAAAATAAAAATTTTCTAACAATTCTTTATCTTAGAATAGATTGAATGGTATTATCAGTAATTAAAATAATACCTTACTCTGCATTTCACTATGAAATATTTCATTATTTTACCGGAATAAAATAAATTTTCAAAATAATAAAATTTTCATTCTACGTTATATTGTACTTGAATGCCATTGTGAAGTTTTTGATTATTTATTTTTCGCAAGGAAATTAAGAGCGTTGATATACAAACGATTGTGCTGTCTAATTGTGCTCATTAAACGAATAATCCTAAAGGTTTTATTTTTAGTAGGTACATGTTAAAATATTTATTATTTATTCTTGTCTTTTTATTTTAATCTACATTTATAGGAAACTAGATTGTCACTAAAAGATATCGAATAAAATTTGGAACGAACATAATTAATTTTGCTCTCCTGCTAATAACTTAAATAGTTATTTGTTATGTTTATATGTTTATTATATTATGTATATTTAATATATATTTAATATATTTACTCCTATACTATTAAATTTTAATTAAATTAAAACAGTTCATTCGTGATATTAGAAGAAACTTGTTTTCATAATAGTACTAAAACATAAACGAACAAACACGGGTGATAATAACATCTTTGTAACAGATTTATTTCACTCTTCAACTAAATAATGATATAAAGGACTATATTTCATAGATTGTTTCACTCATGATGTATTTAACTTGAACAATATTAATTGTGCACTTCTATCAAATACTAGGGAAAAACTAGGAAAAAACAATTTGTTAGTTAATATTCTAAATTTCAAGTTAAATCAATAACTACGGTAAATTTATGTGGCTTTAATATTTGATAATTCTTTTGAAATATATTTTCGTTATTATTTACATAATAATTTCTTATAGTAGAAATCATTATTGATAGCACGAATCATACTTTCTCTTGGAATGAGTTGTTACGTAAAAGAACCCACATCCTCTTTAACAATAAATTGATATTATTCATTTTAAATTTAGAAATATTTTGTGTCTATAATATCACGTAGTTTATTTAGTTAAAAGTTTATACTAATTACGATATTCTCGATAAAAATATGTGTAATCTTGTAATCCGTAATAAAGAATTTTGTTTTAAAATAGTGAGTTATAATTAAAATAACTGCAAACTACTGCTTATTTAATGAATTTAATAACTTACAGAATCATTATTAAAGAATTAATTGCGCTTTAAGATCTAAAAGTAGAGGTTTACGCAAACATTAATAAAATTAACATATTATATGTTCATTATAATTGTAGAAAATATATAATCGTGTATTAGTTACTACCGACACTTTTTCTAACTTACTAGAGAATTTAGTATTCGTGGTAGATACTAGTTGACCTAGAATTTTGTATTACTTTGTTACGAGATAATTCTAGGGTGTTCACCGTGAAGCGAACTGAAAATAAATATAGCTAATAGTCTCGTAAAAAAACTTCTGATATTTTGAAGTAAACTATAGTATGACAACTCTTCATTTGTTTCTGATAGATTGGAAATACTCAAGTTTTATTCAGACCAATTTAAATTCAAAGTTTACGGTTTATTAATAAATATTCTACTACTATCTATTCCGCAAAATTTATGTATTCTAAAAAAAAAACAGAAGTACAAGAATTTGCAGATATTTATAAAGAATTTTTCATAATTCGCAATAAATTGTTCTTTATGTTTCGATATTTCAAACTTTCTTATATCCGACGCAGAAAACTTTTATTTCACGTTTATAACATTAATGTGCATCTTAGAAACGTTTAACTATACATAAAAATGTATCCAATTGAGCACTAAAAATGTATATTTAAATTTGATGTGTACTTTAAGAAACTGTAAAGGGATGAGCAATAAACGTTCACCTACTTTTAAAGTATAGTATATTTCGCAAAAACTTCAAAATTATCTTATTTGAAAATATTTGTGAAGAACAAGTCGTACTGGAAAGAATAAGATTTTGCTGTGATTGTAGTTACAGGCTCTTAACGACATCATTACACGTTTTATAAGCATAAATTGTACATTAGTCTTAATAAAATGCAGCTTTATATATTTAGGAGTTTTGCGAATAAAAAATTAATAATCTCGCTGTTATTTTATATTTATACGCTTATTTATCAACCTTTCGGATAAAAATACTCTTCCGTAAAGTGCACGGAATAAAAACATAAACTGCCATGCTCAGCTGCATAATTTACGAAATCCCAGACAGGAATGGGAATTCCCGCGTGGTTTGTAAGGGATCGTCCCCCTCCTCTGAGCGCCGTCCAGCAGGACACGTCGATCGCGGGAAAACCCAAGCTTCTAATCGCATAAAATGCCGGAGATCCTGTTCCCCGTCTCCGAGCACTTTCACCAATTCGCGTGCGCTTCCGGTTTCGCCGCTCCGAATATCCACTTGCCATTTCGTCCGCGCGCGCGCACTATGATTCAACCTCGCTCCGTTTGCGTCCCGCGCGCGGCCGATGATTAAGAGAGGAAAAAAGAAAGCAGCCAAGTGAGACGGCGGCCGACTTTCGTGCATGGACTCGCGTAACAGGTGCACCGCGAAGCCTCTACTCGCTGTTGCCGAGAACGACAGCCCGAACGGTACCCTGTGGTGGTGGTGCACGGGAGGGAAGCGCCGATTTGCTTTACTCGAGGATACAAAACTGGGCGGTTAGAGGGTAGGGGGCGAGATTGGGCTATTGGTCTTCACGTTTTGCCGATGAGCACTTTTATCCTGGAGGCTTTGGTGCCTGTACGTAAGCGTTCGCGATATTTTGTCCTAAATAAACCGTGGTTGAGATTTTCACGCGGAATTTACCACAATTGCAAGTATGCGGTATTAAAATGCATTGCAGCTACATTGCACGATGAAACTGAAATTTGTCGTTCCATATTTTTATGTTTCATAAGTGTGAAGAAGATATTACATAAAAATAGAGTCGAATTCCAGGTTAGAAATTATCTTAGGTAAATTAAAAGATGGAATTCGAGTGTCAACTCGGTTATTTTCCTTTATTATAATGCAGTTACATTAAAGAGAAGATAAGATAAATTCTTTCGGTTAAGATTGTAGTGTTCATTTCTATTAGATGTTCGTCAAGAAGACGTTACGAATGTATTTTAAACGAAGATAGATTGCAAAGTCGATGCTAATAAAGGGTAGTGAAAGTGTGTGCAAATGTATGCTCTAACTCCTGTAATTATGCGTTCAAATATGAACTTCTTTATTTACTGTATTCAATAATTTGTTAGTTTATCGAAATAAATGCATGTTTTAACGTTTATTTCGTGAGCATGAAATAAAAGAAATACAGATGTAGACGCAAGTAAGTTTGTAAAACAGCTTTTTATTTTCATTAAGGCGAAGAAACTGCTTAAAATGATATCATGTAATGTTTTGAGGTCACAACGGCAAGTGATAGTGACGGAAATTTTAAACATCTACGTTTGTAGGAACGTCATTTTATGTAATGTAATTTTCATTAGATTATTTTTGAAAAGAAAAACTTTCGTGTCGTGGATTAAATAAGCATTTTGAAATTGTATATTTCTTATAAATATTTTATATTAACTAGTTTACATAAAATAAGGAAATCGCTCATGAGATAGGATTTTTTACTTGATTAAATAATGCAGCCACGTGTAATACATGCATTAAGTAGAATGAATCCGGCACGGTAAACCTGATAAATAGATCGTATAGGTTATTATATAGGCTTTCTCTTTAGTTCAGAAAATGTATTTCATTCTTTTTTTCTTTAATTAAAGAATTAATGAAAACTTTATCAAAAATAATTTAAACGTAGAGTTATTTCGTATCAATGGTAATACTGCATTGATCAAAATTTTATACCCACTCCGACAATTAAATTTCACAACACAATTACATTTTTCTGACGTTCATCGAATAAATCTAATCTCATGCACAGTGCAAGTATACTAATTTCATACAAATGCGCTAAATTCATTGTAATTATTTTCGACATTTAAGAATAGCTTTAATAAACTGTATGCACGGTAAGAATATCAAACAACAAGTGGAGGTTCATTTTACTTTCTCTCTCTTCCTCTCTCTCTCTCTCTCTCTCTCTCTCTATCTCCTTCTACTCTGAACTAGAATCGTCGAAATAACCGTATGGAATATTCATTGTTCGCACTCGCAATTCCGACGTTAAAACGATCTACAAAATATCCATGCAAAAGATCCAGTTTTGGCCATAAAACGGACGTTTTTGTGTCCGTCTAATTCTTTGAAAAAGCCAAGCGAAAAGCGCTCTTGGATTGATTAAGTAGTAGCAGTAGTGCTCGGGTACGGCAGAGCGTAGCGTCATAGAAAGATCCTAGAGAAGTCCTACGCTGAGTCGTTGTGCAAAGTCCTGCACTTTCCCAGCGTATCGGTACGCCACCCTCTCCGAGTCGCCTCCATTCATAACCGCGGGCCAAATCATCGGTAGTCAGACACGCACGCACGGTGATATTTTGGTGAAAGCAGCGGCGGCGACGATGGGAACGGAGAACTGGAGCCGGCGAATAGTGGGGAGCGTATATAGGACGGGCCATGGGCCCGACGTTCTCACAACGAATCGCCAGTCGACTCGCTAAGTCGCGTCCCAATCGTGCCCGAGCCGCAGAGGGGAAGCGATTACGAGGGAAAGAAGGAGAGCGATCGCGCCGCGGACACCCCGAGGTGTTGCTTAAACGTATTTTCGGTGTCGCTCTTCTCCTCGCCTCGAGGAAAGTGTTTTTCGGAGGGAGGAGTAGAAGAGACTGAGTGTGAAGTGTCGCGTGCCGTATATCTTGCGATAAGGAGGAAGAAGAAGCGCCGATACGGCCAAAGAGGTTTGTGCTATATCTACGATTTTTCTATCGCGATCCGCCAGGAGGAAGTGCCGCTCTCTTGGTTCGCTATCCTCTCAAGTGCTACGTTAAGGGACTTTCCTCGGATGAGACGGAGGAGCGCTGTTCGGTTACCCAACCAATCCCAACGAATGCCTCGTCTGATTTATTGGTTGGATTAGTGTTGTGATTGCCAGTTCGGCTGCTTAACGCCGAGACCGTTCGATTTATTTGTTCCGATTTACTAATTCTGATCGCGATACTGATTAACCATTACGATAGTGCCTTTATAATTCATTTGATAATTCGAATAGTCGGTTTTAAAATTTAGTACGTTCGTCGTGGCTCAATAAATACGAAATGTCATTCTAAATTAGTTGGATTAATTTGAAATCCCTTTTAAAATTTAATCCTTCAATTGCAATGGGTGAAAAAGTTTATAAAACTTAAATAAATTTACCTTTATTTAATTTTAATGTATATAAATAAATGAATGGTGAATTGCCAATCATAAAATAAGTTATTAAAAAGAAATCAATACTTGAATTTTTAACTAAAGATTTGCGACATCTCGAGTGCTCCAAGAGTGTGACCACGACGGACATTCGAATAATGACATTCGATACGAGAAGTCAATTGAGCATCGCGTTACAAGTTCAATGTAAACAACGTTGCGATAAATCGAGCCATAGAGATAAATCTAACGGACGCATCTCGAAAACATCCAGCGCACGAAAATCGCCGGCGCGCGATTTCACCTCCTTCTTTTTCATATACGTATATACACACATGCGACGGAGGTAAAAGGGTATGTGGGATAGCGAGTCAGTATGTCAACGCTCTAGTGTCTCTCCATCTGTTCTCTCTCTCTCTCTCTCTCTCTCTCTCTCTCCTTTCGTTCGCGCCGCTAGAATAAGGTCGCACGCCGGAGAAAGACAGACGCGCGAGAAGAAAGAAAGAGAGAGGAGGCATCTTCTCGCGCCTTTTCACGTACGACACGCGCGTGTGCGCACGCCATTCAAGGATCTAGGCACGCGGATTCGGATCCCCGCCGTCGCGTGAGAATGACGTTTCTAAGTAGGCCAATCGAGGATCTGAATCACGGATGCGTCGACCTTTTTTCGTTTCTTCTTTTTGTGCTTCGTGGGACTTTTGCCTTTTATCCATGTGATTTGTGCGAGAATTTTGACTTGTTAGGAGGGTGGATATGTGCTTCGAGAGGAAAGCATTGATCAGACTAGAAAGCGTTTTTTATCATTTTACTTTTCTACTTCGAACGACTCTTTGAATTTAAAAGCTACTTTAGTCAGAATGACGGTGTTTTCGTTGCAATTGGAGCTAACAGTGTCCAAAGTTTTTCACATAAAAGTTATAAATTTTAATAATTATTTGAAAATATTAAAAAATAACTGGATTTTTAAGTCTTCTAAGTATCTGAAAATGTTGCAAAAGTTTGGTATTAACTTAGTACCTATTTTCACTAAATTCATTTAATCTAAGTTTTATATTTTTAGTTTGACTTTAATAATCAATTGTATAAGGGTAACATTTCCGACACTATTGATATTAGTATTTTTTAAATTGCCAAAGCTCCATCTCGTTCGGTGAAATGGCAATTTCGTATTGAGTATAAAGCTAAAACATTTTGATGAAAAAATCGGAAAAGAAGGTTTTTGAGAATTTGAACTCTTATTCGCAAATTTTCAAACTATACTGAGAATCTCTGAGAAAATCAGTATCGCTTTACTTTCAAAATGGCTAGAGGTCTGGGTTAGGTGAGAACTGTTTAGTCTGTACACGCCAACTTCCGGAAGTGAAAGTTTCGTCAATGAGATGTATACTACTGGAAAAAATGATATGCCGGACACTTCTATGGACAAGACCTAAAGATTTCCTAAAGCGTACAACAGTACACATTCATTCCGAGAGAAATCATTGTGTGCATTTGGATTGGCTAGTTTTCCTGTCGCGTGAACGTGAAAGTCGAGTGGGACATGTTTCGTTGATCGTGTATTCGCGTAGGTTAATTAGAAGCTATAGCACATATTCCACGACTTGTGCGTTCGATCACAGATGTTGCGACTGACTCTTTATCAAAATTATCAAGCACAAGCATTTTTACGTATCTAGAGAATGCAATTCTTTTTTTATTTCTTACACTGATTCATATTGTACTGTAATTGAACAATATAGTACGCATATGACACAGATACCTACAATTTAATGAATAATATATAAATAAAAGAATTAATAAAAAATACGTGTTAATTAATTTCAAAGCTTCAAATCGCTTAATAGTATACGTAAAATTATAACATAATTAATTACTAAATCCAAGTTAAAAATAAATTAATTTACAACACCATTAATATTTTATTCAATTAAAAAATAAAAAAGTCTAAACTGCCGAAGCACGATGAAGATAGATTAATTAAAATTTATAGATTCAGAAATTGGTATGCTTAGACACTATCTTGTTTATATATTTGATAACACGTTTCCTTATCGGAGCATCACTTTTATCCATCGTTAAAGCATTATTCTTGACATGTTTCGCCTAAATACAATCATTTAGAAAAAAATAACAAGAGCAAGACGCACATAATTAAAAATCGTAGTCTTACTTTGCGATTAATTAATTCTGTCTAACGAACCAACTTAATTCACTATGCATGCGTTGTTAGCCTACAACTTGGTAATCTGCAGATGAAGAATGTAGAGCTCAACGGAGCAGGAAGAAACGAAAAAATTATCTCGGCGCCCGTGCGAAAATTGAAGTTCGTATAATCAGTTCCTATGAAAAAAAGTTTGCGGAGCAAACCCGATGAATTCGCGAGAACTTGTAATTGAAGAGTTTGTTATTTGAGTGATTAGCGAAAATAATCAATTTGCATACATATCGTAGAAGAAACACGGAAAAATGTAATCTGTTTTCGATGACATTTGAGTAGAAACAAATACCATAGTTATCTATTGCATTAGTTATCATAGGATATCAATCGCTAATTCAGTGAAATAACTTACTTGTGCAAGTGTAAAATTATTTATCGCAATCATTAGAAAATGTACATGTTTTTCTATTAAAAGCGTACAACTTATAAAATATAAAAACTAAATTAAATTTAAAGAAAATATTTAAGATTTAACAGCATTTCGTATTTATTTGAATTTTTACCCCTTACCGAATACTGTACTTATTTGATGGAACTCGAAGTAAAATAATACAATAAGAAAAATTCAAAAAAAGACAATCCTCAGAGATGTTTTACAAAATATGCACGCAGATAGTAGTATGATCATAACTATGATTAACGTAACAAGCGCAACGGATTCGCATCAGTTTCTTTTGCGTCGGCGGTCCGGTCCAATTTTGCGCTTTCTTCACTAGTTGAAAAGACTGCGAATACGGCAAAGGTGCGAAGCAAAAAGATGCAGACATAGTCGAAAAGGTGCAAGAAACGACAGTCGCGCATAGGCAACGAGACGCGCAAGAGAGAATTACACGAGGCGCGTCTCTTCGCTCGCATTTTCAGTCTCTAATTAGCTGTAATGAACGACGCCGGTCTTCGGCAAGACTGCAAGAATGAGGCATTCGTGGATCTGGTGCATCGTCCAACTGCAGCCGAACTCTTTTCCTTTAGCCGGTTGATGCATTGTCGAATTACTCATTGCCTAAGTTGTTACTTTCAATTTTGCACTGGATTTCCTGATTTTACTCGGAGATTTTTCTTTTTTTAAAAAATAATCCCCGTTTAACGCTGCACTGTTAATATAGCATAATTTTACAAGGCAAGTGTTGCAGTTTAAATATTTACAAAAGTAAGTGTTTTCTATCGTGCTTTCGTTACCGTATGAGAATAAAAGTTAAATTTGAACAGTAACATTTTGAACTATTTGAAACCTCTTGAAACTAAAAGTAAACATACAATAACTAAACTGAGCACAGACGTATTTTGTTGTTTTATTTAATTTACGTTTAGCTTTAGATAAGAAACGAAAGAAAACTGCCGATGCATAAAAATTAAATGAACAAATTTTACATTTTCCGAGTCATAATTATAAAACGTGTTTTATAGATTTTTTGTAGTACTTGTAAGATTGGATTATTTTACGGAGCATTACACGCACTGAATATTTCTAATAACGCAACTCTACAAAAGCTACATCCCAAAAAAATCTCAACAAAAGAAAAATTATTCCCCGAGCATATCTCCGAGCTAATAAATTGCGTAAAGGCCACATAAGCTTTACCGCGGACGTGCGGTAACGCTCGCGTAATTCGGGCCTCTCGTTTTGCCCTTCGGAGAAGCTCCACGTCGAATATTTCCGCACTTTTCGTACGGTGCCGGCCGTTACGAGCTCGAGGAGTAAAAAAAAAAGAAACGAGGCGCACGCTCACTTTCGAGCTCGGCTCCCTCTCTTGCTCGTGAGGAGTTTCTCGCGGGTGCGCGGCCTAACGGGATCCTTGTTACGTCACGAGCACCTGCCTCCTAGCGACGCGAAGGGCCCGCAAGAAAGTGAGGGTCGTGTTCCAGCGAGGACGGACAAAGGAGCGGTTCGTTATCCGATATCTCACTTCCGTAAGAGCCCGTGCGTGTAGTGGCTTGCTTTAACCGGGATCCTTGTGCGGCTGCGCATTAGCCGGCGACCGCTTTCTTTTCTTTTTATTCCCTTTCCTTTCCTTTTTTTATTCTATTGTCGGGCTTTGCTTACAAGAGCGCGATGTACTTTCCGTTTAACTTCGGCAAGCGAAAGTAAAAGCGCCGCTCTGAAAATTCATTAGGGATCTTTTTGCAACCTTGACGGGTTTTCCATTCTTAATGGGGCTGCATTGACTTATAGATTATGTTATGACTAGAAACTTACACTCCGGATCGATTTAAGAATAATTTTACTCTATTTAAATTTGTAGAAAAAAGTTGAAGTTGAGATGGACGGATTACATAGAAAAAGTAATAGATGACCGTGTACTTATTGCGCTGGTTATATATAAATCGTTATTTTATACTAGCATATATTTCTTGAATTAATACAAAAATATCTTGTATGCGCATAAAAATATACGTGTAAATTTGGCTGAAACGTATTTTTGTCTGGTGCATGAACTATTATATAACCGTTATCAACGTGTCAACGGTATCTTTGAGGAAAAAACTTAAGTAATGTTATGCAACATTATGAAATCATTTTCGGATGCAATGATAATATGAAAACAAAGTATTAAGAACCACAATAATAACGGCACTTCTGAAAATTGGTTTTCCAATAATATTACGAGATAATAATTGCACTATTTTTTAAATGTACATTTATAAATACAAGTATGTTTTCTTTTTTATATAAATAAGCAACAAATTCATAGAATTTGTCTCTGTAAATACAAAGGTAAATAGAATGTTATAAATAGAAACGTTATCTAAAAGAATTTTTCAAGTATTACGATTTTTTTATAAGCATTGTTTTCATGTTATTGGTAAATATTTAAAAAATTGAACTCTGTTTGGTAAAAATTTATATATCAAATAAATATCCATTATAAACGTATTTCCAATGAAAGGAATTTATTTATAAACATCAATCATTCGGCAATAAATAATCACTTACTTTGACAAATAGTAAATCACAAATTACTAATATTCAATGTAGGTACATATAATTTGTAGTATTAATACAAACATGCGTAATATGAAGTAACTACAATCAGCGCATCGAAATGGAAAAAGAAAATTTAAATTTCCGTTCTTTCTCCATTCTCTCCATTCCAGTCCAGATCGCAAACCATCAATCATGTGTAGCTTGAATATTTATCAATATTTCATTGCACGCGTCTAACGAATTCCATCGCGAATGTTTGAAATTTCAAGCGTCCAGCAATGAGGTTAGACCGTCTATAATTTTAGTGCCTCTACTCGTACTTACGCGCGTTTTCTGGTTTCCTTCGAAAGTGCCATTTTCACCCGCACAAGTTAGTGGAGTATTTTTATTACCAAAGCAATTTTCTCTCTAAAAGTGTAATAAGAGAAATTTTTCTTGTAACAAAGTGGCGCCCTTTTGTTACCAAGTTACAATGAAAAAAGACGACTTGGGTAATATCGCAATCATCTTAGAATAGAAGTATATTTTTTCATGATATTTGAAAACATGATTTCATTTCAAGTATTTCATTAGTGAGATGATTTACTTGGACTACTGTATCTGTTGTTGTGCACAACAAAAATCATTTTATAACAAAAGTATCGCTTATTCCTAGTAATCATATGACTACGCCTCTTTTATTTTTTCAACTTGTCGCTTACGTGTGCTCACCTTAGTATTTGAGAAACACGTCAGAAGTTTAAGAGAGCGTATCTCTTTTCTTCATTTCCCACTCCTTTCCATCTACGTAAGCGACTCCTCCGAGAGAGCAGTTACTGGCTTTTCCGAGAAATTCCATTCCCGGTTCAAACTATTCTACCTACGATAGCCCGTGTCGATTGCTCCAATTATATCCACCGATATATTGGCTGAGTCTTCTTCCTTCCTTCTCTCGCGGTCTATAAAACTACGAACTTTCTCGGACGCTTTTGCGTATTAGCTACAGAGATATTTAACGACAAAACAAGTAAAATGAATTGCATCAACGAACCAAATATATAGATAGGGAATGTATTCTTGAAAAAAGATGTCTATATATCGTCTACTAATGAATATGAGAAGATGCTCAAGAAATCATGCTCACGTATATAAATATCGATATATAATCGAGATATCACGTAACGGAATTCACTAAAAGGAAAGAATTTATAAACTGAAAGTTGTTTTACAAATGAAATGAATTTCTAAATAATTTAAAAGATCTTCAACTTAACGCTTAAACGTATGGACTAAGTATAAAGACTAGTGTGAGAAGAAAAGAGGCAGATGAGAGAAATGAATGGCAGGTTATGTATATTTGAACTATATTTCGCAGCTTGTATGAATGATAACGATGTTAAGGCTATTAACGCTCTTCGAAAGCTATAGATTTTGGCTTTAAAGGTGCACAGTACGACGGGTTACATTGTCGTTTAGACTACGAGGTACACATCGTTTTCAAAAAAAAACTAACCTCTTTACATCATGGGAAACTGGTCTAAAAATTGTAATAGTACGTTGTTCGTTCATAAAAAATTCATATTTACTCGTACATATTGCGCGGTAACCATAATTTTTAGTGTAAAATTCTTTAACTAGTTTTACATTATTTATGTTCCGATAGTTTTATTGGTGGTTAATAAATATTATTGGCGATTATCACGGATTTTACTGAAAATAAGTATTTTAATTATTAATTATTGTTAATAATTACTTAGATGTTTGTAATTCATTATTTTAATAAGAAATTTATGATTAAATAATTGAGATTTTTTAACAATTACTAAAAAACTTATTTAAACGAGTAATACTTCTTCAATCTCTTGTTAAATTTAGTTAGTACATAATTTCATTAACTCGCGATAGATTTCATTAATAAATCATTGATATTTGTTAACATTGGGCAATCAAGATCTACTTAGTTCAAATTTACATTCTTTAAATTAATATTGGGGTTTAAATCTTTTGGTATAAATTATCAAAAATTATTTGTATACCATCGTAATAACTAATTCTATTACTTAATTAGTGATTAGTGTCAGTTATTATTAGTGATACATATATATATATATATATATATATATATATATATATGTGTGTGTGTGTGTGTAGAATTGATTAAAAGTTGAGTAAATAGCGAAATTGAATGTATCACTCATTCGTATTGGTCAGATTTCTATTAATGTAGATTTTCTTGACGTAACATAAATAATAATTGACGATTTATATCTCGACTCAATCGTGTCTAATAAATTTCAACTATGTAATAAAAAAAATCAATCACACGGACAGTAAACTCGACAGCGATTCACCAATGTTGCTGACAGCTTGCTGTTACTCATTCGTTGGAAGTACGATGGCGTTAATTACGCCTAAGGGAAACTTCACGAGCGATGTTTGTCCTCCTTGGTTTAGCGTCGTGACGCCGAGCGCACATATGCCACGTGAAATATGTAGCAATCATTGCATCAAGCCTAGACTGTTAGCATCGCCCATGATACCGATTTTCTCCATTTTGCTAGTACGTAATACATATGGTGTTCCCGTAAATGCGAAATAATGTGCCGCTGTAAATTGGTTGCTAGAGGCTGGAAAGCTATGCTTTTTTAACCACAATTTTCCTTGACCGATTTTTCGTCTTTTTCTGATCGCCATTTCTTAATTCTCGAATTAAAAAATGTTCAGAAAAATGCTTTCGATTTAATTAAAGGTATTACGAGCAAAGACCGAACGGATGCTTATTTAACTCCGAGCATTTTTTCTTATCAAACTAGAAATTTGGTTAGAATCGATTTGCGAGCAGACAAACTATTGAATTCAGCTATTCTACAGCTTAGTTTTGTACATGCTACGAAAAAGTTTTATAAATATGCGGAATCTGTTTGAATCGAAATGAACTGTTGACTGTATATAGCGTTACATCCTGCAGAGTAAACCCATACCTGTATTTACAGCAAAGTTGCACGTGATAAAAATTCATTTCCTCGTTGCGCAAGTGAAAGTAAAATAAAAAGTTAATTCGAACTTGACCATTGAAAATATGTTAATCAATATTGAAAATTTTTTAGTTATATATGTCTAATTTTCTTTAATGCAAAACGATATCTGTTACGCCTAGTCGCGAATCGAGAATAATAAGAAATTTATTATTCGTGTTTGTGGTATTGAAATTTTAATATTACAATGTACAAAAAGCAGTAAATATAATAAGTGAATATGATTCAAGAATTCACATTAAGGCAATATTTATGAATGTGTTCACAACAAGAAAAAAATCAACGTACCCGAAATATACGTTTTGCTTTGTAGCTTCACTCGTCTTTCTTTTATATTCAAAGTATTGATGTTATATCCTACTACCTTCTCAAAGTCTAAACATCGCCGTATAATTTGTAATCACATGTGCCAATTACCACGCGAGCAAACGTCAATCTTATGTTTATTATACCCTCCTGGAGATTTTATCTTCCTTATTATGATTGAGTTGTCGTTCGATCTTCTCCCCCCCCCCACCGCGAGCCGATCCTATAAATATCGATCCGTTCATTTTACGACTCAGGGAAATGAATACTTATGATTTATGTAGTGTGCCACAAGGAAGCTGTCCCGAATCACGGCTTGTTCCTTCGACTGTGCGAAATTGAGCGTACGGTCAAGCTGAATTACAGTAATTTCGCCGCGTGATCTCATTTAGAACGAAATTGTTCTCGTGCGGATTGAAGATCGCGGGATGATTTCGCCCCGACTTTCTCTGATAGCTTAGAGGTAGATGAATCAAAAGCAAAGTAAGCTACGTACATATATATATTGTGACTACGAGAAAATTAGCTTAGGTTAACCAATAAAGACTACATTTAGTAATCGGATCAGTAGAACAAATTGGCTGTAATAGATACATATTATGTGATAATTAGGAATTAAAAAGGCTAAGCAATGCAAGATAAATGGAGAAAGTGAAAAAAGTCAAGGACAGATAGGAAGACCTATAATAAATCATCGAATGAAGCTTTCTTTGAAACAACTCTGAGTATTTTTTCTGAATGAAGTGTTGCATTTAATATGGTGTACAAATATTTTGAATAAAAACTTCGAAATCTCTAACGGTACTACTTTAAAATCTGGGAAATGAGACAAATAGTTATTTAACGGATTCCAAATGAATTCTTAACAGTAATCTTATTCAATGAATCGAGTTGAAGATATTTTTTGTTAAATAGAGAAAAATCTTTAGTTTGTTACAAAATATCTTTAATAAAAGTTTTTTTTATAGATTTTTTAAGTTAGATATATTACAATTAGTTTTATTTATGTAATTACTATATTGAAAATATTCATTAATAATGCTTATTTTAAATAAATTTTAGAGCTGAACCATCAAATACCTAAATTATTAAAATCATATTAAAAAACTATTTAAATTAAAATAAATTAAAATTATTCGCAAACATATATCTCTTATGTGTTAAATTTATTAATTGAGTTGAAAAATGGAAAAGCTAACAAACTTTCACGAACGCACAAATTGTTCACAAAAATTTAAAATTTTTTCTTACATAGTAAAAACATTTACGCTTAAAAAATAAAAAATGTTTCTTATATAACATGAAAGCTTGTATATTATGAGTGAAAATTAAACAATTCCTGAATAAATTCTTTGTTGATGCAGTAATAGTCTTATAAGGATTATTTTCATTCTGTCATTTTTTAATACCCATAAGTAAATTCATAGCTATTTGCATAGACTCATTATTTTCTTTGCAGAAGTTTCTTCCCCATATTTTTCCTCAACATTTTAAGAAGTGCTAAATGGTCAAATGCCGACATTCCGTACAAAGTTGGCAAGTGTTCGCGCAAAGATCGCTATCTTTATTGTCGGTGAACTGCGTACTGAGACACGATGACAAATTGCTATTTACTTGAGTTAATGACGCGTACACCTCCAAAGCTACTTAATACATAAGTATATTTTACTAGTACTGTATATAATTAGAAAAATGATGTAAAATTTTATAAAAATGAGCTAGAAAAGTGTAAAAATAATTACTATTTTTTATGAAATATACACGTCAATCAGAGTACAATTATTGAATAAGGAAATTTTAATTTGTGCCAAATGTGACATTTCAAATTTAGTGGATCTTTTGTAACACACTTTTTTTATTGCGAATTTACCGGTACCCGTCGACTCATGAATATTTCATCGAATAAAAAGAACGAGGTACGTTATTTATAGTCTTTGTAGATAGATAATTCTGTTTCGAGCTTTTAAGTTCTTGTTTGTAATTTTTTAATTTAAATATTAAAATTTGAATGTACATAAATAAATATGAATAAGCGGTAATGATAAAGTAGAAATTAGAATTAATACTTTCGTATAGATTGATTATTTTTATGTATATTAGTAAGCCTTTTCTCAATATTTTCATTGCGATCCGTGACGTACGTAACTTATTAAAATTTATTGGTTGGATAACACTATTAAAGACATTAATAAAAAGGTTATTTGATTACAGATTTCATATTTATAATTTAACACGATTAGTTTATTAATCTTACGGTAATTAAATTCACACACTCATACGAATAAAGACATAATATTTTTATCTGATTCCATAAAATAAACAATAAATGGTACTCTGAACATTCGAGACAATTATTTTTCAATATATTACAGGTTTTCAAATGAATTTAGTATTGTGAATATTATTATACCTCTTAAATATAGAATTAATTGCAAAAGTTCCTGGAAAATATTTTCAAAATAACGATGTATAGTATGTGCAATGTTGCAAATAGAAACCAATAATAATAGAAAATCTTCATATGGCGAAATTGGGAATAAAATTCGCTTAAAAAACTTGGCCGTTTTATAAAAATTGTTCCCGAATACAATTGTGCATATGCTAAAGAATATTTCCTCCATAACGGGAAAAATGAATGAATGCCGCTCTTTAGTGCTCGTTTATCCTTCCTACAGGCTCGAAAAGAGAGAAAAAAAGAGTACGTGCACATATTTCTAAAATTCACGTACATCAGGGCCGTAGACGCGGATATTCGAGGCGCTCCCGCGCATAAAGTAGGTGCAGCCTTGTCCCAAACGTTGAAAGTGTTCGTTACGGCGTGTGGCCCTCCGATTTGGGTCTTGAGAACGAAAAGTCAGCGTTTCCGCCTGCGTGAATACAAGCTCGCGCATACCTCGATTACTAGCCGTGAGTTGAGGCTGCATAAGATGAGTTTTTGGGGCCGCCGCTTTCACCTAAGGTCGCCTCGCGTGTGTTACAACGTGGGGGATTCCCCACTTCTCGGACATTTTCCTCGGGATTTCGACCTTGTGCGTTCCGCGGATGGAATGTGAACCATGAAAACGGCCGATGAAAAGTGACGACGATGACGACCCATATTTCCGGTTCATTGGACCCTGAATTTCGTATCTGTGACGCCTTATCATATTTTATTTGTTATCGATGACACTTACTAGAAGGAAAAAAATGGACCAGAAGGAAAAAAATTAGTTTTTCTTTTGTGCGAGCGTACATGGTTAATCACTTTACTTTTTGACCAAGCGAATGACTAATATCGTTGGAGAATTTTGATGCGTTGTCGAAAGTGTCACGCGAAGTATTTTCTTTGGATACGTTATGCCACGCTGAGTTTCGTTGATCCCGATTGAAGCGCAATAAACTTTATATCTTTTTTATAGTATTCGGTACGCATTCTCTTAATAAATATTTTTCTTACGTTTCACTGACACATATATAGCGTTTTATTCAAATACAATTTCAATAGAATTCAAAATAACAAAAATTAATAACCTTTTAAACTAAAATTTGAATAGATAATTTACTAACGATTCTTTTTGAAAGTAATAATAATTTCTTGATTGCTTAGCCGTTACTTTTGGATGTCTATCTATTTGTCTATCTATTTATGTAGAGTTTTGAAAAAAATTTTTCAGAAATTTATTTAATTATTTGCATTTATCGTAGAGAAATAATATAAACTAACATTGGCGATATTTTATGAAATCAAATACGTTGCTTTATTTTGACGATTCAATAAGAAACTCGTTCATAGTTTAAAATACGGGTTTCATTGTCCCTTTATAATTATCGAATCAAGGAAGAGCATATTACACTAATTCACATTTTTATGCAAAAGAAAGATCCGATTGTAATAAATTGCCCACTTAAATCCAAGAATGTATGTACTTAAAAACCCATAACAACTTGTTCATAATTACTCCATAAATTGATTCTCCACGAATGTTACTATCTCATTTACACGAATTATACATATGCATATCATATACATATTCGCGAGCTATGAAGCCTCTGATTTATGAAAAATGCCACAAAGACAGTATTAATTACCGTCTTTTCTATATAGTTTAGACTAAATGCACGGTAAACCAATCAACTTACTTGAATACCGCCGCTATAGATCACTCAACATTCTACTTTCCGTATGATTTAAAGGAGATTTTATAAAGTTTCAAGTAACGTCTTTACTTATAAAATCAGATAAAATTAAAGGATATTTATAATATAAATAATATGAAATATTCAAGTTCTAATATTCGCAGTTCTGTAATGTATTTAAAAATGAAAACTGTGCGCAGTTATTTGCAAGTGATTAAGAATAGTATTTCATTCAACGCCAAAAAATTCAAATTAATTTCAAGCATCGATTGCTTTAAATGCGATCTATTCGAATACACCACTTATAAAATAAACCATCTGGAAATTCGTGGTCGTTTAAATCGCACAGAGCTCGATTCATCTGTATCCTTAAAAGACGAAGCAGAAGTGAATGAAGGAAAAGCACGATGAAAAATACGTTAATTCGTCTTCCTCTCTTTTGATCCGTTCATTCGCTCTACTTTGATAAGATCCACACTTCGAGCTTACTTCGTTACCTATACATACTCGCGCATGGGCACAGTTTATGAATACACGTGCTCCCCTCTCCTTTCTCCCTCGTGTCCGTGCTAAAACGGAAGTCGTTCTCCACTCGGTGTGAACGCACACGCTCAAACGCGTCATCTATCAAGAAAATTAGCCCGTGTTTCCAGTATTGTCCGAAAGCGAAAGCCAATCTCCGCTTCGTCCTTCGCTGAAAATGCCGGACTCTTTCCCGGTGTATTATCAGTCCTCGCGCCGCAACTCCTTCCGAGATAAGGCATAGAAAGCCTCGAGAGCGAGAAACCGTTTCGCTTTCACGAGGGCCGCATCCCGACCGCTTTTATTTATCGTTCATTGTCACAGGTAGGTTCCGAGCGCCGAACTATGCGGCTACTTCCGCGCCTGGGACTTTACCCATGGCATGCGGGCGGAAAATCTGGGTCGCGGGGCCGCTTGTCGCCGGCGTTATGCAAAATCGCTTTCATCGCGCTCTCTTTTTCCCTTTTTCGTTGCTTTACATGCCGCGGTGTAAGCGGAGCAAAAAAAGAAATGGACGTCGAGGCGCGCGAGTATTGGGCTTCGGTTATGTGGGTGGAGTGTAACCCGTTATGGGAAAGGAAATTATTGTGTTATTGGAAAATTTGACCTGCTGTGCCTTTTTGCTGTGCTCGTGATTACTGGATTTCGCGATGAAGATTGGATAATTAGAGGTTAAGGTTACTGGACTGTTCTATATTACATTCGTGGCTTGTAGGTAAAATTTTGAATAATGCAATGTGATACTTTTAATCGAAAAATCGCATCATTCTTACGAGGTAAATTTTTTTCCTAAGTATAGCGAGTCTTCGGATCGGTATTATGGATTTATAAGACAGTGACAGATTTACATCAATACTTATATTTTAAGAGAAATTTCTTTTATTTTGAATAAAAATAAATAATGATATTGTGCAAAGCCATCATTTTTCATTTCGCATTTTAGCGAATAGTGTTGTACATGTTAAAGGAGTGGTAACTCATACAATTATGGCGTACCTTTCATGCAACTAATTGTAACTCTTCAATTTTGAATATAAACATTGCGTTTGTAGAAAGTTGAAGGTAAAACATGAAAAAGGGATGTAAGCTTACTACGGAATTTCTTCAAGTTCTCCAGTCTAAATGCCAGTTATATTTCTGAAATTTTAACGCATACAACCATTAAGACAAATCTCAAAAATGATCAATCCATGATTAATTATTTTTTGTAGCTTAACTTTAGTTCTTAAAATTTCAATAAGCGTACGTTTTGTTTAATACAATAGCATTCAGTCAGAGTAAGTGTTATTAAAAAATACAATAATTACAATATTCAATGCACTAAAGTTTCAACTTATGAGTAATATGTCATTCTTTAAATACAATCGGAATATTAATAATTAATTGCCGTATGATTCTTTTTATCAAGGCGGCGCAATGATGATCCTCTATAATGTTAACGCTTAAAATACAGTGCGCTAATTTATTTTAATTCTTGTTCCACAAAGAGATTTAAAACAATACCTCATTAAAACATATACAAAATGTAAACGAAGTTAAACACAAGTCTAAGGGCGTTAAGGTTAAAATTATATCCCTCTATTATCCAATAAAAATAGTAATAATAATATCTGAAAACGACCAATAAATAACTACAAATTTCAGCTCTTCTAAGAAGCTGTGGTTATTCTGGGTTAGTTATCTACACGTACATAATGTAGATAATGTGATAATTGAAACTACAAAATTAGAAGGTGAAAATTACCGTAATCTCAACATACGCGAGAATTCGTGTCGTCTACACGAATCGTATACCAGATTGTAAATCGTTTGTGTTCGCAATCGTTTCTGTTCTTTTTGAATTTACGTTATCAGGCTTTTCGCAACAAATTGTTCTCCAATCGAGCGGTACACGCTTCTTCATAAAACGCGTGGAACATTTGTTCGTATTATCTCGTCGCTCCCTTTAAGTTGAAGTGAATTTGAATGACAATAGCGCAAACATTTATATACAGCTCATAATCGTGCCGCGATGCCGAGGCTAGATTTGTGTCTTTTAAGGCATGCAAGGCTATGCTACGCTACGACGGCTGTTTTACTCTTTCCTATTATTTTCTTTACTATTTCACAGATAAGACTTGCCCGAGAAGTGGTGCGTAAGCTGTTTTTCTATGCTTTCTATTTTTCTTCATGAAATAGGTGTTACGATCGTAAACTTCGATATACACTGTAATTGCGTTTGGAATTTTTTTATAATTCCATGTCTCGTATGATAATATATCACTGTAGATTGCTTTCTTTTATTTATATATGTAAATTAATACTTAAATTATTTATATACTAATAGAAATTAATTATACAAATAATTAATTTCTATTAGTAGATGTGTTCTTAAATACGGATAGTACAGTTATTGACTTTACTAATATAATGATGTTGGGAAATATTCTGCTAATATTCTGAAAGAAATTTTTCATTTTATAATTCATCGTTCAATAATGACAGATATAAATAAACAAATTTCTTCAATTACGCTGAATAACGCCACGAATACCATATAAGTATAACGATGTAATCTACTTTGAAATTGTCAATGTCGCGTGCAATTTTGCCACTCGAAGCAAGCTGTTATAAAATTATACAAAGGAAAAAAACATGCTAAACGTAATAGGACAAAGAGCAACTTCATTCTAATGATTTCAATGAGAGCCCAAACAGAAAAAGAAAAGAAAAGAAAAAGAAAATAACGAAGCGCCAGCGCATCGCACCTTGTCGAATAATTTATCGCGCGAGTACGAGGACAAAAAGTGAGTAGCGAGAAATCCAACAAAATCAATTCCATCGGCGTAGCGTATAACGCCAAAAAGAAAAAGATGCCAAGGAAAAAGTCTGGGTAAAAAATCAAGTGGTTCGAGGAGAAAGAGAAAAAGGAAGAAACGAGCACGAAAGAGAGTGTGTCCGATGAGAGATGATAAATCGCGAGAACAGAGTGCAGGAACGGCGCCGTCCTCGCATTTATGATTACTTTCGTTTGTAGTTAAAACTGGTGCGCGCGAGTATGTAACCGGTGCACCGGTTGTATCCCAAGAAAAGTAAAGCAACGCGAAATGAAAGAAGACAACGACAAAGCAGCGATGGTAATAAAGAAACGTGGTAATCACGATGTGCATCGAAGGGCCGATTGCGCCTTTCTCTTTCTCGCGCGAAGTCACCGTCAAGGTGCACCTGAAAAAGAAGATCGACGGAGAGGGTAATCGGACCCCTTCCTCTACCGTCGTTCTCCTTCTCTCGCGATATGCACATACCTTTATGTTCGCGCGTGCGTGTCTTCGTCGGATCGCGCTCATCCTGTTTTTCACCTGCGCGGCTGCTCTTGTGCATTGTGCGTACGTGCTCGAGATATCGAACGAGATCAAAGAGCCGCGGGCCATGAAATAACGCTCCCACGAGAAAGAGGGAACAGCAGCTCGTTCCGTTTGCGCCTTTTGATGCTGAATACTTCTTTCGTAGTTAACGGATAGATAAGAGGCGACCGGTTGTGCGTAACGCTGAAAACTATATTGATCCGCGTTTCCTTCGCTTAGGCTGGATTCGGCAATGTAGCTTCAGTCTATTTCGGCGGGATGAATTCTGAAAGTGTGCTGCTGTTAGAATGTGAATAAATACAAGTTAATAAATCTATTCTCCTACGAATAGAAATATACTGGTTTCGTGAATTTACTTCAAGGATTCGCGTACATTTATCCTTATATGCTCGCGGTGCCGTCATTATAACTGCGTAACTTTCAATGCGAATTGCCGTTGATTCCTATTCAGCGCAAAGGTTTGCTAGTTTGAATAACATAAAACGTACGATTCGTAAAAGGAGCCTTCGAATATCGAGAAATGCATTGATTTCTTCCGATCGAAAATTACGCTTCGAATTCTTCATCCACATCGATGATGCCAGCAATGAATGGTGACGTCCGCGCTCGAGCTAAACCTCCGATCGAGCAATCCAAAGCGCGGACCCAAAATTTAAAAGAGAAATCCGCTCTTCCAGGAACAGCCGAAAAACGGTCGTCGAACAAGTGAATTCCACTTTCGTCAAAAGAAATTCTTTTTTATCGCCGTCGAAACGTAGAAAAAGGAAAAAATGTGACTGCTCTGGGGATACCGAGCGAGAAAGAGAAAAGAGTTGGTCCCGACTGGGCGGGGAAGGGATCGGATAAGCGCGTGTACCCGTGGGCCCGTCGACGGCGGGTGGGGGAGAGCAGTAGCAGCGCCTCGACGTCGAGAGTAGGTCAGTGGGACGTCCGCTTGAAGGCTCGGCGCCGTTTGCTCGCCTTCAGTCAGTCTTCGTCGGGCAGATACGTCACGCTGCCTGGGCCAGTCGAACCGCCGCGAGTTTTTCGGTAGACGGGCCCCGATGCGGCGCCTCTGATTCTCACTTCTCTCTCTCTCTCTCTCTCTCTCTCTCTCTCTCTCTCCCTTCCTATCTCTCTCTCTCCCTCACTCCGCTGTCTCATCCCTGAGGTTCTTGTCCGACAGTCGCGTGTGCTGTTGCTTTGCTGTTGCCGACGAAGGATTTGTGATTTGCTCGACTTGTCGCCTTGACCGATGTAAGGGATAAAAAAGCGCGGTACATTTTGAGATATCGATTGTGAAGAAGATTCTACTTGTGCGAGTCAGTGTCTTTTTTACTATTTGATGCTTTTGCCGTTGCATGTATTTTAACTATAGGTTTCGCTGAGTTGTGATTTGTAGACCAAAGGCATAGCGAGATCAGTGGTTGATTGGTTGAATGTTCGGACCATTATTAAGGATTAAATAATCCCACGAGAGATATGTACGACTTTAAATAAAGTCTAAGTACGGAACGGTGTGCGTTATAATTATCCATATGCTTGGTATTGCTTCAATGAATATTCCTAAAATATAGAAAAGTATAAACACGGTCACACGTTTATTAACGATATGCGGAATGGAATTTTTAAATAATTTTTATTTACCTTAATATTCTAATTGGACTTAATGCACAATTTGAACGATAGCTGTACAGTAGCTTTTACATACAGATCTACAGATCTTTAAGTAAAAAACGGTAGTTTGTTTTAGCAATAAAAACATCTTATGGGATTCCTTGAATAATGAAGCTGTTGTGTACAACGTTCCACACAATTTGATACAATCTGAATAGGGAATGCACAAATGCACATTTCGCTATAATTCAACTGAATATATTAATGTTACAAATAGAGATTATATTTATGTGTAAAAGTGAACGACTGTTTATATGATAAATAATTTAGAAATTTTTATATTATCCAATAAACCAAATTACTTATTGAAATTTGTTTCTTAAAATTTACTGAAATCGTTTAGTTATAATTTAAGATATTATAAATGTTGTACCTAGTTGAAAATATATAGTGTAAATTATTGAACAAAATACATCGTTAATTCAGTTAAAACAAATTGATATCATGTGGTAAGAAATTTTATAAGATATATTTCAAATAAATACGAAATGTGTAATTATATTCAAATACAATTTTAATTTTCTAAAATCGGTTAATTATTTATTGAAAATAATATATGCACTTGGCCATTCCTACGGTACATAACTTATTAATTTCCCTGACAATTTTTGAAACTATAATTTAATACGGTTTTACAACTACATACTCTATAAATTAACAAAGTTATAGAATATTAAATAAACATAATATTTATGATGTAATATGTTCTTTCATGTACATTTAATTTCTAACGCGTACTTCTTATCATTGATATTTATACATTCTACGGTATTTTACGTTATAAGAAGAATAAATAATATCTGGGTAAGGTCTTTGTAATTTTCATTTTCTCTTATTCTGAATTGCAGAGCGCAACACTCACAGACGATGGACAGAACGCGAAGGAATTTACGGAAGACAATCCTGTCGTTAATGCTGCCGTTGTTTTTGTTGGCAGTGAGTACAAATGAACATTTGAAAGATCAAACATCTGAATTTTGTTAACATCTGGTTAATACGACGCAGCTACTTAACATTTTCCATTAAACACGTGGTCCAGAAAAATTTTTCTCAATTATCATCTAGCCATAGAAAAGTAGACTGTAATAAATTATAGTTATTTATAACAATTTTTTAAATATCAGATCACCGTATAGAAATAAAAATATTTTACCGAACGCGAAATTTCTGGAAAATGCATTTATTTAGATTTTCACGAAATTGAACATAATATAATTAAAAAGCCCACGTATATGAAGCTTCAAAATATGCGAACAAATTAATCGAGTGAAATAGCGTTCATTAAAAAATATGAGAATTGTAATTTGGTAGTTTACAGAAGCAAGAATTTTAAAGCAATTCTAATTTATAAACTAATGACTCCATATTTATAAAATATTTGTGTTTCTTGAAAGTTTTTTTACTATATTAACTGCTGTAAGATGAAGCTAATCTTACATTAATTAGGTTCAAAATCTCTCTACTATAATTAAAGAAATCATAATCATTATTGGCGAATAAATCATCACTAAAATAGTACTTAATCATTAAATATCTTAAGTTGCTAATTATAAAATTAAAAAATTATAATTATACTCATTAACTCCAATGAATTTAATAATCCATCAATTCACCCGAAAGCTTTATAAATCATTAAACAGCAATCATAATTTTAGAAGGATAAAGACAAATGTCCAACAAGAGTTAAAAAATGTACAATTACAGTAAATGACAGAATTTTATTCAGCATAGCATTAAAGAAAAAATGACTGGATTATGGATAATAAATGAAATAATTTAAAGAAATTACTAACATCTGAAATAAGTGGAAGAAAAAAAGAGCATTAAATGAATTAGCTTATTACTATAATAATTATTGTTACTTTTCTGAACTTGGTAAAATAAAAATTTTCATCTTATCTTCGACATGCCATTAATTAGAATATACTTTTTGAATTACATATTCGATTTCCAATTATGAGGCCATCGAACTTCACATATTTTTGTAACAGGTTCAACTTAGTAGAACTCCTTCTGGTGTTGTAACTATTTAATCTTTTGAAAGTATATGGAAGTATTTTTATCATTCATGATTTTTAAAAATTACGTCATTTTCAAGAAATCAAGGACAACATGTAGGAAGTGAAAGTCCTTTTTATATCATTAATTTAAGCAGCTTCTGTAATTAACTAATGTTGTTTACATATTTTAATTAATACAAAATATTATAATTAATTATGTTTCGATAAAAAAATTGATCGATTGAGTTGACAAATGAAATGGTTATGCCAGTTTTTTGAGAAATAAGAGATATAAAAGGGCAAAGAATAATTCAAGATGCTAATATATTTTAATAACGCACTCACGTTCTAAATGAAATTTATAATGTATTAGATCTTTGGTATCTGCAAGATGGCAAGGTATCTATAAAAGCTTAAAATTTAATTAGTATTTCGTACTAATGCAGTAAATATATAATACTGTAAAACATGTCGAATCTAAAACGCTTGCCAAAATTTTGTACCTTAAGACTTCGTGCAGCATTTGATGTTCGATTACAATTTATTATCTCAATGTTCTTTTTTATATAAAATAGTTCTTTAAAATATATTTTTTGCGATTTCAAATAATTTTTAATAATATATATTAATCCGTAATAAAGAGTAGATGGGAAAGTTTAATATTTTTATACAGAACATTATGAATTATATTAGTTACATTTAAATTAAAAAGAATTTAAAAAAAAGAGAAGGTTTCAAAGAAATCGCTTCGAAATTGACCGTAATACGTTAAAAACTATGTCATATATTGTGATAAGAAATTAAGTTTCGGTTAAAACTCGTTTAAAATTATATACAATTAAATAAGCAATTTTTTGTTTCAAATATTACAATTCTATGGCTTATCCAATAATTAGCAGATTTTTAAACAGATTTTAAAATACATGCACGTGTCAAGCGATCCACTTTTCAGTAAAATATCCGAATCGTTTATTTTAAATAAAAGATATAATAACGCGTTGGTGAAAATCCTTCACTTAAAATCTCTTACATTTTGATATTTCTGACCGATTAAATTAAAAAATTAAATTAACTACGAAAACGTTAATGACACTTTGATAATGACCACACATGTTTAAACTTCGCATTGAAAAACACTGCAAGAAATATTGTTAATGTTGAATTGTACGTTTCAATATTGAAATAATAGCTGTTTACTTAGAAATGTTTATTTATAAGAAAAAAGGCTAATTACATTATGTTCTGGTTCTCATTTGGAAGAGGAGCTTAGTACTTTTATTCGATAACGTTATTATATATCTGTATTTCACTGACAACTGTCGGTTATGATTTATCAAAAGCACACATAAAATTATTATTTACTCTGTGATACAATTCACAATTTATACCGATTGTCACAAATAGTTATTCATCGGACATTTATTAATTACTATTAGGTACAATAGAAGTGATATTGCTTAAAATAAATTACATTTTTCAAATAAATCACTCAATATTAGATGAGATTACCAGTACGTGGTCTTTCGTTAACTCGAAGGTTTCTAGCGTTTTTGTCATATCATATACCGAATAGTGATGTTCATTATCGTACACAATTTATAAATAATAAATTTGTTCGCAACTTAGCAGGCCTATACGTGCTACCTTCTACTTTACGAGCCTTATAAATAATAAAACTTTTTAAATTAATTTCAATACAACATATAAACTGTGCTTTTGTTGGACAACGTATTTACGACATTTCATACACATAAATATAATACCTGTTGGAACAGTGAGCATTAGAGTGTCGGTAAAGTAGCGGGCATTAAGTACGGAATGCCATTGGGATCGGTATAGAAAGCCGCGAAGGCCAAACTACAGATCGAAAGTTCCAAAACGAGACGGTGGCGCAAACGCCAAATTCTCCAGGTAGACGAGCTCGACCTCCCCCGTAACCGGTGTGAAATCATTGAAGGGTAACCGGCAAGGACGCACGCGCATCCATTCGTGGGGAGATTCGCGTAGTTGCAGGTTATTTCGGTGCCGGTATCTCTCGCGAGTCTACCTTTACCTCCTTGCACTCGCGTGAAGGGGAGAGAAAGAGAGAGAGAGAGAGAGAGAGAGAGAGGAATCCGGTGGAGCGACGATAGTAGGTCACTGCGCCGGACGCGCTCTGCCCCCTTTCTGCACACCGAACCCGCTTAAAAACTCTTGTTACGAGCCGAGACTACCGGTGATCGGACTGCTTTTTCTTTTCTCTCTCTCGCTCGCACACACACGCGCGCGCACGAGCACTCGGAGAGGAGGCTCTCTTTCTCGGGAAGAGTGTGTGTCGCGGTGCGTACGGACGCAAGTGCGTCTGTGTCCGGGCGCAGCGCAAGAAGACCAGAGGCGATAGATGCGACGCGCGCAAATGGTAAGAGGGGCGCTTGGACTCGTTTCTGGAATTGTTTTTCATCCGTTTCTCCGCGCTCGGTTGACACGTGTGTGTCACTACGTCGGGCGTGTCGTGATTACTTTCGAGGATCTCGAGCGGCTGGATCGATCAGTTGGCGCGCGAGAGCTCACCTTTACGGGAATGGATGTCGTTTACTTTTAGAGTGGGACTTTTTTTACCGAGGCTGCATCGGCGAAGCTTGGAAAAGTGTCGCGTCGATAAAATTATGACGTTTAACCCGATTAACAACTCGTTGCTCGTTGACTTCTTTCTACGTGCAAGAACCTACTCCCTTGATCGATGTAAGAAAGTTATTGTCTACGCAATTTACGTTTTTGCGACATATTCGCGAACGTTCGGATTGCGAAAGCTATATTTTAAGTAAAGTGAGATATTGTTATAATATACGTTTTTTTCATCATTATTACATGTCACAAGTACATAATGTGTCCTCAATGAACGTTACCGCGAACGTTCAACTAATCTGTGTGTCAGGTTTATCAGAATTTCCATTTCCGTGTAATACCCGTTTTCAAATACGTTTGGAAAAAGTATATTATCTTCTCTAGATTAAGATTCCGTGAAACGAATAGATAAAAGACCAATTATGAACGCTCTAAAATAAAACATTTACATGGAAAAGAGCGAATAAATTACATACCTTTTAATATTTGTATAATAGTTTCAAGTAATTATTACAATATTATAAATAAATAGTCGCTAATATAATCCAATAAGAACTTTCAAATAAATATTGTTTCCATTTTTATTTTAAGAAAGATAGTTAAACTTTTCTTTAATGGCAAGAAGCTTTTTTACGCGATTCCAGTAAATAATTTTGTTAAAGTGTGTCACAAGTTCTCGTACTCGAGTAAAATAAAATAATTTCTTTGACAATTTCGTTTCGATAATTATATTTCAAATGCACAAAGTAACCACACTTATCGCGATATTTTTATTCACAGAAATTTTTCTTAATTAAACTAATTATGTTTTTCCAAATATCAAGTCTCTCGATTTAAGTACATTCCTAAGTAAGATCCTAGTTATGTCCTTCTTATTTCAAAATTTCGCAATTGTAACGGACATTATCTGCACATATTCTTTACAATAAATTATTTAACTATGCTTGTGTCGAGATGTACAACGATAATTCATACGTCGATTGAATTTAATGCGTTGAGTTTAAATAACAAGAAGAGTAAAAGACGAAGCTGAATATAACGAACAAATAAAAAGTCCATGCTTGTATTAAATTACAGTTTACCGACAAAAATCGTTTCATTCGGCTAAAGCCAATTTTCATACTTATCATCGTACAATAAAGCGTTTAATTCACATGAATCCTTCAACATAAATTGGAGAAGAAGGTTAGCCGAAAAGAAAGCGTCTTGATGCTCGTGCACTTGCAATTATCAGCGCTGAAAACACTGGAAACGAAAGGCTTGAGGCAAACAACGCGCGATGAGTTTCCTCCATCCCGTGTCTCGCCACGACACATTTAGAGTAATCGGTGCTACCGATGTTCCCGTTGCCCGTTAGAAAGCGCTCCCTCCCCGCCAAATTGATTGCGCGCTCTTGTGTCCAATTAAAATAACTTATCGATCACTCGCACTCGCGCCCCGAATTGTTACGCACCGATGATTAACGCGAAGCAACGATCCGTCGATGAGGCGTGAGAGCAGCCTGTGCTTAGTTGATGGTATACTCATAGGTTTAACCGGAAAACAACACTTGGAGGTACAAAAGTTTCGACGTGCATCCAAGAAAGAAGGGAATACAAAATAATGTAGAGATTGAGCGAGAAAGGGGGAGAATATTATATTGTCTAACCTTTGCAAGGCCAAGCTAACAGGATGTTTTGGACCGTTTCTAACTACTTTGTCATCCACAAATTTCGAACCGTCATTTATTTATTTTTTATTTCATGTCTCTTATACATGATCTACTTTCCTAATGTGCATTCGAATCTTTCGTTTTCGAATTGATAGCTGATACATTTGAAAGTGACTTTATTTTCAGATTGACCTTGAGTTTTTAAAGATCGAAAATAGTTGCCCTGTAATATTTGAAAAAATTTGCAAGATTTTTTTTCTTTAAATAATTCGTACGTACAATTAAATTTTTCACCCAAAGTTTTTCCATTTTAATTTTATACTAAAATCTAGCGAACTCTTACTTTTCAAACCATTATTTTCGGACAACAATGAGGGTTTTTCTATATGTAGTACGTCGAGTATTCTTGATATTCAAATTATAATTATATCAACTTATACTATATATTCGCGATTTTGTTCCAAGTTTATTATCAATAATTATGTGTGATATTATTTTGAAATGTATTAACGTTAAATGAAAAACTTCGACAAGTCAATGGATTCGCAAATCTTGTTAGATTATATACTTGTCTACTTAAGATTAGTACTTTCTATCGATATTGACTTCAATTCACTACTTTAAATATATAGAACAACCATTGACTTTGTCTTAACTTTTAAGAGACTTGTACGAGTAGCGTCTTTTCTACATTTTCCTTTTTATATTGACAGTTTAAAGTCATATCAACAGGGCAAAAAATATAATCTTTTATTTTAAAAACGTTTTGTTAAACATTTTGCATTTATTTCACTGCTTAAGTATTCCATAATAGAACGTAAATTTATTCGATTAAAAATGTTACAAGCAAAATTCAAGTAAATAAATCAAAAAATTAATAAAACAATCTATTATAGTATATCAGTTTTTGCTTTCTATGTCTTTTGAAAATATCCATGAATATTATTCGAGAAACATTTATTATGAACTAAAAAGTAGCAAAATAGAAAAATTCATCCTTGCAGAATATTGAAAACTACACATATATTTAAGACGCTATGTAATTAATATGACTAGTGAAAAAATACCGAAAACCCAGGTAAAGTAGAGATATTTAGAAGATAAGATGATTACGAAAATAATATGACATTTTCACGGAACTAATAATTTAAAGATTTGGATAATGAAAACTTTTTGCGGAACAGCACCAGACGCACTGGAAAAAAGATATAACAAGTATAAGTGAAATAGGTGTCCCGAGTCTTCGCTAGCGTGTAATTTTGCGGGAAACCACAAAATCATCGTAGGCGCGAAGCCATCGTCTCTCGTTCCACCTGCTTGGGTTAGCGGAAAAACGAAAGTGCGTCTACTATGGCCGCGGAAATGCAATTCTGCAAGTATGAAAACGTTATAACGGAAAAAAGGACGAAAATTTCGAGGGTCCGCATAAAGAGCAAAAATTGCCCGATTCAGCCGAAAGACCGTGACTGGCGGCTTTCTATACCGTCGTTAGGCTTTTCTGTTTTTCGAACACTTGTGGAAATTCGAGCTTTCTTTTTCACACGAAGTCGAAATATTTGCGAACGCTTCCAATTAAAGCGTTCGGCGATGCGACAAGGAATTCCAGTGCCGAGATAATTGAATTCTAATTGTGAATGCATTCATCGTATGATTATTGTGCACTGATGTGACTGAGAAATAATGAAAAGCTGAAAGATAAAAACGAAACGCGACTTGCATTGACTTGCATTCGGATTAAATCTCACGCTGAACTAATTAATAAATAACGGACTTGTAATAATTCAGTGAACGAACCTTCTTTCCTCTATTAGGACAAAAAATTCGCAAATTATTTTCTTTAAAATAATTGCGTCAATTTCAGTAATTATTTTTTAGAGCAATTATATCGATTTATACGTTACGTATTAATAAACTATAATTCATAAGATTTAGAATACAACATCTAAATTGAAGGCACAACTATTACGTGGTACATTTAATCTATATGTATTGTTAATTTCAAAACATCTTACACGTATAAATGTATCAAACTGAACTTAGGTCCAAGTATCCAAAAGTTATAGATTTTTTAAATTGATTTCATGACAAATAAAATGGAGTATCCTAAGAGCATCAAAAGGCTTTTCAAGTTTATTAACAAGAAAATTACGGCGGCAGATAGAAGATACATTTTTTCAAATAAATCCTTAATAAGATAAGTGAATAATAGTAAATTGATAGTAGTAAACACTGAATTCCATTGAATATTCATAAAAAGCAGGATTTTTTGAATCAACGAATGATATTTTATACATCGACTGAAAACTTGCGGTTTCAGAAAAATTGTCAGAATAAACTTTATTTTATTTTCTTGCATAGAAGCAATTCTTCATTAAATATTTGCCTAGATACCAATCAAAATGAATTCTTAAATTGTACTAATAGGAGAAGTAAATTATGCCTCGAATAAAGAAATTGATATTATTGTGATTAATCTAAATGAGAAATAAAATACCGTAATGAATAGAATACTGAAATTAGAGAAAGCAAATTCATTCGTATTAATATTTTAATTTTAATTCCAACGAACATTGATCTTTACTGTTATGTCAAGCTATAAGATTACTCTAGTTAATCCGATGCCTGATCCGAAACCTATACGAACTATTAGTTCTTTCTTTATTTGTAGATAATTAAGTAAAATAAATCGACAGAACTATGCGCATTCCGTAAAACGGATTCAATGATGGTGAAATCGAATACAAATATGCAGCCATAAATGTTAATTGAAAAAATGACAACTGTAGAGGTTCCATTAGCGAAATAATCGAGCAGAGTCATACAGACGGAGACGCACGTGTCGGAACAAATTGCACGTCGTCTGGTTGTTACATCGACGTTCGCGAGCCTGTGAAAGGAGTCCACGCCACAGTCGAAAGATAATACGAATTTCAGTCGATTTAATTATGCAAACGTCGAATGCAACACAATCCGCGCGCTTCGGTCGGCGCTCAATTAAAACTTAACCTCGAATCGAAGCATCGCGAGACGTACCCACTCCCATCCCGATTCTCACGGCTCAGCACACATACGCACCCCGGGTTCCATGCGTTTGAGCGAGCGTAAAAGTCACAATAAATCGTCACAGTGCTAATTATCCCACGATGGAAAAATTCCTCCGTGTTTCCGTAAACGAGCGTAACAAAAGAGGGAGACAGACAGACAGACAGAGACAGACAGAGAGAGAGAGAGAGAGAGAGAGAGAGTAAGAGAGAGGATGTAAAAAAGGGCGACGCAGAGAAGAAACGAGGCGAGCGACATTTTCCCCACCTTCGCGCCCTGCTGCGTGTGCATGCGTCTACGATGGGCGCGTAACAGGAGAGCAGAATCGGTTGACTAGTAACAGCTCCGCTCCACTTTTTCCTATGGACGCCCGTATGGAGCGTTCGCGACATCCTTCGCGCTACGATGGCGATTTTCTCTTCGAGAGTTTGCTCTAATATCTACGAGGAGATAGAGGGAGGGAGAGAGAAACAGGTTAGCCGCTAGTAGATTTTATCGAAATTCCAGAGGTGCGTAGACGTCCTCCCCAGGGGAAAAACGAAGAGCGGCTAAGCTTCGCTTCTGCCGTACTTGGTGCTGAAAACTCGACTGTCTTAGAGCCGGTGAGAGGCGAGGTGTCTACTGATGGATAGACCCGCTTCCGGATATTGAATTATCGTTCATTTCAGCATTTCTTCAAGGACTGGTTAGCGCTTGATAAGCCTCGTTCATCTTATTTCCATCATGAATTGTTGCGGACTCGGATTTTGGCAGTTATGTATACAGGAGCCCGTATACAACTTTTATTTTTCGTCTAAAAGGAAATACGAATAAACGCATTATGTGCAATGATTTCCTTGTAATATTTCTTGCTCTGCCTAGGGATCCGAACACTTATTCTTCGACTGACAAGCACTACTTTCAAACTGTGTTTTATTCACTATGATATCCAAAGTGTCATTAATTAAAGAGTAAAGAAAAGGCATAGCGAGAATCTAACACTGATAAACAGTTGTACAACTTGAAAATCCATTGTCATTTTACTTTAACGTTCCTTCCCGTTATAATTCTTGGCTTTCACATTGTTTCATCTATACGTTTTCCCGGATCCTAAATTATTTACATGATCTTTCATTATTTCATAAAATCATTATTTTATCTTTCAGAGAATGATTACAAAAGTCTAATATAAAAATCAAGAATTATTTTTGTGAAATTAATCATCTAAGCGTTTATAGTCATATAATTAATGATGTAGAAAATGAAATAAATCTATTGATATAAAAATTTACTTATTTTTAACGCGTTATAAATAAATGTTTATCCGCTTTATAATGATTTTTGTATGGAGTACGCGAAGTGATACATATTTGTAAAAGTAATATAAAACAAAAGACTTTGTATAAATTATGTAAGTTTTTGTATAATTTATGTTAAGCTGAGTGAATATGTACAAAATCCTGATAACTTTTTAAAGGGATGAAAAAAGCTGTGGCAATACATCACCGTCACACCAAGTATAATGTCACTTGTGACGTAGTTAACACGCAACTCAGAACGCGACTCTTCTCGTTTAATCGTTGGGCCGGTCGCACTTTTTCGGTCCTTATACAGTTATTTAATGCGAATATACCAGACTCATTTTTTGTAACTCATTTGTTGCAGCACTTGAACTTCATATTTCATTCAAATTCATACCTCATTAATTTGGATATAAGATAAATGAAAGTATGCATTACCAACTGTAGATTTATTAGAGTTGTTAAATCATCAATACTTATGTTATCGATGTATTATTACTACTTAATTTGATTACTGTTCGTTATCCTTTCAATCTATGAATATGTAACTTTTTTCATTTTGATTAATAATATTTATTTCAGCCTCTAGTAATAAAGACTTTATTTATGAATACTACGATTTTTGAAGCTAATTTATTCATTAGAATCTTACAGAGAAAACATAGAGAAGGATTTAAACTCTTGATCTTGATAGTACATTGTGTTTTAATTAAATTAAATTTCTTATAAATAGTTTAATTTGCTTGATGTAAAAGCCTCAATAAAAAATAATAATATAAAGCTTTGGGCTAAATAAAAATAATCAAATACGTGGTACGCGTAGAATTTTAAGGAATTTAATTTCAAACTGGACTAACGAGTTTCTTAAGTTTCTCAAGACGCACTGCAGTAATTTTATCAACACAAATTTAGTAGGTCATAAAAGATCTTCAACTAGAAATAATTCGATGCTCTTCACAGAGCTTCTTTCTATCAACTGGCAATAATACTAATGTCTGTTTATATAAAAGAAGAAATTGCATTTACATACATGCGTCGCGTATGATGTGAGAATACATACATAGATATAATGAAACCAGCGATCTAAATGAAACCAATCGTCTCGCTTTGCGATGTATCCCTCTCGTATATATTCCTTAAGAAACCAAGATTAACGACCAAAAAAAGAAAAAGAGATAGATAACCACTATCGGACTCGTAATCCTTGCTCGGAAAAACCAACATAAATCTTTACATACCAATGACAGCGCACGTACGTACATCACGTCGCGAACGTTCAATTTTCAATACGAAATTTCCGCGAAACGCGGGCAATTACCGCAATCATTCCTCCTTGCGAGTTTCTCCTTACCCACACCAAGTGCGTAGAGACGTGCACACTCGTAAGTACCCGGTAACCCAGAAAAGATGCTGCAACAGAAGCGACGGCGACGGCGACGGCAACAGCAGCAGCATCAGCAATAACAGCCGCCTCGAAGCAATATCGCGACCGACTGGGATATTTTTTGCCCGACGACCACCGATCTCGATGAGCAAACAGAAAAAAAAGCAAAAGAAAAGAAAAGAACACGTTGGCAAACATAGAGCAGAGCATTTTGCGAGTCGAGCCGGGAAGCGCGCAAAAGGCAGCGTAAATTGGCAAATTTGTTACCCATTAGGATACCCGCGAATTATCTCGTTACATGAGTTTAGCGAGGCTAATCTTTATCCTGCCTTATGACAGAGCGTAAAGTTTTTCGACCTGTACAAGATTAAATTATACTTGTATAATTATGACTTATTTGGGAAATGCTACTTTCCTCCAAATAAGTGAATTAGAAACAATTCGTGAATCTGCCGATTCACATCAACAAGATATTACTTTATATTCATATTTTGCGACCCAAGAATTATATTTCGTATTTACAACTTATTAAATATCATTGCATTGCCTAAATATTTTGTGAAAATTTAAAATGTTTTTACGAATAAATAGAACATACTGGTTTAATTATTAATTCTCTAATATTTATATCAACTATTAATAACAAGATGCATATACTTGCAAAAGGTATGAGATCTTTGGGAATATATAATATATATATAATATATATATATATATATATATATATATATATTATATTCATGAATAAAGTAAACGTAGCTAAACTGAAGGAATTAAAAGCTTTCTTTATCGAAACGGTATTTATACTGCATTAGATAAATAATAATTGAATGAAATAAGGTTATATTTTTGCTAATAATGAATGAATTCTGAATTATGAATTATGAAAAGAAACTTTTATCTACCACAGAAGCGCGGATATACTTGTCATAAAGATGTCTAACCTTAAAGTTATAGTTAACGACGTAAAATTACAATTCTATATATATATATATATATATATATATATATATATATATATATATATATATATCATAATTACCTTAAACTTCAATATTAGGAACAGTGTTGCTTTTCATCTTCCTTCTACGTAGTACGCAAAAAAATCACTTTGAGCATAATAAATATATAAATTTCAATAGTTTTCTTGAAAATACTGTTTATATTAATTTTAAAATAAAAAAAGCAATTCGTATGCATCCACTAATGAAAATATCAAATATCCTCGGTAAATTACATCTGTTGACTTGTATGATCCTGTTCGCCTTCTTTCTTGCGAGTGGCATGGCTTCTTGTTCACGGACTTGCCTCTCGCTTGCATACCGAAAACAAGTGGGTAAGATGATGGTTTGCGTGTACATTATTTCTTCGAAATTATAGCATCATATAGCTTACTTATATAATATAGCCACCCGATATATAACTAACGAAATTATCCGTAAGACTACCAGACTTAATCCAGTTACTTTTTGTTTTCTTTCGTTTTATATGGACGTTTAAATACTTGGTGATTTGTGTAATTCTGTTAATGTAAATTATCAGTTTTTAAATACTTTTTACATAATTTTCTATGTACGCTATCTTAATTATAAGAAAGTACGTCGATTTTTAACATCGATTTAGTGTTTTAATTAATTTTAGTTATAGTTATTACTAATCCTTTCACAAACGTCACTAAGTAATCGGAATTTCAATTTACTATTAAAAGAAATCAAAATATTTATTTTGATATTTCCTATTGTTTTATAATTTCATATATTTCATTTCCTATACACATAATTTTATTTTAATAATTTCATTGTCTACTGCGAACAAAAGGTTTTACGTGAATATGCGTAACTTTTGTAATTTAATATTCAAAATATTGAATATTTTATATTTAATATAATATATATTATATTATATTAAATATTTGTACCTAATATAACGCCAATTGAAAAGCTCTGATAAATATTTTAAAGGAAATATCATTTTAATGAAAACTTATCATCTCTTATATTTTTATTCGGATAAATTACGAATTAAAAACGAACGATATAATTTTTCACATTTATAAACAATGATCCCTTGTTCACGAGTATGCCTATAAAATTGTATTATAAAAATTAACTGATCTCAAAATAATACTTTCAACTCATGATAATTATCAATTTCAGAGCACGAATGGGGAAGCTCCACTTGTCGACAGCAGTGCATTGCCACTGGAACATAGATCGGTGTATGGACCTCCTGCCCAATATGGACCACCTGCGGTTTCCCATGGGGCCGAGGAGAACTGGCCTCTAGCCTCGCCCGACACACCGCAAATTAAACACCTACAAGTGCAGTGTGAGAAGACGCATATGCGAGTAAACATAGAATTCGACCGGCCATTCTACGGTATGATATTCAGCAAAGGATTCTACTCGGATCCTCACTGCGTTCACCTGAAGCCCGGTACAGGCCATCTAAGTGCCACCTTTGAAATTTTCCTAAATTCGTGTGGAATGAGCTCCTCGGCTAATCACAACGTTGTACCTTATGGTGCTCCAACGCCCTCCGGTAGCTATGTAGAAAACACAATCATCATCCAGTATGACTCGTACGTTCAGGAAGTGTGGGATCAGGCTAGAAAGCTTCGTTGCACTTGGTACGACTTCTACGAGAAAGCTGTCACCTTCAGGCCATTCCAAGTGGATATGTTGCATGCTGTCACGGCCAACTTTCTCGGCGATAACCTGCAGTGTTGGATGCAGATCCAAGTTGGTAAGGGACCGTGGGCTTCCGAGGTGTCTGGTATCGTTAAGATAGGGCAGACGATGACAATGGTTCTGGCTATCAAAGACGATGAGAATAAGTTCGATATGCTGGTGAGAAACTGCGTTGCTCATGATGGGAAGAGGGCGCCTATTCAGTTGGTCGATCAGTATGGCTGCGTTGTTCGACCGAAGATTATGTCCAGGTAAGAAGGTTGGATAAGTTCTTCTAGTAAGTGGCCATTTATAATTAAAAATGGACATTGACTTTCGACTTTTTATTTCACAAGCGAGCTTAGTTATTTTATTATTAAATTCTGAGATTGTGCATTATTCTATATCACTTAATTTTATAGTTATATGATGTGTCTAAAAAATTTTTTATATTTTATTCCTTCGATACAGTAAGCAGTAGTTATTATATTTATCAAACCAATGCACATTAAATGAACAAGTATTTATAAGAACGGTATTTAAATATGTAAAGATATTTAAAAGACTGCCGTTGAATTTTCTTGAGCAAACATTCTTTTTACTTCAAACGCATAAAAATATAAATTAAGCTTGACGTTTCAATTGTAGATTCCAGAAGATCAAGAACTTTGGACCGAGTGCATCAGTAGTAAGCTTTGCTTACTTCCAGGCGTTCAAGTTCCCTGACAGTATGAATGTACATTTCCAGTGCGTCATCCAGGTCTGCAGATACAACTGTCCGGAACCCAAGTGCGGACATCCTGGCCTTGAATACGGTGCCCCATCCAACTCGATCTCTGCGGAATATGGAGCACCAATTCATCAAGGACTTTCTTCTGAATACGGAATTCCTCCGGTACCTGAATATGGAATCCCACCGGCATATCCCGATCCCCGTCATCCAAGTGGACCGGCTGGTGCTTACAGGTGATTTCTTAAATAAAGAACGACAAAGGAATTAACTTTTATTAGGATTTTATCGTGATAATTATTATGAACAACTTGATACATACTTTTTTATGTCATAGATTTTAAGCAATTCTTGATGTATTTAAAGGCCAGTTATTCAATTGCTACTAATTATGTAAAATGTAAAATCGTAAATCATTTTGTAAAATGATTTACAAATTATCATAATGCAATTTAATAATGATTTTATCGGTTATTACATTTATGATTTAAATTTAAGTAACTAATAACTTCTTAAGATTAACTACTGAAAGTTGACTATCGAAACCACTTTGCAAAAAGTAGTAATTTATTAAATTATTGATCAAGTTTACCCGAATAGTTACCAGTATATCACAAAATTGTTAATAAAAAATTATTATTATCTTTCACCGTTCACAAAACCGTTTTAGTAACCGTTTATAATATTATAAGATGTAAAGGGTAGTTTTAAGTGTTTTTTTTTTAATTTCTTTTTTTTTTTTGTTAATTGTGTATTGTTAATTATGAAATTATTTGTTGGATGAAACGGTGCGTCATTAGGCACAATTAATAAATAGACGATCGCAAATTTTGCAAATTAAAAAAGACTTAAATACATGTAAGTCTTTATTTGTTAATTAATTAGATATTTATTATATGATTAAAATATTTACGAGTCGTTGAAATACTGGAACAGGGACTTTCACATCTTAATGCAAGAATTTCAATATAAAAACTTGCATGTCTTGTGCAATGGAGTTTAAAAAGTCAGTATAACTTTCCTTAAGCGGTATCTGATGATAATTTCCATTTATAATCACATGACTTTTCTTTCATTATTTGTCTTTCATGTTTGATGAAATCAATGAATTATGAAACATGATCAATTTGTTTACTGGTCATTATTTGTCTTCCTGTCTGTTATAAAAAATTTCGGCCTATTTAAAAAATCGTCCAGCAATTTTAATTTCAGTTTACGTAGTAGTTAATGAAGCAAGACTGACAAAGGATATAATCAATCTAAATGATCAACTGATTTTCAGTGAGCCCAATCCGGATATAGTACCGGCACCACAAGCTCAGACGTCGTCCTCCTCACCGAGTTCGACGTCCACCGGTAACGACGCAACTGCCAGTAGTAGCGCACCTCAGAATTCGCAACAACAGCAGCAGCAACAACAGCAAGACCGAATCCATTTACCACCTCCACCACTACCAGGACATCCCGCTGCCGCGTACCAGACAGTAAAGAGGAAGGGTACAGTGGGCAGTGACGAGCTCGAAGGCAATCTCGCAACACTCGGTGGAAGACCGAGATCCGTAGAGGGACTTCCCGCTGAACTGAGGGGCGCCAGGAGGCGAAGAAACGTTATCGCGATGGATGAGGACAACGATAGTGAGGTAGATATTGCATTTCCTTTTGGCATGCGACTAATTAAACAGATAGATAATTTAGAACGTATTATGTCTAAAATTTATTTTATATTTTATATTACACATTTGTATGATAATGTGAACTTTAACAGCTTAGATGGTTAAAGTTCTTCAAGTATGTGCCATATTATAAATTTAATTTCTTAATTTATACACAAAATGTCTTGAAACAATAAAATATCACCCTTTTAGTAAGTTTCTTTAAACATGAAAAAGTAAAATACCTTGTGCTTTGTAAGTGGTTTCATTTGATGTATAATTTCATTTAGAGTCTTACAAAGTTATGGTTCTATGAATTTTATGACATATTACAAGTAATGCTATTACTTAATTGTAAAATTAGTTAAAATTCTTTTAACCTGTGATCCTCTTATCCACTTCTACAACTAGATAAAGCATTATTATTATTAATCCGTAGGACTTTTTCCACACGATGACATTTGTTACCTCGCACGTATACAAGCGCGCTGCTCAAGAGATGACGGACGTTAACACATCTCGGATCATCCAAGTGGTAGCACCAGGAGATGTCAATTTCGCTCTAGGAACGCAGAGCTCGGATAATGATACAACCGTTGTTATTCAGGATGCCGCTTCAAACAACGATCCCGAAACTATCTGCATGTCCTTACCCGGCTTCGTCGGAGGTCTTGTCATGCTTTTATTGGTTATCGTTGTCGCTTCTCTCGTCGTTGCCTTCCTCTTTGTGCGTGTACGCGCTGTGGATCGTAAGAACGCGGGGATCAGCTTGGGATTCGCGCATCCAGTTTATGTCACCGAAAACCCCGAACTTGTCAAAGTCGCCAACTGAAGAGCTACAAAGTATAAGAATTAAATGTTAAAATGTCAAAACAACAAGCAGAGAAAGAGAGAGAGAGTGTGAGAGAGAGAGAGAGAGAGAGAGAGAGAAAGAAAGAAAGAGAGATGATGATTATAGCTTAAAGCAACAAATGCATCCCTCCTATGCAGCTTTATATAGATTTCTAAAATCTATCGATCGTCTCGTCTAACTTGGCTCAAGCTATCGCGCGAATATTTTACGAGGCCATAAACCCTCGTCTCGATTCGGTATCCTCGATCTTCTCTCTCTCGTCTTCCTGCTTTTCTCTCTTCCTCTTCCCGCGTCAATCGCTCTTTCTCTCTCTCTCTTTCCTAATCGCTATTCATCCGCTCTCTCCCTTTCTCTCTGAGTTTCTTAAAACAAAGAATAGAGCACACTCGGTCAAAGTGTACTTGTCACACGAATCAAGATTCGCTTGCAAGACCGATTATAGCACGATAGTTTGTAATACCGATGAATTATTATCAAAGGTTTGGATCTGATTGCATAAGATCATCGAAAAGTTAATAGACGTCAAATTCCGATTGAGAATTCGACCCCATGAGTCAAGCTACTTGGATTAGTGAAAATAATGTACATTTTACGAATATTCTTTAGGTTTGGTAAATTTAGGCTTGCCTGAAAAAGTGCGTTTAGGAAGTACAATTCCTATCGCAACATGTAGATGACTTATCTCCAAAGAAAGACTGACATCGATTTTTACTCTTTGAGGATCCTAGAGAGAGGGAGTTCTTATTTCTCGTTGACGAGAGAATGTATGTATCTCTCTCACTTCCTTCGAAGATGTGCCAGGGGACATTCCGATTACGTGTTTTGTTCGTGTGTAAATATTGGAGGACCCTGGTAGCCAAGGAAAGAAGAGATTCGAAGGCGAGAAGAAGAGAGAGAGAGATAATGTGTTCGAGAAGAGACAAAAGAAAAAAGCTTGAGGAGCGCTTGCGATGTTATGTATATATGAAGAAGCGCGCGCGCGCGCAGAAAGGCAAGTCAAGTCGGCGCTCCTCAAGCGTCTTGCATGTATAGCCCGTTTCTGTATTGTTTGAATCTCTTTTCTTCGATCAGCGAAAACGCAATTCTTCATTGTATTATTATATATATATATATATATATATATATATATATATATTGACATCATCGATCTATATATATTGTATTTCCCTCGAAACACTCGTTATACTCATTTACAGATTTAGTAGGTATAGACTGAATTCCGAAAGTCATTAAATTAAAAGGAAATAAGATTATGGTTTGGTCAATTTGGTAACTAGTATTTTTAGTTGAAGTCGTTTCAATTAATCGGTCTATACTTTTTAAGTCTACGAAATCTGTTCAATGTATCTTTTCCTTTCCTTGTATTTATTTTAACGAGCGACAACGCGTTCTTTACGCAATCACGATAAAAATCATCCTTAATTTCCCCATCGCATCGGTCATAATCTTTCACTTATCATCAAATGTTACCGATTCACCTCTTCTATTTATTTTTCTTTAAAAAAAATTATTAAATAAAAAATCATGTTACCTCGATCTTTTAATTATCTTACATTATATATCCTTTTATCACGTGTTCCTATTTTTCTCTTTATAGGCACTAATGCACGCTAACATTAACTTATTGCTCGATCCCTTCACTATTGATTATCCTTACCATTCATTTCCTCCTTTTTCCTCGATCGATCTAAACATTCTCACGAAATGAGAATGTATTTTATGTATGTGTTTTAAGCACACACCTTTACACGATATCATATGATAATATCGGATACGACCAACATATTGTAAGGATTTTTCATGATTACTCGAATTATATATTACTTTTTATTTATATAAAACTATGATGTTGACTGTAATTTTTTGATACATCCCTTTCCAATTTAAGTGAATTTATTTAGTTAAGCAAGGAAAATTATTATAACGACGATATTTGATACATAGTTAGCATCTTCAGTTTTCTATTTGCACATTTTAGTTTACTTTTACACTTATTGACAATACTAAGATAATTCATATGAAGCTGACACATAAAATGTGTTATCAGTTTTCATTAAATTGTTAATTCAGGAAAATTAAATAATTTAAAATAGTCCATTTTATTTTTATTACTTAATCGTTATTATTTTATGTATAATAAAAGTTGTGTACATAATTATATGTAAGATCTTTAACAATACATTTTTAATAAATATAACATTTCCTAGTGCAGCAAATTAAACAAGGTCTATGTATGGTACATACAGGAATAAACATGTAATTACCAATTAAAATAAAGATTAGTAATTATAATAGTGTATGCATAGAAGATAAACAAAATTAATAAATAAATAAAATGAAAACAATTTTGAGTTTGATCTTAAATCAGTGATCTTATATTCAATTTCTATTTATTTTCCTACACCTGTTATTATAAGTACAAAAGTAATTTTGTCGCTATTGGTTAATAAATCCTGTATTAATAAATGTTAAAAAAATCATAAATATCGGTATAAATATACAATGTTAACCATAATTATCAGCATACTAATAAATAGTTGATAAGATAATTTAAATAATTTTAATTTTACAAAAAAACAGCCATAAATTTATGAAAGTAATAATTTTTAAATGTACAGGCATATTTATTCTAATTGTAATCACATTTGTATTAGACTAATGTAATTTAGAAAATATTGACCATAACTTAACAACATATGATAATTTGTTTGATTGATTAGGAATTAACTGCAGATTAATACATTATAATTTTACTTAATTTTTGCATTGTATTCAAAATATATAAGAAATATAATTACGTAATGTAGGAGCTACATTATAGCTCAATTGATGAGAATTTTATTTTGGTAACGAAATGAAACTTATTACTTTACTCATATTTTTGTTTTTCATTTAATATTTTTTAAGATATATATTACATTAATCATTTTTTTCAGTACAAGTTTTTTATATAATTAATCATTATACATACGTATTTGAAAAAAGAGCTGCGAATAAAAATTGTTATATATATATATATATATATATATATATATATATATATATATATATATGAACAATATAAATATTATGCATAGATTTAAATAAAAATAAAATTCATAGTATTGATATAGTTATTCAGGATTGGCATAGTAAATGACTAAGGCTGGCTGGTCGGAAAAATATTAAAATAAATTATTACCGTGGAAGTAATAAGAGGATAGACAAAAAGATACAAAGTTTTCAAATGACACTCAGTAGCAGACGATAAAATGAAAGTGTATAAATAATAGAATATTCGTATTCTCTTTATTGGAATACGTAAGATAATCTATTACTCACAAGCACAGATATTTAAATATTTTCATAATATTGTACTTTGTATGACTGTAACAGTTTTGGATAAGTGTTGGACTAATATCAGACGAGTACTGTGCTTTTCATGTACATTTTATTTTAGAGGCAAGATGGGGATGTGTGAAAAGAATGTCAGTTCAACCCCAAAGTGCTTACGTGTTTTCACGCATGAAATGTTAATGAAGACATTTTAAGAAAAAAAATTCTTGGGCTTGAATTTGATGATACCATTTGGATATTAAAAACTTTCGCATAAAAGCATAAAAGTTGCACAAAATAATTTTCTGTCAGCCATTGAATTTGCGAAATAATAATCGTTGTCACTGTTAAAATTGCAATCAATATTAATATATTAAATAATAATAATAAATTGAAGTACTATATATTTTTTATAAACGATATTTTTTATCTACGGAGTACGATTTTATTAAGTAACTAAAGTTCCTCTATTTTCTTTTAATGATCTGAAATGCTTATTACATACCATTATCTTATTCTCCCTTAATACTAATTAAATAACGGTGCTAGTAACTGTTGTATTTTTATTTCTAGGATCACTTTGTGAGACATTCTGTCGCAGTAAAAAATGCAATGTTACATGAAAATAAGCTTCAATATCATAAATCTACGTTTCAAACATTTCCGTAGTCTGAAATAAGCGAAAAGTTTGATGATCGTGATGGCTTCTTTCATACCAACATGACTAAAATAAAAGCATGAAGAGCATTACGTAGCAACAAAAACTTTAAGATTTGAAATAAAAACAGGTACAAAGACTTAAGTGCTACTTAAAATTGTCATAGACTTCATTTCCAATTATTGCTTTTCCGACGAAGTGGATGCAATAAAATAATAAGTCCACTGTGCGTCGAGCTACAAATTAATTGGCTTTGACTCTTTCGCCCAAGTTGTTTTATGTACCTGCAGCGGTTTGTATCACGGGTTCACCATCAAGATTGATCGTTCGCTTCGAATTCGATCAGTAGGAAACAGCACCAAGCGATGCGCTTCAGCTGCATAGCCCACTTAATAACGGTCATACGCACGTATAATGGCTAAATCAGTCATCGGCTCAACGACATCTTAAGGGGGAATGACCGTATATCGTTACGGCGAAGAAGTCGTCGGAGGTGTACTCGGTGCTACAGGAGTGCGAGAGCGACGTAATTGTGGGTACACAGAACGAGTTGGGAGATTTTCAAAGGGTCTCCAATTAAGGCCAGGAGATTACGTGTCATTCGTAGTCGACGAACGAAAGTGTAGTTGGGGAATGCAGGATGGGAGAAAGACAGAGAGAATGAGACAGAGAAGGTCGTAATAAAGATTCAGAGAGAAGTTTGATGATAAAAGTGCTAGCAAGTCTATTTACACTTGGTTTTCTCAAAGGAATTTCTAAAATTATGTTTAGTATAAATCTGATGTACGCGCTGGTGAAATTTAATATTATTATTTTTTACAATTATTGGCGCTATACAAAATTCAGAAAAGATTGTTCAAGTTATAATTTCGCAGCCGTTATTTATATTTTATACGTAAAATTTATTTTAATAATATTTCTAGAATGATTTAAAATATTTCAAGATCGTACTTTATATCTCCTTCATTTAAATCATGTTTTAAACAAAAATTTAATTTGAACTTCTCGAAATTTGTCAAATAATAAAAAATAAAAACCCGAATTTTTGTTTATTAAGAATAAATACAAGCAAAAAGTTGCTGCTCCAAAACCAGCTAATAAAAATCAAAAGAAAAATATTATCACATTAAAGATGGAGAGGATTTTTGATAAATTTTTGAAACATTTTTAATCAACAAAAGAGATACTTCAAAATATAAAACTCTTATTCAAATGTTTACAAATTTATTGAATGAAATTAAATTTCTTGTAATTATTTTATATTATGTGCAATATTTCACTTTTTACATGCCAAAACAACGAGCATTAATGAGTAATTAATTACTGTATATTATCGAAATACTCTGCGTAGATTCACTAATTATTTCAATACACTTGAATATATGCTCAGATCATCTAATATTTTATTTTCAACTGATATTAATCATGGGAAATATCCTGTTTTCTATTTTTTTAAAATACATCATTGCGATGCATTAATTATATGTTTATAATTACAAAATTCTAATTAAAAATTAAAAATTTTAAGAATTTTGAAAAATGCTTCGAAAATTTGCTTTCAATTTATTTTCATTTTAATTTGGTTGAAAATGCTGATACATTTGTAATATCAGTGAAAGGCTCACGAGGACGAGGAAAGGTGAAATTATAATAGAAAGAAAGAAAGAGGAAAGCAGAGCAGAGAAGATAAAAATTGTAAAAGTTACTATTAAAAGAAGGAGACACAAAGACCGAGCGGAGTCGTTTTCCTTTGATCCTGTAATTGTAGGTGTCCAGAGCTGACGGGATTAACCAAGTTGTAACACCGGGATTGTATGTACGCGATTGCTCTCTTTTTGACTCGAGTGCAAAGGGACTTACGGGGTGAACGCAACGGGGATTAATTTTAACGCGCCCCATACGAAAGAACCGGGACGGGGTGAAAGCGTCGCGACGAACGGGGGAGGGACGGACTGTATAAGCGAGATTGTTTTACGATCCTTTTGTCGCGAGAGCGAAAATTAAGCCGCTGCGCAAATCGTATAATTTTTTTCGGCCGACGCTTCTCATCCTCCTTTCGACGCGTGCACGCATCGCGAAGGAATTATTAAAAAAAAGAAATTACGCGAGCGACAAAAGAATTCGTCGCGAGCGCTGCCCCGTACAGCCATTCACCGGTTAAACTATTATGATGAATTCCGCACCGCGTATAATGAATTATCAACAATTGTGAATGAGGGAAGTTTTGTTCTACATAAGGCTACCAAGTTTTTGTATCCGTGGATGCGGCGCTAGCGAATGCTCCTGGATAACGCGTTATTGTGACCCTGCACAATGAAGATAGCTTTTACAATAACCTTTCATTCATTTAGTTCATGGTACAAGTTTCCTTATGTTAAAGGCATGTTTGTGTTTGTTTACAAAATAATTTAACGAGATACTTTTTATTTGACTAAAGCGACCGAGGCGCTTTTGCTTTCGAGCGAACCACTATTCTTAAGTAATCGTTAAAATGCGTATTTTCACTTTTCCGTCATAAATTCAACGAATTTAAATTAAAACCGCAACCATCTACCAATCTAATCCAAACGCCAAGGAATCAGCCTCAGTTGGCGCATACTTGAACGAAGTTTCGAAAGTGGCTTGTACAAACAACGGAAAAATAAAAGTAAAGAGAAGGAGTAGATTCGATGGGTAGAGCGTCTTCTCGTGGGGTTAGGTTGGGTTTCTGGTAAATGGCTCGTCTCCACGAAGCGATTCCCACTTCCGGAGCTCCGCGTGGATGAGCTGCGATCCGCGCACGAGTGCGGCTCAAGTGGCGGTAGTTAGATTTTACGTTTATCGTCCAGGGTGGAGGCTGGTCGCGTTTTAGGCGCTATTGGCGGCAGACGATGAAGCGTGTCCGTAAAATCCTCTGGAGCTCCTCGATCCGCTACTTCACGATACCATCTGATGGATGCGCCGCTCGGTTCCACGCCGATGGGAAAAACTGTACCGAGTGGCATCCAGCCAAATGGTGCTCGATAATGATAATTATTATGGCTAGCCGCGTAGCTTTTACGCGAGAGGCTTAAATTCGCATCGGAGACGGAGCGAAGAAGCTCGTGGAAGAAAGGGGATGTAAAAATTGTTTGTGGTCATATATCGTGTATGGAGAATTTGAATATTTTGAGGCTCGATAGTCACTTTTGGAGTCCATTATCCATAAAGCTGACAGTTAGTGTTTACTACCGGTTATTTACTACGTTTTCTCAACGTCTGGAGTTTCCTTTTCTAGATTGAAAATAAAAATCATAGATATTGAAGGCACGAGACTATAAAGAGATCAATGATAAAATTTAACGACTGCGTAAAATAGGAATAATATACTGCTAGGTCGATGAATCACTATTGAAAAAATTAATCGTGGTACAAATTACGTCTACCAAAATCAATTTGGATGTATTTAAGAATAAAAGAAGAATATTTATGAGTTTCATATGCTTCTTATTTTGTCATTATGGAAGATTTATATTTCGTATATTTTTCACTGTTAATGAGCTTATAATGAAATAATAATTTACATCGTTGCGCAATCATAATTTTTACTAAATTATTGACATTTTATTAACGATATACGTATTATATCCAAACGAACAAGATAAATTTTATAAATATAATGAAAATAATTTTAATATTTTAGGTGTATTCGTACAATTTATTTTAATTATGATAATCTATCGTACGCAATATTATTTAATTACGTAATCAAAACATTTTTATTATGCATGCGTTACTGAAATAAAAAATTTTCTAAAGATCTCTTTTGAAATATCACATGGTATTTTCAAACTATCATGTGCCAAAAGATACACAAGATAAATGTAGTGAAGAATTACAATGTTCAAATTATCATAATTCGTTCATTTAAATTATAATTATTCTGATATTTTTGAAAATAACAATATTGATTTATGGTACATCGATTTTATAATAACCTATTAATTAAATTTTATATATACATGTATAATGCAACTATAAATTTCGTATTAATGAAATATATATGGCAAAGTAATGAATGATTATTTGAATGTTATATAAAAATTTTTTGAAAATTTATTAACATATTTATTAACATATTTATTAACACATTTATTAACATATTCATAAAAATATGATCATTATAACGAATAAAGTCTGAAACTACATTGATATTTTAAATGAAAACAATTGTTTTCAGATATAATATTTCTTTTCGATAATAGGTTACTAATGAAATGTCAGTATATTGTATTTCATGTTACTTTTGCTTATAAATAAATCAGCGAAAATTAAAAGTTGTATCCTTAAAAGCATCGTACAAAAATGTTCATAATTCTATTAATTATAAAATATACTTCACTTTCTTCATAAGCACTCAAAAGCATTAGACGAATAAACACGTCAGCTTATTAAAAAAATCAGCTTAAGATGAATCAACACAATCCAAAATTACATAATAACTGTATTGCTTAATGAAAACGAAAAAGAAATGCTTAATATTAATCAATTTTTCCGCAGCCTACCTCAATTCCCTTCAGGCTTCTTCCTTTCATGCAAGATATTATGCAATCAAATAAATGATACCGGTGCTCGTTCCTTTGCACGATTATGAGCGGTATTATACATAATCTTGCCTTTCTTCGCTCGGAGAATGGAAAAATGCGAATTAAGGAAATTTTTCAGCGCAGCTGCTGCTATCGGAACAGAAACGCCGCCATCTTGACTCGACGAATTAGCGATTTCGGAAAAATAACAGAAGTCGTAACAGTACCACTTTAACCTTCATCTTTTGCAGTACTCTTGGAGATTTCAGCCTTATACAATTTCTCTCTCTCTCTCTCTCTCTCTCTCTCTCTCTCTCTCTCTCCGTCTCTTTCGCTGGATTACAAGTAGTTATGTGACAAGCAGCTCAAGGAATATTAGACGAAACGGTGGTCTGCATTTTTTGCTCTAAATCTGGCATTTGGCTTTGTCCTTAGGTGTGGCGTACTATTTATACCAATTGCTAACTGCTTAATATTTAAATAAAAATATTCGAATTAATTATAGAAATGTAATCATTTTTAACACTTTATTAAAGTAGCTATGATATAAATAGAATATTTATATGACTTTTATTTTAACTCATGGTGAGTAATATAGGATTTTTTAATAGATATACCGATATTTCATGTGTTTCATCAGAGTATTACGATTAAGCTTCTAAATTGATAAATATGAACAGATCAAATAATCAGAGATTAAAATACACCGGCCAATTACCTTATTATTTTATTCTATGATATGGGATAAAATTAAAGGTTAACTCGATTTTCATGAAACATTTTTTTTAATATGGATTATTAGTAGTATGCATGAATGTAAATGAATGCATGCAGTTAATAAGATACTAAGTCAAGTCTATTATCAATGACTTTAATCGCTTCGCAGGTAAAATTTAAGCTATAAAATCTTAATCTATAGCGATCACTCTATATTCTTTGTCGTAGATGAGCATTCGAGTAGGAGTTTAGGAGATAGTTTGTCGGCTCTAATCCTAAATCGTCCCTTCTGGACTCTTTACGAGTGCAATCTCCAAGCTTATTCGGGTGTTGGTGTAATGAATTTGCAATAAGTTTTTCTTATAGTATCCCACTTTACATCGTTCTATTAAGAACATTATACAGTGTTTCACTGAGAGAAACTATAAACACCGTATCGTTGAACTTTTAATGTTGATAAAGTACATTGTTTGCGTGTGGCGGAGCCATTGTTAGCGTGAAAACGATACGTTTGAACAGTGCTTCACGATGCCAGCTTTGATTCCTTGAATTGTCGTTGTCTACTCTATACACACACAACAAAGTTACAAATATTACGATCGTAAGAACTTCATCCTCATTAGATGAATCGCGCTTTAACTAACAAATCAAAGTCGATCACAATCAAAAGCTACGCTGAATCTTTGCGTATCTCGGTATTCTATAATGCTTATTAGCTCTCGCTCAGAACTTCTTCGAATAACGGTGTAAGGGTTTCACATTGCAAGGAAAAAGGGAGAATTTTGTGCCGAAGGTTCTGTTTGCGCGATTTCTTTTGCGGTAGGTTGAACTGTATAAATACAGAAAAAAATTCGAATTTAAAAATTTCATTTCACTCTCGTACCTTTGCTGTCGAAGTCAACGTCAGAACTTCAGAAAGAAAATGAATCATTGATTCGAGTAATTACGCATTTGATTAAAATGATAGCTAATTTCTGACTTACTAAAAGTCAATAGTAATTTGAAATGAATATGTACTGTAGTAGAGGGTAGAAATATTTATTGAATTTTTTCAATTATCGTCTCTACTACGAAATTAATCTTTTTTTGCTAATATTGACGTACGTTACAAGTAGTTACTAAGGAATTAAAAAAAAATATTATTCGAGAAGCTTCCATTCTATTGTCCCATATTACTACCTTTAATTTTTTATCAGAATAAATGAATGGTAGTTATACATAATTTTAAGAAAAACAAGCTTTAAGGTTTTTTACTTAATTACACTTTGAATATTTAATTATACTGTCTTAATTAAAATATTAGCTTGCAGTATAATGAATCGTTCCGTAAAGAAAAGCACGAGTTCCAATGCATAATCTTTCCGAGAAGAAGTAAAAGTAGTCCATGAATGAATTAAAAGTATTCCAATGCAGGTGGTTTAAAATAAGGATTAATTCGGCTGCATTATTCGCAGCTTAAGATGTACAGCCACTTATTCGTCTGCAACAATAAATAAGCTGCCGCTCAAGAACATTGGAAAAGTTCTTATTTGAGCATCTTATTACGTATAGAGATACGTAAGCCAAGGATTTAAGGGTATTTTCGCCCCCGACGAATTTCAACTTTCTCTCTTTGGCCCAGGGCCATGTAGCGTGGTTCAAATAATTGTTGTTGCATGGAATAAATACGCGCATTCACCCTACTCTCCTCTCCCTTTCGCTATATCCGCTAAAGAAATTCATCCATTACCCGGGCGAACACGGAGGGAGAAAAAGAAGAAATAGAAGCAGCCCAACGAATAAAAAGAAAACGAGTCTTGAGAAACAAACAATTATGTTGTACGAGGAGACGAAGCAAGTTTCATCATATCGTCGAATAGCCTAGTTCCTTCATACTGGAATTCATCTGATATTTCCGCTGTCCAACTTACAAATATATGTAGAATAAACAGAATAAATAGTAGAAGTTTCATTATTTCTGCATTAGTTTCAATTTCTTTCGTGGTAAATTGTAGACAATAATGTTAGGGAGGTTGAAGTTGGATTGTTACAGTGATTGGCACAATGCCTGTAATTTAACTTGTATGATATAAAGAAAAAAATTTTAGTGCTGACGGTATGGAATATACCGGATAATCTTCAAATTCACAAAAAACATCTTGAACAAAAGTTGGAAAACTCGTTTTTTTAGATCCAAAATAAGCTGCAATCTGGGATTTGAAATTGAAAACAATTAAATCAGGAATATTGTAAGCCATTAGATTATAGTTTAGGTTATAATTTCCTTTTAGATAAAAGAAATTATTGATAACATCTTCGTATTAATAATTGAAAAGTATGCTTTTTCAAGACTTCAAAGCCTTGACTTTTTATTATTTCTAATTTTTCTATTTTTGACGCTTTGGATTTAGAAAAATTTAGACTATTAAATTAAAACTATTATTAAATTCACTTAGTTTTTAGTAGGCAGCGTATTTAATTCTATCTGTTTTTTAAAAAATAATTCCTTACGTTATAAATATAAATTAAGAAATATAATATATGTTTAGAAATTATGGATAGATTAATTATACTTATAATCTTATTAGTTTTTTGAAACATCTTTTATAGTATAATTTGTATATTTATACATTCGTTTATTTCATAATCTAAATTTATTTATTTCTTAATCTGAAAACTAGCAAGATACATTCGATTGAATTTTTTAATACATTCTAGTTCGTATTATTACAAAAAATATACAATGATTTATAATGTATCAAAGACGAGAGACGTTATTTTGTACATTATATATGAAGAAGCACTGATAAGAAAAGTTTTATAAACGATTCTAAGTACAATTTCAAATTTAAATTAATATTTCAATATTAACTATTATTAAATAGCTACCCATTCATATATGAAATACAATTATTAGGACTACAATGTTCAATACTTCAGACTCGTAATAATGCATTCATCGCAGTTTTCGAGATGAATAAAACATCTTACGAATTAATGATCAGAGAAATTTTCTGGATGCACATTTATTTTTTTTCCAAGATCGTAGACTAACTCAATCTATTTATGCGGTACTCCTTGCTAATTTCTGGATTTCTTTTTGGACTTTTTTTTTGCTTTATTACATCAAAAGCTGAAGATCGGTGACTCAAGTGAGAGAGTGATAAATCGCGAACGCGCGTGACAAAACATTTTTCCCGACCAAGGGATCCGGGAAAATCAAAATCCTCAATCATGCACTTTCATACATTCGCATAGAATACTAACGGTTCATTAGGAAGAAAGACTCAAAATTTTCATATCCAACAAGAAATTATATTAAATATAATTTATAAAACCTTTAGTATTATTATATGATTGTCATCAAGATTAAATTATAATATTTTCTGGAATGATTTAAAAATAAAATATTATTCCAAAAGTATGCATTATCAAATCGAATTTATATATAGTTTTATCTTCGAATATCTATGATAAAATAAAAGTAATAATTTATAAATGCATTACTGAGATAAGTGAATACGTAGAAAGGCAATTGAAAGTAAAGACTATCCGTAAAAATTGGAAGAGCTCTAAAGAAAATCTTAAAATTCTTTAAATTATTTAACGATTTCATTCTTTAAATTTTTTTAACGATTCTTAAAATTTGTTTACGAAAGAAAAATATAATCCTATTCTTTAAATAATAATCGCTGTGATAAGCACAAAGAGAGAAAAAAATTGTGTATCTTCTTTTTACTCAAAATAATTATTGATAAATATCAAATTCTTTTTGGAAATTCTATCTTTAAAATAATCAAAACGGTCCTTACAATATTCATAATGCTTTTATTAAAAATGTCAGTAGTATGTATTAAAAGAAAGTAAACCTCTAAATTTTGAAATTATTTCTTATAAACTTAGAAATAAATAGTATAGTAATAAATAAGGTTCAAATTTATTTTATAATATTTTGGTAGATTTCTAAAAAATTTCTAAATTGTCGAAATAGTTGATAAAATTTTAAATTATGTTAAAATAATCTAATGAATTGAATATTAAAATTAATTAAATAAATAGTAAATAATTAAATTTTTAAAAATAATTTTAATATTAAATTATTTTTTTATTTACATACAATTATGTACAATATAAATTATTTATTTAGATACAGTTTAAAAAATAAATAATTAAATAAATAAAAAAATTATTAAATAAAAACTTTATTAAAAAAGTTTCAGCAATAGATTCAACGTATTATAATTTAATAACACGAATAACGATATCCATTTAGTTCATTTAAATTGGATGATTGAAAATTGCAATTTCATGGCTTACCTGCAGGCATTATCATCTAAAAATATACTTTGAAAAATATTATTTACTATATATAAAAGAGGTATTTTATTTTCATTCAAGAAAATTCATTGAAATTGTATAAAATTATTGGTGATACTTTAACATGCATGAATTTCAGAAAAAGAGGAATCAGTCTTATTAGATATATATATATATATATATATATATATATATATACACTATTACATTAAATAGCAGAGATAAATTCCTAGTTTAATTGATAGATTTTATTTGTTTTAGAAATTTTATTCATTATGCTACATGCCTCTTATGAGGATTCAAATGCCTAATAAAAAATATTTATTGAGGAGTAATCTAATTATAGTAAATTAAATTAATTCATATTTAATTAAATATTGATTATTGATTAGAATAATATTGACACACAATAACAGTAATTACTATTGGTCTGGTATCAATCATACATAAAAAATTATTCAAATATTATGTCTAGTATTTAAACTTTATATTATGAATACCAAAGAATAAATTTTGTAAATTAACCTAAATTAAAATAAATTTTAAATCTTTAATGTTCGTTAAATTAATATTACTTGACCTTATAATTATTTTCCCATTCAAACGTAATGTAACGAAAATAAATAGATCTTCTTTAATTTTGTAAAAAAAGGTTATGCTTAATTATGCTTAATAATATTAGTACTTAAATAAGGGAACAATAAAAGGTTTATTATTTGAAAAGTATTTTCAATATAAAGTAATATCCTTTCAAACAGAATTTTATGATAATAATAATAATAATAATAATAATAACAATGTACAGTATAAATATATTAAAAAATATTTTAAGTTACAAACAGAATATTTGGGCTTCCAAATTTATTATTCTGATAACAGATCTTGGTGATATTTCTCTTTTTAAATCTTAAAATTAGCACATAAAATGAATCCACATTTCTTACGGTAATCAATAAACTCTTATTGCTTTATTAACGACAAATACTATAATATTGTTCATAAAATATTATTGGACATCATAATAAACTCCTTTATAAAGTATTTACAGCATTATTTTTTATGTAACAGGTGTATAATTTTATGTAATCGTTTTTTGAAGAGGACCCATTGCATCTCCCAAGCCATATAAAAGATACTTCAGAGACTAATTCAAAGACCACCTAAGAGAGTTACTATGAAAAATGCGCCTGCTAATTGAGAATAAATAACTTGAAAATGTCTCTTTCCTTTGTAAGCTTATATTCTAATCAAATTTCAAAACACGTAATCTTTTTAGTAAATTTTTTGCTATATAAATCACTGATAAATTGATGAATAAGTATTTCCTTTGTATTTGAAATTGTTTTAACGAACTTACATGTAAATTATTTAGTGACTTGCTAATAAAAAATAAATGATTATGTTACACCTACGAGCAAATAATCAAAATTCGTGTTTCTATTTGACGTTCGTTAACTGACGGAACTACGCGTGACTCTTTTTCTGACAAAAGCCTTTCATCGCCTTTGCAACATGGAAATTTATAAGATTGAAATTTAGGATAAAAGTCACGATATTATCGAACATATAAAACTAAGTTTCTGCGTTATTTCTATCACGAAAAATCGTTACATTTATGAGTCAGGCCAAAACATCACTGACTTGCGCTGCTTTGTATTTCACCTCGTAAAATGACAAGACTCAAGAAACTTTCACCCTATAATACCATCTGAGCTTACCATTTTTGCAATAATACGCGCAAGCATCGCGCAATAAAAATGGTAATTCTCGGAGCAATAAAAAAGGCCGAGCACATAGGCGATGCTTATGAATAATTTTTACAGAAGAGACGAAAGCGCAACTCCAAGTCGAACGACGCAAAAAATCGGCGTAGAACGGAAAGTAAACGCGTGGCCGAGTTCGAACGGGCATTTACTACTTTCCGCCTTCGTCTTCATCCGTTTCCTCATTCTCTCTTTCTCTTTATCGACTACACGTCATTTACATCCCAGTGCGGCACCGAAATCCCACTGGCCAAGTGCTCGTAAAGGATCTGTGCTTTTTCATCCCTACTGCTCTCTCTCTCTCTCTCTCTCTCTCTCTCTCTCTCTCACTTTCTTTTTTCTTTGGCTTCCTTACTCCTTCTGCCTAATATCACCGTAACATCTACACAATGCACTTCCTGACTTTGACTCTTCTCCGGCGCTCCTTTTTGCTCGTTCAATTCTGGTCTCCCACTGCTATTGCTTCAAAAGTCGGTCTGCAGGAGAAACTTTTCAATGGACTTTTCTCTCCTGTCCCTAGAGAATTTTCGCTCAACTCACGTTTCGTTCCTTTTATACACTGCTCGTCTCTTATGGTTTTTTATTTTTCGTAGATTTTACGAGAAGTCGCAGTTATATTGACATAAATTACGCTAATAAAACGTCGTTGTGAGATTCGATAAAATATCTCACGTTTTATTGTCCACGTAGAATTTTTCCAAGGTTCACATATGACTTGCAATGGATTCTAATTTAAAATTGAACAACTACTTGCTCTGTTTAACTCTTTCTGAAAATTATCTATTGGCTTTGACGTATAGCACATGCAGTAGATTAAGTAGAGACATACTATTTATACACTTACCAGAGAGAGAGAGAGAGAGAGAGAGAGAGAGAGAAAGCAAAATAACTACGTCTATGAACGTTTAAATTCGAGTTATTTTTAATGAAAATCAGAAAATTATCTGATACATTTAGATATTTACAAAATATAAGAAATATGAACTGTAAATAAATTAGCATAAATTTGAAATCATTTTAGAGATCATTTGGCTATGATATTTCATTTTAATTGTGTAAACACAGGCAAGCTACCTATTTAGTTGATATATTTTTTTTATATTCCAGATATCAGATAATTTGATATATGATATCTGGATTATAATTTTGGGTAGCAAATGCTCGTATTTATAAACGAATTGGATTATCTGCCTGAAAATCTGTTGTATTAAAAATATATCCTTTACTTTAAATATCGGAAATAATTCAATTAACTACTAACTTATTCAAAAGCTACATTCATATATTAAAATTATTTTACACTGCCGGATAATCACCAAAAACATGTTCATTTTCATAAGCTATAAATAAAAACGATGTTATCGCATAACGGTCACCGTATTAACGTTAAGCCCATGATACACTCGCTCGCCGCTGGAATATCGAAAACTAACACTATACCTCATCGGTTGGTGGAAGGTGGCGGGGGACTCATTTATTAATATCTATCACCGCGGTAATCCGAAGCGTCGAGCAGTAATTATCTTTGCACTCACGCGGCACCGAACAAAGCGCGATCCAAATTCAGATTTCGATCCCTTGTATGGCTCAGATCGATAAGAGCTGGTTCCTGAACGTCAGCATGACCCACGGATCTTTCTTCGAATGATCGAGCCGATCGAGTTCGCGATTTTGCATCGACCTTATCTTGACTGAACCATACGCTTTTATCCGAAGATCTGACTCCACTTTGCACTCGCAGGTTGTTTCGCCTTAAATCGACGTATTGTTCCGTATACAATGATAGTTTTATAGATTTTGGAAAACTTTTATTATAAATTATGTAACGTTCCCCAGAAGTTCGTGAATTTGAATTTGGGCTAAAGGTATTTACATTGACAATTTTTTTCGATAAAATCGATCATTGTGGGTCGATACGCTTTTCAAATGGTTATCTCTTAGTTGTCAGTTAGTATAAACGAAGAGTTTGTTTAATTATATATTGCACGTTTCTTTCATTTTACAATATTTTCAATAAAAAATGTTAGCCATAGAGTAATAGAGTATGTCAAGTATTTGGATGGAAGTATTAATTTTTCATGATCGTGTAGAATTGAGAAACACTATGTGTACATTCTTTTATCGTAATAATATATTTACATATAAATTATGATGAAGTGTGTAAAAGTAATTTTGATATTATCTGGCACGCTTTTTGTCAATTTTAAACCATAATCGTGTCTAATTAATAAGGATTTATACGTTGAACCTTTTGAAAATTAATTAAATTTTTTCGATATAAAATTTATTCGCGCACTCAATATCTCTAACGATGCAGTTTTGTCCTTGTATTATCTGACTGCATTGATTTCAACGATGGTTCAAGAGCACTAGCGAGAAACAGCCTAGATGCAGATGAATCCCCTTATTTGTTTTTCTCCTATTCATATAAATGGAAATCTAAATACTCATTGAATTTCTTTAAAATAATTTTCTGTACAAATTTGTACTCTTAATTTAAGCTGTAAAAGCATTATTTTATAAAGCAGGTTTTATTTGAAATAAATAAATATTATTCGATAAATTTTACTTTATTTTACGTATTGGTTAGTGCAAGTTGACTATAAGTAAATTCCATTCAATATTTATATTTAATATTCACTAGTATTATCGAGCATTATTAGTTGAAAACTTTTCATCACGGCAACAAAACAAAAAATTGTTTATTTCCCAATACTTCTTTAGAAACAAAATTGTTCAAAAAAAGGAAATATCCTATATAAAATGAATGGTTCCAAGGCAAACAGATCTGAAAGATGGTCTCTATCTGTTTGGCAATACTACATCGAATGAAAAGCAATTGAAGCCGTATCTTGGCTCGCGCCACCTAAATATTTGAAATCACGTAGAGATCGACCGCGACGTCGAGCACCATACAGATAAAAGAGGCACGCGATGGAAAATAAACACGTATACACACGCTACATACTTCATGCACAACAATGACTTTTTCCGTGCATGTTTATTCGTGGTACTTATGGGGCGACGTTTAACGCTCGACAACGATTTTCGTGCGGCAGTGGCGCTGCATGATACTAAAGAAAAGAAAAAAGCAGCATGAAGAAGAAAAGAGAAAGCTCGCGTTTATAAGTTACAAAGCTTTGAAAAAATGCTCCACAGCAATGGCTCCCGTTTCGATAAAAGATATTTGACGCGATATTTAGTCGCTCGTAATTCAAAACCAATATTCGCTCGACCATGAATCCAACTTAACAAAGCTAACGTGTACGTATATAGTAAAAATATAGCATTTTGGTTTCTACAATATCAGGAAAGAGTTATTGGAAAATGTCCCATCAGTTCTTGTACCTCTCGTGAGTTTACCTTCTGATTGTGAAAGCTTCGATTTATTCCGAAATTTCATGAAACAAGGAAAAGTTACGATACTCTTTTATTCCGTATGGCAAAACTGTATTCATTTATTCAATAAGTTTTCTGTTACAGAATTTCGAAATTTCGCATTAGCTTGATACTAATATAAAAAAAAGTAACTTAATAAATTTTATAAAATTAATATATATATAAGCTTATATAACTAATATAATTAAAAATATAGTACTCACTCAAGCGAATTTCGCTTCATATGCACAAATAAAATACTTCTTTACTAATTATATTAAAAATACCATATTAAAATAATAAAAATTAAAATTGATTTTTAAATATACGAGAGTACGTATAAAAATTAAAAACGTTCTTGTGTGAAAGATAAAGAAAACGAGAATAATTTACAAGACTTTATTAATTTATTTCAAAATTTAATTCAAGTTCTACATTAAAATAATCATTTGCGTTTGCATACCAATAATAAAGAAATTTCCCTTGAAATAATTTTAATGAACTTTTTAAAACACCGTAAACATTTTACGAAATGCTCGAGTAAAAACGTTTCCTCAATAAGTAATACAATGATTCTTATCGAAGAATTAATGGTTCAACATGACTACCACTTAAGTTTTTTAATGAAACAACAATTTCTTCTTGAAAAATCTATTAGACTGCCTCATAACTTTTAAGGCGCTATTCTTATAATTTCAGCAATACTTATATTGAAACATCCCCTAGCGCTTTTCGTTCACACCTGTATCCCTCATTTCTCAGAGAGATTCTCGAGCGCCAACTCGAGATAGGATCATACGTATCACGCACACCTCGCAAGACCAGAAAAATCCGAAATATTTGATCTGTTTAGCTGCAACTCACGATCGCAAAGATGCTAACTGGTGCATAGTCGGACTCGTTTGCCTTAGGCCCCACGGAAACGCGACTTCATTCGATTTACATAGGCGCGAGGGCGGCTACGATGACGAGCGAAGCGATCAATCGACCGCGTCAAAGGCCAGCGTCGATTGTTATTAAAGGTTAGGGGTCGGAAGGTAGGAATGCGGTAGTACTGGCGGTGGGAAATCGATACGACGTGAACGAGGCCGAATTACGCTGGACCATGTAATGCTGCACGCAGTCATAGATCCACAAGTATTCACACGCAAAATACTAACTTACCAACTGTTCGTTTATCAACCTCGTAGTTAGTGTACATTTTTTTAGAAAATTCAAGCTGCCAGGTATTGGATACAAGGAGTATGCAAAGAGTAACCGACCCATCGAAAATACTTAACAAATTCTTTTCACTAATATTTGTATAAGTGACTTCTCAAAGAATATTATTATTAATCTTTATGCGACTGAATACGTTTGACTGAATAGATAGATAATAGATATACATACATATAAATTGTTTGAATTTATAAACATTTTGAATGTTAGTTTGAATATCATTTTACGAATATTGATGAGTTATATTTAACTTTCAAGTTACTTACGCTGAAGACGATGGATTTTATAAATTAAATAAGAGTTACATCTATGTAGGCATTCGTTCATGATTTATTTAAAATTCATCTTCGTTTTACTTGTGTCAAATATTCATAATTATTTCGATAAATTTGATTTACGTAGAATTTGCATGTTGATGATTTTTTATTGATAGATAAAATAATAGTCATTTTTCTTCTCATAATTCAAGAGCATTAGTTTTTATGCAAGTGGTACTGATTTATGATGAATTTTATTGACTTTTTTATAGGTATTTTCGAGACGAGTGGTTAAGAGTGTCATAAAATTTGTGTCGATTTTATCGAATGGAAATCGGATAATGTTCTGGCTTACTTAAGTTGAATACGAAATAATCGACACTTTCAAATAACTTCAGTTATAGACTGCTGCTTAACATGAAAATAGGCATATTACCTTCGTTTTAACAAGTTTATTGATTTTAATTTAATTCAGTTCCATTTTTCCTCTGCAATCATTTGTAAGAATTTTGCATGATTTTCAGTGGACTAAAATATAACGATCAAAATTCGTTTGTTCGGCTTAAGATTTATATCTGTCATGTACCATAATTATGTTCTACGTATTTAAGGATTGAATAAGAATTGCAGTTTAGTAATAAATAAAAATGCAGTAATACATTTATTTTTCAGATTTACTTAACTTCAGACAAGTTTAGTAAAAAGTTTAAAAATAATTAAATAATAATAATTAATAACTTTCAAAACTTAACTTTTAGCTTTCTCAAAATGGTTTGAGTACAATTATATTATGAGATATAATTTAAAAAATTATCTTGCTACGCTACATTTTTAAATCTAGTCTTGAAAATTATAGATCGAATATTAACAATAAAATAATTTTTAATTTTGAAAATGCTTTTATATCTTGTGGATGAACAAGTACTATTGATATAAAATATACAATATTTTATTCAAAAATATATTCTCACTAAAACTTATGAAAACTTAAGGAAGGAAGAAAAAGTTTTAACTATACTAAAATCCATACTCTCTCTTATATAACGTTAAAATTCTAATGCTGGTACACTTTGTTACAAATGATACTCTTCTTTTAATAATTCTTTTATAGAAATTTTTCTTTTGATACAGACGACTATTAAAGCATTTAATTTAAAACAACTAGTAACTTGAATCTACATATATTTAATAAAAAAAATTATAAATAATAATAAAAATGTTCTTAAAGAAATGTTTTTAGTTTTTTCTATACAATAATTATTTTACATTATTTTTAAACCTTAACGATATAAAAATAATATGTATACGATAATAGTTATATCTAATATTTTTCTTATAAATAATGCGACAAATTAATGTTTATAATAATATCTTGTGATAAGAAAAATAAGTATTTTCTCACAGCTTTACCATTTCTGCACGTAATGTAAAGCTAAATATAAAATAAATAAGCACAACAAAAGAAGATCATAACAGTTCCCACTTCCATAAAGATAACTTATTTGCTGTGATAATCTGTACTCTGACTTTTATTATTACCACATTTATTCTTACGTTGATACAAAAATAAGTTTTCAAATTAAACGTCATGTAGTCATTTCGCTTTAACACGCGACTACATAGAATACGTTTATGTGAACTTTGTCACCGATTAAGTACGAGCTTTTCACCAGTTATTTATTCTTCTGTTCATATCGCTTTTCTTATTCTTTCATTTTCAGTACGCTTTATAGGTTTAGTAATTTATAATGTATTTGATCAGGAGAATTTAAAATAAGTTTATGAAGATATTGGATAAAAATTTTTTTTATTAAAACTAAAATAAGAAAATGCATATTATTATTATATAGAAAGACTATTGACGAAAAGCTATTGCGTTATAATTTAAAATAACATCTTTATTAAACAGCGATATTATAGACTATCTTATTGAATTGCGAAACATAAATTGTCAAAAGTATTCTTTATAAGTGAAATAGAAGGAAAAGAATTTCAGAGAATTTTATGTATAATTAAATTACACAGTATTAAATGGACGACATGGTATATGGCTAAATAGTCTTATATAAACGAGAAGTAGATAAAACTAGCAAAAACTGAAAAGTATCAGATCAATATGAAAAATATATAAGAAATAATATAAAGATGATATTTAAATAAATTTGTAAAAAAATAGTGTAACAAAATTAGTATAACGAAGAAAATAATTTTACTTTATGATTAGTAAGTAATAACTTTTTAATTCTAAACATCAAACGATGATAACAATAATAATAAAACTTAAACACCTTTCAACCTCGATTCAGTAATCGTCTGAGTGCTATATCTAATCTTATAATTCTAAATATTATACACGATTTCTTTTCCACGCTTACTTTTTTGTATTAAATATGTAAGGCTTGGAAAATTATCGACGTATATTTGACATGAATATATGGATACACTTTACGTTGCTTCTCATAACAGCATTTTATGGAAAAATAGGTTATTACGTATTCAGTAAACATGTGCATATATATATCATACTTAAGTGAAACTAGAAAAGGAAAAGGTCAACATTTATAAAATACTAATTATCAATAAAATTTTTCTCAATAAATGAAAAACTCACGAAAACTTATATTATTTTAAAGCAAAACATTTATTTCGTAAAAGTTTTACTTCAAAACAAATGTGTACCTTAAATCATAAGTAATTTAAAAAAAAAAGTTTCTACGTCATAAACTTATAAAAATCATAAACTTATTCACGCGTAGAAAGCTCTCTCTTATTGCTAAAACATTTTCTTTAAGATAAAGTCTGTTCTTACAACAATTATGATAAGTATTTCGCTTGATTTTCTGCAGGGTTTGGTACAAGGCGTAAGAAATAGCTGAAAGTCATTACGCATCAAACCGCGATAAAGTGGAATAATCACGCTATAAATAATTCGTCTATGTGAATAAGCCGGAAAGCGAAAATTCACACGTCGCATTATCCGTGGCACGGCAGAGCTGAAAAAATACAATGATTCGAGCTCCACCGCGTAGACGAGATTTGCCGTCGACGTCGAATTTGCGAGCGTTCGTTGAACGTTTTGATGAATTTTCGACAGAGGTGGGCTGTAGTTGAGCAGACTTGAGCGGGAAAATTCAACGAGAGTTATTCAAGTGGATCGAGAGGATACCGCAACATCTAGTAAATTGCCAAAAGAGCAAAGCAAGAATCATTATTATAATTCGAGTTGGCGTCATCATCGTCTCGAAAATTCGAGTGCATGGAATCGCCAGGTTAAAATTTGCTTTGTTTTTCTCCGTTACGCCAAAGCAAAACGAGCAACGCGGTTGAATTTTTATTCAATCGTATTACGCGAATTGCGTCTGTGTTGTATTAACCGAGGGGAATTTTTGAAAATTGATTGGTGGTACCGCGGTATCGAAATCGCGGCTTGACAAATTGATATTTCACTTTTATTGAGGAAGTGATATTTCCAATAGGACTAGATATCTGCGTTTCGATAGAAAATTTTTCGTTCTGGACCAGATATTTTTTTTTCGATATAATAAGCTTTTATCATGATATTTCGAGTACGAACTAGGGGCACCGAGATCAAGTAGACTTTGATTGAAATTAAAAAGCAATATAGATTTTTTATTGATTATCAGCATTTGTAATACTAGCTTTCCGATTCTAATAATAATAAAACAAATGATGAATGATAAAAGTACACGTTTATCGCATAAATATTCAAATATATCGACATTTCTATAGTCAATGTTATACTAACTTAATATCTTGTCGATATTGTAACTGATATTGAACTTTGCTTAAATTAAGAAACAAAACATTTTGTGCAACGGATGATATAATATGTTCCTACACATACACGTAAGAATCGTAAACGATGACGTAGAACGAATGTTGTTTTCGTTCCCAAAATGATTAATGTTGTTTTCTTTCTCCTTCGGTTTCAAAAATATTTTATTACAATTCATTATTTCATTTAGATATTAAATTAATACCTAATACGTACATATCGATATTGGAATATTTCATAATAATACAAACAACTGACAACGAATTTTGTGAAATTATTTATTTATTTTTACAAACATAATTCAAGAAATTCGTAGTTGCTGATAAATAAAGCAGTAAATATTTTTAAATTATAATATCCATGCAATATCAATGATCTTCACGTTTATTTTAAAGTTCTATAAACAAGATTATAATTATCATACACAAATAATACAGATGAAATTCCAAATATTTATTATTATTATTACTTAATCGATGGCAATAGCTCAGAAAGTTTACGAACTCATCGAATCAGCGAAAGGGTTCATCCCTATTTCGCGATAAATTCAGCAATGATACTTAGTCACACCCTATTCCATCGAATTATTAAATATATTCAAATTGATGGTAAATTTTCATCCTTGTTCCATTTATCTAGAACTCGATTAATTTTGTTATTTTAATAATAAAATTTTATACATTGCCCTAGTTCTTAATTTTTAAACAAATTTCACATAAGAATTACTATCAATCATTCTATTGTAAAAGACAGAGTCGCCTGATCATTTCGCTTTCATAAAGCAAAACATAGTTTCTCTGAGTCAATTGAACATTCTATAAATGCAAATGCGAAGTAAATACTGCAATTATTTTTAACATTTTATTTAATTTTCGTTTTTTCATTTGTAATCCGAGTGTATGTGCTGTGACTTGACCGTATCATATTTACGGTCAGTCTCTATCGTCTATCGAGGTTTATTTGTATATTCCCGATTACCATTTATATCTAAAAGCCGCAGCCTCTATTTATAATTTGAGAATGAGATATGCAATATTTGGAGAAAGTGAACGAGGGTTGAAGCAATTCTCTTTGCAATTAATTAAATATTTATTGAAAACATCTGCTATTTGAAAGCTTTTTTTCTACTAGCAATGAAATTACTTAATTATAGATAGAAGATTTATTTTCGAGTTTAAAGACAATTTTTTTATGTCTTTGTTTCTTATCTAGGAAGTAGTTTAACGATATAAATAAATCTGACTCATAAGTCATATAAAAAATTCATAATATTTTTATTAATCATCAGTATATTACCTTTATAATTTATTATTTTCTAATTTTATTTATATTCCTAAACTGATGTTTAAATTTCCAAAATTATTCTATAACAAGATAAATAAGAATTTGTTTATGTGTCCAAAAGATGTATCTCAAATAGCTGAATAACTCAAGAAATTAATATTTATTACATTTACATAGCCATTAAGCCTGCGATGAATAACGAAGAAATGTATAAATGTATAAAATTGAAATAAAAGCTTTAATTACAGCAATTGGATAATTTCTTTATCACTAATGAACGAAATTTGTCGCTTATAATGTACCTTACTCGCAAATATTATCAATTAAGTGGACCTTCCACTAATTAGCAACATTTAATTGTATAAATTGAGCCCATATAAAAAGAAAACAATGAGTATATAGATTGAGTGAAATGTGTAGATACATATAAATTTGGTCCGCTCGGGAAATTCAGCTTATCGAGTTAAAACGTGGGACTAATGATTCTTCGGATATCAAACGAGAATGCGCTCATTAGGTTCGACGTTGGCTTGGGAAAATAGGGTGAATATTTGTCCCGGCAGCCGACAGTTAATAATGGAAACAGAAAAGTCGCTTAGCGTCTTGAATCGATCATTTAGCTCCGAACGAGTAATCGATCTCTTTTTTATGTGAAAGTCTGCGTAAGTGGGCAGACCGTTAAAGAAGATCCGTCGACAATTTTTTTCTTTCTCGAAAATATTAGCAAAAGCTCTCCGAGTAGCATAATAGAAACACGTTTAAGAACCGCAATGATGAAAAGATATCGTCTTTAAAAACATTGCACACGTATACGTACAATTCTTCCGTTTTAATGAAATCACGAATATAAGTAAATGAATATTATATTACTATCAAACGTTAAAAATAAAAAATAAATACATACGAAGCTTGATTGCTATGGATATGATATTCAGATACGATATTAAGGTATGATATTTTATGATATTTTATGATATATTATCTAAAACACTAAACATTACATACTACACTTCTAACAGATTTAACTTCATGATACTCAAAAGGAAAACATTTTTTCATTTTATTACAATGTTAAAACCTTATCAATTATAAAGTTATTCCAATTAAATGAAGATCTCATTTAATGTTTTTTATCAAATTATTTTTGCTTTACTAATTTTTGCTTATACTAGTACTACAAAATTGATTTAATTCGCATTAATTGTCTAGATTTTTGTTCAGAAAACTCATTAGATTACAAAGAAATTATTTAGATACGAGACATTTAATTTAAATAGAAACATTTCTAACATCATTAAATGCAGTTTTCATAAAATGTATTTTGTAAGAAATTCAGGCTCTAAAAACTGTCATTTTAATTATATACTTAAAGTAATTTTAACTTAACTAACACTTAACGAACCACATAATAAATAATATACCATATAATGTATAATATGAGTTATTTAACAGCTAAATATTACAATATTTAATATACTTAGAATATAAATTCTTCGAATCGATGTTCGTACATTGACTAACAATTTGAATATAAAATACATATTACCTCAGTTAAAAAATATTGATTTTATTTCAATTTGTATTTTAAAAAATTGTCAAAATAATTACTGGTAATATCTTCAAACAATCTGAAGATGAATTAAATTATTTTTATGAATCTAATCAAATTTTTCTTATCGTGATTGCAATCCTTTATTTTTTAGTTTTTATAGTTTTCGAGAAAAAGGCAATATAAATCAAAGCATATGTAGAAAATAAAAATAATAAAAATATAGTCCACTTTACTATAATTACAGGTGCAGTCGTTGCAATTTATATTTCGTATAATTTGTGACTGTCAGAAATGCTATTATCACAGTTAAAATTGGCAATTTTAGCTACAGTTCTACAGCACAAGCGTTCCATTGTAAATTCTAGAAAACTTCAATAAAATTGCCTTTCACAGCATTCAAAATTGAAAAAAGCGCGCGCATTTTACGAATGTATAGTTAATGTAATTAGTCATACATAGTCGGGATTGAGATAATAAATTTCTATAGAAAAAATCTAATTTTATTGGTAACATAATCAGCTTTTCTCAAGTATTGCCTATGAAAGTCTAAATGTCGTCAATTAGTATCGCGCGAATTAAAAGGAAAAAGCAATCGCTTATATTTCGACTCACCGCTCAATAAAATCGAGGAAAGCACCCAAATCAAAAACCATCTCTGAAATTCTTGAATAAATTGTCGTCCCATGAAAGCACACACGCACGCGGGCGCACACACAGACACGTGTCCTCCTTACTATCGAATGGCGCAAAACAAAACAACAGGCCGGATCCATCATTTAGCAGCTGATGTGCGTACACGCGTAAGCGTAAGAGGCGCATCGATCTCCGTGTTTTTGCCTGAGAGTCAAGCGTCCCGATCGTTGTGGGATTCCCCTTGACGACGTAGGGTCATGGCAGGGGGTTGGAGGCCGCCTTAAATAATGAATCGCGCGCGACCGCTGTTTCGATCGGTCTGTGCGATGCGTGTGTGTGGGGACCGCCTTTGACATCGGCGTAGCATCGACTGCGGAAGTGTAGGCTCAGGTGAACAAGCGGTTCTAGGCTTTTTGTCCTGCGTAGAGGATGGCTCGCGGTGTGCGCCGTTGAACGCTTGCTCCGACTAGTGCACACCACTGCAATGCGGTCGAGTTTTGGTTCGATCCCGCGCTGGATTTTTTCTTTTTTTATTCCGAGTTTTCTTCCTTTTGGGCTTGTTGATTGGAGTTGCAATCGAACAAGTCTAAAAGGTTCCTTTTCATTCATACCGAATTGGAGAGTCATAAATTTTTAGAAAATTGCTCCGGAAGAGTTAATTTTCTACGTGTACATCAAAACCCATATATGAATGTATAATCATTTGAGTTAATATTACCAATCTTGAATTAAATATTTGTATACATTAGTCTAGCTTAATCTCGTAAAATTGTAGTCTAACTTTTCTTTATTCAAAAAATAAGTGCAATAAACTTGTTTCCTTGAAATATTAAAAAAACTTGAATTCAACTTATGATAAATGTTCTTAAGATTGATTAATAAAAATAACAATTCATATATTACTTTGGCTAATCTAAAAATACATTTCATCATTTCGTCAGAAAATAACTCTATTCTATTAAGTGGTATCTACACGCGAGCAATTTCAAATTAATACAATAATTATTTAATTTCTAGCAATCTTCTTTTGAAACATAGCAACACCTATATTTTATCCATAGAATATTTACTTTTACAAAAATATTTCACACCAGAGATCACTACACAAAGATTATTCGAATTTAAAAATTGCTTCTTCTCTGATTCGCTACTTCTGCAAGTACCAAAACTGATGGAAAAAATTTTCAAGAATATAACATTCGTATAGAGACTAATCAGATATCAAATTATTTACATGGCGATATCATTAGTGTAATTGTGAAGTATTAATTTTATAATAATAATCATAATAATTTATTACAAATATTTTTATTCGCGAATTCGAATAACGTAGAAACAACTGATCATATCATTTAATTTACATAGAGAATTGTATACAGAAATTAAATTTATGTTTTTTAATAATCTATGCCATTAATGTCATTATCAAAGTGAAAATATTATTTTTAAATTTATATTATCGATTTTTATAATAATTTTAATATATATATATTTTTTTCTTTTACCGCTAAATTATGTAAGATATTCTAGATTATCAAATTTTTGTATTAATTTTTGAACATCGTGTACAATAATAGAAATTAAAGATAAAAAAAACCTTTTAATCAGATGTTTGTAATACAAATGTAATATAAAAGTTTTTAATACAAATGTTTGTATTAAAAATTACAATTAATAAGAACATTTTTATATTTTATTACGTTTTCTTCTCTAAGCATATCACAAATACAAATATTTATTCGTGCGTAATAGAAATTTAATTTTAACATTTAAATTTTAACATAATTTTAAATTTAACATATTTTTAATAATATTTATCATAATGTTTAGAATGTATAGGGCAAAGATTTATCTTGAAATTCAGTTGTTATATTGTTCTTTGCGTTACAATTCTGCCGTAAATCATAGTTTGCCCGAGTTATGAAGTATAAAACTGTTGAAGTTGAGATAGTGACAGATGCAGCTCTAAGTTATAAAGTGAGTTATTCAGGGACATTTTTATTTATTCATAACTTCAAAGGATTTATAAATAATTAAAATTGTTATTTATAAGGATATAATAAAGATTATTTTATGCAAATGTTAAACCATGATAATATAGCTATTCATAAATTAATTATTAATTCAAATTTTTATTTTTATTTTGAGTATAACCAGTTTCTTACGTTCATACATTGACTGATATTGTTACCAGGAGAATTATCTTCTAACAATAAAAACTTTTCAGACAGGAGTCATAATTTTGTCGTCGTCCGTTATCTTGTATAATAATGAATAAAAGTCATACTATATATTCTACTTCTTTTTTGAAATAATCTTATACATATTTATTAAAAATAGAACTTTCAAGATTTTTGTGTCGAAGAAACAAAACTTTCAAGCTATTCAAAATTATACGTCAGACCCTCAAAACTTATAATGTTCTCACTCTTAAAATGTTTCCAACTTCCATACCCATATAAATTGACTCTTGAAATCCTCGTAAACTTACAAACCCCAGTACTATCTGGACATATTTAATAAATTCATTCAAATTCTTTACTCTGCCACAACTCCATAATTTTCATTTCTCTATGGTAATCGATGGCAATCGAAATAATGAAAGCAATTCGACTCCTGATCAATCGGATTCCCGTACCAAAAAGGATAGACGCATTTGAATTCCTCGAAACCCAACTGCCCCCACGTACCACCCTTAAAGTCACCGACCACGATTATTGATTCTTATATCGTCGGTCGAAAAGGATGGATAAAAATCCTTAATCGAAATCAGCAGAGGGCGAACATCCACGGGCGTGAATGTCGGCGCAGCGATCACTCGCCTATCCGATCGGGTTAATTAGTTCCCTTGCCTCTAATTAAACTCCCCTTTGTCGGAGGTTACGCAACTCGTCCGCTGTCATCGCGGGGTTGATCCTGCATTTCGTTGAGATCTGAACGCGAACTGACGAGTCACTTTGCGAGGGTAAAAGTCGAAGCTGTGTATGCAAAAACGAGAGATGGGCAACGAAATGACAAGGGAGAGAGGACTATGCTCTGATGGATTATGGAAAGAGTTGTTTTGTGGGTAGAAAGGTCTGGAAGCGTAGGAATTACGATAAAGTCATTTATTTTCGAATGTGCTTTCGATTTCAGAATTTGTTTGTTATTAGTCGATAGAACGACACGAAGGAAAAATGAATTCTATAAAGGTATGAGGCAATTATATCGTTAAATTTTTTAATATTATTATGGTTTTCAAAATGACAGATTATGTTTGGACGTAATTAAAAAAAAAATATATCTAATTTGTAAAAAATTACTATTCATTCTTTACTTAATACTGAGATTTTGAGTAATTGAGTAATACCCAGAAAATCCTACAAAAGCTATTTTTATGTAAATTCCTATGTGATAGGTGATCGTCTTTTATTTATAAATAAATCTTTATGTTTAATATATTTACAATACTTTTGACTAGAGAAAAAACAGAAGTTATAATTTATATGATTAACATATACAGATCCATCAAAAGTTTATAATCGAGCCAATGTAGATAATTAAGCGAAACCAGAATTCAAATTAATTTTACCGTTATTTAATTCAAGAATATGTTTGTTTATTGAGTTTAATTCATATCATGTATATTGCATAAGAAAAAGAAATTTGAAAAATTATAATTTTTTAAAAAATACCATATATTCTTTCTGAAAAAGATCCAAACAAGTGAATTTATATGATATAAAATATTAAAAGTATTTCAAATATTTATATCTTCATCTTTTTCAATTAAAAAAAAAGCCTATAAATATATACACAATAAAAAAAGAAATAAAGTACTACGTATCTTGATGTTAAAGAATACGAGGGACATATTTCCTCCTATTTAATTAAATTTAAACGTTTTCAAGCGCGCCGGTGCAAGCAATTCAAAGACCGAATACATGAGAGAGAGCAAGAGAGAGAGAGAGAGAGAGAGAGAGAGAGAAACAGATAAAATAATACATATATATACTAACACTTAATAAAATTTTGTTAAATATTAGATATATATATATATATAAATATATAGTTAATAAACGTTAAGTTTCCCATTCGGAATAAAGTTTATTATTTTCATACTCACGTTTAGAAATCTTCGTTAATCATATAACAATCAAACATTTTCAATGATATTTTCTATATTAGAGATCCTATTTAACTCAGACTCTGATATTATTTAACTATATTAGATAGTATTTATTGAATATTTTATTACAATAAAATGTATGTTTATAAGTTCGTAGAAATTTAGTTTATTTAAAATTCTTGCAATAAAAAAATGCATTCACTACAAAATAATAGAAATTTTTATATTTTATAAATTGAAATAATTATTAGTTTATTACTATTTATATTATTTTATTACGACAAGTATGTTAAGAGAAATATACAGAAACACAAGTAAGTGTTCTTTAGTACGATTTAATTAATATTAGTTACGCAATACTATAACTGAAATTAATCTTTTTTCATTTAATTTTGAATTTCTGAAAAGCAATATTTAGTGTTAAGCAATTACAGAATTTATTTAAATTTATAACGCATAGCACACAATAACTCATATTCCTGTTAAGACTGTTATCTTCATGAACATTGAAAGACATGGTTCTACTATATCCAAAAAACATATGTGAATAAAATACTAAGTTATTTTCATAGAAAATCTTATTTTGATATAAAATAAATTATTTTGAGCTAATATGATTAACTTTAAATAAACCCTTTTATATCAAATTTATTATATTTTTATTAAGAAAAATAAAAAAATTTAGTTAAAATAGACTTTTGTTCCGTGAAATAAAAAACATTAACTAAAACGTGAATTCTTCTGAAGGATTTTAAGCAACAATTGTTTAATTAATGCTTGAAAGAAACTTACTTTAATGAAGTAGTAAGCATATTGGTTTATATAATTTATATGAATATATACCATTAAAGCTGAAACTGCATATACATGAATAATTCCAATAATAATTATAATATAATCCTAATAATTATATTATTAAACGAATTTGATATAATGATAGTCAATACTTTCAGATGTTATATTAATAGTTATTAAACTTTTTTCACTAATTTTTGTAAACAAAATTTTATTATATTATATTTCTCAGATTTAAATTTATATATATATATATATATATATACATATATATGTACACCAATCTCTAAAGCTTATCTCTCTTCGCAATAAATTATACAATTATGTATTAAACGGAAACATAAAATAATTATATTGTATTAATTATTATGAATATTAATTATTTTGTTTCGAGTAAATGATAGATATTAAAATACTTTAACAATTAATATAATTAAAAAATTTGCTATTATTGTAAAGCTAATTTTAATTAATCTACGCTTACACTTATTCAGACATCAAAACATTAAGTATGAAAAATTTAGTATTAAAATTGAAAAATAATTTGAAGAAATATTTTAATAAACTTTTCATCAAGGCATTAATTTGTATTCTTTCAATTAATTTTGAATATTCGAAGGATACAGTTTTAGTAATCTAATTACAAGCAGTTATAGTTCTGAAAGTTAATTACACTTTATGACATAAAACTTTACGATATTTTATTAAGAACAGTTTTCAGAATTAAACTATAAAATATTTATTTCCGATTGAGTTACTGCCATTCAAATTATAATTATAAATTGTAAATTCAAATTGCTAGCAGAGCTTGTTCATATTCAATTGCAAGTTATTCATTTATCAAGTTGAAGTAATTAATTCGAAATTCATTTCTCAAATTTTAATTTTCAAAGCTTTAAAAATAATTTAGAATTTATCTTATTACTACTTTAACTTAAAATTTTTTTTGATCTATTAAATACTATTTAGTGCTTACAATATCTTTATTTCAAAAGTGTCATCGCACAACAATCTAACTTAATGCAATCATTCTTAGTCAACGATTACGTCCAATTAAGAAAACGTGTATTATATCTAAATGAATATTACTAAATAAATATCATCATAAGTGGCAATAATTTGCAAAGTGAATACTATAACATTCTATGTAAAAGTGCCATTCAAGAAAAACCGAAGCTAATGCACGTTCCGAAATTAAAATTCCGAAGAACATTCGTAATTTTGAAACCGGCGATAAGAGACTTGACTGTTTATCCGCTCAAATCGTCGCATACCATTCGAGGTATCCAATTGGAAAGTCAAATGTCTCCACGCATCCATCCACCCCCGTAAAACGCTGTTGAGAACGAAGAACCGATCGACGTCGGGCATCCATCTCCCGTCGTGTGTCACACATCGTCGAAATCTCGGTGCGCCACTAGTCGGAGACGCACGATTACGAATCTCCGGAAATCCGCTGTTTGCATCCTCGAGGAGCGGCCTGTGAATAAACGGCATCGGGGTTGCCGGAGGCGCCTGCGTCGAGCGCCACCGTTTTCTTCTCTCTCTCTCTCTCTCTCTCTCTCTCTCTCTCTCTCTCTCGTCGGTCGTCGTCTCTCAGGTCGCGGCTCTCGCAGTAGTCGCGCTCGGCCGTCCGACCGTAGCTGACGCGCGCCACTCCCGCTTATCAGGAACCTCAGCCACGTGGTTCGACTTTCATCGAGGATTTATAACGAATATATTTAAGCGCCATGAGCGAAAAATGCTGGCAAGCGTGAACCGACCCGCAGCTGCGAGTGCGACGCGCCTGATGTAATTTATGGATTTGACATCAAGAAGGCGAGAGACGCGCGATTTATTGGCGCGTTAAACTGTCGGATCCGAAATGCAGCTGAGTGCGACGCATAGGAGACAGTTTGCAATAAGCCTGGAGGATGATTGAAAGGGTGGATTTTATCAAGACTTTCACCGAGGTATATCTATTATGCTTGTATGTACGGCTTTTTATAGATGAAATTGGGAATGATGACCTTTGATGCACGCGCGAAGGCTCAGATTTCGTGAGAAACACGTGTGTAAAAGTAATTAAAATTTGCCTTCGATTTTTTTCAATTAATAACGAAGAATGGTAACTTGGTTTTCTTAGGGATAACAGAAAAGTTTGTACACTCATAGGCTGTGCCAAAAAGAATTGAAAATTATAAAAAACAGGGTTACGATTATTCTTACTTTCTGGAAATCAAAACCAAAAAGAAATCACCTTTATAATCAAATGTAAATCATACAAAAAACTAAAGAATCAAAAATGTTCACGAGCAAAACAAGTCAAAATAGGTCAGAAAGAAAAGGTTGCTGATACTTTCGATTACTTGTTCAGCTGAATACGTACATGAAAGAAGAAAAGTCAGAGTACTCTTTCGAAATCCATATGATCTTTTGTCGTATCCGAGTGAAGAAACTACTCGGGACAGTACTTTTGTCATTACGAGGGTTGCGCTAGAAAAAAGTTCTTCTTCCGCTAAGGAGTAGGGCGAAAAGAAAGCAGAAATAGAAAGAGACGGAGAAACAGAGTTGCGAACGATGCGACAATGCAGTTGGCCGGAAGTTCATCCTGCAGTTTCGCGCGCTTCGAGTTCGTCGTGTTGCTGCTTCTGTTATTCATCAGCTGCAGCGACGCGTACCTCAACCTCTTCATTAGTCAATCACAAGTGAAAAAATTACTCGGTAAGTAAGGAAATCTTCATTGAAAATCCAATCCATTGATCTTTTTCGTTTCAAGAACTTTAACTTTTTTTTTATCAAAACGGAAAAATTGTTTGCTAAGTATTGCTAAAAACTTTTGAAGAAATCCTACGTCTTCAAGACGATCGAAATGTGATGATTAAATTTTAGAATGCTAATAAATATAAAATATAAAATTTATGATAATCAAATATATATGTACATATATATTCAGAAATTTTAAGGAATGAGTTGTTGTTTCAAAAAATTTTAAGCAACTTAATGGTTTGTTTAATAATAAATATTATAGATATGGAAAGCATTACAAATTTCTTTATTCGTTTTTAACGATTCTAGTATTACATGACGTATATTGTCTAAACTAAAAAACTAAAAAACAATACCATTCTAAAATTCGTATTGAAGAAAGATATTTATTTTTAATTTTGAAGCGATAAAAGAAAAAATCTTTTATCGAAAAAATTAATAATTCCTCAATTTATATCATTTTATCAATTAATTATTTAAAATTTCGTATATATTGTAAATATTACATTTAAATCTCAGTAATAATTGAACTTAATTATTATTATAAGCTACGTTCATTTTATTCAATAAAAATGTATCTGTCAAGATTTTATAATAATAATTTCATTATTATTTGATAGTATTTTCACTGATTTTTGAATGAATTAAAAAAATATAAATCCCGCAATTGCAATACATAATATTACTTATTTTTACGTAATTCCTTTTTGAGCTGTAATTTTTAAGAATTTAATAAAATATAAATCTACATTGTAATTCTGTAAAAGTTATTTTTGTCCAAAGTTTTTCAAATTTCGCCATTATCGTCGTAAACATATTCTTATTAGGCATCTGTTAGACTAACTTATTAATGTAGATTTGTTCAGTTTATAGAATTTTTATATTTAAGCCGATTTTAGAACTTGAATTAGAAAACGAAGAATTTAAGGAATCATGTCGAAGTAATTTGAACATATGTAGATTTAGAACACTTTACTAATATATTTAACGTAAAAAAATATTTAACTTCCGTAAAAATGAACTGATCGAATTCTATAATGTAAATCATAGTGGCATCATATTATTTTCATTCAATGATACATTTGTCTTACTTTCATATCTTTTACAGTAAGTTGTTATAATGATATTTTCATAGACACATTCAGATATCCAAGAATTTTAAAATATTATTATATTAAGTACTCTTATTTCTTAATTTTAAATTCAGATATTTGATATAATTTTCGTATAATTGTTCTATTTAATTTCTATATAAAATTTTACGTTGGTGATTTTTTTCTGACTAATGAAGCTTACTTTTATTTTAAAAACATTTACAAATATTTGCCAACATTAACTCAAATTATTACCTTTATTTTTAAGGAATATTTGTATGAATTTCCGAATGAGGTAAATTGACGAACGGAAAATGTATACTTAATAGTTTTACTATATGTATATATAATTAAGCTGTAACTTATAATGAAGTTTATATACTTTCATGATGTTGATTTCAATACTTTTATTGAAACTTTTATTTAATTAACCAAAAGTATACTTATTAATAACAAAAATATGATTGAAGTCATTAACTTATAAAGAATTTAAAATTGAATTATTTTAAGTTATTGTTACAGGTTCTTCCTTTCCAATCAGAAAATAATAATATGCAATACCAATAGTCACTCACTTATGATGTTTATTCATGTAAAATTAAAATAATATTTTTTATAATACTCTAAGAATAATTTATATAATTTTATAATAAACAATTTTAGGCTATAAATTGTTTGCATTTTACGGTAAAATTAATAATAATAGTATTCGAGATTAAAAGCGCTGGTTTACAACGAATACTTTCAAATCAATAATAAAAAGTCAAAAGTAAATACAAAAGTAGTTTCTTACGTTATGTTTATTGAAATCGTGTACATTGAAATCTGCTGATGTGTACACATATTAATATTACATTAAACATTACAATATCTTTTTTGCATTTGCAGTATCCTAAAAACCAAAAATTGTGAAATATATTCATTTGCAGCATTTCTCTCCATAGATATGTAGAAAATACCATAGGTATGTTAAAATATAATAAAGAAAAAAAGATTAATTTGTACAATTAACACAATCTACGATATTTCAAATTAAAAATTCATGACTTATGAATTTTGTTTGGAAAGTAAATTTTTTTATAAAGACGTCCAAGTTTCACGATCTAAAGACACGTGTTTTACAAATTCTTAAATATTTTTAAGTTGATTTGATCTTACGTTAGAAAGTTATCTTGCTAATGAAAAAAAAAATGCTTTTTGCAAAATGCGTTTTAAGTTCGTAAATGTATTTTGAAGTCTGCACGTCGTTTTGCCTTTTTTATAAATTTAAAAACTTTCATATAAACAGAACGGCTTAATACTAGTAAAGTGTTTTACTTTTAAAAAATGCAATACAGAAATCAATTTTTCTTCTATCTATACCTTTTAAAACTAATAGTTTTTTTCTCTCAAAATTTTGTCTTAGATTTCTCGCTTATAATTAACATTTTTTATAGATTAAAAATACATATTTCCGTCACTCATATGATAAATATATTTTTATTTTTATATTTATTAATTTATTTTATGTATAATTTAAATTATAAATTATTTTATATTTTATTTTTTTATTTATAATTTATTTTATAAAAATTAAATAAAATAAAAAAGTTTTATAATATATTATAAATAAAATACAAGAAAATATATCAATTTAAAATATAAATTTATCAATTTTTAAATCCATTAAAATAATTTTATCACGCAACAATGATTAATACAAATTAAGTTTATCATTTAACATTTAAATTTTATATTTATAAATTATGCGAAAGTGTGATTAAGCCCATTATAAACTCTTATAAAAGAATTATTATGAAAGAAAAGGGAAGCTCTACCTGTAAGGTTTTTATGATAATTATTTAGCTTAATTTGAAGTACTCGAGTAAAGTGAATGTCGATCCAAGTTTTTAAATACTAATCCTTTGCGAATATATAACTATATTATACAAAGTACATTAATAAGAAAATTTATCATTTTATTCTAATTATTAATTTGGAAAAACTAAAAAATGTGTTTTTAATGAATTTTTCAATTAAAAAAATGTGTATATATATATATATATATAAATGAATAAATTATAAAATATTAATTTTGCAAAATAGTATGTACTTACATATATGAAATCAAGTAACTAATTGATAGATAATTGTATAGTTATGAAGTCTGTTCTATTTATATAATAAGGTAACTTGACTCATTCTAATTATTTTTATATGAAATATTTTATATGAAATGCTTTTCAAAAGATATTCATAAACATTAGCGATACGTATTTAAATTTTTCCGTTTTATTTCTAAAAATTATTAAATTACCGTATTTTTTATTTTGATATCTCAAAAAGCTTCTTCTGATTTAAAATACTTGTACCAATAATTCAAATGTGAACAATTTAATACTTTTAAAATAATCTTTTTAATGATTGCGCCTCATTTCTTCAACAGTTATTGTATCTAAACTTTTTAACACAGAAGTTTTTCTTAGAGAAGAAAAGATCTTAGAAAATATCTTATTCTTTGAATATTTTAATTGTAAATTTAGAGATAAAAATAAAATTTCCATATGAGTATACAGATTTTTTAAAGTTTTAATGTAAATTCTACATTGATTCGCGGTGTTTTGTAAACATCTAAAATAATATTACATATTCATAGTCAATAAAGTTTCATTGAAAATAAATTCATGATAAATTTGTTTAAGTAATAAAATAAAAATTTTATTTTATATGATGTTTTATAATCTTCGCACTTGAACAGTATTATTATAAAAAAACTGTTGTTTTGTCTTATTTTTGATTTTATTAAATATATTGCATATATATCTAGTTTTATGGATTATTTATTTAGTGATAATTATGTTAAATAAGTGGATATGATTTTGCTTCCGTAATTATTTACATGTACAAAGAACAAAATTGAATATCTTCAACATAAATTATGATATAGTAACAAGGTGCTTGAAAAGCTTCTAAATGATAATTGAAAATTTGACCGATTAATACAAGTTATAGGAATAAATATATTAATAATAATATTTACAATTCATATTAATAAAGTAATAAATAAAATTTATAAAATTGTACGTTCATTGTTAAGTAGAGATGAATTTATATAAATAATCATTAAGTGTATGTAAATAGACACGTTTTTAACACTTATTATCTCATTATAATGAAAGTACGAAAGTACATAATTATGTACGTACTCGCGCTACATGTATTACAATATTTACATAAACGTATACTCACAGAATATGTAATAATATTTTTCTTAAGTTATAATAGCTTAAAAGTTGTAAAATCGATAATACCAAGTTTATCATATTCTACTATTTTTTATTTACCCATAGGTTCATAGGCTCATTTTAAACGCATTTTATTTAAATAAATATATAAAAATGAATATGACGTATACAAAATGTAAAGTAACTAAGCCTGTCATACTTTATGTGCTAGGTGTAACAAAAATCATACTTTTTTACCTTATTCTAAATTTTAAATCGGATAAAAAGTTGATAATTTATCTATAAAATTAAAGTTTTTCTTCTTTTCACTTTATTGACTTTCTCATTATTGCTTGAATAAAAAATTATATGATAAAAAGGTTGGAGTTGTGACTGAACCTATAGTCCCAACTCCCTCTTTCTACTATTCTCTTTTATGTACAACAGGTATTAAAAATAATTTCTAAAAAGAACTATCAAAAGGACATAAGAATTTTATATATCTCTCTCTGCTAAATATTCAGTGTGAGTCACCATGCGTAGATCGATAATAATTATCTTTGATTTCGTATGCGTACTTTCAGTTTGTTTTATATACTGCAGTTCCACGTTTAAAAAGCATTAATTGTAAGACTGCCATGGAAAATGACTCCTTCAATGAATATTTCACAACTGAGCGCTCTCCAACAGTCATAATATCCATTCGAACAACAGCCATTATCAATTTCAGTTCACGCCTCAACGAGTCTAGGAAGTTTCTTCCCGTATGAAGTGCAACTCCGTACTCGCAGATTTATGGCCCCGACAATTTGGACCACACGCGTGCATGCACATTACGTCGCAGCGATCACTTGTTGGCTCTTTCAGGCCCTCGTGATTCATTCGTGCGTGCGCGCAGACTCGCGAGATTTGTCGCTTCGCGGGTAGGGCATAAATTTTTGCGCGACATCGTTGCGTTTATCTAATTACGTTCGTGCGTGCGCGATTTCTTCCTCCCATTCTCTTATTCGCGCGCTGATTTATTCAGTCAGACGCTGTCATGTGCGCCTGAGCGCTCGAACGAATGATATGGCCTTGAAAAATGTGTACTTCAGAAGATTTTTGCGATTATTTATGACCCGCGTTCGCAAAGAGATCGAAGACTCGTAAGCCAGATTCGTTTCTTTCCTCATTCTTTTCTTATTCGCTGGATTACCGATACTCGAAGTCTCTTTTGCGGGTTAGATTCAAGGACATTTTTTCTTGGAAACTTTTATCTGCTTCTTTTACACGCTACTCTCGCATTTCGATTACTATATAATAAATAGATACGTTAAAGATAAAATTACTTATTTTATATTTGATTTTCGTAAAATTAATAATTGTACGTGGCTTTTAACTTTATATTACAGTATTCAATATTATTTGGATTACAAGAATAAAAAAAACGTTTAAAGTTTTTTTCTGATACTTAGTAGACTTTAGTCCAAAAAAACACATTTGAAAAAAATACTTTCGAGTTCACGTTTCTTACCATAACATACAGCAGCGTACAGCTGGTTGTCTTTAGTGCATCATTACAACCCTCTGAAGACTTTCCTCAAAGAAAAGAAGGATGTAGAAGCGGTTTTTTGAGTAATTTGGAAAAAGATACAGCGATAGTAGTCGAGAAATGCTGCGAAAGATCACGCATTTACGCTTTCTACTGAAACTCATTTTATTACTAGTTACTTAAGTTTCGGCTAAAGGCCTAATATTATTTATTAAAAAAATTGAAAAAATTATTTCTAAATTAATGCAGAAAACATTTTACAATTAGCATTTTACACAAAATTTACGTAAAAGACTAACGACGTTTTATTTATACGGGTTATTATATTATTACGTAAAAAACTAGTAGTCTAGTGTATTAAATTTTGAATATTATCTGAGAGAATTTTTCAAACACGATTCTCAGACGACATATTTATTATAACGAAACGATTTAAGCTGTTATATAAAATAATATTCGAGAAACCAAAATATCTAAAAGAATTGAAGTTATTTTCTCTAAGATCAAAAAGCGAAGGTTCCGCCTTCTTTCAATTGTTCGAAGCACAAATATATTCTTTTCAATCTCGCAAATAAAGAAAATTCACGCCGCAATTTATTAAAGCCGCAGGAAATAAAAAGCGTCCACCTGTAATTCTCAGGTATCGATCGCCACAAGACGTTTGACTGTACATTCCCATAGAGCAGCAACAGCAGCTTCTCAATGGCGGCATAAATATCGACAAGTCGAAAAAAGAAGGGATGAAAGAGAGGAAGTCGGGGGAAAACGAAGCGGAGAATTAAGACGCAATATAAACGGCCGCCGGAACTTGGCCCGATCGACGCAGCTCCTGTACCTTAAAGAGGACAAAGAGCGATGAGAGAGAAAAAGAGAGATAAGAGACACGAGCGTCGCGGAAGAGCAAGAGCGCGCGAACTAGGTAAAAAGAAGCCTGCATCGAGCCGTGGAACGAGTTTCGTTCTCAAAGCTCTCGAAAGTCACTTAACTTAGATTGCAGGGACGAAATGACTTTACTTCCTTGAGAAACTTGCTGGACACATGAGGGAGAGGGGATGGGCATTAAGAAGGAAAAAGGATGAAATTTAGCGAGAAAACAAGGAGAGGAGGAGGGTAGGAAAAAGGATAAAGGAGGCGGAAGAGAAAGGATCGCCTCTGGTGAGCAAATTCCCATTTAAAAAGACGACGCCTCGTCGCGGCACGCTTTTAAGTGCCGTTAATACGCGCAAGACACTAATTCTCCGGTTAAGCGCGGAATAACGTCTGCTTGGAATTAAAACTAATGAGGATGACGGAACTACTGCGCGAAAACTTGTTCTAAATGAAAAGAGATAGAGAAGGGATTGAAAAGTGCAGGGGATACGCATGTGAATAACAAAACGAAGTGGACCTCTACTATTATATTAAGAATGTAAGTCGAGCTTTACCAGTTTTTATGATAAAGGAGGCACTATGCCATTTAGATAATGATTTATTATTAGCTGTATGGAGCAACCATTGTGCTTTGTATTTTGATCTTGTATTTTGTATCACTTTATAGCGGATAATTTAATTAGTATAACTTGACAGCTTGTATCTATCTCATAAGTCTCCTTTCGGGTAGTCAGTAGTTTTTTATTTTATATTCATTTTAAAAACTACTAGTACTGAGCTAATATGCAATATCTCGTACTTCTACTCGACTTTAACTATGTATATTTATAAACGAAATTTGAGAATGCATATGAATATAAAAGAGCGTGTCGTATTTCTGAAACTTACTTACCGCAATGTTAAAAGCAGTAAAGCAATCGATTGCATACTTAAAAGGACATTCAAGGAGCGTATTCAAGCTATTCGAACGTAAACTTGTCGAATAGAAGACCTAACTACGGTATTTCGTAGTTTTACAACATTAAGTGAGGTGCCCTATCGAATTGAACGTCTACGTGTTTAGTATCCCTGATAAGGTTCGGACAGAGTCTCGTACTGTTTTACAGTGTAAATATCGAATACAACTGTATACCATTCGTAGACTCAAAGAATTACGAGGAGTGTCTAGATGCTGTCTTATAAATACAAAAATTAGCAAAGCCTAACATATATCTTTAAAAATGATCAAGAACGACAACGACAATTTTATTAGCACTTTAATTTTTTATATTAAATAATTAAAAACGTAAGAAATTTTGATGATGAATTGCGAAGGGAGTAATAATATCATAATATCATGAAACATTGTGAACATTTCGGTGTATGAAGAAAGTTTCAATTTACTCAAAACTATTTTCAGGTTTTATATGAAATACCTTTTATAATTTCTGTGGAGAAGATCACAGGGAATCATACCAACATGATTTTGTACCATAAGCTCAAACTACGCATTCAACTTTATATCTTTATAAATAAGCGAACAGAAAACACGCATTTCAATATTATAAGTAGCTGCATGACTTTCATTTGTAATTAAAATTCACATATTCAGAATGTGCAACATGAAAATTATGGGTTAAAATACCTCAAAAATATATAAAATATAATGCACATACGAAATAAAAAAATAAATGAAAATCGGTTTGTTTTATTAGTCTTGTATTTAATAATTAATATTATCTTATTTATTTTGATGAAGTAACTTTTTCATGTACGGTTTAACGTTAAAATATCTTATCAGTACTAAGATAACCTAAACTACAAGTTTACTACTATTTAAAATTTCTTGAATTACTATTATATTAATATTAAATCATTCAGTAATATTAGCGAAAAAGAGAATTACGAATGAAGCAGGTAAAATAATTTATTTATGTTATTATTATTTATCATTAGGATAATATTATAAAAGAATTATTATTGTAATATAAGCTGTATAAGCTGTATATAATAAGCGACAGGTTTTTACAATCTTTTGTCACTTTTGTCACAGAAATTATCAATTCAGCTTTATAGAGAAGCACATTGTACTAAAGTGTTTCTTAATTACAAAATGAAATATAATTTTAGAGATTGATAGTAAAAAATGAAATCTATAAAGCATAAAATACATATGCTCTTCATTTACAAATGATGAAGTAGAAAGTGATCGGATATGATCAGACACTCGTTCATAAAGACTTCTCAATTAACAAAATGTACTCGTATTTTTTGAGCCTTAAAATTAATCATGCTATATAGAGTTTGATATATTCTATACAATTAATCGAAATATGAAGACTATTATCTATTTCGCTAATTTCTAGAAAATTATAGCAGAAATTTACAGAAGTTATCTATTTAACAAGAACCCGAATACGCAATTATCTAAATCTGCATAATTACCTCCAATGTTCGCGAATCAAGTAGAAATAGTAATCATTTGCAAACTCCTTTTATTCTAGCTAGCGTTATCTTAAAACCTGAGAAATATAGACCGAGCCATGTGCCGCAATAACCCATTCATACACACCCACGACCACGGGCTCCTAAGAGGATTTTCAAGAAGACCCATGGGCAAAGGTCATAGCTAAGAGATAGCGAGAAGGCAAGCATTAGGTGCGGTTGATGCGAGTTTAGGAGTGATTTTTAATTTATCCCCCGTACCAATCCACCCCGTAAACGAGAAAATTTGCGACTCTACTAGACCCATAGTTGAGATGTTGCACGGTAGATCAATTGGAGTACCATCCAACTAATCTGAAAGGACAGACTGAGTTATGACTCTACTTCTCCGGTTATATAGAACTAGTTTATCTCTTACCAATATTATGGATTAGCCGTTATACTAGCTGTTATCAGTGCCTGTTTCAGCTTTGAAAGTACTCATTACATAAAGACTGCTTGGAAAGTTTTGAATGATTTGTAACTTAAGATCTTTAATAGCAAATGTCAACGTAAATCTGGAATAACTTTTAAGTACTATGCTAATTTCGAATACAAAGCGAAAATTTATAATGATTCTCGACTTTCTTGAAATTTATCATGATTCTTGATTCTTCAGTGTTTTTGAAAACTTTCCTTACTGCACATAAGTAAGAAACAATGAAGCTTCAAAAAGAAAAAATAACAAAGAGTACTCTAACGATATATGAGATTCTAAGATTTTCAAATTCAGAACTCAAATGAATTGACTAATCTATTTTTACGAGTCTTAAACTTTGCATATGAAATAAATAATACTAAAATACTTTATAGCCCAATAATTAAAACTCGATATTTCTACGTTAGGAAACTATTAATTTCTCGATCAGGATTATAATTGAAAATTAATCTAGACAACTTCATATTTTAGTTTGTATTTCATTCGGTAAGAAAGCTTTATACTTTATAAAGTTTATCTTTGATGTTCATTTTCTTACAATTTAAATATTTAAACTCGGTGAAACTTTGGATTTATATTATGTCTAGATTTATTTTAATTAAAAATTTAATAATAATTTCAATAATAATGTAAATATTAAAGTAATACAAACAATATTCTACCATGTAGAAGAAAAAAATATTCGAATGTTGTAGCATCTTATTTATAAGCTTTATATAATGTGATTCTTTTGTAAATAAATGCTTCCGTTATTTATAATTCTAAAAACCAATATAAAAAAATTATTTACATTATCCAAAAGTAATATTAACATTTGAATTAATTGGAAAGAAATGCAAGTAAAAACGTAAGCTACTATTAAGGAATAACTATAAGTATGCTACGTTACATTTTCAATAGATATTTTTAATTGTTATAAATGTTCTAATATATATTTAAAATAATTTTTATCTACAAAAACTGCATACAATAATGTCTTCGAACATTTGTCAAACGTGAGATTATTTATTATTTTGCTTAGTTTGCATTTATTGTTACAATTTTTAAAATATACCTGCAAAAAGAACGTATCTAGTATAATAATTAATTATTCCACATTTATCTCAGTTTCGTTAAAATAAAATTTTAAAGAACGTAATTTTATAATTGTGTGGTTATCCTATCTTATTCCAATTTTCTTTTTATAAATGCTATTTTTCAATGCAAAACTTTTTATCAAATTGTCAACTGTAATTCTATGCACATTCGATTAAGCACTTATATTTTATAACTAAGCCTTCACTTCATTTGTTTGCTTATTTAAATTATCTCGGTAAGAATCTTTAGCCTTTTTATATTTGTACGTATTCGGTGATAGTGTGCGAAGGTAGACGCATGTTTTTCTTTACGGAATATTCACTTCGAGAAAATAACATCGAAAAATGGAAGTGCACAAAGAATATGATCCAATAACAGCGTAAAAAAATATTTGTTCAGGTTGAAATAAACTACTGTTTCCTGTCCCAATAAGCGTATTTTATAAATGTGACACTACTCACTTAACCTAGGTTTTTGTAATGTTTGAGAACAAGTATGAAAATGAAAGCATACCTGTACCTATGTACTATATACTTTATTAGAAAAACATTCCTCTATTCATATTTATTAAATGAATAATGTTACAGCTGAAAAATTTATTTGGTACTTAACTGTGAAAGATGATTTTCGGATTTTATTAGTTTACTTAAGCACTTAAATTATTAATGATAAATGTCATTAAATAACCGATTTACAAAATCCTAATAAAAATAATAAAAGAATTACCATTCAGCAAGCAATTTTAATTTTAAAAACGGAAAAGATAAAAAACTAACAGATTTAATATAATTGAAAGCATTAATAATTTTTCTGACATATTACTAATTATTAGTGTAAAAAATATTTATGTTTTCTAAATTTATATTTTAGGCTACCACCACATATAAAATATTGATCTGTCAAATTATTTATCAATAATTTATATTAAAATAATAACTGCATGAAGTTTTTAAAAATTATCTTATATTTATTTTATCTCAAGTTATATTAATTTCGCAAGAAAATTGCGATATTTAATATCATATTTCTTCTAGTCATATACTAGCAAGGATTTTTTCAATGCAGAGTTAATGAAGCTTCTTTTCATGAAATGAACTCCGTAAAGTTTTTCAAAAATAGACATCATTTGAATAGCATTAATTATTTATCAATTACAACTTTTATTCAAGAAAATTGTCGAAAAATGCTGATATTTTTCTTGGTAGTAATAGAAACATACGTAACAATGTAACATAGGTACAATACAAAAATTTCGTAGGAGTAGACATTGTCACATGAAATAGTGTGCGAATTCCCGTGAATTAGCTTGCACGTATTCTACTAGTTACACAGATGAGTTGAAAACTCAGCGAATAGCTCTCAAAGAATAGCAGTACGAACTCCAAGGGAAGCACCGAGTATCCACAAAAGCAACACAACCAAGCGAAAAAGGCCTCTGTTAATTTTCAGGTAGTGAATGTCCTCGATTCATAATCCTTGGACGCAAGAAGCTCGAGAGATGACTTCTATTCTCTCATTTTAACGGCGATTGGTATTGCGCTTGGTAATGCAACGACACGTGGATAGCAGTGCAAGTTGTGCCAATGGCAAGCAACGGATCGATCAGCAGTAATTTCACGTTGTGCGAATGGTGGGACAAAACGAAAGCGAAAGGAAGGCAAAGAAGAGTAAATCTGAGGAAACATTCTACACCAGAAATTCCTGAATAACCAATTTATATACTGAAAAGCGAATGAAAAAGTGAGAGAGAAAAAGAGAAAAAAATAGAGCAGTACAAAAAGGAAATGAATCTTCCTTGCAGTTGAAAAAGAACTTGCATTTCAAGTTAATATGTATCAAACATAGTAATTGCTGTCAGTAAATACAGTAAGTTACTGGCATAGATTGTGCAATTATCTGTGCATAATTTCTATCAAAATTAGAAAATACGAGATATGGAAATAGTGAGAGAAAGAGAGAGAGAGAGAGGGAGAGAGAGAGACGGACAGACAGATAGGAAGAAATAGGTAAAAACAAATAGAATGGCAGAAATATTTTCAGCTGTACATATTGAGAAAAAGCGATTATGATCGTCAAGTCACGATCTGGAAGTATTCTCTGGTATGCAGATATTAAGTATACTTCTCAGGGTTTGATCTTGTATACTCTAGATTTCCAGATATAACTCATTATAATAAAAATTTATAATATCAATAAAAATTGTAACCCATATTAATAATCATAACGTATAAGAAAATATTGGAAGCTCCATAAAAATAAAAGTAAAATTATAAAATATTAAATATTATATATATATATATATACTATAATATATAATATGCTATATAAAATAATAAATGTTTCGACTAAAATTTTTGTGCGTGAGTGTGTGTCTTTCGATCAAAATTTACTTTTAAAATGTTTCAGTAGAGATGAATCATCATTGGAAAGAAATATTTTTGACATCTTTAAATTTCTAGATGCAATTTTAACATTTACAAGAAATACGAAAATATATACAATTTCAAAAATTCTGTTTGATACAGATATAATATTTTTCAAGTTTTGAAATTTAAAGATACATTTATTCAGCGATTTCAAGTTGGACATTTTATGTCAAGTTTTAAAGTTCTTTACATCAGTGAGTTTCGATTTTCATAGAGTAATTACAAAATTTTTAATGTAGAATATATATTAAATGCAGAAATTTCGAAATATAATTTTACAAATATCAGTTTATTCTTAAATATTCGAGATGCAATAAATTGTATGCAAGTCTCATTTTTTGAAATTTCAAAACAACTACAATTTATCATATAAGTGTACTATAAACTATCTAATGAAATTAAATAGCAAGAGTTTATACTTAACTTACCTTACATTTAACTTTAAATAGTAATTTGAAATAAATTATATATTAAGAGAAAGTTGCAAATGTTCTACTTTTAAATGCTACTGGTATATTAAAATCTTTATCTTGAAATAAACATCTAAAAACTATTGATACAAAAAATTAATAAAACTCAAACATTATTAATATAATATCTATTTGAAGTTTTTTTTAAATTTTTAAATACAATAAAAATATTATACGTGGAATATTTGTATGAAGCTCAATCTTTAATATTACAATCAGATTTAATAGGAGAATATTGCATGAATAATAATAATTGTAAAACTTAAATTCGCAATTTGCTCTTGATTTAATGAAAAATGTTATTGAAATTTAAAAAATTGTAATTTATTACGTATATTATATCATCAATATATAATTTACATTAAAAATAGAATCACTGAATAAACGTATTATATATGCTTATTTTTTAAGAAATGATTCCTCACACTTGCGACTGAAATCTATGAATCTGAAAATATGAATAAAAATGATAAATGTACTTAACTTAAATTTTTACAAGTTTGTTTTAGATAAAATATTTTATAAGTTAATACATATATAATATATAAAAATTAATACATCTCATAGTTACTCAATAAATACCATAAATATAATTGGAAAATTAAAAAGCAAGATTAAACAAAAAAACCACTACTCTAAAACTGTATTCGTATCAAATGAATCTTTTAGGTTCAAAACAGTAAAATAAAGTGCAATAAGAAATAATTTTTAACGTAAACGTACACATATATGTGATATCGTTAATTTAAGAAAATTTAGATTGGATGTTGAAAATTCGATTCAATTGCATACAAAAATATAAATATTGTAATATAAATGTAAATAAAAAATTTGGTTTATCGACACTTTACCATAAAAATTGACCATAAATATAAACTTGAATATTTTCATGATAGATCTTGCCATTCTAGATACGTTTAGCGTATTCAAAAAGCGATTTTATATTCAAACGCTTTATGAATAATACGAATTTCAATTTAACTCGTTTGTTGCATTCTAGTAATAAAATTTTCACGAGTCTGCTTAATTTGAACATTTTTCACGAAAATGTACAGGTGTGCAAAAAATTCATTACATCATTGAATTTACACACGAACTCGAAATACATAAACTTTGATTTATCACATGATAAAATAATGCAATTTGATCGAGAAAATATGGAAATAAGAAATATCTGTACAATCAAATTTCTATGTCGATGGTACGAGAATCTGTATAAATTAATAAATAAAATTAATCAATAAAATTAATCGATAAAATTTTCTTTCATCGTATAAAAGCCACTACTACTTTAAATGAACATCAGATCAGGCGATCAGTTCACAGGTTTACGAGTTTAAAAGCTGTTAAATTATACATCATTCGCTAACTACCGCAATTAAGTAGGCGTAACGATGCCGAAAGCGTGACTCGGAAGAAGAAGCCTGCGTGACCTTGAATACCCTTCCTGAAAGTTAAGCTCGAATAACAAAATGGAGATCACGGAATTAGTTCACAAGGACTTTATGATTTAAACTGAACACAAGATTAAATGAAAACTTAACAATACCAATAATTTTTATAGAATGACTCTGGTTGATTCAGTAAACTGTTGTAGCAAGACTTCTGATATTTCAATCATACGAAGAACGTATATGCAATATCAAATCTTTTTAAAAGAAAATAAGTAAAACTTTTATGTATAGCTTGAGTTTTGCACACGTAGGCGCTCAGTTATCGTTAAACGAAGATCGCTCTCCTGATTTTCGGATAAATTAGTTCAAGGCATGCGAAAATTTATAATAATGTCGCGTAACATGAAACACGATGCTTTCTGAGATACACAAGTTTGCTATATCGTTTCGAAATAGTTCAACTCTGTATACAGGAATGTATTCCTTTTTTTATCAATATCGCATCTATTAAATAGTTGTTAGAAACCATCTTATGCTTGTACAGTTTAAACATCATCAGTTGCTCTACTCTCTTTCGTTTTTATATTCTTCAAATTCTGTCTGCTGTCCAAAGAAAGATTTAAGGGTAGTACAAGTAAAAGTATACTCGATTCTTAGCTTTAAAATCGACGGCTTGATTCATACGCATAAAGTTTCTTAATGGAACTTTTGAGCATGTGCTTATTCTGTTTTCGTGGAAGTACGATTTCTTGAAGTTTTCCCATATTTCAGGAACATATATTTATTATCAACAGTAATTTGCTATTGGAAAATCTTGCTGACTTGTATAAATTCTTTAGAAATGCGAAAGTTCGTTTTTCTTATTAATTTATATTTGTTTTCATTAATTTTTTTTACAATTGCAGCATGAGATGTCGTTGATTTGATAAAAATATTCTATTCGTTGTATTTTCAAAATTTAGCGTTATATAATGTAAGAAGTTTTAAAATATAGAGTATATACATATATAAATTTTATATATATATATATATATATATATATATATATTTAAGTATATATACATAAATCTGCCTTTAAAATTAAACGTATGATATAATCCTGTTTCTAAGAAGATTTTCATGTAAATATTGTACTATAATGATATACTAACAATTGTTATAACTCATTAAATATATTCTTGATGAGATTCTATTCAAACATTTTAAACTTTTTTTTCTGAAGCTAATTAAAGATTTCATAGAGATCTATTATACTTTCTGTTATGATTTATTTACTTGTTATAAAATCACCTACAACTAATGTAATAGTAAGAAATTAGTTTGGAATAATGTAGTCATTTTTTATTTAATATACTTTATTCTTTATATTTCGCTTTTTGCGCACTTTTTCATCAAAACATAAACTCGATATCTGACTTTCGGTTAGAGTTCTTTTGACTTCTCAGACCTTTCTTCCGAAAAATTTTTTTACCTCTACTATTGAAGTTGCATGTTTTCATAATTCTAACAATTTATGCAATAGTATATATTATTATTATCTTTACAATAGTTCATATTTTATTTTACTAACAAATACTAAATAACAGCTAGAATAAATATATTGCGTCTTGTTGACTAATACTTAAAATAATTTCATTTATCTGAGCTCTATTAAAATAATCAATTATCTGAAAATTAAAATATCCACAAGAGATTAACGTAAATAATATTTCTCATGTGCTTAAAAATTTAAATAATATTTCAATATGATTTCAAGAGTTTTTACTATAAATTTTAGTTTCGGGTATTTTTAATACATACTGATATAATACGTTAATACAAGAAATCAACGAATTATTTGTTAAAATAAGTAAATAAAAATTTTTTGAACTCATGAAAAATTAGTTTTCTCAAAATATTTTTTTCTGCTAATAGTAATTAGTACATTATTTAAAAATAATTAAAATCTGAAAACGAAACTTTATTATTCGACAGTAAGTTTACATTTTAGAACAAAAGAACGGAATAATAAAAAGCGAGGGATGCAAGTATAGAATAACATTTTCTGTTTGTAAAACGTCGTTGGACGTAGAAATTAATATTACCCGAGTGAGTGACGGACATATTTACACGTGGCTGCAACAAAATTTCCACTAGTTTACTTTTCTGACGATCCTTGCCTACGGGGATAAACCGTGGGATTCAACAAGAGTAACATAACACCGTAAGATAAAAAATTAAGGTTAGATGAAGAAATTAAAGACAGAGCGTAATAACAGCCAAAGATATTTTCAACAAAAATTTTTAATATACACACCTTGTAATAAAGTAGATGCACGTGAAATACTTCATATTACTCATTAATACTGAGTAAAACTTTGATATTTAATATAAAATTAGAACAGACAAATTTTACTTTTTGCAATTGGTAGGAATTCATTTGCTTAATTCATGTAAAATATCGTCTGAGAAATATTTATTGCATAAAACTAATAGCAACAATTAACTAAAAAAGTGTAAACATCAAATTTTTATATTTAAATATCTATTGAATAACAAATATTTTATGGATGTGCTGAAAATCTTATAAGAATAGTAATTGAAATAATCCAATTCCATTATCTTCTCCGAGTATAATTAGAAAATTATGATCAGTTTTAGTAGCTAAAGTATATAAAAGCATTTAGCGAATATCCCATATATGGAAATAAAACAGACCAGAAATTTCTTGAGTCTTAAAATTAAAAAAAAGAAATAATTTACGGCTTGAACTAATAATGAAAAATTCAAACTTTGCATACGTGAACGGCAAAAGGACGAATTCACCCTAAAACTTATATTACGAAAGTAGCAAGAAAATGAAAAGAAAAAAATAAAGAGAGACAGGCATATTCTCCTCTTACCACTACATATTCAACATATGCTGCCATAGAAATCTAGATGAGAACCATGTGGATGAAAACGACAAAAGTTTTTCAATGATTCCCCAGAATTACTTATAGTATCAGATACACATATAAAAAATGAAGTTTTCAAATAAAATTTTCATTCAATTGTTTTGGTATAAAATCTTAATTTACTTCAAGTTAATGTTCTAAAGACCCTCAGAATTGGCAACTAAGAATTTAATCTTAATGACTAGTAAACATAATATAGTGAACAAAAAATTGATTTAATTCTCAAAATGTTACATTGCGCGTTCTTGTTAGTATTATTATAATTTCAAATAAATTTATACATGAATCTCCTATTTTGATGCTTATAATGTTCATACATATAAGAGAATGGACCTTTTAATTTAATAATCTTTAATATTATAAGCAACCATAAGTAATGCCAAACCGTATGCATTTTATGATGACAATTTTTAATAATATTTTTTTTAATATACTATGTGTAAATTTAAAGTAAAATAGTCAAGCTAATACACACTATTATAGATATAATCGCAAGTATCGGATTTCATGTTTATGATATGAGGATGAATCAAAGAAAAAAAAACGCACAGGCATCGGCAGCACAATTGAAAGATCTATAGATCCGTTACACAATCGGAAATTTCCGAGTTCAATTCTCAATCGAATAAAACCATGTTCCGCTTTTATCGAGTCTTCCGCCAGAATAAATTTTGTCCTTTATTATAGGTAAGATTATACAATCTTATTCTTCAAAAAATTCCAAAAAATTGATAAGATTTAATGTTCCAATAAATGAAATATGTATAATTAATTACAAAAATATTAAAAAATTTATTACTCATGAATTTGATAAATTTATTTTTATTTTTATATACAATTTCTTTCAAACACTACACGTATAAGAAAACAGCTACGTTTGCAAGTTTATTTTTATAAATTTAAACTAATATGCGTGAATACACATATTATCGAAAATAAACAAGTAATTTATGATATATTTAAATAGAAAAAAATTATCCTTCTATCTAACACTTATCATATTTATTTGATATAATCTCAAAAACCGTAAAAAATTCTTGTTTTTTGTTTTAAATATATTGTCTGCTATCTTAATCGTTACATTTTATTATTCACTTGTATTTTTATAAAAAAATTTTTAACAAGACAGCTTTCATTTTAATAGTAAAAAGCAATTTAACATTTATTGAATTTTGAGATTGAAAAATATCAGTAATTCTAATTTAATTTTTAGATTTGATTGAAATACCATTTAAATTATACATGCCCATGCATACACAGACTCATATAAATACGCATACATCTATACACATATATGTTAAAGGAATATTCATAAAATATAATTTTATATTTACGATAGTATAAATACACACAGAATACAATTTATTTTCGAAGCATTATGAATTCTTAAAATAATTAAAATAATTATCAATATAAATTTAATAGGACGTATAGAGATATAAATGAGTACTAAGAATAAAATTTCTTATGCGGTAAGAACATACATTATGCATTTGTTCACCGCGTAGTTTTGGTGTTACAGAAATCTATATATTGATGCTTTCCTGAAAGCATTATTTCTAATATCTATTATTGTTACCTAATTACAGTTTATTGTAATATATATCAATATCAGAATATAATAATATGTACATTAATATGTAATATATACTAAGTAGTAAGACACGCAACTTGCCTTCGATTTAAAGTATAGAGAGCATGTCTTTACCATGTAATTAGCTCTAAATGCGTCGACTGTTTAAATATTCACAAGCAATCAAAAGCATCACTCAAAAAATTAATAAATATTGAACTGCTAAAACATGAACTTATCTTGATTACAATTGCAATTAGTCGTCATTAATCAATAATTTGAAAGCAGTAGAAAGCATTATTTGAAATATTGCTTTTTATACATTTTGTAAAATAACTTACCAACTTATATACATATTTATCATCAATACTAAAAAATGTTCCAAATTAAACGAGAAATTTGAGCTTCTATTTATCGTAAAATAGAAACAATTTAATGAGTTTGATAGTCTCTTTTTATTCAACAAGATTAAAGTTTTTAAATAATGAAAAAGCATGTATATCACAGAGTTTAAATATTTTTAATTTTTTTAGTTTCTTTAATCATGCGAATATTAAGTGAGCCAGAAAAAACACCATTTAATGCTTTCATATCATTTTAAATTATCAAAAACTATTAAATCTCATAATTTTATTGTAGTATTACTATTTTAAATGAAATGACGCGTATCATTAAAATATTTTCATATTTGACAATCAGGAATTGACCTGAAATGTTTAAGTGATAAAAAATAGTATAAATTTTGATTAGTTATTAAACAGATAACAAAGAATATGTTCTTGATTTCTATAAATTTTATTAAATACGTATTTTCTAACATACGGACAAACGACTCAATATATAATTTAAGAATTTATAAAAGTCAATCATTTTTACTTTCAGTATTTTAAAGATTCGTTACTTTAAAAGCTTAGCAATGTACAGTATAAAATAAAAGGAATCTAAATGTTTAATATGCCTTTATTCAATATATATAATCTACAGTTTTAATTCAGATAATTTCAATAATTTCAATTTCAATAAAGTGCGTAATTATGAAATTTATAAAATATTATCTATACATACAATAAATAAAAGATAGTCAATTATTTATGTACTCATCATTCTTTGAACGTATTAGATTGGATAATGTAATATTTTTTATAGTTATTAATTTTAAAAAAAAAATGCATAAAAAAATAAATAAACGTAGCCCTAAAAATTCGACTATAATTTTTATTATATGCGTGTAACTTAATTTTTCCGATGCTTGCATATTTCAAGTAATCTTAATGATGAAAATGAATAAGTCAAGAAAGATACCAAAATTTTTTTTAATTTTTAATCAACGCATGTACTACTGCAAAAAATGTATATTTCCTTTGACATTTTAAACTAATTTTAAACTAATAAAATAAATACGATCTAATCCTGGCGTTCAGTAATAAATAGCTAAAACCATGAATTTTCAGTTGCATCTTCGAAAAATTCATCCTCTAATTCCCGTTACTAAATACTGAAAACGGTTGTTCTGGTTTTAACAAAGCCACGTAGCCATGTAACCACGTATAACCACAATTAAATTGAATCAAAGGCAATGCCGTGATGCTCCAATGAATAAATCGGCTCAGTGCATGCGCGTACCCAATGGGTACCTGCGCTAATTACCAAAGCGCACGACCTGACAAGCGCCTTCGTTTTGATGTTCCGCTTGGCGAGTGTCATTAAAACGCTACCGCTCGTAATATAATCCCGTGAGCGTTGGCAATTCGAGAAGGGAGAATAGGCGAAAGGCGAGGGTGATGAGAGCGGAAAAAACGACTCGCTTAGCGTTGAAATTGATATTATGAAAGAGAATGACAAAGAGAAAGAGAAAGGGAGAGCACTGATATTTATGCGTGGCTACATCGCGATTTCCACTGACGCGCTTTTCCATCAAGTGTTTCGCGGCGAGATTTGTTCCTGAGTCCGAGAAGAAATACAAAGAAGAAATTAAAAGTCGTGGAAACGAATTGGACAAGAAAACTAGAGCTGTTTTTTATCTCTTAATTTCAAAAAACCAACCTTAAGCTCTGGAAACTAGCTCAACATTCACCGGTTAGTAAGCATGTTCAGCTATTCAGCTTTTAGGTTTTCCTTTTCTCCATTTTCCTCCACTTCTTCTAACTTACACATATACGTATTAGATTATTTGCATTATATTTCTTATATTAAAATGTATCAAAATAAGGAGCACCCATACTTGTTTTTATACTTTCTTTTCTCCCTTATTACATGATACACTTTAAGGTATACCTTTGTTTACTTTAAAGCTTAGAAAACATTTTGTCAGTTTTGACAATAATCTTGATTTAATTAAAATAAAATTTAATTAATATAATTTTTTTAAAATTATTATAGGGATTTGTATTTTGAGGACTTTAATCGAATGAATTAACGAAAAAGCGCTTTTTGGGTGCAAATCAATTTAAGAAATACATTGATTTTTTCAATTGCACAATTATTTAGCGATATATGCTGGTATAAATTATTATTGTCATTATTATTATTTATTATTTATTCATAATTTTATTTAAGACATAAAAATATGATTCAATTACAATGACTATTATAATACAAGACGTTCTTAATAAAACGTAAACATATTGTATTTATAATATTGAAATTAACTAAGAAACTTTGTTTGTCTGTTCAATTAATGTATTGCTTATTGAAAATACTCTAGAGAAAATTCATTAATCTTCATTACGATGTAAATACTTGACAAGAAAGTTTAAATTCTGTTTGTGCACATCATTCTACTTACTATATTACAGCTTATCGTATCTGTATTTAAAAGAATGAATATCAACATTGTATTTCATTATTCTTGCAATGAAACTCTTTCATTTTCATAATAAATGTTTAAACTTCAAAAGGATATAAGGAGATAGAAAAGTAATAAAAGTAAGTGAGACGGACCGCAACAGTAATTGTAAATTCCGGTAAAATAACACGAAGCTCAATAGCTCAAGCTACGAGTTTCATCCAATTAGCATGCAATTATTCGACAATTGCCACAGAATAAACAGAAATAACAAGAAAAGAACGCTCGTATTCTCTAATTGGACGTCTATCTCACTTCCCGCGAGTCCTCGAGAAATACGTTGTTCGCCATCTGCCGGCGTACCAAAAGAACATTCGTTAGCAGCTTCGGTCTTTTAACTATTCTCTTTTTTATGCAGTTTACAAAAGAAAGAAATAATCTGCTACGCACTAATTCGATATAATCGTCGTTTCGTCATCACAGGCGATTCTACACGTGTGTAGGCACGTGTAGTCACTTTTTATACTTTTATTGATGGATCGGCCGCGCCAGCAATAAAATTACAGTTCGTTATGAAGAAAGGCAACACATGTAATTTCACTTGGTGACCTTAATTTCTACAGACTAAAAGACAAATTTATAACATTGTAATCGGACTAAAAAACAGAATGCAGTGCGTTTTATTCGATAATTTTTAGAAGTAAATAGATATAACGCTTTTGGCTTAGCCTATTAAACAGAGAACGTACACTTGTGCTCTGTCTGTTTTTTTTGAATTTTCAGTTTAAATCAATATTACGTTATAACATTTTGACATGGATTCAATTATAACAACCCAAAAATAAGCTTTATAAACTAAATTATACTTTTGATACGAGCTATTATTCTTGTAAAAGTTGCCTATAAAAATTACCTACACAATAGATACTAGGTTTTAGCTTACCTTTGTAATTAAATACGAGAAATCATTCTTCTAAACAAGTTCAATATTTTCTTAATTAATATACGATAATAATGGATGGAAATAAATCAATCTTCAATATTTTTTAAATTTAATATCAAGCCTATTATAACCATTTAATTATATTTATAATAGAAACAATTAATGTATTAGTCTCTGAACAAATATTAGCTCAAAATTAAATCACGAATACTTTTTATTTGTATTTTTCTCATTATTGTACATTATACAAAAAATGTGTGTATATGCAATCGTACTCTACGCACATCGCGCAATACTAAATTAACTTTCTTCACTATTTTGAAAAAAATATCAATAAGACTTGCCGATCCTAAAAGTGACGGTTGTAAACTGAAAAGCTTCTTACCCGTGAAACCAATCAACTATGAATTTCATACTCCTGAATGAAAATTCAGATGCTAAATGTGACTTCGTGCGAGCACTAGAAGAGACATAAATTTTGCACTCTCGCCTCGGCAAATAACAAGCCGATAACTGTCCGATGAAGAAAATAAGACGCGCCAGTAATCGCATAATATTTGGCAAAGACCGTGAATCTCGAGTAGATAGATGAATGCCTGTCGCACTTTACGATGAACGTATTATACGCGCTTTATGCATTTTCGTTTGAAAAACTGACACATCTACAGACTTTCAATGGCTCTTCCCATATTTTTCATCCCATGAACATTATATAACCTGTAAACCTAAATAATTTATCGGCGGGGAGAATGACGTTGATGCTCGTATTTTGTTCCAACGATTATTTACCTAAAAGTATTTGATTTCTGTCACGAGTAATTGTAAAAAATACGTGGAATATAAAAATATACGATTGAGCCATGAGATCGCTATATTTAATTTTACATGTTATATATAAGAGTCAGATCTAATTGTGCGTTTAAATTGAAAAATATTCTACTTTGTTTTACATTCGTATTCGGTTTTTCAGTTTTTAATGTATTATGGACAATAATATATTAATTGAATTGACGGTTCCTAAGATATTATGCATCAAATGAAATGAAAAAAATGCATCAACATTTAAAAGTCATCAGTTGAAAAGTAATTGTTTCTCTTATCCTGATGTTTAGATGTTTTATATAAAAATTTAATCTTATTTATAATACAAACATACTTTAGAGTAAAACTAACTTATTTTATTGAAAATTTTAGAACAAAATTGAAAATCGAAATATTTTGAATACAAGTATGTCATTATAGCTAACTTATAATACATTTATAGTAGTTATCTGCGCGTTTCACACTGTCCATCTGAACGGCAATATTATTACTTATTTACCTGTACAACGTTTTAAAATACCTTCTTGATTGTTATGAAATAAATAAGCTACCTCAGTCACATTATGAATAGATATTAAAATTGTATTTCATAAAAATTCAAAATTATTCATCCGGTATTTCTCCATTTGTAACTTCAATACTAAAGTTTCTTTTATTTAACTACCAACAGTGAATAAGTAAAAAAGAATCTAATCAGAGTTCTTATTATTCTTAATAATTATATTGTTTATCATTAAGTTATTTAATAGTTGAAATAATGTAATGTACTACTACAACTACTAGATTTAATATTCTATTTCATTATGATAACATCTTTACTGAATAATTTTCAAAGTCCTATATTATTATGTTGCGATAGGAACTGACATTTTCCAGTTCAAAAATAGAATGATCGCAATTGGTCTACATGCTCTTGTAAATCGATACACACTTAGATATAGCTTAGAAAAGTACAGAAAAATATACGCAACTTAATAAATTTGTCTAAAAAAATACATTAAAAAATTTGAAAATTGCGTTTAATTAACTATCCTAATCGGTGGAAAAGTTAATTGAAATAAATCTTAGCTTCTTAAGCTACTCTTGAAATCTATAACAAATAAATAATGTATTTACAAATATGCATATTAATATTACAATACTTTGATGAAATTTCTTTCTAATATATAGAATAACACGTACTTCCTATTGAATGATATGGTAAAACTATTAATTAAATTATAATATTTTTAAATTTGTTAATGCTTATTTAAATAAAATGATAACCATTATTTTTCAAATTATAAAAAAATAGTAATTTATTTTCAAGAATCAATAAAGTGTTGGTACTGGAATATATGAAAAAATTGAAAAAATTCAAAATGTATTTAAGCTGAAAATGCAATAAGCGATATGAATACAAGCTTTTAAGTTACTCTTATTGAATATAAAACACAAAAACATTATGTAAAGTGAAATGACTGCGGATAATGACACGCAACGCTAAAACGACGAAAACCTATGAAGAGGCAAATGAAGGGGTGAAAAAAGGGTAGTGGAAAAAGGGAGAGAGTGAAAGTCCAAAGGTAAAAATAAAAATGCACAGAGGGGTGGAGTGAATACGGCCAAAATGGAATCGAGTGCTTTGCAAATTGCCAGAGCCCGCAGCAGCAGCAGCGGTGACCTCCGTAGGCGGCGTCCGTGACGATACGCTGGAAGGATCAAAGCGTCCGGGCGTCTGCCCTCAAGGTTTTCGAGCATTAATATTCCTCCGATATTTTACGGTTTAAGGGAAATATTCTATATAACTGGACGAGCATAGTCTCTCTCTCTCTCTCTCTCTCTCTCTCTCTCTCTCTCTCTGACTCTGACTCTCTCTCTCTCTCTCTCTCTGATCAGTATTTTTATGCGATATATCGATTTCGCATTTGTCTTCATTTCGTAATCCCTGCTTAGAATAATCCAAAATTTATGGTAATAGCAAACATTTTTCGTGACATTTAGATTAACCGAAGCAAGAGATAGTTTTATAAGAGTACAAAATTCAAGACATTAATTAACTTCATTTTAGTACAACTGATTCTACTAAAGGACTTTACTATTATTATGTAAATTCTAATACTATCGTCTAATACGTCATTTTTCTTAATAAACGTATTTGCAATGTATTGGGAAAAGCATAACATTGTGAAACGGTCAAAATAACGCGAAGCAATTTTGTAATATCTTTACACTATTGTAAACAAGTCTTGAAAATAGCGTCTGACAGACTTCAAGCACGTTTTACTCGGAGGTAAACAAGTGCACCTCCCTTGTTTTATCCAGATTTTCATCCTCTTTCAATCGGCACTTTCATCGATCAAATTTAGAAGATGTGTTTTCGAAACTGACGAACCAAATTGAACCATCCGAACCATCTGCTAATGAACACTTTTCTCTCGCTCTACAACAATAAAGAAGATTAAGACACGGACAATATTATCGGACGTATCGCAGAGGATCGCGAAGTAAATATTTGCCAAGATGAAGAGAAAAGGGTACGGAGTTAAAAAGCACCCCTCAAGCAGACGCTTAAAAGCCGAAGAAAGTTCCGCCCGCGCGGGAAAATTAATAAAGTACAGGTTCGCGAGGCTTGAGTCACTGCTTAACTCGTACATCTGCTTAATTCAAATCTCGTTCTAAGCGATTTCGTGGTTCATTCCCCAGCTGTCGTTTCTCCCATCTCGAACTCAACGACACACAGCGTTTTCGAATGCGTCGCATACGCGCATGCATATGCATAAGTATAAGTATGTAAGAGAGACGAAGACAGAGATTGAGGATGGGCTTGGTGGGAGTGAGAACTGTCTGGCAGTAACCCGAACTTACCGAGCGAGCTCGCATTGTCATTAATGGATGGGGCTTAATTTAAACTTGCTGCACGTGCAAAACCGGGTAGTATATAGCGGGTACCTGAGGGCAAGTTTCGTAAACTGCTTTCGATTCCTCGACTCGCGTAGTCCCTGTGATATCGCGATCTTGACGAACGCGAAAAGACGATGCATTGTCGAAGTTTCTTACGAATCTAGATAATTTTATATTGTTCTATGCAATAACCTGCACGAGTCTATCAAACTTTCCTTTCTATTTACATGCTACTTACGGCATTGTACTTCCACCTGGTTATGCGAGAAATTTTTCATTCATTAGTTTGTATTTTAATGGCGTAGATACATGCATTTCACAATTATAAATAACTCGTTATTAAACATTATCTTAATTGATGAACATCGACTTCTGGACCATTAATGTGTCCCCCTTAGGTTTTTTCTATTATTTACTAGAAAAAGAGATTATTAGCATGATATTCAAACAATTTTTCCCATAAAAAAGTGTTAGAAATAATAATCTAATTTCATGCAGAATAATATCCTTATGTAATATACTCTTTACTTTAAGATTTACTTTCTTAATCTAAATGTTTGTAAAAAGTAAAGAATACTCCCGATTAGATGAAAAGTAATTTTAAAATATAAAATTATTAGTTCATAAGTGTAAAAGACATCAACCTTACTCAAATGTTACAATATGATTTTTTAAACAATTTCAATATTTCATATATAATTACTGCAAGAATACTATTTTTCTCAATTTTGCATTAAATTTATGTAGCGTAACTAATCATACTTTTTTTAATTTAACTTACATTGGCACGTTTACCGAAGACATTTACTTTTCAAATTGTTTTGACTTCGTCTTGCGCGTTATTTATAATACTCATCAATACATAGAATATTTAATTATATCTAAATTATAATCTCTAAAAGTTTTATACCGGTACACTTATAATCTAATTTTCACCTTTTAACGATTACCTAATTTTTTTTATTTGTATCTTCAATTTTTCTCTGCTTGTGCTTAAGGTTTATTGTTTATTGAAAGAACTGTTTGATTTTGTTATATTGGTTTCGCAATATATTTCAAAATGAAATTAAATAAGAAAAATGGTACGGGTTCGCTTCGCTTTGAGCTATCACGCATGTCGAAGGAAATTCATAAATTAATTTTACTCGTATTCAACCATAGATACAATTAAGACCTTTTTACATGCATTTAATTAGCTTTTTAAATTATAAGTGATTAAGAGTTTAGTTATTTTATTTGATTTATACCATTTTTAAAATAGTTAATTAACTAGCAGATGTCGGTCAATGAAACTTGGTTCTTGTTATTATTAATTATTAAACTGTAAAAACGTGGTCTCATATGATCCTATTACGCTAAAATCTACACTAATATTCTCCAATGAATATATTATTCTAATAGTTAAATAATAATTCATCAAAACGAATTGCCTATAATGATTGCAATCTGTTATATTTCCTATTTAAAGATTAAAATAATAATTTATTACCCCAATTTTTAAGGTAAATAGTATACTATAACTGTATTGAATAGATGCATACTTCGTTTTAACATATTAATAATCAAAAACATTGATTTCTTTGATTTAAAAAGAGCATTATAATAATAAATTACTGAGCTACGTATCAATACTTATAAAAAATGATTGAAGTCTTTTACATATCAGCCAAAGTAAATGAAATTTTCTTTACAATCTCACTACAATCGGAGCAAAAGACAAGCTAATAAGTTTCTTAGCACGTATCCTTTAACAGATGACGTTTAAATTAAGAGCCAAAAAAAATTTGAATCCGAACAATAATAAAGAAGCATACACTTTTTCCAGGATTAAAAAATGCTGTAACAAAGAGAATCCACTTTCAGTCCTTACCAAAATGAATCCTTCGAACCAAAAGAATCAAGAGTCGCGTAAAAACTTAGTCGGAATATTTGCACGATCTCGTGTTGGCGCCTACTCGAGCGAGCTTAGAGACGCTCGAATAACTGCCGCGACGACTCCAGCGTTCGACTCCAGCAAAATCTAGAAATGGTGTCGAATCTCGACGGCCAACTACTAATGAGCCAAATCCCTCGCGTCGCCGATGCGATCGACTTTCTTTCGTCGGGCTACGGCAATAATTAGCGGAGACGTTTTCTCTCCTCTCATTTTTTCATTACTCCCTTCCGCAACTCGTCATGCTCTGAAAACGTCAACTGCACACGCGCAGCACTTGGTCGTCTTTTTTTAGAGTAATTATGATCGTTGAAGGTCCCGATTTCTGATGGAGACCGCTCAAATGAAAGGACTTCCTTCTTGGTAAAGGTCGTATTTTTTCAATTAAAGCTTTTCTTTATGAAGGAAAGGTTTATTCTCTTTTTATGTACATTCGCTTGGAATATTCGAGCTCTTGAGATTAATAATCCGAGAAAGTTGTTATGTAAGAAGTAGTTACCAAGTAAATTTTAACTCTTAAAAAGATATGCATACAGTGCAAAATATACAAATGAAAGTTTTTCAGTTTTATTCTTTTAACGATTAATTATTCGAGTATACAGTTTAAAATGAAGTATTTCTGATACTTCTAAAAGATAAAAGTGGATTTGAAAGATATAGCGACCAGTGACAATAAAATATTTCTTTTTAATTGGTTTATCAAAAGATGAATCGTTAAAGTTAAAGGAGCAAAATTGAAGTCATTTGAAAATTCAGACAACGCACTACGTTATTTACAGGTTTTCGTCTAATAAGTCCTTTTTAGTCTTGATTTTTAAATGTTTTTAAATTTTACTTCTTCAATTTGATCGATTCATCTTCTTTTTACATATATGAATAGAAAAGAAATTTTATGATATATATATATATATATATATATATATATATATATATATATATATATATATATATATATATATATATATTAGTAAATTCGAAAAATACTTGAAAGATGTTGAATGTTATAGCATTAAATCATCTGCATTAACACATCTCTAATATTATTCTCTAATATTGTATTTGGGGGAAAATATTCGGATTAAGTATTAAATATTTATAATAACAGTTGTAATACTAAATGAATATATTAAAGTTTATAGTTTGAAAAATATATCTGTATATTTTAAAGATCGTATTTTAAGACGTAAGAAATTTCTTCCAATCTTCAATATTACAATATTACAATGGTCACTTTTTATTTTAAGAATTTGCACAAACTTTACATCGTTCAATATATTCTCGAGGCAAATCCGAATTTCACCAAAGATAGAATAAAAAGTATAAAAGACAAAGTAAAATATAACGAAACACTTATCAAGCGAAAATCATAATTTGATTATTTTGTCCGAGCTGCATTCTAATACAAGTCCAGAAATATATGTAGTAGATTCCTCTATCGACGATTCAATTAGCTCCATCCTCTGCAATATCATTCCTCATGATCGCGCTTCGCATCCTTAAAAGCACGTCTCCCTCAGTCTGCTGGACGATTACGAAACAAGACTCAGCCACTCGAGAACATTGAAATTCCTTGAGAATTGCCTAGGTAATTAAATAGGCGAGGATGAATTGATCGATTATTAAGAATGCGGCATCTATAACGAGATGCGCAGCATCTCCCAGTGGGCTAGCGACTTTAATTAAAGACAAACATCCCACTAACTGACGAGGAAGCCTCTCTTTTGTATCTCTCCTCTAACTGTACTTTGCATGAACGACTCGAGGGATCTTCCGAGACTCAACGCTCGCTCTCTTAGCCCTTGTTGTCTCTGGAGTTGCTCGCAAGCGGATGAGTCTTGTTGATCGTACGAAATAGAAGATGCGTTTAACTTCCGATTTCATGAAATTTTTATCAGGCTGAAGTTTCAGTTGAATAAAAGTTCGTTTGATTGTTTAATGAAAAGGTTATTGAATTTCAGGGGAGGCGAGCTTCAGCTTCCCAAAGAATCGCTGTTAATGTCTGCCTGTGAGAAAACGATTAACTCGGCATCTATTGTATTGTAAATATCGCGAGTTTTCTGATATTATACTTTTTTCATGGTGAATGCAATAATATCGTATATGGAAAAGGTAATATATACACCGTTATTTTATCAATTCGTGAAAATTAAACGTTTTCCTTTTGCATATTGTGCCGCTATGAAATCAATACGTTTATTAAAATTTTTGCTTTTTAATATATACATTATACATTCAAACCAAGAACCAAGAGAAATTTTAACATTATATTCAAATTTCTTGTATTAATTACACAATTTAAATAATTTTTATTCTGGATAGGAGAAGAATTTTAATTAAAGTGTCTTTCCTCACATTCTGCAGTTTGCAAAGATGTATAGTCTCCTGTAGATGATCGTTGTTTTTCATTATTAAAATTTTTACCAAATGTACCAAATAGAAAATAACTCTCTAGATACAAATTAATTAAAAAATTAATTTATAGCAAGAACTCGTATATATACCAATTTACATTAAATATTTACATTTTAAAAGCACGCATTGTTATCTGTAAGACCTTTTATGACGGTTCTTTTATTTACTACTTTGTGCCTACGTAAAGTAGGAGAATAATACACGAATACATTTTATAAAAACTTATGCCAATTAATTCGTTACTACGACAGTTCTATTGCACTCCATCCATTTCTTCTTCTAGTTCGTTATTATGCAAATAAAATTTGCGTGAATTAGCTATTGATTTAATTATAGTTCTAACAGTTGTGTTGAATAATTTTAATACAAAGATCTCTATAGAATATAGATCATTTTAATTCAACATATAATTTATAAGTTTCCAAATAATATAAGCTACTAAATAGAACCTAGTTTATTAATCAAATATGGATATTAATTCAAGTATGTATTAATTTATTCATTAATTTCAGTGAACAATATTCGAAAATATATACAATTTCATTTTATCACTTCTTGCTATTATTATTTTCAAATATTTAAAATTTATTTGTACTTCAGATTCAAAGTTTACAAGTTAAAATTCACAGAGTAAATTAAAAGTTTAAGTAGACACTTATTTTAATAACGTATGAAATACCTTCATGCAGAAAGTAGTTGGATAAATAAAAATAACTTCTTCAAATTCGTACAAATAATTGCTCAGATCAAATGCACATGATATTCAGTGACATTATATTTATTTCAGAAAAATATATGCCAAATATAGTAAAATTTAATGCTGTATCCTATTTGGTTGAAAATTAACCTAACTGATTTAAAATAATTTTTGTTAATTGTATTACGGTACTATTGACATGTGCATACGTTTTAATGTGCAATTGTAAATATTCTAGAGCACTGAGTATGGCGATGAATAATAGACAAATGTAACGCTTTGTGAATCCTAAGCCTAAGATAATTACGTATTATTATATGGCTGCAGTTTAATGTGTCATAGAAATTATACTTGTGTATACTCCATAGGGTTTTCCCGCGGTTTCGGCTTAATTTTAATGCTGAAACAATATAACAGTACGAAATTTCCAGTTCGCATTTTCCCGATTTAAATCCTATTTATGACCAATTTTTCGCATATATATTTACGCGATGCTATTCTAGACGGGTAGGGGGTTAACTTTACAATCCATGTATTTACAAGATAATTTAATGCTAGTCCGAATAAAAGATGCGTTAAACTTGAAATAATTGTTACAACTGTAAAATAAATATTTAAAATCGAATATTTTCGCGTGTGAATTCTTCTATAAGCTCAAAAAGTATTGCTATTTTAAATTCCAACAAGTATCACGATATATAAAGACCATCATCTCCTTCGTTTAATTGTATTCGCAATTGAAAAGTGCAAAGAGATAGGAAACAAAAGGGGTTCAATTTATCAAGTGATAAAATAAAAATGTGATAAATACATTATTAGAGAATTTAAGCTCTTGAAAAAAAGAAAATATATAGATGATTGATAAACAAACAAACACAATTTTCAGTTAATATAAATAAAAAAGTTTTAAAAATCATTGACTTCTATTTAGTTAATTATTTTCCAGAATTTTTATCGAAACCATCCTTCCACTTAAAAGTAACAAATTCTTCTTCTTAATGACACAACATAATATCTTCGTATAATGTACTTCGATTCACCTTGCTAAGCCATTCCTCCGTTTCACATCGATGAAATATATCGAAAGTTAACGAACCCCTATGCATTCAAGTAGACAACAAACAGGAATTACAGGCACCTGTGAAACAATCAAGTTCCTTAATAGCCAAGCGTTGGATAATCATTCGAGCGTCCATTCGCATATTCAACTTCACCTCCGAACCCCTAGGAATTCCGCCTATGTTGGTAGTTGCGTTTGGCGAACGGCAAAGACAACTTTTGTCCTTTGCACTCAGAGCAAGTGCAAAAGCTTTTGAATTTAAGGTGCCGGGATAGTGCAAGGGTGTATAGGATAATTTGTAGCGGAAGAACCTGTGCCAAAAGCTTACCTCTGTGAAGAGAAAGGCAGAGGCGTCCTTTCCTCTCGCTCTCTTTCTCACGATACCTTCGCGTCACGGCTGCATCACACGCGGTGAAAGGTTATTATGGACGCCAGAAAGCGTCAAGAGACCTGCAAGAACGTACAACTGTATTTAATAACTGACTATGTGCATGAGCGTAGATGCACGTGTGCATCCGAAGCACGAAAGTAGCGCTGCAGCTTAGATTTCAAAGATCCTTGTGTGAGTAAAGGATATTTCCTAAGATGATTTCAAGAAAGATTCTTGAAGTAGCTTTGAAAGTAAGTAATTGCTGCATTATATAAATAACTCGTTTATAATATTAAACACAATTTTGTTAATCGATTTTTTATTTGCACTTTATATCTTAATACAAATTTTGACATTTTCAATATTCACTTAAAAACTACGAATATTATACGAAGGTCTAAATTTGTTAAATGAAACATTTTATTACGCATGCATATATGTATATAAAATTAAAATTTATTAATGTAATAAAATTTCAACAGACAATAAGTGTAACTAATTGAAAAAGGCTATAAAATTGTCTTGTACTAACAAATTGTATTTAAAAGAATTAATATATTACGAAAATTTACACATCGCTTATCTTATTTAAGAGGAAACTTGATCTGTTATTTGTTCTCCTTGTTCATTCTTTCTTGAGTCCTTTTATCAGAGAAATACGTAGTAAAATGTGCAAGCTAGAAGTTTGTAGACCTTTTAGACACAATTTTATTTATAAGGTACTCAAACATCAAATTCTAGCAATTTTAGATTGCCAACGATACTGATATTTTATTACTCGGTGAAATGTTTAGTATAGTATGAAATGTTTTTGTGAATTTCTAAAAGTTATTGTAATAAAAATATTACGTTTTCTGCCGCAATTGTCATAGAGACGAGAGTACGAAACTTTTATACGTCGATCAAAGAGATTATGCTTTTCATTTGAATAAACTGTTTCAAAGTATTATCTGTAAATAAAATTTGCGGAAAAGTACTAAAGATGTGGTTAAATTTGCCTGTGTCTGATTTGAAAGGCACAACCCAGTATAACTCAGCTAATTAAAAGTCTGCTAGTTTTTCCTTAACTATTAAGTACGTTGTAAAATAAGAAAGAAAAAATTCAAGTACTTATTGATCGAGAAGTTTTTGCTTCTGCAAAAATTCTGCTAGAGCTTTTCAAAGCTCCTGAAAATTCTACGAACGTTCGACGAGGTTGAAAATTTAGTGTAAAAGTTTTTAAATGCCGAATATTGCGTTTTCTTTTTCAAACAAGTAATTTACGTTCTTATTAATTTAAAAACCTTGCTTAGTACAAATTTCTTCTTTAATTACAAAATATTGGAAAAAACAAAACTTACAAAATCTACATTAGAATAAAATAATTATACCTGTATAAAAGATATTATAAATGTATAAAAAATATATAAAGTAACGCTTCTAAGTATACAAGAATTTATGAACTTCATATTTGACGATCAAATTTTTTGTAACGTACGAATTCCATTTACTCTATCATTCCTAGCATTTAATTAAGATAATATTTAGAGCCCAGATATGACGAAGCTTTCAAATCTAATAAATGTGAGATTGTTAAATAATAAGCCATTTTATGCATCTTTGTGCTTCTACTTGTACGCGAATTAGATGTCTAAATGAAATAGATATCTTTTCATAAATACGTTCGATTGTAATTCACAGGAATATCATTTGAACAACACGAATGTAAAATCTTTCGAAAATATTTAAAAATATATAATATTAGAGAAGTTCATTCTTTTATTCTATCACCTCTTGTCTCAAATTAATCAATTTTTAAATTTTCAAATCTTTATAGATAAACTAGTGTATAATATGTATAAATGATTTATTTCTGACTATAAAAACGTAATTCTACTGTAAGAATGGTATAATAAACATTCATTCTCGTTTTATCCGAAAATGCTGAAATTTATTTTTTAAGTAGTATAGATTTGCTTTTTACATCAAAGTAATATTACAACGAACTAGTTATATATTTCCCATATATAAGATTTTTAATATTCTACGTCGAGAAAAACTTCCTCTCGTATCTTCTCAGATTCTCTCTTAATCCTTGATAACATCAAAGAGTACGAGCCAAATCGAACCAAAATCCTTTACCTTTCGAGGTCCTTTCTTAGAAAGTAAAAATGATTCTTTTATACAGCGAACCTCGATACCTCGAGTGTGTCTACGAAAGTTTCGGCTTCTGACTTCCCTTTTAAAATTGTGACACCTCTCCAAACGAGACTCATTCGGAGCAGCGCGACTAATGTATTTACTTTGGTGCTTTCAAGGACCGATACACACGATCGCGCTTATCATTGTTATTTGCTAAGGTTCTTCCGAATACGCTCTCGGTTCGATATTAATTGAGTTTTTAAGAACGCAGTACGTCTGTGTCGAGATTCGCAGTCCTTCTTAGTCAATTGTTTGCTAGGCTCGAGGGGAGGATATTGCTTCGGCTGAGTACACGTATCGGAAATTGTTTTTGGTCATATGATTGTTAAAGTTTGTAATGGCTTTTTAATGGAATAATCATTGACGCAGTGTTAAATTGATAAAGTCTAAAGTTCGATAAAATTACTTAATACAAGATGTTTAGTTTGCATTTATTATCATATTATTTTTTGTCTACAAGTATTTGTCAGTGATATACAAATTTAGTCATTACGTATTTTCATATTTTCTATAATTTTCATGCATTGAATGGATATTCAAAATATAAGGAAATTACGTAGTGATGTTAAACAGTTGGATTTAAACATTATAAATATATATGTACTTATGTGTATCTGCACAACTACTTAGATACATATTCATAGAAATAAGTCATATATGTATACATTAATATATAATATACGTATGTATAATTCCGTAATTAAAAATACAAAATTTTTTATACTATTAAAACTTAGAAATTCTCAAAAAAAAACATAAAGATAGCTCTTACTTTAAGTATTATATTGTGTATTGTTACAAGGATCATAAAAGCAAAATAATATCTGTTGTTGGATCCGAGACATTAGAATAGTAAATATCTGCTACGCCATGCTTCATGCGGCTGCATGAATTCATTTGGATATATTATCTATCGATAATATGGCAGCAGTGAGGCAAACACTAAATAAGCTGATTTTAGGCTCGTGTATATCAAATAAATTTTGTGAGCAGGTGAGCCAAGAATCCAGGAGGTGAGAAAAATGAATACTAAAATACTGGTACACATAAATATATGTTTATGTGTGTATATATATGTATGTATATTTCTTGAGAATTATCTTTAAAATAAAGGCATCATAATATATAATGATGTATTCCGTAAGGCTGCTGACACTTTTAATGATTACTTAAAATTAATCGTCTCTATGCTGAATCTGAAAATACTTTCGATAAGAATATATTATTCATATATGAAACTTTCCCGTGAACAAAATTCCGTAATATTTCTCATTATATAGCTTCATCATCACTGATTTTATCATAATCATCGAACTTGTAATGATTATAAACAAGTAACATATATATTAACCCGTTTTTAAATAGTTTATTTGATTAAACAATGAGTCAAATAAAATCAAGCAACATAAATGAGTATAAACGCATACTTTCATTCTTATATTTTTCTAACTATCCTAATGATATAATATTGCTATTATTACTATATTATACGCTGATCTTCGATCTAACATAATAACTATATGAGAAGAAGAAGAGATTTGGGAAAGTACTGTATAAATTTATCAAGACGTAATAAGAGTCATTAGTACATCACTTACAATCGTACTGCTACATAATTCTTATTTATTGAAGCATGAAATCGTAGTACGATTCTAATAAAAGTCTTTATCAATTTATATAAAATAGGATCGCACTTTTGTAGTAATTTTACTGACAAAATATGAACCCAATAACACCTCATAAAAATTGTTGCAAATAATAAATTACTCTTTTAAAATCAATGGACTACATGAAGTCTTTAGGAATAATAAAAACGGAAGAAATATGGATTGATCATTTTAACACATTTGCGTAAGTGCGAGGGGCAGTTATTGTGGCTTTAAAAATGTGTCAAACTCTAGGAGTTTCTGTAGTATGTCAATGTCGAACGGTAAGAATCCATTAGATTTGAACATGTACATCTGAAATAATTTTAGTGAAATGATAAAAAATAAGAATGAACTGGCATATAAATGAAGGATAAAGAAAAATTGTTCTTATCATACCGATATCAAACGATCTTTTAGAGAGTAGCTTACATCTTCCTAGACTTATTTCAATCTCATTACTAGCTAAAGGAAGTATTCGTATGCAGTTGCAATAAAAAATATTCTGATATTAGAAAAATGGATCACCAAAGATAAAAGATACGGTCTTTTTGGAAGGATAATAAAGTAACTCAGATGATTATAAGATGAAATGTAGACGTACATTACAAGATTGAGAAAATAGTAATTTTCTTCCTTTGATAAAGTGAACTCTTGCATTATCCAAGCACTACGTGAACACCTCTGCTAGAAGGCTCAGGATCAATCTACAAAGCGAATATCGTAGCTTGCATTAAAAAATATCCATTTACTGTGAATTTTTATCTTTTGAAGTGAAGTGCAAGTCTTTAATAAAAGCCAATTATAAGAGTTCAAATTTCTACATGATTGTCCAAGCGATGCATTTCTCGTGGGAGAAATAAGATAAAGATACAGTCCTTCGTTAGAAGAATAATTGCACAAAAAGAAAAGAAAGAGCGAGTAGAAAGAATATGACTCTAAGAGTAAATACTGATAAGTCTTGAGCTCCTAATCCCTAGTGTAATGAGAGCGAGGGAGAATTGAAACGGAAAGTGTATGCTACAGGATTCTCGAGGGATCGGATCGGGCTCCAACGAATAATGTAAAAACTGTTCCGGCGGGGTTCCGTTATCGAAGGATCACTGAAATCTAGTCTGCTGTTTTCAAGATACTTATAATATATATATATATATATATATATATATACGTGCAACTACAGCCACAAGTATAAACTCAAAAAATTTACGTAATTTGTTATGAATTGTTATATAACAATAATTTGTTGTAATTTGAAGAAAATAGTTATTAATTATTCACGTTATTATCAGTAATAAATAGTTACAGTTAGTATTGGTGTAGCTAAATTCTTTGATAGTTCGCGTACCGTATTATTGAACAGATAAATATAAGCATCCGATTGCTTTAATTTTTCTCGATAAATGTCATTATTTGCAATAAATTTCAACTCGTTATATTCGGAAACATATGAAAATTGGGGTTGAAGGCTTAAAATACCATAACTATTCACTTAAAATCCTCACCAATCTGATCTAAGTATTAATGAAAAAAGGAACTCAATGGTCTAATGTTGCTGGATTGCTACAGTCGAAAATTTGGGCACAGTTAAACCGAATTCACTCGCACTAGCAATAAAATGGGCAACCGTTATTTACGCCCGTTCAAATATTAAAATTCAATTTTCGGCGATGCCGCAGCTGGCAATTTAACCGCGACGTTAAACTGTAAAACAAATACAAAGGACGCTCTCTTCTCCATCGGTGCACTTTGCCATACTTTCATAATCTCCCTCTTATGCGCCATGAATGTTTTAACGATTTTACAGGGGCGCGTAGAAAACTGACCCCTTTCTTGATTCCCGAGGACGTGCAGGGTGTCAAGTTCGATAGCTTACACCCAAATGTTTGAGTCACGTAATTTCGCATGATGCTCCCAAGGATAGCACTTTCGGGAATAGGAAGTAACGCAATCATAGGCAAGAACTAAAGCTCTTAGTCTTTTTAAGGAAACAGTCATGCAGATCATACGGTATCCGAATATTGGATTAAAGAGTGAGTTTTTCGGTTTTTCTACAGTAGGATTTATTTCATTCATGATAGATAAAGTATTTTTTCTCATATATTTAGGTTGACCAATAATGTGATAATAAAACGTTTTGATAATATATAAAAAAGTATTCTTCTAATAGTCCATAATGTACTTAGGAACATAATTATATTTTATTTTAAAAATCATTTGTTTGAAACAATTACAATTGATTTTTAGTGAACTCGTGAAAATATTTTTAAAAATTTTCAAACGAATATTTATACGTACTTAAAACTCTTCTTCAACAGAAATTCGATAAATTGTACTATATGCAGCTTTCAAAAAAATGCTCGAATTTTTTTCTAATTATTATTAGTCACATTGGATTCGGTCCAAACATGTTATAGAGTTTAACCTTCTTAAAAGACTGCTAATCTAGAAAAATACCTGCAGGAATCTAAGTAGTGCACGAAAATTCATAACAAATAATTCCTTATTATATTAATATGTGAATCTTGCTTCTGATAATATACAAAAATTAAATAGTAATATTTGATTAGAGTACTCAGAAAGTATAAAGAAGACGTTCTGAAATTATATGAAAAAAATAAAGTATAATTCAACCGCAGATTTATAAAGCAATTTTCTTAATTAACACGTCTTGAAATATTGGCATAAAAATTGAATGCCAGATTATAAATGTATACTCACCAACGTTTATTAAACAATTAACATTATTATTTGTCCACACGATCAACTATGATTATGAGTGAAAACTTTCTTTTGGATTTCAATAATTGCATTTGCATATTACACCGAATAAGCAGTACAGACCGCAATGTTTTTCCTAAACCACAAGAGCCGCACTAAACGTATAAAAAAGAAAGTTCCAATTTTGAACTAAAATCTCAAGCTCTGCAGTAACATACGGTTGCGTATCAATCCTTGATCAAAAGATGATGTAGAATTCGTAGCTCAGCAATTCAGTGATTTTCGATGTCTCCAGTTCAATGAGCTACAGGCATAAGCAGGCTGTTATATTTTTCGTTGTCTCGTCCTTTTATCTCCGCTGGGATTTCAACGGCACGCGATCACGTGCCCACGATGAGAGAGAGAGAGAGAGAGAGAGAGAGAGAGAGCGAGAGAGTGAGTGACAGAGGGAGGGAGAGAACGAGAAGGTACAAAGACGTGCGCAGATGAGCCGCATTAGGAGGCAGGCGTACATCCAACTTCCGCCATTAGGTGGCTGCGCTGCCGTTAAGTAGAAAATCGTGTCTGGTGTATGAGCTTAGGCGCCAAGGAGGCATCCACTTGGAGCAGTTATCCGGGCGCCTCTACGTATAAGAGCTAGCCGCGATGCGCGATCTCCGGGGAATCTAGGTTCGAGGCACGGACGTGGGTGGAGCTCGAGTCTTCGTCTCTTTTTTTTGTAACGAAGGATATGCTGCAGTGCGGAGCCTCGGTGACGTGCTTGGATTGCACTCGGCTATCGAGTACGGATCAAACGCGTCTATTCACGATGAGACTCGAAAGCCAGCGTCGAAAGTGTTGCAGTCTAATAAGGAATCTCCTTGCTGCTGAGCTTTGATACGAAGAATCACATTCCGAGCGATGAATCGCAATTGTCACTGCGAATAACGGCACCTTTCATTCAAAACGAACCCTTGCAATAATAAAGACAGACTTTAAAAGAAGTAAAATAATGATCCGTTGCAATAATACAAGTTAGCTCGGATGGAAGAGTTTTCAAGTGTATTGTACTAACCCTCCTTCACTGAATCCGTCAGTTATAATTTGATCCATGTATAATGTAAATATATTATCCGTAAAAGAAAGAAAAGTGAATTATGTATTTTAAGTTTATTCTGTTAATTCGCTTATAAATTCATGTAGTTATTTACTTTCCGGGTTTCAAATTCATATACATATACCGATATAAAAGAGGATAAAATTAATTACTCTGTTAATTTCATAAAAGTTGAGACTGGTAAATCTCTGTAATATTAACTATAGTTATTATGCAAATTCTATCGCAATCCAATTTATTCGTAATTATCCATCTATGCAAAAATTTTCTTCAACATATACAATGTAGAAAATACGTATATTATTAAACAAATAAAAAGCACACGTGTGTGCGTGTGTGTGTGTGTGTGTGTGTGTGTGTGTGTGTGTGAATTATGATTAAAATTTAAATATTTATAAAAAAATCTCTAAGCCCTTGGATTATCGTATGTATACAACGTAGACTGTGTTTACGTTTTACAGTTGTAACAAAAGTTTGACATAGTAGATGCAGCCAAACTTTTATAAAACTTTTGCCAAAATTAACAAGCCACATATCCGTCAAAATTTGTTTTTCTGTGAATGCAGACATATTTACACATTTATATTTCTGATTTGAAACACGGTGCTTAATTTTATTGATTAATACTAACCTTTCAAGGCAGATCGTAGACAAAATTTCATCCTAAGTATTGCAAATTCTTATTTTTTATAAAAATTCTAATAATCCTTTTTATAGCTATTTGAGTTTATATACAATAAAAATTATCTAATAAATACGGAGATTAATAAGTCTATTTAATGTAGAATGATTAACAGAACGTAAATCAGATAATTAGCTTGTGCGCGAATGCCTTTATTAACAAATTCAACGTATTTTAGAGCGCGCCAAGTAAATTTGTTACGCAGAAAAAATAGGAATATCACTGAGTATAATAAAAATAAATTATCTACTTTGTAATACAAAGATCTGACAAATTACATGCTTTTAAATTCGTGTTCTTGCAGCTGTTTGGCACATTTTCTTGAGCGCCAAACGGAATTTCTGTAGCCTAGTCTCTACAAATCCTTTTTTATAACTAAACCCAACTCTTAGAACCATTTCCATGAGAGCACGTACATAAAAGCGTAGGTCTTGCAAAAAGATGCCTCGCAATAAATCTCCTTAGGAAATCCCACCTACGAACGCGCAGCCGACGGGCACATGATAAATCTTTGCTTTGGCCGCGGTCTCCAAGGCAAGCGGCCAATCACCGACAAAAGAAATAGAGCGTATTCGCGATAAAAATAAAATCAGCGAGTACGCACGCGAAAAATCGAAGAACAAAAGCACGGGTTTACCACCTCGTCGAGGATTCAGCCGATATAGAAGAATTGAGAAAAAAATAACCCAGACATCGTGTGTGGGAACTGGTGGGAAATCGTCGGGAAATCCAAATCCCTCGGGAGGCATCGAGGAGCTGGAACCCGGATTTTCGCGGAGTATCAAAGCCGCCGCAACGACGAAGATCTCGCGGAGAGAGACGGATGAGCCATGCACATGAGCTACGGGAAATGAAGCCCGCGAATTTCCGCGCGTAGCTTTTCCTCGGTGAAATGTTCACGTGCTACGTTGTACGTAGTGGGAGAGAGCCACAGAGTCTGGATGACTCACTTTTTTTTATTCTTCTTCTCGTGCTTTATTCTCTTTGCGTGCAGTGTTTTCGCGACTCAAGTTTAGCTTGAATTATTTTGCATGTGATTTCGCAACGGTAGATCGCTCTTGTTAAGTATGTATGTACACCTATATTTGACCATTACAAAAGCTTTTGATTTAAAGGAGATACCTGCATTTATAATTTGTTGAAATTATATTTAAATCGTAAAATCTTAAAAAATATTAAATAATTAATTGCATTTTATTTGTAATATTTTAATACTATGGAAGAAAATCTCAGCTCCAAGAAAGTATTTATAATTGAATATTTGCTAAGCTAAGCATTTATTTTTTTATAAAAAAAATTAAGATCATTGAAGTTTACATCTTCATAGATGTTATTTTTTATTTTTAATAAATTCTGATGTATTTAAATTTTTCAAAAAACAAATATTTTATTAAAGCTTTTCGAATTTCTCAACAGATTAAAGTAAGTCAGGGTTATATCAACTCATTTCTTTAATTTTACATTGGAAAATCTTAATAGACTCCTGGGAATAAGCAGATTTCATATGTGCACTTTATCCGAAATGCTAATCTGTGTAAATAATTTAGATATTGGCGGATACTAAGAAAATACGCATCGAAGATGCAGAAATTTCACTCAAAATAGATGATAATAATAAGAAATTAGAATATCAGTATAATAATAAATGGAGAATTAAAAATAAATTCAAGTACATAAGCTCACTAAAAGACTACGGATTATCCAAAGAGACTGTCTTTTTGATGATACCTAATAAGATATTTAATAATGAATATGAGAATTAAAATTTGCTTATGGGCAAAAGTATTTATGAGCAAAGTAGTACAATAAATGTATAAAAAATACGTGTTCCTGCTTTAAATAATATAAACTCTTTAAATAATTGTCTGTCTCGATTACTATAGTTATTACCTGTTACATACACATAGCTATAATAGGCAGAAAAATAATAATAAATGTTTAAATAGATGAATATTAAAAATTAATACCAAGTATAATTTAAAATTAATTAATCATGAATAATCATGCAACATAATTTCTATGAAAAAGACAAAGATGATTCCTATGAAACATTATCGTTAGAGGGACAAATTTCCAAATATATACCACTTATTAATATTAATAAAAAAATTATATTAATTCGGTCCAGAAATGTACTTAGGTATCATAGACGAGTTACCATAATTCCCCCGTACGTGTATTCAACAACAAAACTATAATGCTCTGTAAACATCTACCTCTGTCGTAATATTCCAAAAGAAAACAAATATTAACCCCTTGCTTTCGCATTACTTAAACGTATAAAAAAGCTCATTCGTAATAAAACTTTTTTATGATCTACATTTCTGACTGTGGTAAAGAAACGATTTTACCAAGACAACTATTTTCACACAATGTTCTTAATCTTGTTGCATTTGTTGAATCATTTTGTCCGTTACGACTCGATCAATACCTCATTCAATAAACTATTGCAATAGATGGATAATAGTACCAGTTACCGAATTTTCTAAAAGTAATTACACCAGAAACCTTGCATTGTCAAGATATGTAAAGAAATACGCAGCCTTTCGATTACCGTGAGTTTGCTTCTCTCTTAGCATCGATAAAAGCAAATTTTTTAGCTGGTAAATGTACTCCTAATTAATCTACATTAATCAATCGATGATCTTAACTCCAATGACAACTAGTATTACGACCTCTAAGACTGTGCGCTTGAAGCTACGCAACAAAATTAAATGTTTTCCTTCCCTCTATGCGGATCTTGCTTTTGTCAAGCTACTCTTTACATACTTTCGAAAGGTAAACTTAATATTAAGTTTGTGTTGTAGTTATTTTATGATTAATATAATTTGGAATTTCGTATCTTTCATGTACGCATCGTAACCTATTTATACACCGTATCATGAAGAGTACAATCTTAATTTAAGCTTTATATAGCTTGAGTTCACGATCTTGCGGATCTCTCTTAGCACATCTGATTGAGTATCTTTTGAGTACTGTTGACTTACCTCTAATCAGGAAAAGCTCTCCGATATTTCCACACGTTAAACGATGCCGTGCGATAAATCGTACTAACTTGATTACAATTTCTTTTTTAGCAAAGCATTTTTTGTATCGTACACTGAACAAGCATCAGTGACGGAAGGTCCAAATTTCCATTCTACATAGTATAATTGAAAGTGATTTTCATCGTTTTTAAAGCAACTTCTAAATTACAAAATTATTCAATTCAAGGCTATCGAGGGTCTGTTCGGCTCAGGAATTTTGTAAATCCTTATGAATACGAAGGATAATATAAAATCTTGAAACCTCGTGTTGAGCGATTTATATGCGGTTCATTATTGAGATAATTATAATAATAAATATAATAATAATGATAATAGAATTAAGAGTGTTAAATAGGAACTGTATCAAAGAATGCAAAAATCAGTGTAAATCACATTTATATTTATAAAATAAAATGACTGTTTAAAATAAACTTTAATAATAACATCTTAAACCTGATAATATTATTATTTTTAACGGAAAGATGTAATGTTTTAAAATTCTGTTTTTTTAGGATTGAATGCAGAATTGTATTATGTGAGAGAAGGAATTATCAATACTTATGCAATGAATTTTACTGTACCAATTGCTGCTAACATCGATGATCTTGAATTCACGTGGCAGAGTCTTGCTGGAAAACCGGTAATTTTTCAAAATACAAAATATATTTAATTTTATTTAAAATAAATTTTTCAAATTTATATCAGACTTTTTTCTCGGAGAAAATTACTTCTTCATACAGTCTTAAATAAAGATTTGTCATTTTTATGTGAATTTCAACGAAAAGTCATTAATAGTGAAGTAGTATTAAAAATTCGCATTATATCTCAAAGTTTGTAATCGTCTTTTGTAATCGGCATTGTAATGGAATTTTATTTGTCCGATCATCAAAATTTTCATCTTCACGCAATTTTCTATGCGACGACAACGACCTACCTACATCAAAATCCTCTAAAAATATCAGGCTCGTCATGACGAAACAAACAGTAATTCGCTTTCACAATCCCGTAGAAGATGCCGGTAAACAAGTGATAAATCACTCTCCGACGTTTTCGACCTCGAAATAAAAATCGCAAGCAATCTAGCGAGCCCCCCTCTCCTTTCCCATCTCTTTCACATACCGAATAAACTGTATTGAAATTAAGTTAATCTGGTCGCGGTGTCTGCGCGAAAAATCACGTACACCATCAAACTCTAAAAGTTGCAACGTATGAGGGGGCGAGAAATACTCTCCCTCCCCAAGTCCATTAACGTGGCTTGAAGCAACAATGTGGAAGAGAGCAAACACAAGCTCTCTCGTGTCTCCTATAAGCATGCTTTGTCGACGATGGCACGCTCTTGCCCTATCCCCGCACCTTTCCCTCTTACCCCCGTCGCCAGACCATAGTTCAGCGATGCATCCCGTATCGGTACTCTATCAATATGAAACACAAACAGTTGGAGGAGGCTTGTCGCACCCCATCCTGGTATCGATCACCAAGGAAACCAAAAGCACTCGTCCTTTTGCTTCCTTTGCTGTCTCTCTTACGCCTCGATTCTCGTCTCTCAAAGAAAGAGAATAAGAAGGAAATGTACGTGAATGTAGACGTGCGTGTTTCATGAGCAAACGTTAAATGGCTATGAAATTGTGCAAGCAAATGCGCCCTTTCTACTATCGAGTAGGAAATCACGGGTTACTCCGACATCTACTGACCTTCGCTCCGTTACATTGACGTAATATGTGTCGCTTCAGCTATTTCAATAGTGCCTTTATATTCGAATAAAATGCATACCTTCCATGGAATATAGCTAACAAAACCGCAAGCTGAAAACTGCAGTTTAATAGCTTGACATTACATTAACAGACTACAATTTAGAAGAATCCTCTCAACATTTATTTTACTGCAGACGATTCGTAAATTTTAAACGTGTATGTCACTCATTCGGCTTGTACAGGATTATTATCTTATTCACGAAACTAAAATTGAAACTAAAACATGAATATTGAATTATGCACCTAACTATTTTGGCCTATATTAGATTTTCCAGTTTTATAATTGAAGTGCTTTCCGTACTAGATTTTAAAAGAGCGCAAAATAAAATTAAAAAAGAGGCTTAATATTATTGTAATTCAGAAAATTACTGTAATTATTCCAGGTACTTCGGAAAAAACGAAAAAATTCTCGAGTTCACATTAGTTAAGAGTTCATCGAATTGATCGAAAACTTTCAAGTATTAATAATAAATAAACTATATCTGACTGTATTTTGTTATAAAACACAGGTAAAATATACGACACCTTCGCAAAAAGAATCGTCTTTGCATTCACACCAATAATAAACTGAATCGTCTTTACATTCACACCAATAATAAACTTAATACAATATTTTTTAATGAATCCGTAAAATATATATGAAATACGATGAAATTTCGTATTTGCATCTCTCGGAAAAACTGTACTTGTGCTAAGTGTATCTCGAATGTAAAATATGAGAGTGCATTTTAACAAGCGAATAATGAAAGACAGAATAGGCGTGTTACCGTGACTGATTTGAGTAACATCGGTAGACTTTTCATGAATACTCAACAGTTTCTCTTTTAGCTTTAAGTGTATTACACGTTTTAAATAGCAATTTTATGTTCGGTCTAAAAATTGATACTTTTTACTAAATATCATTAGACCACAGTTAGTAAAGGCTGTGCGAAGATACATTGACACACACACATATTTAAATATTAAGTTTACCTAGTATAAGCCTTAAATGATAGAATTTTAAAGAAAAACAAAACTTATTGGATCAAATTTAGTTTATTAATACAGTTTATATTATTCATAAAAATAAATGGATACTAGTCAATGGTCATTTATAATTTGTACAAGTATAATATTTTGTAACAAAATTAAACTCTAAGTTAACTTTTATAGAATAACACTCATAGTAAACAAATAGCAACGATTCCTTAAAATTCTGTAAGACTAATTTTTTCTACAATTATTAAAATCAAGTTTCAGTTAAAATCAAGATCAAGCGTAATATTTTTCATTAAGTTATTCATAAAAATAAATAACATTGATAATGCTTATTTTTAGTAGAAAAACTAACGACAATATTCAATCAATAAATCTGCGCTCTATATTTAGAATATCTTTATCCAAATTTATTGCGGATTAGCTTTTACTTATTTCTCGTTCACAGATTATCATATCCGACAGAGAAATAGTGCTTTATAATATCCGGAACACTCACATATAAATCTCAACGATGTACATTTCCGTTAAGTGTAATGTGATCTATATGGATAATTTGCAATGTATGACTATTCGAAGTGCTGACAAAATCCATCTAAATTATGGGAAGACAAAGACTCTCGGTGAAACAAGCAGTGAGAACGATCTCTATCATACTTTAACTAAATACGCATAAAATACTTCACGAAGAGCCATCGGAAGTGGAAGCGTGAAAGAGTGCATTTTAACATGAAAATGGCAACCTCGACGATGTTATGGATTCTGCCTATGTGGCGTTAATGACATGCATCAACTACACAACATGTCAAGATCATTATGTGCATTTCGCACTTACGTCTCACTAATTACCGAGAGTAATTGATGCTTTCTATATTGTTCTGTTTCTCTCATCCCCCTCTGATTCTTCCTGTCTATCTCGCTCATCCTCTCTCTTTCTCTCACGGTGGCTTTTCAGAGAGGAAATCATGGCAACGCGATGATTTATACGAATTACAACGTAGTCTGGAATTCGGCGGCTAACGCAGAGCAAGAGATAACGTAGAATTATGCGCCAATGTAATTCCAAGGCTGATTTTATTATCGAGATTAACGTTAATGTCGGGTCGCGGTGGCTCGAGAGCTGCTGTATTAAATACAGGTATACGCGAGGGGCTGCCAGAGTTTACCGATTGTATTTCGAATTAGGGTGCATTGTAAATTTGAATTAAAGATAAGTTTGTTAAGTGCTGGTAAGTGTGACGTTTCGCGTAATTAGATACCGGCGTTGAATACTACCGTAATTGATTTGCTATAGGGAAATTGCTTACAGATGTATTTTGGTTCATTAACTTTCTTTCAATTGATTGTTCGTAACTTTGTAATCACGCAACGTTTGAAATTACGATGACACTTACAGCGGTATCTTTAGTCAAGTTATTAATATACTATTCCGTGAGTTTGATCGATAATTTCACTTCTATTGATACATTATTAAATTTATCAATAAATGGATATACTACGTTGATATTGTAAATTTTGCTTCCAATTTTCATAATATATATTTAAATCTGCATGATATTATTCGAGAATATCACATTCTTTTTAGGTATGCTTAAAATTATGCATACACCTATACTACGTTTCAAAAAGTTCTTCTTTTTCTATTTAAATACTATTATTCCAATAGTAGTCGTATTTATCATTTAAAGACAGGGTTACTCATTCGATCGAAGCAGGTCAATTTCAATATTATTCTTTTCATTAGTATTTTAGCAAAAACTCACACTTTGTTATATAAAAGTACATGTACTTGTTAGAGCTGCCCTCAAAAGTAACAAAAGTTTTCGAAAATTTTATCGCTATTGTGTCTAAATTCTGCATAAAATCTTTTTTTATTTAGAATAAACGCTTAAAATAAATTTTCATTAACATTCTTAAAATCTGGTATTTTTCGAGTGAATTTAATAAAAAGGAAAGTATTGTTCATTTTTAACAATAGAATCCATTCAGTAATCCAAACGTAGCTCTGAATAATAGAAGAATACACATTATTTTGAATTTAAAGTAAAATTCACGAAATATTTTTAAGACATTTTTTTCGTTATACTAAGAATTAAAAATATGGTTTAAAAAACGAGCATTCTTCGTTTACCCACAACATTTCGCTATAATTTAAATACCTTAATAAGCTTGACATTGGCAATAACATTATGATAATATTAATATTGATAAATGGCAAATGCTATGTGACTGTCGCGATAATCAAGATAAAAACTTAATGACACACTCACAAAAGAAGAAGTCTGATCTCCAGTAGAAAAATGTACGCGCTATGATTAATCAAGACGCTTGATCTACAGTTACACGGAAGAGTCATACTTTTCATCCAGCCTCAGCTTTACTTAATTTTTCTAGCAATGATCTGCGATTCGGGAAAGAGGTCGTCCGTGCGACGAATCTAGAGTAGTTGAGGAGACATCGTCACAGTCCACGTTACAGTAACTCGCCATTGCTCAAACGTTTGCAACGTCGAACGAGTTGCTGACTTACGTGAATAAGTGTATACATGTGCCCGTGTATGTATCTTGCTAAACGAAGACTCATAGAGAAAAAAAAACATAAAACTTGCAGAAAATTTGGAATTCTCTGCCAGAAGGTAAATTTCGCTCGTCTAGTAAAAGTTGTTCTAAAGAATAAAGAAGGTTACTCACGGAATATAAGAGTACATAGTAATATAGAATTATATTACTTACATTTAAATTACTTGAAATTTTATCGTTGTGAATTAATTGCATTCCGAGTATTAACAGAAAGTTTGAAATATTAAAAATTTATACTCCATTTTATTATAGATCCAATATTTTCTGAATCCGAATGGAGATATTTGTGAGTTTAAGTTCATTAGTCACATTAATCGATTACATTTTTTATTCTTTAAAAATTGTTTTGACTTTTAATTGAAAAATTTATTTTCTTTTGTCAGTCTTTTACAAGCAATTTCACTTTTAATGGAAACACCTTTCAGTTTTATAAGAAACCCTACCAATAAATTCAGGGTGCGACAATGGACTGCCCATGTTCTTTGGGATTTGCGGGCATCGTAATGGTGGATTTAACAGAAACGAGTCTCAATAAACCTTCTTTTAATCTGCTATTCTTCAGACAAACCTACAATACAGCAGACATAATTCTAAGAAATAAAATGCACTTCAATGTAATTAAAATTACTTGTTTCACTTAATACAGTATTTAGTAACCTCATTGTTTCTCATTGAAAAAGATAAATTAAATAATTTAATTCGTATAAACTCTAGTTTATTTGTTTTATAATTAAAATTAAAATTTATGCAGAATGTTGTGACTATTTTCTCTAATTAAATGCTTTTACAAAATGTTTATACAAAATTGTTCTAATACTACGCTTAACTTTTACGCCAATAAATACTTGAAAAATTATGGGACTCAAAGGAAATATTTCTATTGCATTAACTTACAGATTGTAAAAACAATTTACAAAAAAACGAATATAACAGTGTAAAATCAAGAATAATGTTTAGTAATGGGATATTGCTTCAATCAATAATTCATAGAGTTTTTTTTATTTATACCTAACCTATCAAGGTTATGCTAGTTTTTAATCATATAACTTACTTTAATATTATACGAACTATAAATAATTAAGATAAACTATCTTAATTGAAAAGTGATAGAAGAGGACGTAGGAACATCAATATGTTTATAAATATATCTGATTTAGTATGTATTAGAACTACATTTTTCTCCCTCTCATTATCTCTCGTGAAACAGCGACTATTGCAAACCATAACACGTTTGGCACAAAACGCAAGCTTAAAAAAATAATCGCCACATTGTTCGAAGAGAAAAAGCAATACTCACGCATTGAAAGCAAAAGATTAAGTGTGCCAAGTAAAAAAATTACGCTTTTCAAAACACAAAAGACAAATTTAAAATTCAGATTCCAACACTTCCTTTTCATTCGAAGCAATGCACTCCTTTCAAATACCCGTTCCGACGTACTCCAACACAAACAACATCAATTTTCATAGGTACTTTCCCTGCCGCATTCCAAAACGAAATTCCGTGGCAAGTCCCAATCCCTTAGCTTTGATTCCGGGCTCAATCCGGGCTGCCCGATGCGTATACATCTGCGCCTGGGAAGGGGTCAACGAGCCGATACCGTTGCATCTGCACTGCGTCGCACCACTTGATAAATGTACCGCCGTTGCTACTATGTACTGCAACACGTGCAAGTGCAAACACACTTGACGCCCGTAACTCCCAGCCGTGGAGATGAGAGTGTGTGTGGATCTCGACCAATATTGGTCCCATGATTTCTCGCGCAAAGTTGGAAGCGCCAGGGGACGCCTTGTTGTTGTTGTCGAACGTTGCGGATGCTCGGCAAGTACGGATGATACAAAGGTATAAAGACACGTTTATCACTTCAATATCACTGAATTTGCAAATACTATTACCGTAGCGTCGATTAGCGATTAAGCTAAACTTTTTACTTCGAAGGATTCGGTATTGATGATGAAAATCCGAGGAACGGATGTAAAGGTAGGATTAATGGCGAATACTTGATTGATAGAGATTAGAGATATAGTTTTCATTATATGAGTAATTCATATATACATTCAACCGAAGTGATTAGCAGTGATATATAGATGTATCAACGTTCTATTTCACTATTTATGAAAGATTAATTTTCAAGTAGTTTGACTTTCATTTATTTCGTACATAACATAAATCTTCGATAATCTTCTTATAGCGATGCGCTGTTCATTTCGTGCAATTCGAAATATTAACGATATCCTATGTCATTTAAATATTGTACTTCTCTATTAATAAAAAGTTACTCGGAGTCATACGATTTTATAATTTCTCATATTTTTAACCATATACTTTTTCCATGTCATTTAGATCTTGTTTGAAGTAATTTGTACGATTCGTAAATATATTGACCATCATAGATACCTGTTAATTTTTTCTTAATTTTCATTCCTTTACAATGTTCGACTCAGTAAGGTAGATCAGGGTTTGTCTTCCGCGATACATGCAATTCCATACAATATGCTACAATGATCATACATGAACAAACGGCTTTAATTTAGAACGCAGAACGATTTATGTAAAACATAAATCTATAGACCCTCCACAGTACAATGGCATATCTTTGTATAAATTTTCAAGCAAATATATCATGTTACCTTCAAATTTTTCTTCCAATTACTTTTATAAATAGCTTTGATATATTTACTTGAAACTTTGAACAAAACAACAAAAATGCATTATAGGGAGTCGATGAATTTAATATAATTAATAGCAGTCGACTCTAATTGTAATTGCAAATTACTATATCCTTGACATAACGCGTCCAAAAATAAATCTCAATATTCTAAATCTCCTTCATATATGAATCTAATTATTTTTAAATAGTGGTAAACGTGATAATACTCAGAGCTGTAAAATTTAAGCTTTTATAATTTCAAGTTTCCAATTGTATACAGCTTATTAAAATGCTTAAAATACTATTATTTCATTAAGGTAGGTTAAATTAATTTATTAATTGAAATGAAAAACTATGCAACATTTACACGATAAAATATTTCTTCTCGGTTTAGGGATTGAATGTTTTCAATTTCGATTATTTCAAGTGTTCTAATTATGGCTTTACATTGAATTGAAGTTAATATCGAAAAGGAAGGCCTTACGATGAATTAATTATCATCCCAATAAAGTATGTTCCATATTAAAGTTAAATGAATTTTTCTGAATACATTCGATAAACCTAATAAAAATGGTGTTCAAATATAAATGTTCGAAAAATGAGACATATTTTTAACCGTTGTATGCGGATATTCACACCTTTCATTGCTTTACACTGTAAATGTAAGCACGAGTTTATCACAAACGTAAGCTTCTCAACATTTCACGATCTGTTCCCGATGCAAACATCAGCACTTACAAGCACTTAATCGAAATTCAGCCAAGACATCAATATTTGAATAAATCCACCCTCGGCGTCTGTGATATTGAAAATCCATGAAGACGTGAGCCGGTGCAGTAATATCGTCTTTCACGAATGTTTCCCGATATAATTACGGTTATGCGTGCTACGCGGCTCATTCCGCCCCGAAAATCAATTGTTATCAAACGCAGACGCACACGCGGCTATTGTAGGATCGTCGAATTCCAGAGTGGAGAACAGCTGCAGAGTCCTCGACATGTCGAGTGGGAAGAGGATGCGGAGGGCTCGACGACGCCATGACGAGAATTATCCCGCGGGAGCATTTTCCATCGCGTTATCTCTGCCAGCGGTTTTCGCTTTTCGACGGCAGGAGGGTCGCTCGTTCGTTAGTAAGCAAACTGCCTCTGACTCCCCCCCCCACCCCCACGCCCTCACGTCCATGCTCTTTCTCGTATCTTCTCGCTCTTTTAGATTTTCTTTGTGCCGCGTAATTTCCTCTCTTTTTCCCTCTTCCTCTTTAATTCTGACCCTCACATATAAGCCGTTTTTTGCTTATCTCGATTGTGTTTTTCTCTCCTACATATTTTTAAGTCTCTCTCCGGGCGCAAGTTCGCTGAATTACAGGACATTTCATCGAGAGCGTCACAATATTATTCTCCTTATCAGCGTACGGAATTAATATTACAGCTATGAGTTTTCAGTGGGCATAAAATGTATTTGCTTGTATTTAAATGAATAATTCCGTTAGAGTTGACGGTTGAGTAAACGTTCATTGAGAATTTAGACATCAACGAATTTGTTCCTCGTACTCAACTGAAATTGTGTGCAACCGAAAGAATAAATTTTTGATGACTAACTGTTCACTTATAATTCAAGCAGTTTGTTACGATAAGTAATTGAAATATTTGTTCGACTTGTACATTCTCGATTATGAAAATTGAGCAAATTCAAACAAACTTAAATAGTGCTTTAGAAATAGGCTTTACGAACAATATTACACAATAATTATTAAGGTTTTGTTAAGAAAATCCTCAAAATTAGAATTTTACAACATCTACGTCTTAGAATTTCATTGAACTATGTCATGACTATCTTATTTTCTTTATATCAGACATCTCATTATTTACTCTCACTTACTACCCTAAAACAATCAATTAAGCGGAGCTTCCATCACCTTCCATGAAAGAACCTGTCTTATTTTCCATTTAATTCTCGTTTTTCCGATTTCTCATCCCAGCTCTCATTTTCCCAAAGTCTTCCCCCGATGTCCTTGATATAACTGCATTTCTCCCCCGAGTGTCTCAAGCTGTACGTACGGATCTCTCGCTACATGAAGCCCTTGTAACGCTGCTACTCGTGCCGAGAGTCTCTTATCGTGATACGTTCGTTATCTCGACCGACGGATATTAGCTCGTGCTGTTAAGCGTTTCTCCTTCCCGAGAATATTGGCCTTTGGTTCGCTTCGCTTACGCCCGATCGTTCGCTTATTTGTATCCTTGGCTATTTCTATTCTCTTCTTCTTATAGACACCGGCGTTACTACCTCTAACGAAAGTCAGTCATTTGCGATTAAAACTAGCGTAGACAGTAAAGAATGGATTATTATCGGTCGCGTGAGAAGAAAGCCACATTGATATTGTAAATAGAGTTATTATCGTTCTCCGTAGAAAGTGATAATGTGGCTGGCTTATGAGTGATGGGAATTGAGATGAAATTGAAGAGACTAGATTATCTAATCTAATCGCACTTTGCATAATTTGTTCTGTATTGTACAAGAGCTGACGTAACGTATGATATATATATACAAGCCGTGACGTAATGTATTAGAAAATTCTATAGTTTTAAATTTTTTAAATAATTAACGTTGTTTTTTATTTATGCCGCATGTTGTCAGTTTAAAAATAATATATTCCCTGCAAAATGTTTCTTGAGAAAAAAAATTTTGTACTTTTTTCATATATTTTTCTTTTGTAATAATTATCCTCATAATTTTCCTACGATATTTTCCAAGATGTAATACATTTGAAGACTAATCATTTTTCATTGTTACACAAGGTTTGTTTAATTAAAGTGAATCTAATTTGAAATGTAGTTGATTTTTATGTAATTACATTTTATATTATATTGTATTGTAAAACATTAATAAAGAATTCGCAACAATTATTCTAGAAAATTAAACTGCTATAACGAATTTATACTTCTCCGATTAGTTTACAGTCGGAGTTTAATCTTAGAATATTTTAATACCTTTAAAATTTACCCACTAATTTGTAACTCTTGTAACATTTGAAATATAACCATAATATTGAATCCAGTAAATTATCTAAAATACAGTTATGATATTGCGATGATGATAAAAGTCGATGGTGTACACGTGAATATACAAAATTAAATATTTATTGATTTTACTTGTTCCGTTACATTTATAAATTTATGTTTAGCTACGAATTTTATTCTGATCCTTCATTATAAACGTTATTAAATATAATATTTATAGTAAGTTAAATTATAAAAACAGATTAAAAATTAGAAAAAAGATTGCATCTCAACTTAACGTTTAAATGTAGACATCGTTAATTTGGCCTTCTAAATTACTGTTATTTTATATATAATTTTTACTTTTACAAAGTTATGTTCTAAATCACATGTATTTAATCTACTTAATCAATATATTTAAAGTAACACCACCGAGGAATTCAAGTGAAAAAATTAAATTAATATGTATAATTTAAATTTCAGTTTACTTTCACTGCTTAATGTAATATATCTCATAATTCAGAGGTTGCGACGCAAATAATTTTCACAGATAAAAACTTGAAAATTAAATGAAAATAGATTTCAATTAACGAGATTTAGTCTCCTAATCGAGAATTATTTATAAAAAAATAATGTATGTCATTCTAATTTCTTTTATTAAATAAAAATATGTAGATTTTATTAAAATTTAGTTTTACTCTAAATGCAATTATATATTAAAGTTGTAAAAATATTTAAAGAATTCTTCAGCCATACAAAAGCTTTGCTTATTACGCATTGTGCAACGCAAAGACTTTTACTATCAAGCAATAGACGTAATTCATTTGCGTAAAGGCTCGCACATCTCTAACTTTTGGTACGAGCAGTACAACCGCCAAAGTCCTAATTTACTCACATGAGAGAATAAAGGAGAGAATGGAGAGACGTCTGTCTACATGGAAAAGTAGCAAATGGAGGGTCTGCGGAAGACCGAAATAAGAGCAGTTTTGCAATGATGGTGGGTCGCTAGGACCATTAAGCCGCAGAGACGTTCCTCGGTTCCTTCATGCGCACTAGGTGGTCAATGCGAAAAGTTGCTTTAACGATTTTTTCTTTAAATACAAAACTTTGAATCATCAGCTCGTGCACCTCGTATGGTGTTTACTAAATATTCATTTATTTCGACTATTCTAGATGCATAGATTCATGATAACGAATTTTAATGAGAATTTGTTGTTTGAAATTACACTACATTTTTAATTTTCTTAATATAAGAGTGTGTTGTAGAAATGAAAAACTCATTTATTTTATATTTAGTAAAATATCTCATATTAGAAATAAATGTTACTTGAAACTGGTTATTCATTTATTGCAATGTACACGTACTTAGACACTGCCTGAATTGCAGTGGACGATGTATTTGTAGCCACGTATTCAGCTTTTATTACTTTACTTTTCGCCCATTATTATAATTACAGTCATTATTATTTACACTAAATTTCTATTTTTACTGTCGCAAATAAATGCTAAATGATAAGGCAGAATGAATTTCCTTCGATTTGCTAATTAAATTTTCCTCGATGATATTGAGAGATGTACATAAAACAAAAAAAAAATAATGCTCTTCTTAAGTTCCGCTGATCTGATACATCGGCCATAAATCTTAATCTGCCAATAAACGAAAAGATCTACAAATTATCGGTATCTTCTGTATCGCTCTTGCAAATTTTTCAGGAAACGATTGCTTGGTACATAAACAGCATAACGGACCATTTACTTTTATAGGCTCGTATTCTATAGACACAAGCCAATTCGCTGATTCGTACGTGGAATCTCTTATCTCTTGGACTTGTTCCGAAAAGTTGCCCGCAGCGCGTAAACGTCTCAGCGACGACTTTTATATACGAAGGAAGCTGTACACGCATCCCAAATAGAAACTAGCGGTCGATCCCCGCGTGATATTCATCGGCCCCGGAGTAAATATACGCTAGTTTCAAAGATTTATGATCCTAATTCTTTTTTGCCCCTCCTTCGTCCTCCCTCACTCTCACAAGTCTATATCTGATCGTCGGTGGAGTGCATCCCTCTTGCGCATTTCATTGCCTAGTCTCTATCTCGTACGTATATTCGTCATCCTCCTCACGATCTGAGTCATCGCACGGCCCTTTGTAAAACGTATTTAGGCTTTTATGCAGCCGAGTAGTTACATCCGATGTAATTATTTGTAACTTGAAAATCCAAATATCGAAAGTTGGAAGACCAATTACTTCGCACGTATTACTTTATACTAAATACAAATTTCATTGGTTTAGATGTAGTGATACTATTCCTGAGAATTAGATAAAAATACATTAAAAGTTGATTACTGAATATCTTATCTACATTAAAGCAAGTTCTGCGCCGATTTATTAAGGAGTTAATAGACTCGAAGACTACAATAAAATACGATATCAATAGGCAAAATATTCACAATCATTGAGCTTAATTCAAATTAACCAACTAACTGGTTGCTTAATATTTTGGAATATGTGAATTTAAGTGAAATTGGCTCTGTGTACATAAACATCTCTAATGTACGTAAAAGTCAGGTGTGTACAACTTCCTTTTCTTTGTTTAAGCGGAAGATGCCGGAAATTTCCAGCTTTCTTGAAGTCTCGACTCGACGCTAAGAATATTTTGCCGGTAAGAGGAAATTTGCCTCATTCTTTATGAATAAGGCTATTTCACTTTCACTTTCAGTTTGTGTGTGTGTGCGTAGGTACGTATGCGTGTACCTGTGTCGAAGAAAGACGACGAAAAACATAAAGTGGAAAAAGGGACGCGCGAGATTTAAAGGAATATAAGAGCATTTCAAGGATAGCGCCTGTTAATAATTGATTCTTGTATTAATTTTCGCGTTGTTTAAGATATTAAAAATCTAAAATCTTTTATTATATTTTTATCCTTAGACCATGACAAAAAATGCGCTAAAAGACCTATTTACTTTTATATATAAATTGTACATAATGAGATTTACCTCTTTAATAAACTTAAATCTTATTTAGCTTCTGCGTATGCTACACCAACATATATCGCGTTAACTTACACTTTTGTTCTAAATGCCTTGGTAGAATATCTGCAGATACATTCTGTTTATATGAAGAATCAAAGATTTTGTCGTATAAATATATTGCATATTTTATAGTTTTACATTATAATACGTAAAAATATTCCTTTATTCTTTACGATTTTATGAATTTGTTTCACATTTTACGATAAATGAATTCACCTTATTCCATTATACATCAAAAGTATTAAAACATGATTTGATTTTTAACAATTATCGGAATAGAGTAATTTTTTAGTAATTGAATAAAACACGGAGCGAGAAAATATTCTTAGAATTTTTCTGAAATATTAAATAAAATTATAAACAAATATTAAAATTTGATATTTCCACATTCTATCAACTACCAATTCTTAATGAAACAATGCTTTTTATTGATTTCGATCGTACAAAAAGAAATCTGTAACAACCATAATAAGGAAATCAATCTTATTGCATTCCACATGAACGTAAAAAGCGGTCAACAAAAGCTATTCAAATAAATATTGGAAACAACCTTATCTTTCTAAAAGTACCGCTACTCTCGAATTCACCATATTTTTACATATCAATATGTGTTACCATCATTCAAAAAGCCTCATTCCGATATCGAAAGCTTTTTCCCGTGGATTTGCGACTGAACCGGCATCGAACCAAAAACATTGTAAAACAAGCCCGTATTCAACATGAAAAAGACCACGTGACAAATCCACCCTCCCTCACTCTAAGTCTGCAATAAACAGTTATTAACATAACAAAATTTTCCCTTTACATCTCTATTTGCCCCTTCTGTCGTCTCTATCGCGATAGATTCGTCAGTAGAGTGGTTTGAAATGAAGTGGGGTCTTCTCGCGCCCACCATCGACCGTCCACCCCAATTTTCGTCGAGAATCAGGGGGTGGGCTGTCTATTACTGTACTTTGCAATTCCAGAAGCCCTTCTCGCCTCGTCATCGCGTATCTCCATCTTCGCGAGCCCGCAGGCACTTTTTCCCCGCACGCGTGAGAGTAAATACGATGGTACAGGCGCGCGACTCGAGGATGATTCACGAGTCATTGGCTCGGCATCTTGAGATCCGTCCGGTTTTCTCGTTAGATTTAAATTCGCCATTGGATGGCAAAGGGGCGGAAGTTTTCTCGTTCTCGATTTTCTTAGGCGCAGAATGTGACGCGTTGTTAGCGTCATGCGGGCGCCAGTGTCTGGCAATTTACTCCTACTTCTAAGCGCTGATGAAGAACGAGAGAAAGTAGAAAACAGAGAACGAGAGAGAACTGATGGTACAAAGAAAACTGGGAATTGCGGGATTTTTGCATGCGTTGCGTTAATGAACTTCAGAGTCGTGACTTGCTTTTATAAAACGCTATTGGCTTTAATTAGCAGCTTTGCATTATTTATGTCTAACATTACTGCTTATGAACTGCTTTACTTCGTTGCGTTTCCTTTTATTAATCTCTCAAGTTATTAGTATACAAAATTTTGAGTTACCAATATAATATACTATCGTGCTTTATTCTTAAAGTATTTTACATGCCTAAATTAATATAATGTCATAAGAAAATTGATCTGTTTCATTAAACTCCATTCATAGTACTTTAGTACCAATATTATATTAAGCAATACATATTATTCCTTATCAAGTTTAAAAGATATTTAGTTTTATCCAAAGAAATGTATAACTTAAAATGAAATTCTACGTGTAGGAAACATTAAAGTATAAATCTTTAAAATTATAAACACGTGCCAAAACGCAAATATTATCTCTTCAGTGGGCACTATTTTATAAATTTTTCAACCAATTAAAGTAATGGCCGTAAGGAACCGTTGTATTAAAAGAATAAAATTAATTTTGTAATAATAGCGGTTCCACACTTTATCGATACACAAGACTAGAAAATAACGAATAATCTCTAATTTACCAGTTAATTAACTACTCTTGCCTTTATCCGGAAAATCCTCAGTTCTAATTTTAATGTTTCTAAAACATAAAAATCGAGGCTCAAATGCGAGCAATCGAGCGTTTACTGAATTATCGGCATTAAAAATCCGTAAACTCATCGAAGATTCCAATCTAAGCGAGCGCGTCAGGATCAGACGAAGACAATAATAAGGGAGAGACGTGAAAAGCGAGAAAAATAGAGCGAACGCGAATGTGCGCTCCTGCGGCGACAATTACTCGATAATAACCTTCGCCCCGAAGAAGGAAGCTGTGGCCCAAGGGGCGCAGAGAGACACGTCTACGTCGGATTTGGAGTACTTCACTCGATAAAAAGGATATTATTGCTCGGCGAGAAGCGCGGACCCCTCGACATTGTTCTCGCGCGAGAGAAGGATGACGGCCAGTGCGCCCTTGCGCCCATCTCACCCCTCAACACCACCAGCGTGGCCTGGACGTGTCAGTCGATTCGCCGCACTACTGCGCCGCTAATTTCTATTCGCTACGCGAAGGGTGACGCTTCACCACATCCCGACTGCGGCATATGGCTTCTGACACCATCGACGATGTGTACTCGCGCCAAATATTACTAACGAGTCGCCGTTTGTAGTGCGTTCGGGGTGTCACTCTGAACTTGGATCAGTGCATTGGTCCTTAGAAAGCAAATCGTTATCGATTCGGTGAGCATTGATAATATCATGAAAAGCAAGGCGAGAATTCTTAATCCAAAGAGCGCTGATTTCACTTGGGATTGCTCGGAAGGGCGATTCTAATAGAAGTCTGCACTAATATATTACTTCACTACTAGGTATCGAGTATCCTTACTATACTAGTAAGTAGTAGCACTCTGTTGTTAAAAGTTGAATTATATGCATTGTACATCTTGAAAAGACTCTGAATATCTTTCCTGACAATATTGGTTAAGCTTCGAAAACAATTGGATAATAAAAGTGCCGTAAAACAAAAGATATAAAACGATACGCATAAAGTAAAAACATTCGATGAAATCGTGGAAGACGAAAGTACAGCAGAATCTACTATTTTGTCAGAGCTTATAATTAGTATCGGTGTATTTGTTCATTTTATCGTAAGGTTTTAAACGCAGATCACACAATACCAGGGAATTTGAGCAAATACTACTATTTGGTTCTTTTTGCTTCGATATTATAAAAATTATTGACCAATAAATCATCTCAAATATCAGATATAACTCTCCAACGCATATTCGTTACCTCATAATTATGTCAAAATTAATAGTTATTATACAAGTGGACAGAGTGCTCGACGTTTATCCTTCTCATGTTTATCCTCGCTAATCTGACTCTAGTCATTTGGAAAATTATATGTGTTCGCATAAACGAGAACAGCTCTATGTCATTAAGTACGTGTTCACTCGGAAGTGACGATGAGAAAGGAACATTAATTTACGAGAATTAACGGTCGATCACGCACGGTTAATTGCAGAAGTGTCTCATGCGGTAATTCGATGAAGAACGTTGGCCAAGATGCAATTGTCAAGCTATTTGAAGATGTACGGTAAATTTACCAGTATTAGGTAACGTTACTTTTTATGCTTAGGCTATAAAAGTTACATTTTCTTAATAATGCTAAATAACAGAAGACTAAGTATAACCTGTACCTTTCGTTCTTTCATTAAATATCATTAAGAAGGTGTTACGTTATAAGTCATTGTAATAATGTTTCACTACCGAATACATTTTTATGGTTATAATTTGATAAAATACAGTAAACTCAACGTATAGTAAATTTCAGAAATATTTGTATATTCCTGATTATACTTATATTATATTATATAAGTATAACAGATTATATATTAGATTATGTAATAGTTATTATATTATATCTATATTATATAATAGATTATATCTTCAAATTATAATTATAAAAAAATTTGTAAAAGTAGTGAACAAATTTTTAACAAAAATGGTTATTTGTTTACTTTCTAATAGATTAATATTTATTATAATTCTCTTCAAGAAGACATATAGAACTCAGTTATTTAATATTCATTAACAATAGTTTATTTGACTTTATAATTAAAAAATTTAGTGAGTAGTTTAATTTGAAAAATTCCTTATCTCGCTGAAGACAAACACTTTCTTTAAGGAAAAATCCTTATGGAAGTGATGAAATAAATAATTTCAAGTAATTTGATTATTTATTTGAATTAAATTTCTTGCAATTAAGAAACTCCATATTTTATTGATATTAATTAATTTCATATATGTGTCCTTTTCACATATACGTCTATTCAAGCAACAGAACTCGAAATGTTCAAGTAAGCAATATGAATTCCTGTGGATAGTGTTGTTAGTACGTTTTGGAATGCGACTAGCCTTTGCAACTAATAACTTGCGAAACCGACTGACGATAAATCCCCTGATTATACCAAAGGGTCGCGTTCCAGACAATCCACATTTTCACCGCCCATTAAAAAAAATAAACTACCAAACTGTTGACCACAAACGCGTCATAAAACACCAAATCAAAATGCAAATGCACTGGAATGTACGGAGAAATAGAGAATGAGAGTGAGAACGAGAGATAGAGGTAGGAAAGACAGGCTTAATTAAAGTACCGAGTAAGGAAGGGGACAACTCACAGACGGCATTACAACGTATTAACTTGCCAAACATTTGGAGTGTCCCACGCTCACGCGCATACAGACTCAACCAACTACCAGGCGAGGATTCCCGTGCCTCTTCCTCCCGCTGCTCCTCCATCGACTCCTCCTCCTCCTCCGGCTTCGCATGCACGCCAACTCCTGTGGGATAACAGTAGCCTCGTGTTTCGGATAACAGGGAATATCGCAGAGACACTCGACGCCCCCGCCATGACACTCGACACTACCCGCGGCCCGAGGGTGGGAGACCGGCCGTGACAAACACCGCTCGCTCTGCTGCGGATTATACGGCATAATCGCGAAACCCGAGTAGCCGGGGCACACGCTCCTCTGCAAGTAATTTCGCCGCGTGAAATATCCGCGGGAGTCCGTCGCGCGACCAACTGAGAGCTTCCGTGATGATGGCGCTGGATTACCGAGCGCGATAATAAGAGACAAGATACTGGTTGAGTATACAAGCGGGAACGGGTCTTTAACAGCATTCTATACGTGAATTGTGTTAATTTTTCCTACAGAGAATGCCTATTTTCTAAATATTTGCAGAATTTGACTCTTTGAAAATACGATAATTGCAGGATAATAAGATAATTGCGCCTCGCAAAATCACCAATTTACAATACTTGAGAAGCAATTTGTATTTTGTATATCAACTGACGTATACTAATACTGATGAATAAATATTTTGATAAAATGAAAAGGTCTTTCAATTTTAATAGTATTTTAATGCAGTTACCTAATTATTTATCAAAAAGCAATACATGTATATAATTTCTATTAACATCAAGTACGCAATTGAGACCATTTATTTTTGGGATACTGTTATCGTAGGTTCGTCAACTGCCTTACGATTTCTCCAAAAATATTAATTTTTTGTTATCGATATAAAAGTATTTATATTACTTTCTCAAAATTACTTATCAAAATCCTTAATAAAAAAATATACACGTATATTGTTTTTGGATACATGCAACGTTAGAACACTATACACTATACGTTACCCCTTACTTATTAATATCCTGAGTATTTTATTATTTCACAGCGTAGATAAAGTATATCTTATCTTAGCTTTCTAAATTTAATCTAAACGTTATATGTGAGTGCATTTGTATAGAAATTGTACAAAAGTATACAATTCAACAACTTTTGCGATAAAACTTTTGTTAAATTAGAAGTGTTACAAATCTTAATATTAGCAAAGGAAATATTATGTAACATAAACTGTAGTTTTTAAAAAGTAATAGTCTTGAAACATCTTTCTGAGAAATTCCCCCTATTACAATTAATGGGAAAATTTGTAATCTACGACATAACCAGACTATTCAGTTTAATAAAAACTAACAGAATACCTATTACTTTAAATGCATTATATTCTGTAATGCTAACAATAACGTGCATAAAGTATGATAAAAAATAAATACGAACGATAGATTTAAGTCATACTGAATTTATACTATAAATAATATAAAAAATAAGCATCAAATTAATAAAATTAAAAGATAAAAGAATACGCAAAACTAATTGTCTAAAATTAATCGAAAAAAAGTATCAGTAGATGATAGGTTATTTAGCGAATCGAATAAAAAAGTCGATTAAAATAGAATAAATCATATATTATATACCGCTGGTTCAAAATCATAGAATAGTTTTACACATTACATATCATAAAAATAAATCTTGAATGGTATTAAAAGACAAATTGATATTTTCGTAGGGACAAACATATTAAAAATTGTTCCTACGATCTATAATACTAAAAAAATACTGTATAGAATTAAAGATTTAATCAGAAAACTTGATCTTTCTCGAAATATAAATCAGTTCATTGATAAGATATCGTATTATTCAAATCAAATCTTTATTATAAATTAAAAGCAGTAAAACCATAACTTATACTTAAAAAAAAATCAAATTGAATTTTCAAGCTTATTCTATATCTTATGAAAAGTTGTAAACGCAGTGATTAAATGTATCAATCAGCATTGAAGGAAAAATCGATAAACATTCATCAAATACCAAGTAGGATGCCTTGTACAATATATATAATAAAGTTATAAAGATTTATGGTGCAAATACACTTATAATTTATGTTCCTAACTTTTTCAATTTTTTAATGGATATCGATGAGTAAACTAACAAATCTATCGTAAAAACATACGCTTTTTATTATATTAAATATCTATTATTTCTTATTTCAAAACATAATTGATAAAACGGTTACGATTTCATAATACTATATTATTACTCGTATTATATTGAATACATAAGAATTTTCAGACAAAAAAATCTATTTGTACTAAATAAATTGAAATCTAAATTAATCAACTAGTTCATTCATAAAAGATTTAACGAAAAATCATAAAATATTAAAAAAATAAATGTCAATTACTGAGACTCATTATTTGTCTCATTATTGGTTGAAATTCAATTTTATTCTCTTATTTCCATGTAACTTTACAAATTTCGTAAAATGAAGTTCTTATTAATCGATTAATCTCTATACATATAATATGGTAATTCCACTTTATCAGGTACAGGGTGTGCTAGGCACACACTCTCTCTCTCTCTCTCTCTCTCTCACTTTGTCTCCCTCTCTCTCCCCCTTTCGTGTTCTCTATTTCGTTCTTTCTCTTTTTCTCTTCTACGTTATTATTCGTTCAGCATAGAAGAGAGGAGGAAACTGCAAAAGTTCTTTCGTCTCAGCGAAAGACGTTCGACAGGCTTTTTCACCAGCGGTCTTCTTGTTTTTATTCTTCGTCTTATGAGATCGAGTCTCTCTTTTTCAAGACGAACAGAGGAGCGATCGACTACTGGAGAAAATTTTGTGTATACCGTATAATACAGCCTTATTATGTTAAAGTATACGAGGGTAGGCGAATGGAAGGATTCGACTATGGGGATAAAGAAGGGTAAAGTATGAGAGAATAAGAGAGAGAGAGTGAATGCGTAATTTGGCGTTCACACGTGCATGAGAAGTGCCTACGAATATGATTGCAGGCCCAAGGAGGCGAGTTACGTAGATGTTTCGGCAAATGTGACTTTGCATCTCTCCGTGACTCTCAAACTTCTCTCACAAAACTTGCGGAATGTTACACTGCTATATATATGCAACAGCCTGTTCCAGTCTTGCGTGCACATGGAACAATGGAGTTGTAGACCCCTTGAGCCGATAAGTTATTTTTATTTTTCTTAATTAATTTCGTTTACTTGCTACAGAAACTTTCTCTTATCACATTCTAAATTAAAATATTGAATACTTCTTATTGAGCAGTCAGATGGTTGCACAATTAAGAGAGTAACTCGTCTAAAATTTTATCTATGTTGTATTTTATGGCATTACTTTTTCTAAAATAATTTTAATTAACAGCTTAATATTACGCTTCCTATTAAGCAAATGTTCTCAGGTTATAGCTCTGAACTTAGGGTACATGTGTAAATGAAGTCTAGAAAAGATAACTTACAAATTTTATAACAGCTTAAACCAACTTCTCTACATAATCATCATATTTAATCCTTAATTATGGATTATATCTCTTGTCATTTATGGAAATAGAATTCATAATTTCAACATAAGTGTCTCATAATTATAATGTAAGTAATAAGATGAATATTAGTAACTAATAAACGAAATTCTCTACACATTCTTAAAGTATTAGATTATCAATACCTTCTTTTTAAATCAAGTGCTATGATTATATAATTTAATGAAATTAAATTAAATATTTATGTAAATGTGTATTTTTTTTTCTTTTTATTAATTACCGATTATCACTTTGTCGATTAAAATGAATGTATAAACTTTCAATTAAAAGCAAGGTTTTTGTAAACAGTAACTTGCTTGTCAGCAGCTCTTCTAATTATTCATTTTCTCAACCATTACCGATGACAAAGAATATTTATATTGCAAAAATTTACATAACATTTTCTTTTATGTTTTTACTCAAAAAATTAATCAATTCATTTATTTCTATAACTTAAGGTAATTAAATTTTTACGAAACTCTTTTTCGTTGTACAATATTTTAAATAATTGTAGACAAATATAAGTTATGGACAAATATATATCCATTTGCATGAAAACATATTATTATTCTTTATTATACGGCATATAAAATAAATCAATAAAATTTATTACGATTAAATATTTAAAACGAAACTGTTTGTTTATATATAAACAAACTTAATTAAGTAACATTATAAATAACTTAGTGCTAAAAAATACTTGTCTTTACTTATTGCGTTGGGCTGTTAAATAATGCAGTCTGTCAACGATAAATTTACATAAAAATTTAATAAGACTAAGTTACAAAACCAATAAGTCACTTCAACTAGATAGATATCAGAATGTTCATAAAATTGAATAATATGTTCAAAATTATGACAAAATTATTTTCCTTTTAACGAAGCACAGATAAAAATGAGGCTTAAAAGAGTAATAATTTTACTGAATATTTTTCTAATTTTACGCAAACGTATATTTCCATGGTCTTAAAAGAATTTTCAATTTGTAATAATTTAAGTGCTTTAAATATTTTCATTTATATTACAAAAATTTAAAAGTAATATAAATTATTACATTATATGTAATCATATATGCTGATATTACTACAATAAATTCTATCGTAGACAGTTTTTTATAACATTATATTCTTAAATTAGCAACTATTTATTTTAATATTCGAATTTTATTAATATAAAGTTTAACTATCTGATTTCATGCAATAGCATATCGCAAATAAAGGGAACTGAAGACTTATTTTATCGTATAAACTGAATTCAAATGAAATAGTGCCCTCCAGTCTGACTGGAACGACTTCGAGTAGAAAAATTGCATCTTCATTTGAAATATTTCCAAAAGTAATTAAAACGAATTACATATCAATGTAATATAATTTCTTATAATTCATTATAAGGTACATTGACTAATTATGTGATAATAAATATTATAGTTGTTGATACAGAGAGTTAAATTTAATTGTATATAGACAGATAAAGTAGCACAGTTATAGAAGTAACAGTTGAAAAGATACTTTGACATTGTCGTGTTATTCCATTTTATTTAAATAATTATCTTAAGCTACATCTCCAAGTAAACAATTTATGCATTTAAACTTAACGACTACTTTTCTGAGTGCATGTAATTACTTTTTCCTTCGTTCTAGAAAATTTGGTTCAGTAGTTGCCTTTACTACCTGCAAGAAATAATTGTACGAATTTCAATTTGGTAAGTAGAGATTCAAATTCTCCAAGAATGAAACCTCTGAAAACGATAATACGATTCAAGCACACAATGAAAATAGGTTGAATTACTTTCTAGAGATAATATAATCTTTTTTCCTCGTGTGAAAATTACAAATTATTTACCAAGATTTGTTTTTTCGACTGAAAAAACTTCGAATACAGTAATAATAACATTTCCTGAATAATTATTATTGTATGCAGTTTCCAAAATATATTTCTCTTTAAATACTAATAAATTCTTTAGCTTCTCTTCTTTCATTGCCATTCTCATGGAAGCCATACAAGTACATCTACGGTTTCTTTTTTAATTAAAAATCTAGATGTGCGTTTTATACTTTTCATTACTTATTGTATATACCTTTTTTAGTATTTTATCAAATATATTGTTTTCTACGCAAATAATCGTTATTAAGTATATTAAGATTAAATAAACTATTAGAATCGCAGATAAATGCAAGATTTTTTCTGCAGCAACATTCCTCTCATACTCCCGCTGCGAGAATACCTCGGTATGCAGATGTGCGCCGTTACCGGAGGGTAGAAGAAACAGTAGAGATGCAGTCGGACAGGAGGTATAGCCATACAACCCTGAAGCGTTAAAGGGGTGGGATTGAAAGAGAGAGAGAGAGAGAGAGAGAGAGAGAGAGAGAGAGAAAATAAGGACAGACGTTTACTACCGTTAATTCCAGAGATCCAAGAGGCACCCTCGCGTTGAGCGATCGTCTCATCTTCTCGCGAAAAGTTAGATGAGGAAATTTGTCGCCAGCGATGGCTTCGGCGATAGTTCGCCAACTCTCGCGACCTGGACTAGACGTCGGCGCCCGGCAGCGCCTCGTTATACGCACCCCCGATCGGTGGAGCCTGTACACCATCCCCGAGAGCTATGGGCGGAGGAGCGATAGAAAGAGACAGGATGAGAGAAAGGGGACATACTGAGATCGGACTCGTTGGAGCGAACGCCAAGGGCGTGCGAGAAATTTTTATTGTTTCATATCGCGTATGCGGGGTTCGCCTTCATGTACTTTACGAAGCGTGAAATGGAGATGGATTGCGTGTACAGCCGTAACTGCAGCGGAAAACTTCTTGGTCGATCTAATATTTTTCTTGGAAATCTCGCGTTCTCTCGTACTAATAGGCTACTCCAAACTATACCGTAGTTAACTTGTTCTATTAAGACGTACGTGTATTTGAAACCAGTGTAATACATCAAAAATGAAATTTATGCATATCCTAGTCTTTGTTAATAGTAATGAAAAAGAAAACAAAATGATTCCTCAGATATTTCGAGGGACTGATTTTTTATAGTTCATTGCGAGCATTTGCATTTTGGCAAGTAACGTATATCCTTGACTTTAAACAAAAACACAGCAAAGTTTTACTATTGTTTGTAATTTGTGAAATATGTATTATAAATAAAGATATAAAATAATATAATTCATAGTTCTACGAAAATATAAAATGGATTGGATTTAAAAGCAACGAAGAGAAATCATGAATTATCCAAATTTCAAGTTTCTCTAATTAAAAATGAATACTATACATATATTTTTCAAACAATTTATGAATACAATACATTTCACGACAATACATATAAATAAATTCTAAACTTTTAATGATATTCGCCTTAACTGGAGTTAATTTACTCACTTTAATTAGCGTAAATTCCATTTTAACAGTAAAATCTCAAGAATCAGCGATAAGTAAATACCTTATAAAGCTAACTTTTTCTCTTTCTGACTTATTTTTTCAGATTAAAAAATGTGCTTAGTTAAATGTGAGTTTTATTAATAATGTTTTAAAAAGATACGAAACCTTTAAACTTAAGTATAAAAACATCTATACATTATGTACATGGATTATCTAGTACACAAGAATTTAATCTGTTATCGTTCTCTAATTATAGCGATATCTCTCAGCTCTAGCAATTAAGAGTTAAAAACTAACTCAATTGAAATTAAATCTGATTCTTGTTTAATTTTAAGCATATTAGATGTGAAAAGGGAACTTTATAAATGTTAAATGTAGGCAATGTACTTTTTTCTTATTTTCAAGTATAACTGTTAAATATAACTGCTAAATATAAGCTTCGGAAAAAATTGTAGATTTCATGTATATAAAATTTTATATTTTCTTTAATTATTTGAATTTTATTAATTCAAGAATTTATTAATTTAAAAATATATTTGCCACATTTTCTGATAAAAATTTATCAAAAAATCCATACTCAGATAAATTAAAATAATTTTTATTCCATTCTAGCGTTCGGGATTAGTCAGTTATCCAATAATATACTATAATGTCAATCATTTCCCATTACATTGTATAATAATCTATAATAATTACACACGTAATGAATGAAACGAGTGCTTACATTGCGAGGTTATTAAGCATTTTTCAAATATCCAACCTTCTATTTCCAAGAATATTTACAGATTCATTATGTCGTAATATTTGTATAATTAATTTAATAAAAATAATATAATACTTGAAAGATTAGAATAAATGTTGATGAAATATACAAGTACTTGAGATAGATGTTATAAGGAACTAAATAAAGATGTAATTTAAAAGTGTTTGTTTTGTTATAACTTTGAAAGTATTTGTAATTGATGTACATATTTTATTAAGTATCTAGTGAAAATAATATTTGGAAAATTCAGCAAAGCACTTGCTGAGAAAACAAAATAGATAAAAATAAGAAAGTAGAGAGATAGACAGTGAAAGAGACAGAAAGGAGAAAAATGTAGAAAGAAAACAGAGAAAAATTGCAGATGCTTGAAAAATAATTCGGGATTCTTGTTTCCTCGGAAGTACTTACTAACACCCGTCCACGGAAAGTGGACAATTTTTTCCTGCCTGGAAAGTTTGACTGCTAGGACGTATATTCCTGCTACACCTATGCATCACGGACATTCCTGAGTTAATAATTCTCGAAGGATGTGACGAAGTGAAAAATTTCGATAATAACTTATACGGAAGGTGTAGTAAAAAAATTGTATTTGCTCGATGTTGATAAAGTGTGACGTATTTTCAATTATTACATTTTAATTATTGCACAAGTATTGATATTCTATTAAACAAAATGTCAAAAATACATCGATAAGCGATGAGGATTCTCATAACAAAATTTATCTGGTTATATATATAAAATGTACTAAACTATATAATGATATTTTATAATGATACATATTATCGCAAAATATAATTAAGAAGCTAAAAACTTTTCTAATGCTAGAAATATTAGGATTTGTGCCGAACCAAATTTATTTCTATCCTAACATGTAACAACATACAACGAAACTAAGCTAATTTTGAAAATTTAAATGATTTTCGTCTCATTGTATGTCAATATATATTAAATGTAACTGATTCAGTAATAAGACAAATAACATTAAAGGCTGCAATATTTTTTATAATAATCGAATAAATTTATTAAACTTGGAAGCCAATGATTGTAATGGAACATTTTACAAACCTTCAGCATATTTACTCGTTACTTTGGGATCAATACGATATAAACGTGAATTGAAAGTTCGTTACCGACATCCAACTTGAATCAGACAATCCAAAAAAGAACAAAGAGTTTAGTGAGTAAACAACTTGCGCTTGAATATCCACAATCAGAAAATTGCTGTTTTTGCAAACTGTGAAATTCAATCGTAATAGATTTTGAAATTTTATAACGAACTATTATTCTGCAATTATTATATATGAGATTAATTATTCTAATAGAATGTGCAAAAATCAAACTAAATTGAGTACACTATCAAATCTACATATTTATCAGTATTTGTAACGGTGAAATTATGCACCAACGTATTTGTACCGTTCAAAATTAATAATTTTAGTAAATCAAAAGATATAATAAGTAGAAAGTCTCTTTAATAATTCATGAACGCGATTATTTATATGCGACACATGTAGTAATAATTTGTCTCAAATATATAATTTTTTATCATTCTACTAAATTTTACTGCATAGATAACTCAATCTGAACTTAAAATTCAGCAATAAGCTATGATTATTTACCAGATTCCCGTTTCATTACTAACATGTGAATGAGAATAATTGATATAAATATCATATGAAGAACATTACACTCAGCGTATCGTAACTGACATGCACCATCGATTTCGTACACTTTGATACAATTGACAGATAGAATTGAAGATTTTCATCCGATGTTGGGGATTATTGAGGACATGTGTCTAGCACAGATGGCTCCACGGTATTCATATTTATGTATGAAGTTAGACTCACTTTGTATATTATTTCATTGATATTGGAATATAATAGTATACAAGATTATTAACATATATTTTAATGATAAGAATTATAAATTAGATTGTTGTCTTTTTAATTATAATAGTAACCGAGATTTTTTCTTGCATTATTAATGATTAATGATACATTATTTTCATTCCTAGATCCGTACATCAATTTCTACTAATTAATTGAAAAAAATACTTCTCTTTTTGAAATTAATAACTATAAAAAGCTGCACCTAATCATCTATTAATAATTTAATAATTAATTAAATATAAATTTTCAAATTATGTTCTTTCTTCTTACGTATGGACCAATGGGTAATAAAATTGAATTCATAGAAACGTACATGGTTGATGAAACAACAATGGAGTCAAAATACCAAACAGAAAATTACATAAAGAGTTCAAATTAATGCACGAAAGAAGTTAAAAAAATGAATTTATTGTTTGTATAATTAAGCGAAGGCGTGTATACACCGTTAACAACTTACCCCTAATTTATATCTCCCTCCAGTCTCTGCATGCGTAAATCGTATAAAGTGCATGGAAACACATCACGGACATCCGCCAACTCACTTCCGTGCGACTTGGCCATGCGCAGAATTCCGGAAGTTCTAGGGAGCTTCGCACTAACTTTTGAACTTGAGAGCGTTGTCGCACATCGATTCCGATTTCATGCATTCAGATGAAGAAGCACATGAATATCTAATTTCGAGGTGTCCATACATTTTTCTTTTTTCGTACACGTTTTTTACGTTAAACATTTTATTTTTATTCAATTATGTTAACAAAAAATGTCTTTTTATTTATTTCTTTACCGTATTTTGTTATAATGATTACATTACGTAACATTGCAACAATTTTTTTCTACTTTCAAAGCGTGCTTTCATTAATGTAATGTACTTATTTAATTTATATCATAAACATTTATTGTAAAAATAATGGATTGCTACACATTATATTTCCAGTACTTCTATTAAAATACATGTATAAATAATGCCTGACTGTCTGCCTTGCTAATACCCTAGCAAATTTTATTTGACATAGAAAATTTGATTATCAAGAAATTATGTAGTTTGATAAATGTATTGATATTTTAATGAAAAAATTGTTGTAGCTCTAAAATTTAAAGTTCACCGTGACCAAAAGGTATGGCCAAACCTATGCACATTTCATTTTAAACATTTTAAACGAGGGTAAATTAAGTAATGAAGTATTAAGTAATTGATATACTAATTTTTTAAATAAACCTTTGCTTATTTTAATTCTTTAAATAAAATTATACGATAACACAAATGAGTCTGGCGCGCTTCTTATACATTCAAAGGTTTTATAAGAGACGAAAACGCTGATATAAATTACTGTTTAAAAAATTGGTAGACTATAAATTAATGTATTCAAATAGAAAACGAATTCATTCAACGAACATAAATCTTGAACGTTAGGCAACAAGGAATCCCATCTTTTTACTTCCATCGTCTTACCGAGATTCAGCTATCCTTAGCTCAAGAGCTTAGTCTCATTTCACTCTATGTAACAGTTAACAATCTATTATTCTTTTAAGTCAGTTATAATGAATAAAAAGAAAATTAGAATTTTCTTTACAACTCCAATAGAATTCCACTTGTACAAACGAACACTTAAGTTTGTCCATCTTTGAACTTAATATACAATAAAGTTATCGAGTCCTTTAGAAAATCTCCCTTATATCCCCCTTATGATATTACGATATGTGACTCGCTTTGCGCACTGAGATGTTATCAATTTTAAGTTTCTTTTCAGGGACACGGGTGAAGAACTCGGAGATCCTTTCAAATCGTCACTTCCCTATAAACGACGACACAATTCTTTCGCTTCAGGCATACAGACGCGTACGATATTACACACGAATACTCATAGCCTCGGAAATTGATTTCCCTATTTGAGCGAAAAAAGCTCTACAAGACTAAAAATAGCGCGGGTACTCCCACACCCACTAAAGTACTAGATAGGCAAGCATGGAAAATGACGCGATTGGAGGAGGCGTTATTTTGACGTGCATTTATACGCACAGTCAAATGCAGAGAGCGAGAGAGTGAGGAGTGGAGTAGGGAGAAACAGCTGACATCCGTGTATATGTATACATCAAACTCATTTGCTCGCGTCGCAGTTTCAATTACGCGCGCTAATGGAAATCCGGGAGGACGCGTATCCGCGTATCTCGTCGTGCGCGGATATGCGCGCGTATGTGTATGCATTGCCTACGACACTTTACAGGGATGGATGGATACATAATTCGTCTCGAGAGCGCGATTCATGAACGAGGCGGCGGATGATAAGCGCGAGTACTCGGCTATCGTATTTTGCCTCCATAATTTCCACTCGATTCGGCTTTATTGGACCGTGTCGCGTTGTAGTCGTTGTACCTCTATATATATTATTCTCAATCTTATGCTCAGACTGAATGTAACTCAGACGATGTTAATTCGTGCTCCAATTCATCTCTTCGTTAATCCTCATCACACGTCTGCGAGGCGAAATTAAATCCACTGGACGAGAAATATGAGCAACGCGGCTAATGCACACCTTGATGAAAGAGAAAATAAGAGAGAGGAAGCTAAATTGAATATTTATAGGTACGCTGATTAGGTTACGTTTAATATATGTTACGATCACGAATAATGCTGAATGATAACCGGGCTGATTTATTTTACGACCTACTCGGGAATATTATGATACGCCCTTATTAATAATTCATTCGATAAATTAGGATACACATGTTTTATGAGTACAAAGAAATATAATTTTCTCAACTGTAAAACAAATTATTCTGCTTTACTGAATATGTGAAAATAACTAGAATTAAAAATTCTTAAAATAAAAATTAAAAAATAAAAATATTCTACCTATTATGCTCGTTACATTAATGATCGAATGTAATATTATATTGTCTTTGTTTATTTAATGTCTTTATTTTATTAATTGTACGTATTATGTTAATGCATTAACATAGTATCCATATGAAAAATATAATTCATAAACTTATCGAAATCTTACTTACGTCTATAATACTTCAAAAACTGCTTCTTAACAATTTAATACGTAGATTTAAAGTAAATTGAAAGTCCCTCCAAGAATTTAAATTGATTTTATATAATTGTTTTCCAACAAGGTAATAAATGTACCTTTTATGGTAATAGATATAACTTTATCACGTTATATTAGAATTTAATCGTTAAATCTATCGTATCACACTTGATCTTTACTTTTCTGTTCATTTCTATATATTTTGATAATATATATCTATTCTCTTTTTATCTTTCATTTACACACACACACAAACACACACTCTCTCTCTCTCTATATATATATATATATATATATATATACTATCTTTCTATCCCTCTATTCCTACATATTACTTAAAGACGACGATTCGTCTCTTCGTTACTTCTCATTACTGCTGCAAGCGAAATGTGCACATAAATACCGTTATAGCCCAAACTATCTATTCATTACATAGCAAAAATATAGTGAGTTATTATTTATTAAAATTGGACATTAAAAAGAATGATATGATATATTAGAACAAAGGGGAAAATTTAATATCGACTTAGCTAATTAAAGTACTTTCATTCTATATTTTATGATAATTAACTTATTATAATTGATTTTGACAGTTCACTATGTGACAAATTCTTATAGATCTCCATCTGCTTTTTTAATACATCCTCATTAATCTTAGTAATAGTATTATATGCAAGTATTACACTTTTAATTATTAATGCAGATTTATTTGTACCAAAATTACAAAACAACGAAAACACCGTTATTTAAAAAAGGGAAAATGACTATTAATTGGCTAAATGTACAGTATACTCAATCGACACATATTCACTAAATACTTATCTACCGATTAAACTAGACATGCAGCGATAATCCTATAGGGACCAATAAGTACGTATACTCTATTCACAGTTAATATAATCCAAGTAAAACAAGCAAGTTAAAGTAGTTGATGGAAACTATTTGGAAATAAATACCAAAATTAACTGGTCTCTTTTTCCCTGGGAAACGGTAGTTTCTGTAAAACAAACATACTCGTTTCTTTCATTTTATTCTTAATTTATTTATTTAATTAATATACATTCGTATACTTTTTAAATTTATTTCATTCACTACTGCAAAAATAATTACATAAGCTAATCGAATACACGATTAACAGTAAATTAAAAAGAGATACTCTAGATATGATAAAATCCCATGAAGGCGCAGTTTCCATTAACTTCGAAGCGCACGCATGTTCAGGTACATATCGAAATGATCGGCCAGCAAACAATATTTAGACGTTCGACTACGAACTGAACTCGTTCAACTATTTGGCACTAATCAAAGGGATCAACTGAAAGAGACAGTGCGTGGGAGAAAGGCTGGGAAAATCGGTTGATCCGCTTCGAGCGGGATGAAGATCGACGGCTGAAATGAGTCTAGGAGAGGCGAAGCCCCCGGTCTGGAAAATGCGAGATACGCTAGAAGCGTCAAGCCCGGTACTCGCGAGTAGTTTGAGGCATGTTTGAACAGGCTGCAACCTCCGAAGATTCGGCATGAGTGCGTTTGAGAGAGAGAGAGAGAGAGAGAGAGAGAGAAACAGCGGCATCTCTGCGCGAGAGGTTGCTATGACGATCACGCCCCATCGAATTACGCGAAAATTGCCCTATGCGCGCACCAACCTTCTTCCACCGTGTACCCCTAGAAAGGAACCCTTACCACCGCTGCATCCCCACGTATATACGAGCTCTAGTGTGGCCCCTTCCGACTTCTCTCTTTCTCACTCTCTCAGTCACTCGGTTACGAATGCAGAAGCGATAAACGCTCTGTTAAACTGTATTTGATGAACGTCTTGTCTACTTCGCTTGTTCGATTTACGAGCTCGGAGAGATGATAGAGTATCTGAGAGAGAGGAAGAGAGAGAGAGAGAGAGAGAGAGAAGATGTGAAAGTCAGATATCAAACAAGAAGAATCATAGAAATAAATTACAGTGAATTTTTAACTACCTAAGTGGCGATGACTAAGTTTCATGAGTTTCTTGTATTAAGCGTACGAATTCTACTTGGAATTCTGGTAAGTAACTAGTTGTTACTTCAATAACGCAATTGAAATTTGAATTACATACATTTGTAAATTATTATGCAGACTGTAATACTTATCCTCCTCACAAGCACTTTCAAGTTTGATCGAGTACTTTGTTGTAAACTTGGATGGAACCGATATACACTTCGCATCTTAAATGTTAGAGCAAAAGATTTACTATTATTCATTATTGAAAAAAAGGTGATGAAATTTCTATTAAATTAGACGTTTAATAACTTGAATAAATATTCAAGTTATTAAAGATTGTAAGAAATTTGTAGAACAATTCTATACTTTATAATAATTATAATTGTTTCAACTATAAAGTATTCTAAAATTTTTATTTATGTAATTTAAAAACAACTTGGTACTTTATTACTGTAATTACTGATAATTTACCTTAATTATTTTGATTATATATTCATCTCTTTCAGCAAATTTATATGGAAATAATATTAAAATCCTATTGCGTAAATTCTGCTTTCAATTTATTCAATCAAAAAAGGTACTTACACATTTATATAGATTAAGTATCAACTCACGTATAATGCACGTTAAAATCTATTAATATATGAATATAAGGGAATGAAGTGACTTCTTAATTTCCTTATAGATGGATAATAATCATTATACAATTAAAAAATTCTAGACAAATTATTAATATTTCCGCGATGCTTTTACATATCATTTATTTCAATTATTAGTGATAAATTATTATTAATGTTAATTTTAATAAGTCATCGTATAAATTATAATAAACATTAGCGTTACTAAAAATATATGTATTAAAATATTTAATCAATACAATGAAATTATATTGAAATAACTCGATATTTAATTCAAATATTCAATTCATACTTTTACAAATTCTCTTATTTGCTTATGAATTCAATATTATTTACATTTATAATTATTATTATATTCATATTGCATGTAATTTTTCTATTATTTAGGTAATAATTTTATAAAGTGAAAGGCTTACATGTTATAATAGAAATTTTATTAAAGCTTTAATGTAATAATATTGATTATAATATTATTTGTAATACTTAATTGTAATAATATTGAATATAAATCATAATTATCTATACAGAGAATAGTATTTTCAAGACTACCAATGTATAAAAATTCCATAGTTCTAACTTAATTAGATTATCTATTCATTATTATCTAAACTCTAAGTGCTTTTCACAATTTGACGCAAAAATTACATGTGTATTCAAATGAATGATATGTAGGTGTTCAATACGAGATCATCTAAATTAATTCAATATTAATGAATGAATAATATAAAATCAATTTTCAAAATAATTTCATTTATGCAAAATCAAATTTTACTATCTATAAATGTATATTCATTTGACTGCCATAATGGAACAATATACCATTAATGAAAAAGCAATTTCATCAAATATAGAAATGTACTTGGGACAATAATTGTGCGATAAATTTGGTGTATTAATAATTTTTCATTCGGTGATATATTTGATATATCAGTGCTATATTTATCTGAAACAACGAATAATTATTTAGAAAGAAGAATAAAACTTTGACTCAATCTTCTTAATTAAAATTAGATTCTACATTTTGCTGTACAGTAATCCTCTCTGTATCCAGTAATCCAAAATCATTGGTTTAAAAGGGAAGCATAGATGAGATTCATTTTATCAAGCCATAAATATTTTACACATTTTGTAACATAAATTTATGTTTAAAAAGCACTTTAAATTATTCTTCTTCACTGATTATCTATATATATTTCTGCAATATATTTTAGAATTTATTATGTATTTAGAAAATGTACATTAATTGTAAATTAAAATAATATATTTACAAATCTATAATTTGAAAAGTATTTTATTATATTACAATATATCCGAGGTGTCCAAATTCTGTGTTTTCCTTAAGAAATTTCATAAGGGAAAAACTTAAATATAAAATTAATAATAACAGTATATAATTTTAACAATGGAAATAAAGAGTTTAATAGTTTACATTAATTTACTCTATCGTTTAAATAATAAAATCTGTACTGTAGTCAAGGATAGAAATTATTCTGCATAAGGAGGAATAAGAAAAAGTGATACGCGTATTTAGTTGGCCGAGGGTCTAATAGAGGGAATCTTCCATTTTGGCAACGGATACTTTTCCAAATGAATTACTGATGCTGATGCCTTTTGTTCTTAGAGTTTTCCTTACGTCATTATCATAACACAAAATCCAACACTTTGCTTTACATCGCATGCGTTATAGTACCCAAACTATCAGGTATATAAAAACGTTCTCAAAATTTAATTATGAAATCATATAAATAATTCTTCATATAAATATTTTTGAATGTTCGCTGGGATTAAAGCAGTCATAATAACTGAGAAAGCTCGGCAAATATTCCTTTTAATGAAATGTCCTCTCATATTTGTGCTTGCACCGTTGTCCCCTCTTAATTCGGCATGGACATTTCGTTACTTCTCGTAATACGAAGACACAACTTCCGGATTCGGATGGAGCTTCTTCCGAACATATAATGCTAAAGACGGAGAAAGTAGAAGAGGTAGAAGGAAAGGAGAAGAGGATATAAGGCCAAGAAGGAAATCACGTAAAGGACGTCGAGGCCCGCAGGGAGCACCCAATGGTTCTCTCATACCCGGCCTCTCGCTTGCTTACTCACTTACAAGAGAGGGTAGTAGCTATTATATCCATAACATCCGATTTATTTATATACATTGGAGAAGCGATCTCTTAATCCCTACACACCTCGCGATGCATCGCCGAGCGAAACGTTCAACCGGGGCCGAGCAAAACGGTTTACCGCCGGATTTTTATTTTCTTAAGGATGATCGATTTTTTATTGTATTCCCGGCTCTATCTGTAAGACGATCTCGAATGAAAGTTTCTTTTCTTCATTGCTCTCCGGGGAAAATAAATAAAAACACTTTGTAATTAGGTTTTCTCAAAGTGCAATTGCTAAGATCGGATAAATCTTTAACTTCATGGATATGAATTTTTTTTTAAGGACGTTCTCATTTTCAAGCTCTCGTTTAATATTTACACATTCATTTATGTAATATTTATATTCGGTGAATTTCACTGTAATGGTAAAACTTAATAATTCTATCATTAAGGCCCAGTATCCGTAGTTTCTAAAGATAACTTTATTAGGGCTATTCGCTAAGACATATACACGAAGTATTTGCGATTAATCATCTAGTATTTAATTTCTTTTATTCCTTGAGCTAGAAATTTTACAATATAGGTATAGTAAACAATTATTTAGATAAGTCTGTGGTTTCCATGATTTGACATCGCTTCAGATACTTTGCAACAACATTGTAATAGAAGTTATCGTTATAATAGTGAAATTCGTGAATACGAGGGTAATTACACTTTTATAAGTGAGCGCTTATATGAAAATACACCCAGGATGTTTTCTTAGATATGATCCAAATATATCAGAGAATAATTTAAGTATACAATTTTGTCCTAGAATTTGACCATGGAATTTTTATTAAGCAACTAAGTTTATTTTGGTATATTTAAATTTTCTAAAAATCCCATACCTTAATAGAACTGCGTACAAACCGTAAAAACATTCATAAAATCTAGAATAACCTTAAGATACCACTTTACAGATTTATCATAGATATCTTAATCTAAAATATATTAATTTATAATTTTCGTAGTTCTATTTAAAAATACAATTTAATAATTATAACAATATTTTCAAAGGCTTTTCTTTTAAAACCTGACTATTTTTATTTTTGACTTATTTGAATTATTAGAAAAAATATTCTACATAAATACGTAAATCATTATAATCTTAAATTTGATCTACTTAAATATATACAAAGACATATATTTTTTTATAACTTTTAATTTATCTACATTTAAAAAATGCATTTGACATTCTATTAATAGAATGAATTCATTAATACTTTTTTAACATTGCTTAGAATATTTAAATAATCCTCAAAAATAATAGATAATAAAGCTTAAGTATATAAAATCCATGAGTCCTAGATACTCTTAAACATAAACTATTCTGTATTGAAATTAATACTATATTAAAAGGATATAATTTTAATACAATGAATTCTAACTTCACTAAAGAATAGTCTAAGATTTTAAATAATCTTTAATAAATCTAATCTTATTTCTGTCTCTAAATAATTTAACCAATGATCAATAATATTTTCAACTTATTTTTCATCGTCAATGCATCATGTAATACAACTTTAATATATAATAAACGTATCAGATTACTTATCATCTTATTTTCTTACCACGCAATAAATGTTCTCAAATCCAATTATTCTGGTTATTCGGGTTCTCGTCTTCAATGTAACGACATTGAAGTACTTGTGATCAAATACGACATCAAAGACTTGGCGAAATTATATATCTAGTCCCTGTAAAGCAAAAGATTTTCTTAATGAGCTAATATATTTTTAGTTCTTATTAATCTTTTTATTAATAACACTTCTTAATTCCCATTAAAATATTAAATAAGTTCTTTTTCTAGAATCTTAATATTTCTTAAGGATATTTCTGATCATGTTATAAGAGTTAAAGGAAAAGTATTGTCCTTGCCCGGATTTCATTATTTAATAATGTATACGTTATTACACGTTGAAAATGCTTACCTGTATATATTTTTTCTAATGAAATGCGTTCCAGAAAACGCTATCACTTTTATGTTTTTTTAAATCCAAACTTTACAACCAGCAATTCAATTTCGGAAATCTTATATCCTATTTGCCGTTTCATTGAACGTAAATTTAGATATATTTTTACCGTGTTTATAAATTACTTACTTTGCTTTTAAGTATTACTTATTTATGAATAAATTAAACAAAGTAGAAATTTTTTATTTATTTCTAGCCGAAAAAAATCTAATCTACATGTAACTCTGTATTACCGAAACATGATTACTGAATAATTCTAAAATTTAACAATATCTTTTAAAAGATGGTTTTTATTTCCTTCTTCAAAAAGGATTATCCTTAATAATAATCCCATTTACGACAAGTGAATTTCTGACTGAGTGTATGATTAATTTGCAACAGAATTAGGATTAAGAGAATTTCTCTTCATAATGACGATGCATATTTAAAACAGAAATCATATTGTCATATAAGGATCACGTTTGTTACTCTTATTATTATAATAAAATATTTTATAATTCATCATGAAAATTAAGAATGAAACGAAGTTTTCCTAAATTCCTCGATATATATATATATATATATGAAGTGACTCAGGAGATTACGAATAATTGTACTAAGCTAGATTTTAATAAAAAAATGCAACTTGTATTTCAAAGTATAACTTACTTTCGTCCTTTTTTTTGCTTATCCATCAGGTATAAAATACTTAAAATACATATACGAAAGTTATTCAAGAATATTAATTCGAATTTTAATAGGTAAAAAATATTTAACCACGATTGATTAATTTAATATTTTTTATTTAACTTATCGATCTTAAGCTAAATTACAGATATTATTTATATTTGTATGTTCGTTTATGTATATACTTAATGCTCATAAAACGTCAAATTTTCATAATTTAACGATAAATGCAGTAAAATATATTTCAAACAAAAGCGAAAATTGTCTCTTAATTTAATAATGACATTTTTCTCAAAAATCGTAATCATAAAAATGTTCGTAAGAAGTGAAAATTAGAAATACAGCACTCGCAATGAAAATAACGTACTGCCTCTGTTATGCTGATTTACATTATCAAGTAGTCAGGTTTGAACTCTGTAACTATTATTGCAACCTGTTTCAGGCAACTATATGTAGGTAAGTCTTTTCAACGCCTGGACGTACAGCTGCTCGCGCTTCGTCGCACCGTCAATTATATTGGCACAATTAAATTACGGAAACCTCAAATAGTCACACCGGTAACTATCAAAAGCGACTCTTGGATCCGACGGGATATCATTTACGTCATCCAGTGTCGCGGTGGCGAGAAATGCCAAAGATATTCGCGGCTGCGGCGTAACCAATTAGCGGCGGCCCGACGCGTACGTGCGGCATGTTTCTGTATTCGCTCGGGACTAATGAAATTAAGCGCGCGGCTTCCACCCTCGCATAACGAGATCCTGTCGCTTGCATACGTCAAGGTGGAAGAGGCTAAAAATCGTAGAAACAAAAAACATGTTCCCGTTTCACTCGTGCATACCGCCGTTATGCGACTGCGCTCGAGGTGACTAATGGCGTCCGACCACGTAGTCGTTATCCGCGGTTCTCGTCGACTCCTTCTCCGAGATTTAAAGCTTGATAGTAAATTTGGCTTTCTTAGTATCGTTTGTAGATCGCCTGCCTTTATTCGAAGGTAGTTTTTTCCTTTGATCTTTTTTTTTAATTTGAAGGGAAACGAGGGTGTTTATGGAATCGGAATTTTATGATTTTGAGAAATGCTGTGATTAGAATGAACAGAATGTTCTACAAACGTAATTGCTGATACGCCAATATTATACAGCTAGTTTTATAACATGATAGTTGATATACTTCAATTGTTAAAAAGGCTTTAACTCGAATTTTTTTCAATCATACTTGAATACCGATTAATTCCATCACGTTCAATTAATTAACCCACTTAATTAATGTTTTCACATGATTACAAAACCTTATGTATTTAGTTAAACTCCTAATTTAAAACTCATTTCTGATAATTAACATATTATTTTTTGCACTTTTGAATATTAAAAATACTTTCATCCGATAACTTTTCAAATTTATATTTTAGCATTCACAGAAGAATAACAATTATCGTTATACAGTCTTAAACTTTAGAATCACCTAATTCTATCGACATTAAAATCTTAATAGAACAAAAAAACGTGCCAACGACATCCATCTATGCAACAATGACGTTTGTCAACTTTTCCTTGTGATTCCTTTGCAATTTTCAAAAATAATCATCCGTCAACATTCCACGATAATAGAAAAATTTACAGCTAAAAATTCTTGGAGTATCATGAACAACAAGAGATATAATTTACTTATGATAATTTATTTTTATTTTCAAGTTTGTATAATATGAGGAAAGAAAATTTTTATAAAATAAACTTTGATCTTTATTTAGATAACTATTAATTAATTAAAATATTTCAATATAATATTACTGTCGGGTATATTGAGTAGCAATTCTTTCCCGGAATTATCGAGAAACGATATTTCTATATCTTACTTAAATTAGTATACAAGACAAGTATTGATCTTTAAATATTATTTTATGGTGGCCACATTTATTTTTTATTTAGAGGTAGAAGTGAAGCTGGATAAACTTGTGATAAACTTCATGTACAAATGACCTCTGCTCTTTTCTCACGCGGTAGACTCGGAGCAAAATATAATGGATTGGTTGATGGAACGATAGATAAGTTTCAACACGGAAGGATTGTACAGACTTATTAAGTAGCGTTAAGCTTTATATGGATTTGAAACTAATATAGAAGCATTTGGAACATGTGTTTTGGATTCCCGTAGACAGAAAAATATATAATACGGTAGTTAAACTAATCCATTTATCTGTTACAATTTTTTAAACGACGCATTTAATTGTAAGACTAAACAACTACTATTCAATTTTAATGAATACTTATTAGCCAACTGTTAGTAAATAATAATCTAATTTTTAATAACAGTAGCAGTTTCTTTCTATTCAAATTATTCTTACTTACGTTAAGAAATTTCTTCATTTCAAAGTATTCAAGGATAATATCTGCCTTGCAAGAAAAATAAAAATTAAAAATCTATCGTACATTTTCCTTCGAACATTCGATTATAAATTTGAATTACTACAAACATGATATAATACTAAAATTATAATAAAAAGTTCTGTTAATAATATTATTTTAAATATCGTCAGAATAGACTCCTTTTATGATGAATTTAAATAATATAATTTTACCGTATCAGACGTACAAACATATGCATATTACATAATCTACTTTTAATCTAAGATAATTTTATTAATTTATGAAGAAACTATTGTTATGAAATTACGTAATGTACATTCGTTTTTCAATAATAATCACTATTTTCACACTAGTATCGTTAATTATATTAGATATATAACAAGAATTGATATTGTCGCACTACTTGCATAGATTATTAATTTTAAATTAATGATACTGTGAAGGTCATAAATATAAATTATACTAATAATTTCATAATGCGATCATAATACAACATCATTATCAGTTTCAAGAATATCTATTTTCCAATTAAAGCCTCTCGATACAGAATCCTCCTCGTATTCGCGCAGAGGCAATGTTCGGATGCACACGGGCGCGTTCACTCGAAGGGAAACAGTTAGATTACGCGCAGGTGTGTGAGTGCGTGCACATGCGTGTGAGCCGGGGCGTCAGCAACAATGGCGAGAGAAAGCCAGACACGCGGGCAAATGGCGTTTATCCGTCCGAAAGGTGTCCCTGTGTTTGCTGAAGCGTGTGCGCGCAGTACGCGAGGAGCGACGTTATTACACGAGTTCCCTCGACCGATGAAGCGAAGCGTCGGTGTTGGTAGGCTCACAAGAAGGAGTGACATACGTAAACTCAGGTTAACGCTAGAGTGAGTAAAGGCGACAGTGGCGCAGGAGGTGGTTCAAACTTTCGGCGATTATTCGTTTGTTTAGTGAGTACAGCGGGAGAAAACAACGGCATTCGGGGACTCGTTTCGTAAATAAATAGGAGTACCGACAGTTTTGAGACAAACAAATGTTACCGTTGGGATATAGAATTATAGAGGTGTTTAGTGTTTCGAGAACAATGGTACCGCGGTATGTCATTTCTCTTCTATTAGTTTTTTACTTTATGGTAGTTTGTCACCGTCATTTTAACTTTTTAACTTTGCCTGTTATCTTATTATTCAACTAGAGTGTACTTTATTAACAATTTTAACTTCTTGATGAATCCGTAGAGACCTTTTACAATTCAATGTGTTTCATATAACGGAATAAACCCAATTATTTTTAAAATATTTTTCTTTACAAATTTTTTAGATATCACTTACATTTTAATAGGAAAAATGTATTCAAACAATTTTATTCTTTATGTTTCAAAAAGCAGCACATGTCCAACGAAATATGAAAATTTAAACAAGGAAATTAGATTAAAATACTAACGATAAAGTATATCTTCGTATAATCACACTCTGATACTTTGTCTACAATTACTTTGTTCCTCTATCTTTATTAAGTATAAAAGGGAAGATTTAACAATGTATAATCTTATGTAATATAATTCATACATAAAAATATTTAATTCTTTGTTAAAACTATTCTATATGTATATTATTATAATTGAAAACTTAATGAAAAGTACAACATTAAGAATATAGAATTGTGTTCTGAAAGCAAAACGATGCTGAACTTGAATTTAGCACTTTATTTTCTTAACGGATGCTAAGATCTATTTTTTTTTTTTTAACTTTTACTTTCAAATATATTGTTCAAAAATAACATGAAAAATACATGTAGAATTTGTCAAAAAATTAAAAAACTATGAAAAGAGAATATTGGTACCAAAGTTGTTACCTTCGTGCAGTAAATCACTTTACCATATGCTATTTTCTCTTCTGCATTATTTCCATATATTATTAGTAACAATTACACAACAAAGTTGAGGTATTCTATATCACTACCAGTAGTAATGAAATACTAAAAATCGATGGAGCTTAACAATGAAATTTCAGACTATTCAAAAGCGAATGGTAGAAACAAAGATAATCAGAAAACTTTGTTTCACCATAGTCGAAAATTATATAGTTACAAACTCAGAAATAGCGGCGACAACCCAATGAATAAAAAGCTTTCGCAGAGAGATAAAGGAAGAAAGCGCAGGTGAGAAATTGATGCGAGCGTCTGATACACCTTTACACTCGGTCGGGCACAATAAGACAGAGTACAACAGAAACACCACACATCTCTCTGTACTGTTGTGGATACTGTGACTTTAGAACGCTCTCTCTTTCTCTCTCTCTCTCTCTCTCTCTCTCTCTCTCTCTTTCTATCGCTCTCTATACAGAACTGCGTGCTACGAAACCAACGTCGTAGTCATCACAAGCCCGTCACAGACATTGCCTCGGAATATAGAGGAATAGAGGTGAAACACAGGCGCCAGACGCCGACGCCTGGACGGACAGACGCATTCAGAGAGTACAGGCAGAGTTTGCATCCAACATAAAAGCGATAGAGAGAGAGAGAGAGAGAGAGAGAGAGAGAGAGAAAATACAAGTATCGTTGGCATTAACGCCGAGGGTGCAAACAGCCCCTTGTTCTCTCTATCTCGGGCACACAGTCGAGCTAATAATTAAACGGCTTTAAAGAGAGGCAAAAGCACAAGGAGAGGGAAAAGCCACGGATGAGAGAACTAATATATTGGGAATTAAAAGCGTCGCCGGAAGTAGCCAGAGTCGATTTTGCAGTTCTTTTACTATTATTGAAAAAAGATGAATGCGTATACTTTCGAAATTATTGTATCAGGTAACGAGCTGCAGCAATCATCTTAATTAATATTGTTTAATGAAAAACTTTCAAAAAGTAAGGTTAGGAGCAAACGTTCGGTGATAAAATTACTTTCATAGAGGCAGCGACTTTAAAACTATGAAGGGATTGGTAACTTTATTCGCTAACGATTTCCGACCGATTTTTTAACTTTGAAACAAAATATTATAAATACATGTACGAACAAATCAAAAAATACCTACATAATAATTGTCATTGAAAACTGTATAATGTAAAACAATTATATTAAAACGTACATTTATAAAATATATATTGTGCATAGAACTATTATAACTAGATTGCAAGTTCATACTCGTATTTGAATAGGCTTCGGAGCTTTTAGGATGTTTAATATTGAAATTGTATAAGTCGTGCGTCTCTATTCAAACTATTATTAAATGAAAATCATTACTATCTAATGCACTTACTGATAAAGGCAAATATAAAGGCAATTTTTTCTACTCTAAAACAAAAACAGTTGAACTTTAAAGGAGGCATCCAATTTCGCTTTAAAAATTCGTTCCATTCAACGCATGATAATAACACAAAATAATGAATTCGAAAATTAACGCAACAAGCGGCAAATCCATCATATTAACGAGATTCTGATTCACTCTTCAAAGCCTTCACGACCTCTTGTTCATCTTTCGAGCTTCGGAACATTCGATAGTGCGTAGTTCATTTGGCATGCTTGTTCGCCTGGATATTATCATGCAAAAATCTTTAGACAGGCATTCCAATATCCATTATCCCACCCGACTATTGAAAACGGACGAATGATTTTTCTTAATGATGCAATGGTTGCACGCGAACAGATAACGAAAGGCCAAAAGAAGAATGGGTCTCCAAGTGAACTGCTTCACTGGCCTGTTACATTACGCATACCCATTCAACTCCTGGCCATACACATGCACACTCCTGCTAAATCCCCTTCCATTACCACTACAGATTCTTTTATCAAATATTAAGGGAGTAATGTCCTTAAGCAGAATTGTTTTCAGTTTCGGAAGGGTTCTTTTCCGCTTCACCTTACGTCAGGCTTGCATGCATTCAAACACGGCACAAAGTAATTTCATCGGTAAAAAGACAATGGGGAGACGTTCCGCTCAGAAATTTCTTTATTTCCATTACTGATATTACTTTCCGTTTGTATGTATAAAGTTGAGTACAATCCACTGGATTGTAGAATCTAATATAAGTCATTTACAGTAAACGAAAATTGATCATCGTTCAACTATTACCATCGAGCGAAATTTATAATAAAATTAAGGCACAAGCCGTTGATTTGTGTACATATTCTAAATTCTACTTTTAAAATTATTATTTTTTAATATGTCCAATGTTAGAAACAAACTATTCAAAATTATACCATTAATCCAACGTTACTAAATCTAAAATGTTAATTACCATGCACATTTATATAGAATTTTCATTACATAATTTCATTACATAAATAATTGAAAGCACGCTTTATTTAATATCTTTAACCTTATATTTTTAATTTCTACTTTAGAAAATATTTTCTGATGCAATAAGATTAATTTGTGAAAAAAGCCATATTCATATGCAATGCTCAATGCTCAGCAAACAATGACCTTTACTAATAATATTGTCAGTTTCATCAAAGAATGCAATTAACCAATGCCTATAATAACGTGACACACAAGGAAACCGTATGACTGATCTCGTGGACATCAACGAAGGCGAACGAAATTCACGATTAACCGAACAGACGTGCCTTACAGCTTCTAGCGTTCCAATCTGACGTCAATAAAGTTCCCACTGGCGTGTCGAGAGGGTAAAAGAGTCGCCCGTTTAAAAGTTCAATAAGCGTCTGTCCAATCGGTCCGAATAACGTCTTATCGCAGGCTTTGCACAGCGCGAATAATGCGAAACGAAGGGCGTCTGTAATTCCAAAGGATCGTTAACGAATTCCCGGAAAGCCAATCTCGGAAGTCCCGCGCACACTTCCGTCAAAGACTCGAATTTAATTTCTCCCCGTGGCCGCGACAGCGAGTCGTCCGCGTTGCGAATCCCCGGGATGCCGGAGCCCGGGCAATCGAATCAAAGCGTAAACTCGTAACTTTCCCGCGACCCTCGCCTAGAAAAGGACGAGCGGAGCGAGGAGGAGGGGCGAACCAATGGCATTTCGTTATTGCGTGAAAAAAAGAGGATAGAGGCGAGCTTTCACGTGAGGCGCGTGACGCGCGACTTCCTCCAAGAGTCGGCAATTCTTCCGTCGCTCCGCGCCTCGGCCATCAATCCGCTCGGGGTTTACTTTAGCTTTTTTACCCCGCACTACCGGTGGTCTATCGTCGAGGGCTACGGTTAATTTGATTTCCTGCGCGTCTCGTGCAGGGTCGCGCGACGTGCGTTACACTCTATGGACGACACCGTTGCTCTTATATACTGGTTGCGTTTCGGAAGCTGCTTTCCCTTGCTTCCTATATCGATAATTCATCGTTTTGGGAATTCCCATTGTGTGTCCCCCGAATATGTGTTTTGTAAGCTGAAATTAGAGTGCGAGCGACAAAGAGGATGAAAAAGTCAAGGTGGAAAAATAGAGTCCGATTCGTATGATAATGCATTCGGTCAAACGCAACTTTTCGATATAACGAAATATAACGTTGATTAACCATAAACATACATAAATACGGAATTTTTCGTACTTCGTTTATGGTGGAAAAATAATAAACAGTCTTATTTTTTAAGATTAATTAAGTACGCATAGTAATATAATTTCTTAAAAGGTCGAATAAATCATTGTGTCATAAAATTGACTTTGTAATGTACTTGTTGCTGTTGCAGTCTTGTGTTACTTATGCATTAAACCATGAAAATCTTTTGACATTTTAGAAAATCTGATATTTAATCATATACATCTTTGCATATCTACATTATTGTTATAGTCGATAGATTAGTCAACGTTTACTCATTGAAGTATTTCAGTGATACATGAAGTTATATCTAGAATAAATGTAATACATATCTTTAAATAATGAAAATTAATCGAATAAATATTACTCTATTGTAACTCACAATCAATGCAATTTCAGTTGAGTTTGAAATATTAATTACCAAAAGACTAAATAAAATTATTTATTGCTATTTAAGAAAACAGTGATATGTTTTCACAAATTTTACATATAATAGAATAAAAAATTGTTAAAACCTTAACCTACATACCGATATACTTTTTTGAATTAAATTTTTAATAGAGGCAACGTGAAAAGAATTTATTAAACATTATTAAGGGTGCTTTTTTTATTTAAGAACTTTGTTCAAATTATTAGTTTCATACGTGGTTACATATGCATTATAATAAAAAATCCAAGTTTAAAAATAACGGATAATTCAAAATCGATTCTGTTGATTGTTTCAATTTTTCGAATTATCGTTAAATATAGCTAAGCTTCCCGACCGATCAAAATTTAAAGTCAACAAAAACAGTTATTCGATTTATCGTCGGTTACGTATACTCAACAATTTTATTACTACCGTAATTCTATGATAAACTAGTAAAAACTAGTAAAATAATTTTTAAAACAGTTTCCACTCTTTAAGTGAATTTACTCTCTCTCTCTCTCTCTCTCTCTCTCTCTCTCTCTCTCTCTCTCTTCACAAGGTTTATAAAAACAAACGGAGTCTGTGAATAAAAAAATTGAAAGCTTTATAAAAGGAGGAGAAAAAAGAAATTCGTTAACCCCGGCAAATTCAGGGCTTTAATATATCGAACGAGAGGAAAAGCGCAAAGTATAAGAAAGGGAAAACCAGTGCGCGAGGGAGAAACCAGATGAATGGATGTATAGTGGGCGATGAAGGTAAAGTTTGTTCTGCAAACACAGTGCAAAGCTTTTACGGCGAAGCACGCGAGGTAGAGTGAGAACGAATGATAAAGATAGCGTGAGTAGGGAAAGAGAGAACAGAGAGATGTATACGCACACGTAGCGGAGAGGCTAGTAGTCGTGGTTTGAACAAACATTTTTGCGCTATTACATGAATCCGAGAGATGGCATTATGGGAAAAAATTATGGATAAAGTCCGTGGTTTATAATCCTCTACTTTATTCGCATAAGATGTAAATTTTTATAGACGTACGCTGAATTACTATCATAATGCGTAAAAAGCAAATACATTAAGTGTGTTCTTTAGTTAAATGATTCATTATTAGATGAGATATAAACGCATGTTAGTTAAAGATGAAGACAAAGACAAAGAGTTATCTAGAAAAATAAAAATTACTTAATCATTTGTTAAATCACAAAAGTATCATTTCGTTTTACTCTCCTAATTATATTCCACCCGATTTGTAATCATTTGGTATTTTTATACCATTTTTACTTGATTTTATTTCTTAAAAATATCTTGAAAATATATTTTGGTACTTAATAATGCAATTTGTCAGTTCAATATCTATTTTCAATCAAACTATTCAGATTAATCTTTTATTTTAATATTGAATAATTTATTGTATATTGGTCCAAGTTCATTTTCTGCGGTATTACAATATAAATCATACGAACAACCTATTCTGCTGACTCCATTCTTTTGAAATCTTGCAAAGATTACATCGACAGTTACTTGACATCTGTAAAGATTGCCCTCAAAAAAGAGACATCGTGATCTTGGAAAACGACGTCGGTTAAAAAGGGAACGGTGAGTCAAAAACGAGAAAAGAGGAAGAAAAAGGAGTAAAAGAGAGAGTGACGGAAAAGATAAATCGAGAGCTCGCCGATAGAATTTTTTGAGATGCACGCCATATGTTTACGTAAGCGAGAACCATTTTTCTTTTTCTAGAGCGAGTGTATATTTTTGCAGACGCATCGAGCAGAGAACAGGAAAGAGAAGTCAAAGTTCATGTAGTAACACGACATGAGGAGAATCGAAAGACAAGCACAACATGATCCCGTGAAAGGCTAGAATATTTGCTTCTGAATTCATTAACACAACGTTCAAAGAAAATAGCAAAAGAACCAAAATTCTATCAAAGAAAAAAAGATGTTTTTTAATGTGCATGTACGTATGTATGTATGTATTTATAATCAACAAAAATTCAAAGAAATTCTTTTTTGAAAAAAATGTTAACGGACATAAACCAGAAACTTACATCAGAAACTCGACATTTCAATAATTATAGTTACGATTTTATATATTTGAAACATATGCATACTTCGGTTTGCAATGCAATGCTATCCTGAGCAAAAATCAGATTAAACGCAAGGATTAAACCAATAATTAAACCAATATCTAACCAATATCTGACCAATTCAATCTAATTTATGTAATTGAATGCATTCGTTAATAAAATTATATATTTTATGATATTTTCATAATACTAATTCTAAAATTTATTAATTCTTAGTAAATATGTAAATACAATTACTAATTTTATGACAGGTTTTTATAAAAAAATAGTATTATGAATAATATATCGAACGTCAAATAAATCAAATATTGGAAAATATCCAATTAAACTTGTTTTTGAGTAAGTTTTGACAGTAAAAGTACCACGAAAAACGAACTGAAACTATTTATAAAGTAAAAGACTAAAGTAAAAGAAAAGTATCAGATGCTGAAATACCATTATGCAACAGCGGTTGGATATTTCTATAATGCATCCATTTTAAAATAAGAGCTGCAGGAAACTTTAACTCTAAATATAAGTCTTGCTTATAAGAAAATAAAATAGTAAAAGCAGCTGCTATTCATATCTCGTGATTCGCAAATAAGCGCTCGATTAACGAGAGTACATCCAGAAAAGTAGGTCGTTTATAAGAGATACGCTCTTGAGTAATTTCACTGTTATCCTGACATTATAACCGCTTCACTCGATTTTATATATTTGATGACCTGCTAAAGAGTCAAATAATGTATTTAGACGTATGTACTTATTTCTTTCATTTGAACAAGGCTGAATATAAATTAGACTAATGAGCTCTAACTAAAATTATACAAAAAGACAATAATCAAATATTAAATGCCTGCAAAATTGCACTAACATTTTCCAGATTATCAAATTTTCTACTGCAATAACATTTCAAATAAAAATTAATGACATTATTATCGTAATCTTATTGTACAATTAAATACTGAAAACTAAGAGCGTAACTTTTTTGGCAATAGTGCTTGTTATGATTAAATATTTTTTTACCAAACTGAACTTAGTACCAGTCACTACTTAATTGTTTATAACTTCATTAATGATAATTTCAAAATTCTATAAAAAACTCCCCGAATATAAAATTTCAAAAAATTTATTATACATATTCACATAAATTAAATTTTTTAGTCTTAAATACCTATCAACTTAAATTGAATAACTTAAATAAATTATTTACATTAATTATTCGATGTAAATCAATGTGCAGCGTAATAATTTATAGGAATTATTAAATTTTCATTTGATAGACAACTTACATTTTTTTAAAAAAAGTCAATTTAAAAATTCATATTCAACGAATGCTACATTTTTTTACTTTAAATAAAGACATTAATCAATATATATTTCTATATATATTGATATAAAATTCAAGCTATAAAACTTTAATCTTTTAAGTAATTAATATGTGCTCTTCTATCTTGAAATTTTGTCTGTCTTTGAATCAGAAATAAAAAATCAAAGTCAACATTTATCATATTTAATTTTATATTTATTTTAAGGATAAAAATGCAGCTTACGAAGATAATATCTTATGTGAATGACAGTATCAGTATTGATATTAAATATTTCGTTTGAATAATTTCGATTTAAAGGACGCACACACAAGTCAGTCAATTAAAACTAAAGAAGATAAAATAATGATACTAGTGAATATAATCTTCGTATGACATCATAAAAATCACCGAGCAGTTGAATATATTGAATTCGACTTTCACGATTATTTAAAATACATGAAATTACTTTCAAAGGTCACTGTTTGCGTCTCACAAAATTTAAGTTGATACAACGCATCGTTATTTGTAATTTATTATTGAAACGGGGAGAATATAATACTTTTCTGCAGTGAATCAAAATTGCGGATGAAAAATGTATTGTTTACAATAATCTTAAGCATACACGATGACAGTTTGGATAAAATATATCGTAATCGTTGATATTAAAAGCACGATTGGATTAAAAATGTTTGATTACTTTCTGAACTACCCAATATAATATATTATTCTATACGATAATGCTCCATTGTTTTAAAACTAAATCATCTTTTATTATAATTATTAGAATTTTTAATTCGATTAATTTACGTTAATTTACATTACAAAATTGCTTTATTTAATAAAAAAAAACTTCAGTTGTTCTAATCCAATTTATATATACGTTTTTATTTCTAATTCTTCCATCGTATTAATTGAGTTATGAAGAAAGATAAGCCGGTACATTTTATTAAATCCTCTAAATTATAAGATATTCAACTGCTCTCTTAAATTAATCTCATAGTTCTAAAAAGATTGCAGTTTTGTCCTCATTATATAGAAGCATTTAAAATACAAATGTAGTTAGAAGACTGCATTTTCATAGTACATACGAAACCTCTCACACATATAAATGTGTACAAGAAAATTATACGCAGTATAGACCCCAAGCGTTATATTATTTGTTGCATAAATATGGGGTGAAATTTAAAAATCAAAAGCCCATGAACAGAATCAATAGAAGATAATAACTAAGCTTTGCTAACTTCTGTGTTAAAGAATTTAAAAGACAATGCAGTATATAAACAATATCTAATATTGCTAAATTAAGATACATATAAAATAAAAACTAGTTATATATATTTGGTGTCTATTTAGTATGAATCATAAATAATAAATCACTTATTCAATGAACAAATATAATAGATCGAATATTTATTTTAAATTTTCCATAGAGATATTTGAAAATGCATTTTCTACCGAAGTCTTTAAAAGTTTTAACAACAGTACTTATGTACTGTATTAAAGTCAAGTTACACAGATTCTTTACAAGTACAGAATGGTTTTATAACTTAATTGCACAAGGTATTTTTTTATCGTAAAACGTATCTAAAATGAATCATTTTTCAGCATATAGTGATAAAACCTCTTTAGCGAAGTATATTTCCCAGTACACATAAATCATTGTAGTACAATAAATTTTATCTCTCGCAAAAATAAAAATTTTTAAACTAAGTTCTGAAATAAATTCAGGGATTATATGTGTAACGTTTAGAAATATATTGGCACCCTGTGGGACTTCAAGTTCAGGTACATAAATTCCAGGATAACCGTTCGAAATTTCAAGAAAATAAAAGAAACATCGAGTAGATATGCTAGAACTTTCAGAAGAAGCACGTAATTAGCGGGATAAAGTTTATCACGAAGGAGAAAAAACTACAGTGAACGATACACGTAATCTAATAAATGCTCGTATTACAACAAAAGTATAAAAGTGTAGTATACACAGGTACGAATAAAATCCACCGATCATGTAATAAACTGTTCTCCAAGTTTCAATTAACGAGCGCTCGTTAATTACATCGATTCCAGCCAATTGGAAAACACAAAAAAAGTAAGTTTCTCGCAACTAAGTAATGAAGGAAAGTTCCTGGCGTCATCTCGGGCGACCGCGGCGCGTCGCGACGACCCGCGGACCTCCACGCGACGCCGTGGCGTGTCTCGAATTATTTGAGCAGGCGGGGGTCCGACTGGTGACTGACTGCCACGGCTACAGGCGATAAGACTCGCCATGCCGGAACGGACTTTCCGTGTCTTAATGAAAAAGCAACGCGTGAGTGCGGCGCCGTACGGCGTTTGGATTAATTTACCTTCGTTGTAATTAATCGAGTTTGTCTTCTTGTTTTATTAGTATTTGGCTTTCTCTGCTCTCGCTCGCTTAGGCGTCAAGCTTCGCTGCTGGCGAAACGAGAGCTTTAGAGATAAGGAAGTGGTAAGGTATCTCAAGATTCCGGAATACCGTAAATACCGTCGCGTGCGTGTGAGCCGAAAGGATGCCGGGTGAACTCATATCAAGGAGCTTACGTTTGCGATACCTTTAGCTCGGAAACCCTATTCTTTATGATATTATATTGATAAATGGTACCACGTTATGAGCTGAAATATTTAAAAAGGCTTCTGAAGTGGACCCTTTGACTTGTACATTTCTATGATTAACACTAGGTTTTGATATTGTAAAAATCGTATGTAAAAATCAAATGTTCTTTTGTCCTTTCTTGATATAGTCAGTTTCAAATCATTCGACAAAATTATTTTATTAGATTCGATACACTAAAAAAGGAGAGTCTTGTGTATACGACATAATTGATAAATTAAACCACATGTACTCCAATTAATCTTGGCATGGATTTAAATATTTATTTGAGAATTTTCGATATTTCTCTTTCAACTTTGATCCATTTTCTAATTTATTATCAAACAAATTAAAAAAGCCTAATAATTATGACTAATATTAAATAACATTTTAACCATTACAATTTGTATATGTTTCGTTCAATTACATTATTATTCTAAAGTTTACAAAAAATCTACATTATTTAAATCAGTTATTTTGCATTGTAATTTAAAAATCTTGTAATAAAAAATAACGTCCGCGCTAAAGCACGAGTCCGCTAAAAATAATGTGAAAACATAATGATATAATTGCTCCAAGTAATTAAAAGATACAACAAAAAATGAAATAGTACAATTGTATAAAAATAGGTACAGGGGACTTTGAGAGATTTTTAATTACGAATAGACTGTCCATTTGGAAGATTGTAAAAGAAAATTAAAAAATACCGCGTGCTACTTGGAGTAAAAATTTTAAAGCACATGCTGCCATATCCTTTTAAAATGAGATCCCAGTGAAATATGAAAACATTAGTCTCCTCGCTAGTGTGTACTGAACACTGGACATCGTTCTGTTGCAGTTGGCGTACTCGATGATGCTCGACTACGACAAGAGAGGTTTGATGGGTTACGGTCCCGGACAGATGGCGCTGTTGCCCCCAAAAGTGAACGTCTCATCGAGAGGTTTCGTGCCCATCACGCAGCAAGTCTTCGCGATCAGGCTGCCATGCTCCGGCCTTGAGAGCGCCGAGATTAAACTCTCATTAAAGCTGAACGTCACAGCTCCTTCTGAGACTAAATACAATGACACGATTCTCGTCTTCAAAAGAAATAAAATCTGCATGAAAGGTGAGAATTTAACAAAACAATTTTTACTTCTTCAACGTTATTTATGTGAAGACACTTAATTAGTATATTTAACAGTGGATAATATTCAAATGCTTGGTCACTCGTGAAATAAAAATATGTTTTTGTCATTGATTGTTCATCGTATTGATCATTACTACATTTACTGAATTTAATGTTTGGTTTTAAATTTTTAATATATTTGAAGATAAACGAACTGTAATCTTGAAACTCTGTTTAAATAATACAGAGAATCATAAAAGCAAAGAATTCATTTTTACAGAGAATTCAATTAAATTGTTTAAAATACATATACTTAATTTGTTTTACAAACTGAAATGGTCAGAAATAAATTTAATTGTTTTATTTAAATTAAATGAAAAATTCAATAACTCAATCTCATTACTTCTAAAAATCTTAAACTTTAGATAATTTTAAGTTTCAAAAATTCAGAAAAACTATAATATAATCTACGAAAAATGTAATATACAAATGATAATATATGTTAATATAAATTACAGGTAAAAATCACTTTAAATATGTGTGTGTATTTAAAAACTTTATTTGACATTTTTTATAATAAATACATTAAATTACATATACATACACGTTTATTCAAAATATTACATCGATTTTCAATATAATTTTTAACGTATTTGAAAATGATCCTCTTCTAAACTTAAATTTAATATCAAGCATCATTTTAATCTTAAAAGTATCAATATGTAGAAATTAAAGATTATTAAGAATTTGAAATAACTTAGTTGAATAAAAGACAATATTAATATTTTAATGGCATGGCGCTATTCCTACAAAACAATTTGTACAAGTGCCTAGTATTTGTACTTACTGTTATTAGAAATAATAGCTAAATAATAAGTAGGCTGCTGATTAAAATATCAAAATTAAAATCTCAAGCAACGAATCACAAAAGTTAAAAGCAGAATTACGATGTCAGTAACTCAAACTGTGAGAAAGCAATATTCCGAGCATCAAATGCCCTCGATATACAAAGTTTTAATAAACCGTCAAGAGCTGAAACGCAAGGGAGCGAGTAGTCACGCGTAAAAAGGAAAGCGTAACACGAAAAGCGGAAATCGACGGAGACGGACATCGGAGGTGCGGATAAACGAGGACTCGACGAAAGAGCAAAAAGAAAGCCTCCGGTAACTCCTCGACCTCACCCCTATCCACTGAGCTCACAGTTGACAGACGCAGATTCGGATCCGATTACGGGGAGCCGCTCCGGTACAGCGAAAAGCGATCCGTCGCGGCAAATGAAATCTCGCGGCTTCCACAGTCGTCTACGAAGAGACTTTATAACTCTTGAGCACTGACGATCTGAGGAATATTCGCTAAGACAACGGGGATCGAGCCTTTCTATGACTTTACGAATTCGAAGACCGGCGATGCGCTACCATTTCTTGGGCTCTTCGATAAAAGAAATCGAATTTTTCAAGACACAGGAAGAAAGGGGGATAAAAGGAGGTGTTAGATCTTGTTACACGGTTGAGTGGATGGAGAATTTACCGTGCAGGGGATGAGCGATCGAGAATGAAAGTTCAAAATGAGACATCGATGCGGATCCGCTTTTCTTTGCTTTGTTTTACGTCACTATGAGTTTAAATTGCAACGAAAGATTTACAAGTTACGAACTACATAGAAAGTTCATAGTTGATGAACTACATTCACTTCATCTAGGGTTACTAATGAATAATGAAATTTTTAATTTGTACTTACGTGCGACATTTGAAAACTGTTACTGTACAGATCAAAATTGATCAACGTTAGAATTTAATTGCTACTGAGACAAATTTTCTGAACATTATAACACTCAAAAACGTAGCCATAGATTTGATGAAAATTATTAAAATTTATTTCTTGTCTTTTCCATCGTTATATAGATACTAGTAAGATTATATACAATGCCAGTAGTAACAATGTTTAACATTTTTTAAGCGCATTCACGAATAATACAAACAGCCAGAATTTACAGCTTTCTACACACGTAGAGCATTAAATACTTTAAGATTCGAACATTTTTCAATCAGCTTGCTCAATTTTTAGCTGAAATTAGATAAGCTAGATGAAACGCGATAAGAAACGAATAACACGTTTTAAAACTCTTAGCACGAGTCAACCAGAATTCCGATCCATCCTTAAAGATATTTTATAACTATCAAACCACATAACTTACTCAGGAAGGACTAGCAGGGCATTCGGTCAGATTTACTTCCCAGTATTGCGCGCAACTCTCCTCTTATTGGCGCAAGTGTTCGAAAATCCGCGCGGATCTTCCTTTTTCCCCTTGTCGACTTCCTCTTATCTCTCGCGCCCGACTGTCGAAAATAATCAAATCTCGCGCTCGAGAGGCTCTTCAGCCGTTCGAGATATTGGAAGACGATACCTCGATAGCCAGCCTCGCCTAATTCTCGTAGGAGACGAAATCATAAGAAGAGATATTCCTTAGTACTCAGCCGCAATAGGAAAATGCGCGATTTTGAGAAACGGAGAATAATGGAGAGAGACAAAGAGAGAGAAGGACTTAATAGAGCCGCCCTTTAGATTAGCCGTCGGTGACGCGCGCTATAAGGAACGAAAGAGGGATAAACGAACACATACGCATTTCTCCTTTCCTTTCATTCCATATCTTTTCATTATTACGAGATTTCTTTCATCTTTTATTTTGTCGATGTTCATAAGTTTTTCTTTAGGGTAGCGAGGTTTCCTACTTATTGGAGATAAGTTTCTCTAAGTGGATATTTAGAAAAATTTAATACGTTGGAATAATTGTAGATCCTAGAAAACTTGATATATTTTCATTTGATACTAACAAACATTCTTAGAAACTAAATTTTGCGATAAATGTATAAAACCTTCTTTATTGCAATATATACGCTCATGTAACTTGCTTCGTAGATAGTGCATGTATTAATAGCTCTAAAAATCTTTATAATTATAATCTGGCGGAAATTCTGCACAGTCGGATAAGATCACTAATTTATTGATATTCCGTACTTTCCAGAAAATATCAATGAATTAATTAATTAATATCAATTAATTAATCAGTATCAATTTATTGCAGATAATAATTGATTTTGTTCGAACTTACTTTTTAATTATGTAGGAATAATGTGAAAAGAATAAAAGTTAAAAACAAAATATTTGTGTGTACTTTACACCTTTATAGATATAAATATTATGTATTAAATGAATGGAGTGCAGATAAATTAGTAACGGAAACAAATATTAACCATTCAAGCTCATTGGTAACGAATGGTTAAAATGCCGTCATAAATGAAAGTGCGAATTTCTCATATAAATATAAGAGAACATTATTCCGTTTGTATTAAAAAATTCTCCTGCAATTTTCATCTCATTCTCAGAACAAATGAAATTTACAAGTTGAATCTTCCAAAATCTCGAATAAGGCAAAAGCAGATGCGCGCAATGACTCGCCTTTATCACGATCATATTCCAAAGCTCGAATATAATTCTCAAAGAACTAATCGAATGGGCCTGATTCCCTTAATGCGCCTGAAATGTGCTGGTCGTATCCTCGTGGCGCGAAAAACCAAACGCGAAGACTCTCCAATCCTCGGCTCCTTCATCCCCCGCACGACACGCGTAATCCATCCGCGCGACTCAATTCCACCAGAGCGCCTCGAGACTCGTTCGGACGTCGACACGCGCACCCGACCTTGCCAAATCGGCGCCCTTCCGCTCGCAGGCGTCACCGCGTCTGACCGCACCCGCACTCCTTCTACTAGCGCGACTTTCATCGCTGTTGGTTATACGTGCGTGTTAGCGCCCGGCCAATTCGTTGAACGCGCGCTATCGGAACGGTTGCTCGCGCCGTGGTCTCGAGCCCCTACCTCCGGAATGTGCAACCACCCCGAGTCGAGGGTGGAGGAGAATTATAGGTGCTAGTCGCTCGACGATAGCGAGGAACATATCGCGCGACAGCTCGAGCTTTGTTTGCAGTACCTGCGTGCGAAAATGAGAATGCCTCTGTGCTGGGGAATAAATTATAGGCTTTTTCCGGTCTCGAGTGGTTGCGCCCCTGTTGTGTGCCCACGGAGGAAAATCCTTTGATTTAAAACGGTTTGTTGACATTCTGCTTACTTTTTCAAGTGAAAATCCGTGCGTTTCCGGAGAATAATCGCTCGCTTATTTGTTTCCAATTGTATTCACTGATTCGGTTCAGCGAGGAAATATTGCGTCATTAATTAGTCTTCCAGTTAGCTTTTCAGTTTAAAAATCACACGACTCTAAACTCTCAACGTCCTTCTCTATCGAAATTGCAGCTGTTGATTTTCAAACAATTGTGTCGATTTTATCCAAATCTTTTCATCGATATTATTCATTTGTCACTGAAATATCTATGAATATTAATGTAAGCTCTTGAAATCATTATTAAGTAGAAGAAAACAAATTTTTAAATTTTATCGTCCACTTTCAACACTTGTGCATAAATTGGCGATGCTGTATTGAAATCTAAAAATTTTCACGCTCTATTAAAATTTCTTAATATTAAATTCTATAAATTATTAAATTTTTTAATATTTTCTCTTCAACTTATCACGACACTGTTGCAGCAAATGAAATAAAAGGATAAAAATAAAAAGAAAGATAATAATAACTTCATAAATAATCCTTCTATTAAAAAAGGATTCATTACGACTTCTTCGTCGTCGAGTTCATTACCAAACTTACAATTAAGAAATTATTTTTCTCTTCTTGAACAGATAAAAGACAACAAATAAGCGAGAAATATCTCATAATTTTTCTGCTCTCGCCTCAAAATTTTCAAGTATGAAGAGCGGTGACTCGTAGCTCATTCTATGATTCGTTCAACCGGCTTTTCAGGAAACTCGAGAAAAGCTCAAACGTAGAAAAAAAATAATGCTTCTTTTCGCCCTGCAACTGCTTTTACAGTTTTGTTCAACGCTATGATCCCGCGGCGATTTATTTAACTTCTTCGCTCTTACTTCCTTCGCGGCGTATTTTCACTTGTTCAAGTACTAGAACGGTTTGCTGCCTAGCTTTTATATTTCTCCAGTTTTATTTCTCTTTCCCTCTCTTTTTTTCTCTTTCTTAAAATTCCATTTTGTTCTTCTCACTCTTTCTCCTGTGTCGGTTCATCTCGTTCACGAGCGAATTATTTACTCGACTAAGCGCGCGACGCTATGGGGCTTCGATTTTATTCGATAAGAGGTGCGCATTCGACAGAGAAAAAATGAGTGCGATAAAGAGCTTTCGCACTCACTTGCTCTGTCACTTCTCTCTCTCTCTCTCTCTCTTCCTCTCGCTCTCTCGTATTCTATTTCTTTCTCTTCCCTTGTTCTCTCGTTTTTCTCTCTCGTGGAGATTGAAGTGCAAAGGAGCCAAGGTACAAAGTGGTTTGCTTCGTGAAAATGAATAATACCGGTTGTACTTCTTTTCCTCTTCTTTTCTTTTCATTTCGATGAAGTATAAAGCAATACCGGATAGATTGAAATCTATAATGTTTCCGATAGACGTTTAATTATTAAATGGGAATATTCAATTCTGAATATTCAATGAAGAATTATCTGAAATATTAAATATTATAAAAATGGCATTATTAAAGAAAAAAAATAAAATATACGCTTTTATCCTATTTCAATAAAAAATTTATAGGATATATTTAATGATCTTCTATAAAGAAATAAATTCAAATTACTGAAAAAATTAAGATACGTATTTAACGATTTATATATTAAATAAAATTCAAATTCCATTATTACTTTATAAAAAATCCTTTACGTATTGTTATTTATTGCAAAACTTAGATTCAAGTATCTACGTTCAAACATTTGCTTCTTTAATGTCCTTTCAATATTTCTAAATATTGAAATTGCCTTTTATATTTAAAGAATTAATAATATAAAGTACAATGAGTATCGTTTTGAAAATAGAAATTATTAATTCGTTGTATTTAATAAGCAACTACAGTCTTACATGAGAACGTAATTTATACTTACACTAGATTTAAACAAACAATGTCTTGTATTATATACACGGTCTGTAAGGATAGTATACAAATATGAAATTAGAGTTTATACATTATCATAAGTATTACAAATAAGACCGTCTTTGCAAAAATGTATTAATAGATTGAAATAATGCCGTACCTATAAAAGCATCATACAGTACCTGTTTTATTATATATGCAGAATGTAGTCATATATTTTATTCTTGTTACTTATAAAAGAGGTTTTCAGTACTCTGCATCATTTTTACGATAAAGCTTGAAGAAATCACAATTTTCAGCTGTAGTAGCAGGAATCGTGCTGCATAATACAAAATGCTACATTACTACACCTAAAAGCTTTAGGTTATTTCTTTGCATAAGTTTGATAGCATTGGGGTGCAATTTTTTTTTATTTGAAAGTGCGCATTTCCAGTTTTTACTTACAAAAAAAAATCTGTTACTCATAAAAAATGTCTTTCTTGTAAAACTCTTGATTTTTTATTTTTCTCTTTTGTCATTTCAATAAAATTGAAATATTGCTGTTTTAACTTATATGTAAATATTTACATTGCACTTTAACCTTTGATATCTATGAAAAATTATCTTCATGACACTCATAAAGGCATTTGAGGCACTTAAATGTAGCAATGAAATTAATTTTTCTTACGAATGAAACCGAAACTTACTAGAAATTGCCAATAAATCGCTTTCGGAAAAACAGAAAGTAACATTAGCTCGATCCAAAGTTTTTCAAAACTTTTCTTCTCTTATTAAAACTAATTATGCTTGAATCGCCGAAGCGTTTATCTTCGTTCTTTCCAACGCCACACTCCATTTGACTCACGTTATTTACTCGTTTGCGAAAAGACTAGAGCCTAGTGATGAGAAGGAAAGAAAGACGCGAGGCTTCAATTTTCCTCGCGCTGCAGATTCCGAAGGGAGAAAAACGGGGCGATAAAGAATGCGTCGGAGAAAAAAGATCGACGAGACGCAGAACTTGTGTTGGAAAAGGGGGCACGAAAGAAGACGCGCTGAGTGGGGAGAAAAAGCGCGGGATCGCGCACGGAACTCGTTAGATGAGAAAGTCTTTGAGTTCTATCCTCTTGCCTCCGAGGCAGGAGCGAAAAAATCCATCGCCACCGGACAAAGGTGTACCGATCAAAGCCAAGCGACTCACGAAAGCGCGCGCCAAACTTTTCTTGTCATCTCCAAAACTCGCATTCCTTCTTTTCTATCGCCGACTCCTTTTCTCTCTTAGCCTTTGAACTTATATATTCCAAGCTGATTTTGATTTTTTCTCTCTTTTCGCTTTATCATTCTCTCTGTGAGAGAACTTATTTCTTTATTCTTCAATAACGAGAGCACTTAACGAGCAACATTTTTTATGACGGATAGAAATCTAACAATATTTATGAAAAATTTTACGAAAAAGATTCGTCCTATGGATTCAATTTTCTGTGCGATAGAAGGAACCTTGAGATGCATAAGTGACTTCTACTCCTTGGACAAATATATTTTTACGACTATTTGCTCTACGTGAATTCTCTATACTCTCTTACAACCCGAACCTGAATTTTTGACAATGCGTTTTCACATCTACTTAACAAGATCTTAGATTTTTGAAAAAAGTACGAATCGAACAATTGGATGAAAAATCTCGCTCAATGACAAATAACTTTTACAATGCATTGCAATCAAATATTCGACTTAGTAGCATTTTTTATTTTTACTCTTCGCTCACCAAATTTACAATAATTCCTATAAAAATACCTTCATTATGCACACATTTAAAATTATTAAAATTATTATTATTAAAAAGAGAACTTACTTAAACAAAAGCAAATACTACTTTCTTAACATATTATCTGTCAATTTAATACATATTATTACAGTAAATTTTGCATTGTCGATAGAATTCCTGAAAAGATAAATTGAAGCATTGTCGGAATGATACATGCCATTTGCTTGCGTCTTGATTAGAACTATTCGCAAACAGTCTCCCCAACTCCTTGAGCAGTATAAAATAGAATATGCTGTATATCAGGAATATAACGATACTGACAATCATTTCAGGCATCCGGACGCAGTCAAAGAACGACTCGGTGAGGCTGGAGGCCGGGCCATTGACGAACGGAAATGGTGCCTTTTACATCGCAGCCACATGTGCTTGTGCACTTATCTTGGTGGTCGTGAGCGTCGCCAGTGTCCTCTACATTCGTAACAGCAAGGCGAGATCGCAACATCCGAGGTGAATTCCAGACCAAATTTCCATTACGTTTCTAGACTACTACTCGCTTCTGTAGCAGCAAAACGATGCTGATAAGCTTTAGTCTCCGTTTAGAAATATATATAGACTGGGAAATTAAGTACTCGCGATTATTCTTTTTTTTCTTTTTTTTTTTTTCATAAGACTATAAGTGATACGGATGACGGTGGTTTCGCTGTCGAAGGTAGAATAACTGAAATACAAACTTAACTTGAATGTTAGTCTTTTGTTTACAAGTAAAATAAAGAGGTACTTTTGATGTTTCAAAGCGAATTAGCTCTGGAATAATATAAATTAGAAACAACACGGTGAGTTTCTTTTAATGAATCTAGGAAGAAAAAGAAATAACTTAATTTTTTTCTTAAGACTCGGGGTTACGCAATTTTCTTTATTTTATGACCTATATTATATATACGATAATAATCTAGAAGATAACGACAATATGGAAAATTTTATTTTTAAATGAGTTCCTATTTCCATACATTAATAAAAAGAGTAATTAAATTAAACCTGAATGTAAAATTCCATAAATCTTTATAAAGTCTAAAATATGTATCTCGTTATTAAATAATGTCTTATTTGCCGATTTAACTTGTTATTTATACATCTATCTTCATTTTTTTATCAAATTTATTTTTAAGAAACTTTTCATTTTCGAAATGAATACTATTATTCATAAGTGTACACTATAAATATTTAGTTAATGATTGCAAATTTCTTCAAAAATATGTTCAATCTTCAAATAATTTTAAAATATCTATAACCTTTTTCAAATGTGAATTTGAAGACTAAAATTTTCAATAAAAATCACTATGACACTCAGTGCATTTGAAATACTTACGAAGAATTCAGTTAAAATACTTTGATACTTTGAAACATTATATTACTATCAACTGTAACTGATTAAGAAATACGCTTCTTCGTGCAGTATTTGCTCTTAAAAAATGCTGTCGGGTTGCTTCTCGCAGATGCCTTTATTTTATTTATTCTCTTCATCGAAGCCCCAGTAATAAAGCATTTATTTTTATATCACTTCACCTCCGGCTCACTAAATCTTCTTAGCAATTACAACTACGCAAAATCTAATCTCTGCAAAATAAAGCATCTAAAATGTCCTCCTTAATCAAGCGAGCATCGAGTACATACTCAGCTACTAAGAGCCCTTCTGCTCTAACGGCTTTTATTTTGATACTTTTGCGCAATAACGACCCCACGCAGAGCAAAACCAAAACAGGGTCACGCCCGCATCAAAAAAACCTACTTCAAAAGGCTCGCGCATACTAGAGGCGAGCAGAGATCGCCGCCTGTACACGCGAGGGGAGTGAAAGAAAAACAAATCGCACGTAGAACGAGTGATAGACAGAGGGAAGGGGGAAGAATGTAGCGACCTTCCTCGAGTATCTTTTTCAATAAGCGCAGTGATCCGTTGGTCGATTGGCGCGCGTTCGGCTTCTTTTTAGTCCTATTCCATCGTCTTTCTCCTCCCCACAAGCTCTTACTTTTTCTCGCTTTATCTCTCCATCTCTTGACATTTTATTACGCAGGATCGTGGCTTTTTTCTCAGTTATAAGAGCCGAAATGGGAATAGGGTGAGAAAAGACGAGCGTCCGCTTGCTTTACTTCTCCAGGGTAAAACATCCTTATGGTGAAACAGGAATAAGATAAAGAGAAAAAGAAAAACGGTCTCGTTGCACAAAGAATAGATAGAGATGAAACGGATTTTGCTTTTTATATATCAGAGAAAGAGCAAGACGGTGAGAAGGACTTTATTTAAAAAAGATAAGAGGGGGTAAACGAAAAAAAGAGAGGAAGAACGTAATGAAAGAGTAAAGTAAAAAGAATTGGGAATTAATGAATGTAGTATCTAATTTAGATATTAATTATCGCGTAAGATTAAAATTAATAAAGAATGTAACTTTACTGAATATTCAAAGGTAATGTAGAAATATTATATGAGGACGTTACGTAGAATGTATAACATCGTTTAGAAAATTAACTATAGCTAAACTAAAGTCGATACTTGATATGAAATTCAATATAAATTCAAAAAGAAGCTGATAAAAATATATCATTATTTATAATAATTGTTTCACATATGAAATAATGATTATTTTTATTAAAGAAACTGACCGTTTCTATAATAGTGATTAAACATTTGCTAATAATCAACAAATACATTATTTCAGTCATTTTCCAAGTCACTGGCTCACTGAAAAATATTTTAAATAAACATGCGTATTAAGGCCTTAACTATTTATGTAATTAAATTAGTAAAATTGTTAAATGTATTTTATTAAATCTCCTGATAAGTATTAAAACAATTCGTAAAAATCATATACTAAAAAATATAAATAAGCTTAAGAAGCTAGAGAATCGAAAGTACAATTACAACTATATTCTATATAAAATAAAAAGCGAGTTTGTCAAGAAAAACCATTTTTTCCTAATACTGCCTTTCGATAATAGCCTAAAATAGCCAGCCTTTACTTTCGGCAAAAATAGACCGCGAGCATATGAAATCGAACGATAATTCAATACAACTGAAATAAAGGACAACTCGAAAAGATAACAGAGTTTCGGTATCAAAATAAAAACAATTTACATTATGAACCTCGACTAATGCAATGGAGAATCGAAATCTGTCGAAGAAATGCGATCTTTCATAAGAAACAAGCCGTGACCGATCGTTTCACCGAGATATATTAGCTCCTTTCGAACGTCGCCCACCCCCATGCGGTCGAAATAAAAAGAGGGTGCGTCCATATCGGGTTGGCGCGTCGCTAAGCAGGAACGATTCGGATATTCTGTCGCTCTGAAGAACTGCGCGAAACGAAAGAAGGCGCTCGACAAATTATTCCACACTTACACGGATCCGAAGTTATACGATCGAACGTCGTTCACTCGCCTCTTTCCTATTACACAACGGACTCGCGATCTTCCCTCCTTCGTTTTTTACGCTTTCTCACATGTACGTACATACGCGCCCGACGCTCGTCAAAGGGACGCCGAGGGCTTTCCAAATAATTTCGTACCCATCGGCGTACGCTGAAAGAGAGAATGGGAAGCGAAATCGAAGAATAATTGGACACGCTGAAGTAATCAATTCGGGTGCAGTCGTTATTGGCTAAAAATGGCGAATCTTGCCTTTAAAGTCTGCTGCAATGAAATGAGAGGACTTTTGCGCAATCTACAGGGCGGACGATCCCTCGTATTAATACATGATGTACGTTAAATGATTTGCGATGGACATTTTAGAGAAAATTTAGAGAACAAACTTTGATGAGCCCAACTTATTTTTACGTACATTTAAAAGTTTAGAGGAAGTATTGATTTACGTATTTGAATTTTCCTAAGCAAATGGGTTGAGTTTTGAAAGTTTACTGTTTTCTAAATTTAAGAGCCAGCAAACTTTGCGAATTTATCTAAGCCATTTATTTACCTACATAGACCTATAAAGTGATCGAGTTCGATGAGATGCATATTTAATCTATGCACCCGAAGAGACTCTAATAACTCATAAAGTTAGTGGGAGTTTAGTTTCAAAAATAAATAGAACGAGTGTAAAATTTAAGACTTTTTCGTTCTCGATCCAAACACAATTGAATTTAAAGTAACAGTTGAATAACGTAACTTTATGTTTTAGAAAGATCTCACAAGCCTAAAAATACTTAAATAAGCACTCATTGCATACCTTGTCTAATCAACAGAATAAAACTTAAGTACAACTTTGCTTATTAATCGTAAATACTTGTAAACACGATAGTAAATGCATAAACTCAAAATAAATAGTTTCGACAGTAATATTTAAATTTAAATTATCCAACAGCACCAAAGATTCATTCATCTAATCCGAACATAAAGTTACGTGTCGTGCAGTAATAAAATCGATTTTACTCTCCCGAAAGAAACAAGCGAGATTTTTTCAAAACTTAGCAAGCCATTAAAGTATTCCCCAGCCTCTTACAAGGCACGACCAGAAAATAAATATTAATCTTTGGTGCGATACCTAACAGGAAAAGCCTGACGTGTTGCAGCTACTCGGCAGCAGGTGCAGGAGGCTTGGCGGGTAATTCCGTCCTGGTGAAGGTAGACAATCGCCCGAGCAGCGCAAACTCTGGCAGCTACGCGACCATTGCAGATCTCGAGCCACTTTATGCACGTCCCTGTGGCTCCAGGGCGAGTTACTATGCAGCCAGTCATATCACCCACTTGAGTCAGGTGAGCGATCTCGTCTCAAGCTGGAAAGAAAATACTTTATCGATGCATGATATTTTAAAGCTGCAGATCGATGCACATCTTGTTTGAAATATTCAAATCAAACACAGGTTGATTTGTTTTTCGTTCAATCTCGATTAAAAGAAGAGCGATTATAATCTCGTATCATGACGTATTACATAAACAAGCTTCGAAGATTAAGTATCAGCTGTAACATTTTCTTAAAAGCTATATATTCGAATTTTATATAATATACGTAAAACTAATAACAGCAATAAATTATTAATTATGATATTAAGATGACAGATAATTTATAAATAATTTATTCAACTGCAATTATAATTGTATTTTTCATCTTCAATGATTATGTTGATACTTTTTTGAGCCCGATTCGTGACACATTTATATTCGGACGTATGAAAAGTAATATTGAACATATTAAAGTAAAAATTCTAACACCGAGAATCTACGTGAAATTTAAAAGAAATGGAGGAAAATATATCATTGAAGATAACATTTATCACATCATTAAAATTATCCAATTGTTACATTATACTTTAAAATCGTATAAAAATATTTTTTAGAGAAAATCTAATTCAAAAGTACGAGACCAACACCTTGGGCACAATATAGTTCATGATAAAATTATCCACCCATCGCAAGAACCTTGAGTTCCGGTACAATGCTGTTAGACTACCTTTCCTCCATTAATAGTTCCATTACTCGGCTAGTGAAACATTTTAGTAGATACAGCTTGCTAGTTATTGTTGCAATTTATTATTGTTTTATGTAAGTTACGCCTTATTCTTTATTACTGCTTCTTTGTAAAGACATGAGAAATAATGCCACGTTAATTAAAAGACCTGTAAATAATTGCCATATATTTAAATTAGTCCTGAACATAGAATATGTTTTTTATAAGTAAAAAAATTAAACCACTCCCAATTATGGAAGAAATAATCAGTTCTTTAAATGATAATTTGAAAACCAATAATTGACAGCTATCATTCTGCAAGAAAATGTAAAATAGAATCAACCATTTAGTTTCAACAAGTCTTAATATATAATCTGCTAAATTTTTATTTAGCAGATAAATTTATTAATACTAAACACTGAAAGTTCATGGCGTTATTTTAGCAGTGTCTTCAACAACTAATATGTTAAAAAAGTAGTATTAAATTTTTCTCTTCGATGATAAATATGTCCTTATAAATATGTCATGAAAATATTACACTTACAATGTGTTCAATAAAAAAAACGTAAAACATTCACTGTTTTCTTAATTTTCTATGAATTTAAGTTAATAAAGAGTAATATGCTTTTTATCTATTAAATTATTAAATCATCCGACATTGGCAAAAATGCACAATTTGCATATTGGGATTCTTCCTGAATAATCTTCGCTCCATACCTCATCTTTCTAGAATTAGAATCAGGAATTATTTCGTAAAAAATATCTGAAAAAAAAAATTAATAGAAAACTCCTCTATTCTTATAAATTTCATAATCGCTCTTCATCTGCAAAGCCACTAGAAACGGAATTTGGATTTAAGCCAGGAATTCTTCTCCTCGTCTACTCGTTAAAAGCTACGCTCACGTCTTCCGACAAGATTCTCGAAAAAACCTTCAAAAGGCAACTTTGTCGAGTAAACGCACATTTATACCTAAAAAACTACTACATCCGCGTACATAGGCTCTGCTAAGAAAATTACAGTGAGATTAATTCTGACGATACGCATCTATGCCGCAGACAGTTCACTTAGTGGTCAGGCACAATAAAAGCTCCGGAACTCACTCGCTTTTGGGCATTGTTTTTCGTACGTATAAGGATAAAAGCGGAAACGAGGAACCAGGTAGCAAGAGTTTAGCAACAGGGCACCGGAAAAGCACAGCGAGGAAGGATTGCGATAGTTGAAAAAGAAGTCGGATACATAAAGTTGAGGATGAAATAAAGACTTATGTGACAAAAGGAATCTATTATCGTACGATGAAGATTTGTGGCATTTTCTGATACCGCTTCTTGATGTCTTTGTATTAAGAATATAAAGAAAGATTTTTAAAATAATTTTTATGTTACAAATTGATATTTGTCGCTTAATTATTTACAAATTTGTTTGCAAAATTATGCTTTTCTGTATCTATAGCGAAACCTTTAGTGTTCTTTTTTGTAACACAGATTTTTATTAATATCTATCATCACCTTTTTCTACATCGACTCGTATTACACGATAATTATTAAAATTTTAACTTTTGCTTATCTCCTATCTTGATTTGTACAGATTTCAATAAACTTACATTTCCTTTATTGCAATGATTATAAATGTTCTTTTAAAGATATTTTGCTTAAGTGGTATTTGGTTTAATATTACCTTATTCGTTATTTAGATATTTCTAAATACTTGTTTGGAAACAATGGAAAACAACGAAAAGGGATATTTTTATTCTTAACAGATAATCGACTTCGTAATGTCATTAATTATTAATAATGAATAATGAAACTGTGAAGTAAAAATGAAACTTATTAGAAGAATGTGTGATTAAAGAACCCGAGGATAATTAATTAACTTCTTTCATCCGAACAATATATTTGAGTCCCTACCTTAATTCTTATTACAAATAGTCATTCAAGCCATTGCAAATGAAAATCAGACGATAAACTTATAAATTTACGGTACAAGTTAAACTGGAAATGCTCACAAATGATAAAGCTACGCTTAGCCTTGAGAAAAATAACTTAGTCATTCATTTCACTCCACGATAATACAAAGCCCCATTCTAAATTTCAGCGACAATACTCGCCAACAAAATTTAGATTAGGTCTCCTCTCTCGTGAAAGGATGTAAAATAAACAATCTAAAATAGCAAGGGCAAAAACGTGAAAAAACGATCAAATGAAGCTCTCGATGAAAGAAGCTCCGTGCAAATACATGTAAGAGAAATCGTGGCCCCAACATCACGGGTCAAGCGGACGTTGCAGATACAAGGGAGGAAGAATATGGAAGCGAAAGTTTAAAAGGGCAAGCTGTTCTCTGTGCAGGCACAAGTGCGAGTGCTGAAAGCCAGCCGCGGATGAAAGAGGCCGGAGGAGAGTTGTCATTGGGAAGTGGCTTGCTTTGCCGCAGACTCGATAAAGTTTTGTCGGGGCGAGCGCGAGGTTAACACGCCCTCGAAAACTGAGTGAGATGAGCTCCGAAGAGGTTGGTAGAGAGAGAGAGAGAGAGAGAGAGAGAGAGAGAGAGAGAGAGAGAGAGAGAGAGAGAATGCGAAAACCGATAAGAGGAGATGAAGGGATAGCGATTGTGCCTGTGCGTCGTCTACAAATTCTTTATTTATCGAGTACACTTTACTAAATATAATTGATATCTGTTACCAAAATTAACGAGAAATCAACGATTTGCATACGTTAGAAGAGTTATATCTTTTTCATTGTCTGACATTTTAACGTAACTAATCTCTTCATGTAATGGATTTGATAAGTTTTGCTTATTTATGAAATAGCAGCGACGTATGTACGTGTTTCGATTGCAAAATTGTTGTGTCAAAGTTCTAAATGGATAACAAGCAAAACCATTACCGAAACATCAAGGCTTAAGGATTCTGTAATTAAAATGAAATTGTGGTTATAATTATTACGTAATTCCTATGCTTCTTGCAATTAATATATTATTTCTATTAGTTGCAGAAAATAATTTATATTTTAAATATTTCAAATATTCATTTGTTAGACTTTCGAGTCTGATTCTCAAAATAAAGACCAACTACTAGCTCTTACTAGCGCAAATGTCTAATAATACAATTACAATAAACGAGGATTTTCAAATATGATTTAAAAACGAGAAATAATTTTATGCATAATTGTACTACTAGCTTCGACTTAAATAGAAAATTTTAAATGAAATCTAACTGGTTTGATATTAAATAGGGAAAAAATCAGTTTTTCTTAAAACAGTACCAATCTAATTATAAAGTACTTTTTCTTAAATTATCTTAATTGTAACACAATTCACAATTTTATTCAAATTTATTTATGAACTTCGAAATAATTTATTATTTTATCGTTATAAACTAATAATTATATTTTTCATAATTAGATGATAATAATAACAATAATAATGCTCAAGTAATATACAATTTGTAGTTTTTTTTGTAATGTATAATAAAATTTAATTCATTCACTCTTTTTTAATTAAGCTAAGAATTGCTAATATTTCATAAGATTTCAAATTCAACACATTTAATTTTTAAATGTGTTGTTTCCATTTAAACTAAAAATTCTCGTAATAAGCAAATAAGAGGATTAAAAAATTATGGTACCAAAGTTTATAGTATCAAAATCAAATCTAATAATACAATCCAAATTAAAATTGTCATAACTTTCTCGGTACTAAATCTAGCTTCAGATATTTTACACGAGAAGTTCTTCTATGGAAAGTAAAAAAAATTTAATTCTTTTCGTATAATATTTTATGAGAAAAACTTTGAGTAACAAACGGTAAATTAGTGCTGTGATAAGAAAGTTCAAACTGCAACTGTTGGTATTAATTAACAAAGTAAAAACAGTGCATATACTCTTTGTGGCTTTAATATACAGTATGAGGTGTTCATAAACGTGCCTACTAATTTATAAATAGATTTATTTCTACGAAATAACATGTAAATCGACACTGAAATAATAGTTATTATCTTATTATGGAAAATGTCGCGAATGTAATTGAAGTATCAATTGTATCAAGATTTACTAGACATGTATACGTGTGTAAAATTGATGTACATTCAATTAACATTCAATTAATTCGATGGAAATAAAGAACTTAGCTAAATGTACTTTATAATTTTGTTTCTAATCTTATAATATCTTCGTACTTATACATTCATTTGAACTGAACATTTTTATAAATCAATTTATGGACATTATATGCACAAGAAAAATCTTTAAAATGAAAATAAAAATATTAAATCATAAAAATTGAATCTTTTTTCAAGTGAGACCTTTAAAATGATATATAAATTATAGTTGTAGTACAAATGTATCTCGTGCGAAAGAAAAAACAACGAATTCGAACTTGTAGAAGAGCATGTCTTCTAGCTCTGCGTCTTTCTCCGTTTCCCATATAACGTTTATCTACCGAGACTCGCCATAAAAAGAGAGCGAGAAAGGCAAAAAAAGATAGCATAGAAAGTGAGTGGATAGTGCCCTATCATGCGTGATGGCGCCTACAGAAAGTAGAAAGAGTGAGAAAAAGGAGGTAATAGCCAAGGCGCGTTGAAGTCGTTGAGAAAAAGAAACACAGGCACACATAGGTAAAACCAGTAGAAAAGGTCGGATACGACGGACGCGTCGCGTGTAAGGGAAAGGCACATAAAGGTTGAAGACGAGATGGACGAGCGAGAAAAGAGTCACAGGGTTACAAGAAAATCGGATTGGACGAGCGAAGACACGCGCGTGTTACCGCTACCTTTGCTGGTTCTAACTCGTTTCGCTTAACTAGGTGCCCTGTTACTGACGTCGTTCTGCGTATATCTGCCAATGTGTGAGCGTACAAATGTAACAGTGGCATAAAGCTCCGAGTACGAGCTTATCTGAGGTTCGTGGAAAATTTTGAGAGACAGAGAGAGAGAAAAGGAAAAGCGCGAGGAAAAAAGAATACGAGGACCGAGGATTTTCAACCGCTGCAAATTCGAATGATACGTGACCGAACTGTTGCGCGCGTCACGTGCAATTTTCTCTTCAACCGCGTAGACTTCGAGACGATTATTAGCGAATTACCGAAGCGGATGGTAGATTCCGTGGCACCGTCAACTTATATAACTCTGCGTTTATGTCGATTGGACTTTGGATGCACCTTCACTCCGTTGATCTTTTTCCCTTTGTTTCTATAAAATTTATCTTCCAGAGATGAAGACTGTCTAGCACAAATTTTGTATCGTGTCGATAAAACTTTATTACGCATTTTCAAATAGTGTTAAAAAATATACCAGATACTTTACCATTTATAGCATTGTTATTGCGACATCTGCAAACACTTATATAGAGGCTTTTCCGTTACATCTCTTTGCTTTTAAGAAAACAATTTTGACGTTGAGTTTGTTATCGATATGCTAAATATTTTCATTGACAACGTTGAAGAAAATGAGTAGCCACACAAACTACATAAAAGTATTTCGATATATCGTATCGATATAAATGCCAAGTAAAAGTAAAATGCTTAACATTTATTTTCAATAAATGGACATAAAATAGCTATTACAAGAAATTGCACATTGGATGTTAAAATTCATAATTGTTATTTGGACATCATATAAGATTTCTTTATGAAATGTTCATACAATAAACTTTTTAATCTTGTATAACACGTAATCAAGACAATTGTGTATATAACCTCACATTTGCGTATCATAGAAAATTGCAAAATCAAATCCAAAAACTTTTAGACCTAGAGCTTTTAACAACACTGTAATTAACACGGTATTTTCGCACGGCGATAACGAGATTCGGTTACACTAGCTGACATTTAGGAAAATAATGACGATCGCACCGAAAGGAATGAATATGTACACCCTCTCTTTACTCTTTTTCTCAGACAGACTCTCTCGCTTTCTCTCCCTCTCTCTCTCTCTCTCTCTCTCTCTCTCTCTTCCTTTCACTCTCTTTTACTCTTACTATAAAAAGTAATTTCATGTACAAAATACAAGAATTTTCAATACCTCCTTTTTACCTTTAAAACCAGGAAAAAAAGAAGAAAAGTCAGTGGTACATCTCAAGTTTCGCTGCGTTCGCTTTCTAGCAATAAACGTGACGTAATAACTGCCTGACGATAGAGAAGGTCGGAAAATTGTCAAGCGTATCGTTTTACGCGAGCAAACAGAGAGTGCAGGCATATATATATATACATATACTTATACATATACATATATGTGTGAGTGTGTATGTGTGTATGTATGTATGTATGTATGTATATATGTATATATACGAAAACGCTGGCATTCACTTTTATCCAAAACGTTTCTACTCTACCCCCCTACATCACCCTCTCTTTCTTTCATTTCCCTCTTCACTTCCTTTCTCTTTCCTGTACTTTCACCCTCTTTCAATAGTATACATGTGTACAACGAATTCATGTAATATTAACGCTTGTATATTCCTCCAATCTATATATGGGGTGGATCAAAGCAAACTTTCTAGATCCATCATAGCAAGTTCAGTACATAAAAATAAACCAAAATTATTATACTTTTGCCCAATATATACTAATCGTCAAATCTGTCTTATCTTTAGATTGATTTTTTTTTTTGTTTAATATATCAGAAATTTTTAGACAAGCTACAAAATCAATATAAGCATAATTGAAGATATTATCGAACTTTTATATATACGAATGTAATTAATCAAATATAGTAAAGAAAATAAAGTTTTACTTACAAAAAATTGAGTCTGCTTTCGATCAATATTCATTGACTGCAATAATGTACTTGTCTAATATTTTTTACATCCTTGGTGCCTTTCCAAAAATATTTCCAGTAACCAAAGAAAATGATATTTTATACCTATCTTAATGTATGAAAAAACTTAAAAACTTCATTGCAAAAAAGAACTGTAATGCCTCTCTTTTTTAATGTTTTCTACAACTTTTGAAACTGCTAATTCTTTGACGTTGTTTTAGTCCCGTAGTTTTTATCACCTGTTATAAAATATTGAAACTATTTATAAAATATGAAAATATTTCATATTTTGTACATGTGTATATACGATAATCTTTCAATGCACGTATACGTGAGTTGCGCGCACCCGCACATGTACATGTTTTTTCTTGAAAATTTTATATTCTTCATTTTTAGATTATTATTCAGAAAATATTTTATATTTGTAAAAATATATTAATATTAGCATGTCGTTTGCAATAAAAAAGTATTGATTCTCATAATTGTAAAAATACAGGAACTTGGACTAGACAGAGAAAATCAATACATGTAACCACTGTTAAGCGTTATGATATCAAACTCTATGTAATGCTCCAAGAAATAATACTTTAGTGATTTTATTATCTAATGCTTGTTTTCAAATCGTACGTACTTCACATTTTCTTAAATAAATCTTTAAATCTTTCAAAAAAACTAGGATAATATGATCAAATTCTATGATATATCAAATTAATATGATAATATATCAAATTAATATGATAATATGATAATATATCAAATTAATATGATAATATGATAATATATCAAATTAATATGATAATATGATAATATATCAAATTAATATGATAATAATAGGATCAAATTCATTCAACATTTATTTTTATTAAAAACCTTTCATTAATTTTTTACAAATATACATTGTTTATACCTAATCAAAAAAACTTTTATTAAAAAATTTTAACTAATTCAATACCACGAATAAATCACTCGTACATCAAATAATCAATTTTTTATATTATTGGCAAAACATATAACTAATCACAAATTATATTCTTGATAATTTGAAATTAATTGCAATTAATAAATAATGAAGTTTCATTATTTGTATCAGAAGTTTTTTTAAAACAGTCTATTAAACTTCTTTTTTCCAAGTTTCATTTACTACTGCATAGCATTTTTTATCAAAAAATCGAAATTACGTTTTCAAACCTTTTGAGAACTCTTTTTACATACATAAGCTTTAAAGTAAAGTAAATAATTTCTGTTGACAGCATATTTTCATTTAAAATACGCGACTGTGTGTGACATGTGGCTTACTAAACGTCTTACTACTTGTCCTCAGGTTAGATCATGAGCAGCATTAAGGTATATATAATTTCAAGTACATATTAATTGGTTAAGAGTTATTAATATAAAAATAATAATACATTTATGACAATGATTATACCTAATTTTATTTATCTACTTGAACATTGGATTTTAATGTCTAATATGGAGCTAAAAATACTTATTTAATTCATTAAACAACTAATATTAATACTTGCCTTTTCATAAATTTAAAACTCGAAAATAGATTTAAACATTTTACTAGAATTTTCTAAAATAAAATTAGTTAGAAAATTCTTAATATAATTTGATAATGAATTAAATTTCCTTGGCCAATTTACTTTTACTTGCTTCAAGTAACTTCATGCATTCGAAATAAGAGTGCGACACTTTTCGCGTGCGCCAAATGGCCCCGTTTCATCTAATGTTCTGGCTGTATGGAAAAATTTATTGTGTTATTCACAAAAATCCTAGAGATATCTAAAAGCCAAGTCGTGTTATGCCTATGAATTAACCGATCTGTGAAATACCTAAATTTATCCTGAAAAGCCTACGAAACAATGATTATATTTTTGGCACTGATGCCATCCGTATAAAATCTTTAAAACTGTAATATTTAGATGAAAAATCAGCGATAGCAGTTACATAATTATTAGACATCTTGAAATATATTTATAATTTCATAGCATGTGCTACAATATTTCCAATATTTAGTCTCAAAGATTCGTACCAATACTCTAAATAAGAAAAAGAAACCTAAGGAAAATGTTTTCATGAATATTTGATAACTTTCTCAGAAATTCTGGTTATTCAATAATTTTGTTGGAACAATAATAGATATAAATGAATACAAAGATAATTACACAAATTTTATCTTAAAATTGTCAATAACGTCAAACAAACTTGATCTATTGAATAATCATCACACCATTTTTCGAGGATATTTAGTATACATTATCTTAAAATAAAATGTAAGATAGTTATAACTTGTATAATATATTAATAGATAAATGCATGTGTTAAACATATTTCTGCACAGTTTTATGAAATAAAGGAATACCATATGTATTAACCTTTTGTATTTCATCAAAAAAAAAAAAATTAAAAGACTACATTTAATAAGATCAGTTTTAACTTAATCTTTATATGACAAAATTCGAAAATATAAAATCCTCTGTACATAATTCGTATAATTAAATGAGAAGAGAAAAAAAGAATCCTCTTTCCAGGTATGATATTTGACGATGGTCCCCTCTTTTAAGGCAAAGAGGGTATTTTCAAACTAAATTCATGGCTGCAAAACCATGACTAACATCGTGTGTCTATGGAGTCTAAATAAGATATTTTTCATATGTGTAATTTAGATTTTAATTTAGATTTTTATACTCAAATTAATAATAAATCTTCAATTAATTGAATTTCATTGAATAAGAACTACAATCTGTAGTTATATAAACGTTTCTCTGACACATCTAACTACATATGTAAAAGAAAGTCCATCGCCCTCTTGCGATTTTCATTCATTCTTCTACACTCGCTCGCTCTCTCTCTCTCTCTCTCTCTCTCTCTCTTCATTTTCTCTGTTTCTCTGTGTTTCTCTGTTTTTCGATCTCCCTGCTTCTCCTTACCTTCTCAAGTTCCCTCTCTGGAAACGACACGTCGTCAAGAACCAGAGAGCGAGGCGAGGGCGCGTACATGCGTATAACCAGCAAATTGATCCAAGATCAAAGCTAAAACAATCACGGTACCCAGTTGCACGCTGCTTACCCTTCCGAACGCTACTTCTCCCACCTTTAACTTTCACTCACTGCTTCACTCTCCCTCACTAACTCTCACTCTCTCTCTCTCTCTCTCTCTCTCTCTCTCTCTCTGTCTGTCTCTGTCTCTTCGCCTTTTATTGCTTTTCCTTGCGCAGCAACATCAAGCAGGCATAAATTATATTCAGTATTTCTACATCGTTGACATCGACCAGATATTGGAGAGCAATTTTCCGGTCTTTTCTCCATGATTTTACGTATCCAAACTATGTATTAAATATGATTCAAGCTATGGATAATATTTATTTTATTTTTCGAGGAATAATGGTATATCAAGTAACTTTGTATCGATCAATGTTCGTTATAAATTAAAATAATTATTTTATTTTATTTAAATTAGATATCGCTAAATGCAAATTAAAAAACTAGTTGAAATTTAAATATTCATTAGAGTTCAATCACAGAAATGGTTATATTATTTACAGATCGAAATGTAGAAAAATAAAATTAATATTACACGTGTAATGTTTAAAAGTGCTTTCTAGTGCTTACAAATATCTTTTTTATTACTAATCTTATAAAATGTGGAAAACTTTGAAAGTGCTCTTGTGCTTAAAATTATGTATAAAACGCGTACTCGTTAAGCTATTTAATCGCTTTGCCATCTACCTATTCGTCCGGACCATAAAGTCAACAGGCTCGCATATTTATCTCGTTCTTTTCATTTTTGCTTCTCAACACGCAAGATTTTTTCTCGGCGCGAAAATAAGTAGAAAAGAAAAAATCTCATTACATGAAAACTCCGGGTATAAAATTTTTGAAAAAACATCACGTGAGAAAGTTCATCCGCAAGTTATAATCCGGGTTATCGCGAGCTTAAATTTCTCTCATCTCCGTGATAATACATCACGCGGTTGCAGAAGTAACTTGCCAACTCCAAGAACACGTAGACCGATCGCTTATAAACAAACGAACAAATAGGCGCAGCGGCATAATCGCGAACAACCGCGCGCTCTTCCACCAGGACATAAAAAATACACGCACAATTCTCGTCTTCATTTATACGCTCTGTCGCATGAGCACGAGCACGAGCACGAGCGTCCCTTTCTCTCTCTCTCTCTCTCTCTCTCTCTCTCTCTCTCTCTCTCACTCGCATCTTCTTGCTTTCCGAGTGCTTGATCTCCGCGTGCACGCTTTCCAGAAAACGAAGCAAAAGAGACAATTTCACATTGGGAAGGATGGAGGCTAACCGCGTGTGTAAGCTCCTATCCGGATCTTCCCCTTTCTCCATCTTTCCCCTACGACGTTGTCCCATGAGACGTGAAAACGACAGTAGACGTGAACTGGTGGGAGGAGAAACAGGTACAAGGTCCAGGACTCGATCCTCCTTCGTTCTCTTGCCATCTCTTCCTCTTTTGTCTTTCTCTAACACAAGATTAATGCATAAGCTTCTATCAGAGCGAGAGAAAGAGAGTGAGGGAGTGAGGGAGCGCGTGGGTGAGAGAAGGTTGGAACAGTGCGTATATACGTTCTTGATTACTCGCGCAGGTAACGCCATGCAACACGCTCAAGCAATTTATTGCGCCACTGCATTCGCGCGGAGCGAAAGTTCCTTTTATACGTATACGTCGTAATACGGGATAGTGCACCCCTGCTACCTCCAGTATGTGTACAAACTTTTATCTCGAGCGCCATTTTCGTTTTGCTTATATTCTCTTTTTTGTGACCGCTGCCTATCTTAATCTTTGCTTTACTTACTCCCACTCTATTTCTTCACGTATTCATCCATCTCTTCGATAATTTTATTACGATCTCTTTATAAAATTTCTAACGCTAGTAACTCCAATATTTGAACATGAAATCCAAAATTCTCATTTAATCTAGAAATGGAAATTAAGTGTTAGACCTTTCGTTCGAGTTACGAAACAATCAAAGATAAAAGAAAATTATATTTTACGCGCGAAATTATTTTCGGATAAACCTATGACTTATTGTTATTTTATATAATTGATATTCATTCGTTTGCATTTGTAATTTTCAACGTAATTTAAGGCAATTTTTGTGGTTTCTATATTTAAATTACATACATTTGATAACAATTGTACTTATTTATGATGAGATATGCGAACATTAATTATTAATTATATAACATTAACGTGAATATGTAAAAATAATAATTAATATAAGGATAGCCGATTATTGTTTAATGTCGATTTTAATTTGCGAATGACTTAAATACAACTAGGCTTTAAAAATTTTAAAAGGTATTTTTTCAATTCTCTGTGTATTTAAACGAACATAAAAAGCTCTGATTTTTTTTTTATATAAATTGTTCATTCACCATTATTTCGAGTAGTATTGCTCGAATAACAACAGCTAACCATTCAATCTCATGCACTCGTATAAATACCCGTATAATGTCTTTTTGGCAGATACAAAAAAATGAAATAAATCGTAATCGCGCTTGTATCCAATACCGAGGTGTTTCCCTATAATTAAAAGTTACGTATACATTGAAACTATTCATCCGAAGCCAAATGCAGCATTGACTGGGACGCGACTTGCACCGGTTAGACAATAGAAAAAGAAAATTCTTATCCATCACTGGCAGCGCGACGGAACCTGTACGTGCACCAACTGAATACATGGCTTGAAATGATGCGGCGATTTGAATTCAATTTTTCGTGTGATTCGTTGTAAATGCGAGGGAGATGCGTCCCTTCGTGCATACATGAAAATGCGGGAGGGTTGAATTGTGATCGGTTCTAAACCACTGGCTGCAGTTAATGTCGAGCTGCGTAAATGATAATAACGGTAGGATTGATTTTCATTTGTTTTTGAAATGATTGTGCATAAACGATGACGGGACATTGATTGTTTGCTCTGCGATTTTTCTGAATATTTCATTTTCATCGGATAATTTTATCCGACCCTTTACAATCCCTTGCCATCCTGGTAGGAGCCGCTTATTAATTTTTATCTATTAACTTTTAAAGTATTTCAAATAGTTACCGAATGCACCGAAAGTTGTGTTCTTGCAAAAAGGGAGAAATTAATTTCAAAAAGGTTTAGTCAGTTAAATATCCGTTATCTTAATGTAATGTTATCAACAATTTGTGATGAGAGGAGGCATTTTACAAACGTTAGAGGCAATCCAATAATTGAAGTAGAGTTGAGATATTCTTTCTGATCCATTAAAGGAATTATGTTAAAATTTAAGAATGTGAAAATTATACGTAGATAAGTGATCCGATAACGTCAGCTGTTTCATTGTTAATTCTTACGTAATAATAAATAAATAAATATATAGTAAGTGCCAGAATCTTGATATTGCTTAATTACTGCAACTATCTGACATCGATCTTCAAGATGCTTACTTGTATTACGAGTCAACTCCTACTTTACGATAAAATGACAAATTTTTTTTTTCATTTGCATTTGAAATAATGATTAATTGAAATAATGATCAAAGATGCCCAAAAGAATTTGGATTGTTTAATTTTTATACCAAAGCAGCAAACTGTCATCGTACTTTCTTTATACCCGCATCCTAATTCGAATAATTGTACCACTGGCAAAGTATTCCATACAAACAGTAGACTATGAAACTAAAGTTTCACGATTATAAATTCGCTAAGCAAACAAAAATGAAACCCATAACATACATTCGGACGGACAGTGAAAAGCAGGTAACGAACCCGCTCTAGTTACAAACAAGCCTAGCAAATAATAAAGAATCGACAAAGTTCAAAACGAGCAGCGGCAACGAGCGTGAATCGGAGGGCAAAACTCCGTAAAATTGAAATTAATGAACGTGCAGGGGTAGCTGTTAGCAGTCGCGCCATCGGCGAGCACCGATCGTATGCGCAAACTACGCGCTCGAGCGTATCGCGCATGAAAATTGGAGGGTTCTGTACTCCACTTACGGGCGCCGAAAATGAGATGAAATAAGGCAGGGCAAAAAGGAGGACGAGAATATGCCACTCGAGAGTCAGCTGCGGATCGTCAATATACCGAGTTTATTACACGTGCGTAGAGGTACGAAAGAATCTTCGTGCTCCTTTCGAGAAGAGGGCGAGGGAATCTCGCGCTGATGATGAACGATTGCGCAAGAATTTTTCATGCTTATCGAAGCTAATCACTGGACTCGCGATGGCACGAAGACGTCGCCTCCCTCTGTTTAGGCCTCGTTTGTCATGATACCGTGTCGTCTGCGTTGCTCTCCGCTTTTGAGATGGAACAGGACGGGGACGAGTTTATATTTATAAATTGCCGGGGCTGATGCGAAAAAGGCTTTCTTCATTAGTGTGAAGAAGTGGTGATCTTAACGAGGAGAAATCAGAGGGAAAGAAAAGTGCTCCTGATGCTGTCTCCCGCGTGTGAAAAATGAATACTAATTTAATGTTTCATTATTGAAATCGGTGCGGTATATTTTTTCGTTTCAATTGATCGCTTCAATGAGACGCTTTTATACTTGCCCTTGACGCCAATTGTATCGAGCACTTACAAGCAAGCATTAGGTCTCCATGAGTTTCGTGTCGTTGAAAATAAAAAAAGAAATAAAAAAATTCTCGTCGTATTAGCAACCACAGAATAAGTTTTACTACACGAGGATCAAGGATCTTTATAGCGAATCTAAGAAACTTTCTGATTTCTCTAGACCTTAATACAGACTAAACATAGAGTACATTTTTATTGATGATTAGCTGCATAAAAAAGGAGGGATATAAATCTTCAATCGCTTGTGCTTCCACAAATATCGACTCATTTCTAGTCCTTTCATTTTACCGAATTTTATCGAATATCATAAATCTCCGATATAAAAACTAAAGGAAGTCTCAATTGTCAACAGAAAGCTAAAAATAATCATGCAACGATTAATTGTCCCTGACATTACAGATCTCATAAATTTCCATGAAATTTACATAGTAATTCAGCATTCGCGATCACGGGTAGCGCAAAAATTTTGCAGCCCTTGGCAAGTGTACCCAGGAGCACACGAGCCAACTCATTCGGCATTGTCTCTAATCGACTTCCCGGGTTGTTTCAGTCGACGGACCCCTGCGAGAAGGCGAGAGCACTCGCGGTCTCGAGATCCGCCCTTCACTGTCGAAGCGTCGTACAAGAGGGTACTTTCGGAAGGGTTTATCGGGGCAGTTTGAGCCACACCGGCCGAGAGCAGGAAATTATCATAAAGACAGTTACAGGTACGTCACTGACATAACTATGTGGAGAATTAATTTAACTCTTGAAATGTACATCGTAGCCTCGTCAATAGAAATTATGGACTTCAAACTAGGCGGAAACTAATCATAAACGAATGAAAGTTATATAATTAATCGCGCTTAATGCCTGATATTCGAAAATATATATTTCTCTACCTTAATCTAAATAATTGCAGATGATTTTAATATTCTGTATGGTTTACTGGAGTTTTTCAATGGTGCTGTACATTAAAATGATTATTACGTTAATATCAAAGCTTCAACCATTATCACTAGCTAATTTTTTTATTTACGAGTGCTTTAATTACTAATTGTCGCAATTATATTTATTCAATTCAAAGAAGAAATTACTATTACAGCATCCTTCTTTAAAAATTAAGTTCAGATTAGAATTTTTTATTTAGATTAGCGATATCTTATAAAAGAAATAATTATTGTACAGTTATAAAAGTGATGCTTCGATAATAAATTAAATAGTACATTTTGATTTTTATCAAAATTTTTCATGCAGACTTTAACTTAATTTTTAAATTTTTGAATCGTTAAAGAAACAACTAGATTTTAATACCATTGGAATTAATCGTTTTAGTCAGTTTCAAAAATATAAATGAATAAAATACTTTGAAATATATAAGAAGAAATACTCTAATCAAACTGTAAATGTTCGATCAAGTTAACAATTTTTGTAGAAAAATCTGAAATATCTTTAAATTATATAATAACTGGAAATTATAAAAATAATTATTATCCTAAATACGTAATATATAAAAATAAAACTTCATTAATATTTATAAAACAATTATGTTTTAAAACAGGCTTAATTCTTTCGTAAAGTAAGACATCGCATATAATGACGTATACTGACGTAATCGCTAAAGTAACAACCGTTAATGAACTTCATTTAACTACTTCGACGTAAAGAATATGTATAACAGGATAATTTCTAATAAAATATACTGAATTCTCAAGTATTAAGAAACAAGAATAAGCAAGAACAAACAAATCCTAAAGTTGAAAAGAATCTATAATCCTGACTGAGGGATTAGAAATAAATTGACAGCGGAAGATTCGATACTTAAGAAACATCTGAACAAAGTAAAAATCTCGCGCACTTCGGTATTAATCCATTCCCGGTAGGAAAGAGTTCCATTTTACCAACGATCGATTATTCACCACTAAGTTACCTACACTCTAATCCAAAAGCGAGCAAAGATTAATCGTTTACAATTTAAAATACGCAGATGTAGCAACAGCATATCAGGCGTCGTTGCTGGTGGTCGAGGGCTCACAGTTGGCGGGCCTCGTTCACGGAAACGTCGCGACCCTCGTCGCCGCCTGCCTCGATGGCAGCTACCCGATGCTCGCCTACGCCTGTTCCCCGAGCGACCTCAACCTCAAGACCTACCTTACCGACGGCGGACATCACCCGGCCACACGCGATCTGGTGAACGTCGGCGTACAGGTGGCGAGGGCCACCGCCTTTCTGCACGGCCGTGGCATCCTCCACAGGTATGTTGCATGTTTATAGAAATCCTTTGCTTGGCAGAGTCCCGCGCAAATCGAATGTTTGTTTTCGATCGTGCGAACCGCCGCTTATGCGACTCCAGTTTCCATCGGATTACGTCGAGGTTTAATATCTCCGTATTGAAACAGCGGCTTAACGCGTTTACGCCCTGGAAGCGAGTTCGACGATTATTTCTAATTTTAATTGGAATCATTTTAAATTACTAATGCAATTTACGAGAAAATATGATGGACATTACATATAATACTGTCTAGAAAAAGAAAGCGACTTACAAATACATAGAAGCACTGCTTTAAAAATGCTGAAACAAACAAAAGTTGAAAATTAACTAAATATAAATTTAAACGTTATTTGCTGTAAAATTTGTTTAATTTAAGCCATAAATTCAAAGCAGTGACAATCCTGAATTTATTATTTTAGGAATTAATTTCTTTACGATTAAATTTCTCGTAAAAATGTGAAAGGAAATTATCAAAATTATCAAAATTATCAAAACAATCCCATTTTTATGTATTGCATTAATCTTTAAATTATTTGCTATGGAAATGTAATGAAATTACGCAACGTATTAAAACAGTTCATTGAACTGAATCAAACTTCTTCGTATGTTTAATACGATGTGTTAAATGTTAAGTCACAAGTATCGTGAAGCATAGAAATTAACATTTTTTAATAATTAACGAATCATCGTTTGAATTTGATTACCTTTGAACCACAGTCGTATATTTACTTGAAATCTTACTTCTCGTTGAGAGAAAAATCATTTCTTAATAAAATGTGTTAGTTTTCTCATAATTAATATTATATACATTCAGCGCAATAGTGCCCACATATACACATATATAACACGTATATATGTGCATGTACATTGCATCATTTATTTGAATAAATTATACGAAGCACTTTCTTAAATCGATAAGTAGAAATCAATAGCTTCGGCGCGTCCTCTTCGCTATGATTTTAAGCATTCGTAATTTAAGCAAATATCGAAAACAATACAATTGAAGAATAAAATTAACGTAAAACACAGATGTTTAATTAATGATGGATAAGGTATTAGCGATTCGCGTATCTAATAACAGTGCGCAATTAAAACGGCATTTAAAATCGAAATAAATGAAAACGACTTTTTTACACTTTTGAATCGAGTCTGATCTTAAAACAGGTTTTGACTTGTTACGAAGACTCAAACGGATGCTTCTCTTTTCGACTTTTATTCTCCCATGTGAAATACTGCCTAGGACACCCTGAATTGATGAGGGTTCACGCTTATAGCGCACTATCATATTTTATAACTATTAGTAAAATAGTATCGTAAAATAAAGTGCGAGGACTCGTTTAAAATAAAGCTAAGATTTCAGGTTATTAATACCGCAACAATTCTCGGCGTCTGATAATTCTCGTGCGTAGTATTATTCAAATTGGGTAGCCCTGTGTACAGAGTAAAAAATTCAGTGCACAGAGTAGCCTGATTAAGAATAATTGAGAAAAACTCGATTATATGCAAGTGTACGTTCTAGCGAAGACGAGCGCTTCAATTAACACCTCATGCGAAAGCGATAAAGAGAAAAAAAAATGTTACAGAGACATAGCGACGAGAAACTGCCTAGTGGACACAAGCACATTACGCACACGGTTGGCGGACTCGGCGCTGTCGCGCGACCTCTTCCCCCAGGACTACCACTGTCTTGGCGATAACGAGAACCGGGCCGTCGGCTGGATGGCCTTGGAGACGCTTCAGCACGGCCAGTATAGTACGTCCAGTGACGCGGTAAGTGCCGCGAAAAGCCCGTCCATTAGCCTCTTTTTGGCTCTCCATTAGCAACCGCTCCCGTGACCGACAGACAACCTTCCTTGGTAAAGCGCGCGACGAATGGCGGATTGCTTTTACTTTTTCTTCTTAGATTCTTATGGTCGAGAACGGGATCTGAGAAAGAAATACGCCGATGAAGTTTATGCTTAGAAGCTTTTTCGCGAGCGCTAAAAATTATACAGGTGAATGCTTTTTGATCGTTAACTCATCGGACATTGTTATCATTTGCTTTTTTCTATTTTCGCTAATCTGAAATCAATGTATTGCTAAAGGTTAAAAACTTAAAATTTAGCGGCTGAAATGAATAACTCGATACTTTTGAAATATAATTTATGATGAGTAAATGTAGATGTTGCTCGATTACAAAAATTCGTATGAGTATGAAGAGGAAGAAATATTACGAATGGTGCACATTGCAAAGTATGCGGGAAAATTGAAATTTCTAAACTTGTGAAAAAGAAGATGTACTTTCGTAGAATAGAAAACAATCTATTATTCGTATTAGGAACTGTTCCAAGGCTACTATTAAACGAAACTGGTCAAAAATACTTTTCGTAATAGTCCTGACTTTCTCGATTTTATTCTATCGAGATATTTCGCAAATTCAAGTGAAGTAATGGCACAACTCATATCACCATGATTTCATAAAAGTGTGCGTGACAATAAAGTTCTAAATTTTAAACTCAACTGACCCAATCACGGATTTCTAATTTCGGTATGAATCTGCAATACGTAAAGCTATTAACTTGAATACGGCGATTTTTCACATTTCAACGATTAATTTATAAAAAATCTGTTTACATTTCTTAGAGCAATGGAATATTACTTTGATCGATTAACGGTCTTTGATGTTAGACAATCAACTTCTTCCACCTCATAAAAATATAATGTTCAATAGCTTGATTATAATGACATAACAAGCCATTCTTTCTTATATCAAAAGTAAATGATCATAACAAACATTAATGTCATTTTTCTTTATATAGTCCACATAACGAACGAATACAAATTAATATTACAATATTAAAAAATTAAATTACATTTAATGAGTTTTTCGATAATGAAAACACGCATTAATTATAAAAATTCATACTTATTGATACAATTGTAAAATAAAATTTAATCAATGAGAAATTATTTAAATAATATAACATAAAAATAAATGTGCAGTAAATAATTGTTATATAAGAAATAAAATGATCTAATATTAAGCTTATGCGTAGAGAAACGTTGTAATTTAAATGGTACAATTTCTGTTCTTTCTCTTTTTTATAATACCGTGTAATTTAAATGAAAAGCCTGGGTAATGAACGACGATTATTACACGCATATCTGTTTAAAAATCAATAATAAAAATTGTAAAATAACATTTTATAATCTTAAAAATGTTTGCTTGCACGAATTATAAATCAGTGGTGAACCTTCACCGATGCTTATTGGTGTTTTTATTGGTCTTTCCTTTGTATTAGAATATAAATTCAAGTTTTTGCATTTTTATGGCAAGGTTATATTTTTCTTAAAAGACTTTATTGAATTTAGGTGCTCCCAATAATTTTTCCATTTTCTATATTTCTTCGAATTTCCAAACTCTAATAATGTAACATGTAACAATATACAAATATTGTTCGAATAGATATAAAGTAACCTTAAAATTTCAACACTTCCAAAGCATACATTTAGATGATTATTCTTATTAATCACAGTAGTTTTTACTTCTTTCCAATTCTTAATTGATACTTCTTTTTTATCATAACGAGTCAATATGAATTAAAAATACCAAAACTCTCACAGGCTTGTATAGTTTCTATTGACTGAATTAATTTCAATACCTTTCATACGAACATACTGAACATACATTTCTAATAATAATAAAAATAACATCTTATATTTCCCTATTCCTTAATATTCTTCAAACCTATCGAAATACATCAACAGTGTGCATTACGAAAAAAAAACAATGATAAATATCACCAATGAGAATGTATCAGCACACGAACATTGTTACATAAATATTGTTATTATACATCCGCAGTGGTCGTTCGGTGTGTTCTTGTGGGAACTAGCGACCATGGGTCAACAGCCGTACGTGGAGGTGAACCCATTCGAGCTGATGGTGTACTTGCGCGACGGCTACCGGCTCTCACAACCTCGACCTTGTCCCGACGAGCTTTTCGCCGTAATGGCGGTCTGCTGGTTGGGACCGGCTCGCGACCGGCCGACGATGCCCCAGCTTCTGGCCTACCTCCAGGAGTTCTACGACGCCCTCGGCGGTTTCATCTAAGCGCCCACGTGGGCAATGCGTTGTTCCTGCATTGCGCCACCGAAGTAAAACGGTCGACGTGGCGGTACCAAGATGATCTTAGGTACGAATTATCATATACGTAAGTACGGTGTAAGTGTTTTTTGCGCGGGACGCTTGTATTTTCGACGCGTTCGCGAGACATTGTAAGGGCGCAACGATGCGAGCCAACAGGATCCATGCACCTACCGTTTTACTGCGCTTCTAGCGAAGGAAAATTTTTTGCGAATAGGAAACTCGGTACTCTCTTCTTCGTTTGTCTAGCATTTTGTTTGCTGTGAATGAAAGCGAAAGCTTTTTTCCATAAATTTGGTAAATGATTTTTAGCTTGGAATTTGTATTATTTGACGAAGACTTTAAATACTGTTTAGTTAAGTCGATTGTGATGTAGTATGTAATGCGTACATAATGAAATTACATATTGAATCGGAGAAAAAAAGTACTCGAGTTTCTCCTACTACTTTTTCCCGAGCGTGCTTCAACTTTCTCCCGCATTCGACGTAATTCTTTTAATTTTAATTTCCATATTTTATTGCGGAACATGCGCTTGCAAAAGGAACTTGCAGAGACACGCGAGGTTTCTCAACAAAATTTTTAAAACATATTGTATTACCCGGTAATAACAAAAATAAAGATGTCTACAATAGTTAAAAATAGCGTAATCTTGTAAATCACAAAAGTGTCGGCTTTTATACCTGTTCGAAAGTAATGCATACATTTAAGTGTAATGCTCGTTAATAAGAAGAATCAGCAAAAGTTCATTAGCGTATGAAATCTCGAAGGTGTAAATGCTAAAGATGGGGAGTGAACGATTCATAAAATAAAAAATGAAAATAAAACTAAGAGGAATTGAATCATTGCATGAAAAGCCATAGACGTTACGTCAAGAGGCATTGCTTTAACTGCTTTAAGCGGCTTACGTATTGTATCTATCTATTCCCCTCTCTCTCTCTCTCTCTCTCCCTCTCTCTCGCTTTTCCTCTCATATTCTCTCCATCACTTGAACTATCTGTCTCCACTTCTGGCTCCTTCCACCGTTGAGTTATAAATACAAATTTCCTCATTCACCTGAGATCCGCTTTCACGCACCAACTAACTAAGCGCGCGCCTGCAAATAGACAACCTTAAGAAGCGCAAGTGTCAGACGGTGTAGGAAGTGAAGCAGGCGTGCATCTTCAAAAGTACGAAATATATTATTTAAGCATTATTTAAGTATTCTTTATGGAAATGTATTACTAGTACCTACTCAGAATTGCCTAGTCATTACTGAATAAGATTAATGAATAAACAGAAGCACAGTAGTAACTTAAGGATTGCACAGTAATGGGTGTACCTAAATTAATCTTTCAATCTTGTTTGTTACTTTTAGAATTTGATTATCTCTATTCAGTATAATCAAAATCCTCACTAAGAACTACAAATTTACATAACTTTAGCTTGGATTGATATTTTAAAAAACAAATCAGACAAGTATAATAAAATTTTCGTTACATACATACCATAAAGTAAGCCATGCATACTGGTGAATTTTAACGCACATTTCTATACACGTGCGATGCAAATATATTATAATCCATGATGAATAAAGTTAACTACGAAAATAATTCATGTGTCTGTTTTAAACTATAGTCTTCTAAACAGCTTAGTATTTTATTTTTTCTATAAATTTATCTGATAGTGGGGTTTTAAACGATTAAACACATAAGGTTTTGGATGAATTTTATTATTATGACTAGAAAAATTCATAAATAATTAATAATTGCATTAAGCACTCTTAGTCTTTCTTCAAGAACTCTATTTCATATGGGTAATATAATTTTTAATAAAAAGCTACAATTCAAAATGATTACTATCGATGTAATTACAGAAAGTAATTACAGACAATAACCGGAATTAATAACATACAAATAGAAATTAATTATTATTACAAGGACACTTATAAGCTTTGAATTATTATTTAATTTACGGATAGGTCCGATGTTATGGATGAAAATTTCTAATTGGCTGGTTACAAATGAAAATATTACTTTGGTATGATATATTTGATCGTGCTTGTAAAAAGGGATTATAACTACTCGTTCATATTACCTACGATGCAGACAATCATGCATCCATGATGCTACATAAATAGCAATTGCATAATATGTTATTATATCCAATATAACTTCAAAAGGGATTGTGCACCATCGCAGTAGTAGTTTACCAGTGGCACTTTTCTATAAAGGATGCATGCATAAGCAAATGCTTCGGTCTCTATTTTTACTTATTGCATTTAATATCTACTACGAATACCTTATTTTTATTGTAAAATGTATTTATGCATCAAAAAATGAAAAAACGTGTTAAAAAGGACCGCTTTACTTGAAATTTCATTTATTTTATATATTGTATTAATAGTTGAGAGAAATTGGTCAAAAGAATATTTTTTCGTTTGGATTGTTGATCGTTCATTTGTGTGTGCCTATTATGAATATAATAATATAAATAAAAGTTATTATTTAATTTACCTATTATAATAGTAGTAGATATAATATCAATTCATTAGAAATTCAAAACTAACGTGCGAAATTTTTTTAAATCACAAGTATTCAATCTTTCAAGAACCGAGTACATTTCATTGCATAAATTACATAAAATCGGTAGAGTAAAATATAATATACGATTCGTCATAAAAGTATTTTCTGCATCAATAAGTCATTAGCAATTTATTCCTTAGCAAACGATCATTTCTAGTCTACTACATGTGAAAATAGAAGAGAGATTTCATTAATTTTAAAATGAAAAAAGATCTGTAAATAGAGGAAAAGAAAAACCAAAGATATAAGTTCTGAAATAATCTCATTGTTAAGAAGCCACTGATTCAAATAGACAGAAAAGCTTTCATACTTATCACTAATGTATTAAACGGAGCTACTTTTCTCGCAGATACTCGACTCGCTGTCAATTCATGCACATATGTACTCTTCTCCGTTAATATGCACAACAAGCAAGAGCAAATAAAACATTGAATCAAATTCGAACGTCTGCCTGGATCTGTAAATGTCGTCTTTTTTCTGAATAATTGATGTACACTCTCTTGAATGTCGCATGATTATATGTGTCTATCGCTAAGCTATCGTCTCCGCCCTGACTTTTATTCACCTCTGCTCTCTTAGCTTTTTCAGTTTTATGCTCAGAAGACAAGAGTTCGCTTGTAAATCCAACAGATATTTAAGTAGAAAATATTACTGATGAACTAAGACTTGATAAGTTAGTTAATCAATTCGATTGACATGTGATATTTAATTTTGCATTATAGTGACAAATTTGATAGATCACGTAATATCAGATCAAACCAGTGTTATATAAAATTCAATGATTACGTTATTGTACGAAGCTCGAGATTAAAACAATGCAAAACCTCAGCTTTAATTAATATTATTTGACAGTTATATAATGAAATGATATTTAATAGCATTTATACCATTGTTACTTTTGTATAATAGAATTTATCGTATTACGAGTGATTTTACCAATAGTGTTACTATTAATTATTAATTTTTCATGGCTTGAAGGAAAAATAAAAATTTTTAATTCCTTCTTCATCGTATTTCAGTATGATTTTTGCATTTCTTTGCCAACTAATTTTTTTAATATATTACTATTATACTGTATTAATTTCTTTAAAGAATATTGAATAAATTAAAATAGATTTAGTTACATTTATAGTCACATGTGTTAACTTGAAAATCGTGTCTTTATTTTAATCGGATCACGTATAAATAATAAATCTGCGTATTCGCTAGACGAATTTCCTTGACGTGCATTTTCTTTTTGTACAGTTCTTACCATCTACTTTTTATAATTCGAAACCTTGAGTTATAACAAGTTTATTTCGTTTATTAAGTTTTAAAAGAATATCGTTCAATGTACGTTGAATGACACTTTTTAAAAATGTACATTGAATGTTATATTTTAAAATAGAGAGAATTGAGATAGTATTTTAATTTTACAAAATTTAAATTATCGTTTTCTATCTATTTATAGATGTGCTTAACTTCTTTCTTGAACATGAGACTGAATAAATGTGAAGGCCGATTTTTCCTACGTTCACGCTTTTTTCAATCGCCTTTCGTATAAATGCATATGACACAACCTCGTACTATACAACTATGTATTTTAAAACGAATATTTTAATAATAAGATAATTACCGAAATTTCACTCAATTTGCGTCTGCGTAAATTCACTGGTGTGTGATCTAATGCATAATTTATTAAAAATATTTAATACCAAGTTTCGTATTTATAAAGAAATAGTCACATATATTTTTTTCACTTTCTAAATAAATATGTAAAGGAAAAATTATTCAGACCGCCACATTAATAATATAGATACTAATAATTTTCATTTTTCACACTTACACTAGTATTATCGTATTAAAAATATTAATATATACGCATTTGACATCAGTAATTTAAATAAACTGTGAAAAAAATAAAATAGCTGCAACATACTTTGAAAGTGAAATCCTGTTAAACTAAAGTAAAGCCCCTGAAATGCGAAGGCAGAATTTTGCATGCGTTACCGTGTCAAAAGACAATGCGTGAAAAATGTCGAATTATTAATTATTTAATTCAACTTTTACGTGACTTTTTTCAACTTTTTTAGATGACAGATAGTGATAATGTCATCGGCATTGTCGATAAAAATCTGATTTCTAAGGGAAATTAAATACGCTTTTATTAAGAAACGGTAATATTTGATCTGTAAATATTAAGTGTAACACGTATAAATCAAAAATTAAAGAGTAAATTATGTAAAAGAATGCAGTTATTTTTAATTTTATTTTAATAAGTACGTTTAATGAAAAAAAAGCATATCAATAATTTTAGAAAATTAATAATGCAAGAGAATAGAACATATTTAAAACTTGATTTTAGATGTCGACAGTCTTGTATATTTTACTATAAAATAATTGTTATTCTTTGCCTAATTAATTTTAATATAGGTTAACTAAAACACTAAGATTAGAATAATTAAATGAAATCAGTATAGGAAAATATTTTCCAAAAAACTAGAAAGCAAACTTATTGAATGTATTAAAATAACCTACGAATGAATGTTATTAAACGCAAGCTTTTTCAGCAAAAGGACAAGCATTTTCCTATACTTCATAAATAATTACTTTAAAAGTAAAAAGAAAAGTAATAAAAATCAAATTATAATCAACGAATTTTTCACGCAGCGTCTTGCAAACGTACTCAACATGTACTACGAAAATAATTATTTCTTAACCAAGTCGCGTCATTGCGCTTTCATGTGCAACCAACTTGCGTCGTCTTCTCGATCGATAAGCGAGAATATTTCGAAAAGATTAAACGTGCTTTATGTACTCATCGTTATATGTGTATAAATATTCTCCTTGTCTCTATCTCGCGTAAGTGTTTTCTGCAAATAGGAGGAACAGGGTAGGCTTCAGCTTTAAGCGCGCGCTTTCTTTCTCGCTCACTGCACGTGACGTCATTACGTATTGCAGCGTTAATTTAAAAATCGTTGCGAGGAAAGAACACCATCGTCGGAATGAAACACTGTGTGCGGAGACGGACGAAACTGATGCGAGGGAGCAATCGATGATTGAGCTTGCGGGCGATCGCGAATTTATAAACGAATGAAAGTCAACTCGATATCTGCTGCAGTTGACATTCAAATTGAATTTAATGGCAGGCATAATTTCGATAGATGTCTTTTCCCGAAGCAAAAATCACGAAAGAAATAAGAACGTAATTAAGTAATTGGACATTTAAGTACTTTGATAATAGTATCTTCGTTTTCATTGCTAAAGTTTTCCAAGGTATTCTTTCTAAAAGAATACGTGGTACTTGGATTAGTTTTTAAGAAACTCAACAGCTTGCTACAATTCTTATGACAAATATTGCAGGTGGTGTTGCAGCACATGTGAAAACGAATATATTAGCAAACAAATCGAGCTTACCTTTATTTGGACAAAATAAAAAAAGGCTAGCAAAGCGTTTCACGGTATAATCGATTTTCCGAGCCGTTGCGCAACTTCGAATAAAAATTTGCCACATTGCGAAGAGAAAGATCATTTCCACGTCTATCTGCCTCTCGCTCTCATTCGAATACCGTAACGGTCCGATAAAAATATTCGCACTCCTCTCGGGAGCAGCTGCGTTGTAAATAGAGTCGTCGCGTCTCCCCGGCGAATGGACATTCAATATACGTACTTGTATATGCAAAGAGATTGTCTTCTTCGCGTAAAAAGCGAATCATATTACGTTATCTATTGTATTCTCATCTCGACGTGTATTTTTCATCCGATGTAAGTACGCCGAGGCGCACCAAAGCGCCGACACGTGTATCATTGTATATGTATTGGTAATGTTTATTTTTAAAATGGAAAGGTTGCAGAGGCGAAGAAAAAATCGGAGGACATTGTAAGAGATAATGCGTGTTAATAAAAATAAAAGTAAAATTCCAAGTGACTCGAAAAGGAAAGTAATTAACGTCGCAGTTCCTTGTGAAAAAAGATAAAGCTAGAAACAAGAAACAACGAAAAGATACGCAGGTACGTACAGATGCACGTCTATCCTCGTTGGATGATAAAATCCTTCGTCTCTTCGCTAGAGTGAGCGAAGAAACGGACGATTTGTCGGGAGGCAATGAATAAGAAAAAGAAAAGAGTTGATTGCACGCGGCGCACGCGCGCCTTGTACTATTCGTTCTCCCGAACACCTTGCACGGTGAGCTTTTCTTCCATCTCTTTTCGTATATGCCAGTCTCTATCTCTCTCTATCTCTCTCTCTCTCTCTCTATCTCTATCTCTATCTCTATCTCTATCTCTATCTCTCTCTACGGTTGGTATTCTTTTGCTCATCACTTATGTTTACGCTTCGTGTACACGTGTCCATTGCCTCTTCATATCTCCTTGTTTCACTCGCGATCTCTCGACTCTTCTTTCTCTCTCTTTTTCTTTTCCTTGTATGTACTTATATTTACAAGAGATAACCGTGCTCTTTTGAAAAAGGGCGGACGTCTCGGGTGAGTCTGCACCTATGCACTGGAACAAGAGGTCTTTACTGGTGAGCTGGGCAGGCTTATACTTGAAAGGGAGAAAAAGAGAGAGGGTGAGGGAGGTGGGCGAGGGCGTAAACGTTCAGATAACGAAGTGAGGCTTTCGCAAAAAGTAAAGGTAGAGTTGAACGGTTTGATATACAGGTTGGATTTTTACAGGTAGCTTATTTTATTTCTTAGATCTGGAGAAATAGTCGTTTTCTCATATTTCTCCACAATTGACGTTTAGCCGAACTATTACACTTTTCTTATTACCAGTCTATGCAATTTTTTCACTTTATAATAATTTATAAATATAACTTACTTGAAAAAACAGAAGCCGTTGTAGTAGATTTTCGGAAAAATACTTAAGAATCTTATCAGATTCTAGGAGCAGCAGGTAAGTGACATTTAATCAAACAGAAGTTACTCCATCCAAATAAGAAACCGTAAGAAATATCAAATTAACAAGAACTTGTAATATATCTTGTGTATTAAATGAACAAATTACTCTTTTTAAATTTATAATTGATTTGTAAAATTTATTTTAGTACTATGTACTTTCCACGTAGCTTAAAACTATTAACTGATATATATATTATGGTATAAATTCCTTTAAAATGCATGTCCCGGATGCAGTTCACATGAAAACTTAATTCTACAAAAATTGCTGCAAACGTCAAAATTTACTTTACGATTACTCAACTATTTAAAGTAAATTTATAGCATCCATACTCCAATACCCCAAGATGATGTTGTTACATAAATCTATTTGTACTTTAGAAATCTAGTGATTTTATTTTTAAAGGGCGATATTATTTCAATTTTTTTCTTTTTAACTTCAAGTGATGTCATTAGGACAAGAATTCATAAAACTCAAGTTTAATAAATTTTGCCGAACTTTATATTAAACGGATGTAATTCTTAATAATAAACTTTGTGAGAGGTGAATATTTAATATTATTTAAGTAATTTAAAATTCTGTAAAAGAAGTTAAATTATTTAAATTAGATTAAAAATTATTAAAATTATTAAAAATTAGACTTTTTAATTTGGTAAATTAGCTTAAAATAAAGTTTAAAATTCAATATCGTATATTTCTATTTAAAAATGTGTTTAACGAAAGGAAAATTCTTATGGTATTACGAGTGTTATTGGTAATATCAGAGAAAAAATTTTTATAGATGAAATTTTTAAAATCGTTTTTATTATTCAGCTTAAAATTACATATTATCCCAATATTGAAGTAAGACAAATATTTTTAAACCGTAATATTATTAAATCGTAATAATACTTATAGATTTAAGTTATTGCAGTTTGTTTAAACCGTTTTTTAATAGTATTCAAATTTCTTTACTGTATCAATGAAATATATTACCAGAACTGTTTCTGCGTAATTAAACACATTCAACAACAATTAATATTATTCATATACATGGGCATATGATGAATTGCATTAAATTTCTTTTAATGATTGTACAATTTGTTTAGATAACATTATTTTACATGTAACGACTACGTGCAATATTGATGTATATATATATATATATATATATATATATATATATCGCATTCATCAGATTTGAAACATTTTTTAATTGAGCTTGATTTTCAAAAATAACAAGTACAAGTAAATTCTGCGTATTTAAAATATTTTTTTTAAAAAAGAATTTTCTTCTAATATAGTAATGCCACGCCGTCATAAAAATTCAAAGAGCCAATAAATTTAACATCTCGCGAAATTAATAAATTTTAATATGATTAAACAAATTTATATAATCAAGTTACTAGTATATTCTACATTTTATTCTATGAAAATGTCGTCAATAATGCGACACGAAAAAAATAGCTCCACTAAAAGTGTACCTTAATTAATATATAAGTTCAAAAATATCTAGGAATCATGATCAATGTCTCTGATTAATGATTGAAATAGGAATTTTGAGTAAACGGAAAACTATTCAGGTTTCTACATTCAACTCATTTTTAATTGTATAAACATGATAATTCAAACGAGTTATTTCCTAAATATGTGCTATTTCGTAGACGCGCGCAATCACGTCTCGTAATCTAGAAAATAAAATTACACCCTCAGCCGAAACACACCAGCGTACGAGGGGTAGGCACGAATCACGAATGGTAATAAAAGCAAAGGGATGAAGGAGTTTCCTAATCAAAGGAGAAAAAGTCACGAGCATTCGGCTTTCATGAATTCGTCTCCCTCCGCCTTGTTCTCGGGCGAGTCGCAGCCGAGCACTCGAAAACGAAAGTGACGGAGAAAGTTGCAAGAGCATTGTTACGGAGTCACACGAGCGAGCGCCGAGCAACCGAAACTCAATTCCTTTACGCGTGTTTTCACGTTTCTCTCTTTCGCGAATTTCTTTTTTTGTGGTACCTTACCGTCTATACCTGAGACTCAACATGAATGTTTTCCCAATCGTTATATTATGTGAGATATTTGCATGTGTAATTCCATGCTTTATGCCGTTAACGTTATTTTTTGTCGCACTTTCAGTCAAGTGGAGATTTGCGTGCATAAACATTTTTAATATTTATCCCACGTAGATGTAAGTGCTCGCGAGAAATTACTTAGAATTGTTGAGACCTATTTGAATTCGCTGTCTGAGGTAGGTCGTTATTTTATTGACATTTTGTTTTCAATAAAAGTAATTTCAGTTTTTTATTCGAGCTTGCATTTCATTCGTATTCGATAAGTTTCACTTTACGTATAAACAAATTCATTTTCGCTATTTTCTATCGATGTCAATGCACAGCATAAATTTGTACATAATAAAAAATTTATTGCTTGTCTGATTAAATTTATGGAATTGCTTTAACCAAATTTATGTAATTCAGCATAAAATATGCATAAACTTTTAGATAATGAAAAATTATTGCATACAATTTCTGCAGGTTACTAATGTATCATATATTATCGTACGATATTTTGTTGAAAATTACGAAAAAGAAAGTATTTAAATGCTAAAGGAAAAAGTTCCTCGAGATAATGAACATTTTTTAATAGCGTTTTATAAATTAAATACAAATATTTGCGCATTTTACGTTAAATATTTAAAAAACATCAAAAAACGAATGACAATATGTAACTTTAAGAATGCGAACATCTTTGAACTTTGTAAACTCCAACGCTTATATTTCATTACGATAAATAAATTTTTCTGAAATTTAGAAAACGTTCGTTTTTCCGTAACATGATTTTTATGTGTATTTTTACCGAATCTATAGGTTTTTATAGAACACAAATATCTTTATCTTTCATTATTTCACGAGCAGTTCTCAATATAATTTTAAAAGATTACGTAACAATGAATATTATACACGTAAAATAACAATCTGTCTCGAGGATAAGAGTCGCATAAATACATAGAAATAATTCAACTATCGCTTTTAGTATTTCTATGTTGAGGAGCAACTCGATAGTAGCGTTAATAAATTTAATTGAAAAGGAGAAATTGACACCGACAAATAATTGTTGATAATTTATACGCGCGTTTCTTTATCGTTTTACAATACGTTTCTCTGCATAATCAAAGGCACGTCGTTCGAGACATTTTTACGGAAAAATTACAATCAAAGCCTTACAATTCTCACAGCTGCAAAAGTCAATAACATAATACCCTCAATAGCACTAGATAAAATTTTCTTCTAAAACCTACAAATCCAACACTACCTACTTATTACCAAAAGCAAACAAATATCAGCGCCGATTTTCAATTTATTTAATAAGCAATACCTGTTCAATAAGTAGAATTATACAGTCTCTCGATCGTGTATTTAGTAATGGCTGCCAAGCCGTTGCAGCATTAGCAACGATTATCGTGCAAATTCACAAAACGTTCCTGTTTCCAAATAAAATTCAAAACAATCCATTCCCCTTTGCCGCCGCGTCGGAGCGCTTGAGGCCAGCGATACCGAAGTCACTTTTCCAAAGGCCGGCCGAGTAAACTTGTTTTCTTTGCAATCAAAAGCCGTTTCACACCGAAGGTACTCCGCAACTCCGTACTTTCTCGCCGGCGCCAAGGTGTAGGAGTGCCGTTGACGAAAGCTACCGCCGCTGACGATTACGTAACTTCATCCCGAATGGCTCATTTTCGTCTCTTCTCAACATCGAGCGTTAACTCGGCGACGTACGTACGCCTCTGACTCGTATATTATTCAAATCCGAAGAAACGTGAAGTTTTTGGGCCGGTCTGCAACGCCTGGGGAGCCTCAAAAGATGCATCTCGCGTATATTGTCGATTGCACGAGTTGCACAAGCTGAAAAGTGACGGTTAAATGAAGTTTACACGTGAGCGCTTGGAATAAGTCTTGCGAGATGGAAGAAAAAAAGTTTTTGCTCTTTCATTGTGATCGACTGGTGGGATTCCTTTTTGGCCTGGAATGGCTTGCTTGGAAAAATTAATATTTGTTTATGGAAATCACGAAGCAATAAAAAGCAAAGCGCGTTCTAACGCGTCTCGTTCTGATTAGTCGCTTTGCTTAATCGTATCAGTAGACGATTATTCCTGCAAAGACAAATGATTTCATGACATCTTTACGAGAAACGAATAGCTTGGTGTAATGACAAGCATTTTGTGTAGACGAAAATCGAAAATTTATCAAATGATATTTAAAAAGTCTAATTAAAGATGTATTTCGAAGAATTATTAGACGATGATCATCGCAAAATAATATTTCCTTGCTTCACTATTCCATAAAATAGTACAATTTAATACCGTTTGATATTTAATGAAGCACAACGCACAAACTAGATATGTACATTTGCCTTATTATTATTCAAATTATTTAATATTCCTTTTACCTTTAAACTAAAATGTCTATTTCGCTATAGAAACTCGATACTCTATACTTACCTTTTAAAAATTTTTATATCTACATCCCGACTACTTATTAACTATTTTATCACATTGTAACATTTTATGAAGATCTGTTGGATATATGGGTAATGCCTGAGTATTCATTTAACTGTAATGGTGCATTTTCTCATATAGCAAAATGCAACTTTAATTCAGCAGTTCAATGTACCGCAACCAAGAAATTCCTCTGTGACACGAATTGAATTATTTCCATCGATTATGACGGAATAATCATCGTGATCACCAATCAACATCTGTGTATGTACATACATATTTTAACGTAGAACTTATTTTAAATAACTTTCTTTTACGTGACTATAATGAAATCACACATAACTGCTAGCAATATTTTATTATGTTGTCTGACTAGTTTATGAGGTATTTTCTAGTTAACCAATTTTTTAAAAATGCAAATATACTCTACGCAGAAAATAAAAACATCGAGATAATAAAATTTATAACAGAAACAGCTAAGTTAACACATTTGAAATGTTACACTTTCATTAATTTAGGTAAGCTTGCAAACTCCTTTGCTTTATAATTTGTTACTGACTCAGACATTATTAAGATTTTCAGAACAGTTTAAAAAATAATGTTATTAAATTTAATAATCGAATAAAATAAAATAATAGTCTTAATGTATTAAAAGTGCTGCAAAATATGCTTTGAAATAATTTTCATTTCTGAAAGCACGTAATTATTACTTACAGATACAACCAATTTACTCCTTTATTTGAGTTACATCTTCTTTAGGTCACATATAATCATATCGAAATCTTTTTAAAGTTTGTTCGGCGTTTGTTTTTTATTGCAAAATTGCTTAAGTAGTTTCATTGGCATGAAATCTTTTTTAATGAAAGTATGCCTAATGAGCATATTATTAAATCTTGTCTGGCGTGTTTATACTTGTTTCATTTTCTTTTTACAAGTACGATGATGCCTACGTGAAATGTATTATTTCAAGTCAAATTTTGTCAGAAACTCTAGATTCTAATAATGGTGCTTCAGAATTCTAAAAGAATCCCATAATGTTGATCACTATATCGATGAAAAGAGCTGCTTTTATAAAAGAAAATTAGGATATTTCAATGTTGGAGATTTATTCAATTTCTTTTAATATAAATAATATTTAATTTTTCTATCAACGAATAATTGAAAATTAATTATAATTAATATTAAATACATCAAACTTCTAACAATTATTTTAATATTAGGCTACAATTAATTTTATTACCTGCTATTTAAGATTCATTAATAATTTGCACTTTTGCAAGAATATAAACGAAAAACGATTCGAATATGAGTAAATAATAATAAACATGAAAAAATTTCACATTTTCAATGTTAGCTCATTAACGGTATGCGGAAGGTAATTATATGTTTACTTCCTACATTATTTAACCCAATTTCAACAATAAAATCTTTTTACGCCTTCATTTAATGAATTCTTTCAAACTGTACAAAAAATAATTCGAGTTCTTACGTTACTTTCGTAAAACTTACGTAATCTTTTCCATTTCTTCGTACTGCACGGTTTGTAATATAAAAATACATTGTACATAAGATCATAAAAATATGTTTCGGGGTTCCAAGAATTCATGTACATTTCTTTTAAACAATGTTTGTACACTGTGCGAATGTGTATATTTCCGAGCGCATACGTGTATCAGGACGTACACGTGTGTGGATATCGATGAGTTATCAAATCAAAGTAAATATAAAATAAATTAGTTTACCGAAAGGTATGTAACATATTTTTGTATAATTTATGGATCGTCGTTTTCAAATAAATTTTCATTTTTTCCGAGTTATTGGTTTACACAGTTTTCACGTACGAGGCACATGTTTATCAACTATACAGCCGTAAAGAAATATATCTCAAGGAATAATGGTACATTAAATATTCGATTATCTTGTAATTAATTTACCAGAGCATCCAAGCAATACGTCATCAAAATAATAGGAATTCATAAAAAATACATGGAAACATTCGAACGACGTAGAGCGATGCAACTTCTCTCATTAAAACAGTAAATCTTCATTGAACGATCCAAACTGCGAGCATTATTGAATCGGCGTCGTATCTTCGCTTTGCCTCGATAAAATCATAAAGAGAAAGAGAAAAATGATGACGCAAGCCGTTTTCCCTAGCTTTTCATCGCCCTGCGCAGCTGCAGCGCAATTAAACGCTCAAAGAAAAACAGAGTCGGCTAAGGCTCTCGGATGAATGGAGCTCGGCTATTTCCCGCTGCTCGAAAGCAAAAAGAAAAATAAAGGAGAAAGAGGAGAAGGACGGAGCTCGAGTGCACACATACACACAAAGCAGCAGCAAAAGCAGCAGCAACAGCAGCAGTATCAGTTGGTCTATTACACGAAAAACCAAGTATCTAATAGTAGCAGCTCCGCGACGACAGACGTAGAGAGCGAGATAGCGAAACTAAGTGTCTTGGAAAGGCGGCTCAAGGCTCGGTTAGCCTTGGACGCGTTAGATTGCCTAATATTCAGGCTCGCGCGCAAGCCGTGGAACAATGAGGGGGAGGGGCTGGGAGGGGAGGGGGGGGAGGGAAGAGAGACACATTTACGCGAAAAGTATGCGCTGGGAAGGGTTGTGCGCGAGCACTGCCAACCTGGTTCTTGAATCTCACTCGCGTACGCGGAAATGTACCGCGTATCTTCATCCTTTCTTCCTTCCTTCCTTCCTTCCTTCCTTCCTTCCTTCCTTCCTTCCTTCCTTCCTTCCTTCCTTCCTTCCTACCTTCCTTCCTTCCCTTCTGATCGCCACTCGCAATTATCTTCGCTTTCTTTCGTATTCCCGAGTTCCGCTTTATAAGGATGAATATACGTGGAGGGTAGTCGCTCAAGTCGATTCTGCGAAAAGCGACGTCTCATGCAGATTATATTGCGAGAGCTGCTGTAAATTTATTCTGAAATGTAGTAAAAGTATGGTACTTTTTTTAATTTTAATTTTCAATATTTCGGGCGAGATAGAAATTTCGAGAGAAATAGAAATTTCAAGAGCTTTCTTCAAGATTTTCTCTTCTTGGCTAGATTTATTCGGACATTTATTTCTTTGGGTCTATTTTAATATTTTCCTCTACACTTCGTTGTAATGTACCCAAAAGTTTTCGCTCAATGATTTTCCAACTAGAATCATGTTGTTCTGTTATTTCTTATTTCAACTCAATATTCTCAGCTCATTTTAAGCTACAAATTTAATTGTAATATCCCGATAATTCAAAAACGTCTTGTTTATTAGTTTTTGCATTATAAAAAACAACATAGATTATGATTTACTTGTGCACTGAATTAAATCGCAGATTTTAATATCTAGATTAAATTAAATTTCCTTTTCTAGTCTAGGCTATCATTATTATTATATTATCAAAAGTAACGGAAAATATTATAAATATATAATAATAGATTTCTTTCATTAATTCTTGATTTACAAAATGTTCTCAATTTCTTTCCATTACCTTTTACAAATTATAAATTGCAACTCTTTTCTTGTAATATAATTTAAAAGAGCGATTCTTCAATTCAAATATTCGTTTATACTAACGAATAGCAACCTAAGTTATAAATGTTCTTGATAAAAAAAATTTTAGTTTTCAAAAAGATTATGAGTTTATTTTTTCATATAAAATGTAAAAAGTCACTTCAAGAGGTAAAACTGAGATTAAATATAGAAAATTCAGCTAAAACTTGATTTTTTGTACCTTTTTTTAGAAATCAACTCTTGGACTGAAAAGATAAAAAATATCTTTTTCAAAGTGTATTTCAATTTGAAAAATATATATTTAATAATAAATAAATATTCAACGAAAAATATTTATCATATTTTTTAAATTTTCCAAATTACCTGAAAAATTAAAACCAAATACATATTATCGCATCTATTACAATTTTAGAATTCAGTTTTGATGGTTACACACATATGTATAAGAGTAAAAATTCGTTAACCGTGATTCAAAATATACAGGCGACAATATAAGTACTTTAATTATCATCGCATAATCATAGTCACGGTAATTTTTACTTATAATCTTTATTTTGAAGAAAATAAAAACTTTATTTTCAGCTTGTTGCAAAAACCATATTTTGCAACCATATTTTAACCATAATCGTATTGACCGCATACTCACTGCTTCATGTAGATAAACTCGAGTGAAAACAAGTCGCTATTGCATAATTTATCAAAAAGCACCAAGTCAATTTCACATTCAGTCCAACGTATATACATATATATATAGAAAGTTCGCCAGTGCTCTCGATTTCTTTCGCAAACTACCCTCCACGTTCAACATGCCGCGAGCGATACAATCATCGAGATCGTTCCCCGTTTTATTACTTGCTTAGGAACGGATGATGAACCAGAGGATAAGCAATGAAAAGGAGAGAAGAAAGGAACGAGAAGAAAGGCGAAAAAATTAGCCAATTTACCGAGGCACAGCGATCGCAAATCACTCGGCGCTCGGCGGAGGAATCGATTGGTGATTAGGGATTGTTGTTGTCGATCTTTCGCGCGATTTCCGACTTGAAACGCGGTTTAGAAAAAAAAAATACCATCGACTTGCATTGAAAGGCAACTGAGATTTTTCTTCGCTCTTACTTCTGGATTATTTCATTCACGGTTACGCGAAGTATTAGGCGTGAATTCACTACCGAAGCCCGAAATATCATCACTTGGCAATTCGACATTATTAAATCTAATGTTAGAGATTTCATTTTTCTGCAATGACTAAACATTTGCTTTCTCTTTAAGGCAAATAAACCTTCTAACGCGAAAGATCGTTTATTTTTATTTAATAAGATGCGCATATAAATGAATGCTTCGTTATCATAAACTTATATAAGAAATTTTCACTCAACTTTAAGAGTCAATCTGATTATTTACTTTTTGACGCGGAAAAGGAAATTATTGATACAGCCTATCATGGATCTAAGTGTTATCCACGTATATCTGTATTGTTTGTTAAAATTATCCTGACAGTACTGTAAGTATTCACAACGTAACACGTATATTTTTTATAGCACTGTATCGCAATACATAACATTTTGTTCAACGTGCTAATTTTCATAATATCATTTTTATAATATTTGACTCTTTAACAGGAAATAATTGATTTATGCGAATGAATTTTTTTGAAATACAGAAATTTCCAATACATCAAAATGAAATTTAAATATTTTCTGTAACGATAGACGCATAAAATACTGTCATTCTGTTACTGCAGCTTGTTGTAATAAATTCTCTTTAGCAAGAAATTCTTTAATTTCTTAATACTGTTGAACTTAATAATACTTCATTGGAAATGCTATAACTTTCGAATAGTACAAGTTACGTCACTCAAAATTTTCATCGAGCGAAAGAGACTAGTTAAAATTGAAAGGAAGCTCAAAACTTTAATTACCATGCGCACAAATAAGTATACGCGATTAAAATTAAATTAACTTTAAAGAATAGATTTAAAATTTATTTAAATTGAATTTAAATTAAGGAAACAAACTTTGTAAGTCAATTTGTAAGTTACACTTAAAACTCTACAAGTGAAATATCTCTGGACTATATAGCACGTATTATATAGAGTTTTTACTGCTAAAGTATACGCACAGGAACCCTATGAGAAAACGATTAGAAGATAAAAGAAAAAATAAATTAAGTGTTTTGATTAGAAAGCATTGAAAATATTTTTCCAATCGCCCACGCAAATGGAATTACGAAAAATAAATATGTTCTGATAAAATGTATATTTAATAACCTGTTGAAAATGAATGGTCAAACTTCATTTCAAAGATAAAACTCAAATGTCTTTAAATACTTTCTTATTGTCGATAACGAAGCTACACGAGTAACTTTATGCATGAACGTATAAAATTTGATTTAGTACGTCAAATGAAAAAATCAACATGCCAATGAATAATCAAGAGCCTTTAACGAATTTTATTATCCAATTTCGTACCTTCCACGTTCGTGAGAATCGGAAAAAAAGACTTTCTTTATACGTAATACAAATCCTAAACTGTCTTAAATAACGAGAAGGTGACGCAACCGTTTTCCTAGAGCAATCCTAAATGACGCCTCGCTCGTGCCAACTTTTCACGAGTCAGGCCCAAATTTCTCAATCGGCAATTTCCAATAAGATCACGGATCCAGTGGTTGGGCTCGTCAAAAACATATCGCGACGAGCTTCGCGCGATGGGCCCGAGAGAACCTACGCACCACAAAGGCCCAACCGAGAAAGTACAATGCGCTCGCTTTCACCGGTCCCCTCGCGAACTCTCACTCTCCATTGTAATAACGCGTACAGAGACTTCTTTATTCTGCTCGTCCCTCTCCTCGTTATGGCGCTCTTGCTTCTTTCCTTTTCCTTGGCGCACGACTCGCGTTCCCTTCGACCGAGGCCTTTATCGCCTCCTGGACCTTACGTAATCGGAACCCAAAACTATCCGGTCGTCGCGAGCGTGCGAGACCGCGTTTCCTTTCTCTCCGGGCCGCGGCTGCCTCGCTTTCTTTCTTCTTCTCGTCTTTCCGGTACGGTTGTCTTCGCTTTCAGCTTGGAGCTCAGGGGCTCGAGTCGGCCAACGCTATCGTATTGATTGGGAGATAATGTTCGATAATTGACTTTTTATTTCTTTTTTTTTTTATGTCTTCTTCTTTTGGCTTGGTATGATTTATGGGTGTGTGTGATTTTCGAAGTTAACGCCGGTTTGAGTGATATAATGGAGTCGGTATTGGGCAAGGAATGGAAACAACCAATACACGCGAGTAATGTTGACATGGTGCTAATAAAATATTCATGATACGTTACTATCAGTATGGAAATATATGAAATTTTACTAAGCAGACTTTGAAAATCAATTAATTATTATTTCATAACCGAATGAGACACTCTAGCCATAATAAAAAATTCATTACTAGCTACTGTTAATTTTATCTTGATTCTATGACATGCCTATCAGAGATAGATAGTCGTTCTTAATCTATCAGAAATTTCTTATATTTTTGATTAATTTACTAGCAAGACTTTTTTATTTATATAACATCGTTGTAGCTTTTAACTCGGTTTTTATTTGAATAAAAGCTTCGGCATTTTTTCATTGGTTGTGACAAATATGCTGTAACAGTGCTTTCTGACTGCTCATATTTTTTACAAACTTAAACACTTAAACTATCACCAACTATAAACATCAATGCTAAATCTAGTAATCGCCCTAAAACTCGATCCAAAGAAGGAATATTCAACTAAAACTGCTTTACTTAACGGACGCTACTCGCTAAATTTTACCAGTTTTTTGTTTAGTTATATACTAAAAACATTCTTTCTAAGCAATTCTATAATACGTATGTAACAGAAACAATTTATACGAGATACTTTTTTTAATAAATAAAGAATAAAAGCAATAAGCGATCTCTCATAAATTTGCGAAAAATCTATCAGATATTCGGTAGAAGAGACATTACGCGAAAAATCACAAATTTTTACGAATAAAAAGTTTAAAAATCTTAAGGATCCTGAAATGTTTTGCAATGAATATAAAATAACAGTTCAAGGAGCAATACTAAAGTATATCTTAAATATGCGTACAAAGTACACTCAACGCACGTGTACGTTAACTAAACTAGTTATAACGTAACATTTTCAAAGGTCTAGTATCGCTTGAAAACCCTCCTTGTCGTAAAATCCTCGATTGGCCAATTAGTGAAATACCGTGAGACTTTTGTGTAACAGAATTTCCTTGACATCATGCTCAGAAATAATGAAGAAAAAGAGAAGAAAACGAGAAGAAATAGAGGAAAAGAAATCCTTTGCAACGCGAATCAGCTTGCACATATAATTCTTACGTTAAGAATAGTTTTGATGAAATAGTTTAGATGCATAGCAAGCATATGTCTCCGCAAGCATACGATTTTATAATTTGGTGTTATGTTTGAATACGTGCTCGAGTGCATCTCTGAATGGATTCTTAAAAGTTTCATGAAACAAACCAGACAATGATAAATTTTATGGTTTGCTGATAATCAGAAACCTATGTTAGGTAATTTAATTCTTTTTGTCTCACTTTGCTCAGAATATAGTAAAAAAAAATAATTTTATGCTGACAATCAATATTCGGTAATAAGTATTATAAAATCTTTAGTAATTCGTGAATATCTCAGAATTTGATAATACTAATACTAATTATTAAAATAATAATTTAATAATCTAATCGAAAAGATTTTACTTCCTTAGAAATTATCGCTTTCATAGACTGAAATTTTATGCAATTAGAAATGTATATTATAAGACCACAAATAAAACTGTTATTGGTTCTATTAATTATTATTAATGTTATTGTTTATAGGTTAAATTATAGGTACAAATTCTAATCGATTTTAAGTAGTTAACAATATATCTTAATAAACATCGATGCGCACTCTTTTGAATATTATAAAGTGAATTTACCTATAAAAATTCATAATTATTTTCGTATAAAATGACATTTTAAAAATAATTACTTGTAATATCGTATCGTTATAAAACTTGTTTTCAATTTTTGTAAAAATTATTACAGAAATTTTATCTAGTAACGTAAAATTAAGAAATCTTGCTATTCCTGAAAAACTTCAATAATTTACATATGTATTTCATTCAGTATTCTCATTCGGTATATTAACATAAAACACGATATTTATTGTCGTATTTTAAAAGGTGTTCAGAAATTCAAGAATGTAATCGTTGACTATATTGTTCTGTACTGACAGAAATATATTTCCAGCGAATAAATCTTGCTATAACAAGAACAAAAAAATACCTATGATATGCCGAATATTAAAACACTCGCACTCTTATCGATATCGTTTGTAAGTCCCTTGTGCAACTACCTAAAAAAACCATGCCATAGATCCCATAAGAAGAAGAACCAGGGCAGAGAACCGATAAGGATCTACTCTCTCCTCCTGGCACTCTCCTTTTAACGCTTGCGAATAAGCCAAATATTCCATACACCAGTTCGAGCGTCAATTGACCAGATGAGAGAGTATCGACGTTGCAAATACAATAGTGGCTTAGGGCTTAGCGAGCTACTGTTGGCCGTTATTGGTTACGCAAATAAAAGGCAAAATTCGAAATAAAAGCCCCCACCCCTGGCGCTGCCCGAAAATCCGTATGCTCTATACTATCCCGGCATGTTACGCTTGCGCAAACGGCAATTCGCTTTGTTCATTGAGCGAATGATGGGCGCGCGAGTATTCTGCTGCATTATATGCAAGATTGGATACGCGTGAATAGGCGCGCGTGAGCGTGTATGCGTGCAATGTGTAACCGCGCGGCTGTACGTGTCGGCCTTAAAGAAAGCGACGCTTTAGAATGAAAATGACTCGCCTTTTTTACGTAATAGAGGAAAGTAGACAAATATGAGCCGGTGCGGCGTGTCTTTGCTTTCAGCGATACTGTCTTCCTTCTGAGCATTTTCTATAAATAAATGAAAATCGTAATGCGTATTACGCGCTTGGATAACAGCGAGCACAGTTTCGATTTCTTTTGTAATTTCACAAAGATTTCAAAGATCGCGCCAACTGTGTCATTATGTTCAAGCTAATTCTCTTAATATTTTACTCGCTGAAATCTGCAGTTTATCGGAACGTACACTTACTTTCGGTCGAATTGCTTTTTACGTCTGTATTCTGCGCAACGTAAATCAATTAAAACTTGTTCTGTGTGCATTTTAGCTGTATCTCTTACATATGATAATACACTCACGAACGAAATCGTAATTTAACTATCGCAGATCATGGAATAATTTATTAACTAATGTATAGCCATACGCACGGAATCACGTAATCTTTCATAAGGCATTACAATGCAAATTTGTGTGGTTGAGTTGTTAAATATGCATTGGAATCAACAAATACTTTAATCCGCGACATGAAATTTTATGTTCCTACTCGTGCCCCTTTCGTTTCAATGAAACTTCCTTTTAGAAAGTAATCGAATTCATAAACATTATAAATGAATGCTATCTTGGTGGAAGCCAAATTTCCCTCTTATCGCTACGTTACAATTAGATTTAAAACAGATTTGTTCACGCTTTACAAACAAGCGCCATTATAACGAGTCAGCGACACTTTTCCTTTCAAAACGGAATTGCCTACCCGATTTCATCTTTATTGCTATCATAACCGTTGCGTTTCTTACGTCCGGATTAGGCGAAATAAATCAGCGACGTTGATACGCCGAACAATAGCCGAGACTTATTCTGCGAGCTCTTCTAGCCGCTTCTCGACTTACTCTCGAGCCTCGCGCGCGGACCTACTTATTTTTGGCAGGAATTATTTGTGGGCACTTTCTAATACTCTTACAAATCCACCTCGAGGATGCCACCAAGGACATAAGAGACTACATCTCGATTACAAAGTGAGCGACGCCCGACGAGTATTAGCCTCACCGTCACCGTCACCCACATCAAAGTCACAGTCACTTGTACTTTATCAAATTCCATTACAATGGATTTTCCGAATGTAGACACTTACTCCTATGTTTAAACGCACTTAATGTATTAAAAGGGAAAGTCTGTTACTATTTAATTAAGGAAGCTTGAAATCCTGCATTCACCTTACGTTCACAAGTTCATACGTTATTAAGCGTAGCAATATAGTTTCAAAGTAGTCGTTGAATTCGCAGGCTCATAGAAATCCATTCTATCCTTTAGAATGACCGATAGCTTATTCCATTTTTATGCGCCTATAAAAATGCAATCTTCGATTGATGTGATTTTGGCAAACAAATAACGCGGGCTTTTCTCTCTTATTATTGTGACTGAGACCCGATATTAACTATATCGGGTCTCAGTCTTGAAATAATTCTGAGAAATAATAGAGTCCCCTGAATAACCAAATGCACCAACGAATTTTGCAAAACAAAACTATTACAGCGATACAAAAATAGAATAATCCACCGAACGGTATGCGCATGCACGTCAACGACTGAAAAATATCTCAACGAGCCATGCAACCACCTGCGTTCACATTTTAAGCAAATAGCACGAGCGTTGCAACGGTGCCTAGTTTAATGGCTTAATTTTCGTCTCGGGTCTCGGCGAGAAGCGACAGCTCGCCCGTAATATCACCGTCAGCGATCACGGGGAGGCGATCGCGAGTAAGACCGAGGGAACAGCACGACCAGGTGCGATAAAAAGCGCATTTATACTAACACAAAATAACAAAGGCAGAAAGGGACTGGTCCTGGCCATTGGAATTCCTCGGTGGTAGGTGCGCGCACCAGCTGAACTCCCGCGCTTACGGGGACACTCGCTATTGGAAAGGGAGTGCCCTTAGCGCCGGGATTCGAAAGTTTTAATGCTCGAATTGAGCTTGGATTAAGTAACTGGCGTAGCTGAAAAACGCCCCGAGAGCTGAGGAAGGCAATACTATAAGTTCGCGAACGTGGCGCCTCTGACAAGCCAGTGTTGTGCCACGGGGGAACGTACGAATTGAACAGTCGATTGTCTTGATTATTTTTGCTGGTAATTTTGTTGGATTTGTTGATTGTTTTGTTGGATTCAGCGGCCTAAAATTATATTACGTTGTGTAACGAAATAATTCATTTTTGTCACTGAATATTCAGACCAATATAAATCGTTGTCTAAAGCACAGTGCAGACACCCTTTTCGCACAGCATGTAGCGTTTAAAAATTCTCAAATATCGTCGTCTTATTTTTATTTTATTATTGTTAATGTAGATAGTTAATGTACTTTCTATCTCTCGGTCTTGATTACCGATGTAAGATCACGTAAATATGTATATGCACAAGAAACATGCCCACTTTTCTTTCAAATAATTGCAATCGAATAATTTTTGTAAATAATGGGCGATATTAAAATCGGCGCGTTTATTAGGACAGAGGAAGTGATAACAATATGAATTATGAATTAAGCTAAAGGCGAGCATACCAAACTTATTGGCAGACGTAAGTAATAATAAAGGCTAGTTATATAACAGATCTTAAATTAAGATCAAGAATGTAGAAAAATATATTTAATAATTAGTATTTATTCAATTATTAATTACTGATAATCTACGTGTAAGATTACTTTTAACTTATTTTGCATTGTACACGCACATCATAATAAATCAAGAACCTTTTCAAGAGAAGTAAATTCACATTATCTGCGATTAATAATGTTTGCAAATATACATGTCATGTGTTTTATGATACCTGTTCAGCTCCTGACACAATCAATGACTTATAAGAAAAAAATCTCAGATAATCTTTTATGGATCTATGTTTTTCAATTATTATTATGACGCTAAGCAATTATAAAAATACAGACTTTTTAGATCATAAATTTAGTTACCATAGAAAAGTTTATCGGCCTGATATACGACTAATAAATACATATAATCAAAATCCCAGATAGAATGCCGCAGCAACATAAAAGCTTCATAAACAGATGAATAAATGACTGGTCCGTGGATCTCGCACTGATTATTTGATTCAATTCCTTTACTAATATTCTTGATGTCATCATGTACAGGAGAAATAATAGAACAGTCACCTACTGATACACGTATAACGATCTTAAAGTTTAGTGCAAATCTCGATTCACGTCCAAATGTAGAAGAAGATGCTTAATATTCACTCGTTTTACTTCGTATTCTTTACCATGGACTTCTTTTGTATTGTGAATTATAAATAACAGATTGAAGGTAAGTGAGACATTTATATTTCTCGCTCTGCTAAAAATTTAAGCAAATTTAATAATTAATGGTCCAGTATTATAAGATCTTTTAATTTGAAGATCGAGCACCAAAATTCTTTAACTATTACTTGTCTTTATACTTACATGTTTTTTCAGTTACATAAAAATGTTATCAGTCCCATATCTGTGCAGTCAAAAAATGGTACATACAAGGTATTTTTAATTTTACTATATTAGTGGGATAAAATAACTTTTGAGAATGAGATATATCATAACCTTACATTGTAAAAGAAGACATTTTTACTATATCCGTCGCATGGAAAATTGAGATTTCGATATACAATAATCAGTGCTTTTTTGTTTTATATAATTTATCTAGTCGAATGAATATTCTATGAATTTGAATGAAGCTTCTAACTGGTTAGGGCTTTTCAATATAACGTTAATAAAGTACATAAAACTTTTGCTTTTCACGATGAATAAACATAAATACGAATCTTAAACAATAATCTGAAAAGGAACTAATGACTTAACCTTAAAAGCTAGTTAATCGTATACTTAGTCAAGTTCGTATATCAGAGGCGTTCATAAATCAAAAAAGTAAAGTTGTACCTCATAAATTCGATTGTACATGTTTTATTTGGTGGATTCTATTTTCTTCTTGCTTATGGAATAAACATTAGATGCATATTCATCTCTTCCACAAAGTTTTATTGGTTATACAATAACAGCTAAAATTATATCCGGACTTTGTTCAACATAGTGTACTGCAGTAATACGTAATTCTCATACATAAACGATGAAACAAAGAAAGAGCGTAAAGCGAGCATAAATTAAAACCTGTGTCGTCCCTAAAGTTCTTTGGAAAATCTTGCAAGCAACGCCTACTCAAAGCGTAACCCCGGTTAAACTCCCATGGAAGATTATTGCGTTGACCCCCTAACAAGGCGTTACCCGTCGAAGACGACCCGACCGTAAGCCCACGGTAGAACTTACCTATACCGGAAGTCGGCGAAATGACGCCGACCTCTACATAGCATGTGAAGTAAGGCGGGCACTTTCGAATTACATAATCGCGTTGAGCTCGCGCGCCTCGCCTCGGTTATGTCAGAAGAAAGCTGCCGTCGCCGCTCGGCTGTTACCGTGGCTCCCGCTGTTGCTATTGCTATTGCTGCTGTCTGGGAAATATATATAGGCAGTCCCGGTCGCTCTAAGGCTCCGACTCCTTCGGTCTCTCGCCCGTGTAATGAGCATTCGATCTGGCTCTGTTACTTTATCTTGACTTCGTTTCGTTCTCCGGCCGCTGCTTACTTTCTTAATTGTTAATCACCTCGGTTGTTCATCATCATGGGAATGTTTTATTCGAGTCGATACTTTTCGCTTCCCCGCCATTGAAAAGACGTTTTAATAATAGCGACGATTTATAATAACGATTGCATTATATAAAAATGGATTTATAATAGGCTCTGGCCTGAAAATTAAACGGAGTTATTCACTGGATTAAAGGAGTTGCTGTACTAACATCACATACGATCGTATATACTCTATTTTAATTGTATGTTAGTAGATATACCGGCGTCATCTATTAAAATACGAAGACCCAAAAATGTCACTCACATATTATGCAGTTTCGACCGAATCTCTTCTCAAATTAATTCTAAAAACCTAGCCACTACCGCGTATACACAATGATGCATAATAGAATTGATTAAGTGAGTATTATGTAAAAGTTATATCGTAAATGCAATACTTGGCCGTATTTATAAAATTACTTAATGTAAAGTTTATAAGTTTATCCACTCTTCTTAGAAAAATGAATTTCACTTTTTAACACATAATAAAATGATCCATTCTAATAGGAAAGTAAAGAAATGCGTATATCGGATACTTTTACACGTGTAAGAGTTTCATTTCTACAGGTCATAGGGTCTTAAATGTACAAAATAAACCTGTTATCCGCACCAAGATTTCATAGTCGAGTTTCACAGTATCCTAATAAAAAATGAAATTCATACAAGCATATTAATTTTGTAACTAAATATCTTAAAGAAATTTAAATTAAAATGAAAGTAAGAAGAAGTAGATTGAATTTAAACATTTTAAAAATAAATATTTCATGATCAGACAGATATGCACAATTAGAGGTAATAAAAAGAAATTCATGATACCTTAATAAATATGTAATGACAAAAAATATTAAAAACTGAAATACTTAAGACGAATACTACTTTAAAATTAAAATAAATATTTTAATATAAAAATCTTAATAGTGACAATTAATCATTCCAAAATTTATTTTGTGTTTCAAGTAACTTTCAAAGTTTATTGTTAAACTATAATAATAATTATGGAAAAATTAAAAGGCATTGACAAATGTTTGAATGACACTTATTATGGAATGCAAGTTAAAAATGCATAATAAATATTACTTAATTACCAAATATCATCGTTCGCATATATCGATTAAGAATTTTCTATTTCAATTTTTAAGTAAATCTAAGATTTTCTATGTATTTTAGTATACAGTTCACGTTTCTTATTTTGTCTGCTTCGATAACGTATAAGTCTGTGAGAAATATTTCCTTTCTTAAATTTCATTTAATATTAAAAACTATATTACTGTATTTTAAAATATATGTCGTACGTGAACTTGTAATACGTTTGTAAAACTTGAAAGATCTTCTTTTGTAAATTTTACGAAGGTGACTTTTAACAATCATTTTCACATAAAACTTCAAAGTAATATATTTCATATGTCAAGAACCAAAGTTTAATTTGAACTTAAAATTTGTATGAATGCAATAAAAAATACTTAAAATTAGTTTTTTAGCTTTTAAATACTTAAAGTGTTAGCTCTTAAATATATTACAAAATGATTATTGCAAAAATTTGCATTTACACAAAAACATTACGCGAGTCAGAGTTTCCCGTATAATGAATATTCGGTAAAATTTTTGATGCGAGTAATATAAAAAAAACTTTACTCTTAATTGCACTTTCATGAGAAATTAGAAAACACAGACTTGTATTCAGTTCCTTCAATTTCGTCAAATAACTCGCTAAAATTAGACTTTGAAATTACAAACTTTTCTCTTCCGAAATGTGTTAATCATGACACATAGAGAGGAACTTAAAAGGTCTCTCATTGCGCATTTTTAGAACGTCGTCGCGTGCATTACCTACATTGTCGCACCGAGGACTCGTACCTTGAGCTGTGCACGTGCACAGGATACACATTTTTCTCATTCTCTCTATCCCGCGCTATAATTTATTGTGCCTTAAATAAATAATACATATACAAATATTTGCTCTCGTGTATTTATTAAATTTGAAAATTAATAATATTTCTATTTTTCTTCCGGTGAAAAAAGTATTCTAGCTTCACTTATTTTTATTTAAAATTATGTAATCTTTTTGAAAGAATAAACCAATATTTGTACAATACAGGCAGAAAAAACGATACAGCGTTAGAAATCCATGTGTAATGACACCTAATAAAATTAAAAAAAGAAGCTTGCAAGAAATTAAGAAACAAAATGGCAGTGGATCGAGAGTCTCCGATCGTAATACGTTAGTTCTGCAACCAATATCAGTAAATTTTCTGATTTTTGTTTGAATTATTAATAAATAAAATTAGGACATATAGTGTACTACAAAAACACTTAAAACCGCGTTATTAGATGTTATTAAACGTATTATAAACGTCGAATGGCATAGATGTTAGTACCTACTTGGGTGACATAGAATGTAAGATATAAAAAAGATAGTAAAAAATAATTTTTATTTGAATTTGATATATGCTAGAAATAAAAATTTGTTATTTTTAAAAAATGTATATAATTAAATGATATAAATGTTGAATCAAAATATATTTGATAGTACAAGACGTAATAAATTTGATTATAATATGTTTGAAATCTTAGTGTTTTTTTCAATTAAGTCTGAAGTTCTATATTGTTTATATTCAAATAAAAATTCTTTTCGAGAAGTAGTCTCTGTTTTCCTACCTCTGAAATATTTAGTTGATTGTCTTAAAATGTAAAACGCTTTACGATATTAAACCACTTGTATTTATATACAAACAAGTGCTTATAAGTTAAACAGGAATTATGTATACATGTAGCCTCATTCATAATCGATAGGTGTTTATTAACGTAACAGAAAAATGTCAATAGCTTACACGCGTGTTCTTAACTATGTACGGATACTTGACTTAATCAAGTGTAACTTTAGAAGCACTTCTATTACAAACTCTACAAACATTTACATTAAACGTATAAAATTCACTTTTAATTTGAGAAAATTCATGTATTCATACCGTTGCTAGTTTGAAAATTTAATTGTAAATTTTACCTTCATTTAGGCTCCGAAGAATAAATTATAAGAAATTCAATTCACGTTAACAACATTGACCATAAATAATATTGAAAGGTCATCAAAATTTTTAATTTAAACGATGTATTACAACCCCTGTAAGAGTTACAAAAACTTTTCCTATCTGCATCGTATAATAGTTTATGATACAGTTACACCACGGTTGAACTGAAAATTTGTACTTTTAACTGAATTCATATACTTTTTCTTTATAATTGTAAATTTTGCTCTTTCTACTTTAACGAACAATTTCTTTTATTATTATTTTAGTACATATAATATTTATTAATAGTACAGTTTAATAGTACATGTAATATTTAATATTTATTAAATTTATTTATTAAAATTAAGATGTAATTAAATAATGTTTAAGGAAGAGATTATCTTTGTAATTTATTAAAATATATAAATTTTAATTAAACCTACAAATTTATCTTATGCTTCGAGCAACTTTTAAGCATTGCGTGGTTCGAATATCAGAAAAAATAGCATGAATCTCTCTTAATGAGATAATTTGTTGCGTAAAAGCAGGTTATTGCTGTTATGATGTTGACCTCTTCGAATTAATGTTAAGTATTCCAGTAAAATACGCGTACGTGCATTTATAAAAATTACTTTCTATTACGAAGCAGACAATGAGGAAATGTTAAAATAATAAGTTGAGCCCTTTACTGGTGATAATTTAAAGTATACATGAACTTTATAAAACCCAATACCATTATCAGTTAAGAATCATAAAAATCATGTGGCGCCTGTTAAACGAGGGATTATGAAAAAGTGTAATGAGTAGAACCTACGGGGTATTTTCGTGGGGAAAATGTCTCGCAAATTCTTGAACGTTCATTCAAATTTGTCCAATATGTCAGCAATTTTTCAGTAGTGTGGATATTTTCCCTTTAAAAGCATTTAATTGCAGACTCTTTTTGCAGTACAATTGTACATATAACTTATTTTTGTTAGATGCCGAATGTTATATGATTAAGGAATACTTATTTGCGTATCCGGTAAATAAGCTATCAAATTTATGAAATACAAACTTTTGTCAATCAGCGCAGTGCAAAAGATTGTTACCACAAATTCAACAATTATTTTTGCGTACTTGTTACTTTTATAGTTTGTAAGTTAATTAATAATGTAAATATCTTTAGAGTGTATAAAGAAAACTGAAATAGCAATTTTTAAAAGGTTATTAATTTTAAAGAAGACGATTATAATTATTTTTAAAGCTTGTAGAAAATAGTGTGTAATGAAAGAAGAATGAAACTGCTTTAAATGAAACTGGTTTTCGAAAGCAGGTATGATAAACGTCTTCAGTTATAAAGATCATTAAACTAAAAAATGTCTTCATTTATTAGATTGGCTTATGTAGTTCACGTACACGTTATATAACACATAAATTTACGAACTGTTTATTCAACAATAACGTAAGTTGAGAAACATTTTTTTTTACTCAATTATACGTGTTTATTACAGCATAATAGGTATTCAGATATAATTTTGTAATTTTCTTATATTAATCAAATACCATTCAATTTTCTTTTAAATGGTAATCGACAATAATTGTGAATCGTTTTGTATAAATGAAACAATGTTTTATATAAATTGTTACAGCATTCTTAAAATATAGATCTTTGAAAAATTTATAAAAGATGATCCGTCGGTTATAAAATAATTGACCAGCATACAATAACTCTAATGGATATCACTTTATATTACTTTTAACAATGAAAATAATTTATTAGGATAATTATTAAGAACAAATAAATATTATTTTCATTTGATTTAATTCAAGCCATTTTATTTTGCTAAATTTATAATTAGTTTATACCGTGCATCGACATATTCAAAATTAGCTCTTGGTCTAATAATACTAAAGGGTTGTTTGTTTAAAATGTTCAAATTCAATTGAACATTAAATATTGTTCGTGCGTAATTTATATAAATGAGCTGTTTTATTTAAGATCTTCCAGATAACATATACAAATGTTAAACAACATTAAGTCAATTCATATTTAATAGAAATAAAAATTTATTAATAAATAAGATACACAGTAAACTAATTAGCTTTCAAAATACTCGTCTTAAGGTGTGGAAGTAAATTATGATAACGTAATTATACTCTTGGTTGTTTAATCTTATCGTACACGTTACTGTTACATTGTTATATATTTCTTAAACTTCTTAAATTCGATATCATCTATATCAAAAGTATTTTTCTTGTGTTACAACATTCAGGATTTTATATTAAGAAACACTTTGTAATTATAATCATATCAATCTATTTAATATTGTTTCAACAAAATTCTTGTATATAAATTGATAAGAAATTAGAATATTTTCATTTTTCCTCAAACTCTGACTCAAGCTTTTAATTGTATAAATTGTATAATAATTTTTAAGATACAGTTTCAAAAGTTGAAGAATTTTGTCTTGTCGGGACAATATATTTAATGTGCAACATTAAATAAAAAAACCGTTTGATATTTCACCTATACCGAAACATTAAAAGTCTATTTCTGCATATATGCAAATCCTAATATTAGACGAAGCTATCAATAATTATTCAAATATTGCGTACCATTCCCCTATTAGTATTAGAAGGTCTATTTCATTGTTGAAGGCCTTAAAATAGTTCGAATTAAGCTAATCTAATTCAAAGATTTCAGTAATCGCGCTTTTTTGTCAGTATGATATTATACCAATTGTACACGACATTTTTCCGCTACGTTCCATTTCTCCCTGTAAAATGCAGTTTTCGAAGCCCGGAATAAGGGATCGTGTTCCTATCCGGGAAGAAAATTCACGAACATGGCCACGGCGAGGTAAGAGCCAAAAGCAAACAAGTAAACAGAGAATAAGCCGAGAAGCAAGGATTAAGTGTGCCATGAAAATCGGAGCCCAAGAGAGAAACCCGTTAACGACGAACTGGGACCGCCCAGGCATCCAATTGCGATCTCGTAGGCGCGAGTATCTCGGCCCAAATACTGTCTCTGTACCTGTTTCTCGGGGGCCAAAAAGAAATTAGGCCCCCGCGGAGGGTCACGGTCGGGGACCGTCAACTCTCTCTCCCTCTTTCGCGCGCAACGGCACGCGCAGTTGATTTACGGCCTCGTGCGCCATTTGCATCGACAGCCCCGTTAGACCCCCACCTCACCTACCCTTCACAAGCGCGGCCAAACCAAGTGTCGGAGAAGCATAGAAGGAGGGAGGGCCCGACGGCTGTCGGCCTTGGCTGTGCGGCCTATTTTCGGAAAGAAATAGAGCTCGCATTCGGGAGTTGCCCAGAAGTTTCCAGAAATACGCTGTTGGTCGGGGGTGGGATGGTAGTGGTGTTGACCCACCACTACCACGTTGTTCGTCTCGCTTAAGAACACGGCTAAATTTTACGCTGTGTGTATACTAAACAGCGAGAGGCTTCGACATTTCAAGGACGCGCGAATCCCCGATACGTTTCGAAAGCGTTTGGCGAGAAAAGGGTGATGTTTTGCTGTAGCCGACAGTCGGATGGGATGATGGGTTCTTTCATGGACTCGAAATTAATGCTGCGCTCTGTTTGCGTTGTCTTACTAAGGAATGAATTTCTTTCTCGGAAGACGTCAATTTGTCGCCGTTAAGAAAAAAGACTTGATAAAGGAAAATCTATGAAATTGTATTGCGCTGCATTGATCTAATTGTCTGAACTCTTTGAATAAGAATCACAATGAAACGTCATTTTGTTATTTGCAAATTGAAAAAGTGCGCATACTTTTTAATAATAAAGACCTTTCGAAATTATTTAAATTATTGCGGAATATTAAAAGTTCTTAATTAATATTTTAGGTATTTACATATGTGTTGAATAGAATTTGCTCACTGTATTTTATAGCAACATTTATATTTTAAGCAAACATTTTTTACACCCATGCCAAGAAGGTATATTAATTTTTAATTCTTTGATATAGGACAAAGCAACAAATTGAAGAAAATATCCATTTAACTGTATCAACAGCATATAACTCCTTTTCATTGAATAAAATGAATGAATTTAAATCATTTTTCAAGCTATTTACCAGCTCTTTAACCAGTCACACAATGGAAATAAGTCGCTTTAATTTTATGAATAAAATAATTTCACTTTAGAGTAATTACTAATTAAATGTTTTCATTCTTATTAATAAGAAGACTACCCCTTAAAAAATAGACGTTTAAAATATATTAAAGTTTCATTTGTTTTAACATATTTTCTTGATTAATTATTCGAACTATGAAGCTCTTTCTTGAAAATGCTAAACGTAATTGCAGTATAAAGTGCCATTGGAAAATGTTTCCATTATCGGTCAGAAAAATAACTATCGCATAACGTTATACTTTGCCAAAGACCGAATAATTCATCGGATCCGAATTTCTAATCAGTTATTCAATAAGCAACTATAATAAATCAACCATCAACGAGATAAGTTAAAAATGCCTTAGATTAATTAATTGGCCATTCTATTTAGTTAGATAGAAGTAATGAATTTGTGAGCTTGTTATGATAAAAACTGCCTGGTCAAGAACTGGGTTATCTGTGAATATTAGCTTTAAAGATTAATATTTTATTAAAATAACTAAATTTCATTATACATCCGTACTTGTACAAAATATTCTATTATATCAAGGATAAATAAATCCTTTAATAATTTAATAATTTATTTGCATAGCACAATGAGAAAGAAGCACAAAGTCTACTTTAACTAATTAAGAATTAGATTGTAATGACACCAATATAATATTTATGTATACACCGGTAATCACAAGAGTAATATCTCCAAGCGATTGAGCTCCCACAAAAGAGGATATATTTCATAGATTGCAATGTGACAATAATCACATCAAGAACATTTTTCCTAATACATACTCAAAATACAATTTCATAATGTGTCCAAGTTATTACGTAAATGGGAATATTAATAAGTTAAAAAGTTAAATAGCTAATGAAGCTGCGGAACAACTCGAAATCACGTAATTATTTGCAGCGTCACAATCCAAGACCTCAGTCAAATTTTAACTATTTTAATCGGATACGCCGTTCAATTCAGAACGACAAATGAAACTCTATGAACGGCTCCACTCGCGTAAAACCAAAATTAGCGGCTACGTAGGATCAACCTGCCAAAAAAGATATATAGGTAGATAGCAAGAGAGAAGGCGAGAGAGAGAGAGAGAGACAGAGTCGGTCATTCATATGTACATTGAATGGACGAAAATTGCTGCGCGGTCGAATGGGAAACACAACGCGTGACCGTCAACAGCTGAAACGTCAGCCTCGCCACCAAACGATTCAGCATTAGAAATTGGCGCGTTCTCGGATATTGTGAATGTTAACAGCTGTCCTGAACTGCAGCGCCCACGGAAAAAGAATATATATATATATATATATATATATATATATATATATATATATATATATCGCTGTGCAGACTAGATTGATGCGAGATGCGCACAAATGTTCCAACGCACTCTCTATAAATACAGAATCTTTAAGATAATACGATATATAAAATATTCAATTGAGACCCTAAAGTTGTCATTGGTACACTGTCAATGTTCAATCGCTGCTGTCATTATCTGTATTTTGTTCAAAAAGCAACAAGCCACTTGGTAAACATTTTCGATCTAATGCAACGATCGTTTCTTTCTAATTACATCAGCAAGTGACAAGACACAACGTAATTCTTCAGTCACGCGTGGATGAACTGCTTGAGAACAAAGGGACAATTAAGCTAGTCGTTTTTTTAGGACAAACGTACCTGAAGTAGGTCAGCGTTGGAGACGTTCGGACGCATTTAGCCATCGAAGAGGAGCTAAATGGGTCGTAAGCACATTGGGCTAATATCGACGGTGCAATTTATAGTGTGTAATATAATGGCATTACTCGGTCCTTGCGACGGCGACATTCGAACTGTTCGTGTGAAGAAAACTCGCAAAACTTTTTCTTCTCCTTCAAATCAATCGCTGTTTCAGTCAACTAGTTTTTCTTTTTACTTCCCTAAGAGCCAAGAAATGTGACACAAACTTTAGAAATACCTAAGCCATTTTACAATCGATGAATTCGTTATATATAAATAGAGACGCAGCAAACACTATTTTAATTGCATAATCATGTTAATTAACTCTGAAAATAAAATTTTCCTGTAGGAAAATTAAGTCTAAAATATCTTAGTGCTTACGATATCTGTTGTTAACTTTTTAATTTTTCTAACTTTTGAAAAAATTCACTATAATCACTGATTTAATAATTTTTTTTTATATTTACAATTTATGAAAATCCCTTATAAGGTGTAGTGTATGTTATTTGATACTAAAGGGAAGAAATATTTTTAAAACTATAATTTACAATGCAATTCTTCAATTCTCTTTACGCGTATAATATAAAAACGTATAATATTAAACATAAAAATTTGTAAGGTAAGACGCAATTTCAAATATTTAGAAAAAATTAACAATCATTATTATGAAATTACGTTCATGAGAAAAAATACTAATCTATGGTTCTTTGATATGAATTTAAAGAGTTACAAATTTTTCCAATACGAAATTTATAGATACGATGTACAGCAATGTTCTTGCTTAATAATCATAGCTAACTCGATTCTTTTGTTTTTGAGAACAATGCTGCTTTTTAAACTTCACGCTTCATTCTTGGTAAGTTGCATAATAACTAGGAAAAAAAAACCTTTCGATCACAAATACATTTCATGCAAAATAACTCACGCGACGCTCGAGTGCAGCTGCATTCTAAACTAGAATAATCGGAATAACGAGAATTAAATGAATGAAATCAATTTGTAATACGTTTTGGAATTTTGCAAACGCTTTGCAGTTCAGTATAGAGATGAAAAGGCACGTCGTAGGGCACAAATAAAAAGCCAAATGTGAACGACGAAGGAAAGCGTTCCGAATATGTGTAACATAATTCGAGAAGATCAGCTGACTGGTTTCCACGAAGTTCAGTTAGCCAACGCCGTAAATAAAAGAGCCGCTTACATTAGTACGGACGTTTAATCGTTAAAAACGTAGGGAAAAAACTTCTCTACGGGCTTGTCAAAAGAATTCTCCTTTCAATGCAAGACAACGTAACGACATTCGTTTTCATCCTCGCCCAAAAGATTTCGTGCCATTCAAATCCCCTGAAAACTCGACGCCTCGCTCGTCATCGCATAATATACATCGTCAATGGTCTCCGTTCTCTTTGCTCTCCCTCCCACGCACTGCTTCTTTTCGATCCGTACATAAATTTTATCCTCACCTTGTCCTCGCGCGAAAGAGAGACGGAGAGCCCTGAGACTTTCTCGAATGTGGGTGAAGAGCAGTGGAGAAAGACAGGCGATAAGGGAGAGAGAGAAGGCAAGCATCATCGCGCACATGCACACACGTGTGCATGTGCATGCGGATAAGCATTTTACCAGAGTTGTGACACGCGCAGAAGAAGAGTTCGCATTGCAACACGCGCAGAGGCGCTTTTCTTCTCGATGCTTTCTGTACGTGTCCCTTCGCGTTAGCGCGTAGGTGCCCTGATTGTAATTAATGTTGCCGCACTCGCCGAATCCAATGAAATAATAGCGGCACATTCTTCGGAAAACTGTTATTATTCCACGTGAAGACGTTGAGTGTCTTCTTTAGGAGCTGTAGCTTTGATCTTCGAAACGCGCACATGGATTGAAAACGTCTCGATTTATTTACCATCATTACCAGTGAGAATCCAAGCTTTGTGCTATCGGTTAATTTAGTTATGAAACACCCATATTTATAGAAATATTACGAACTGCGATATATGCGGAAGTAGTCGATAAAATTGCGTGTCCTTAGAAAACGCCCATTACGAAAATTTAATGATTTGTGAAGAAAATATTGCACGCAATTTATCTAATCAATTAATTATGATGATTAATTCAACTGATCGAGATTCGCGTGAACTTTTATAGGATTTTTCAATGCACCATTTTACTTTTTCGATATAGCAAAATTGAGCTGACTCTTTCACATAATTTATTTTACTTTGGTAATAGGTTAATAAAAATGATACTAATAAATTAATTTCTGAGAAAGTTTAATAATTATTACTCTGAATTTATTAAGTCACTCAAATACTAGTAAACCGTAAATTAATGAGTAATTTACCGCGTTGAAAATAAATGTTCAAAATAAAAGTCTATTCGCCTTGTAGTAGATTTAGAAGCTTCCACCCAATTCCACTTAAATTTATTATTTAAATTGTAAATTATTTTAGAGAATCAACTCTTATGATGATCCACTATACTCTAGTGTAGTGGATTCCACTGGAGAACATAGAGATTGTATAATTTTAATCCGACGAGTATAATTACTTTGACTCTAACTCCGTTTATAATTCAGTAGTAACGAAGAGAGAAGGTGTCTGATTAGCTCCGAGTAATTTGAAGTAATAAGCAACTAATTTTGCACAGACAAGTAGAAACAATGACTTAAAACTATCAGTAGTCCACTTGAAATACAAAAATACTCTTTCTTACTACATTTCACTATATAAGATTAGTTGTAACTATTATTGGATATACCCTATCTTCTCATTATTTAATATGAATATATTAGAAACGTCAATAAATTCTGGTATTTTAAAATTATCTGAAACTTCAATTAATATAAAGCGGTTTAGCGCTCACTCGTGAAATAATTATAATCTAATAATTTTTGAAAATTATAACATTATTGTATCATTCATTGTATACTTAAAACGTTTATTATTGCTATAAATAAATAATAAAGGTGATTAATTTTATATAATTTTATACATATTTCTCGAGTGATATAATATAGTTATAGGTACAATGCTGAAATTATAGGCAATGATCTATTAAGAAATTATGAATACCAATGTCTAACACTAATAGTAAATTATACTATAAAAGTTGTGAAAATGCTGATTCTCTCGTCTTTTCAACATTTTATCGGGAAAACTCGTATAATTTCAACTGATTTACGTAACAATACATTTACGTACGTTATGAGAAAGGATAGCTCATAATGGGAAAAGGAAATATTATAAAATTGAATTTCAAAATTCATTCATGGAAAAAGTAATCAATTTAAAAATGAAATCATATTTTCTATATGTTTACAAAGAAGTATTTTTTTTTATACCATCGATTGCAATCCATTTGGTAGGGTATTTTTAATACACAAACATGAAATCCAATACTCCTGATTCGATCTCGTAAGTTGTTTTTGAGGTAGAATCAGTCGTAACGTAAATTTATGATGTATTAAATGAAAACGTTACCGATGCATCTAAACATAAATTTACAACTACTTATGTAAAAAAAATGTCTGTATAAAAGAAACATAATTAGCTTTCATTTGAAATTTATAGCGTTTCGAATCCTAATTACCTTCAAGGTTACTGAAAATCAACGTTCATTACGAAAAATACAATAAAATTCACGTGGTTAAGAAAGAGTTGAAATTCTTGAATTTTCATATATTTTTCATCGCTAAATTTTATTGTCACTAAATTTAGAAGTGCCAATTATTTTAGTTGACAGCAAATATCAAAGTAAAATTTATTGCGCTTTTCATTTTTATTTTTAAGCAACTTGCAGCGTAAATACCTTTATGATCAGAAGTTGAAATATCAAAATTTAGTCAACGATATATGTTTTTGTTTAAATGGCCCATCTTTTAAGAGCTATAACCAATAAAATTTATATTAAAATAGCTCATATTTCAAAAACTATGTCCTAAAAAATATCCACCAATGCCTCATTAAAATCCATGACCCGAAGACCGGAACCCCTCCATGCAAGACCAGTAATTACATTCATTAAGTATCTGAAAATGCGCAAGTGGCCAACGAGTTGTTCATTTATCGTTTTTTACATTTTATGACTGCGCACATTCGAAAGCAATTCGATTTTTAATCATATTCAAAAGTTACAAACGATTATAATAAAACAGAAAACGATTTTTCTGTAGCGAAACTACTACTTAGCGCATGAGAGTTATTATTTATTATAATTAAAGTGATACAATTCTAAATGATACTAAATCATGTTTTTGTTTATTTTGAGAAATTAATCAGCTTGATCAATATTATCTTGAATGTTGAAATATCAAATGAATCTTACCAAAGAAATTTTTCTCCTCTTCCGACGTAAATTTAATTTTAGACATTAAAATGATTTAACTCTTATGTAAAGTTTATCATTACGCTTAAAAGTATCAAACACATTGGCTATTGATAAACTTTCATCATTCTAACTTTAAAAGTAAATTTTATTTCATCTTCCCTATCGTATCTTCACTGTAATATATTTCCGATGATTATAAACTTTTTCTAATAGTTAGAATATCGCAACTTCTTTGGAAATGAATATTTTTTATATGTATATATATACGAATGGCATTGAAACGATAAACGGTAAATGAAACTCGAAGCATGACTCTTTTGCATATACCAAGACCACATATGTATATCTTTACACACCTTTTGGATTTCGATTCTTTTTTGACTCCAGGACTTTTCATAAATTTACTCCTTTACCACGTGTACAGTGGGACAATCGCTTTTGATACATTCGATTTTCTATTGTGTATTCCAAATCTTCCTCGGATTATCGGAACTATAGAGGGACGAGGGGGCGTGGATGCGTCATGTTATTTTTTCGACTTTGTCCTTTTTATTTGTGTTTCAAAAATAATATAGTCAAATCCACTCGAATGCATCTTTCTAAATATTCTCCTTACGTTTCACAATATATTATTCAAAAGGCAAAGAAATATGAAATAAATGATTCGAGAAGAAAATAATTGGAGAGCGTTTATATCTTTAATAAATTCCATCGATGAAATTGAAATTGGATTTTGTTTTGTGAATTACATTAACAAAGCCATTTACGATAATGTAAAGTAACTTTTTATCCTTAAATATCTGCTTTGAATTGAATCAAAAAAATTTGTTATTCCTCTAAATAATCCTTGCTTAATTGGCATCTTAAATAATCCTTATCAAGATGTAATAGATTTTTTTGTGTCGACAATTGTAAATGCTCCATATGACGACTCAAATAATTGACACAGAAAAAAGTTTTTAGACCGCGCCTCGATATTTATCTCTTTCTCTCAAAGCGATTGTCTCCCTCCCTTTCTAAAATTCACGCGAGCATTTGAACTTTGCTCGGATCTACAGAAAGTACCGATACCCGCGTTTAACCACGTGTATCCGTCTATAGAATTTTCGCCGTGGCGCTCGACGACTTTTAAACAATCGCGGGCCCTTTGTTCCATACGCGCGTAACACTCACGCACACGTGAGTCAAGCATATAATACGTTTTAGACTCACTCGCATTCGCGGGTCATGGGTTTGCCGTGGCTCTCCGAAAACTTTTGTCGCTTTCTCCAGCTCACGCACACACTCATATCCTTACTTTCGATTTCGTTCGAAGCTTGGCTTTGCTCGCGCGCTTACGTAATTTTCTCTCCAGCGCGCGCGTGTTGAAATAATAGTGGCCGCTCTTATTATATTATACCTTGGCTGACTTTTAACCGGGAGAGCGTTTCTCTCTCTCTCTCTCTCTCTCTCTCTCTCTCTCTCTCTCTCACACACACACACACACACACACACACACACACTCGTGCACCGTTAATTTAGGTCTTTCATAGAGCGTAAAACGGGTGAGAGAGAAATTATTATTAAATACCGCGCGGACCGTATAATCGTCCGCCGCGCGTTGAGCTTTATAGCCGCGTACGTGTATAAGCGAGTGTGGGTATGGACGTACACCAACTTTTCACGGCGTTAATGAGAGGGAACCATTGTTTGCCGTCAAGTACATCGTGATAATTGAAATATTTATAATTACCGCGCTTTCCGTTACTTAATTATGATTTTAATCGTCTCGCTAAAGACGCCGAGAACTATTTATTTATACTGAGTTCGGGCACATTTACGAAAGAACTCGCTTCTCCATGTAAATAAAGCTATTTAAGGTTGCTCGGCATCGGCAAGCACGCACATGTCTTCGAATACAAAGAATACCCTTGCAATTGTCATACTACAACATTGCTTTACTACTATCGGCGAACGTTACCGTAATAGGTTCCTTTCAATCCGTTGTTCAATCACCTTCGTCAGTGAACATGATGTTCGAATGATTATATATATTTACTCAATTAAGTGTGCAGCGATTCTTAATGGAATTGTCACTTACAAAGAATTAATTTTTTTTTCGTTATAATAAAATCGAGATTACGTATTACAAATATTGTATATCTAAAAGTATTATATTTTATATATAGACGAGACTGCGCATCATGAATCAACCATCACTACGCTTACGATTACCCTTTACTGTTGCTCTAAGAAAAGAGTTTTCTTTGCAATCCTTCTGTCATGCATTTGACATGTGCCTCTGAATTTTACTTATTCATCGCCCGAAAAGCAAATCCACCCCAACCCCGGTGTATTTTGTAGTGAATCTCACTGAAAACTTTGTATCGATATGAAAAAATGATATAACCTTTCAAAAGACAATTATTTGGACTAGTTTAACTACATAGTTTAACATTGAAATTTGTAAATATTTTCGTATCATAATCGATAATGCAAAGTATAACTCTTTTACTTGAAACGCTTGTATATGGTTGCACAAAATGAAATGTGTATAACTTTAATTGTTCTTACTTATTTACGGCAACAAGAAATGAATTAGTTATTGTAGTAAATAACTAATAGATAAAAATGGTCAGATATATTGTTGAAAAATTAATGTAATTATACATATATAAATTATAATGAATTTGGACTAAAATGCGATAGTCTTAAACGTTCTTTCAGCAGATCATGCAGTCAACAAATTTATCTGGCAAATTGATTAAATAATTCATGTTTATAAAAATTTAACGTAATTAAATCATACGTAGTAAATCTAAATTTATAATTAATAATGTTTTAGAAAATATTCCATGTGTTCATTATGCTCAGTAAGCAAATAGTATTTATCTAATGCGAAGCACGTTTTTACTCTTACTCTGTAATAAAATAATTTTTAATTAGACTAACTATTGTACGACTTAATGAAAATAGAAAAATTGTAATAATGTAAGTATTTTACTAAAGTTATATACCTGAAAACTTATTTAAATAAAAACTTGAAATATGTAAAACAAATGAAGGGCAAATAAAAAAACCGTAAGTAAATAATGCATAATTATATATTTGTAAAATAAAAATCTGAAAATTTTTTTTTAATTCAAACATAAAAAAATTGTATTTATTTTAAAGCATATAAGATTATACAATTTAAATGAAAATTAAGTTATCGAACGACTTTAGGATATTAAGTTTTGCTATCAAATTAAAAAAAATAACATATTACTTAATACTTCAGTATATAGTAATATAAAATGGATAATTTTTCATTCAACTAACAAAAAAAAATTAAAATATAACTCATAATATGCAAATTATTAATATAATTACAGTTAATAAACTTGAACATTTCAAATCTATTTTGGTTTAATAATTATTTTATCGGTGGACTTCACTTTAGGAGTAAATATCTTTAATAAAAAAATATTATAAACAATGAACTTTATCGAAGAAGTACGCACAATAAAATCCAAAACAAAATGTTTATGACTATCAAATATTTATAACTAACAAAATTCCAATACTAAAAACTGAAGTCTAACACACAGATCATAGAAAAGTGAATGTCACGTATTGGAAGGTTTCAGTGTACATTAATATTTTGTTGTAATAAACCTGTAATTATTTGTAATGAGGCTTGTTTCAAAAAGTACGAGTTAAAAAATAGCAAGGTAAAGCGTTATTATATACAGTATTGAAAAAGACATGTTGGTATTTCATAAAACGTTTATAGGAGTTTTTACGGAGCAAATGATCACATACTTTTTTATGCCGAACATAAAAACTGTTCCTTTCTACCTATTTTCTCGAGATCAAAAATAATAGTATTTTTTACCGTATATCTGTATTCATAAACAAAAAGCAAGTGTATAATTGGACTATTTCGCAATTAAAACCTTAATTGTCCTCAAAAGAACACTATATGTCATGTGTATTATATGCGTATTAACCATATGTTCACTACTCCAAAGTGAACACTGAAAGTTTCAATTTCGAAAGGTTTACTACATAATATACGTAAATAAAACATTTAATTATTCTTAAAAAACGTTTGATATATCTGCAGCCAAACTAAATTATCTACAGATTTGTAAGAATCATTATTCGGAAGTTTGTATATTACGTTAGTCATTTTTAATTTTTCGATACGCAATATTAACCTTCGCGAAATGAGAAATTACAATGATATATTGCAATAATATATAATTCTAATTAAAAAATTTTTTAATGAATATAAATCCGAAATTCACCGTACCACTTCAGTACAGTACAGCAACCTTCCACTGTACAAAATATCGATCAAAAATATATCAATAGCACCTGTCAAAGTGTCGTTTTTCAATTATTTTATTTGTCCGATAAATTTTATAGCTACAATTGATAAATATGCTTCAAAGCTTCTACTATAGTAAATCATTACACGATAGAGTAATGAATATAAGTTTTGCATAAATCGAAATGCTTTTTTCTTTTCATTAATAAAGACGTTCATTACACAATAGACTGAAAATTAAAATTATTTTTAGTTCCTTGTGTTATTTTTGTATTATCAACACGCGCGCGCGCGCACACACACACACATATTAGAAATAATAAACCTTTTTTTATGCTTTTTAAGGGTGTCGGTTGTATATAGCTGTTGACTTAAACTCTTGCAAAACGTTGAGTTTAATTATAACAAAAAGTGTTTAACATTACTCACAAAAATATTGTTGCAGATATTATTTAACATATGTTATTTATTTTTGCACACGTAGAAATTTTCCAGTCAAAGTTGTTGAAAATTAATTTCGATGTACAATCGTTTTCATAATAAAGGCAAACCATGTCGTTTTGATTACTCTTATCGATGATAAATTAGTTTTTATTTGTCAGGTACAATTCTCTACACACTTCCAGGAAAAGATTTTTTATAAATATGCTCACGAATTTTATTTGCGATCGGAAGTCATATTTACTACGCAACATAATAACATTTACTTTATCGTCGGTAAAAAGCGTTGAAACATCAATATTTTCTACGTTTACCACATGCATCATAACTATTACAACGGTTTTCTTGATAATTTGATATTTAATGTTAATATTAATGTTGATGTAATTTGCTATTTAATAATTTGAGCTTTAATACTAAACCATTTAAGAAAAAAAAAAGTTTATATTTCGTATTTTACATTGGAAAGTATGACACGAAACTTGGTCCGTTTAATCACTGGTTTCTTTTCTAGGTTATTTTTCAATGTATTCGCACTCATAGATTTCAAAATTTCAGCTAAGGGAACGTGGTATAATTAATATTGCAACATAGTGCTTATTCGCTCAAAGCGTAAACGAGCTCTAAAAACAGTACTGGTTGTGTGTTTGTGTGTGTGTGTGTGTAATAGAGCGCACTGGGCATTGCATTTTATTATATAATTTATTTAAAAGTAAATGATTTTACCAATTCGTAGACATGACACCTAGTTCCTTATCAGTATTAACGCACTGTTGGTAAGACAAGTGAAAAATACCCCGAGCGACTACCAAAATAAGCAAGCGTGAAATCTACAAAGAAGCTTACAATAACGAGAAAGGGCATACGAGGCGCTCCTCCTTGTCTCTCGCCTTTCCCCAATTACCCCTTGCCCCCTCCCTCGTGTTATAAATAAAACCAAGCGCGCGTATTTACGTCCTAGCTCTCTATTCGTAAAAAGATATGGCGCGCATATAGAGAGCGGTAACCCTGCATGCGGCCGATAGAGTATAAAACGAGAGGATAGAGAGAGAGAGAGAGAGAGAGAGAGAGAGAGAGAGAGAGAGAGAGAGAGTGGCTACCGATCCTCGGCCTTTTGCCGTTTTTCGCGCCTTAGCAGCCGGGGCTTCGCTCGTTACGCCAACCACCACGCGACCGATCTATTTTCCAAGTCGAGTCAAGAGGCTTGGCCAACGGCTGGCCCCCGGCCACCTATTGCATCTTTAGCAGCTTCCTCCTAATTCCCCGGACCTTGCCCCCATTTCTCCGACGAGGTGAGATTAGAAATAGAACGGCAGCGGCGAAAGCCGCACTCGAATTGCGACATCGGCCATCCTCTTATTCTCGTCCCTCTACGCTCGGGGACGAGATGCGCAATCGTTGCGGATGCTTTTGTTTTCCCTTGATGGATACGCCACTTTTTCTACGGATCCGAAATTATACATTTTGCAGCTCCATGTGCTGACCCCCTCCCTCGAGCTCAATTTCAGTTATGCGCTTTCATTAATCAATTACGTTAGGTTAGTTGCTGACACGGGCAGAACCTCGATTCAGTTTAGAGAACTGAACTCCGGGAAACGAACATCTTTCGAGTTCATTTTAATTGGCTTTTTCTTTAGCTGTGCTGTAAAGCCGTTGCATTATCTTAATTAATAGCCTGTATGGGAATTCACGGATAAGGAAGAGTAGTTTCGTTGACATCGATCGTGACTATCCGTTACGTTAATAATGAGCATGAAATGCATTATAAGAAAGGATATTTCATTTTGCTTTCAAATTATGGGTTTTATATTATTGTTGTCTGTTACAGTCTAGAGCGTTGATTGCTCAATTTTAATGAACAATTTTAAACAATTTACAATTAATTCTAAAGTTTCCTTTAAAAAAACGGAATATTATGCTCAATGCTAAATATAGTATTCGAAGCTATTAAATAAATTGTAGATAAATTGTAAAAACGCTTAACTGGGTAAGTAAACGACGCGTTAAATTTCGCTTACATAAATTCAAATTAAAAGTAATATTTAATTTTAATGAGAGTGCAAAGACGAAATACTGAGTCGGGGAATCATAACAAATATAATTTACATTGATTACATAATGAAACAGGATCGATCATTTACGCAAGCGTATTACGTTTTAATTCGTGTTTACTTATCACTAATTTATAAAGTTTCATGTGTTACAGCACCTGCAATAGCTTTGGATGTCCACTTTGGCGTAGAAAGTTTGTACGATCGTAAAAGTGTGTATTCCGACATGAATCATCCACAGTTCTTCCATGAAATTTCATTTCCATACAGATAACGAAGGAGCGACAGGCCGGACCACGAGGAAGCATCGAGAAATTTGGAAGCGCAACTGCATTACAGATTTTCTCCCCCTTCAACACGTGAAAGCACTAACGTTAACTCTCTGCAGTGCGCCCCATAAACGGGATAATAAAGACGATGATAATCATCTCCCGCGTGAAACTCTTCGTCGAGCGCTGTCTCCAAGAACCATCCCTTCGAAGGAGTCCTTTCTTCATTTACGACGTCGCATCCCTCTTTCTCGAGCTCGCGTGCTTACAACGCGCGCACTCGCATTTGCCTGTTTGAAACCTCGGGAATGCTTCCTCCGCGGTTCCTCGTACTTATAACATTTTTTGCCGCCGAAACTTTGCGTCACTCCCTAAGTAAGCATACAATTTTTCGTGTCCTTGGACCCGCGAGGAATTTCGCCGTCCTCGAGGTCGTACGCAATATGCGCTTCTCTTTTTCCTCCCCGCATCCTCTAGTACCTTATGTCATCGTTCTGGCTGCTCACTTCTTCCAGGCTGTGGTCGACGCGGTGGCAAAAAAATTCCCAGGATTATCGAAAGGGGCGGAATGGACGGCCAGACGGAACCGCCCGGCTAATCTCCGCTTTGAATACATGCCAACTCTCTCTCTCTCTCTCTCTCTCTCTCTCTCTCTCTCTCTCTCTTTCTCCCACTCTTTCTCTCCATCCCTTTTTCTCTTACTCATGGTTTTTCATTGCACGCCCTTCTTCCTGTTACGTCTGCACCGATGGGACTCTTTCACCGACTCGACGCCCTTTAATGGCTCTGCTCGATATACGCGCAATAGACCAATAAAGCGAGCGTCCGAAGGCCAATTTCTAATCCTCAAGGATGCAAACTTCTACGGAAACGCATGGCGTCTACTTGTCCTGGCCTTGCTGGACGAGTGGAGCCGTGATAGGAAAAAATTTTCGAAAAAGTTTGGCAGCATGGAAAGAGAAGAGAAAAAAAGAGGAACACGACCGTTCGCTGGTCGGCCTCTTTCCTTGTTTTCTTTTTTTTTTTTTTTTTTTTTTTAATTTTTTTTTTCATCGAGAGGCAACGTAAGAAGGAAAGAATGGAATATGCATGGAACAGAAAAGAAAGATGGATTTTTCTGACCAACTGTCTTTTACTCATTTTCAACGACGGTAGAAAATAGAAAATTAAAGGAAATTTGTGTATGATGTAAGATTTAAGAGAAAAGCGGCAAGGGATGTAACAGAAGCTTTTGAAAGGGTCAGCTATTATTGAAGAAAACTCCAGATATTTATGGTCCGATATTAAAGTTTTCTGATTTACAAATTTTCGAGAATTAGCTTCGCTTTTATTACCATTTTAAAAGAGACAAGAGTAAACTTTTTTATACTGATTTGAAGCTGTATTTTCTTCTCATGCACGTGAAATTTGATTAAATTAGTTGAGATTATCGTACGAATATTTGAAAAATGGTATAACAGAATAATTGATCGGATAGAAATATTGAAACAATGAAAAAGTTAACCCGTTTCAGTGAATCTAATAGGAAGCTTTTATTTTGTACAGACTTCATTTTCATTCGAATAATGATTTGAATTATATTTACATTTTTTGGTCAATTCTTTTCAATTCAATTCAATTCATAAAATTACAATTGATTCAAACGGCATTTCCATCTAATAGTTCTTTTGCAATAATATGCAGAAATAGCAGACTACGTTATGTAGTTTATGTAGACACTATACGAACAAAAGGATAAATAGATAATTAAATAGGAAGGATCTGTACCGACAATTTCTACGAATTAACTCTACAAGTTTTCAAAGCAATTGATTACAAAATTGATTTTAAATAAAAGCAGTTACACATTGACACAAACCATTATCTAAGCAAAATATAAAAACAGTTACATTAGCAGCCAAAAGTATTATGAAAATTTCTAATATAAATTTGTAGTATTTATGTTACGCATCTCATAACGTTCTCTTATAATTAACAATGACACAAGAGTACTAAGCCTAACTGCTGAGTAATGAAAGTAGTCGACATCCAAATAAAACAAATCGTAAAATCTAACGTAATTCGACGCAACTGTCGTATCCCTTACTTTATTATCATCCATACTAATTTACGTTCGCACCTATTAGTCGTCCTGAAAAGGGCCTCCACCTGGACCCTAAGCAAATAGAAAATTGAGCTTTTAAGGTATTAAGTAGTGGCCGTGTACTGCGTTCCCGAACAGCGGACCCTCGTAATTCTATTGCGCATTCCGTACCCACAGAGTATATTAGGGGCTATTCTGTGCTTAGGCTCATCCATCATAAAGTCATAATACACCCTGGTAGTGTCCTTGAGAGGAGCGGAAGTTCACCTGTGTTGATAAAAAAGAGCACGGAGATAAAGAGAAAGAGTGAGAGGGCGGAGGAAGAGTTTATCTGGGCATGGGTTTCCGGTTTTGTGAGAACGTTTCCTCTCCCTTTCTTTTGAAAACACGTATCTACCGACCGTGCATCCGCGTGTATAATTATTATTCATGCGGTGGTCTTTTAACCCCTTTCTTTCGCAAGGATCATTTCCCTCTCTGTCTACGTGTGTCCCCTTACTCATTGTCTCTATTGGTTCTTGACGCACATTCACTTCTTTATTTCTCTTATTTTTTCTTTATTTTTTTTTCTGGGCCATATGAGAATGAATAGGGCGGGAGAGGGTGGGACATGTGCATCACGTGTACACATAAAATGTAAGACACGATACTCGGATGACCTTCGCGTGAGGAATCGATGAATTAATAGCACTTTAAGTTGAGGTATAGAATCATACAAGTAGCGATTATCCTTGATTACACGAAACAAGGCTTGACGGGCAATTCGCTTTCTGAAGTTTAAACGTGAGTATTACATAATATACATTTTAACAGCATCAGAAACTCAATTGAATTTTATCAAAAGGACCGTGCATTCTCTTCGTAATTACCATAATTAACGAAAACGTATACGCTTCGTCGCGTATTAAAATGTACTTAATAAAAATATTAAGTAACTACACAGATATTGCTCTTTCGTTAAAAGAACTTTTTCAAGAATTATTCGTTCGAAATGCTGATATTTCTTTCCAAGGGAAAGAGAATAAAGAGTAGAATCTTAAGAATTTAAAACTTTTATCCGACCCATTCATTATAACTTGAGAATCTGCAGTAGCGTCATTTTTAATAGAAAGAGGCCCTTAATAAACTTTGAAAATCCTCGCTAACGCATAGAATTCGATCAAATTTAGTACACACTTTAGTATACACTTTTTTCGCGCGTTATGAAACTTTGATCGATGCCAAATTCAAAATAGGAGTGTCGAAATACTATAAGTTGCACAAAAAATTCATTGATAATGAAATAATTAATTATGAGGGTCCGAGCAGCTAAGGAACCCTAAAAACGGCATAATGTCTATTCGGTCCATTGGTTTTCTCTTCGTTTTGTAGATTTCTCTGCTTTATGACTTCGCTATATTTATGGTTCGCTGAAAAATGGTTTATCGAATCGCACGCTAGCTCATCGTGGGGAACAAAAAATCGAAAAAGGAAAAGAAATAAAAAAGAAAAAACGTGGGGGGAACGAAAAATTCGAGAGTGTGATCTTGTGTTAGAAGTTTTTTGCGTTGACCCTCTCTCCTACGATGGCCTTGAGGTCCAAGAAATAGCGGAGAGTCGCACATAAAAGAAAGGCTACGCAGGCATACTCTCGCCCAGGTTCTATAGAGCTTCTCTTTTTTTCGCACTTAAATAGCGATTCGGCGTGCCGTAACGTCTGGAGAGCTTATATACGTGCACGTTGAAAGAATCGAGATTACGTCACCGGAATCAATCATAACTTAACATGAAAAAAGAAGGAAGATGTCCGATACGACTTTCGTATGGTAATGGGCTCAACGACTTACACTTTAAGATTTTTATTGCAAATTATTTATTGAAATAATTTCAATGTAACGGTTGACGTACGTTTACGTGAAAATGTATATTGAAGTGAATCCATGGAAGGAAATTCACTCGTAATTTCTTTTCAGAGTAATTGTCTGTTTTGTTGTGATCGTGTTGAGATTTAATGATTCTCGTCGTATGATTTTGAAAATCTTTTGAATATTTATGACGATTAGTCAAACGTAATTAATTTCCGAAATTAATGGTCCTATCAACATATTTTAAAACAATAGTAAAAAAAATCATTAAGATGTTAAACATTTTTTTCAAAACAATATTCATTATTTTTATATCTCTAAATATCTCGCCTCTTAATTTAATCGCCAAAAGAATCTCAGTGACGTATGCTGCACCTTGTGCTTACTAATAATTTATCTTTTTAAGCAATTGCTTTTCCTTCCGGTTAATACGAAATGTATTCCGTAGAAAGAAACGTTTCACTTCAACTACATTATAAAGAAATAGCGGATGAAATCGCATGTCTTAATCGTAATAAAAATAACAAATACTCTCTGTTCTTTGAGCATACAATTATGCTAATTAATTATGTGTAAAATCTTATCTTAATATAGTATCAAATAAATACAACTGTCAGTTGAAACAATGTACGTAATCGATACATTTCCCTCCCGCATTCTTCTCTCTCGCGTTATCTTTATCTCTTTTACTCTCTTCAATTTGTCCCTCTTTGTTTTTTTTTTCTCTATATCGGCGCCTCTCTCTCTCTCTCTCTCTCTCTCCCCCCCCTCCCTCCCACTCTCCCTCATTCACTCAGCAGTCCGCTCTTACAATCATCTTTGATATTTTTATTCAAGTTCGGCTAGCAAATCATCTTTCGCAATTATTCAGAACTTCTACCCTAACAGATGCGCACCCAACGGTCCTTAAGACTGACGAAATTTCGCATGAGAACTAAGAGGCTAATAACAGGACAAGAAAGAAAAGTCTGCGCCCTCGAGGAAACTGCGTAATGTAGGGGAGTGACGCTGGCTTCCCTCTCGCATGCAAATGACACAAACATGCGTGTGATTTCATCGAACAGCCGCGGTCGCGTCGAGGGTTATGTAAGCGAAGGTTAAGCGGCGCCGCAACGAAGACAAGAACAAAATGTGAAGTCTTCTTCCCTCTTTCTTCTCTCGGTTTCTCTATCCGCCTATCTACGCTTGCGTCTGCCTTTTCTGTCTTTTGTGTGTGTCTTCTTTTCTTTCAATTCTATTGCTGCTGGTGATGCGTTCAACTTCCTTATAACGAAAAACGTTAAAAGCGACTCCATTCGTTGCAAAAATATGTTTCAAAAATTCATGCACGAAAAGCATATTTTTAGATTATTATCCCCATACGCGTGTTTATTCTTGGGCCTTGAGAATACTTTTTGTTTTCTTTAAACTTTCTAGTAGTCTTTTAATTTTTGTTTTGTAAAAGTCTTGATTAAAGAGCTGCAGATGTCGAAGTGAACCGAAATTTAAAGTAAATGAGTTTTCATTTATATTCGATTGATAACAGCGAAGCGTAATTTTTCTAATGAAAGCTTATTCAAAGAACTGGTAAATTGATATTAAAAAAAAAAAAAAAAAAAAAAAAAAAAAACTTACAGCAAATCAAAGCCTTTTTTATTTCCATATATTTAAATTTTATTTCCATTATATTTAAAGTTTGTAAATAATAAATGAAAAAAATATATATCATTTATATGAAACTTGGCTTTAAAGGTGTATCTTTCTTTCACCTTCACATATCTTTTTTCAAACAACTCCGTCACTCAAATACTTTTCGAGTGTTATTTATGCTTTTAGACTTGCTTAACATTTAAACTTCAAGTCGGCTTACAGAGTGTATTTTAAATTATTATATTATACACTTATTTTTGTAATGCATATCCAGTAATGTGTATAATTTTCAGTACACTCTTTTCTTTTATCTTACAGTCTTTCCGACACTGTCCTTTGTAATTAACGAAAAAAAAGTTTTCGTTTTTGCCAAAATTATCATTTAATTAAATTTAAAACTCGTTCATTAAATAAATTATATTTATTTTACAATGCTAACTACACTACGTACGTAAGCTATAATTTCAAATCATTAAATGAAAATAATCATTTCAAAAAACATATATATTTCGATGCATTAAAATTAAAATAATATTTATTACTTATACGAACATAAATTGTAGGCACACGTACTTTATTTATAAACTACATTATGTTGAAATTGATACTTAATCTGAATACGCGAGCACACGCATGTGTGTGTATGCGCGCCGGCGAGTGCCTATTTCACCGTACAAATGTCACAATTTAAATGATAAAATTTAACGATAAATTTTTTACAAACTGCCAGATATAAGAAAGAAATATTGTTACGGTAGTAATAAAAGTATTTGAATAAATGCAGGTCGAAATATTTGAATTAGTTTTTATTTTGTATAATAGTTTTTTATGATGTACTTGATGATTCATAAAGAATAATACTATGTTCTACATTCGGAGACATTGAAAGCAATCGAACTATGTCATTTTATGAAAACAGTTTTATTGTGTGAATAATATACATAATGCACATAAATTACGTGGTCTACCTCGGTATCGCCAAATAATTGATCGTGCATATCCCTTTGGTTACTTAGATTTCATAATACTAAATACAAACATATTTCATTGGTGTACATCACCGCGTCAAAAGAAAGAAAAGCTTTTGTAATAAACAGTTTCAAGGTTAAAAAATCATAAAAATTATTTTGCATTCGTAATGAACACGAACGAATGCAATTTTATGGACCTTAAAGTTCTTACTAATTAAAATATCTTGTCATTACCCGAGCATAAAATTCCTCATTAAAAAAATGAATTCAGCAATATATATGTTCTATCGGAATTTATTAGAATATAATTATGTGGGCACGAAAGTCTTTTAATAGTACATGGATCTAAGTCTAAAAATCGAACTACAAAACTCTACTTCTACCTTTGCGTAATGTATACATGCATGTATGTGTGAGTTATGATTTTCGTTAGATAAAAACGAGGCGTTTGGCGCATTCGAAAGAAGTCTTGATACAAAGAGTCGAGAACGTGAAAGCAAACTCTCTGGTCGTTTACGGCATCCAACAACGACAACGACAGCTTCTAAGTTGGCCGAGGCTACGTTTTACGGCAATTTTGTCGCTGCAGATGGTCCTCGGTATTCCTCTGGCTTCTCTTTCCTTTTCTCTCTCCCTCTCAACTCGCGCATTTTTCCTTTTCTTTTTCCCTCCTATTTAGCGTAGAGGCGCGCGGGATCTAGTCAAGGTCCCGCGACGCGTTCGTCGCGTGCGTCCCGCCTTCGTAACTCCACTCTCTCTCTCTCTCTCTCTCTCTCTCTCTCTCTCTCTCTCTCGTTCTTCTATTTTTAATGCTGCGAGCGCGCGCGGAAAATGCGCGAAAATTCCGCGAAAAGCGCGACTCGACGTTTCGCCTCACTGGAGTCATTGTCGCACTTGTGACGACGCCCATCAGTCGCGCCTGACGCGATCGCAGAGTGCGAGCCTTCATGCGTGCCTCGATGATACACCCATTTTACCTTAGCGAGTGCGGGAGTGGCTCTTTACAGTCTGTAAATCAGAACGAGACGTGCTGTTACTGAATTAAACATGGGTTATAAGATACAAAAATATACGTCCACATAAGCAGTTGCTACTGCTTTTTCTTTGCGTGCACGAGTTCCCTTTTTTTCTTCTTCTTTGTTTTATCCTTCTTCTTATTCGTTTTATTCTTCTTTTTTCGAACAATAGAAAATGTGAGACTCCGAGCTACGATTTGGAGTCAATTGTCTTATTGGAATACTGACGCTGTCACGTCCGATTCCCATTTGAATCATGAAAAGCTTTTGTTTTTACGGTACAGTCGCTGCAATTTAATCATATTTCTTTTTGCCTTAAAGTCATTACAAATTTCACTGTAGTTCACGTGAGAAAAATTTTTATTTGCAAACGGTGTCCCTGACCCTAAAACTTATTTTAGTGAAAATATGCCTTAAGAATGAAAACTATCGATTTTTCATAAAAGAATTAACGTTGTGTAATGAAAAATGATTAGTTTATATTTGGATGAACTGCTTATAAATATTTTATAGTATTATTGGACCTTTGGACCTTTAAGAAATCACGTGCAGTACCGTATTTATATTACCTCATAAACTTTCAATAATGTATTTCAGTTGAATTTTGAATAATGCTTATAAAAACAATTTTGTAAGTGTAGGTTTCCGATAAGTAGGACCGTACCAAATAGTTATCGACTCATCGTGTAACTATGCAAAACTCTTTGCTCATTTTTAATTAAATAATAGCAAAAAGAGATTTATTCGACAAAACTGTACCTAAAAGATGTAATTTTTATACACAGACAGTATCTGAATAGAATAAAATTTCTTTTACCGAACAATGAAAACTCTATTTATCGGCACTACTTTTAAATTATAATTTTGTAGAAAAATAGGTAAAATCAGAATTGTGCAAAAGAATTTCTTTTAATATTAAATCACTCTTATTATAGATACATAACCAACCAATGTTTTATGCATTTTCTTACTTCAATTGTTCGTAGAAGGAAACATTGACAATTTCTTATTCTTATTGTGTCTCAATTACTACATATTAAAAGTAAAAACTTATTTGAATAGTTCAATGTAATGAACTTTTGATACATGGATGATAATAAACTAATGAAACGATTTTCACATAGGTTGAATGTTAGAAAACTTATAATTTTCCATTTTCACCTTGAAATAACACCAAATGAACATATTCGGGAAATTTTTATATAATTTTATACGTAAAATTGGCTGATTGCGATTTTCTTCTTCTATTAAAATAAGATTATTGGTCCAATTAAATAACGTTCATTAATTGGCAATACGTAAGCAAGTTTTTAGCTAGTTCTACATATCTGATGAACTGATCCATAAAAGGTTAATCTTGGCATCATTAACGCATAAAATACCTTCATTATTCAGAACAGAAATAAAATTTATCATAAACTAATTTTTTTATATTTAAAATTTGAAAGTTAATAACATAACGAAAATTATAACAAAAATATTACGTTGAAGGGACACATTATAATTCAATGGCAAAGTTTTAACTGTAATACAACATTAACCGTTAATTCTAAAAGAAATCAAATGTATGAACAAAATTAATGTGTTGTAAGATACTCGTAAATTATTTATCGAAAATTCTTAGATGAATCTTAAATATTTATAGACTGAAATTAATCGACATTTTAATTTTGCTATTTTCTCTCTCTCCCTCTTTAAAGAATAAATTTTCAATTTAAAATATTTCTTAGATCTTATAAATATGAAAAATTTCCATGAATATAGTATGGCACAAAATAAATAATACATATCCGTACAATAAATACTATAACAATTATTTTACGATGTATTTATCTTGAATAACATGAAAAAGCAACTGTTTTATAATATGAAAGAAATTATTATCGGCTTTGGATAAGTATAACATTCAGAGAACTTGTGATATTGTTACATAGACAAGATAAAAGCAGTATATCTCGTTCATATCTTACAATGTAATAACGTAGATAACTGTAATTTTCACATTTTCACGAAAATAATTATTTAAACTTTTTGGAAAGTTATTATAACATATTACAAAACGACGAAAAGAATTATTTATTTAGACATCAAGAAACTTAACTGCTTCATTGGAAAATCCTGCCTCGATATTAAATGTATATTAACTTAATTTTCGTAATGAAATGTATTCTATTGTTTATTTTAACTATCTTTTCCTCAAAACGTACTCTACTCTAATAAATGAGATATTTAGGTGCTTTCACAAAACAAATTAACCGTTCACTAAAAGTAAACTTATCTTTACATTCCAAAAATACAAAAATTAAACTAATTAATCGCATTAATCAAAGAATGGCATAACTAACAATATTAGAAATATAATGAAAGTTAAAAAATGCGAAGGAAAATCTTAGTAAGCCATATAATTAAAGCATTTTGTTGAAGCAACTATCTTTCCTCTATACATCAGATGGCTACAAAATTGTAATGATTACCTTCAAAGCCATTATTTCAATACACCGTCTAATTCTAGATAATTCTAATTTCATATTTACATGTTCTGGAAAGGCAGACAATTATTTTATTCCAAGTAGTATAACAAGTCTACTTACGTTTCATATCTTTTACGTGCTTTTCTTTATTGCTTACCTGTTGCCATTATCAATTGTCGATAAATCCTGCTCTAATGAAACTAACTGAATTTAATTGTAATAAAAAGTTTAGCACTGACCTATAATCTACTTCAACACTAAATGTTTTTCGTTGTAAGATTTAATGTAATTTATTCGATTACAACTCGAAGATTCACAACTTTCGTTCACTGAGTTATATTTTATCTTAGTTTCGGGTTCGATGAGTTAATTTTACACTTGTTTCCTGTCTGTTGCGTACAATATCGTTGAGTTGAACATCCGTTAATAGCCGCGTTGCCTTGAACGTGGACACATACTAAGTATTTTAAATAATAAAAGAATCGTTGAAGAGTGTGCGACGAGTTTTCAAATGAAAAATTATCAGCCGCTGTAAAATAAACGCAATGGTGTGTGGTTGTAAGATAAATGTCGTCTTTATGCGCCAGGGACAACGGCAACGCGGCCTTTTACCCTTGACCGTAGTGCAAAATAAACAAATCATTGTCGAAAACAGCTAGACGGATCAACGGTTTCCAATTCCCCCGGGGCGAGGCGTCCGTTTTGGATTCGGAAATTCGATTTCTCGCGCACGCGTGTCAATGGCCAATAAGAGTAAATATTAAAATACCACTCATTGGAGGATCAGGGCCGGACGCGTACGAGCCCCGCCCGCATAACGAGACAAAAAACATGTTAGACCTTAAACTCCTCGTTCCAATCGGGAGTGCGAGCATTTCGCATTTCGTACTTCCGATTGTCGCCGCGAATTTCGCGGCGCATGTTGTATCATGCTCATATGCACGCGCGTATCTGCGATACTTCGAACGCTTATGCAAGAGCGCTGATAACGCTTGCACCCGCGGTAGATAGAGACATTTCTTTGCTTTTGTACGTGATTTGTAGGTTGGTAGACAGTGCGCGCATTCGGTGAGCTCTCGACCTGGAAATTTCTCGCTTCTAATGCAATAACGCAGTGGCACAATACCTTAAACAGAGTTTTTCGATCTTACTGTGAAATTAAGGAAGTAAGTAGAGGATTTAACGGAAAATGGCAACACCTTTTTTCTAGCATAAACGAAACATAATGAATGTCATAGATATGTAGGAGGGTCCGTTATTTCACGATTACAGTAGAATTTTCGGATCACTATAATGTTAATTTCCTTTTGCGATTCTCCGACTAACTGCATAAATGTTATCGAGGTACTACTCGACCTCAGATGCCAATTGCGATGCCCATTCTCGCTGCGATTAATCAGGTACGAGCACAAGCGCATGCGCACTTCAACGATAATACTTTTCAAGCTTCAATTTTGAGGTCTGGACTCGAACCAAACGCATTTTTCACAAATCGCTGGTTTAGGATCCACAGACTATGATATTACCAAAATTGTTTGTAATACCAATGGCTTCTTTGACGTGCAACTCTTCATTAAACCTTATTTATTTATAGATGAATTAAAAACTAACAGAGCTCGTTCTAGTTAGATTTTAGATTGTAATAGATCGTAAACATGTGAGTAAAATTTAATAAGAAAGCAGTATGAATTTTTATTACAGGAACAATACAGACACAAGTTCACGTTAAAATATATTGTTAAAAAGTATCGCACACAGACTGTACACCTTGATCGTGATAAGCTTTAAAGTTTCAGTCGTTGTTATTGAATTTGCTTTTTGCGGTCAATGCATAAAGGATCTGGGAAAATTTTACATACTTAGAAGCGAATTTGTGCGTATCCATTAAAAATAATGCAAAACTTTGATCTTCAAGTCATAACCATATTGCGTAATTAACAGATTCTAACCTTAAACATCTTTGACTTAACTTTACTTCAAACTGAGAAATTATACAATATTTAAGTATTATGAATTACTTATCATTAAGGAATCGTATTATATACGAGTACACACTATTGTTTTAATAATTACTATGAAATCCTCTGTTAACATATTTTTAGATGTACTATATCTTGAAAGCTAATTCACAAATGTAAAAATTGATTACAATACGAAGTTAAACATACATTAGCGTACACGAGTAAAAATCTAGTAGCCGATAAATACAGATTTGTATTGCATACATATAAATCCTATTCTATTAAAGATAATACATAAAAAATTTAAATTAAACTACCATATACTATACGATGTACTTGAACATGAATAAAATAAAATATAACTGATTAAAGAGACCCATCTGCTTAATCTTGTTGTAATTTTCGTAACTTAATCGTTAAGAAACCATACCAAAAACAAAGCGCTTTGTATATTCATTAGACCAAAGAGATTCTCTCTCCTGAGAAAGGTTCAATAATTCACTCTCGGAGAAGATTTTCTGTTTACGCAAGTTTTTCCTAAAGTCTTCCAGAAAGATCGAGATCCCGTACTCCAAGAAAAAGGGCCGAGGAGAAAGACGTGGATCGAAGGACAACCGTTGCCTCGTGAAGCCATTAGGACCTATTTTTTGTCCTCTAGGAAACTAGATTCTTAGGGAAGATCACTCAAGCGCTGATCGACAATCAAAAAACACCGATAAGGATTGAGTTGCTTCTGCGCACAACGAGATGACAAAAGTTCGAATGCGCACGTGCGGCCATTCCGCGGTTGCTCAATGTGCCACAGTGCCTTCGAATCTACACGGGCGAAAACCCGATAAAGATAATAAAAGTGAGAGGGGAATGAGATATGCATCGGTGTACAGTGTAAACGTTCTTGTGCTCTTGCATCAAATTGTTTTCGTATAGTTAATTTGTATGTTGAAATTCTACATGCGTTGTTGTAGATTTAACAGACAGCTTGTCTGTCGTTTACTTAATGTTTTGTTTAGTTTGATATAGAAACGTGCGGCATAACTCAATTGACATTGTTTAATCGTTAAAAAATAGAAAATTAATGTTCATTTTGTATTGTTTTAATATACATTACCGCGAACACTGACGCGTTATTCTTTCAGAGATGGAAATATTATTTTGTTAATGATATATCATAGTATAGCTTAAGAAAACTCTTTCTCTTTAATTGTAATCGTAATAATTTTTTTGACAAAGGTGCCATTTCCGTATATTTCATCATTATAGTACTTTTCATATTTTTATTAAATTTACTTTAAACTCGCTTATAAAAATGTTTAGCTTATTCAAACGTAACCAACATTTCATATCGTATTTTTAACAAGAATAAAAGACACGTGTAAAATGTAAGTAAACGTAGCGTTTGATTTGGAAACTAAAGTATTTTCTAGAAGCGAGTGGAAGGAAAAGCTACCGAAAAAATGTCAGATAATGAAACGTAATCAAAGTTAGAATGAAACTCTGGAAAAGAGAGCAATGACGACTGCGAGATGATACATGAAGAGAGAAAAAGAGTGAGTGAGCGAATAATGAGTAGTGAAAAGAGTGGAAAAAGCGTATGAGAGAGAGTGAGAGAGTGAGAGAGGGAGGGAGGGAGGGAGGGAGGGAGGGAGAGAGAGAGAGAGAGAGAAAGAGAGAAGAAAGAGAGTGAGAAGAGATAGAGAAAGAGAGACCTCTTGGTATTCGTTGAGAGACTGCCGCTCAATTTCTGACGACCCAATTTCGCAATACCTCACAAACACATAGCCGAGCACTCGCGATCTTACAGAGGCGTACTCACACGTGCGCAACTATTACGTCTGCTCTCGAAAATCGTCGCGGGCTCTCGCCTGCATATACTCTCACACATGCGTAGGTACTTGACGTTTTTCGTGCCGCAGCCGAAAAATATTCTCTTTTCGAGCCGAAGTTATGATTTTTCATTTTACGATCCCGTGATAATGTTACCTTGATGCTTAATAACTGAAAAAGGAGTGATTATCGATAAATTAAACATCCTCGATGTTTATTCTTCAAGTCATAATGTATTAACGAACAAAAATAAAATTCTGTATTGTAGAAATTCATCCATAAATGTATTTATGGTATTCGTAGAATAGATAAGAACTCGTTATTTATTATCCAATAAGTAAGTCAACGTTTTAAATTTATTTAAAATTATAGTTACAGGAAGGTCAATTTGGCTATAAAATTTTTGTCAGAATCGTTGAATAACGCGATCAGTTGTATTCCAATATGATCTGCACTCTATTATTTCGTTCATTATTAATAAGTTCTTTATGAAGTTACCAAGTTGATCGCGCGATAGAACACTCGATGAAATTCTAACGAATTTGGATCTTGTTATTTATCGTGAAACCATCGACCATATTGCACCTTTGTGTCGAAATGTCTTTCTGCAGAAATTAATATTAATAAATTTAACGTGTAAATTATTTGACGTTGTTAAAGTCAGTTTCTGATTTGAAAAGTAAATGACATTTGTTTTCGTATCGGTGTTAAAACGTGTTTCATATTAAGTACTTTTGCGCCATTGTGAAATGTTTTCGATGCTCGTTACCCAACGACATTTTCTTATAGAGTTTTTTATTCCAATACTTATGTTGATTCATGTTCTTAGAAGTGTCATTTCTTTTTTTTTCTCCTATACGAGATACACGAAGGGAATGTGCCTAGAAAGTAAGCATTTTGCTTCCAATGGCGCCTGGATGACGGTTTCGTCAAATCCTGCTCGAGGATAATGTACGATCGGAGATCGCGTACATGTGCTCTTTACTTGAAATATACGAGCTACGTTATAATTGCGATGTGTATCGTATATTTTTCTACCAACTAGTCGCCATATCGCACGCCTAGGTCGTATTTTCATTTTTTAATGAGATTAAAGTGTATTTGTTTTACAAATTTCTGTACTTATACGAATAGATCCGTACGTATGAAGCACATGAAAAGAAAAAATGCAAATTCTCGGGCTGCCGTCGCTAACTAGCGCTTATGTATATATCATTCCATGTCTCCTTTCTTTCCACTCGCCTAGATTTTTCATTCTACGAGGTGACTACTTCTCTTCAGCTTAAATTATTTCCTACGAGGTCTGTAAAATAAAGAACAAAAACCATTTCAATGAATTTGGTTAAATATGTGAATCATTTAGGGGTCATGTTTTACAACTACGCCTCCAAAATATTTGAGTTTCCTTAATATCATTCTCATTCTGAATTTTATCACAACGGAATGCCAATCCATTTGAGCTAATGGTAATAAATGTTACATTGAGATTTTTATTAGATTTTAAAAAATACATTCATAATTGTGCATATTGCATTAATCATTCGTATATGTCGATCTTAAGTCATGACGATACAAAAAGTCGGATACATTTCTTTTGGACTAGACGTACATCGAATTACGTGCCGTTAGTCCCAAAAACTTTTAATCCAAAAGCAAGGAATGTTAATCTCCAGTAGTAGTTTTGAATTTGTATACGCCCAAAGCAATTTGTTTATATTATGTAATAAACATCATCGGTAGACAGTAATCGGCATATTCTAGCATAAAAGAAATTACATATGACGTTATAATCTCAGTTGTAGAAAATCACGTGCAGTAGCGGCCTTTGTAATCTCGAACGTAATAGGGTCGCAGTATGTGTCTCACGCGATAAGGCCTCTCATTCTTTCGAATTACTTCTCTCTCTCTCTCTCTCTCTCTCTCCCTCCCTCCTCGACTCTCTTTCCATCCCACTTTAGATCTCTCCTTCTTAGGTACATAATCTAACAAGTACACAATGAGACTCTATCTCCCGCTTGAATTAATAACATTCATTTTTTCAATTCTAATCAAAGTACGATGTGTATCTAGGTTAGACAAAATTTTATCATTCCGAATAGCATTCTATTTTCTCTTCTTGATAGCTCGATAACTATAAAAGTACTAATTACGTAAATTCGTTGATTCAGCATTAATAAACCACTGATTATCGAGCGCATGATAATTTTGGTAATTCATCTGAGCTGGGAAATTTGAAATTTAATTCGATAGCCATAAGGAAAATGTAAATGCGCATTTAACGTATCGATGTTTTTTTTGTTAAATTTCCTTTAACCAGCGCGAAAGTGAACGATGCCGACTTAGAAATGATGCTTCGCTCTGACAGCCTCGCTTAACCGCGCATTAACTCACAGCGGCGACAACACGAGAAAAACGCACGCAGAGCTGATAGGCTGAGAATTTTTTCGAAAAAACCGTTCCTAGTTTACCCAATTAACGTCTTCCCCGCGACAAGCGCACTTGCCGCGCGTCGCACACGTGCGTATGCCTCCGTCTCCGTCCTCATGAACGGAACCCCCATCTCCGTCTCGCACCGGACGAAATATATGTCAACCTCTGGTTGCCCCCACCCGCAATGACGCGCATCGTCGTCCCCGCTGCTCCAATTGCATATAACGCGTCGCGTCGCAGTCTCCAACGCGGTGCGCGCGTTCTCTTAGGACGTACTGGCGCACGCACACCGAATGAGAGTAAGTAGGCCAAAGTGCGCGCGGTGCTTTCACGCGATAAGGCCTTATCGGTGCACGCACACGCATACGCGTAGATGCGCCCGCTCCGCAGCCAGAGAGCGAGAGTCAGAGAGAGAGAGAGAGAGATTGTGTGTGTGAGAGGGAGAGAGGAGAGTGCAGGAGAGTAGCTTCCCACGCGATCGCGCGGCTCCACTCCACCGGCGGCGAACCAACAGCTGAATTGCGTTTCCCAATCGACGACCTGAGGATGCGCTCGAGTCACGGGAAAAACGATTTCCGCCGAAGCGACACGTGCCGTGACTCGATGCTTTCGGGACGCTTTCTTTTTCTTGGCCTCGGGCCCGTCCTGGATGCTCTATTTCGTCATGGAGAGGACCGAGGCCTAGTCGTCCGGTACGCGGCCTACTGACGTCGAAAGTGCGTTGTCGCTTTATTGGTATTTATCCCCTCCCCCCTGCGACCTACCGGTCGTCGTATTCGCACTCGTCATTTGATTAATTGCACTCTCACTGCGCGATACCATTGTTGCCGCGGCTCTCGTTACTTGCTTAGTTGCTTCGTTTCGAGGGGCCCGAGGCATATTAAAATGTGTTGATTTAATATGCCTCGATTTAACGATGCGGCACCTTCGGCAATTTGAGCTCGAGTTCAAAAGGATAAACTATGCCCGATAAACTATCTTTTTCTATTTGTTATCGTTATTTAATGCGACACAGCAGCCTTAGACTTTTATTTCAAGAAAGAGCTGAACGTGCCAGTTTATTGCATAAACACCGATTTAATGAAATAAAGAATTATTATGGTACACTGGTGAAAAGAGTCGAAATCTAAAAGTATTTCGCTTGATACATTTTTATCTCTGAATGAAACAAAATAAAGTGTTAATTTTTTTTCTTATTACACGAAGCTCATAATCGGAAGAGAAGAAGAACCACTTCTTTGAGATCTCGGAGAACTAACGTTTGGTTAGACTGCTTTAACTCCACTATATTGATCGATCTATGGATTTTCCTTTTTTGGCACATTAATTTTCTTCCAATAACTTAATCCAGTATTATAATCAGAAACATACGCGTATATTGAAATTAAAAATTGTACATTGATAACCAAAATCATAATAATTGAATTGTCGATGATATTGTAGAGTAAATATTATTATATTACGATTAGTTATAAGCATTAATTTATACCTTGCAACAAAACAGAATTCACAACTAAATTCGGTCAGGTGTTATTAAATAATCGAAAAATAAGATAGAATTTAAGCGAGAACTTAAATTTGCCTCCATAATTTTCAACTAAATAGTTTGACCTTTCGCAAATTATCACGCTTAATAAAAGTGAAAAACACGTAACCTGAAATAACTTGAAGTAGGCGAAAATTGTTTGGAGCCATCAAAAAATACATACAAGATTTGAAAATGCATTTGTAGACTAATTATGTAAACCAGCTTCGATTTAGTACAAAGGCTATTTATATAATATAATTTCAGAGACGGTTCTTCAATCTTACTTGAAAAAATTTTAAACTAGGATTTATAACTAATCTCTAGCATTGAATAATTTTAAGTGTTGCAATAATAAAATCGATTTAAGAGTTTATTGCTAGAATAAAAAGGTCAAATGTAAGAGCGCACACTTTTTTCAATATGTGTATAATCGAAAACAAGTACTTTATAAATAAAAAAAAGGAAAATATTGTGATCGAAGTGCGACTAAGGAAAAGGCACGCATAAAATCGTGACTCTAAGATTAAGAAGAAATTTCATTAAATATCTTTATTTCGTTCCTTTTAAAAGGATGAAAAATAAATGTGTAGTTAATATAATTTATCTTTTATGAACGGATATTATCACATTGTAAAATAAAATGACGGAGATTAACAAGTTCTACTTTGAATGTGTTATATTGTTTACTCTTACGAAATTAACTACCAAATTTACAGTAATAAATTTAAATTAAACGAACGATTTATCTGGAGCACTTACCGAGACTTTTCAGCGACAACTATAAAGAGGTCATGAATTTTTTATGGAAGCATTAAATTAAATAAAAAGTAAGTTCAACGTAATTGCACGAGATTTTCCAGCAAAGAAACGAATAAAATGAAGAATCCCTTGAAGTGTTATTAAATGTTCCCTTCACATTTTCAATGATAACTCTCCTTACACGACATTCAGCATAAACCAATTAAGTCATCCAATCCACGAGAAAAGTGTTTATTCGTACGAGCACTTTCGGAGCCTGACGGGTAGCTAAACAATCATCATAAGGGCAAACAAAAATCGTCATCGCACATGCAAGACCGCTCCAACTCCCAACTGCAAAGTCTTTCAAAAGACTTTTGAAAGACCCCCCCCCTAACCCTTCGTCCTTTGGGCACCGGTTTCTCGCGCACATGTGCACGGCTCGCTTTCCTCGGGGTTGCCACTATCGGTAGACGGATTTAGCGGCGTCGCGAAAGTGGATCGAGTTCATTGCTCAGACGTCGAGTGTATAAATAATATCGAGCTTGCGCGCGCTCACGAGGAAGACGAGCGTACGTGTATTTGCTTGCGCGCACATTCGCGTTCCGTGAGATCACCTGTTTTCGAACGAACGAGAAAGACGGAGGTCGGTACACCGGATGACGTCCCCGTCGTCGCTCGTGCGTCGGCTGGTGCCGCTGCAGCCGTACGTGGAACATCGTGTTTGGAATTGGTAAATTTGAGGGAGGGCTTTGAATGTGCCCGGCTATGACGTGGAGCGCTCAGGTGGCTCTTACCGTCTGCCGTGGCAGCCCAACGTGTTTCTTCCCTCTGCCAAGATACTCATAACATTCACTCATATAACAACAATCGCAATGATAATAATAGTAATTGCCTTTTTGGTAAAATCGAGACTAATGATCGACCGAAGAGCGGCAGGATCGCTTCGACAGTTTTTCTCGATCAATAATTGGACAGGTATTTCCCCCTGCTGAATGTACGATTGCAACGAATTTAATTAATTTAATTTAATAGCGAGTCCTTATCTCCGTGCTGAAGATATGTTGAAGTAGTGCACGAACTCTCGAGTCATGAAAATTTTTAATTCGAGAAAAAATCCTGTTACAAGCGCTAAAGGCCAAAGCTTCCTTTTCGTCGTTTGCAAGAGACGATTTGCAAGAGCCAATTTAGGACAATTTCAATTTTCGTCTTTCTTAATATAGGTATTTTAGGCTGATAAGTATTTTAGGCTGCGTAATGAACGACTAATGGTAATTACGTCGATGCGAAGCGTAAAGAAGTCTTTCAAAAGAATTGGAAGAATTTCGAAGGAAGTTGCACGTGCTTATTTGTAAAATATACAGGATCAGAAACAGAAAAATTTTAACGTAAAAATCTTAATGCTAGTTTCACTCTGTAAAGCAATAACTAGGTTATCATTATTAGCTGATAAGCCTACTCTATTATAATTGCACTTTTCTAAAGTGATAAAGATCGAGAACCTTTTCCTTTTCTAGATAATAACAAGGTAAAACTATGTCAATTCAAATAGAACTATGCATGATATTGAAAGATAAGGCATATCTGAACACTTTTAATGTACTTGCATATTTTAAAATTGAAGTATCTGTAATAAACTTTTTCGTAATATATTTGTAATTACGTAAGTAACCGAGCTACTCGAGTGATGCGTGCTTATATTTCACAAATACAAGTATTGTATAAAAAAGAAATAATCGCTTGTATGGGAAAACTTTTTTACGTAAATACGTAAAATTCACGTCAGTTGAATAGGAATAAAAATTTCAATTCTGATATGCGAAGTTTATAAATTTCAATTGTAAATTTCAGTACGGAAACAAAAGTGCAATTACAAAAGGAGACAATTAATCGAAAAATTCATCATCTCGTGACACTTATGCTCTTAAACGAAAACAATTAGGCTTTTCGTGCTTTCCTCTTCATCTGCCCGCACACTCGGAATCCGTGACGAGAATTCGGCCAAGTAACGTTGCTATCATATGCCTCGACACCGATGGCGGCAAGAATCGACGAAATGCAATTGAAAATCAGGCTTGTCTCAGCGAGCTCCGGATAGCCTCGCGCCGTCGAAAGTCCACGGCCAGGACGGCCAGGAGTGCCACGGACGCAAAAAGCCTCAAAATAAGATCCATTTCCGCTCCTTTCTCGAGCGGCAGCCTCTTTTATTTATCCCGCGCGAAAGCAACCCTGAAGTGCCCCCACCCCGGGGCGCGTCGCGACGCTGCCATCGGCGTCGAACCGCGGAGGCAGTCAGTAGTAACGGACGGCTCGCGGCCACTAAAAAAGCTGCTTACGCCCGTTAGAAAGTCCCTTTGTAGATACGTCCCTGCCAGCATCAGCCAGCGCTAACTCGGCGTACAAACAATAATGCTCGAGGAGAGACCTTGAGACTGCAGCGCGCGCGAGCGAGAACATAAAACGGCCTTACGTAATAATCGCGATGAGGCGAGAGCTAATCGCGAACCGCTGCTCTCTTTCTCGGCCCGATGCGGATGGACGTGGCGCGCCCGATTTCCCGAGGAAGGCGATCCGGTGAGTTGGAAAGATACTCGCCGAGGTGGTGCTCGAGCTTCGCCGAGGCTCGTGGCTCGCGGTGAGCTTTCGAGCGTCCACTTTCGGCCGACCGGAATTGCATTTTCGTGCGCATGCTACGCCTCCTCATTTATCATGCCACCGCTCGGACGACTCTTCCTCTTCGTTATATCGAGCTTCGAGTAAAATTATGCCTTGACATTCAATGCCGACTCACGCAGCGAAAAATGTCATCGTAAGCTCGTTGCTAACGAGCCTCGTTTTTTAAGAAATTCGAGCGTCGAAAAAACTATTCGTTCGTATTTCATTGAAGAAGAGAAAAGCAAAAGTTCGATGAATTTTGTTTATCTTTGCAATACTTGAGCCAAGGATACAAGAATTTCAGAATTCCTGGGCTTTGATGCAGATGTCTCTTCCTGAATTAATCGATTTTCACTTTAACAAAAGCATTATTGCCAAGGTTAATGTACGAGCCTCTAAATGTACGTCGAACCTTTTCTGTAATACTAATAATAAGCATTACTAAATAAAAACTTTTTATTATACTTTCATTTTGTAAGTTTGCCGCGTATTGGTATTATTCGATAAAGATATAAACACATTTGTGGATTTAATGACGCATTAGCGAGTAAAATTGCCATTAAAATCTTTTATACGTATTAAAATTAAAAAGGCCCATCAAATTTATAATAAATTTCGTAAATTTGTTATAAATTACATTTGTAGTTGTTACTTAAAAAATCAGAATGGAAAGTTTGCTTTAATTTTCTCACAAACGTGTTTGATTCATTTCTATCATTATGCTGATTTTAAAAATAAATGCTTTTTTAAAAAATACTTGAATATTTGAAAAATTTTAAGCCATCGAATATGGATGTGTAGTGTCTGTGTATATAACAGCAATAAATGTTATAACAAAAACATCATATCGAGTCATCGAAGATTCATTTACTTTTTAATAAAAGAGCAAGACGTCGTTTTATAATAGGAAGATTTTCCAATTATCAAAGTCATCTGATGCCATGTTTTTATCAACAATAACAGCGATATCTGGTTAAAGAAAGAGAGAAATTTCTTCAGAGATAAATTGCATGCAGCGCATAATTATTCGCACAATAATCCAAGGTTCCTCGTCCATTACACATTCAATAAAATTTAAATATATCGCGTAAACATTGTGACTTTTTATATCTGAATCTGCTCAAACCGAACGAGATCACGCAAAACTCTTCCTTTTTTTCTTATTATCGTTCGCTATAACAGTGGCCTTTCGCGCAAAAAGAGAAAAACAAGAAAAATTCAACGTCACATAGAGCGCACTTACGCTATAATAAACGCCAGTTTTTTAAAAGTCCACTTGTACAACCTCGCACAGTCTTTCATTAGATTACCGCACCGTGCGCGTAAACAAATTACGCTACACACGAGAAGCATTTATCGCTAGTCATCCTCTTTTCCCTTTTCAAAACGCTGTTTCATCGATGCTATTTTCCAGTGTTTTTACTATCTTTGGACGAGAAAAAATAACTGTGCATTATCTCTTCATCCGTGGCAGCCTAAAAGTACGTATGGTTTTACAAGCATTAAAAAAAATTATTTTCCTGGCGGCACTTGTGTTCCAAGGTACAATCGTATCGAATATTTGACTCCATAAACCTCGTAAAACTCTTGTATTTGATCTTTAGGACTAATTTTAAAGAGCGTTTTGATAATGACTCACCTGCTGCGTATCGAATTAAGAATCATTTGAGTAGCCGTAGAATTTGAGTATATAAAAAAGAAAAACTGCAAAATGAAAAACATGACAGGATTCAAACGTTATTTCTCGTTATTCTTTTCTCTTCATCCGAATATTCAAGAAATACTATTTATTTAACCAAAATCGCTATCGCAATTAAAATTACTTTTGTGCAATTTTTCAAAAAGATTGTACAATATTTATTTGTTGCCTCTCTTCATCCTACGATAAAACTCTCCACCAGAAAGATATCGTTTAACAGATATAATCACTGTATGTATTTAAATACACGTAGAGTACGTCGCAGGCTTTTTCGGATAAATAGAATTTCAAAGAGAAGAAAACACTATTTTTAAATGAAATTTGATAGATATATTGACCCAAAGGAGTACTTGCGAGCAATGGAAATCGCAGCTCGTTAGTATCTAAATTCACGTAATTTTTTATTTGGGTAATAAATCGATTTAACGATAGAAATGTGAAGCGAAACTCCAATAAACTTTATAACCGTCGAGTGATTTGCTTATTATAACTTTTAACGGGCTGGGATGTCGATATGAGTATAGCGACAAATAATGTGATTTGCGTTATTTTTCACTTACATGTATGGCTTTACTGAATTCTTACATTTTTTAAAGCGTACAAGGATTTGATTTGATCACCGAATTTTCTAAAACCCCGTTGCTTTCCACGTTGTAGTATTATTGTGTTTTCTCCTTTTCCATGAAAAGACAATCAAAATGAAATAATATGATTACATCTGATTTATAAGAGTTTATGTCTTATATTTTCTGCAACTTATGAATTCTATAATTATTTAGCATCAGAACGAACTACTAATTAAAATAGCTTTCCTTATTACGCTCAGATAATTGCTATTTTATATTCTCGTTATGTGTTTAGTAATGGTTTTTCTTAAATGCTTTCTTGATACTCTTTATGCGTACAAATATTGCTTGTCCGTGAGTGGTATATTTCTTATCATTACAGTACATTACGAGCAATCTTAAAAGAATATCTTAAAATCTACAGCAGTTTTTACTTCACACAAGACCGAAATTGTATATCAGTAACTGCAGCTCTATTACATTTTTCTTGTATTACGCTTGTGCTTTAATATAAGTTATCGTCATAATTAAGGAAAAAGTTTTAATTATAAAAGTTTTATAACGTACTTGCAAACTTTGCATTATCTATGTTTAGAGTTTGCATAAGACGTCTTTTTTATTCCGTTATGATAAATATTTCTTTTTCATTATTCGATAATAAAAAATATTTTAGATAATATTGTAGAATTATTACCTTCGATACTTCGATGGAACCTTGCTACGTTTTAGAATTACATTATGTAAATTAATGAATAATTTACATAAAATCCAATAATTAATTAATGAAATCTATTCAATTTCAAACGTGATATCACGAAAAATCTTTAAATATCCAATTTAAAATCACTTTAAGAGTTAGATACATTTTTAAAATTGCACAATACTTATGCAAAGAAAACGAAATGCCAAACATTTCGTTTGAAAGCATACATTATTCGAAAACTGTACACGAAGTAATAACATATTTTAATTAAAATAATATATTTTATTCAAGTTGAGCTCTTCCTCTTATTCGAGAATTAACCACTATTTGAACCAAAAAAATATACCTAAACTCTGATATTAATATGGTTGTAAACGGTGAATGTTACAAATACAAAAAACTTCAAGATACAGATATATGCTTTATTGTTTCCTCGTTTCAAACTCCTTGTGAATTCTATCACGACGTGATCTAAAGTCTGCGTGATTTATAACGTTCTCGAGAAAAGTCAGTAAGATGATTTAAGAGTGCAGATACTTCTATACTTTAAACTTCTCTCATTATTCTTCGCTACTTATTATGTATTCAGATAACACTGCATTGAATATACGAATCGAAACAGTCGGCGGAATCGGATATAACTGCCTTATGAATCTCGCCTCTACGAAAGATCGAGTCGGCATTCAGTGACGTATTTTTCGCGCTTAATAATTACGCAAGCGCATGAAAATCCTTCCCTCGGATCCTCCGTTTCCCAAAACTTGGGCCGCGAAACCTCGGGAGGTTAGCTCGTTGACCTCGGCAGCGCCACTCCATCCATCGTAAAACCTCGGCACCCCGACTCTCCAAGACGTGCGTCTTGGCCGTGGCTCAGGCCCCGCGAATCGCGACTTGGATTTTGGGGTCATATCGCGCTTTCCAAGAAACAGTGCTGAAAGCAAAATGTGCGCGGCGCGTGAACGATTTATTCAGCTGATTGATATTAATTGCGCGGCAGCGCGGCGATATGCACCAGCCAACTTGCTGTACATGGACAAGTCCCTCGGTCGCGTGCGCCTGCCGTAATTGAATGGATACGCGAAAAAAAGAGAAGGTAATCGAGTTAGTGGCAATCGCGTATTCGTGTACGCGCGCACTTACCAACACCACTTTCTTGGTGATGTCGTAGGCGGAGTGACGATTGCACGATAAAGCTCTTGCGAGTTAAAAAAGCTTGCCTGGCCGAATTCTTAACCGGATTAAAGCTGACTTTCTCTGAGGCTGAAGAGGTAGATTTTTAAGGTAGGCTTTAGCTATTCAAATGAAGAAAAATAATAAATGTTAAATGACTAATCGTTCAATATACAATGATGTAAGCGAATTTGCGATGGAGTTAGATAATGGACTATTAATGCATTAGACATTCTCAAGTGCATTCGAGTAATAAATATCGTTAGCAAAAGGAAAAATTACAATGAAATGTGAAGCTGCTTGCAGCCGTAGTAAATAAGATGCAATATGAAGTAAAATACTTTTTATTTTATCTGGGAAATTCATTCGCATATTACACGATTATGAATATTGATTAACATTAAGAGTATACGCTGTACTGTAAAATGTTACAAAAGTATAATGTATCAAAGCAGAAGCACTTTAAAGGGTACGATAAATTCTATAGTAAAAAAAAAAACATAAGAAATAAAAATGAAATTAAAAAATCGTAAATTAATTATCGGCCCATCGACGACTTCAATTTTTACCTGCGAGAACAGCAAAATTATTAAGTTTGCAAACTTTCTACATTAATAAGCGAAAAAACGGAAAAAGAAGAGTGTAGTGGTCAGGTGAAGTAAAATCAAGATGGAGAACAAAAGAGAGAGGTAACAGAAAAGGAAATATTCTTGCTTACGGCGTGACACTTTGCGGGAACTTCGAGTCTATTTTCCGGAAAGCACCACCTTTCTAAAGCGCAGTAAGATTTTCCTCGAAAGGCATTATTCATCTTTTACGCAATCGCTATAACGTGACTACAGCTGTAAAATTCACAATTTATCAAAACTTATTAGCTCGACGTTTAAGTGTGTAATTTGAGTTAAAGAAGAATGAAAAGATGATTCGATTAAACATGCCAAATTCATATCGAACCTACTTTTCTTATCTCGTGAAAGAACAAGAATACATACATACAAGTGAGTCCGTAAAATTAGAATGATATCGATAGACTCTAATCTGCAATTGGCAAATTCTGATTTCACAAGAATCCGGAACTATGAACTCGAATCTTATCTCAGCATTATATTTACTACCACTATATTTAAAGAACGCAAGAACTAATAATATCTTCGCATATAGACGAAGAAAAAGCAATCACTCAGAAATATCGCTCATTACTCGCTTGCGAGTACGCGAGAGAAAAAGAAAACACATCAGCTGTAGAATCACCGGAATATCACGGAATATTATCTCGTCGGTTTCGCAAGCTGTCCAAAAGCACCGAAAAGAATTTTACGGGCATGAATTAGCACAGAACTATGTAAAATCTCTTTCACTCTCTCACTTGCGGCTATTACGGCTGTGTAGCCAGACTCGAAGAGCCATTATTAGCAAATAGTTGCAACAATATTATTAAACATGCTTGCTAATAGTAAGGAAAATAAATAATAAATATAGCAGAAAGCATATCCTAATATTAACGAACACAAGCTAATGTAATTGCTAGAGACTAATACACGACTAATACATGAACAATAATAAGAAAATTTGCGTTTCAAAATTAGCAAGTTCTGTTCGATTGAGCAAGGAGAGTAAGTCCGTAAGATAAATTCATTTTTCCAACAGTTCGTATAAAATTACGAAATGTCTTCCCTTTTGGACTTTTTACTAATTTCCAATTTAACGGATAACTAGCTCAAGTCCCGATTTGATTTCAGAGACCGCAGTCTCGATTTTCTTCCGATTTGTTCGAGTCTCAACTTTGAACCTTTAAAACTTGAAACTGGCCGTTAGTCTAACCAGCGAACGCCGTACAATCAGCGTTCAATTACATTTACAAACTGTTGGTTTGTCGACAAGCGCTCGCAGTTCACACCGATAAGGAAACTGAGGGGTGAATCGGCGGCGGGAAAGGTAAAATGCAAAGGAGGAACGGTAGTGGCGACGTGTCGAAAGAGAGCGAATGGAAAAAAGTCAGGGAATATGTATATTGCCGGTGCACATTCGTCACTTTCGCGCGTGCAAGAAGAGTGCGAGGCTCTTTGAAAACGCGAGTGCGACCTCAGAGACAATGGGCATACGTACGTACGAGTATAAGAAAGAGCGCTTTATGCCCGCGGTGTGATGGCGGTTACGTAATTACTGCCGGCTTTAAGCGTATTCGGTGTTAACAGACTTCGGATGAGTGTAGCGCGCGTGCGCAGGTATTTTCCACCGTTCAAATTGATTTCGAGAGGACGCCGATGATGACATGGAATCGCGTTTTTCTCTTTTCTTTCTTTATCGACTTGCAAATGGTTTATTAATATCCGACGAATATAATGCTAGTTGCGACCTGTCCACCTTGCGGTTCTTTAACTTGACCAAAAATTCGTACAAAAATCGTACAAAAATCGTACAAAAATCGTACAAAAATCGTACAAAAATCGTACAAAAATCGTACAAAAATCGTACAAAAATCGTACAAAAATCGTTGAAAAATCGTTGAAAAATCGTTGAAAAATCGTTGAAAAATCGTTGAAAAATCGTTGAAAAATCGTGCTTTCGAATGTAATTCTCGAGTAAATGGTATGTGCCTCGCGATTCGATGTCTACATTTCTTTCCAGACTTGTTGATTTTAATCGAAAATTCCTTCACTTCGCATTGTCTATTTACCATTAAAAATTCTCTAACGATGTTCGATTCTTCCATTTTTAAACGCAAAGTTTTTTTGTCCCTCGTATTTTTATAAACCCACTCTCGTTAAATATATATTAATTATAATTTTCCGTTCAATATCGCTTCGTTTTGATATTATTTGCGTAATCGATTCAATTCATACGCGATATAATGTTGGGATATTTTTCTTTCTTGGAATGTCTTAATTAAATAAACACAGGAAAAAGTCAGAGCAAAACATGTTCGACGAACGCATGTGCGTTAGAGAAAATATAAAATTAGTTTATCGTTTATTTTAATCAATTGCACAGTTGTTTAATATTTACAAGCCGTAAACATAAAAAATACACGCGACGTCAGGGACGCAAGTTTCATTCAGTGTGTTAAATCAAATTTAAAGTGAAAAGGCTACTTCAAGTAGACGTATTAATGAGAAGTGTTAAGTCACACGGCATTCACGTGGTTCAAGAAGTAAAAGAAAAAAAATGTATCGTAGAAGAAAGAGACCACACTAATGAATTTGATCTCTTTCACCGATAAAATGTATAGAGGGGAACGCTATTTAATGTTTAAAGAAGGGAGGGGATAAAGAAGCAAAAGAGGGAAATAAAAAGTCAAGGGCTTCGATGAGCGAGTGAGAGGGAGGGGGGAGAGAGTCAGCGTGAGAAATTTCTCTGACGAGACCTTGGAACACGAAGGATTGGCATAAAGTCTTGTAATGTTGAGAGTATATTCCTCGATTTACCTGCATGGATATTTTTAACTTTGCAAACATTATTATCGCCTTGTATGTACTATAATTATCGCGCGCTAACTACTGCAGCAGGAAGTCGACAGAGGATGGAAGGAACCACGGGCCGTGTTGCGATTCGCTACATTTTCCATGGTGTAGTAAGATACGGTCCGAATGCTTCAATAAATTAGACGGAAAATCTTTTCAATTAACGTCACTGGCAATGAGAAAAACTTTCACGATTTGTCAAATTATTGCATTTTACGATATTGTCACGTACGAACTGGGATTTTGAACGCAGTTGAAAGACATTGATCTTTAAAAGAGGTTAGTCCAAAGGGTGGACTAACAGCGTCATCGAATGGAAATGTGGTGTGCAAAGAAATGCCCTACAGTTTATGCAGAGGAGTCACCTAAAAGCAAAATATGAAGGTAAAGGCAAGGTAAAGGCAATAGTGCTTCCTGGGCAGAATTAGAAAATTTCGTATCGGTGAAGTTTTTACCCCCCGCGAAAAATGTCGATTCACCGTATCATTTCACACCGTATCAATTCTTCAATTTACCTCCTCTCTATACTTCAGTCATACTTATTGTCTCAACGGAGCTTTTGAATTTAAACTTCGTCGCGTTACACAATCGAATCGAAGGAAATCATAACCTTACGAAAAGAAATCGCTATTCGCTGAGCCGTATAAGAAGAAAAGGATACAAGGAGAGACGCTCGTGAAAAAGGAGAAGAAAAAACGAGCAGCGGGCCTCACGTACACGCGCGAGGACGTAGGTGGAGGTAGGCCATGGCACGGCAGGACGAGAGTGAAAGTGGCGCGGCAGGAAGGTACGAAGAACAAAAAGCGGAGATCAGAGGAGGCGAGCATAAAAGAAATGGGATGCCCGTGACCATCGCCCCGCCGCCGTCGTCACACACGATGCCCCTTTATGTGCTCCCGCGACTCCGATGTCCTTAATCCATAATAATTCTTTCTTTGTGCAATGTGGATCGCGCCCGGCTAAATAATCGCTGACACGCCCGGAGGAGAGAATAATTTTTGTCGTCCCGAGGAGCGAAGCTCGGCCCCCGTTACCCGTGATATCAGGATCCGGCGCGGCTTTCAGTCTGCATGCGAAACCGATAATTAATGCACTCGCCTTTTCCCAGAAGCGACGTCGCCGAGAGACGGTAAAATAAAGGCCGGTGGAACAAGGGAGGGAACGGACGTCAGTGACGACCAAAGAAATGAACTCGAGGCTTCCCACATTAATGCCCGAGGATTTAAAGAAGCAAAAGGAGACTTGGCGACACGCATTAGGATGAAAGTGCGAAGCGGCGATCGGCGAATCCATCAAAACTCGAAAATCCAAGGTGTTGAGGAATTTCTCTCCTTCTCTTTGTAAAAACACGAAAATGAAATCACGAGCTTAAAATAGCTCGGCGTTAGTTGGAATATGCGCTCTTAAGATCAGTTGTCAAGTGGCGGTGCGAAGACTGTTCTTCGTTTCTTGAAAACTCGAGCGGTCTCCGTTTGTCTCCCGCTGTTTTGCTACTTTCAGCAAAAAAGCGTACGCCGACGGAAGACTACTTTTTCATTACCTTGAGACTTCTTATTGCACTAATCAAGGAATCTTGAATCCTGTTCGATCCGCGACGACGCGTTCCGAACGACATTTATCCGCTGGAAGTTTTATGAATTATCTTAATGATGGAATTCGTAAAACAACAACGTTATGTAATAGGCTTCATAAAGGCAACTGCTAATTCAGAGCATTCGTAAGAATGAATATGTCGTAGAATAACAATAACTTTTTCGGGCTATCTGTTCTCGATAAAACGAAATGCTCAAATGCAGGATAATGCGTTTCAACTTGTTTCTTAATTCTAACCACTTTTCATAGTCGTTAAACGCTTTCCTCATTTTTCTCGCTTAACTGTGGCTACAAATTACTTTATAGCACGTTCGAGCAGCTCTCTGAAAGTGTATTAAACATAAATTCAGATGAACGGCAGACCAATAACCCTCTAAAGTGGTAATATACCAAAGCTATAGAGTTTTAAATGCCTCGACTGGATTCCGTAACGCATGAACACCAGTATAGTCGAGCATCATTTAAATGCAGCTTTAGTGCATACTTACGAATTCGAATTGATGGAATGGAACTATATACATTGTATATTATAATGATTTTCTATTTTTAGTGGTATTATTTATTTTCTTTTGAAACCCGAGGACTTGTTAAAACATTTGGAGGTATAAAAGTAAAAAATTGATTTAATGTGCCTTAAGAGCGTTATCATAACACCTACCTTCCTTTCAAAAAACAACAAGAATATTTAACAAAATCTCATTGAAATTGCTCTCTAATGAGTTATCCAATTCTTTGAAGCTAGCGAAGATTAGGATTTTATTACTTTTCGGATTCTTTTTTCGGATTCTTTTCGGAAAAAGTTCGAAAAATCTTGAAGAAATCGAGCACGTACTTTTCGTACACGTTCCTTTCGAAATCTCAAACGTTTCCAATTACAATCGTTAAAAGTCGTTACATCAACTTCACTTCGGATATCAGAAAATTCGTCCGATGATCCTTAAGAAAGAAGCGACTATGAATAATTTATCAGAATTGATTTTAACGGCGGCTTCTATCGACTCCTCTACATACTTTTCCCAACCAAATAACATTCGATTTTACAATATTGAAGCGCCAGTACGAACCCTGCGCCATAATGCCATAATTACCTTGCAATTTACATAATTGCAGTAAAATTATCAAAAAAGCAGTCGATGAGAGCATAAAAATGAGCCGAAGCAATTATCCTCTAATCAGGCGCCATGTTCCTTTTAATAAAAGGTGAATTTCTCGGTGCGAGCGCGAGACACGCGTCATAAGCGCAAGCCAAGATAATTTCACCTCACGGTCGAGCATCAACGTAAGGATAAATCAGCCGTGCTAAACGCCTCGACTCTCTTTTTATTGCAAGTCCCAGAAGCCCGGGCTCGTTACTTCGATGCATCTTACCATCTTACCAACTTACTTCGGCCATCCCCAACGAACACCGTCGGCTAATGCCACGACGATTCAAAAATTACGAGTGGCTATCGATCGCGAGCATAAGCGACGATGAGACGCGAATTAAAAGTCAAAGAATACGCACAAGTCATCCGGCTCGTCTGAATCGCATCGCTGACCTTCGCCACTCACGGCTGCATACATAAAGAGAGGAAACCAGCGGAGAAGAAAGAAGAAAGAAAGGATCGCCGAGGACGCGAACCGGTATGCATGCATACAAATACACGCGCGAGGGACTCTCGCGAGGATTCCCACCTTCCTGCCTTACGACCTTTCTTTTCGCCCATATCCCGTCGCGGAGACGGACGAGCGATCGCGCGCGCGCGCACACGCGCGCACACGCACGCGCAGACACCCGTGGTCGCAGCCGTTGCGCTTTCCTTCCTCCTTCTTCCTTCTTCTGCTTCGACTCCTACAACGAGCGACCGGGGGCCTCACTTTTTTTCCTCTCCTTTTTTCTTTCTTTCTTTAATGGGTATAGATCTCGGGTGAGCCGCTGCCGTTGCCGCTGCAAACCGGATTCGCAATATACAGCCGGCCACGGCTATATATATATACACCGCTCGCGAAATCAACCGACCAGGAGAGATATGTATTCTACATACACGCCTCTAGCACCTACGAGGCGAACGCGCGCGCGCCCCTGTGTGTACTCGCTCGGTTTTCTCTCTCACTCGCGCGGGCGCGTACGTCCTTCTTTGTCCGCGGTCCGTTTCCTTTCTTCTCCCTCCACGATTCGCTCGAGTGAAAGGGAGAGGAAAAGGAAAGAGGGATGTAGTGGCATTGGCGAGGCTTGTGAGAAAGGTGCAAGTGCGATACTCTGTATTATGCGCGGCGCATGAGGCGAGCGCTCGCTACTCGCGTGTTCTCCCGCGAGAAAAAGGTGAACGAGGGGGTGCTCTGGTGGAACGAGCGCAGGAACGAATGAGAGCGATTTTTGCGAAATTCCCTCTGTGCGAGAGCTGGACTTTTGATTTAATTCGCTCGTTAAGCGCCCGCCCGACGAATTTTGTATTCGCTACGTTGTTCCGTGTTTCGATCGGATGATAAATCCAAAAGATGCACTCTGTACCCTCGGTGAACCGATTGATGACGTATTATTCTTGGGAGGCTCAGGTTCAGACGCATCTTCGTTTGTTAGAGCCTTGTTTCGAAGGATTTGTAAATTATGAAAAGAACATTGAACACAAGAACGCGATAATGATTTATGGTAAAGATAAAAGCACAGCGAATGGCAGAGAATTTACATGATTTCGGTGAAAACAAAATTGGCAGGCTTCGCACTCGGTTCGTGATAGAACAAGCTCGTACGAAATTTATCGTTTGAAAATCAATTTGCAACTGAAAAATGTAAGATGTTAATGTATTAAAATTATGTCTCTCCTTTTCTATCAACTGATGCTACATCTATAAATCTGTAATAAAGCATTGGATTGTGCATCCAATCAAATATGCACGACAATTAAAGAACGGACAAAGGCCACGCTTGAAAATAAGTGGAAAGAGAAAACTTATAAATCTAAGGGTGGTCATCGATATAGAAATGAAGAAGAGTCGCGCGCATTGCACTCGTTTGAGAAAATTTAATTTACCGCACTCGGCGAGAAAGAACGTGTTCGTGTTGCGACTTGAATTCACTTTTGTTTCATCCTCTTTTAGCAATGATAGTAATTTTGTTTGTTTTACGGTTATTTGTGGGGGGATTTATTTTATGATTCATTGAAGAGAATGAAATGCTTCATTTGTTGCTGCCAGGCATAAAGTTTATGATACTGAAGAGCAGATTTCAACACCTTATACATTACGTGTCTGATAAAATTGCACAAAATTGCACAAAATTGCACAAAATTGCACCTTCTTTCACTGCAATATCGTGCGATATTCAAAACGAAAATTAATTATAAGAATACCGTGTCTGTACAAAATTTTTAATAATCTTTTTTTACTTGCCTTATAAAAATCAATTTCTCAACTTTCATTCGCATTGCTATTAATATTATTTCACTTTTGCAATGTTACAACCTTGCACGACAATAGAAAATAATTTCCGTCAATTATTGATTTTGAAGTTCAAAATAACGAAGCATTAATTAAATCCAATTTCAAACGTAAGATATGCCTTTGAGAGAATAACCACTTACGCTGTCGGTACACATTTCGGAATTCACTTTATTACATTTTCCGTTTACGTATCAGAAATAAAAATTTACTGTTTCAACCACGATATCGTTATTGAAGAAGCTGAGAATTAAAAGACTGATATCAAGATTGATATCCTATGTTGAAATTGATAAAGAAATTAGAAGAATATCAACACGTTGATTGAAAGTAGTTTGAAGAAATTGGTTCCAATATTTTTCACTTGCCTATAAATAAAAAATATTAGTAAAAAATTTAATTATAATTATAATTGCATGCTGTTTATCGTCAATGATTTATTTGCTTGGGCAATATTTTATTAACGGCAACGCACCTTTCTCGAAGTAGTAAATCAATGTCGAAATTGAAAAAATGAAAATTCTGTTTAATGATGTTTAGAAATAATATTTTTCCACTCATCAATTAAGTAAATCTTAAAATTTTACTTCAATACTATTTCATACGCTCGCTAACTTGACCTCAAAACCCACTAATTTGACTTCACGAATAAAGTTTGCTGTGAAAATCTTGTAACAATATTGAGATTTATCGTACCTGATAACGGGCTTTTCTACGTCCACAAGCTATAGCCGACCTCGCAAATTATATGAAATTAAAGAAATTCTATAATTCTTATGTAACGCTACAGCCAACGATCTTACTTAACTACACTCAACTACTCGAAAAGATGGTAATAAAATGATCGAAGAGCTGTATAAACGTAATATAAAGGAAAGTCGCTACAAATTTTAAGCCAGTCTATAAAGAAACCTTCGTAATGCTAGAGAAATAATAAAGCTATTACCGATGACAAAAACTTATCGAACAAAGGCTGAAAATAAAAGAACAATCGCGCAGGGTATCCACTACTTACTACTTCGCGTTGGAAGCGAGGCAACCAACCTGTTCATTGCAAATCATAACGCCCTCAATCTACATCGGCCCGAAGCAAACCTCCACCGACATTAGCCTCCATCCGTGCGGGACCACAAAAAGAAGAACATCTTTAAAACAACGTTCACTCTGCCTTAAAATTAGGACGTGACTTTGCATATGCGGATCCCAGCGAAATGCAAATCCTTGGACGAACGTGTACGCGGCGAATTATTGCCTTCCGCCTCGAAAATCGCCGTTTACCGGCATCTCGTTGTTGTGCGCGATGTAAGGGGCATAAAGACGCGGAAGAGCGAGAGGTAGAGCAGCTAATTATAGTCTGCCCGTGAATAAGTCATGGCATCGATAAATAATAGTCGTCTATTTCCGCCCGCGCGATATAATGCTGGACGCGCGCGGTCGAAGGGGGAGAAAGTCGGATGTGCAGGACCATCGTCGAATGCCTCCTACCTGTTCGTGTTTTCTTATCTTCCTCCCGTCTTCTCCAGTCTTAGCACCGATCGGAATTTCAAATTGACACTCGGGCTGACTTCGGATCGATCGGTACTGCTTTTTGATCATTTTCAGACTAATTTATTTATGTAAAAGAGATTATCTCGAGCGAGATCTTTATACCCACATAACTCCGAACGACTTCCGATGGGTACCCGCGATAAAGTGGCAGATGCAAATCATGCGTGTTTTTATTCCCTTCGCGATAAGTCGCGATGTTTCTTTTAGTTATCCTCGACGTAACGCGGCGAAATCAAGATCGCTTCGCACTATTAGTTAAGTAGCCTCCATTTACAGAAGCATTGTTAGCGTGCTTCGGATTACGTGCGGATTCATCCGTTACTCCATTATATTGTTAAATCTTACTCAATGCGGGTCTTGTCGCGCTATCGAGCTTTAATATCCGATTTGGAAACCCAAAGTTTTATCCCCCTCGCACACGAATTGTCGTATTTCGCCATAAGTTCTTCCAATACAGTAGCAACGGATGATATTTTAACTTAATTTTAACTTTCTAACGAACGAATGAATACCACACTACCAAACCACACTGTACTACAAACTGCATAATACCGCGCATTTATGAAAATGCGTGAAACGAGTTCAAGGACCAAATATGAGAAGTTTGCAAGGCACACTTTCTTAAACGTCTATCCGATCCATTTATTTTCATCGTTTGCATGGGCTACGTATTAACAAAGTTAGCTACGAATTTCGACAAGATAATTAAAAGACTTATCTGCGCAGGAGATTTGAGATTTGAGATTTGAGATTTGAGATTTGAGATTTGAGATTTGAGATTTGAGATTTGAGATTTGAGATTTGAGATTTGAGATTTGAGATTTGAGATTTGAGATTTGAGATTTGAGATTTGAAATTTGAAATTTGAAATTCACAGGCGCTCCGGGAAAACGAGGAAAAGTGCGCGCGAGCGAAACGGTCCCCTTTGGTTGCGCAATCAGGCGGCGTCATCGGCGCGGCCTTCCTCGCGCCGCGATCTCTCAATTTTAATCAGACCGTAAGTAAATAAACAGTCGTGGAGCTCTCGATAACTTTCGACGCGAGTCGAGAGGCCTTGGTTGCGACGCCAATAGGCGAGCGCGAGGCGCCGCGGTCACATCGCGCAAATATTTGCGGGTGAGTGCGCGAGATCGCATACGTCGCTGAGATTTTCATATACGTGCGCGAGGACACACGAACAGCCTTTTAATCCGATTTCTTTTTCCCTCTTTTCCTCTCTTTTATCGGCGGATCGAGTTGATGGACCGAGTTATGTTCGTGGATGTCGAGCATATCGATCCGCTTTCGCAGAGCGAAGCGAAATCCCGAAGTTTGCAATGAGTCGTCGTAGATACGTTGACTGCTCACTTTTGTAATGAAACGTCTTTGTAGAATCATCTCGACTCTCGCATGCAAATGTAAGCGAATTCCCCATAAAAAAAAGAGTTATGTTTCTACTGGAGTTGGAAGTAAGAGAATGGCATAGCTTCGGAGTAAGACATCGATTAATCTTATTAGTAACTGTGACGAATGACATAAGAGGAATGTAAAATTAAGTGCCGATAATGGGATTTATGTACATAGTTTAAAAAGAAACATATCAATATATTCTTGCGCTGTAACTGTAGTTCGACTTTTGTAAAGTTTCAACGTTACTTGTCCACCGTTTACTATTCAAAGCGTTAATTTTTGCCACATCTAAATCTGTGCATACATTTTCAGTTTTCAAATACAAAACTATGTGCGCACTGAGAGATTTTAATTATTCGTCGCATGATCATAAACTTACGAGTTTCTTTACGAAATTCAACAATCTGTCAATATTAATAATGTCTTGGATGTATAAAAATTTGCCTTGTGCGTTATTCTTAATCTATGTCTCTAAGAAAAATAAAAATAAAATTTTGTTCATTTTCACGAAAGCTATTGACACTTACTTCACTGAAAAAGTAAATTATAGTCTCGTTTGAGCTCTTTTAGTATTTCAAGTATAAATAAGCGTATCACGATATATATATATATATATATATATATATATATATATATATATAATAGGAAAAATTACCATACTTAGTGATAACGCAGAGGTATTCTTTTTTTGTAACAAAAAGTATGTTGTTTAATGTATTCCGTAAAGACATTTTTACCGTACGGGCAATATTTATTCTAAAATGATTAATAATTTTCAAAACAATAAGTACGTTTCAAAGTTATCGCTAAATATTATAATATTTCTTGAACAATGTGTGTTGCGTTTATTACGATTCAAATATGTAAATAACACAAAATACTGTGAAAAGTATACATGTGACACTGTGCAACTCAAACAAAAAGTATGTTTATAAAGTTTCTGTTTAATTAATTGAACATTAATTTAACGCAACTAGTAAAATCACAACTCAATAGTGTATATAATATCATATATTATAATATTTTGGTCAATTAAATTATTTTAAAATATTCACTAATGATTATTAACCATAAAGGTAAATGTAACCTTTAAATAAGGAAATCGTAAGAAACAATGTTTTCAATAATCGAAAACAAATTAGTTAAGGATTTTCCTTTCGCCAGACGTTTTTGGAAAAAAGATTAAAAGTCTTGGTTGTAAAGTTACTTTAAAATAGCTATGAAGTAAGTAGTCATCTTCAAAAAAACTACCTTATTTATTTATACTAAGCGTAAAAAAGTTTTTAAAGAATCAGAGGAAAACCACGAAGAAGACGGAAACAGATAAGGCACACGGATTTGAAAAAGTCAGAATGCGCAATCATGGATCTTTGCGAAGAATAAGCGCGGATGCCAACCTCGACAGATTTATAGTTTATCTATCATGCAAAGGCGATGTTGCATTTAAATTTATTTTAGAATTAATACAACGTAATAATTGTATTCGGCGCGAGCAAACTACTACTATTTTCATTTAACTAATCCAAATTCCTATAAATTCCCATTTTTCTTTTGCAATGTATATTACTTCTATCACGAGAAATGAATACTCGACGATTTAACCACATTTTTTCTTTTTTTTTTTTTGTTTTCTTAAATCAAGTAATAGAACGTCACATTTTACAGAGTTCAATAAATTTTTTTCTAGAGAAATGCTTGATGATACCAATGACATTTATTCTAAACAATTATAAATACATAATCCATAAATTCATGTTTTAAGATGTGTAATAACAAAGATCTGTATACGTGCAGGTATAAATAATTTATATTGTAAAATAACAGAGGGAAACGTCAATCGTTTTCATTTAATAAACAGTTCGAGTTTAATGCATTTCTGTGCTTTCGGCCCATTACACATCTATAACGGAGCAACAATTGACTTGCGACCTTGTTTAAATGTCGGTATGCAATTCGAATTGTTTTCAAGTTGATCTAAATAATATCGACACTTGGCATACTCAGAGCAGTAGTAAAAAAAAAATTATTAGAGCTTGAACTTTTTGCATATATTTGATTGTAACCCGATGAAGAACTTTTTATGTAAAATGAGAAAAAGTTGCTATCCTATATAAGACGAAAATAATCGATACAATTAAATACTTTGGTCTTATTAAATATTTTTAATAAGATACGAACTCAAACCAGAGTAGGTAATTTTACGCTCTCCATTATAACAAACGATCTTCACGGTTAACGATATTTTCTCTTCAATTATTGACCCGATGGTCAGTGCGGATAATATTATCACATGGTTGGCTGAAAAATTAATTCCTAATAAATTTTATCGCTATTCGTATTCAAGAAGCACTATTGTTTATTACATAATTCTGAAAATAGTATTAAAAGCCTTTTGTCGTTTATGAAAATTGTTACGAGAGTAGTTTCAAAATCATAATATTTACAACATTAAGAACTACTGAGTCTTAAAATAATGAAAACAGCAAATAATAATTTGTTTTCAACGGAAATGGAATTACATGACTCTTTATTTATGAAATGCACGGTTATAAAAGAAGACTGCGTCAGGTTTACAAAAATAAAAGGTTTCGAATTGCAAGAAATGTATTACTATAAACAGAGGATTCGAAAGAAAGCGAATCTCGTCGGGAATGAAAGAAATTCTTGAGTGACAAATGTAAATTTTCGTACAATTCATTTTTCGAAAACAAAATTAAAAAAAATGGAAAAAAAGATGAAGAGCGCCCCGAGCTTAAATTCAATTCTAGCTCAATGCCTTATCTCTAAAGTTGACGACTGTTGACGAAAGACAATAATCTGATCACGTGTACTCTGTCGCTTCGTACGAAGACGCATAATAATCGAAATTCAAAGTCTCGTGTGTACTATCTTTGCCATACCCGAAGGCGCAACGAATAAATGTGATTCTCTTGCGTAATCTCGCCCTCTACATACGAACTCGCTCTTGATTCATTTTTGTATTTGAATGGAGTGTAATTTTTATTACGGGGACTTTTAAATATTCTTGAAAACGAAGCATCAGAAGTAGTATCGGAATAAGATATAAAAATTTAAGGTCAGGATACGATACGAGGCTACGTCAGAAAACTTTTTTTTACTTAAAATAGAAAATAAAATTACTAAAATGGCGTGTAATCTATTGCTGAGTGGAGAATACGAACTTGATAACGAAATAGCTCGTTAAGTTCCCACGAATTCGGTAGCTTTTTCCCTAACCGCATCAAAATTTTAAAAATTATTTTCTTAAGCTTCAACCGGCTCCTATCGATCAACAATTCACCGCTTTCAATTACGTTTAACCGTTCACAAAGTCGTTTAAATATGCGGGGGAGAAGGAAGGGTTCGCATCGATTGAATGCCCGTATCGAAGTCGATGCTCGAAGTCGATGCCTCGCCGGAAATTTCGGCATTTAACCCCCTTGGAAGGCCTTGGGCCTCCTTGAATAGGAAAAATATTCGAGGTACGGAGTTCGACGCGGTCTTGGCCCCGAAAACGAAATTAAAATAAATCAGTTGCTCACGCTCCTGCTCGAGCTCTATTAACCCATGGTGTTTACGGACTCCCTGAGCTGCTGAGATAAGATACGGGCGTTAGAGAGCGAGAAAACAACGGGAAGACAATCGTCGAATTAAAGAGCGGCTGCGAGGCGGGAGCAACGAGAGTAGTGGGGACGCATAGACAAAGCCACGTGCGCAGTAAAAAGGCGACGTTAGAAAGGAGATACTTATCTGCGACTGTGTGTGTCTTATCTGCACGCTCTCGCACACAGGGAGACGAGCACAAGGTCTCCTCGGCGCTTCGCCGATACACCATGTGGAAATGTAGTTCACAGTCAAAGGACGCGGGGAGGAAAAAAGAAAAAAGAGCCGTGCGTCGCGTTATCTCGGAAATATGCGCGGCGAAAATGATCGCGTCGCCGGCGGGGATCACACACGTAGGCACTTGCGCGATGTGCGAGAAACGCATTTGAACGTTAATGCCCGGAAATGGATGTCGTTTTGTTAAATGCCGTGATATTTACCGGCCGATTCACGATGAGCCGGTTCGCTCAATCAACGGATAACATTCTCCATGAACCGAAGCATTCTTAGCTTCCTTATCGAGGTGTTCTACTTCTCGCATCAGAGAGACGATTACGATTACGGTACACCTTGGCGAGCAGGCCCGCGATCTACCAGCCCAAACGTTTCATCGATCCAGGACGTTCTTTATGGGATGCGGTAGTTTATGAGCGCGCAGTAGCTCGCAATCGGAGAACAAGGAGTAATTTACTTTCTCTTTCTAATAACTTGCGCGTAATTTACTTGCATGGGAGTCGAATGAGCCAACGAGCAGGCGTGAAATATTTTTACGATGAAAATATATCAATTACACGACCTACCATTGAGCTTCGACTGCTCTCGACTATTCTCGACTTCGCGTCGATGACGCGAAAACCTACGACGAATGCATAAAAACGCGCTATTTTAATTTTCGTCGGTGGTAAGTGGCACAGGCACAAGCACAAGCCTTGGTGCTTGTGCTTGAAAGGAAACGAAGGGAAGTGTTTTCGAGTGCGATAACGAGGGCAGGCGGCAGAAGTTATTTGCACGCTGTGACAACGTGCGTGCGTAGAGGGGAAAATATGAAAAGACTTCGCACGCGGAAGAACACATAGGCACCACTCGTGTAGGAAAAACAGCGAACTCGCGAGATAAAACGAGCAGCTGCGAAAGAATGCCTACGATGTGAAATAGCGTAAAATAAACAATTTTCGGATATTTACCGCCGACGGTTTTACATAAGCTCTAACTTTAATATTCGAAAATAGCTTGTTTCAACAGAATTTAACCAGAACTTTTACCCGTAACGGTTGGAATTTGATGTTACAACGTTGTGCGCGAGAGTGTGTACAAAGCCGTAATTTACATTATTACCGCTTCACTCAAGGTCAAAAGATAAAGCTCTATGATTATAGATGTCTTTGTAAAATAATTACAGGCGGCTTAGAATTAGCGCGTGTCAAACGTGTCCAAGTTAGCAAATATCAACAAATTTTTTATAAAATGAAAATTATGCACGCTCTTGAGCATAAAAAGTTCTGAGGAAATATCGACGTAAAGTAACATAAGCATTCTTATTAAACGATGCTGAAAGTACGTTTGAGCTTAAGCTAATCGCACTCTCCTGCAACTGTTCGTTTACCTTAAAAGAACCCTTTCTCCTGCATAAGTACGCGAATTATTGCGTGCGCAGTATCATAGAAAATTGCATTGCTGACCAATGAAAACATTTCGGTTCAGATTGCGAGGAGTGAAATTAGGTAAAAGACATTCAAAGTCACGATTCACTCGTAAAACATCGTTCGTTTCATCGGCAAGTATAAGTACCGCTCCTCGTATCTCTTTCGGTTTACACGAATTAAGTTCCCCACAACTCGCAAGAAAAATATATTTATTCGAAAAAATAACGACCGTCATGAGGGTTACTCGTATAAAATATTGATAAAACGCGCAAGGTTCTCTGAATAGAGAGCCTAGTTGAATAAACGTTACGTGCACACGAAGCGCGTAACACGTGCACCCGAGGATGAATAAGAAAAATTTTAAGTCCAAACACCTTTCTTCCTTTGTCGATGTACTGCCCAACCACCTGCAAGAAAGTTCGACAAAAGAAAGAGGAAATGAGATAAGGTATACTTTCCAAATGTCATAAAATCTTCCGAAAGGTAATAGACGCCTCTTTTATTATCTTAGGCGACTCGTTTCATCACAAATATATGATAATGAAAATAATATATGGAAGTCGCCAACGGCAATAAAATTTTTCGTTCTCTCTGTTTGCTATATCTGGCTACATGAACAGTCTCGCTGCATGGGAAATAATACGTACTCGTGGGATGTACAGAAAAGAATAAAAATCTCTCCGATTGCAGTACAATAACCTTTCGTCTTACAAAAGCATCTGTGTTTCGCGAAATACAGCCGCTAATAAAGTCCTAACAAGTGCAAATGACTGACAACCTCTCCTTCGCATCCTTGCATCCTGCTTCAGCAAAATCACATTTTTCCCCTCGAAATTCTGCCACTTGGCAGAAGCTTTTAATACTTTTCATAAATACAGTATCGAGTAATTTTTCGGAAAGTCTACTATTAGCCTGAAAATGTAAACATTTTCTTCAAGATACATTGTTCTTCCTTGTTCCCCCTTCATTGTGCCGTCGTGGGCTGCACTACAAATTAGAACAAGTGTCACAAATTAACTTTATTTTGCAGATTCTAAAGTCGGTTAAATTATTACTAAAAATATTCAAAGAAGTTCTTTTTCAATTCAAAGAAAGCACACTTATTAAGTGATCAAATTTTTATTCTAAAATAGTCCACAAATTTTTTTTATATTATTAGCTACGCATTGGAAGTCGTAAGCAAAAGTATTTATTCTTTTAAAACAGATAAATATAAAGCAAATTAATTCTGAGTGGCATTTATCTACTTTGAACAATCGAATTTATTCTATTTAAACGTATTCACTTAAACAATTCTAATGTAATTTTCTTAAGTTATCTACATAAATATTAATGATTTTATCACTCAAACAGCACAGAATATTTACTTTAAACGTTTACGGGTGACTTAAAAACATGACATCTAAAACACAATGTATCACTTTACATAGGAGAGGAACCAAAGTGTTCAAATATATTTATCCTCCTCGAAAAAAAAAACGCAACATATATTTCTTACATGTGAACATCGATTTAGGAAAAGAAAAGCATCAGTTGTCGAGAAAAAAAATCATCGTTATTTCACGTTGCTATATTAGTGTTTATTTCTTCATTAACTTTAGCCTCAGAATTCTAGACAGATCGCTAAACAATCGTCCACAAATTAGGAAATTAGGTCTTTAATCATTGTCTAAGAGTCCCTTTTTTATCCAATTATCTTCAATATAATCAGTCAATATTATGATGCTTTTACTTTAGGTGATTGACGACCTTTTATTCGAAACTTCTTTCTAAAGTTTTAAAAATCCCCAAAATAATGTAAAATACAAAGTAAGTTATTCTTACATTACTTATTATTTTAATTAGTTTTTATCACATTATATTACTTCATTTTTATCCAACCTTCAGAGTTCTTGAGCCTATCTAAGATCTCGGACTAATTTCCTTCCTTTTGACTTTAATGAAAAGTCAGTTACGTTGAAATATATCTTTCAATCGGAAAAACAAACTTTTTCTCTTACGCACAAATCAACATACATTATTTTAAAGAGTCAAATTCATTAATCATCTACATAAATAGTGAAGTTCACTTGGCAATTCAAGCACATTCTTAGTAACATTTGTAGAGGCCACAATGATCTTTAAAACAAGAAAACTCGCAGGAATTCATAGTTTATTTCTATGATATTCTCTCGCAACTTTTCTTGTACAATATGATTATAAAATATGTAATTTCATTCGAGTCATTTTTCTAAGCGTAGAATTGTAAAATATTTCGTTATAAGACTATAATCTGTTTATCATTTTTTATGGATATATTACATAAGTTCTATCAAGATTTCGTTCTGTTAGACTAAAATTAATATTTAAGTTAAGATGTATCAGTGGTCGTATGAATAGGGAATCCGATGAGTTTATGTAATGTGAACCATTTATTTAATATTAATAACACAGAAAATTATTATCGCTATATAATCAATTATAACTTGGAATAAAAAATTTCTAATTCAATTTTTCAAAAATTAAAACTGCATATGTTATAAAGAATCGTTCCATTATTATAATATCGTTACATACTTAATCATGGGCAATCACATACTCATCCGTAGGTATTATGTACGAGGTGCTATATATTCGACTACAAATATTTCTATATAAATATGTATAAATTTGCCCAATTAACGCATTATTTATTCAGAATGATTTTTATTTGAAATAATAATTCAGAATACTATAGAATGGTAATGAGTTTTACCATATTCACCTTTTTTCCTATGATAAGCATCCTATAATGCATTATTATCGATTTAGAACGTAGTAATTTATTCCAATAAGTATCAGGAAAGTATAAATTTTTATCAAGCGATAGATCACGTCTAGCGCGAACTAGAACATTCCTTATCAGTGCTCCAAAAACTATGTCGTCAATCTAATGGCAGAAAGCAGTACTTCAAGTACTCAAAAAATTCTGGTTTTACATTACATTACAAAAATATTTACTTTAAACTAATAATGTCGAAAACATCTGCTGCTGTAATCCCATGAGAGTTCCTTATAATTCTTTTTTTCGAATAATAAAAAACCAAGAAATCAATGTTTTTTTGTCATTGCTAATGAATGCTGAGAGCACCTGAGCACCAAGTACTTTGATATTCATTTAGTATTCTTCTAAGTACGATTATTATTTATCAATTTAATGTTTAAATAAGCTATTGCGAATAGTCTAGTTTTGCCTCTCGTCTTAACAAGAAATGCCGTATGTACCATTTTTCTTAATTAAAATAAGATGAAAATTTAATCACATAATAAAAGTCACAATGCGAATTGTGATATAAATGAATTCACGTGAGATAAAAAGAAAAAAAAATTATTAATCCCATTTAGGTGATTTTAATGAAGATAATTACGATGATAGATCTATTTACAAATAACAGTTGCGCGCGCGATTTATGATTTCTACAAAATATCATAAATAACTACATTTTCGAAAATTCATCGGTGTCATTTATTAAAAAAGAAGGCCGTTTTATTCAATTATTGAAGATTTACTAAAAAATAGGATCTATCATATTTAATCCACATTTTCTTAACAATCCTTATTTCCGAAAGAAAATCAAACATTCCTTTAAATTAATTTTATTGCTTTAAATAATCAAATCATTTAAAAGGGTAATAATAATAACAAAACCAATAAAAGTTATATTATATTATATTAAAGTATAACAAAACCTTTCATTAGCAAACAGTTGAAAATATTTTCATATCGCTTTAATAAGCTGGTTATAAAAGTATTAATATTAAGATAATTCGGTTATTATCGTTCAAATATTACACGCTAACGTATACTGAAAAATATGAAGTTCGTGAATTATTAGTATCATGTTCATCTAATGTGATACAAAGTGTTAATATAATATTTAAGCAAGCAGTGTAAGAACAAATAGAAATTTGTTTCTTAAAATTATTTTTAAAACCTCTCCTGGTTTAATATTCTTCAATAATTAGATTAAATAATATTATATGTAGCTCTTAGACTCTTGAAAGGATTTTCCATGCGGCGTTTCATCGTAATACGTTTTATCTCTTTTAATATATCTTACGCACGTTTAAGTAAATTTGGTATTATATACAAAAAGTACATAAAAATGACAAAAATTATATTACAAATGAAAACTATGAAAATATAACAAAGAAGAAACTCGAAAATAAAATGCGCCTCTTAGACAAAAGTTATTCATTACACGACTGAAAATCCATTATTTTTCATTCTCAATTTTTTCTTTTATTTATTTTTTTTTTTATTTTATTATTATTATTTTTTTTTAATACTATTTACATTTAAATGTATATAAGAACTCCTGATGCGTAAATATAACTGTAGATTTCAGAAAGATACATTAAAACTTAAAATTCGTATTGTACGTATCCAAAAAAATATTTATATAGAGCATAAAGAAATAATTTTAGAATTTAAATTATTCAGTTTGAAGGTAGTAAAACAGAAATTAACAATAAAGATAAATAATCTTTATAAAATTAATTATACGGATGATTCATTAAAACAGCGAACGTTTCTCAAGAAAATAGTAGGAAAAATAGTATTAATTCATAATAATATGTTAACGTTTGTAACTATTATAACATCAAAAATGTTTGTAGAATAATCGAAACTTTGCGCTGGAAAGTAAACAAAGTGTAAATTTTAATGTAACGTAATAACTGACGAATCGTCAATGTAAAATGAATGTAAAACTAACAATGTCTTACGTAATCATTAGCTCTTGCAGAGAGAAACTTTATTTATAAGCCCAAAGAAAAACCTCTAATCACATTTACAAGCAGTTTTTTCTCAAATTCGAAAAAAAAGCGAGACTTCCAAAACTTAATACGTATTAAAGTTCTATTGTGACGTCACGTCGTTACGTCTGCCGGTATTACGAAACCGTTGAGACTTTTCTTCGTTCGCATCGCATCTTCTCCATTTCGCTCCTTGCACCAAAAGACGAGAGCAAAACGAACTTCAAAAGAGAAGCGAACGAAAGTAGGCCGTGTCCCATTAAAGAGCGTGTAACGATAAAAAAGATCAGTAGTCTGCCCGTTACCTCACGCCTATTTACCGATTATCACCTTTCCCTCTCGCTGAAACGTCATCGCGAGCGCTCGAGAAAATCGCTCCGAATTTTCCAGTCGAAAAACCGTGTTCGCCCGCCAAGCCAGGCGAAATCGACGAAACCCAGCGAACGCCAATAGTCCAAGATCGCCATCGTTCTCGGGCGAACAACCCTTTCACCGGGCCAGTGTCTACCACTGTCGCTCGCTCGCTCTCTCTCTCTCTCTCTCTCTCTCTCTCTCTCCCTAACTAGCTAAAGCTTAACGCGCGTCGAAGCACCTGGTCGCCGCTATGACCACAGAGCCAGAGAGCGAGAGAGCGAGCGAGCGATAGAAAAATATCGGCAGAGCAAGAGAGATACAATGAGTCCTCACTCTGCCACCACCATTACCTCCGCATCGCCACTACCACCTTCATCGTGGCCGCCACCACCACTATACTCTCTCCCTCCCTCCCACTCTTACTAGCGCTATCTCTCTCCTATTCAACTCTATCCTGCTGTAGCAGCAGCAACAACAGCAGCGAGCACGCGCCTTCTCTTTTTCCCTCTCTCTTTCTCCTCGCTCGCTCGCGCTCACCTACCTAGGACACTTGGCGCGCGCTAGCGGTGGAAAGAGAGCGAGAAAGAGGGAGAACACTCGCACACACACACACACACACACACACACACACTCTCTCTCTCTCTCTTTCTCTCTCCCCGGTGCGTGGCTTTGCGCAAAAGTTACGGCGGAGCAGAGAAACACAGTGAGACGGACCGCGGAGACCGGAAGAGATCTCTCTCTCTTTCTCTCTCGCTCTCGCTCGCTCTCGTGAGTCTCCGAAAGAGTGGAGCGGGCACGACGGACCTCGTGGAGAGAGGCGAACAGACAGTGCGTGCGCGCCCCACGACGACGATGCATCGACACCGATAACGGCAACGCGGGACCGCCGCAACGAGCGAGCACAGAGCGAGCAAACACACGAGAACGGGCAGTTAGCCGCCTCGCCTCGACGATTACGACCGGCTCTGGGATCGGCCCCACCTCCGTCAACGCGAACCTCCTCCAGGCGCAGGGCCGGCGCGCGCGCGCCGGACGATTCAAAGTTTCGCGCTCGTCGGGGAGCGCGAAGAAAGCGAGAGCGGAGAATCGGAGCACGCGACGGAGCGGCGCAACGGACTGCGCGCCTCTCTCTCTCTCTCTCACTCTCTCTCTTTCTTTCTCTCACTCACTCTTGCTCGCCCGCTCGCTCACTCTGCCCGGGTTGTGTAAGAGCTTGAAAGTAAAAGTTGAAACTGCCGAGTTCGGCGGTGCGCGCGTTAAAATTCGATCCGGCGGAGGCCGGCCGAGTGTGTCTTGAGGCCCCGAGTCGCCAACAGCCGAAACCTCGGAGTCGGTGCGCGCGCTCGCTACGGAGTAGCCCGAGCTGTATAGTAAACATACGGGTGTGCGCGCTTTTTCGTACGGCAGTGAAACGGAAAGTGATTCGGGTCAGTGGGTCGAGGGAAGCTCCCGAGGCGCGCGCTCTGGGAAGACGCAGTGCAGGAAGAGCAGGAGAGTTAAAAGAGAGTCCCGTGAGAGAGGAGCGGAGAGGCTTGCGTAACCTCATCGCAAGACAACTCGCGTCTCTCTCTCTCTCTCTCTCTCTCTCGCTCTCTCTCTCTCGAACACGCGCGCGCACACACGCACACACTCTTTCTTTCTCTACCTTTCTCGCGAGGAGTGAATAAGCGTGCTCATTTTATAATTGCAAACAAGGAGAGGAAAAGGGAAAGCGCGAGGAAGAAGGCGAGATGACCAAGTGCCAGTGATAAAAAGAAACAGCAGGGCTGTGTTGTGAATTATTATATGCAGTGCAAAGGAAATTGAGCGAGACAGAGAAGTATTCACGGTACAGGATATATATATGTATATGTATGTACGCGGCGTGTACTTTTCTACTTTTACTTACTCGCGGCAAGCGTACCGCTCGAGTCCCGACTCTCGGCATTTCGTAAAAGGCGGATTACAAAACGGCGAGCGCGAACAAGCGCGAGGCAGCCTCACACAGGCGCGCGCACACAGAGGCGCTTACTACTTACGTACGTACGTACGTACGTGCAGGAGAGCCGCGAGAGAGCGGAGCTGCGAAAGAGAAAGAGCCGCGGACGAGCGGCGAAAGGCGCGGAGTATAGACAGAGAGAGAGAGAGAGAGAGAGAGAGTGGTGGGGCGGGAGAGGGAGGGAGAGAGAGAGAGAGAGACAGGAGGCGAGCGCGAAGCCACGGGCGACCGCCGAAGGACGAGGAGCGAAGAAAGGAGCCGGAGCACGAGGACGGAGGAAGAGGGAGGAAAACCGCGACCCGCGGCAAGGAAAAAGGGGAGCGGGAAAGCGCGCGGCGAAAGGATCAAGAGAAAGGACTCGGGCGAGGGCCGCGCGAGTCCTTGAAAAGAGGCTTGTAGGAGGATAGTAAGAGTGCCCGGCTGACCCTGGGCCGACGGGCCTCTTCCGCCCCTTTCTCCGCGACGGCGATGCCGGCCAGCTGACGGGCCCTCCGGCGACGACAACCCCCCTGACCCCGCGATCCACCCACTCCTACTCCCGGGATGCCCGGTCCGCGGAGCGGACCCGTCGCGTGCCCCGCCGTTCGAGCGCGGCCAAACGAGTGACGGGAGTCGCGTCGTGCCAGCGTGAGGAAGAATCCGCGAGGGGCTGCCGGCCACCAGCCGTCCATGTTCCCCGCCAACGGACCGCCGGAGGAGATGCGCGCGAGGAAGCGTCCCGCCGACGACTGACCGACGACGCCCAGACAACCCCCGAGGAGCGTCCGCGACGAGGACGACGGCGCGACGCCGAGCCGAGAGGGAAAGGTGAGCGCCTGCGCGCACGTGGCTGAAGCGCCCGGCCGGATCAACGCTGACAGGTTGGTGCAAGCTTCGTTCTTGGCGGGCGTCGAACGAGAGTCAGAGAGAGAGAGAGAGAGAGAGAGAGAGAGAGAGAGAGTGTATGAGAGAGTGTGTGAGAGAGAGTGAGAGAGGTTCACCTCTTTCTGGGAGCAAGAGGTCCGGATGCCTCGGTGAGTCCGTTGGGGATCCGGTGACCTTTCTCACTCGTGTTTGACCGGGTGCTCCTCGAGGTAATGTTGTTCCTTGTCGATCAACGCTTACGTCTACTTTCCAATTATTAATGAATATTCTAGGCGAGCGATCAATTGCGATAATGGATTACAAATGCCGTGTTGCTCGCTTTTTTCGTCCTCCTTCGTCGATGCACACAATTCTAGGTTCCATGGATCTTTAGAGATACGTAAAGGTTTTTTCCGCTACTCGATCGGTAATTTTATCGAATAGGTTTACGATGATTCTATTAACGGTATTTAGTACGAACTTGGTATTTTACAACTCCTTAATGTTGTAAAGTTATTTTGGAAATTGTGCAAGAGCCGTTATTACGCGACGGATGAAAATATGTACACGAAAAGGAAAGCTAGTTCTTTAAGATATAAACAACTATTTCTTGCTCTAGAATTAATAAAGTTCACTTAATTTGGAATAGTCAAGTGGGACTCTAACGCGGCTCAAGGTCTTAATGTAATCATCATTAACAGTTGTTTTGAAACTCGTAACAAACTAAACACTTCCTGCATCTACGAATAATGAAACTCTGTGGGCTATTTGGTAGTTTAGTGTGAATATTCGCGAAAGAAAATGGACTGATTTAAATAGTACGATTAATTACCTAAACTGCTCTTGGTGCATTATTGATTTTACAAAGTTCCACGATATTTCCTCGTAAACCTGAGTGAAGCATTACGAGTTTCCGACGCTTTTTAACATTTGACATACCATTGTTGATAGGGAATATTTTCATATATCCATACCGGTTGCGATATTTGCGATCTTTGACGGTCGTTTAAATTTCTACAACTTGGTTTAAAGAAATCCTTAATCCTTGAACTATTATTTTTAAATAATTGAATAAATGCTCTCTGGTTTTTAATTTTTTCAAAGTTAATATTTCTTTTAACGACGATTAAGAAATATTATCGATAACATATGGTAAAATCATTAATCATGATAATTGTTAATTGCGTACTTGTTAATCGATTTAATAATATCTCACGCCCCGTGAGCCAATCATTGGAAATAAAATGTCCGATCTAATCAGTCCAGAAAGAAACATTTTCACTGCTCTAAAATATATATTTCTCGATATCTGTGGACTGCCGACAATTAAATAGAGGAATGATAGGCAAATATTGTTTTAATACAGAGAGATAGGCATTTCCATCGGCATTCGAAAATCGTATTTAACGAATAATAATACTTGTACATGCAAAACTTTCCATTTCGATAAATTTTAATTCAGCTTGCCGTAAATTTAATGTGCTCTCAAAATGAGATAATTTCGATGAAATATTCTCCGCAAATAAATAGAGAGAATTGTGTATTTGAATAACGCAGAGATACGATAAACATTTCAATCTTCCGCATCTGTAAAGTCACTTGTCTCAAATGAAAACTTATTTTGAAAAATCGAACCACCAGCACTTCCTAAAGAAATTAAATTGAATATTCGGCAGCCGTTATGGAAATGCCGGCAACAGAAATGCCTCGAGTATCTTCGTTAAAACTTTCTAAATGTAAAATATAAAAAAGTTTTTGTTCAATCGAGTACAGCGGTATCTATTTCTGATCTTGGAATACTCGATAATATCGAACTGAAGAATAATCGACAAAAAATCGACAAAGCCTCTCTCGTTCCTTTTTTCTATAGCAGCCACTCGTGATTCCGATAGTGGAAAAGACAGAAAGACAGTAGAAAATGAAAGAGCGAAGTCGTTATCGCGTTTATAAGAGCACGTGTTCTTATCTTTCGCGCCGTCAATAACATCCGAGTATTCGTACGCCAAGTTTTACGCACGCTGGTCGTACTAGCATTTTATACGTATATTTACGTAAACACGCAGGTACGCGAGCATTCGCATACACGCACATATGCACAGGAACACCTCTAGCTTAATTCGAACACATCTGTCCGTGTCGTAATTTTCAAATACAAGACTACTTTTCGACGCCTTCTCCGTAACTAAAACACTAGGTTGAACGATTTGAAAAATTAAAAGCCCTCTCTGTACACCCCCAAAGTGAAAATACTCTTTTGAAATGGCTGTAATTTTCATTTATTTGTACCCCAAAATATCGATTGATTATCGGGGCTAATTGCAGAAAGAGCAGCGATTGTTGGTCGTACGAATCGCTTATTGGTCGTGCATTTTTTTCCTTCGTATGAAAAGTTCTTGGCTCGTAAAATAAATCGAGTGCCGCGAATTACACAAGTTTCTACTTGACCCGCACAGCCTTATTCCGCAATAACAAAGGAACGTTAGATAGAAAGCAATGGCAGTTTTACGTCTCAACGACAGCTACAAAATGTGCTTGTAAACACAGTTTACAAGCTGCACACAGTAGAAAAATAATAGAAAAGTCATTACGCGTTGCGCAAGTAACGTGGCTCCGAGCGTTTGCCGAAATACCCGCATCTCCCTTTCCTTTCCGAATTTCTTTATGTCGCTGTGGCGGAGGCCGACGGCGGAGGTGGAGGCGGCGTGGCGATGAGTCGCCGAGTTTTCGGCCGACGTGAGGAAGGTCACGGATCGTAAATCAATTTCTCGCCCCGCGCGCGAGCGCACGTACGTAGCCGATGTCGGCTCTCGATAACGATGATCCAAAGTACACGAGGCGGTGGTGGTGGCGGCGGCGGCGGCGACGTCGTCGACGACGGACTTCGATCAATGTTAGATACGGTTGCAAATAAAAACATTTCGCGCGCGCGCGCGCGCACGCGCACCACCGCGATGAAAATGATAATGGCTCAGCGATTCATCGCTTAATATATACGCTCTCGGCGATCATTCAGTAATAATTTTTCAAGTGCAAGGCCGCAGCCGTGAAAAATGCCGAACCACTATACACGAAATTGACGCTCTTTTCCAAAGAGAAAACGAAAAACTATTCGTTTATTCTGCCTCGCTGCATATAAGCTCCTCCCCTTTATCACTCTATCTCTCTTTATCTCTCTCCCTCTTTACTCTTTTCTCCTTTTCGCCTTTTCTACCCGTGGCTCTTTTCCTGCCCGCTACATACGCGGCCCTGCCTCTCTTCTCTCCCATCGGCCCTTTTCCTTTCTCTATATACATGTATATATCTCTCCGGTTTATCTTTCTCTCACCTTGTGCTCGCGGCTTGTGAGAATCCACGCGTGCGATTCGCACGACGGCCCCGTGCGATGGGAAGGAGGAAAGAGCAAGAATCGCTGCTCTTCTTTTTCCTCGCTTTTTCCCGCCACGATCATCACTCTCTCTCTCTCTACATCTATCTCGCGCTCTTTCTTTTCTATACGCTAGCTACTCTTTCCCTCGCCTCGCCTGACTCCTTTTGCCCTCGGAATGCCTCGTTCAGGGACGTTTTCTCTTCGGTTATTCGCTCGAACTTATACAGGTTTTCTTGTCTTGGTCCGGGAAAATATTCAAAAGGCAAAAAAGCGTTAAATATTCCATTATATATGAGGAATAGTAAAAAAATTGCAACGTCGTAGACGTGCGTCTTCTTTTCATGCGTTTTTTTCATTGAAAAGAAACTATATTTCTTTATTATATAAGAATGAGGCATAGCCTTGCATGTACGCAAAAAGATCGCTATTCCTTTTCTGATTTGAAAAACAAAAAAACAAAAAAAAACAAAAAAAAACAAAAAAAAAAAAAAAACAAAAGAAAAAGTAACAAAAAACACAAGCATAAGACATCTCGAAAGAAGATTGATAATCGCGCATATTATTTTTCAATAGTTTCTAAGAAGTATATAATAATTTGGTAAATATGGAGCTTCCAATCTAATGTAATGGGCGCTTGTTTCATTATCATTCGAGTTAAAATTATCGATCGCAATCCCGAACTCACCGAGCACTACTTTCCTCGTACTTGAACGATAGCGAGATCTTCTCTCCTCTCGCCCTTCGCCGTCAACACCGTCATTCCTAATACGAGCTGAATAGAAAGATAAACGAATACGCGGCGAACACTAAAATCTTCTCTAGTCCCGTAAGCTTAAAGAGACCCTCGTAATATGACATGCAGGTTGAATGCTATAACGAAACACACCATCAGCCAAAAGTGTTGCAGCACCCATTTTTCTTTCCTTCTTAACCCATGATCGTGTGCATATGTAGTCTTTTCTCCTTACGGGCAGGAATACTTAATACGGCGACACCGAACACGCGCTCACTGGCGTCTCCTCGACTTGTCACGCGAGCAACGACGAGTACGACGAATACCGATGAATACCGACTTGTGTCCGTGTAGGTACACACGCTTGTGTTCGACGGGTTGCCTCCGCACTTGTTACAATATAAAGCAATTACAATTTACGCGCAAAGCTCGAGCTCCTTCCTTTTTTCTAATCCTTTCTACCTCTCTCTCTCTCTCTCTCTCTCTCTCTCTCTCTCTCTCTCTCACACTTCTGTTTTTTGTCGAAAAAACCGAGTCAGACTTTTATATCGATATCTCATTGACAATGCGCGGACACGGCGGTAATACCCCAAGTGCATGTACAGGCGTGCGCGTATGGAATTTCCACATTAATCGATTTCTATAGGTTTGCTCTGGTGCGCTAGCGACTCGTGTCCTTGGCATTAATACTGCCACCTAAGAAAGTGATCCGTTTTTCTTTTTCATTTGTCTAAGGACGATTCTTGAGAAATTTTTATCGCGCTCGGTCTCGCGGAACTCGCTCTCTTTTTTTTCTCCTTCTGCGCCATCGCTTTGCGTTTTTCTCCGTGACTCATTCGACTCACAGGTGCGTGCGCATGCACAGAGAATTGCGACTTATATAAGACTTAATGAATCTGCGATCGTCGCTGCGCGAAAAGTAAATTTTAGTTAATGCGATCGATGCGATTTAGCTTTTTGCATTTTTCGTTAATCAAGTATTAATAGTATTGCAACTGCAACTACACCAAAGCATTTGAAGAATTGGTTTTCCGAGCAAATTCTTTTCAATTGTTGACTAAATATTTGAATTTGTTATAAATAAAATTTGTTTACTTATTTATCGAATAAATATTTTTTCATGCAATACTTGCATTGTTGTTTGATTAATTGACAAGAATTCTTCTTTCGTTATTTTAATACTACCAAATAGTAAATTTTTCTAGTAATTTATATTTATGAATAAATTTTTTACGTTTATAAACATTAATATTTTTTACTTGATTTATCACTTTTGTAAAGTGCATTTTGCAAAGTACATTCACTGATTGGACAAAAATTTAGGATCAATTTTTCCTCATTATGATATTATCCCGCGATCAAACTCAAGAGAACAGTGAAACTTACCGATGGATCAGCAGCATAGAATGATCTCATTCTATAATCATCTATTACTGACTGGAGTTGGAATACTATATGTAATATGCTGTTCTTAAGATTTAGCGAATAGAGAAGTTGTAACATGTAAAAACTAATTAATTGCAAAGAGTGTTTGAAATATTTTTATCACTGCAGTAAAATTTCGATGATGAAAACAAAGAGTTTAAAACGCATTGATTCGTGTAAACAATTATAAATTTTCTTTTAAATTCAAGTTGCATTTACAAAAGGATTTATTTTACAAAAAATGCATTTCTTACGTTTTCCTTTTAATATGTATTAATTTTATTATTTTCACGCCAATCATATATATATATATATATATATATATATATATATATGTATGTATGTATAATTTAAGTAAGTTGGTATTAGCAAAAAATACATTAAAATTTATAATATTATACAAGAGATATAGTCATGAGAATAAGAAGCGACTCGTAATTCGACATCTATTGACATATGTAGAAACGTCTTAAATATTTCTACATATTTGTTTATACATTTAACTGCATCATATTTAATTTTTCGAAAATATACTATAGTATACCTAATAAAATCATATTTTATGGCCCTAATATATCACTTCGTGTCACATGTCAATGTTTACATGGATCCACAAATATCTGTTTGAAGAAGGTCGAGATTAACTCTTGCTTTGTTTTGAGTCTTTTCTGGAAAAAGTTATTTAGTCATTTTTTCTTTTATGCAGAATTCACACATTTTGAATCTTCCTCTGTCTTTATATCGGCACCGATAACGTGGTCTTCGTCATCTAATTATTTTATTACGTTAAGATGCGTATACGAGCAAAATAGCTGTGCTATACATGTATACAGTTTTCGAGTTCTATACTTACTTAACTAATAAACAAACGTTTTCAAGTCTCAACCTTCACTTTGTCTTTCTTTTGTCGATTTTTTTACCGTCAGAAAATTTGATTCAATGGTGGAATATAAAGCAGGTCTGGAATCATTATTTGACTTGTCTAATCGTTGAAGATACACTTTATTAACACTGAGCTCATTCTGAACACTTTACCTTTTATATTTGTAACTGTCAAATGCATCGTTGCCCCAGAGTCGAGTGCCATTCTTCTAGGTATTGCTTGAATAACTTTTTCCAATATTTTACCAAATTACTTTTTAATAATATAATACATATATAGTATCATGGAGTTTTATCATTCTTTGTTATTTTATTTGCTTTCAGTTCTTTTAATATATAGCACGGTTACGTTGGTTATGATTTGGTCTTTTAACGTAAATTCAAGTACTTTTCAGTTTCTCATGTATTTCATTACTCATTGTTCGAGTGACCTTAAGCACTGAATCCACCAGTTCTGTGGATTTTTGAAATGAATTTTTCCCAGTATCTATGATACTCGTGAAGGTGTTGCTCTTTTATCAAATTCACTTAAAAATATGCATCATTTTCTACTTTCTACATCTCCTTTTGCACGTTGTAAATTGACGTGCCCTCGCGCAGCTTGTTATCGTTGTTTCGCTTGGGTGCTTTGCATCAGTGTGTTTTTCATTTTTTATGTCTCATGACTAAGATGAATCCAGTGATTTGCGTCGTTAGTAGGATACGTATGAGATAAAGATAAATAACGATCGGAAGGTGATTATCAATCCTGGACGTAGCAATATTCGGAATCTTCATGACTAGTCTCTGCGATGAGCGCAGATAATTTTCATTCCCAATTCGAAAGAAATGGCAGACTATAGATAAATCAAAGATCAATTTATCGATAAGGTTCTTTTTTATTGGAGACCCTGAAAATCTGGTTGATCAATATTGAAAGATGATGAGAAGCTTACGAATGAGTTATAATGTGTACATATAATCTAGGGCACTTGAGATGATAACTTCCGGTAATCTGCATGCCACAATCTTACAAAATAAAAAACTGCTAGTACTGGCGATAGTGCAGCATGAATTTCGGTATTTCAAAATAAAATCTGCAATAGTCAAATTAGTAATATTGCTTGGTACGTGATGCAAAGACATGACATCTTTCTAAAATGAAGGAGTGATGATAAGCGAAGAGAAATCATGCATAAATAAAAACAATGTTTGGTCGAAAATTTTCAGGATCCAGCAGAATTTTTGGAGTATTTGAAATGGACGATACTAGTAAGATAGGAATTACGAAAAAGCTCACTTACGGGAAATGCAACAATCGTTAAAAAGCTCCTGCTCACCACACACGTATTTACAGAATTCGGATAACTCAAATCAGCTACAATGGGATAAATTTCGAATTTCATATTCATTCGAATTCACAAATTTCTTACTCGTGTTAGTTAAACAAGCTACGAATCCTTGAAAATTCGAAAGGGCATGATAATGGTCTGAAGTAATCAGTATTTCCTCGTAGTAGCAATAGTAAGTATGACGCAAGCTCCTTTTGGAAAATTAGCCCCGTGAAGTCGTCTCATAAATAATTACGATTACAATCAGAGGCATTGTTACCGATTCATAAAAAATAGAGCGGAAGCTCTAAAGGACCGTAACGAGCAGTTATCTTCATTTAGTTTTTCAATCTCTCTTGCATACCTAAATACGTTAATGCATATAATGTATATGCGTGCATATAATTAGCTCCTAGATGTTTTAATATCTATAAGTTAATATATAGTTCAATATTAAATCTTTCGGTGGTTGATGGTGCTAGATATAAGTAGTGGTTAATTTAAAGATTCGTAAAAACGTCGTAAAAACGTCGTAAAAACATTGACTTATTTCTTTGAGAAATCAGTTGAGTTGAGTCAGTTCTATGATGAAATTGCAAATATTCCTAGAATATCGCTTATCACCTATTTATATTACGATTGTTTTTCTAATATTCTAATACAATCGAATTTCAAGTCTCATTAAACTCTCACTAAGACCGATTCTTATTGGATGCGTGTTCGGACGACATAAATTGTTACAAACGTGAACTATGTTACGTGGAACCGTAAGCTGTTGGATATACGTATCGGTAATTACAAGGTAGACCGTACCAGAATTTCCTTGGAACTTTGTCGCGCCAGTCCTCGCCGGCGACAAAACATCGAGAAAATTTCGCATTTGCAAAAAGGTACACATGCAGATACGGCGTGGCCTCACGCCTAATGCGGCGGAGCATACCATCCGCGTATCCGTCACTCTTGCGCGCGCGAGCTCACGCACACACGTACATAGTCGTTCAAGGTCACGAGTAAAAAGACCTTTTCGAGAGAGCCGGCGCTCGTAGGTGATAGGCGAGGCTCGTGCGCGTAGGCGATCGCAACGCAGATGTAGAGTCTCGTTACATGATCCGCTCATTATATAAGAAACAATCGCTCCTCTAATGGGCGAGACTCTAGGCTGTCGCCGTTGCGCGCTTTCGGGATACATCGAGGAAGAGAGAGAGAGAGAGAGAGAGAGAGAGAGAGAGAGACGTCCTCCGTACTCACCGGGAGCCTTGAGTTTTTTTCTTCTTCTTTTTTCTCCCGTTCGAGGCTGTAATGCGCCTCTTTCTCTCATTTTTCCGACGCCGAGGCGCTTCCGAACTTCGCGGGAGGGTCGATTGTGCTTGTGAGTTGTTTCCGTTGTTGGGTGATCGAATCAAACTTCCGTTGTTTTCTCTCGTCCACGATTCTCTGCAAATTTTCGGAGAAGTTTATAGTAGGGAAGCGGAAGCGATTTTCATTGGGTTTCTTGTTGCGTCGCTGTTTTTTTATTCTTTTTTATTCCACTGTTTGCTACAAAAGTTCGCATCAGATTTTGTTATTGCTATACGCGCATTGAGTCTCCATCTTAAGAAATATGAACAAATTTAAGTGCCTTTTATAATACAAAAGAACTCGCATTCTTTTGTATTCGTGCAATTCTGTATGCATCTATTCAAGAGCATTATTAACGTTGAATTATGTAAAATTCTTTTCTTTTAAGTGACCACGGCCTATGTGCGTGCACTTATATCGCTTTCGTTCGCGCGACGAGAGAAAAGGAGAGAAAGTCGTCGAGAAATGTAGGCAGCGTAGCTTTTCGCGGTCCATCGATGGTCGAGCGCGGCTCACTGACCCTTACTTTGTAGCTTGTAGGACGGACATCGCGAATCTCGCCGTTAATGTATCAATAAAGGAACATTTTACGAGTGCGCGGTAAATATCTTTATTGCGGCTTCTGTGCAACGTTAACGCGAAAAACGATTGCCGACTTGCTGTTCAGAACTGCCTTCGGAATTAGCTCTGTTCGATATTTCGTGTTTTGCGTGTATAATCGCGTTTTATCCTGGGCTTGCAAGTGGGATTATCGGGAACGATTGGACAACGATGAAAAGAAACCCGATGGCTAGAATTAAAAGGAAATTAGTGTGGACTGAATTTCCCGAGTCGCTTGTTTGTCAAGCGCGTGAAATTGAAGCGTTTGCCCGTTTGCCCCATGTGCCAAAGATGTATTTGCTCGAGCTTGTAGAAAAAGCTTGACGGGGCATTTCCCTAAAGTAATTACATCTAATGCTGCACTGTTCAAGGCTCTCGTGCAAATATCGTTACACGAACGTATTTTGCTTAAGAAGGTGCCCAAGTGTATATTTATGATTTACGTAAATCCGTCGCGATCGTTCCTGTTAAGAGGATACGAGATCGTAACTTCTCTCTTTCTGGATTTAACTCGCGCGCCCCTCCCCACTCGCAGTGACGCCGCATGGGACTTTCGACGCACAACCGCCGTCGTGCAACGACGGAAAGATTCCTCCAAGGTTAGTCGCTGCTGCTCTAGTGCTAACCGATTCCCTGCCCCTCGGCCGCCGTAGGCCACAAGGAAACTTCAAATGTACGTACGCGTAAGCAATCCGCGTGTCACGTAATACGCTTGTGCGCGCGCCTCTTCTCTTTTATTGTTCCACGGGCGATCTTGCGCAAGGACGGCGACGTGCCGCTTTTCTTTTTCGCTGCCTCTCGCGTTGCTGTGCGCGCGTGTGCCGCATCGGTGATTCGTTTTTCCAGCGCGATTTTCCACCTTTTGCCGCGGCCGAGTCGCTTTTTATCCGGTGATGGTCTTCTTTGTTTTGTCTTCTCGCCGACTTTTTCACCACGCCGAGGGGCGACGCTATTAATGCGAACAATTTTTTTTCCTTTGGATTCGACGAGATCGCTCTTGCTGGAAAGTAGTTTTCTCGGCTTTGTTTCAAGTGTACGTCGGAGGAAAAAAAGGCACGGGAGTTGTTACGTATCGGACTGTAAATAGTAAGTCTATTGTGGCGTCATACCCTGGTGATTTAATGATTTTTAAACTGAGATAAGTCATTTAATGAAATATTAAAAGAGTTTTATGTCCCATTCAGTAGAATGCGAAATGAGTGAAAATGACAAGCAAGCATGACAACCAAAATTCATTTTCGTTTCCAAATTTCCGTGACGTTATAGTTCAACGAGAAAAAAGAAGAAAAAGAAAAAGAAAAAAAAAAAAAACAACAACATTTTCATTTTCAAAGGATGTTTAAGAATGGGGGGGGGGGTTGTGGGTTGTATTAAGGCTCTTGCCCTCGCGCGCAACGGTCGCAGCTCCTTCACAAGCGCCCGAAGTAGTTAACGCACCTGCAGGCAAATACACTTGGTAATTTTGGCGCTCGTTATAACTATATATTTAAGTCGTGCAAATAGATAGCCTGTAAGTAATTGAAACACATATATGACTTTTCAAACAACTACTCAAAGTGCCTCCATTTCCATGACTTAACAATTTGAAATGGTAACGAATGTTCGTAGCATTTACATAATCTCTTTTACAAAGGAGATAAAACACGTCTCATATTATTTACATTAGGCTTACTGAATTATTGTAACCTACATTCGTGTAGCCTAACGATTTGTATACAACCAATATAGAAAACCAATGTTTTGATGTTGCTTAGAATTAGTAATATTAGTTGATTATGAATATGTTTTAAGTTGGTTATCATTCTGTTTGCTTATACATTTCCCTAAGGTTTCTTTTATTTTTAACACCGCTTATTACACAATTTTACTAATTTTGCCCCTGCATTCGAAGTTTTCAAATCTATTTTTTGATTTACTTTTGTATTCCGTTCACATGCTTTCCTCCTTATCTTTATGGCTTTTTTATGTTCAATTTTTTTATCGTCGTTCCGTTTCCTTCTTCTTTCTTCTATAATGTTTTCATTTTCTCTTATCCTCTCATACTTTTCGTTTTACTCAGTTTAAATAAATATTTGTTCGCATAACTTGAGGTCTCGATCGCTAATTCACGATAATTAAAATGAATTGCAAAAAGCTTGCTTTAATGAATGTTCTTTCATTCTTCGGTGTACTGCTTAACATCGTTTCGCTGGCATTGCCATTCTAGAAAATTGTTCAATCATGATTATATCCAATTTCGAGGGTACGATGTCACGATGTTGAAAAAACGTGAGATTCGTAAAAGCGAGCGAGCGCACCAACTGTCTTTTGCCGGCGTTACTTTTCTCGGACCCCATTAACATTGTTTCTCTCTTCCTCGCACTTCATTTTCACAACTTCGAAACTAGCGCGACGGATCGCATTAAGCTCTTTCTGCGTGTATTGTGCGTAGATTCGAACGTGTGTACATTCCGTTCGTAAACGCGCGTCGCAGCGCTCGCCACGCGCGTTAATTTTGAACCTGTCACTGTACTATAATTAAAACTAGATTAACCTTGATAAAGTTTCCTCTTTCTGAACAAAGATAGTTTAAATATTATTTCAGTACGTCATAGTGTATTTTTACCAAAATCATTTTACTTGAATATCAGATTCCATTTTTACAATATGTGCCTTTAATTGTATACTGAATTTTTACGAAATCTTTAATATCAATGGGAGCCTTATTACCATTGATAATACAGAAATATATTAAAAATGATTCACTTCGCGCTCCTAGTGCCCAATGCAATTTTACTAATTATTGAGACTCGTAAACCATAAGACTCGTACGACTGACTCAGTTTCTCGACAACACCACCGCTAATATCTTCGATTGTGAGCCCTTCTTTTCAATGTTCCGTTCTCTTTACTATTTCCTAGATCAATTTTTCCGAAACCGACACTCCGTGAAATTTACCATCACAACCAATTCACCCTTATTCACAGCATCGGGTTGCGACCGACTCCCTCCAGTGGCTCCCAGTAAAAATCGCGATGCAACTATTCTCCGTGCAGCAAAAATAGTGCCAGAAAGAAGGAGTGAGAGCGGAAGAGTGAAGGAGGGAGAGCAAAAAAGAAAGAGTGAATTATCGTGTGTAGAAAGACGAAGGGAAGGAAGGAGGTAGGAGGACTTCGCGATGTGGGAAAAGAGGAAGCTAATCAGAAGCGGAAGTACGCTCTGTCGATCTCGGGGGCCTTGTGGAGAGCAGCAGCCGCGCTTTTTAGCTCTTTAATTGCGGCTTGATTTACAGGCGTCGTAGCCTTCGACGGCAACGAAGACACGAGAAGAGTACTGTTACTAATAAGCGAAAGAGAAACACCTTTTGTGACCGCGAGAACGGCTCAGGGTCCAAGTCATCTTAATCAAGCGTAGCCGGAAGCTCCCGTAGTTTTCTTCTGTGGTTGATTTTCTGGTTGAAAATGTTTGAAAGCGTGAAGTAGTTTTCTCCAATGAAGTCTTGGAATGCTTTTATTTTATTTGGCCAATTTACTAGTGATGTCGTGCATTCGCTGGATTTTTGTATATATAAATGAAAAACGGAAGATAATGGATTAATTATGTACGTTGTAAGGGAACATTTTCACTTTTGAGGATTTTATTCTCTATTATTATTATTATTATTATTATTATTATTCTATAAATAACGAAACGATAATTCAAAATATTACAAGAGCTTGTACAACTACAAATACAGCTAATCATTCATTCTTGGCTATAGCCACTCATTGAATTATATTAAGTGAATTATAATAAAGTAGAAAATTAAATTCTAAATTTAAACTTCGGTTGAATATATCAGCAAATTTGTACTTTTCTTACTCGGCGCCACACAATACCCCTGTAGTTTCATAAATTCTCAGTAGACAAAACTAATAACCGTGTAATTTCAGTATGTTATAGTGAATGTTATCAAAGCGATCCATCTGCTTAGCAATATTATTAAGTTTTCCAAGAGCATCGTGAAAAGTCAAGAAATATCTCATTGGCGTTATATTATATTATTCCAAGGACCGAAACGACCTTTAGATTGAGAAATGCTCGCCGTAATATGCGGCGGTGAAATAAGTCGCGAAAAATAGAAAAGGCTCGTACGCGTGCCAATGCGTGCGTGGGCAGTCGATGAAATGTCGTGCAGTGGCTGCGGTAATGCGCTCGCAGATGTAGAAATAAATACTGCCCATTCCAGTAGTTGAAAAATAGAATATTATTTAGCGACTTGGAAATTATTATGCGAGAAGAACGTGTGTCGCAAGTTTTATCGTATCTATGCTCGTGGAACGTAATAGATAAATTTTCTATCATAATGAAAAATTTATCAAAAGACGGCTTTGAAAGTTTTCACGTGAATTCTATGGATGTGAAGTACTTGTAGAAGAATATCGATATCCAATTCTTTCTTGAACCTCGTACAATAAAAATAGATAGTGCATTTTGCATTGAAAATATTTTTAATACTATGACTTTCCCAATGGAAGAATTTTCTAGTTAGGAATTTTTTCTTTTTGAAACTGTTTTATAGCTGATTTTGTGAAAAACATCCAGTTATCTAATACTTCATGAAGATATGGTATCATTAATAAATTACTTTTTGAAACAATTCTTCCATCGTTGAATCATTTTAAACGATAAGGTATCGATGAAGAATTTTATTTTTCATTGTACAATGAATTCAATATATATATATATATATATATATATATATATATATATATATATATATATATATATATATATATATATATGTATATGTATATATGTATGCATTATGAGAGATGCCTTTTTTTACTTTGTTACATTTATTTTCGATCAATTTTGATTGCTAAATTAATATAAATTCTCTGCGTCTGTTTCAAATTTAAGTGACACCGCAGCACGGATGCCGACATGAACAAAATGGCGCCCATTGTGTCGCTGGTACACAACTTACTATAGTACCTAAAATATCATATAGATGGCACAACTCAAATACGTAATCAGAATATTTCTCGAATTAACAAGTACAGGCTCTACATTCGACTGGCTCGTTTCGAATCTTTAATTAACAAGATTCACCATTCTATACTCCTCATTTCAGGCCTATATTCGCTCTCGTGTTTTGCACTTATAATTTTACAGCAGAGTAGAATTAGTCAGCATTACTTGGTTTACGGTGGTCCTCAAGTTATTAGAAAAAACAATGTTGCTCAACTTCCAAACATTACAAAAATTTTGAAAAGTTGGATCAAATCAACGTTAGCCCTCTTATTAAATTAAAACTCCTTATGGTATATTCTTATATTATTTCATGAGAGTATCTCTTTATCATCGGCTACGCGTGTAAAATTTATTTTTTTTTTTACTTTAAAATGTTTTTGAGTTTTCTCGATTTCGTTGAGTCGATAAAAAGTTATGGTCAATTTTATGGAGCGCGTATTCGCTCACTTGCTCCAAATATGGTTTAGTGTAACACGCCGACGTCGTCAATGGGATCGTTAATTAAAAAATTATGGCAGATACAATTTTAACTGTATTTGAAGTAATGAAGTGTATTTTTTTTAAGTTAATTTCTTTCTCTGTCGATAAATTGAGGTTTTGCAATTTACTTTTCTATTGGCAGTCTTTAAAGTCAATATATTATCCTAATTGAACATTAACGTACACGTAAACTTTTATTCTATATCTGTTTACATTGAGACAATACTTTGTTTCAAGCATACGGAAAACTGAAGTTTTTCAGACTCTCTTTTCAATGTCAAAATTTTATTTGTTGTGGACGAGGATTGATGAAGCTTTTATTTTTAAAGTAGTTGAGTTCACTCTCTCTTTCTCGCAAATCGTTGCAATCTTTCTTGTTTTTGCTAAAACGTTTACGTGTTTTTTTACGCTTTTTGCTCTTTTCTATCACATCTTTACAAATCCTTTGTACTTTTTACTACTTAATCTTAATACGCCTTATATCCATTGTCTCCATGAATATCAAGAAAATAAACAAAGAATTATAAAGTCAGCAGTTGATTAGCGAATTAATAGAAGAGAGATGAGATGCTTTAATAATAATAAGATAATTTTTTATGTTAAATTTCACAAAACTCTAAGCCATTTAGAAGAAAATGTTGAGGAAGCACAAGAGACATTTCTAAGACTCTTATTTCCAATCATGATCTTTACTATTTTTTAAACTTATAGTAGAGTAAGATCTGTAAGCACGGTCTTCACTATAAGATCATAAAGTACGTTACTGCCGCAGAGTTATTACTTTGTCGGATAAATATTTATAAATGATATTTACTGAGTCTTGTTGTAAATCCATATGGTTATTTCTAAGTCTTTTTAAGGTGTCAAATATTAAGATTGTTCAACAGGGCTTCTAAATGTCCTAAAAACATTTTTGTGACAATTAAAATGTTTTCATGTAGATGGGTCTTTATGAATATTTTTATGCATTACTTTGTTAACTTATTGCTGTTGTTTATTTAAACAGGTAAGGTGCATTATCGGTAATATTTTAGAAGTGTGTAGTGTCAATTCGGCAAAAGTATTTAAGGCTGTGGATAAATTCAACCACTTGATATACATTAACTAAATTCTTTTAATATCTTAAAATATCTTGGTCGTTTTCACTAGCTTAGTAGTTAAACTTCTAAACTATCCACCTATACGTAATGGCTCCGGTTGTATCATAAACCATTTTATTTTTTCGGGAAGTAGATATCTCTCTCTCTATATATGTTTTATTTTAATGAATTTTATTTTCTAAACAGAGAAGATTAACTGCATTTTCATATTTTATGTTCATAATATTTATAATATTTGTCGCTCCCAGAATTAATCAGTCTTGCAATTATTAGTCTGCTAGTTATCATCGCTCAAAAGCATGAACAACATTTGACGTTTTATAACATCACTATAGTTTCATAACGCAAGATTTTATTAGCAACAGTGAAAGTAGTTTTATCGACGAAAAGTGTGCGATAAGCACCAACAAAGGTATTCGTTGACCTTTTCCGTGTAATTACGTTTAAGCTTGAGTTTCTCGTTTAACAACTGAATTTTTTTGACTGTTTGCATTTTTTTTATGACCTATTATACTCCCTTAGTTTATCAAAGTTTTTGTCTTATTTCATTGTAAAATATGTAAAATATGAAAGCTTTTAGTTTTTTTTATCCTATATAATTATCATAAAGCTCTCTTGTCGATCTGCATTTAAAGATGTTTCATTGCTTTTTTTTAGTTTTCCCCTTTATTTTTTGCTTAAAGCAATAATCAACATGACAATTTCTTTATTAAAATAATTTCAAATATTTAGGAAAGAAAATGGATAATAGTTGTTGATAATATTAAATCATAGACTCAGAAGAATACTTTCGTTTAGGTGAAAGGCATTTATTGCGTTAATAACGAGAAATTCATTTGAGAAGGTTTATTAAAGACATATTTATTTGACATTAAGTTTTTTTAACAATATTTTGGATCTCACGGCAAGAACAACTTATGAGAAAATAATTTTTCAATAATTTTGTTGATGACATTATAAAATCATTCTTACAATCTCATTTACAATATAATGGGCTATTGATAAATTAATGTGTATATTGTATGTGCTTTATTCATTTTTAGAGCTTCACAAGATTAAAAAATTTATTTGGAACATACCTTCTTTTGCCTACTATTTTAAGTTGCTCACAAGACTTACTTGCACTTTGAACAAATTTTTTTTACATTGCGTTAAACACGTAACACATTTCAGTAATAATGCTGATTTTTGGCCAAAAGAAGATCCGAAGCGGCATGATTGCACATTTCTTCACTAAATACGGCATAAAGTGGCGATTTAGCCTCCCCTTTGTGTTTCATTTTAGCTAACTACAAGTGACAGCAATCAACTCGACTTAGTTTCATTTTAAGAAAGTAACAGACACTTCCTTGGTATTTGAACAGATACAAATAGTCTTTTTAAAAATATAAGCTTGTTTTCGATGAAGACTAATAGATAAATTTATGGATTTACGAAATCTTACACGTGTTGAATGTCGCATGGAAATTTCTTTTTGTACTGTTTTTTAGATATGTATAATAAATATGGAGATGCATCAATTAATTCGATGGCAGTTATGGAGGACAAAGTATGAAAATTTTGGTTTAGATGGGCATAAAAACACGATCTGTAAGTAAGACCTAAATGATAGTCCCTGATATGTATCTTATTTTAATGAATTAAATTCTGTTGCTTGCGACATAGAAGTTTTGCTTCAAAAGAATATCCTTTCTAAGCTCGTATAACTAAAGAACTTGTCTATATTATCCTTGTATCAATGACTAACGATTTTTTTATTTAAGAGAAATTATGAAGTAGTATTTTGTCAAGATGAACAAGAATGATTCTCAAGAATGATTAACAAAATAAACTATTGAATATATTTATTTAAAAACTTATCCATTAAGTACTCTCTAAGTAGTCTATAGATGAGTTGAGTCTTATTATGCTTGTGCTAAATGTGTAGACCAACTGATAGTTACACCAGAAAATAATTTCAGGGTTGATAATTGGTGCGTTTTACGGACAGATAGTGTTTTGAAAAAAGTAGATAATTAAACTATACTAATCAATTAGGTTTTTGTATCTATGTGCATTGCTCTATATTCATTAAAAGAGTTTTAATTTTTTTTAATTATTATTTCACGCTATTTAGCTACATCTATAACTACGATATTCAAGAGTTATAATAGACCTTATGGCAGGTGTCCTTCGGATGTAAAAATAAATTTTTACTCGTTTCAATCCAATTTTATCTGCCTAAATAAATTGAAAGTACAGAAAATTTTACGTGGTTTCTTTTTACGTACGCTCAAATGATTTTCTTCTTTTTTTTAGTTGTCGCATGATTTTCTTTTTTTGCTTTTCAGTTTGAATTTTTTGTATTTTATAAATATATTTTTATAAGCAAATCACCAATGCAATTCCAGTTTCATGCAATACGTATCTAACTAAATCGTAGTTTTGAGAAAGTTGAGAGTGTTATTTTTGCCGATAATCGACGCTCTTGTTTGCCTCTTTCGCACTTGCTGCGCATATGCACTCGGGAAATTCTGCGAGGTTTTTCATTGAGTACGATTACGTGCGCGCGATGAAAATCTCCCGGTGCGCCAACCGCGGGAGAGTCACTTTCGCGTTCGTCCCTGAACCTCGGGAGCTTCTGCGCGCTCGCGGCAACTTATAGCAGGGCCCACGTTCCAAGAAGAACAGGAAGTAACAATAACAATTGTGCATGTACATCGTTTAAAAAAAAGGTGCGGGGAGGTTTTCTTGTTTTCTTTCTTTTTCATGTCAAGGCTGGAACCGCTTTGACTTTTTCTCCGATTCACTTCTCCGTAGATGTTTGTCTTATTACGCTATTTGACTCTTATCTTGAAATTAGCTTTATCCGCTCACTTTGAGACATGCTATTTATTACTTTCATCAGCAATGATCATTTTAACACGTAATATTTAGGTATAAATAACGTTAAGACTATTATGAAGTTGTGAGTAAGTTTATGTACTTTGCGCTTAATAAATTCCTAAAATGAGTTATAAAGTCTAATGGAAAACAAACTGCTTGTATGATGCGTAATTCCGGAATATTTTACTTTATTTATTTGAATGTTCCACTTTTGAAAGAAGAATTCTTATATTGGAAATTTCAAAATTACAAGTAAAAATACAAGTATTTTTAAATATATTTTCAACGATATCAAAAAACTTTTAGTTTCGTATCACGATCTTTCTCTTTTTACTGTCACTATTTTTCTTCGTTTATTTCCTTTTTTATATATAAAAAAATTCAACAAAAAATTATACAATAGCTTAAATTCAACGTTAGTTGTAACGAATCGATTGTTAATTAATTTTTGACTAGCTTACAGACTGAAAACATTCACACGATGTGACGTATTAAATTTCCTAGCGACTTTCAACACGCAAATAAATCTCTAACTCTTTCTTCTAAAAATTACTTAGTTCGATACGTTTTCATCCTAATTGTAAATATTGAGGCGCGATCCAAGTAATCACATCAGCACGCGAAACCAAATTCATCTGGAAAACATCTCACGATACTCCGAAAGTTGGATGCAATCGAAACTACATGTAAAAGCTTGGCAACTGCAACATTTCTCAAGCAAGCAGCCTGTGTAAGTATCGATATAACTTGAGAAATGAAAGAATTCAGCTCTACTTCGAGGGGCCTCGACGGAAAAATTGCCTCGCCGCCACTGACAGGCTGCACTTACACGTACACACGGGTGCACACGAGTGTATGTCGCCAAGCATTAAAAGGCGAAGCTCATGACTCCGGTATTTTGCTGACTACCTCTCTCTTTTTCTTTCTCCCTCTCTCTTTCGCTCTCTCTCTCTCTCTCTCTCTCTCTCCCTCTCCCTCTCGCACCTTTCGCGGGCTGCGATTGTACGTACGAGTGTGTGCAAAACGTATAGTAGCGGGATGACGGCAAAAGCGGACCAGTCCTACACTTCCCCGACCACAAGTACTCAAGCAAACGGCTCACAGGTAGCAGTAACAGCAATAGCAGCAGCGGCAGTAGCAGCAACCCTTTCTAGCTTCCCTTTCACTTTCATCTATCGCGCGTTCCTTGTATTATTCGCGCGTTGTTCACCTTTCTCGTCGTACGCCCGCTCAGAGAATTGCCAATCGAGAGCGCAGCACCGTGCAATTCCAAGTGGAAGAGAAAGAGAAACTGAAGAGTAAAGAGAGAGAGAGAGAGAGAGAGAGAGAGAGAGAGAGAGAGAAAGGTTAAGAGAAAGGAAGAAATAGGTATCGTAGTTTTATGAAGCTTATTTGCGCTGCACGGGGAAAGAGATACTTGTAAAGAATTATTGCATGACTTATTTTCAACCTCACCGTTCACAAAGTTTTTCTTACTTTAAATGACTTAATTTAGTAACACATTTTACGTGTTTAATATTTCGTATCAGCTAATTATATTTTTAAGCGTGATTTGATGAAATACCTTCCAAGTTTAAGTTACAAGAAAATAGTAGAGAGAGAGAGAGAGGGAGAGAGAGCGAGCGAGCAATAAAACAAGCAGAGTTTCATTTTTAGAAGTATTATTCGTTGTCAGAGAAAGAAAAATTTGTGTTTACGTAGGTCGATTCTCCGTATAATTATGTGTGCCGATCATCCTTATTTTAATTTCTTTTTCTATCGGTACAAGTCTCAAGCTTGCAAACAATAGCATGTGACCCTCTGTTGGTACCATTTAAATATTTTGTACACGCTACAGGTCCCCTCTCTTGAGATTGTACCGAGTTGCGGTCGCTCGCCCAAACAGTCGAATCATACGGTCATTCGACGCTGAATGTGGACGGTGGCGGTTTTAACGTAGAATTCCATCTAAGGAAATTATACGAAAGTATGGAAGAACTTAGAAAATATTACAAAAATTAATGCTCTTAGTTATCGGTGATAAGGATCTACCTGTTCCATAACACAAGATCATAATAAGCCAGAATTTACAGCTAATAGAAACGCGATGGTAGAATCTACAAATTCAGCATACAGTACAATATAATGTGCAAAAAACAATTCAGGTTCTGCCGAATTTTCCACCAAATAGTACAAATCAAACCCCTCCTTTATGACTCCGGCAATGCAGGGAAAATGGGTTGTTCCATCTATGGAACTTTACCACAACAAAATATTATCTCCCTTTAACCAATACCATATACTCACGTTATACAAAGTTAAGTAGCTCTACTAAGGATGGTACCCACTCAAATTCGACCGCAGGCTTAAATAAAGCCTCGACATAGTATCCCAGAATCTAGCGATAGTTCAATGATAACCGAGCAACATCATTTTCAACCAAAAATAAAGAATCTTTTGTACCTGAAGGATCAGTTCGATCGATGAATCTACGTAAGTGTCAGGCATTGGAGCTTCTATGACTGTCGTTCATATTTCCTCTCTCTTAAGCGACTCTGTTTAAGGAAATTTCAGCAGTCATCGCTATCAGTTTTGACAAAAAAATTTTGTTTTGAATTGTTAATACCCCTACGTGCGTAGAGGAAAACGAAATCTCTTTCATTCGCGTAATCTAATCTACCGCGAGAGAAAATAAAAAACAGATTGGTTTGAAAATTTCTATGTATAAATTATATATCTGTATCCATTTTCTCATTCTCCCGATCAACTATCGGTGTTGCTGCCTTTTCTTATACCAATGACCGGCTCCTAGTTGCTGTCGCGCGATGTTCAGTTCACTACATCGGCCAAAGCGTGAACAGAAAGGTAATTTCGTTTGGTCTTTCATTAAAAAAAAACTGCATTCTCAATGTTACAAAGATTTAATGTACCATAAATGTACAGATAATGCATTAACATTTTTCTTCTAACTTAAAAGTTAGCAAAGTGCATAGAAAAATGAAAGGATGCCATCCTAAAAAAGTTATTCGAATGAAAATTTCATTTCAATTTAAAAATCTAAGCCCACAAACATTCTTCATTCTTCATCGTGTTAAATTATTTTTATTGTAAATATCATTGAAGCCGCGACTTCTCAATTGTACAAAATTGCAACCGAAGTGTCAAAGCAAATATTTTTCAAATCGAAACCTAAACGAAACAGCCTCGTTAATTAAAAAAGCAATCGTCGTTCCCTACGAAAGGAATCATCGCGTCCGACGCCAATTCAGCCTCCGTCTCCGGCGTAGCGATCAGTTTTCACGAGGACGCCGCCAACAGTTGTGCGTAAAAATGCCATGAATCTCGAGCGAAAAGCGCCTCTCCCCGACCCCCGCGAGCGCATCCAGGCTGATCGTTACCGCACGCGGACTCGCCACCAAGTTCAAGGCCAACCGGCCCCGTCGTCGTCCCCGTCGCTCACTTACTCCGCGATATTACGGTCCCGCCCTCTCCTCGGCGATTTCTCGCGGTCGTTAAGAAAATCACGGGGGCGGGGCTTCCCTCGGGAAAAAGACAGAGTGGTACCGTGAAGGACTTCAACCGGTGCTGCCGCCTACGCTACTACGTAACACTGCGCCAGGTAACTGTCGTACCGGCCGCGATAATCGCTGGGCTCGCGCTTACCGTCTTCGACTTTTTTTCTTTACTTTTCAGTACTTCCGGAAGTCGAGAGTTGACTCTCGAGCAGACAGAAGTAAATATTTTGCATTAGTTCAATTGATCTCGCGGTTTGTGAGCTGATTTCCGTTGACGTCTCACTTGAGTTTCATATTGTGACTACGATTCCGAGAGGTAGGGACGAAAGTCAACTTGATTCTTAATTTTCACTTTCCTAGACGTGTTATTTAAGCGATTGAAACGTTATTCAGTTACGAAATGTTTTTATTCCATTAAGTACTTTTATTAGACCGCAATTAATACTATCCTACTCAGAGAAATATCGTCACAAATCGCAGAACAAAAAACCCATAAGAAATTAATCGATCAACGCAATTAAATTTAATGCGTTACTTTAACATCTCTACTTAAACAAAATAGACTTATACAATCAATGCTTACATCCGAAACATGGTTTCACTTTTACGATGAGCAAGACTATCATCGTAGTAGAATCCGCGAGCTAATAAATCGCACAAATGCGCCCAACGAAAGCGACAGATTTGCGGTAATTCGCATAAAAAAAGGACCGTTGTCACGAACCAGATAAGCACCAGCCTTTTGCGTCTAATCAATCCGTAATATTGCTCACTCGGTGCTGGAAAAAGTCAACTTTCGCTGAATTTGAGCGTGAACCGAGCGACGTCTAACGCGAGAACGTGACCGTTCGAGCGAGCGCATGCACGAGCGATCGAGATAAATTAGGTAAGCGAGTAGCTCACAGTGAATTGGGCCAGCGGAAACGACACCGAATAGGAGGGGGGCATTGCGACAATGAAAACTAAGCCACGTGTACATACGGCGTACGCACTTCCTACAAAAAGGCACGGAGAATTTTCATTATTATTCGTTGTTCCCTTCCGAGGATAGGCAAGGCGTGCATTAGCGACACTCCCATTTCCCTTTTGCCCTTGGCTCGCGACCAGGCGCGCTTATGTAACGGAGGCGCGAGCGATCGCCTAACAGTTTGTGGGGCATATCGGTGTGGAGAAAGAGAGAGAGAGAGAGAGAGAGACAGACAGATAGAAAAGAAGAAAATGACTAGCGGTGATGTCAGCGCGTGGAGCCCGATTGTGATCTCGAACAGCGCAGCGACTGTGGGCCTCTGTCTTCTCTTTTAATGACCGGAAAGTCGCGCGCACGCGCTCACCAAGTTACGCAAGAGGAAAGTCGACGGTTTTAGGCGGAAAATAGGAAAACGATTTACATACATAACGCTGCAATCGGGCTGTTCAATTCTTTTTGACCGATATAGCAATTATACTCATTGGGATCGACTTTTAAGTTTGTCACATTTAAGCGAATCCTTACACAAAACATCAGAACGGACTCTTTCATTTCCGGACAGTCAATCAACGAACGGATACGTCGTTAAAAATAAACGTAAAATCCAAAAGTATTATTGAAAGCGTGTCTATTAATGATCTATCGTATGCTTCTATTTCTTCAATACACCAAACAAAGCCCAATAAATCCATGGTCTTATTCTATTAAATAGGCAAGCGTAACAACCTACGTAAATAACAATTTACATCAATATTCAAACAAAGGTTTTAAATTTAACGATAATTACTGAGGAATCGATGGTTAACTCCTTGACCCAAGCATTAACGCCCGAGTTGTACGATATCACAAACGAAGCAACGAAGCAACGAAGCATTTCCTGATATTGACGATCTCAGGGAAAGCGCGCAAAAGACACTTCGATGCGCGCCAAGTAACAGCAACTGTTGGCCCGGTCGGTGCGGTAATCGTTGCCCCATCCCACCGAGCGGGACCAGAACGTGACACAGAAATTCGGCCAGCCGATATCGTAGGTGGACCCAAAAATGGCGGGGGAATCGGAGCGACACTCGTAGCGGTTGGTCGCTTGACTACGGAAAGATTGCGATAAGAAGAGAAAGCTGGGCAAATTTCGTGGATTCGTACGCGTGAATGGCACCTCAAACTCTTGACTCTCGGTAGCTTTTAGTCGCGTTGCCGTTTCTCCCATTGTGCTTTCATTTTCGTTCTTTACGAGTGCAGAGGTGGAGTTTCCTCGAAAACTCGTAGGATTGACGAAATTTCGCGTACCACTGCCTCCTGTTGCTTATGTTTTCGGCTGTTGTTCAATGTAAATATCGAGCGGATGCCTGTTACTGTATCAAGTTTTCCACAAACAGTAGGAAAATTATTCGCAAAAATTGAGAAATACGAAGGGTATCAGTGCACCAGTAAGTCGGAGAGACTTAAAAAGAAAACGGAGACACTCGTGAAACCGTACTTAATCCGCGCGAGTTTGTTCCAAAACCTCCGACATCGTCTCAAACCCTCGCATTCTTTCTTTACTCTTCCGCTCTTCTGTCTCCTCTGTTCCGCTTCCATACAATAATAATTCAACTCTCCCCCCCCTCTTCGTGTGCCCGCATGACGAGCTTTAGTGCCCCCTTCCACCGAACCTTTTCACGTTTAAAACTCTGCTTTCGCTGCGACTCCACGAGGCAACGACGACGGATGTACGCCGGCGTATGAATCTACCATTGAATTGAACAATGACGAAACTGGGTTACGCAAATATCGAGTCTGGAAATTAAAATGCGCGCTTCGAGAAGGCCTCGATGCAGTCTTTTGACGCGATTGAAATCCAATCTCATAGATGAGGAAGGGCCAGAATTTCGCAATCATTTATTCAACGGTAGTTGTTTACCTTAAATCCTTGATGGCGGTGCTGTCACTCGTCGCCATCAGTATATTCGCTTTAATTATCCTGCCGATACGCAATATTCACAAATAAGCAAGTTATTTTTTAAGTGCAAAAAATACGTAATAAAAGGGAATTAAAGCATCGCGTCTACGTTAACTGGTAGCATCTGTACGATACTTGAGCTTTAAAATAAATTTAATAATTTTTTCTAAAATATTTGAATACCAAAGTTTCTAGTTTCAAATAACAATATCAGATTTCCAAGACTTACTCAAGAATATATATATATATATATTATGTATATTATATATTATTATATAAGAATATATATATATATATTATACTTCTGAACGTATTTCATGAATTTGATCACGAACACTTTTTTCATTGTTAATATGGGAATCATTAATTTTTAACATTTCACAAATGCCATTACATTAGCAAAAATATATAGGGTTTTTATGTTGATGGTATTGAGATGTAAAAAATATATAATAGATGTAACTGGGAATTCATTAAGGGCATGCTATTCGGAAGAGATTGATCGTAGAGAATGATGGTATAAAATTTAGTGATTGTTTCAAATTTAAGTGACACCGCAGCACGGATGCCGACATGAACAAAATGGCGCCCATTGTGTCGCTGGTACACAACCTACTATAGTACCTAAAACATCATATAGGTGGCACAACTCAATACGTAATCAGAATATTTCTCGAATTAACAAGTACAGGCTCTACATTCGACTTGCTCGTTTCGAATCTTTAATTAACAAGATTCACCATTCTATACTCATCATTTCAGTGCTATATTCGCTCTCGCGTTATGTACTTATCATCTTTTTGAACAGTTCTGTGAATTGCCTAATACCAATTGAAAGCGGCTTTAGTTTTTCTCTGTAATTAATACAATCAGTATTACTTACTTTATGGTGGCTCTCAGGTAGTCACAATACCACCTATTGTAAATGTTTAAAAGATCCTATCAAGTCGCCAAATCTTTATTATTAAATTAAAATTCCTCATAATACCCTCTTCGTTTAAAGTTTTCAGTTCTTCAAGTTGAATAAGGTGATTGAGGTACTTTTCCACTTATTTAGACATTGTCATTTTAAGCTGTGAAACAATCAGAATGCCTGTTATGAGAAATAATTATGCTCATAGTTCTGTTCATCTCAATAATAGAAAATCCAACAATTCTCATAAGACAATATCGGGATCATTCCAGTGCTATTTTTTAAAACAGGTAGCTCTCTTAAACAACGTATCATTTCATTTGGTTCGTCTGTTCATCAGTTTCGTTGCTCAAGAAAAGATACTTGAGTCATGTAATGACCTTCTTATGCAAGTAACAAATTTAACTTAAGACCTCATACTATTAGAGATTGACATAATGTTGTTTTTAACTAAAATACTGCACAAATCATTTGCTAAAAATCATTGGGGTTGGTTGCTTATTAGCCTTGCTCACAACTCATGACTAATTTTCAAATAAGATGAGTGAGCATGAAAACCAACTGGTTCTCAATATCAAAAAAAGATTAGTTGATCTCAAGCAAGTGTATACCCAATCATCTTTCTCAACTCAAACCTCATTGGCTATTTAATGTATCTTCACACGGCTGGACCAAAATGTTTCAGAAAGCTAGATCCTTGGATCCTAGAGAGTTATCGAATGATAAATAAAATATATTTCATTATTTCGTGATCAAACAATTAGCACAACCAAAGTTCATTAAATATGTCAATCTGTAATTAAAATCAAACTGAATTATAAAAGTAAATCTAATTGGTCAAATTCTTAATAATGTAATATAATCTGTTGTTTAAAAGACGTAATTTGATGAAAGTCAGATTAATTTAAAAATTATCTAAGATATCGAATACCACAGTTAAAAATGCTTTTCGATTGCACTCAATTGAAATGTAATAAATATTTAAATATGTATTAAGTATTTTATATGAAAGAAACAGATGTTTATATTGAAATTTGAAAAAATGTTTTTCAAATCGAGAGGACGATTAAACATCATTCTTTATAATTATATTTGTTATAATTTACAATATTTTATTTCTAATGATTCCCGTATGAAAATATTTTCAAGATTACTGTCCATTCACTTTTCGGATCTTCCGTTAAAGCATTATATGCATATTTATCATTTACTTTGTAAATTTTGGTATGAGCGATGAATGATATATTTTCTCCGAAGGAGGAAAATGTAAATTGTGTCTTTCTGTGATAATAATTACAAGTCAATTATTCAAAGCGACGAAGTCTCCCGCATTAATGTATATATGTTTTTGCACGTAAATGCGGTGAGTTCTTACTTGTGTTTATGCGCGCGCAGTTTTGTATGCGGTGTTATACGTTTCTGGGTGAAAGTGAATTTACGTTGTTACGAACGAGCGCGAGAGATTACGGAATGGAAATCGATAATGAAGTAAGTAAGCACGTGTATGTACGTAAGCCGTGGAAATGTTATATATAGGATTATATACTGTAGAACATAGTATTTTGTGACAATATAGTCAATTTTTGTTGTAACTCGGGTGCAATTAAATAAATATTAACCTAAGATTTAATTTCTTATGCATAGCTAGGTTACAGTGTGAACTTTGATTATGTTATTTTATTGAGAATTACGCGTACGTTTATTCTATAATTAGAATGAGAAAGTTAATGTTATTGATACGTAATGCCAACATATAAATAAACTGGAATATTTTTGAAATTAAAATGGTTGACAGTTAAAATTTAAAAAATGTTCGAAATTTTACCCATTATACTTTCTATTATATTTGTAGAACCAACGTATGAAGAATTTTTTTATCGATTATTTAATAAAATGTAGTTTTAAGATATTTCATAACGATTTTAGCCAATCCTTCGTATGATTTACATAGAATATTAAATCTTAAATAGTCAAGTATTTCGAAACTTATATTTTAAGCTACAAAGTTTCCTTGTGCTAAACATTTCAACTGATCAAGCTGTAATATTCACACATGGTCTCTAATAGGAAAAGCATAAAAAGTAAGCAAGTGCCTCTCATACTCTAACTAATATCACACTTTAAATGCATTCTATATTAAATGATTAATAATTATACTTTTTAAATATACTTGACGTTTGAAAAACCCTTTCGCCACCTTACGTTAATGAGAGATATTTCTGTTATACCATTCAAAAATATACCATTATTACAGGAATTGATTGCAACTTAGTGATAAGCTTCGTACCATCAACGACAACACTGATGAGGATAGGGTGGCTAAATTGTTCCAACACATACGACGAATGTGTGGAAAGCCAATCTTAACGTTATGGATTAGCAACGTATATTTGGTGAATTAACGACTCGTTACAACATACTACATCGTAAAATTGTAGCCAGCCAATCTCTTCATGCAGCTAATCTCGAGCAGCCCTGAGACTATGGGTCGCTGTATTCTCTTTTAATGACCGGAAAGTCGCGCGCACGCGCTCACCAAGTTACGCAAGAGGAAAGTCGACGGTTTTAGGCGGAAAATAGGAAAACGATTTACATACATAACGCTGCAATCGGGCTGTTCAATTCTTTTTGACCGATGTAGCAATTATACTCATTGGGATCGACTTTTAAGTTTGTCACATTTAAGCGAATCCTTACACAAAACATCAGAACGGACTCTTTCATTTCCGGACAGTCAATCAACGAACGGATACGTCGTTAAAAATAAACGTAAAATCCAAAAGTATTATTGAAAGCGTGTCTATTAATGATCTATCGTATGCTTCTATTTCTTCAATACACCAAACAAAGCCCAATAAATCCATGGTCTTATTCTATTAAATAGGCAAGCGTAACAACCTACGTAAATAACAATTTACATCAATATTCAAACAAAGGTTTTAAATTTAACGATAATTACTGAGGAATCGATGGTTAACTCCTTGACCCAAGCATTAACGCCCGAGTTGTACGATATCACAAACGAAGCAACGAAGCAACGAAGCATTTCCTGATATTGACGATTTCAGGGAAAGCGCGCAAAAGACACTTCGATGCGCGCCAAGTAACAGCAACTGTTGGCCCGGTCGGTGCGGTAATCGTTGCCCCATCCCACCGAGCGGGACCAGAACGTGACACAGAAATTCGGCCAGCCGATATCGTAGGTGGACCCAAAAATGGCGGGGGAATCGGAGCGACACTCGTAGCGGTTGGTCGCTTGACTACGGAAAGATTGCGATAAGAAGAGAAAGCTGGGCAAATTTCGTGGATTCGTACGCGTGAATGGCACCTCAAACTCTTGACTCTCGGTAGCTTTTAGTCGCGTTGCCGTTTCTCCCATTGTGCTTTCATTTTCGTTCTTTACGAGTGCAGAGGTGGAGTTTCCTCGAAAACTCGTAGGATTGACGAAATTTCGCGTACCACTGCCTCCTGTTGCTTATGTTTTCGGCTGTTGTTCAATGTAAATATCGAGCGGATGCCTGTTACTGTATCAAGTTTTCCACAAACAGTAGGAAAATTATTCGCAAAAATTGAGAAATACGAAGGGTATCAGTGCACCAGTAAGTCGGAGAGACTTAAAAAGAAAACGGAGACACTCGTGAAACCGTACTTAATCCGCGCGAGTTTGTTCCAAAACCTCCGACATCGTCTCAAACCCTCGCATTCTTTCTTTACTCTTCCGCTCTTCTGTCTCCTCTGTTCCGCTTCCATACAATAATAATTCAACTCTCTCCCCCCCCTCTTCGTGTGCCCGCATGACGAGCTTTAGTGCCCCCTTCCACCGAACCTTTTCACGTTTAAAACTCTGCTTTCGCTGCGACTCCACGAGGCAACGACGACGGATGTACGCCGGCGTATGAATCTACCATTGAATTGAACAATGACGAAACTGGGTTACGCAAATATCGAGTCTGGAAATTAAAATGCGCGCTTCGAGAAGGCCTCGATGCAGTCTTTTGACGCGATTGAAATCCAATCTCATAGATGAGGAAGGGCCAGAATTTCGCAATCATTTATTCAACGGTAGTTGTTTACCTTAAATCCTTGATGGCGGTGCTGTCACTCGTCGCCATCAGTATATTCGCTTTAATTATCCTGCCGATACGCAATATTCACAAATAAGCAAGTTATTTTTTAAGTGCAAAAAATACGTAATAAAAGGGAATTAAAGCATCGCGTCTACGTTAACTGGTAGCATCTGTACGATACTTGAGCTTTAAAATAAATTTAATAATTTTTTCTAAAATATTTGAATACCAAAGTTTCTAGTTTCAAATAACAATATCAGATTTCCAAGACTTACTCAAGAATATATATATATATATATTATGTATATTATATATTATTATATAAGAATATATATATATATATTATACTTCTGAACGTATTTCATGAATTTGATCACGAACACTTTTTTCATTGTTAATATGGGAATCATTAATTTTTAACATTTCACAAATGCCATTACATTAGCAAAAATATATAAGGTTTTATTTTGATTGCATCGCCGTTTGATGACGTTGAAATAGGAAAATTTATGTCTATATTAATTACATGTTAATTTATTTTTTTTACTTTAAAATGTTTTTGAGTTTTCTCGATTTCGTTGAGTCGATAAAAAGTTATGGTCAATTTTATGGAGCGCGTATTCGCTCACTTGCTCCAAATATGGTTTAGTGTAACACGCCGACGTCGTCAATGGGATCGTTAATTAAAAAATTATGGCAGATACAATTTTAACTGTATTTGAAGTAATGAAGTGTATTTTTTTTAAGTTAATTTCTTTCTCTGTCGATAAATTGAGGTTTTGCAATTTACTTTTCTATTGGCAGTCTTTAAAGTCAATATATTATCCTAATTGAACATTAACGTACACGTAAACTTTTATTCTATATCTGTTTACATTGAGACAATACTTTGTTTCAAGCATACGGAAAACTGAAGTTTTTCAGACTCTCTTTTCAATGTCAAAATTTTATTTGTTGTGGACGAGGATTGATGAAGCTTTTATTTTTAAAGTAGTTGAGTTCACTCTCTCTTTCTCGCAAATCGTTGCAATCTTTCTTGTTTTTGCTAAAACGTTTACGTGTTTTTTTACGCTTTTTGCTCTTTTCTATCACATCTTTACAAATCCTTTGTACTTTTTACTACTTAATCTGAAGAACCTCGCTGTATATCCGTTATTCTTATGAATCTGAAGATGGTAAATGAACGAATATTTTAGTCAGTTTCTTATTAACGAATTAATGGAAGATTAATATAATGTTATTTTTGATTATGATAAGAAAAATTTTCTTTGGGTAGGTAAAGAGATTATTTTCCGAGTTATTATTTTTCATCAATTAGAAGGTTATAAATGTGGGAATACACAAAGACCCCTAGGTTTCAAGTTATGAGAATTTCTGGTATCTAAGGATATGCATAAAGTCTTTGTAAAAATAGAAGCCTATCTTTGTTTGGGTACAATATATTCACTATGAGTTGATTTTACCGATCTCTTAACTGTAAGGCATACTGATTTCACCGAATGGATCATCTTTTACAGTGTTCTTGTATCATTTGCGGAGGATACCGTGATCATTCGATTAGATCGACTTCGTGTGCATTTATTAAAATCCTATTAAAAATACAGTTGCAAAGATTGGCGCAAACACCTCCTGATTTATTACGTTAAATTTGTTTTAAGTAATTTTCGTTTTGACATGTTTCAAAATGTGAACGGAAGCTTATGGACTTTCTTAATGGCCATTATGCTTAGAATAGAAATACAAATAAATACTTTTATTCCAAGTGTGGGACGTATTTTTACGACGCACGTACATCTGAAATTAGAATAACTTATTGTGAATGAATCATTCATCAGTTTGATTATTTTATTGAGCAATTTTAATTTGTTTTAAATAATTTCGTTAGTGTATATTGAATGTTTCTTTCTACGAACACGTTTATATATATATATATATATATATATATATATATAGTGAAATAATTTTATAAAATATTGAGTATCCATTTTATTTTGATTGATATGAGTTCTTATGGCACACGTACTATTTTAATGTATGATTGTTTAAGATTCTATCCGCAGTATACAAGTACAGTCACATAATATTAAATAGCGATCAATTTAGCTCATCGTTTCGTCTATCATAAAAACTTTTTCGAATGACACATACTTTCATCGATTCATATACTTCTCACGAACATCTCGGTACTCCAGAAGCATGACAAAGTCAATATTAAATGCTTCAGTTATAGTGGTAACAGAGCGGAGGACAACGGAGAGGCGAGGCTCCAGCCAATCAGATAAAGCAATTACAGCTGTACGAGTGTATGTGCTGCGCGTGTAAGAAAGGAAGAACGATTTGATGCTTCGAAGGTGAAGCCTTTAATATTACGGAGTAAAGCAATAATTTTTTCTTTGTGGAATTAGCAATGAGTTTTATTAAGCAGAGAGAAATTACGAAACTCGCGACTTTGAGGCCCCTCCTCTCTTCATTTGCACGTACAGAACAATCTCTTGCCTCTTTATCTTGTGAAAAATACCTTGAATAACTGGAAAAACTGGATTTCCAGTCGTACACATTACATTTTTATGCTCGCGGTATGCGCAGATATAATTCGTGTTATAAATCCCGGAGACACGATTTTGGTCGGAGTCGTGCCTCCGTATAGTCTCGGGCTCGTTACTCGTCTTCGCCGTGGTTGAAAACATTTCGTCAGCGTAGTTTTCACAATCACGGCGCACTTTCTTCAACGGCGCAACCTTCTCCACTGACGATTTACGATTTACGCGCATCATCGACACGCGAGTCCATAATCGTTCGCTTTCGGACGCGATCTGCTTCACTTCCAGCGGCGATGTTGCGCGTGGGCCTTGCATACAAACACGCATCATCGAACGTCTTTATTTATAATTTTTTTCCGACTTCCACTTGTGTTTCATGCTCCACGGATCTTTCAGATTTGAAATTCGTTGGAAATAACGGTGCAATTTCGTCGTTGCCGCGCGAATTCTTATGTCATTGGAATAAAAAGAGCCCGTGCGCGTAACCAGGTATATTGGAAAATTTTAAGTAAAAACATTCCGAGTGATACTACAAGTAGTAATTAAGAAAAAGACTGTCGCGGACTCGATTGCATTTACCGGTTTTTTATTCGCTTTATTTCAGTTGTAGAATCGCTATCAAATGTTCTCCGAAAAAACCAAGCAGAGAAAAGCGTGTACGCGTTACTACTCGCCGAAAGAGATCCACGTTACTTCACCTTCCCACCAACGTGAAAGACGCGTGACAATTTCATTTCGTTAGAACGTCGAAAAGAAGAATAACGAAGGAAATGGATATTGAAAAACGCTGCCATCCCGTCCAGAAATAAAGCCATCCATTATTTGTGACATGTGTCAATTAATATTCAGCGATCAAAGTGGTGAAAAGTGTCCGCTGCGCCGACTGATGTACAACCTTTTAACTCGACAAGCGTGAGGTCATGGGTATTACGCGTGGCACATCGCGAACTAATTTATCTTCGCTCGGGAACATTTCAATAATACCGTGTCCTCATTCTCGATTTCGGCGGATCGTCACGTCGCAAGCACGCAACGTATTGGAATCGACTCGCGAAAGCACCGTTGCACCAGTTCCAGTGGTCCGTCCGCCTCCTTCGCCGCCTTTCCTCCGATGGAACAATCGACCATGACCGAGGACCCGTTTGGCAACGCGTCGCCATGACGAGCGATTGCGCCCCGGTGCATCTAAGTGGCCGATATTCATCGAGCCTAGAAACACGACAGATTCACTTTTCCTTGCAGTAAACTGCGTCCTTACATTCTGAGCATCATTCCCATAATCTGCAAGTATCCAGTGCAAAACGACACTTGTACAGTATGTGGTTAATGAAATGTGCAACTCCCTGGCACTCTTTGTTTCTCCAATGCATCTCTAATTGATTGCACCACCTGCGCAGTCGTACACGCGCGTAACACGGGATTACGTATTCGCCGCTGGAAGTTATGCGCTCGCGACTCATTCTTCTGGAAGCGAGCGCGTGAGAGAGAGAGAGAGAGAGAGAGAGAGAATTAGATGGAGAATGAGATGGAGAATGAGATGGTGAATGTGATAGAGAGTGAGAGACGCCTCGACGATAGAACATTTACGCCCGCTGCGTGACTCTTACCCAAGGTCTCGCGCGCCTTTCCCATTGCAACCGCTCTATGCGACGATCGCTCAACGAAGGTCGCACTATCCCGTGTGCGTGACACATTGAGCGCGAGCTGTCGCTTTCGAGAAAGTATTAAGCGTGCGATCGTTATCGACGAAAGGAGAAGAGCTCGGAGACATTCCAGTGATCGATAGATCGGTACCGGCGGAAAGTCTCGAGCGGAACGTGATTCCGCTCGGGACTCCCACTTTCGTATTTTGTATGGTGCTCGCCTCGCGAGACCGTATGATTTATTAACTGTTGTTTGATGTATTTCATAAGATCGAATTAAGGTAATGCGATTTATCGTAGTACGTATGCGTGTGCGACATTTTTCAGCTGTACTTGTCAGAATGTTGCCTTTCGAGCGTAATCCTGACTTTTTTTACTTTGTAATAATCGCGGTTGAATAAATTGAACTTGCTTCATAAGGATTCTTAGAGATTCAATTTTTCAATTGTGCCTTATATTCGTCAGTAGGCTTATCATCGCTTTGTGAAAATTTTTACGAGATAAACACTATTCATATGAAAATTAGTTTTTTTTACAGTCGTATGCCGTGTTTGTCACGTGTTTATTTTCTCATGGTCTGCATTTATTGCTCGTACGAAAATAACTAACTTCTCTGTGATACATCAGTATACATATCTCTGACATTCTGGTACGACTATTAAATGGCAGTTACTGCAGTTGCAATTTTTCTATCTTTGAAAGCACGGTAACACATCATGGTATATTCTTCAAACAACAATTACAACAGTAAGAATGCCATTTGCTATCTTGGAAGTGCTATTTCCGCATCACTGAATCTTATCCAGTTACAAAATTTCTTTCCGTATATCTAAAGAACTTTTTATTTTATTCGGTAATTGCGTGTCCACTTCGTATTAAAATTAATGATTTACTAAAGCCGTATCATGATTAATAAAACGAAAAGAAATACCTACGATTAAGTGCGACAAGTCACGTGAACGAGATTTTTCGATAGTAGAAGAAATAAATCAACACACACATATTTCATAAGTAGCGAGGACTAGTTAGAGCGTAATTGACAATTAGAATAATTAGTATACGACTGTTTTACAATTTTAATAACACAAATGTCAAGTAGGCCTATCTTTTTCGCAAACTTAAAAATAGCTTCTAAATAAAAAATATGAATTAATATTGAAATAAATTATTTTTAATCTTAATAAAAGTAAATTTGTGTACCACACTGTGGTTTACAAAGTAAATCCAATTTTTAGATACCAAGCTTTTTAAGTAATGTTGCAATATATTCTACTCCACTTTTTATCTTAATATAATCGCAACTATTCGATAATTTTAATATTGAAAACGACACTTGATCTATTAATATTCATCGTTTTTAATATTTTTTTTCTTTTATCTCAATCTAATATGACTTCAAATGATTGAAAATTGCGCAGTGTCTACAGAATAATATCGCATACATTTCTCATTTTATTTATGTGATTTATTTTAAGAAATTTACAATTCTCATGTGCACTCAACTCGTTCATGCGTATTTATATTTGTTTTTATGAAAAGGCATTGAGAACAGTTTGTGAAATAATGATTTGAACTTTGTAAAATATAAATTATAGAATACAAGGAAATTCGTGATGTACATAGAAGTTGTATTCTTTTTTTTTTATAAATAAGCCTTCTTTAAACGTATTAAATCATTTACTTGAATTTTAGGCGTAGTATTTTGAAAACCTTATTCATAACATTATTACCATTGTAATTATCTTATACGATTTACTATGCGTACACAATATTAAATCAATGATTCGTGTAATAAATGCAACTTGATTATGATGTTAATAAAATTTCGAACGACTATTTCCATTATATTAACAAAACAGTAAACTCTAATTTTTTTTACTAATTTTTTTATTTCTCTCCTAGGAATAAGGACATATGCGATGATGCCATAGATATCATTCGCTCTTCGAAGGTCCAAAATTGATCATACTTTTTGACGAAAAGGAATAAAGAAGATGATGTCATATGGCATCATTGGGCATGTAAGAATTACTTGTGAACCATATATAAATAAATAAAAAAGTAGTTTCACTTAATATTACATCTACGTGACATATTGCTTTGAAAAGCGATAATATCGTGAAATTGAAAACCAATTATTATTTATCATCTGCTTTTAATATTAGAAAAAATTTGCTGTCAACTGACTTTACTAAGAAGGAAACACGATTATTTCTTTCGTGTTTTTAAATTTGCATATTTCAATCTCAATGACATCCCGTAACAAGGCTTCAACAAACAATTCAGAAACTTGCCGAGAAAGTTGAAAAGTTGTCTTTTCAAGTAAGTCAAGTTTTTCTTGTTACGGTAATGCATCAGACACTTAGTAAATAACAGTGATAGTTAATAATTAAGAAAAGCAATCAGATGCCTCATGGTTGTGGATCTGTGTGTCTGCAGACGATGTATCCGGACGGACTATTGACGCTCCACTACGGCAAGCATCCGGCGACCTTGGCTGCGGAGGTCGGGGCCTGGTATTCCGGTGACCGTCACGTGGATGTGACCCTAGCTTGCGACGATGGCTCCGTAGTAAGGGCCCATCGCGTAGTATTAGCAGCAGCTAGTCCCTTATTGGCTAGTCTTCTCAGGAATCCGGCGCTGGATCACGTAGTGCACCTGTCAGGGGTACGCAAGACGCAACTGAGCCACCTGCTAGAGTTTCTCTACAATGGCGAGGCTTTAATACCCGTGAGTTGCACTTATTACAATAAAAGCATCCGAAATCTGTTCTCCAATCGTATCCCAATTCTTTAAATGGTTTCTTATACTTTTCGATAATGCAAATTTCAGTCAACGGAATTGACGCCTTTGAGAGAACTATTTGAACTTCTGCAAATAAAATCAGAACTATTTGAGCCAAACCAGTCACAAGGTTCAACTGGTTCTGAACCCGAAAGGATACCCACCCCACAGCCCTCGGAAGAAGGTCAAGAGAGCTCGAGTTACGAGTCACAATATGATGGAAGGTACGCGTGTATAAATTTTTATATATCATACAAGATGTACGCTTTAAAGTTTCTCAAGTAAACTATTGGCTCATATTGACGTAGTGTATTGTTATTATTGGGTATGGAATTTACTTATTAATAATTCTATTTATGTATTCGCAGTATTATGTAGAATTTGAGTATCTACTTTATGTATTCAATATTTTATTGAATATTTTACGATCTACATGATCTTTTATAATTTGATTAATATAATTTTTAAAAGAAAATTTCATTTTTACATTTAACTAGGTATATAAAATGAAAGGATCAAGAACAGTTTATAAAACTGAGCTATAAACTAAAGTATTTTATACAATAGTTAAAATATTTGAAAGATCGATGGTAAAATGCCGAACAGTTTTTACACAATATACTCTTCATACCTAAACTCGTGAAAATCACCTCCACTCGAAGCAATGTCAGCTTTTATAATAACGTTTGCTCATCCCTTTCGAACGGATAATATTTAAAATAGGAAAATATCCTAAAGAAGACCAAGCTATAAATTAAAAAGAAACAATCATTAACCTCGTAGTACACGCGTCATTTCAACTTTGACGGTTCAGTTCGTACGCAAATCCCGTAAAGTGCTCAAACACACCCGACCGGATCCTTATGAATGGCGCATCTGTGCCTGATTGCAGACAGTCGAACAACCCAGCGGACTGCTGCTCGGTCCTGATAAAGACCGAGGAAGGCTGCGAGGAGGAAGATGAAGTGGAGCCCGAGGTGGACGTCGAGGGCGTCGAGAGCGCCGAGGGCGAGACCGTCCACTCGGAGAACCGCGAGGGCAGCATTGAACCACCCCGTCGGAGGGACAGTTCCGACCCCGTCAACCTCAGCCTTAACTCCGGGGCATCGACCACGAGCGACAGTTCGCACGACATCGTGCACAGGCTCGAGTCGTCGTTGCGCGGCTGCCTCGACGAGGCCGGCAAGTACCGTGAGAACAATAGCGACGCCGTCCAGCAACAGCGCGAGCAGCAACGCGAGCAGCAGCGCGAACAGCTTAGGTAAGCTTCGTATTTCTGAAAATCGCTCTAAGTGCTCGACGAGGATTGTTCATTAATAGCTTTGAAAATCTTAATCCTCGTTGAGAAGCTTCTGCGATCGGGTATTAGTCACCGCTTGATCACTAATTTGCCTTTATGTTTTTCGTAATAACCCAGGATACTTAAATAGATAAATTAAAATACATGCAATGTAGTTGCATATCTTGAACGGAAAGAAATCAATTAGGCGAAATGATGTTTAATTTAACGTCACATGTAGTTTTTACATCGGTTACAAGCGTTTGAAATAAGCTGTTTTATGACCAGTTTTAGAATTCATGTAGTTTCAATAGACATCTTTTATTTAATGTCCAGATATTTATAATAATTAAGTACTAATCAGACAAAATTTCAAAACAAATTGCGCTAGAAACATTTTTTTCATCCTTATCTTAAGTATCCATTACACCTGTAAGTCTAATTCACTTAATGGTAAAAACCTTTAATTATAAAAATATTCTGCATTAGAAAAAAATTTTAAATTAAAAATAAGAAATAAAAAGTTTTTCTTATATCTAGAAATAATGTTTCTTTTACATTTGGAGAGATATGATTTGGTTTTGTTGGCACGTAGTAAACCGGCTTAGAAGTTACACACGAGGTAGAAATTATCTCTTAAACATGAAATAATAGTTAAGCTAATAACTAACAGCTATCAAAATTCTAAAAATGAAAAAGAAAAATATGCATTAACTTGGAGAACAAACTGTAGACAAAAAAGTAATAGGTCTTATTTTATATATTAATCGGTGAGCGAGGAAAATTTACATTCTTTTAACGGACATTCCTTAATTGGCTGAAAGAAAGGGTTATGTGCACAGGGTACGGATCTTTGCGAAAATACATTTGAATTTGCGTTGAGCTTCTTGGGCACATAATTTTATTGATGCGACTGCGTTCCTGCTTTGCAGATCGAACTTCCGCCATGAAAAAGCTTCATTAGAGAGAAGGGAATCAATGGAGGAACAGGATGAGAGAAGGAGGCAGTTGGCAGCAAGACTGGCACTGGGATTGGAAACGACGAAGAGGAAACCCGAAGAACTCCCCATACCGGCTGCAGAGGCGTACGTTGTGACGCCCCACAGGAAACGCAGGCCGGGCTTTCATAATGCACCCGCGCAGAATCCCGCATTTGTGCCCTTCAATGCTGGTTTCGAAACGCCGCGGAGGTTACAGGCGCCGCACGCTCTTAGCGTCTCGGCGCCGCCTTATCCTGTAAGACTTCGTTTCTGTCGTTCTTTATCTGCTGATTTATACCCTTAGAGGTCTCGTAGAATGGAAGATATCGTTGTTTAGGCCGGTACTCGAGGACAAAGACCAATGCACGCTACTCACATATTGACTGTAAGGCATTCTGTCGTAGAACAGAAAATAAGACTGCACAATCGAATATATTTAACATAAATTCACTTTTTTTACATATAAATTTTGAAGTGACTTGCTCTGAGAGAAATTGATTATGCGCGCCTTTTTCTAATCTTTAACCAGAATTTCGGTTTCCATTGAGCTGGAAAAAGAATAACAATTAACAGATACAAAGGTAATATAATTGACATTGGGCAATTTTGCAAAAATTATTTTGGCGAATGGACCCTTTATCTTTAAGGCCCTCGAAGTTTGTGAATCATTTTTCTTGCCCCTGACAAATGGCAACCACGAATGCTCTACAGTTTGACTGAAAGACATTTTCTAATGATCTTAAATAGACACGCGCTTACTTTTGATTTAGTTTTTATTATTCTCCTACTATTATCGTTCGCTTATTAGAAATAATGTGATGAAATTTTTATGAAAAATAATCTATTGAATAATAGAGGCAGTTGATTAATTTTATGACATATAAATATGACGTATCGTTTATCACGTAAACGTTAATTTAAGGTACGTAGAGTTCGTTAATAATGTAAATACTCATAGGCAGAACATAATGTATTATTTATTTCAACAGAAACAGAAATAATAAAGTAATTAATTTGGCATTGTATAACTTGCAAAACCATTGAATATAATAATAAATAGCAGCAACAACAACATTAAATACAAATGACTGTGAAATTTTAACAAACTATATATTTAAAGAATAAAATTAATGCACGATTATAATATATTTGAATGGCATACACCAAAAAGTAAACAGTCTCATAAACTACATTGCAAAATTGAAAATTCATTCTTTAAAAATGTCAATTAGGTTCGACTTTTATATGAAAGTAGGCCTGAAACTTGGAAATTTCCCAATTCTTATCGATGCAGGGTGTGATTTTGTATTAATACATCGTGCAATTGCATGATTATATGTTAACATCTACGAGATTACATAAATTTCTCTTGTGCAAAAGATATCCCAAGAAGAAGGATCTTGAAAAATGCCATTTTACCAGCGGTTAAAGAGTTTCTGCGAATCAGTAAGACCTCGTTGTCGCAGTGACTTATGAATATGCTTTTTTGCAGCAGGATAGATCGATGACGCCGCCGATAATAATCCACCGGCCTCCCTCGGCGGACCCGACGACGGCCGCGAGCCTGGAGCCGCCTTGGGGCGCGTGGACGCTGCCCCCGTCCAGAGCACCGGCGGCGCCCTCGTCCGAGGACTCGCCCAAGTCGACGCCGGTGCGCGAGTACCGCTGCACCTACTGCGGCAAGCAATTCGGTATGTCCTGGAACCTGAAAACGCATCTGCGCGTACACACGGGCGAGAAACCGTTCGCCTGTCGACTCTGCGTCGCCATGTTCAAGCAGAAGGCTCACCTCCTGAAGCACTTGTGCTCCGTGCACAGAGGCGTCATTGCCGCGCCCGACAACACCTTCACCTGTTGCTTCTGCTCGCTGAGCTTCGACAGCCAATCCGAGCTCATCAGGCACCTGTCGGGGCCTCACAATAGCCTACTGCTCAGCAAGAACCTACACGACTAACGAATCAGTTGAAGGCTCGTCGATTTCACGGGGATCTCGATTTCGCGATAAGAGTGCCGACTCCGAAAACCGGAAGTTCCTGGACGACGTTATTTTAGCGATTCGGTCTCGATACTTTTGTTTCCGCGCTTATCCGAGTGAACCCTTGCCGACGTGGATTTACGAATTGATGAATCATTTTGCTGTTGATTTTTGCGTGAAGTTAAAATTATTGGCAGACATCCGGATTATTTTCATATTAAGATACGTATATAGATGGAAGATTAGACTCTTATTTGTAATTGCGCAACGACAATTATTCGAGCTATTATGTGCAAAGAATTCTATATCCACTTTTAGTAGAATTATTTTTAAAATACTTTTAACTTTTAACCTATATAAATTCACTCAATTGTTATTCAAGCTGATGTCACGTGTAAAACTGTTAATATTCATTTTCTGAGAAAATCTGAGGTGAATTATTAATTACACGTTAATGCCATCAATGTTCAATCTATCGTTAAATCTGTCGTCAGGGGAAGCTCGTGAATTTGCAAAATTTAACACTAATGAAAGCTAGTTTATTTTTTTTACTCATACTTGAAAATTAGTCTTAATGATGACTATCGAGATCCTTTGAAAAAATTGAATTCGTTTCGGCGTAAAATGACGTGATCGTCACAAAGACGATATATTTCGACTAGAAATATAACTACGTTGTCAGGACGATTCGATAGTATCGGGAGAGCCTTAATCAAACTTTGATAAAATGTAACTAAGTAAGAGAAAATATTTTTAGTAAATACCGTCCGCATAAAGATCCTAGTGACAATCCAGACGATTGCTTGATCGAAACCAAGGACAATAACCGCTTAATGACAGAGAACTATTTCTTCGTCAAACGTTAATTTTGCTTTACTCATACGCGAATAAAGCAAACGTTCTAAAATGCCCTTCTATCCCTTTTTCTTCTTAGATGATAACGATAATTTCATTATATTTTTTTGTCTTTTGTGTACATAGTGTTACATACGATACGAGAATGTATGAGTTGTTATTTATTTGACATTTGCAATGGGACCAACCGAATTTCCACCGAATAACAGTTATTAGGAATAGATCTTTTAGCGGCCTGCCTACAATCGCCTCGAACAAAATTTTTTTTATGTAAAAATATAAAAGAAATGCGTAATGACACACAATGCGTCTCGAGATTTGTAAGAGAGAGAGAGAGAGAGAGAGAGAGTGAGAGAGAGAGAGAGGGAGAGACAAAGAAAGAAAGGAGGCAAATTCACACACCTGTTGTATTTTTCTGAAATGATATTTTATGTATTATGGGAGAAACAATGAAGAACTGGTACTTTGAGAAAATTTAAGTGTATTACTTGTTTTGTGTACAGTTGGAGTCTTTTTAACAAATCTTTGTACTTTTGTTCTCCTCTCGAATTTCTTTTTATTACTACAACATTTTGACTCGAGTGCCTTGTCAAATGGGTCCAAATTGGTCGATTGGGCAGTGATTTCATGTGTTCATAGGCTTAAGCGTTTTTAGATGAAACATTATAAGAGAAATGAAAAGGAGATAGAGAGAAAACGTAGTAAAAATCGAAGTCTTTCTTCTTTTTTCTTTATTCTAGAAAAAGAAAAAAAAATAATAAACGAATTGGCATAAAAATATTTTTTGTAGAAGCTGCGATTTTTGTCATAAATTAGTAGTGCAAATGATAATGAGTGTGCAAATGAATGAATGGACTTAACTTTTTCATAGTAAAAGTTGAAGGTGCAATAACAAGTGTTATTAAATACTTTTTTGCACTTCATTGTATATGTTCTTTAGTGAGGAAAAATAATAAGAATGAAAAAGCAAGTCGTAGGTAGTCGCATTGAACTTATATATTTGCGTTTTTATCTCTCTTTTTGATTGTTGACGCGGGTCGTCAGGTCAAACAAAAATCATAAGAAAAATGAAACCACTATTAAAATGTCGATTTGGTGCCTCGAAGGGCTCGGCCTCGTTTTTATTTCTTTTTTATTCATTTGCGCACACGCCTCTTCTACAAAAAGCAGAAATACAATAAATTCATGCTCGTTTCATTTGGCAAAAAAAAAAAAAAAAACTAGAAGGTTTCGCTATTGGTTGTTGAGAATATATATCTCTTCAAGGTAAACAGAAACATAAAAAACATTCCTAATGAGCATGTACATACAGAGGACGTAAACTTTTCCCTCCGAAAGAATGTGTAAAGGAAAAATTTTACTTCAGAGGAAGGATGTTCGAGAGATGATAAAATTCGTATAGTGCCGCATCGTACCCCAACGAAACGCAACGTAAATAACAAAAAAAGTGCTTGTGTACACACGGCTAAGTTTCTTTTTCTTTTAAAGGATGAATAATTAATAATCGAAGCAGTTACACCAAAGATACGCTCGTTGAGCCATTCGAGCGTAGGCTTTTTCTTTTATTCTTCCCCTCTTTTCATACCTTTTTCCACGCACACTTTTACGTTACCATTCGCAGCCAATGCGTTTGTAGAAGAAACGGAAACACTTGCTTGTTTTACTTTCGTTCTTCATCTACTTTATCTGTCGAAATTAACAAAATACATAAAGGGTACATTTTCGAGATCGCCTGTAACATTGCCTGATTTCGAGATATAATATTGTTATATTACGAGTAAAATTAAATTTTTATTTCAGATTTAATCACGTAATCGTTGCTTGAGAATAATGCTGAAGCTTTGTCTTTTGCGTTTGATAAGAAAATATGTAGATGATCTGGTTTGATTTTTTATTTGTATAAAATTAGTGCGCGAAAACAATTGAGAGAAACCGTATCGCGATTAATAGAAGCATATTTTCACATATTTTCCTTGAAAAAAATATTCAAATATATTTTTCACTTGCAATAAAAAGAAGAAAACAAACAGATTTTTCGTATTTTTGAGGTAGAGCCCAACGTGGTCTGACAATCACGTGCATCGTGTATTTTCAGCAGAAAAACCTTAAAGCAATATAAAAATTGCCGGTAAACGGGAAACCGTGCGAATAATAACATTCTCGAAATTCAGGCAAAGCAAACGGCCAGCATATAATAATATACAATAATATACAACACAGTGAACGCAATGTGATACTAAATGATAATAAATAAAGTAATTATTGTTTAGCGTGCGGTGAAACGCGTCCTTGTGACAAGGCGCTTCCTCGCGTTTGCATACATCAGCGTGTAATTATGGTTTATGTAGAAAAATGAAACGACGAGTAAAAACGAAAAGATTTAAAAGTAGCGCAAAAAGAGCGACAACGAAGATAGAATGAATTCATAATTTTAAGCTTTATTCCCTTTTCCTAAACCCTCTTTTTTTCTTATTGTAAGAGATCTTACTTCAACACCTTTACATTTATTATTATTCATACGCGTTATACATAAGTAGAAGATATATCCGTAATCTAAGTATTATCTTGTACGATGCGATAAAAAATCTAGTGATGTAAGGACAATGAAAAAGAGAGTAATTTGAATGTTTGTAAATAAAGAACTTGAATTACAGAAAAAAATGAATAAGAACGCACAGAGTAAAGGATGAGTAAAGCCCAGATTTTCGGTTCCTTGCGCTAGCGCGACTATTCTATTGTATCGTTGTATAAAGAAGAAAGACGAAGTACGAAAAGAAGAGAAGATAATGAGCACAATAGCTGAACGAGTAGAGCGCGGAGGACAACTTTTTTATCGTTGTAGTTTGCCGCCCTCGCGGACAAGTCGTAATAGTACAAAAAGAGAAAGAGCATAAGATGTGGACATTCGCCGTTTGATTGATGTTTTTTAATGAGTACGTATTGCGCGTTACGTCCCGGAGATACGCAGCGAGTATTATATATTTCTGAGTTTTCTTTTTGTAATGTATGAATAAAAGAAGTGAAATTATAAATGAAAAACAAGAATGTTAACCATATACATAGTCTTATACGACGTCCAGCTGCGATCGGGGAATGTTATAAATGACATTAAGGATAAGAAGTCGGGACATGATTTAAATAAGAAGAAATAAATAAATAAAAAAATAATGATCTCGCGACGAATACAGTTGTACACGAACACACGTCGTTTCTCTCTCTCTCTCTCTCTCTCTCTCTCTCTCTATCTCTATTTTTCACTTTTGCCTTCTATCTCTCTTTCCTTTTTCTTTGCGGCATCCCTTAGAAAGACAAAAATGTACATCCTCCTTCTTTATCTTCTTTTTAAACCGTTCACTATGTTCTCCAACTACTATTCGACAGTTTCTCACCACTCATCGACGTGTTTCTTTCCTTCCGGAAGTCTGGGTGACAACAACAAAAAGAGCAATAGTTCATAAGCATCTCTTCCGAGAGCGGAACGCGCCTCCGCCCCAAATGCTTTCTTAGTGTTCATAGACTTACGATGATAAAATACATTAATTGAGAAAAAATTTATGAAGAGTTTTTATTTATTTGCCAGATTATAACTTTTAACTCAATTTAGTCACAATTCTAGATACGTGAGAGAAATAAGAGAAATACGAATTTTTTATTTGAGAGCTACATTTTAAATTTTAGATATTGTATTAAGTTTTTTTATAAAGCTTTAGAAAAATTAACCATTTAAAAATTCTACATAATTAAGCATAATATATTTAATATTAAAGAATAAAAATACCAAAGTAATAGAATTAACGTACAGTAAACCTTTTTTATTTAAGTCTATATGGTATACAGTTATACTTTTTAAAAAATGTTTAATAATAATATTAACTTTATCTAATTCAATCTATTGTACAATGAAATATAAAATTGGATTTTAAAATAAAATATATCATTTCAATAATGACAAAATAGAACTGAGCTTAAATAAATACATGTTTGTGAATTCATTAAGTTGAAAATTAGGAAGGTTTTAATAAAAAGATTGGTCTTAAATTCTATTTCATCACTTCTTGTAATTCTATTGTGCAATGGTTAAGCGTACATTTTTTATTGAATAATAATTAATATGAATGTTATTATTATTCTGTACAAGTATTTCTAGAATTTGTTCTTAAATATTCAAAAGTAATTTATTGTGGTAATTTTTTTCATGTAACAATAAAATTATTCAAAATTATACGTATAAAAAATATGATATACTTTGAATACTGTACTAACTATCTTTTAATGTAAAAATACTTTTTTTTTCTTTAGTACATGTAATAAAAAAGGAACATCACCTGTTGTAAAAATATCCTTTTTCTAAAAAATCCATGCATGAAATTATGTGGAAGTTACTACAATTTGTTTTATTACGAAATTACAAATTTAATATTTGATACATAATTTGTAAATTGTAAAGTAAGAAGCCAGAATAACGCATAAATTAAAAATATAATATAATTTTAATAAAATTTACTTAATTTATTATGATACTTTAATTTGAAAAAAACACAAGCCCTCATTTAGAATTTAAGAAATGGGTTTTGATACTAACACTGAGCAAACTGATTGGCAGGCCTAGATGTTTTACTTGATTAATTAAAAAATGTAAACAGTTAACGAAAAACAATTTTTAAGTTGAATTTGGTATATTAATAGTTATTTTAAATCGACTACTTACGTTGTTCAATAATATAACAATTATTTTACGAAAAGAACTTTTTTGAAAATATTTTTATATTTAAATTATTCAGAATTGATTATTCAACTATAAGGATCGAAATTCTTATTTTTCAATACTAAATATCATGTGACAGTATATTTAATGATATTTAATAATACAATTGAAGTAAAGGTTTGAAAAAAATTTTTTAAATTAGTGTAAAGGTACTTCGCCTAAGTACGCCATGGATTATAATATATTTTTATATTATATTTATTAAAAAAACTTTAAATACATAATTTTGTTAAAACTAACGAATAGTATATATATACCAAAAACTTTTTTCTTAAGTTATTAAATACTTCACTTAAATGTGAATGATTTGTCTCATATCAAATTTCAAAACAATTATTTCTTACTTTGTATTAAAGTTTTTTAAATTAATCATTATTTATCTTTTTCTGTAAAAATATTTTTATATAAAAAAATTGTTTAGTAAATGATTAATTACTTCAAATCATTTTCTTAATTAAAAATATTATTTCTTTGATTGTATTATTTTAATCTTCATGTAATACAATTTTTATGGGAATTGAAACATTTCATTTTATTTAGAACTTTTACTAAATTAATATTCATGTTATATTTACATTAAATATTGTGATCAATTATTATCAATATTATCAATATACATTATTATCAATTTAATAATATTGAGATTAAGGAATATTGCAACTGCTGGTTGATATTAGATTAAAAGAGAAATTGCACTTAATTTTATGCTAATTTGATTTATTTAATGCTCGAACTATTACTGTAAGCTATTAAAAGTTTTATTCGATAAGTGCTGTAATGTTATATAAAAATTAATACAAAATATTAATTTTATTTAGTTAATTCATTTCATAATATTAATTGTGTAATCAACTTGAAACTAGAATGGAAATATTTTGTTTAATTTCTTAAGCATCTATAAACTCATTACATTTATAACCCTTTTATAATTATTGGAATAACTAATATACATAAAGTGCGTAGACTCAATAATAAATATTAATTTTAAATCAGGAAAGATTAAAAATAAATACGTACAATCTTCTTTACTAGCTCACTTTTAAAGTTTAAATAGAAATTGTTCTAAAATCTAAATTTTGTAAATCTTAACTTTGCATATAAAAATATGATTTTTATCAGTTATAAGTGTAATAAAATTTTATCACGTTAACATTCTTGTAATAATTTTGATATCATTATGAAATAGCTTAAAAACAGCATTGAAAACCTTAATAGGCTCGTATGAAAATTAAATTAAATTAATAAATGAATAAAAAATGGCGCCTTTAATTGTATTGGATTCAACAATTATGTTTACTTTATGTCCTAAGCTTACAAAAATATTCTTGAAAGTATTTCAAATAAGCATGTCAACATTTTTGAAAACAAGTACAGACATTTAAAAAATATAGTAACAAAGATAATAACAAAGATATGGCTTCAAAATATATTACATGTGAAGTTCAGTGCGTAATAACTTGCCTAACTTATCGACTACTACTGACATTAAGTATTTACCAGTAAGGGAAATAGAATATTTAAAACTGTGATAAAACAGTTCGTGTACACCCTATACGAATTATATTTTTAAGTTTCTATCAGTATGTTCTTATAGTATTAATTATTAATCCTGTTAATTATTGGATACGTGGATTTATTTCGTTAAATCTTTTCAAAATAAAAGGAATCATAATAGTTGAAAAAGATTTCGAAGCAAAATGAAAAAAAATTATACGAATGTTTATGATTGATAATGAATATCATAATGATAATAAATTTGGCTATAAATATACAATTTTTATTCTAGTTATTATTTTGTTATTTTACATAAGTAATACTCGATAATCTCACCGATAATCTCACTCCTATAGTCACACATATTTCATACTTTTGAATTCATAAAGACAAGCACAAGCATGTACTTAGGATAAATGTAATAAATTATACGTACAGTATTCAAATTATATATTCGATTGATTCTTCGTTACACTTATCCACGACCTTAGTGTAGAGCTTAGGTAGGTAGCTTGTAGGTAGGTTAGGTAGGTAGAGCTTGTAGGTCTTATCTTAAAACATCTAAGCCATATCTAAGAGCTCAACAGCAATCCGTTCATCATCCGTAACCGTAAGAGCTCGTTGCGCTGAAATTGGTATCTAATGCGACTATCATGAGGGGCCGCTTTTTTCACATGTACTCTTCTCGCTCGCTTCCTTAAGAACACCACAGTTGCCTCTTAATGGTAATCTTGTTCTCTGCACGGCCAACGTACCTATGGTGCCAAGGAATATTGCAGCTCGATCAACAACAAGGTAATTGAGCGAGAAGGGCAGAGGAGGTCGAGGGGAGAGAAAAAGGAGACAGATGAATCAATTTTATACGTTTGCCCTTTCTCTCCTTCTCTCTCGCGGTCACGACGTTTGAGAGTATGTGAAAGAGAGACTAACGGGTTCCAGGTTTTACTTTTGTACAAAAAGTCGGCGAACCCGTTAGCCCGTGGTGGGCTACGTTCCAGGCTGCCTCGGCTTCCACCGACGATCGACGAGAGATGAAAGCCTCGCGGGCAGGTGTATTTATACGTATGTATAACGTAAGCCTGGCATAACATAGATGCGCCAGAGCTCTGGAGATTATCGGTCACTCTCTTCGCGGCCGAACGCGAGCGATTAACGAATGCGCTACATCATATTGTGGATCTAGGCTCGTACACCACGAGCATCGAATGCTCTTTCTAATTCTTTCAGGATAAAGTTTTTAGTAAATCAATTAAGTTTTCTTACATCGACTCAAACCTATCGTGGCCTCTATTTCCATCGCACTTTTTTTAACAATTTTTCTGTTATCTGGTTTCTGGCAACTAACTTGCGAAACTGTTCTGTAAGCTAATTAAAATGCGAGTTTTTTTCCCCTACATCCGGAATAATACTACTATTTATGATGCACTTCACTAACCGTACATTAAGTGAAGTATTATAAGCAAGTATCATAAAATTTATGATACCTGTGCATAATACCACTTCTTATAAATAACACGTTTCATTACGAATCGTCGATATCCTGTTGTATAACGACAAGATAACATAATGAATATGGAGTATATTACTAGTAAGACAGTGATAGTATGATATGATTCGATGATCCGTGTGATCTTAAAAAATTTAACATCTAGTCATCTATCTTTACCTATCCTACCTTTATCGTGTAATTTGACGTAGGGATTTTTTAGTATTTCATGTATTTTTATTACAAAATAACTTATAGATTACAATTTTTCTTGAAGAAAGTAACTACAATGTTCATAAAACAGCATCTAATGAATAGCATATACACCAAAGTAAAAAAAGAACTCTAATTGCTTAATCAATTGTCAAACCAAATTGTTAAAAAAATTTCAATTTATAATTGTATCTGCATTATTTTAATTTCATAAAATACTAATTATTGTTAGAAAATTTGTTAGACTGAAGACTTTGAATACTAAAATTATACATACAATCATATATATATATATATATATATATATAATCGTAGGTCAATTACGAGTTTATTATTCAAGTAACTAAAAATGAAATTTCTTGAATTCCAAGATTATGAGTCTTTCATAGTAAGGAGAAACTATGTTTCAATCAAATTTATAAGAAAGTTTTTTAATATCCACTGATGATTATCAGATACGTTGAAATTTCTGTAAAGTAAAATCATCTTTTACGTGTGGTAAATTGAGTTAAAAAAAACATAATGATTCTGAAGTCCATAATCTGTTAACTTATTATTCATATATATTAAGACTGTAAACGAAATTTGCATTAAGAATGTTCATTAATTTATTAATTAATAATTAAAGCGATACTTCATTTACTTGAATTGGCAAAATATTTACTCTTAAATAACAAAGAAAAAATGGATAATCGCATTGAAATAAACATAAGGAGTATATTAGTTGTTTTATAAATTTGTTGTAAATTTTTTATAAAAACCATGAAATTATAAATTCATTTTCACGAATTCTATTCCAAGTAGAACCAAGCAACACCATGTTACATGAATATAATAATTTAGATAAATTTTTATAAATAAAAATTTAATTTTTAATTTTGCAATTTAAATGTAATACTGACATACAAGAATTAAATAAGTTTTGTTTACTTTCGGTGTTTATACTCTTATAAAAATAATAACTTTATTTATGAGTAATTATTAAAACATTGATATTAACTTTAAATAAACTAATTCGTAAAATCAAGTATCAACACTTAAAATCAAAGATTTTAATATTATTTTAGCTATCGATAGTTAAGTATGAGCTAAGATAATAAAAATTAATGTGCAAACAAGATAATGTTAATATTAACTCTTCGATTACTAGTCTAAAGATTGTTGTTCACATTTCACATATTTAATTTGTGATACGATATATTTAATTTTAAGATAATCATAATTTTAACGATAATCTTCAATTTAGGCTCTCAAACCATTTTAAGAATTATTTTTAATTTGAATTATTAACAATATTGTGTGTATGTGTATATGCGTTACTTAGCATATATTGAGACAATTACTTGCGGCTAACCCAAGGAATATAATAATCGTAATATTTTAAATATAAATCAAGTGCACTAGAGATGAGTGACGTCTATTAAAGCGAGTGATTAACATAGAAAATTCATTTCTACAATTTGAAAGTAAGAAACATTATTTCGAGAAAGTGCAAAGAACTTGATCTTTATAACTGCATATCATTTAAGGAATAAAGCGTTTTGTGATGCCATGACTAAAGTATTATTTTTGAGTCTAATAATAAGTTCGTACTCTAAGTGATAGACTATTATTAAATTAAATTTGAGAAAAAAATATAACGTCGATATCTAATTCATAGATATAAATGTACATCAAAGTTTGAAACAATGTTCGCATGCTTAAATAAAATATATCATTTTAAAATTAACTCTACTACTATGCAAAAAAATCATTTTTTCAATTCCGTGGTACGTTCTCACGCTTGAATTCACTAAAGAAACAATACCATTCCTGTCGGAGAATAGATTATTTGCAATAAAACAAATAAAAACAAAACAGTATTTTCCAGATTTATACTTAAAAAATTAACAAGAAGCACAGGTAAACGTGTTTTTTATTGATAAAACAATCTGAACATAGTTTATTCGCTCCCAACTCATTGACAAACACTCGTGTAAAATAGAAAAATGCTAATGTTCTAACGGCTTGGTATAACGACCTCAGTCCAATACTTTAAAAGCACGTAAAAGAAAGAAGCAAACGGGGAACACATGGCAGGTCGTCTGACAAGGGTGTCGGACAGAATTCCAGATAATGTACTTTCGATGCCAAGAAAAAAAGTTGCAAAAGCAGCAGGCGCTTAACCGCACGAGCATGGAAAAAGGTGTGACGCGGTGTACTTGCGTGTTCCGTGAACTTGAACTCATCGGGAGTAGACGCTGTCGATCAGCAGCCAGACACCAGCGTGTCTCCAGGGGCAATCGTCGAGGAGAGAGAGAGAGAGAGAGACGAGAGATTTCCGCAAGTCTGCGGACGATCTTGATGACGAGCGCCGCAGTTTTCTCACACTTTTGAGAGAAAAATAATCTAGCGAATTTATTGGTTAAATACACCTGGCACTCTGCATGTTACATCTGTAATTGATATTTCAATTAAAAATGTTATTAAAGATAATTTACTTTTAAAATAAAAACGAAATCTTTCGGTATGAAATATCGGTGAAATTTAGATATAAGATGTCAGCGCTTAGGTGTTAGTGCATAAAAAGGTAACAAGCTGCACGTAAACTATTCCACACAAGTTACGTAGCGGTAATTAAAAAATAAAGTCATTTTATTGATGGGATTTTTCAAAGGCAATTATAGTTACTTAAAGTCTTGAGAAAAGTGACCTTTAATTAATTTTTTTTTTACACAGCCAATCAATTCTGAATGTTGTCCCTTAAAAATGATTTAGATTTTAATCCTGCTAGTTCGCTTATCTTGTTTCAGTGTCATAGATAAAAACGTCGTTGTAAATGTAATGCAATCATTCCACGTTGACATAAAAAGGTCATAACATTTCTATAACAATAAAGAAGTACGGATACATTGGGTACGGAAACCTCAAATTGTAAAAATTATTGTAAATATTCAGGTAAATAATATAGGTGAAGGTGGGAAAAAGTGAGCGTCTAAGCTTGTAAGCTTGTTTCTCTCCTGAATGCGCGCGAACAAAGAAAACGCAGAATAAGCGCTTGCACTTCGAGCAACGCCAACTTTTAGGATAACGATCAGGAGTCGCGGTCCACCCTCGTCTTCTTATGAGACCAAAACAAACCCGAACGAGTGTTTAGCCTTCCGTTCAGCTGGACCCCGATCGAGGGCGTCCCCGCGTCGCCGATGTACCGTTGTCCGAAAAATGTCACAATTGCCATGAGTCGCGACGTCGGTGCTGCAGCACTTGGCCCCCGCGGATCTACGACTATGTAGCGATCATGTGTTTACGCGCACAGGGGGAGAGGCAAATAAAAAGCAGCCTGGAGAGAGAAAAACGAGAAACGCGGTACCGTAAACCTGTCGGCGAATCTCCGCTTACGCACTTAACCGTGTGCGCGAGAGAAAGAGAAACAGAGAGAGAGAGAGAGAGAGAGAGAGAGAGAGAGAGAGAGAAACGCCCACGGGGGTTATCACGTCAGAGCGCACACGGGGGCCCAATAGTGGGGAGGATGTTACGCTTGGCGCTGGTCCGGTCAACGCTCCTATCTGCCCTCTGCGCTTAATGTATATAAAGCTCGGTGGACTTTGGCCGTAGACGGCAGAACTTTCCGTACCACGACGATCGAGACAAGTGAAAGAGAAAGAAAATATGAAGAGCATCATCGTGCTGCTGATCGCGGCCCTGGCCCTCAACGCCAGGGCTCAAATACCCAGTCTGGGCTTCTGCCCGGAGTACCTCCCGATGACAGGATTTGACATGGACAGGGTGAGTAATAGCGCTCGTCAGCTGATTTGACGCTGATTTTCCATTGGACGGTGAGCAAACTTTAAACTTTATTCGGTTGTTAATGTGAATATTACCATTTTCCTTAGATCTCGTGTTCCCGAATTTATTAAAGTCAAGTACTGTTGATACAGTATTTTTTGATGAAAATATTTTCATTATAAAAAGAAGCTTTTATAACATTCGTTGGCAGTTTTTAAATGTTTTTCTTCGAATTACGTTGAATTGGTTACTGTTACCATTATCAATCTAAAAATGCTAATTAAACTTTAATTTAAAACAGTACTTATATATTAAGTTTATGATTACATTAGAATTGTCGTAAAACACTCTTAATCATATAACAAGGGTGTAATAACTTGGGGTGTTTCGTGTGTCTGGAAAATTATTAAAATTCATTAGATACCAACGTTTTATTTTTATGCTTCGCGCAAGTAAAAATTTACAATTCATAATTATTCACAAAACCTTTGATAAAAAGTGTTAATTAACGTCTTCGTTAACATAAAAATTTGTAACAAGCTTCGTACCTTTCTTAAATTGAATAAATTTAATTTCTAGTTTGCTGGTATTTGGTACGAAGCTGAGCGATACTTTCAATTAACTGAAGTAGCATCCCGCTGTGTTATGTCAAATTACACTAAAGGACCTGATGGTAAATTTCACGTTGTCAATGAAGTGACAAGTCGGTTGTAAGTAATATACTCCATATTTAGACACATTAATTACAGAATGCACGTATCAAATTTCGTTAAAAGGGTTTTAAAAATTGACCACTAAACGGATTTCAAAATTTTCGCATTTAATGAATCAAAAGAAATTGCATCGAGAAATATTTGCTTTGTACAGCACCGGTATCAAGCGAGTCCTTGAGGGTGAAATTAGAAAAGCTCCCTCAAAGGCGGAGGAAGGCAAACTTCACGTCAAATACACCACGGTGCCATTGATTCCTCTCGAAACCCAGTACAATGTGCTCGAAACTGATTATGACAACTACGCTGTATTGTGGAGTTGTTCCGGAGTAGGTCCAGTACATACACAGAACGCCTGGATTATGACAAGACAGCGGCTCGCGCCTGGTGAAATTCTTCAAAAGGTAACGTATTTTATTAGTTCGTGTAAAATTGAATAAAGGCATTAGGTCGTGAAAATGGTATGCAATACAATGGCATATATATGTCGCATTAAAACATTCTAAAATTAAATTAAATATATTACAGTACGTTCACAGCGAAATCTATCAAAATGATTTTAAGAAAGGATGTATTTTTCTCAAATATAAAATTAATAATTAAAATTTATATACTGCGGATGGATTAATACTGTGTGCGTGTATATGTATAAAAGAATTTTCTGAATTTTGAATGTACCATAGTATTTGTAAAATATTGGTACGGTGTTTGTTGGAACTGAAATCTATTTCATCGCCAATTTAGTAATTAATTTCTAACATATTATAATTGTATACGCTGTCTTTATAAACTCTTCGTTAAGTTTAAGTAAAAGGTAATGATCAAGTTATCTTTTACTTTCAAGTTTCTTCCATTGTGAAAAGAAATAAATTTATTAGGTTCTTCTTTATAAAAACAATTGATATTTTAGTACAAAACTGTTCAATTCTAATGATCTCAAGACCTCGTAATTTGCATATTCTTAGGCCTATGGTGTACTCGACAAGTACAAGATCTCGAAGGTTTTCTTCGTAAAGACGAACCAGGAAGACTGCGCATACCTGGATAGCCTCCAAGCTGAGCAAGCTAACAAGCCCGCCGAGCCAGCGAGGAAGCCCCAAGTCGCCGACGTCGACGAGGAGAACGAAGAGGTATCCCAGGGCCTGGCCAGCAAGAGTGCGGTTGAGATCAGGTCCCATATAACCCCTGATGCCCCGGAGGCCATCATAAAAACTCGACGTGCTGAGATCGACGCTAAGGAGGCGCTCGCTGCGGCAGTTCTGAAACAAGCAACCGTTCAGCAACCCATCGTCGAAGCAGCACAACCTGTTGGTTAGTTGAACTTTTATTTCGTTCACTGTTCTCGATTAAATATTAATTTCACCTTTAAATCTTAAAGCTTAAACTTTGTAGCTTAAAGGAAATATTCTGATTTTTAATTAACTATTCCTTATACTGAAGTGCTTAAAATGCTGAATATCTTTAGTTATAATTTAATTGTGAACTTTTAATAAGTTACTCATATTTAAGGTCTGTATATTGGTGTGAACATTTTATAAAAATATTGATCAGATCAGTTTATTACTTATGAAAGCAAGCAGTAATTCTTATTATAAAAACGCTAATATTATTCATTCCAAAGAAACAAAAGATTGTCATTGCTTGAAAACATATCAAAACAAAAAGCTTAAACTCCTTCAACGAAACACTAACTCAAGTCATCCATTCAAAATGAAGTTATCAAAAAACCTTATCAATCATCCACTATTGTGAAAATAGAATTCACAATAGTGCAATCAATTTTTCAAACAAAGAAATGAAAATTTTTCTTTGAAAAACTTCTGCCTTTCACATAAAAAATCCATCTTCTAAAAAGTGTTTTTAAGCGTCTTATTCCAGATCATCCATCAAAACCTAACTTAGGAATATTTCTCTGGATATAACTCGATTGCCATCGCTACGAACACGAACGAAATTACCTCCCGTAATTCGACCGACGCTCAATATACAAAACAACTCATTTCCATCTCATATATTGAGCGAATAAGAGTAAAATGTGAAAACTCTGAAATTACAGTAGCTGCCGAGGAAGCCGTGAAGACCGTGCCGGAGGTGATACTGAAGATCGCAGACCAGGCGAAGGAGACGGCGGTTGAACCGGTTCATGAACTAGACGAGCAACCATTGGGCAAAACCCTGAGGAAGGAGGCCATCGTTGCCCCTGCCGCCGTCGCACTCGAGGCACCCGAAGAGATCGCGCCGCCGGTCTTGCTCGCGGAATCGAAGAAGAGCGCCGAGGTTCCATCGAAGCTGGAGATCGCCCATGATAAAATCGAGATCGTTAAGGCCTAAGCGTGCTGTGGGGAAGGAGACTTTATACTACCAATGCGAGTGCTGCGATACAATGCGCGATCATTCTTTCCTTTTTTCCTCTTTTCGTCATTAATCCTTTCCTCGGGGTCCTGGGGCTTGTAGCGGTAATCGACGGGGTGGAATGGAAAACCGTAAGACGCGCGTGCGGATTCATCCCGGATACGGCTGCCTGTTTCATCCGGATCCGACTCTGTCTCTTACTTTCTCTATTTTTATTTATTTATACTTCGACAAAAAAGTAATGAAATGAAAATAAAACAACTAGATTTGTACCAATATGAAAAAATACAAAAAAAAGATACAAATAAATTGTTACGAAAAAACCCTTTTTTAAAAAAGTAACCATGGCTTTGTCTTTATTATTACCATATTTTCATGATTCACTATCTAGATCGATCAACCTCCATAAAAATATATATATTTTTATGGTACGAAAAATCAAAAAATCTTTTGCTCGCTAAGCTTTTCTATCGCATATAAAATTACACGAGCAACTTGGTTTATGTTACAATACGGAATTATGCAATTTTAATGTGAAATCCTGAAACTGTCAATCAATCCTTACGAAGCCTGCAATAAATCTTTGAAAGAATATTACCGTTCACTAACCGACATTCGTAAGCGAAACCATAAAACGACGCTTCATCGAAGCAATTATCGTACACAAAATTAAATTGGAAACGCTTTGTAATGACAAGTGTAGAAGCGTCATCGGCGTTGCACGAGGTGATGCAATTCCCCAGTACGAGGAGACGAGGCATAACTCGTCTGCAGAGCCAATAACCGCTATCCGCAAATTTTCGGTCGCAGCTGAAAGAGAATCGAGTAAAAAAATAAAACCTAAGAAACAAAGCGATCGGCAAACGGCGATGCCGGAATCATCGATTGATCGGTACTGAATATTCGAGTCACTAGGAGTTTCTTGAACCTCGCGGACTCTCCTCTTTCTCTCTCGCTCTTTCTTTTTCCGTGTTACCGTTACTGACCCAGTAACGAGATTGTGAGTCGTAGCCCCTCGTCGAGGACGACCAGCGGCTCTTGCCAGTTACACGGAGTCATCGCGACGAGCAGCGACCCACAGGTCAAACGATATCGCAGTTTTATCGACAGGTGTATGTGTGTGTGGATCCTGGGCAACTGGAACGCAGCCCTTTGCATCCGCACCGCGTATCTCTCAGCGACTGCAGCCTCAAGGTCAACAGGTAACAGCCTATCGTTGCCTATTCCTTTTTCCGGCATATCAAGAAAGAAAAAGAGAGGGAGAATAAGTCTGTTTTTAATCGTACGCTTCGTTGTCCGTATATTTACGCGTTGGTGTCTAAATAATGCGTGTATTATAATAACAGTTAATTCGATCGAAAGCTGATCGGTTTTTATGAGAGACCTTTGGAGAGCCATTTGTGCGTCTTCTCAAATACCGTAAGCGGGATGTCAGGTATATATCAATTTCCATATCAGTTGATGTTTTTTTCTTTCGAACGTTGTTTTGAAGGCCCAGCGAAGAAAGTATTCCTGGAGATTTTTCTTGACATCTCTCTTAAAAGTACTGTGGATACCGGTTCATGGCGATAAAATCAGAATTAAAGAATGGTAACTACATCGAATCGCAGTTGTATAATAAGCAGACAACTAAGCAGTTAATTAAGCATTTATAATATTATTCTTTAAATGACAAATATTCATCATTGTTTATTATTTTAGGATTTAAATGTTAAATACACCCTTGCTGTACATATTTTTTTAAATTTACGCATCTGCGAAAACGAATTGTTTATTGAAGAAACAGTAATTTCAATTAAGAAAATACTCATGAATCGGATATTATAAGCTCATTATTGCCCATCGTGTCATAAATGCACGTACCTTTTAAAAAGTTTCGCAATCTACAATAAAATCATCGTGATAACGCTAAAACTCGTGTAACATTCGTAATCTCTGATATTATTAATTCGTTAGCATTTTATTTTTATTATCTTTGTATTAGAAGCTTGGAACTTTGACATTCATAATTCAGCTCATTTTATGATAGCAGTGGATGAATACGATGTTATTCGTAACACTGAATATCCAAAAAATAGATATATTTATAATACTCGATTATATTGTATTTTTGTAGATTGTGAGATATTTTGTGTATTATATTGTAGGTATGATAATAATTTTATCGAAACATAAATACAGATATTTTCACTCTAATTCTTTACATTTAAAAAAAATATTAAAGATTCTTCTATTTATTCTTTTCAAAGATAAACTTACTTTTACAAAAATCCAAAATTTAATTATTAAAATTATTGTTATACTTTTCTTTGTCTAATTCAAGCCTACTTTCATTATACCGTTGTACAAATATTCCAATCGGTAAATACAACACTAATAGAGTCAAGTATATATGAAGTAATTGTCTTAATTAATTGTAACCTGAATTTCGATGAAGCGATATATTATGTATTAGATTAAAGACAGTATTATAATTACTCAGCGATTTTTTAATTTAAAAAAATCTATATTTTGTCTTAATTTTAATTTAATTAAAAAAAATTTGCGGTTCAACTAAGTAATTAGCAATGTGTTTAATTTTAAAAATGATTGTCGTTGTAAAATGAAACAATGATATATAACAATAAATTTATCAATTATTGACACATGCGTTATTTTTATATCATTAATCGAATTCTTATACAAGTTTTCGGAATCTTCAATATGTTTACTGAAACACTTATATCAGAGTATCATTCTTTTAAATTAAAAAGTTACAATTTATTTTTTAAATTATTTAAAACTAAAAGAATTAGAAACACATTTTTAAACACATTGATAACATAGGACTACAGATGAAATACTTTGATTAATTCAATAATTATCTGTAAGAAAACTTTTAAAGTTTAGGACAATTTTTTATTGATACATATGTTAAAACATTAAAAATTCTATGAATATTATTAAATAAAAATTTCTTTAAATTGTTAATTATAGATTACTCAAGCCTTTTTTTTCATTAAAAATTATTAAAATATTTCAAAGCCGTTATATGTAGCTTTATATTTTATATATTATGAGCTGTAAAATTTGTTAAATAATAAAGTCTTTCTACACTAAAATATTCTACTTCCTATAACTATTTTCCTTATTTATAAAAAATTACTCGTTAAAAAATATAATCATTATTTAAAATACTTCTCAATACTTATCATATAAACAAAAATATTATTATAAGCAATATTGCAATTTAGTTAACCTTGCATCCTAGAATAGAAATATTCATTAAATTTAATGTATACCATGACCTAAAAATTTTTTTAATATAATTCAGATAGTCTATTCTTTCAAATTTAATGTTTGTTCTGTAAATCATAAGTGAACTAAACACATATTTTTAATAATGAACAAAACCATCAGAGTTAATTTTACAAATTACTATTTCTAATAAGGTTTTCAATTTTAAATCAAATGAAAATTACTACACAACTGAAGTAACTTAAAAATATAAAATCTACAAGTCACATATCCTATTAAATAAATAAAATTGTGTGCACCACAATGAGATTGTTAGACCGCAAAGATCTTTTAATCATATTTACATCACTCAACAAAAGCTTACTTTATTAAAAACGGAAAAATCAACTCTACTTTATTAACTAGTAAATTTCTTAAAGTTTTAATATAAATGAATTAATTTTCCTTTTTTTAAATATGTGAATTTAACGTTTTAATATAATGAAAAAATCAATTTAAAAACATTATGATATTGTTTCTTAATTATTTTCTGTTTTTTCTTCTGTTTTTATAAATGCTTAAATCGTTTATTTTTCCAAAGTTTTGTAAATAAATTTGCGATTGATTTTACCAAAGTTACATTAATTAGACTAAATAACATAATTTTCAGTTATAAAATTAGTGAATTTCAAAAATTCATATCAATTGAAAATAAAAACTTTAATATTAAAGTTATAATTTCGCTTAAAATATCATTTAAATCGCATTTAATAAATTTTCGATAAAGATATATGTAATTTGTTGTTTTTATAAAATCATGTACTCGATATTTTTTGTTTCGTATCTTTGAAATCATAGATTATTAATAAACCAATTCGGGCGCATAAAAATTATCGATCAATGATAACGAATGATAACGATGAAATTTGTATAGAAATTAAATTTATGTATATATAATATGGAACTTACAAATTAAGAGGAAATTTTATTTGTGATTTTTTTACGATTTCGTATATATATATATATATATATATATATATATATATATATATAAATAGTCATTTATTTTAAATAAAACAATCAAAGTAAAATATTTATTAGAAGTTCTTTACGTATTTTATTTTTCCTAAAAACTAAAATTATGTAAGCGAAAGTAAGAACGATATTTCTAATCGTTAAAATAACTAGAAAATAAAAAAAAAGGAAATTAAAAGTTGTGCATAAAAATAAAAGTTACATTTTATTACATCTGATAAGAATTAGACTGAATTATATCAACAAAATATACTTTTTTTATTCGAAAAAAAAAATATTTTGTAACAGGAATTATTGAATAATCATCCTCGTGTTAAACTTGCAAGTAATATAAATATTATTTTCTAAATAGTACTGATTTGAGAACTACTTTAACTTTGTACAAAAATATGTTCGTATAACAAGTCATGATTTAAAATGTGCATTATTAAATAAAAAATATGTATTAAATTCATGCAGTTAAGTATGGAACATGTAACGATAATTATTTATGTTCAAATTCGAGCGTTTATGCTTTGTTGTAAGATTTTGCAAATTTAAAATTTGCAAAAAAGTCAATCTATTCTTACAGATACACATTTGTCGATGCACACATTAATGTAAAAGATTTTAAAAAATCTTAACACATATAATTGCAAATATTTTTGTTTATCTGCAATACCTAATAACTGATTGCAGAGGCACTCGACCTGGCAAAAAATTACCGCGTGAACTATTGTTACCCTAAATATGGTAATTTCCTTAAATAGACGCAGTTGGCCTCAAATCGTGCGAATCTATATCTTTATAGGACTTGCCTTTACAGCCGACGAAAGAAGCGTCATTTATGCAAAAGCGAATCCCCCAAGCTTACACAGTAACCTTCTGTAAGAAACAATCAATAGTTCTTTGACAGAGGGCATCTTTTCACACCTGAATAAATATTATTACCGTAACGTATAATGCCTGACCACGTACGATTACGTAGCGGCACATCGACTCTCGAGGTTGATAGCGCGCGCTGCAGCCGAGTACGGGTGAAAAAAAGCAGCACATAGCTCAGATAACCGCTTTTTAAAAGCGAGCCGCCTCTGGCACATCTGCTTAAATACCTGGCATCGGCATAAAGGAGCAGACTGCATTCACGCTCGCTCGTCGAGTTCGATAAGAAATCGCGCGCAGAAGGAGATCACTTTTTCGCGAAACGCCAATAAGCGAGTGCTCGAGTGAGGCTTCCTTCTGTTCACGATTACGGTTCGAGCTTTCGGAGCATTTGTTTCACTCGTAGGTGCGACGATCTTTTTTTCTTTTTCCAGACTTCTAAGTGTCTTACACTCGAATCAGCATGATGTGGCTTTACCTAGGATTGCTTCTACTTGGAGGTGCCGCTGCTCAAATTCCTTTCATAGGCGGCTGTCCGAAAGTTGATACCGTTCAAGACTTAGACCTTCAAAAGGTAAACCCATCGATTTATATATATGTATATATATATATATATATATATATATATACACATGTATATATGTATACACGTATACATGTATCTGATAAAAATTAGGAGAGGAGATTCGATATAAATATTTTTAGTCGTATTTAAAGTATGTGGTATTTAATATACAACGTTAAAATGGTTAATTAGTTCGTAATTTGATTTGATTTCATCGATCTCATTGAAATTTTCTAAAATTTTTATTCAATTCTTATTCAATTTTAGATATTATAAGGGTTAAGGAATTTTAACTTTTTGTCATTATTGTGAAACGAAATTTTATATCATCTAATGATAAATCAAATTTCATAATTATTCTAATAGTCAGAAATGAATTAACGATTAGAAAGCATATTCAAAGATCTCGGTGTGTCTAAAATAGGTGTCATAAAAATGTAAGTAAATTTCAAAATGATAGTCCAAAAAAGAGCTTTCGCGCACAATTCGTTTTATTAAAATTTTGATTTTTGAGAATTGTAATTTTGTTAATCATAATTAACGTTTTCAATTTTAAGTACATTATCGTACAATAACATGAACATGTAGTTAATTTTCAATTTAACAAATACATTCCGAATAATTATTACAATTATCGCATGGCATTAAAAAGAATTTTTCATCGTTTGAAACTATGTTTTGCTTTTTAAACTGCATATAAAATTTTATTAAAACTATACGCAAAAGAAGTTACAACTGAACAATACTAATTTTACATTTCCAATAATCTAAACATAAGGATTTATGATTTTATTATTCTTGAAAGTCGACTTTTATCAAATATCGAAAATTTTCATTCCCTAGCCTAGTTTCAAAAATATAGTTTAAGCATTGCATGCAGCACTTCATTTGACAGCTCCGTTATTTATCTCCTTTAGAAAATTAGAATCTAAGGATTCGATACTCAGTTATTTATAAGAATTAATCAAGATACCGCATATCCAATATTACAGTAGTAATGATTCTAAATTAAAAGAACTGTTTATGCGCAAATAAGACTTAATAATCTAAAAACTAGAAAAAGAGAGAATTATATAGGATAATTATTGTTTTTATTTCTAAATTAAATGCTCTTAGCTACGTAATAATAAATTTTAAAGATAAATCATGTATTTATCTGATATTAATATTTTAAAAGTTGTAATACACAAGGATTCGTAAATACTGATATAAAATTTGTTCGTCTTTCTAGAAGAATTAATAGACGTAATTAAATAATAACAAGCAATGACTAGACGCTGTAACGCAGATTTATAACTTGACTACATAATTATTTACCATTGCGACAGACAGATATATTTGATTTATTTTATAAAATGGCCTTATTAGAAGACAAAAAAATGAATTTTTTAAATAGTGTCATATTTTCATTTGTATTCGCGCAGAATTAAAAATGAATAGCAGACCACGACTTTTGGTCGAGTAATTAGAAATGAAGGAAGAAAGAAGCAATTATATTTTTAATTATTTTCTTTCATCTCGGAAACACTAACAGAGAAAGTTTGAGAATACATGTGGTTTAACAAAAACAAGTAACAGTTTGTATTAACCTATTTCGATCATAAGTGCGCGCATTCACTTGCCACTAAACATGCGTTTATATGAATAAGACAAGGTGCTGGTGGTTTCTTGATGAGCTGTCGAAAAGAAAAAAATCCGACATTTGACTTTCAGTACCTCGGAAAGTGGTACGAAGCTGAGCGTTACTTCGCTTTCTTCGAGTTCGGTGGCAAATGCGTCACTGCGACGTACACAGGCTACGATAACGGAACCGTGGGCGTCCTCAACAAACAGATTTCATCCTTGTGAGTATAGAAGGCGTTACTTATTAACCACCTCTTTATAAAAAATAACATAATTATCTTGGTCTGTTACTTCCGCAGGAGCGGCATCGCGTCCAGTATCCAGGGTTACGCCACCCACAAAACAAACAACAAGGCCAAGATGTCCATTTTTTTTCCCTCCATGCCTGTGCACTTTGATGCACCCTACTGGATCCTCGACACCGATTACACGTCGTATGCGGTTGTCTGGAGCTGCTCCGATTTCGGCATTTTCAGGTAATGGTATTTTATGAACCCACCGAGTGTCATTTGTTATGTAAGTAAGACATTTTGAAACAATGATATAGAAAACTAAGAAACACCACTAGCGATATAAGCTTATTCGTATCAATTAAACATATTTCTACATGTTCGTCTTCGTGTTCAAATGCACTTCTCCATTCTTTTAATTCAATCTATCATGATTTTTTAAATAACTCCGCTGTTTCCTATTTTTATCATTATTTTTCTAAGAGATTTTTCCTCTTTTATTTAATTCCCTTGAACAGCGAGTATAAAATGCTTATGTTTAAAAACCACGTTTTCCTCAAAGACCTTCCTTCGAAGTAATGCGAATTAAAAATGAGATAGTGTGGGTGATAAAAGATATGTGCCAAGACATTTCTACAATAAATTACTTATAAGATCGTTTTGGGAAAAAATGAAATAATTGACAAATTTATTGCAATCAGTTGAAACACAAAATTCGTGCAATAATTCAGAATAATGTTACAAGCAATATTATTAAAAAATTTGTATGTACTTTAAATACCAAAAGATTTTTCAAGCTTTTCTTTCAAGTGAATGAAGCACAAGACATAATGTGATTTTAATATACAATTAATTGTGAATTTCTATTAAAAAATATTAGAATTGAAAATATCAAGCCCAATAATATTGTACTATTTAGAATTGTGAAATATTTATATTGAAATTCATAATTGATTTTATGTATGTAAAATATCCATTCGCTCTGACTTCAGATTTGGTTTATCTTGATCAAACGAAATAAATGAACGCGATGCTAAATTTTATAAGAAATAAATTAAGATATTAGCTATACTTCAAAGAAATTAATAGTAAATATGATTGAGACATCATTGGCTTGCTTAAGATAAATATCCAAATGAATTTCTTATGATTGTAATCAATTATATAATTCTTAGATTTTTTCTTTACAAGAATTAGAAAAAATATTCTATTCTCACAATTTAAGGATGTTTAAAGTATTTTAAGGAAAGACTTATGAATTTCAGAAAATGAACAAACTTAGAATGAAATGAATACATCAAAATTATTTGCGGTATCCAATTTATTTTCATTATTGGTTTTAAACTATACAAATGACAAATGTTGAAAAAGTTCGAACATTTATATTTGTTAAAAATTTTTAAATTTTCGATGAACGCAATATCAAAACAATATAATAATCTCAAAATTATATGTCTTACAAAAACGAAAGCTTATGATACTAGCACATGTACATTTTTATATCTAAGGAATTTCAATTAATATAATATATTATTGAATGAAAAGAAGAAATATTAGAAAAAATATAATATTTTTCATTTTTTCAAGCATCTTCTATTAAATGTTGTTATTCAATACAAATTTATATAAATGTGCATAAAAATGAATTGCATTAAAAATAAGTTCGTTCACATTTATGATATTTATTAATTTCTTGAAACATGTTTTTTTGAATTTTAGCACGAGAAACGCATGGATATTAACACGTGAGCGGCATCCAGCAGTTTCCGTTTTAGAAAAAGCATATCAGGCTGTAGACAAAAATAAAGTTAGCAGAGCATTTTTCGTACGAACAGATCAGAAGAACTGTGCTGAAAATGCAGAAACTAACCAAGTTTCTTAATCACAAACTTTAAGTTATGAAATAATTGAAATTATGAACAGATGCTTTGTAAATATATGAAAATTCATACTTTCAAAAAATATAAAGACAAGTGCTTGTCGTTATTTAAGAGATTCTGCGAAATTTATGCCAGAAAAGAAAATTTCTATACAAAGGCTTGAAGAATAGTTGAATTCGGATGAGTCCAATTTTCATTTTTTATTCTTAGTTATTATTGAAATGTATGCTTCACTATACAACGCATATACATAATTTGTACGATTTTCTTTTAGTTACTTGCTTGTGTTGCAAAAAATTGTAATATATATATATATATATAATTAATTTATTATTATTTATCAAATAAATATACGAGTGTGATATTGTAAGTGTATTGACTGTTGTTTTCTCTTTCTTGATAATTTTGTAACCAATCTGTTAAAGATAGGTTCAAAACTGAGGACTGATCAGACATCTGTTATGAAAATACTGAACTTTCATCTAGTAGTTCATTATTCTTCCGTAAGATGTCGATGCCCAACCAAAGTAGAGCCTCAAAAATTATTCAAATCGGAAGATAACAGGATATTATTTTTGGTACAACCAGACTAATTTTTATTCATAAATAACAATAAATATTATTACGACAAAATTATACTTTAAATCGTAGAAAAATAATGATATATCCAAATAAATTCCTTTCCCTATGCCGAGGTTAAACAAATGTGTTACGAAATAAAATTAGTAGAAGTCAAGAAATATCACTTGGAGTAACAAAATACTAAATAAATACGAATATTTCACATAAAGTAAGAAAACATGTATTAAAAAAAAAACTAATGCAAAGTGCAAGTTGATAATTAGTCATTGATTACATCGTTCAATCTAATTAAAAGTGTAAACAAGGTAGATCAAATTTGGAAAAATCCGAATAGATCTGCTGAAAAAGTAATTAAATAGGCATTTAATTATAATTCCAGTCCTATCTCCCTACGAAAAACATGCTCAAAGTAAAAACTGGATTAAAGCCATCAAGTTCTACGCGAAAAAAAGCAAAACTCCGACGTCCTCTATAGAACGCGAATTCCATTCGGTGTCCGCCCTGAGCGTTTATTATTTATCGCGACACGTGGCACGAAAATCGGAGAGTCGGGGTAACCGAGAAAATCGGGAAGTACATTCACGCACATACTCACGCTAATCTTCAAGCCTTCCCATGACAAAAATGACATGGAGGGCTCTCGCGAATCGAATATTACCGTGTGACGCATCGGCAAATACGCGACAACCCCTCCGACGTAGCCGCACGACAATAAGCCACTAAATTAAACCAACACAACTATGGATCATACGTATCGAGGGGTTGCGTTGGTATTACGCGTGTCTCCGCGATCCGGGCGCAGATTTATTTTCTTCCCTCGCTTATTGAATTGCCTTTCAAAAATCAGCCTATTTGCAAGTGCGGAAGCGACTGTTTTCTCTAGTGATGGGAGTACCCGAGAAGCAGTGAGAACTTATAGAGAATGAAAAAGCATTTATATCATCCATAGATATTATATTCATCAACATTCCAGACTAATAAGAACATAAAATCTTTTTATTTTTGCCATCCGAAACCAAATTTGGTATAATATCATAAATATGTAAATAGAAATTGTGCGTTATAAAGGATATTGAGAATTCGTGGGAAATTTAATTGTGAAGTTAAAAATGTGCAATGTTGCCTTTTATCCTGCGATGCGTTGAAAATACTCAACATTGATAAGCATTTCTGTATTAAAAAAAAAATGTTTAGATTTATCAATAATAATCTAAGTTGCTGATTATTTCCAATACAATAATACACTGTTGTATAATATTTCAAGTAAATAAATCAATTATATCTGGCAAATTGATAAAAAATATCTTATTAATTTATGAATTGTATCTTATAATCATAATATTAAAGAATAATTGCATAATGTAATGTTCTGGCTATTGTCTAATTGATATAAATTTTTATATTAAAATAAAATATTTAACAATTAAAGCTATTTACCAGTGGACGATAAACCTCCTATGAATCGATTTTAAATCTTAGGAAAATTCATTTACAATTATTTTTAAGAATAAATAAATACCAAAAGGTATTACCATTTTTATTATGAAAAATGGCTTTGCAAAAATGAGTAAAATATTTTTCCAATCAAAATACTTCTCTTTGCTTTATTCTGTATACAGCAGTCATAACAGTGGTTCCGCAGCACACGGAAATGGAAAAAGCTGTAATGAATACGCCCCACCACTTCCCCTTAATGTCAGCATTGTACATTTTCGTTACTCCACAATCAGAAGTGCAAGCATATGCTTACCCGAGAACCCTCGAGTATACATGAAAAATAAAGAGACAGACGACCAGTAGTACCCAGAAAGGTAATCGTAAATTTATGCTCTCGTTTGAGAGACCAGAATAAATCAAACGAGTACAGAGCATAATAATTCTAGGCTGTACATAATAAGATCCCTAAATCTAAGAGAATGAAATATGACTGCGGTGTCAGCTAAGGGTTAACCGACGTTTTCGTGCATGAGAGTTTTACTCGATTCGGCTTCACTGTTACTTAATACAAATGAGTATTTTTAACTGATCAGTATTTAATTATCATCTGCCCAAGCAATCATAATTCCGTCTAATAGAATGAAGTTTTCTCGCGCTATAAAAAATGTTCACTTTATTATTGATAGTTATGATATATTGGAAATAGTGACTTTGAAGTAACAAGCAGATAAATTACTCAATTCGTAATGCAATCGTGTTTAAAAGGCACTACGAATTATTCATCAAATATAACATATTAAGATAATGTTTTATAAAACTAAGGGACTTTTTAAAGTTGCTGTTATGTAAAATGTAATAGTTTAGGTATATTAAAATTTTTTTACTCACTCTATTCGGTATACCACTTCCATTTTTATATTTTGATGACTTCCATGAGTAATTTTTTTATCTCTCTTCTTTTTTCAATAGGTAGGTTTTTTAAATTCTAAATTTCAATTTGAAATTTGAAATTTTGATTCGTTTCAAATTCTGAAATTGGAATAAGTATAATGGCCGTATAATATAATCAAAATATTCTGAATTAATGATATTCTAATGTGATTATAATATTCTAAATTAATGATATTCTAATATGATTCTAATATTCTAAATTAATGATATTCTAATATGGTTATAATATTCTAAATTAATGCATATGCTAAGTATTTTAATTAAGTTTGATATTATTGGAGACTGAGAAGGATTTTGTATTGATTATCGAAATGCTACAAAACTCACTAGTTTCTATATTGAAATTATATAAATAAAGAAGAAGGATTTATTTAATAAATTAAGTATAAAAATTATATTTCAAATAAAACTATGAATGAAAATTAAAGTTTTCGAAGTAGGATTATATTTTCAAATAAAAAATGCCCTAAACTTAAATTTATCTGGTCAGCGAACCCATTGCTGATGAACGATAAGTCTAACTTCATTACGCTTGCCAAGCAAAGCCTTCCTTCATCATTAATTTTAAAACCACCATTTATCTACAAATATAAATAAAATTATTTAGATATTGATGTATAAAAGTAATCTTTTAATTTTCGTTCATCAGAGAAGTAACATGCTTTATCTATTGAGCAAATATTTTTATTACAAAAACTATTATTTAAAACATCGCGTTTAAATATAAAATCGCAATATTTAAACAAATATTTACCTATTAATTTTTTTTTGTATAGTAAAGTATTAAATTAGTACAAAATGTTTTTAATTACAATTTTTATTCGATAAATTTATTTTATGAGAAAAGCTTTTAAATGATAACCAATTTCTTAAGTATCTTTCATCACACATTACGAAAAAGAGACACACGATCACAAAATATTCGAGAGTGGATAAAAAAAACTTGTTATCAAGTAGAAAAAGAACTTCTGTCTCGCTTTGGTTGTATTTCGGATTTTTCAATGATAACTTTAATTTACAAGAAAGATATTCAAGATCCAGATTTGATTTTTTTTTAAAAGATAAACTAGGATTTATCATGAATATTTATAGAATCTTAAACTCTACATCCATTTACTTTTATTATAATTCCTATATATCATACATATATTATGGAATCAAAATATTATTATATATCCTTGAATTTACTGCAATTTTATCAAAATGCGATGAGCATGATTAAATTTTTTATAATCTTTTAATTTAAAAATTATTTTGTAAATATTTAGAAAAAATATGTAAGTGTTGTCCTTTTTAAAACTAGAATTTTTTTCATTAGTATCTTTTTTCGTCATAATAAAAAGCCATGTTTTATCAGTATAATTATCTAAATAGACTACAGAAAAATATAAAAATAGTATCTTTGAATAGTATGGAAATAATCTTATGATTTAAAAGAATTTTCTTTAATAAATAGCATCAGTATATAAAATATTGTAGAAACTTTTTGAAGTTATTGCACTTAATAACACAGATAATTTCTCAACTTATCATTTAGAAAAGTATTTCTTACTAAGTATACGGTACAGTTAGGTTAATATTTTTTATTGCACTCATATATAATTAAAAATTCTTAATATATAATGGTAATGTGCCTTTACTTTAATAAATTGATAACACTTTATTATATCATAAAATATTGTTTCAAATTAATCTATTAGTATATTTTATAACGTTATAAAATCATGTTTATAAAAATATATCAATAAAAATATCTGAGTAATTGATGAGTCATCAATAAGTTTTAAAAGGAATAATATTATTACACATTAGATCAAATATGTTTGAAACTATACAATGGTACCATTGTCTTATATTTGATTCTCATGAAGAAAATGTAGTACCTGATAATCACTATTGAGTTGAATACCTCATCAAACATATTTCATTGTAAAATATATGTGGAACTAAATATTTTTGTCAGTAATATAAAAACAATTAGTTCTGGTTAAAATATAGAATAACAACGGTATATTGAAACTTAAAATTAAATTTTAAAAAAATAATTGAATGTGAAATCGATCATTTACACCATTAAAATTAATGATGATGAAATAGGAATCTATATTAATACACGTTATATCTTTGAGCATTATCTTTAATTACATTTTATCAATATCTTACAACTGTCTTTTATATTTACCTTTCATTTAAGAGTGTCTTGTAATTGGTTCATCACAAGTAAGCAACCATTTACTCTCTTTTTAATATTTATGTGTATACTTTTTATTTTTACTGATTTTACTATTTCAATTAATAACCAAAGTAAGCTATAAGAAAATTCCCATAATACTAGCAGTCAACGTAATTATAATTGCAGTTTTTTTTGTATGACAAATAATAAACGTCAAGGCTAATTAAGCAAAATTAATTTCTTGCTTTAGAAAATTTAGTTGAATGTCAATATACCATGTATTTACAAAAACAATAATTATGCAAACTTGTCAAAAAATTTCAGAAAAAAATAAAATTTTTCATTTCTCAAATGACGTCAAAATGCAAATATCATTTAAATTTAATATGATAAATCAAATTTTTACTTCAAAATATTATCTTTTACAAGTATGATTTAAACATTACAACTTTAGTATAGTATCACTAGTCTTGAGTTCAATATTACTAATTTATTAATAAATACACGTTGAAATATATGCTCTTTTTACAAAAAGAATAAGAAATGTTTTAAATCCGCATATAACTTATTGCTTCTGTGTAAGCAAAACGAAAATAAAGATATTTTAGATTTTTACAAAACCTTAAAATTAGAAATTCAAACTTTACGAATTTATGTATGTATTAATAATATTACGTGGTTGAGTTGACAAGGAGAACTTCCTGCTAGTAAAAGTGCACTTTAACGTAGAAAGGCAACAACGATTTTCTGTCATCGCATGTCTCATAAAAATAACGTTTTGTATCCTCTGCATTGCCATTTATGAATGTTTGCATTTTCTTGTAAGCCAGTTGCTTACACTATAATGTATAATTACAGCCACAATGATATCATCTTTCTTAATTCAGCACCGATGCATTTATCGTGATAATGTTATTTTGTATGAAACTTATACTTATTACATTATTGAACGGTATGCATAGTTTTACAGTATCGAAATAAATTTTTTATCTTTTAGGTTATCTGCATTTCTTGTTTGACGCATTTAAATGTTTTTCTAATATCATAGCGATGCAGTACTATTTTAAATTTTCCTGAAATCGTGACCAACTTATTTGTATTTAATTTGTATATATAGTGCAGCGCAACTCAGCTCTCTTAAGATTTTATAACGAAATCCTTTTTGAAAAGTAAATATCGGTTGGTATTATTATAATCACCTTGAAAATCCCATTTGCTTTTTAATGATTTTTATTTATCTAATTGTTCAGCATTTTACATTAATTTGTACATATATGTAATGATTATAAGTCTTACGTGAAATCTCATCTAATTTTTAAGAATTTAATTTAATTGAAAATAATTATATTTCTTGGATTTCATTAATAATGGACATTTCAAAAAACGAAAGATCTTACATCATCTTACATTATATTATATTTGGAAATAAATACACGATAGATTTTTTAAATACCTTAATTACTTCAAAACAGAAAATTTTAAATTTAATATTATTCAGTTCGTACAAATTGAAATTATTTATGAGCTTTAGTTTTATAGCTTTTGCGAAGCTATTTCTTACATTTAAAATGTATAGCTTATTGTATTTAATTTTATGTATAAGGTAAACTCGCAATTTCCTTGGCAACGCATGTCAAAGATTTATAATGTGACACTTCAATCATTAGAAGAATTTTAAAAATTCAAAAGAATTTGTTAAAGTGTTGTATTTTTTGCGCTAAATTTAGATTGTTTTAAAAATAGGTTTTGCAAATATTATTCCCATTCTTTAAGAGCAAGGAGGAACAATGAAACTCTTTTCGAGATATTAATTTCTTTGTTAAATTCCGAATGGAGTGCACTTTTTTCAATTTAAAAGGTAATTTACGAGTATTCAAACCCGAAAAATTTCTATTGAGAAAATAGAAACACGTGAAAGCCCGCTTACACGAGGAGCAGCAACAGTGTGTTACCCAGTGCACCTCCTTAAAATTCGAAAAACGTGCGTCCGTTCTACTCTCGCGAAGTCCCATCAGAGATAATGCAAAATCCTGGCAAAGTACGAGGACACGATGGAAGGGGGGTAAAGGCAGAGAAGAAAATTGGCGATATTGAAGCGAGTTAACGGCCGCTGCCAGATCGGACTCGGAGCAGCGCTACCGAGGCATCTGGACTTTTCTCGTCTCTCCGCGCTACATGCACATTTCAACCACCATCATCAGCGTTAGAAAGAAGAGGGCAGGGGGAGGTAGAACACCGGCTACGGAGCTCGTAATAACAGGGTGCAGAGCCGTGGCTAAACAAACATACACGCCCATGGCAGGTTTCTCTCTCTCTCTCTCTCCCTCTCGGTGGGAGAAAATGCGCTTAGCAAAAATTAACGCACGCGAAAAAGGGTCCGAAGGAGGAGGGTGACGCTGTCTGCTCGGAATGAGGCGAGAGGTTCACGAGAAAAATGTCTGATGAGGGGGGAGGGAGAGAAAATGAGCGTTGTCAGAGTTCAATAACATCTGCGGACTTGAGGGATTTTGCGCGCTAGTACTTTCGTAACATCTCCTTCTCTCTCTCTCTCTCTCTCTCTCTCTCTCTCTCTCTCTCTCTCTCCCTCTCCCTCTCTCCCACTTTTTCTCTCGGGCGAGTTAAAAAAAGAAGCGAACGAACAAGGATAGTTTGAAAAGGAATTTCTCTGTTCGCTCGAAATGTATAGGTTACGATGTTTTTTTTCGGCGCTTGTTAGTGACTTTCCTTGACTTATCTCAAGTTGCCTTTTATTTCTCTTTGATAAAGATTATTGCTCTTTTCTTGGTTTTTATAATTAAAATAAATAAACTGCAATTGCTTAGATACTTATTTTTATATTTTGTTAATAACAGAGTATTTCGAATACCGGTATGCACCACAGGCAAATGTAATTCACCTTAAGATTTTAAACAACGTATTCAATAAACGAAGCAAATTATTTGTTATTATGATATTAAAATAACCAGTTACACAATACAGCGGTGATTATGTTTCAACGAGCAACCACATTTTAATTAGAAAACAGAAAATTTTATGGTGAGCACATTGAAGTATTTCGTTACGATATTGTTGCTGATAAAGTAAATGTTCGGTAAGCACGCGTTAATTACTTTATTTAGTATACTTACCATTTTTTTCATATCCTTTACTTATCATTTCATCAGTTGCATTTAATAATGCAACGTTGCAAGATCGAAATACGGTTCTGAAAATGGTTAATGCGAATGTATGCTTAATTTAATTATTGCCTAGGTAGGTAATTCGAAAAAACTAATCTGCAAGCTTTAATAAGCAATTTTTAACTTTTACATATAGGTACCACACGTATACGTTTACTTTAATAACCTTTACTACATAAGGAAGTGGAATTCTATTTAGATAGATCATTGTTTAGATAAGAAATAAGAACATTTTTAAAAATACTCAACCGTAAATTTTTCGGCAATAATTTATAGGGTGAAAGAAGACTAACAAAATCCCTTTACGAAACTTATCCTTATTACTTCTCGTAAATTCAGCTCATCAAATAAGACACGAAAGAAGCTCAACGAGAATCTTCAGATTCGGGTTTCCATGATTTCTTAAAAATGGAAGTAGAAAAAGCGAGTGTTCTCTTTACCACCGCCTTCTTCGAATCTTAATCAATAAACATAAGATTACTGACACAGAAGCTAACACCCTATCCGCTACGGCTCTTATCTTTCGCTAGACGAACGCTTCCCCTATTGGGCTTAACCGTGATCGAGTAAGGATTCGAGTAGATTCGCTCGCAAATTCGTTAAGTATCACAAGCTCGCCCTATGGAAAAGTCGCGGTGCGAAAAAGCGAAAGTATAAGAAAGATATATATATATATATATATATATAGAGAGAGAGAGAGAGAGAGAGAGAGAAGTGTCTGGAGGAGGTGGTAATCCGGCCCAATCAATTACCCAGCGTCATAAAAATCCATTTTAAGCCTCATGGTCCGACGGGCGAGCGCCCGATGCTCGTGTCGAAAGCAATAACAAGCCGAACGAACGAGGCGGATTTTCGCGTCAGTCAAAACATACGTGACTTTTATTCCGCTAACGGGTTTTATTGGCCTCGCCGTAAACGACTTGCGGGCCCCGCTGGCCCGTATAATGGCCGGAATGCAAGAGGCCGCCTGCACAATGCCTCGGTGTACCTGCTTCGCAGGCGAGGATGTATTAGCTGCGTTTCTTTATTATGCAGATTCGGCTCCGCACTTCTTTTCAGCGTTTTTCGCGGCGGGCGGAAGGGGGTATGGATTTTCGCTCCTCCTCTACTAGTCTTTATCGCGGATCGCGTTCCCATTTCAGCTTGTTGTGGAGTAAGCGGAGAAGCGAGCAGACTGAATGCGTAATAAAGCGCGTAATAAAGGTTATCGTGGAGTGCGTGTTTTTGAGTATGTTCGGGATATCGTGCGCTAGACGTGAAAATGAAAAACGAATGACCCGCACTGACACGAGTCTGACGTAAGCACAGGTGTCCAGTTTCGCGAGGATTACTCGAGGAGAAAAACCGAGAGGATTCCATTTTTCTATTTAATCGGTGATGATTTTTTAGTATCAATATTTATTATCAACTCAATTTCATGCAAATGAGGAAATTATTTGAAAGATGAAACTCCATAGTGCAATTAATTAACTAACTAAATATTTCTTAGTTTCTTAGTTTACTAATAACGTGGCACTAATAACTGATCATCATTTTAAGATACTCGAAGCTCACTTTCATTTCCCCTTCATTTTACAAAATAAAATACGACTTTTTAAATGTAAATAAATTTCGTTTCGCTGTAAGTATAATTTCCAATAAAATAAAATCATTTTTTGTAACAGAAGAAACACATTATAAATGCGCGTTTAATTGATTTACGTATCACTGATCCATTTGTTCGCTATAAGTTATCTTTGAAATATCTTTGGCAACCTTTTTTATTCGAAAATTAATTACGTTACATTTGTCAAGTTTTTTGGCAATAGTATATACTGACCTGGCAGCGACATTTTATGCGAATTCGATGAATATTTATAAAGAGGTTTGTATTTATTCGCGAAAAGTTTACACAGATTTATCAACACGACGCATCTGCAATAAAGAACTTTTTCAACTGCTTTAGTACGTTGATTTTTTCTTAAATTTTTTCTTAAATAAAAAATTATTAATAATTATTAATCGTTACAAACGGTATGCGCAGTGGTGCTATGGAACGTTAAAGACCACATTTATAATTAAAACACGATTTTCACGTAATCACAGTTTTATAAAAAAATGTCGTTTACACGCATCTAAAAGTAATACAAGATGTGATAAACGAAGACGACAGGCAATGGTTCAGCTGATCAATTTCAGCTGATTCTCTGCAAACCTCGTTTAAAGTAGCCTCTTGCGCGCGCACCCACGCACCCACGTGTTCGCCATTAGCGTCAGCGGGGGAAAAAAGTACATGCAAATGTATTTGGACAATTGTTGACCCGAGTTCGAGCGACGCATGAGACTGCACGAAAAGAAAAGGTAAGAAGGCAAAGCACCATACGCGCGCGCATCTCCTTACGAGGAGAACAAGTCGGTACGGCGATAAAAGAAAGCGGGGAAAAAATTCACGACCGCTCGGCAATTAAATGGATGAGCTTACGCGGAACCATGAATCTTTCGTAAATAAATTCTCCGCCTGTCCATTTGTCGTGCCTCCTCCGAGCTTAGCGTATGCATTTCTTGTTCTCGGGCGAGAGGGGACCGAGGCTAGGGTTGAATATCAGGTGTCACCCGGTGCAAAAAACACGCGAATCCGACGCCTCGTAAGGTAAGGCGAACGACGCGTGCGCGCTCGCGACCTCGCCAAAATCGGCCAGACGCTTTTTATTCGTTCCTGCATTCTCGCTTTCTCGGGAAGGATTGCGTTTCGCTACGTGAATCCGGGTGGTCCTCTATCCGCTCGCGATTTTTGCTTCCTCCCGTGTTCCTTCCCATGCTGACTTACCCCTGTCTGTCTCTCTTACATTCGCTTTCGTTGCGTCTACACGAGCTTCGCTTTGTTTCGCAATCTTGTGTTTTCAAAGGCAGTTTTATGTTTTGCGCCTATGGCTGTAGTTCATTGCGCTGTTATTATGTTGTGACGTAACGATGAAATGACGATTAAGCTGTCGCTCGTTGGATAATTTACTCGTCGAGTAAATTCTTCGCTTTTCGAGCAGAGATGATCGCTCACGAATCTCGCGTTTTGGATTTTTGTAACCTTATTAGCTTATCTTTTTAAATTATTATGTAGATATCTGCTCGTAACTGTTGCTGGTAGATACATCTTGGATGTCAATGAAATATAAGTGTCGTGGTTTTGGAAGGTGAATAAAATGTACGTTTTTTTTTATTAAAAAAACGCATATTTCCTAATTAAAAAGAAAGTCCAACGCAAGATTAAATAGTACTGATACTGATCAAAACGTGCAGATGTATGCTGAATAAGATTAATAAAACAATATTTCTGCGCAAACATTGATTGTATTTTTCTTATCCTTTGCATCCGATAAGATAATGAATTTGTTTTAGTTTAAAGACTTTTACTCTTTATGCAATAAAACAACTTTCATCAATATTACATCAATATTTGCAAACCAAATGTATTTTACGTCCCTATTATTAATTTCGGTAGTAAGTAATAAGGATAAAAGCGAAACTTATTAAGCCTTTGTTCAAATTTCAATTAATAATTAGACCAAAAAAATATTCGCATGAAAATTGCCGTGAAATTTACGATAATCTTGGGACCGCAAGCAGTAATAATAAAAATATCCGACCACATCAGAATGCAGGTTATGTATAGTATGTGACGCTCGTTTATGCCCCTATAACTCTAGAGCGGCTCCACCGATTTTGATGTATCAGATGCCAATTGGTTTCTTATAATTGTGAGTCTTACTGAATATCTGTAGTAGTTATACGATAAAAGTTCGGTTTTGAAACATATATATTCATTATCTTTATTGCTGAAACTCCCAAAATTATCGCAAATGTCACGTGATTTGTTATCGTAACTTTTTTCAATATAGACTCTAGGTATTACAGTGTATTCATTATATATAAGTCTACAAACACGTATGTGCCTTCAACGTATACAATTCTTATTCGTTTGATATATATTATTACTAAATTATTTTTATCTGAAATTGATAAAAGTTCTCTTGTAAAAGTATTAAATTGCGATTTTTACTTCATTTTAACGTGCGTAGAACTATAGTGGAAATTGATCGATTTCATTAAAAAATAAGATGTATCAAGTAAAAGAAAACTATCGAAGTATATTATTGTGGAAATTATTAATCATATTGTTTCATTTTGTATCGAATGTATCGAATTTTAAAATGCATTTTTTGCATCGAAATAAAAATCACTGTAACCGTTCGATTTCTAAAAAATATAAATATTTTCTGTAAAGGGAAAGCAAGGAAAAGATATCTTGAGAAATCCAGTAACCGGTAATTTCAATTTTGTCACAAATGTTGGATCAGAATAAAACGTGCATATGTATATAAGCGCACACGCGTATCTATGCATATAGCCTAATAAAAATCACGATCTTGTTAAATACACAAGGATGTGCGTAGCTAAAAAAATAAAGTCTTTGTATACGTTAACGTTTGCTACCATAAATCAAACAGTAACCTCGTTTACGAATTTCTTTTGAAATTTATTTATCTCGACGTTAACTTCCTGTCTTATAAGTAGAAAAATATCTAACGCATTCCAAGCGAAATTTGTAATTATCTCATTCGTAATTATAACGTTAACCAACTAAATGGTAATACATTATACCTTTCAATAAAATTACTTTCAATAAAATTACTTGTGATGCAATGGACAAAGGTTAACTATTTAACTTCGTTGTTTTGAATCTCGTTGATAACTGCGTGAGGGAAACGAGATAACCTGGTGTTTTAATGAGCGTCCGGTGAAAATTTAATGAAATAAAGCGGCGCCGGTCTTCACCTCGTCTACAAAAATGAATCCGAAGACTTTTCTTGAACTTTTCTCTCGTATTTGTCTGACTCTTTATTATGTGATCCTCGTTTACAATAAAAAATGTTCATCATCATTCTAATGTCTGTATAAGTTACGTTTAAAAAAGACTGCACTTTTTAACTTTATTATGAATTCACTTTTGTCATAACTATTGTCGTGTCGCAATTAAAATTATAAAAATTAATTTTCTCATCCAATTTCACAGTGACTGGTTAAACGATATTATTCAAAGTGAGCGTTAATTCTTAAGCAGTAAATATATATGCTTTCTTGATAAGATAGGAGAATTTTAATTTAACTTTAAGAATTAAATCTAATAGTTGTGTTACTTTGCTCTGAAGAAATCCAAGTTCTAGACTTGATTTAATTATATACAAAAATAATACACCACATTATATTATTTTCGGTATTTAAAAAAAAATATATATATATATATATATATATATAATATTTATTATGGTACTTATAAAGTTTTAACTGCTTTTATAGATCACATTTTATATTGTTTAATTTTATAATCAATAAAATTCTTTTGTTTGAAATTGAATTAAATTATACCCATTAACTTAATTATTTATGAGACATGACAGTACTAAATACCAAATTTACCGTTAATTTATTTAATTACTCTTAGCAAATTTAATAATAATTAAATACATTAAATAAAGGTGAAAATTGTAAAGTTAGAAAGTGCCATATATCTTTAAATTTTTTAAGATTAAGAAAAGAGATATATATTAAAGTGAAAAGTTTTCATTATAAAGATAAAAACCACTCCAGCTGGAATTAATTTTTCATTATAATTAGATTGTATTATAAAAACTTGTTGAATATAGATATAACGGATTTACTAAGGCCATTAAATCAAATTCAAAGATATCTCGGAAGCTTTCATAATTTGTATATAAGATCTTTGTTATTATGTGAAGTACGTACTGGTATATATTGAAGAATCTAACAATTGTCTTTTAAATAGATCTACATATATATATATATATATACATACGTACACTTTACAAAAACTTGTCTGTGCTATAATAAAGCCAAATTTAAATGAACTATCCAATCGCTTTTAAAATTCAAAAGCGAGAATCGCGAATATTTACGTTCTCGAAATGACAACAGTAACGGACTCTTTAAAAAAAAAACTACACTATTCCAGTCCATAATTTAGTGCTGAATGCATATGATATTCGTAAGCCCGTAGGCCAAATGCATTTCCGGAGCCACGATAGCACACACTTATTGACTCGGTATCGTTTTTTCCTGTGGTGCACGAATATTCGCGTGCACATGATGCCCCGGCAGAAATAAACGACGAGAATTAAAACACGTTACACGCCCACCCGTTAATCCATATGATTTATCAAGGATCTCGGAGGCAGACTCGCAAGGCTAGAGAGACAAATTCGAAACACCTTCTGGAGGACTCCCCAGTGGGCGAGTGATCGCGACCAACAGACGGACGGACGAAGGAGAGAAGGTTCGCAGAGACAAAAAGAAACAGCGGCGTGACCGATGACGAGACAAATAAGGAATTGGGATAGCTTTCGGGATTTTTATAAATTGATCGCATTAGATAATGGGCGTACGGTCCCTGAATTTAACCGCTCCTGAAATTAAATATTTATTATTGCGCTTTACAAATATAGACGCTTTTTCTTTACGAGTAAAAATTGAGTTGGAAATTTTATTAAATAACAAGGATAATCTTTCATTCTTATGGCATGCACCGAATTTAAATTGGAACATATATAGAAAAGGATAGTCCTTTCATAGACATTTGTAAATGATGTTCTATAAATCTACGCTTTCGGTTATGTTTATCTAGTTACAAAATACTTTTAATTAATAGCGTCCTAGGCATTTTTCAAGGTTGATTGTAATTTAATCTTACGAAATTTTTAACATCAGGATTTTATTATGCATACCATATATTTTATAGGTAACGACACGTAAACTGATATCATTTTTTAATTTTTATAATGAGCAAAAGTGTCCTGAATTTATTACAATATGTTTTAGTTTTAACACTGCATGTATGCGCACAAATTACGTTTATATAAAAATTCAGCAAATATTGCGGATGCCGATCATTAATAATCAGTTTTTTAGCTTCTGTGTTCTGAAAAAGTTCTATCTAGCACGTACTTTTATGTTGTAAGAAATTTAACTGTTATAAAAAAATAAACTAAAATTTCTAGGATATCGGGTCGTTTTATCTCGATTTTAAAGAAAATAACGTACAGAGTATGAGATTTTATTCATTTTTTATTTGTTTATTGAAATATCTATGGATTTCTTGAGATAAAAAGTACCATCATGCGCTTTAATAGCTACAACGAAGTAATTTCTTTATTTATATGCAGCATGAATTATTTCAAGTATGTACTGTAATTCACTTACTTGTAATTCGCTGGATAATTTTATAGAATTTCAGTAAATTAAAAGGAATTTATATAATTTAAGAGAAGTGTGTTTATAAAGACTTTCATTGATAATTATGAAGTACATAAATATTAACTTACGGCATATTATCTTTGGATTGCGTAATTGTCTTTCAAATTTCTTCACTTATACATGAAATATACTGATTATAATTTTGTTTCGTTTCTCTATGTACATAAAATTAATTTTAACGTACAAATTTACAGATTTCAACGTATAGCTTAAATACCAAAACGTCTATCATATAATAAAATTTGTTTATTTAATAATTATTTAAATAGATACATAATTTTTTACAAAATTTAACTCTCCCAATGTAATGCATGATTTTATTATCATTTTTTTTTTCAATCTTTTACTCTTTTAAAAAATTATCTAATGTCTATATTTAACTTTATTTTTAATTTATCTTCAAATAAATATAGGGTTCTTTATCTCTGTAATACAGTTATCACTTTATTATATTAATAGACTTCTTTGCTTCAACAGCGCTTATATTATACTTCACTACAATCCATTCTTACACTTTAAAAGATACGTACAGAGAGTCTCACCAATAACTTCTTACACAATTTTTCTACATTTAATACGTAACATTATTAAGCACAAATATTGTCTGTACTAATTAATATTTTTACATTATTAATTGTGTTGAATAATTATACTGTGTGTAAATAAAATTTTTCTTATATATGTATACAAATTCATTGGAAATAAACACATACGCAGGACAAATATATGCATATTTATACTATTTTAGTGAACCTTCTGTGACTTTATTGAAACTGAATCTGAATAACAAATTATTGAAACATATACAACATAATTTATTTCTCTGTAATACGCGGTTTCTCTAATGGCAAGTTAGAGCTTATGTTAAAGATTATAAACGACTTCGTTATAATACACAGTAACACGCTAATCTGCTTTTTTCATATTCAGTATGTTTCTTTATATACCCGAATGTATAAAACACGTTGGGAAAAGCAACTACGTTTTCAGCATTTCAATACACTTAATATACAGTCATGTGCGTAACACTACTCGCTTATATTTTATGCCTATTATTTTAAAAGTTAACAGGTAGTATCTTAGCTGTATACATCAATGCGCCTACACATAGAAAAGTACGGCCAACCATTTCGAAAAGGCTTTAATTTCTATCAATCGTTACAATCTATAGTTAACAATAAGAATCTATATTTATTTGGTTATGTTTTTCGTGAATATTAATCAATACTTCATTATCTTATTATAAATATATTCATCATCCGTATTGAATCAAACAACATTAGATATTCATTAGTTTTCTCTATAATGTGTCTTTATATATTCGTAGGAAGTATTTTTTCAAATAGACTTCACAAGTCAAGCGATAACTGAACTAATATCGAATTTATCTATCTCATGCTGAATTCTCGATACGTTCAATTATTGCAAGCTCATTGTACAGCCGCTTGTACTCGAGTTTTAGCCGTAATAGAAGTAGTATAGTAATGAAATATCGTTACGTCTATAATATTCAATCTTGAAAAAAGATTCTTCATTGAAAATGTAAACTATCATTTCATTATATATTCATTGTGTTTTTTATCGTTACTGTTGATTTAACATTGTTTGATTTTAAACTTATACTATTTTTTCTGCTATGTTCGATATTAATGTACAATGACCAATCGATATTTCGTTCTTTTGGCATGAAATCGCAAAATTAAGCGCAACATAAAAGCACACTAAAGCTTCAGTATAATTTATTCGATGTAGCTCTGTCTCAATTTACGAATAGATGTTAAAACTGAACCGATTAGATTTGGTTTAAAGAAAAATTTCATTAAATCAATAATTTGGTTCATATTTCTATTGGATGTCAAGTAATTATTATAGTATAATTTTATGTGCATTTGATCCTGTTTTCTCGTTTTGCATGTGAAATGTATTCAATCGTAATTGCATTTCGTTGTAATTAGTATCACGTATTTATTTTATGTTAATTGTCACAGAAGATAAATACAATGGATAGTACCATTGAATAGTACGAAGTCGTGCAAATGATCAAATTTACCTTCCAGAAATTAATGCAAAGAAGCGTATTTCCTATAAAGTAGCTTATTTCTCATAAAAGTTTCCCTAATAGTAGCAAATGCACCTGTCCCTCAAGAATCCATAAATATTATCAGTTGAAAATGCACTTAACCTCTTTCTAATTTTTCTTGGAAATTAGAACCTGGAATTTTTCGAAAGTTTTCCTACTGAGAATAATTCAGTGAATTCGTTCTATTCTTATGCATATTTATTTTTTAATATTACATTGGAATTAGCTAGAATGACATAAACGTAATGTAATTTAAAGAGCAAAGACCTTCGGATACTTCATACAATTAACAGACTGATCATCTACGTCAGTACATATATACTAGCTTCATAGAATTAGTTCAGATGTCCCCCATTCAAGAATCTGTAAAAGTGTACGACACGCAAAAGACAGTTGATCTTTTGCAAGCGTGTTCGAATAAGCATTATGTCAACCCGGTGGTATTGGTGGGTGCTAGCATCACTTGTAAGAAGCTTATTGATTCTTACCAATGCTGATGACAGTTCGATAATGATTTTCTCAGTTATTCACACATACGAAAAGTGTAGTTGATACATGTATGTATTACCCTACCAGTGGATTTCTTCTGGCGTTTAGTGTAATTTATCTTAGATAATAATTTAAGGTGTTCAATACGATAGATCATTTAGAAGATGAATGTAAACACAACTTATAGTTTCGATCATGTTTCTTTTGTTTGTAATATTTCACGATAAGACAAGTAAAATGCAGCTAATTCTGATAATTAAAAAATTTGAATCCTTCTTTACATATATAAACTATAAGTATTGAGGAAATTTTTTTGACAATTTGCAAATGAGCTTTTCATGTGACTTAGTGTTAATGTAATTGTATATTACAAAATAGCCAAAAACATTTAAATTAAATTTGAAAAGTTTAATTTGTAGCTTTTAAATGTTAAGTATGATCACTGTAAGCTAACTATTGGTTTATAACAAACGGTATTTCGAATAATTTTGCGTTTACATTATAACACGTTGTTTCTTCTCATTCTGCATTTCTCTCGTACATTTTCTAAGAATTGACATTTTTATTTAACTATATTAACAATTCAAAATATTAACTATTTTAATGTCTGATGCTAGAAAATAGAAAGCAAGTGAACTATTAAGCAATTGATTATTATTTTGGGGGGAATATAATCATCTAGATGTTCGTTTCCGACAGTTTGAAACTGGTGTAGGGTGAAATGGTTTGCATTTCTGTTTCTGTATTCACTACAAAACTATTTTAGATGGGCGTAAATTCTACCGTCAACTCATAAAACTAATTGAAAAAAACTGCAAGATCAATTTCAGTAATTGATGAATTTTTCAGTTCTCAGGTAAGCTTAATGTCATATTCTATAATTGACGTTTCAAATTCATTTTTCTTTCTTTTAATATAAATATTGGTTTCGCAAAAATATTAAGTTTGTATAATCATGTTAAGTCACTATAATATAAATAAATTTGAGTATTCATATTTTATTCGAAAAAAAAGGTTCGTTATACAAATAAAAAGATTATAACAACGTTTCTACATTTATATTTTTACTTTTGTACTAATAAATCTTCAATGAATATGAAATACAGAGATAGAATAAAAAAGTTAAAAATTTAATTATACGATAACACTATCAGCAATAACTTTAAAATTTCTAAATACAGAAATTAAGGTACATAAATTCAAGTAGTACATAGTGAAATAAAAATTAGACGAATATGTAATAATTTAAAAAAATGATTTAAAATTTTTTTCAACGTAAACTATTAAAAGTCGTTTAAAAAACTTTAAATTTCATTTCATTAAAGCACGGATTTCTTAGCTTATTGAAGTACTGAGAAATTGCAGGAGAAATAGCTTGACCTCATTTCAGATGTCATATACCAAGTTGCGTTGATTAAAATGTTTCATCTGACGTATAAAATAATTTTGAATTTAGAATTCAATCCAATAAATGTAGCTCAATCGAATAAATGTGCAACTGATGTTATGAAAAGTTTTCACATAAAGATATTCTTTTGTAATATAAAGAAATGTACATATACGTAATCTCGAAATATATCCAATGATTAAAAAAAGATTAATAATGTAATTTTGACTTTTAAACACATTAGTTTCTTTGTCGAATATAACAGCGTTCAAACACACAACTAGAATAAAATTTCAAGATGAGTCTACGTGCATTCCGTTTATTCTTTGACTGTTGAGATGCGCAAAACTTGATCCAAAGTTCTAGAGAAAGAGAAAGGGATGAAGCTAGAAAAGGAGAGAGAGAGAGAAAGAGAGAGAGAGAGAGATTAAGTGGTGCACGGACACGGAAGGTAAAGCAGAAGAAAAGAGATGAAAGAAGGAGGCAGAGTGTAGTGGTTATAGGTGGATGATGAGATGAGAAAGAGAGGATTCTGGTTTGTGGGCACAACCGTTGCCTGCAGCCCACAATTATGATAATAGCCCCTCGACGAGTCTTGAGTCTCGTTAGGCTAACGCGAAGTCAGCTCTTTTATCTATCTCTGTTTTCTTTTTTCAATTCCCTTCCTCTTGTACTGTTGCACGAAGAGCTTTTCTTCTCTGTTTCTTGCTTTCTTCTTCCTTCGTCTCTGCTGAATCCTCCTTGCGCTTTGTCATCGTAATCACTCGAGTCTCTCTCTCTCTCTCTCTCTTTCTCCCTTACGCTCTGCTTCTTTCTCCTGTTATGTATTTTTTGCTTTATCTTTCCCTTTTGTACATCTGCCTTATGAGAGCGAAAGCCACTTGTATATTTCTCCTGTGCAGGAGAGAGACAGAGCATCTAAAGTTCATAAGGTTCATTGTGTACAAGAGAGAGGATACGTGTCCGCGCTCGAGTAATGTAAACAATGACTGAGGTACCGCGGGCCATTATGCGTTTTTATGCACTTCTTTCTCTTCTGAGCCGGTGTTTATCGAGTTATAATCCTCAGAAACGATATATGCAAGCGGAGCAGCGAGGGCACTTCGTTCAACTAAATTATATTTGTGCTACGTTCGAGAGTAATGAGATTTTATTAGGCCCTGGAATATCTTGGACAAATTGCAATTTCCAATTTATTTTTTGAATTTACTAATTGGCTTCCTTCGTGAAATTGCAACGATAATGGGCTTTGGTACTTGAACTTCCCTTTTTATAATTTATTTGCGTGTCTTTTCTGCGGTTAAAGAGAAATTGTTAAAAGTCATAAAACGTAATGCTTACTGAATAAGCTGTCAATAGGCAGACGTACGATAATATATATATATATATATATATATATATATACTTTTTGCATGGCAATAATGACTAATGTTACTATGTTACGTAGCTATGAGTAATCGTATTTAAAACAAAGCTAATTTGCGTACCAATTATAGGCAACTTTTTCAAGATAATCGTTCGGATAATTACGATAAATTTTTCTAAGGGGTCAATCAATTTTAAAAGGAAAATGCCTAAGATTTGATAGAGCATAAATACAAAATTCTAGTGATAGTAGTAAGTTATGTAGGTAAATAAGAAAAAAAGTGTAAGTCTCCTTTCCATAAATTTCGATCTAACAATAATATAACTTGTTGCAACATATCTACAGTTTTCCTTCCCAAATAAATACATATACGTATAAATAAATAATATCTGCTTCTTTTCATATTTTTATAATTTAATTAAAAAACTTTTATTTAAAGCACACTTGAGTCAAATGCGCGAATAAAAGAATACAATCTATCAGCATTAATCGAACATTTCTAAAGGGATGAAAATATCCGTAGAAAGGAAAGAAAGTTGCTCTTCTATTCTCGTGAATTGCGTAACAAAGTCACAAGTCTTTGTCGTAAGGTGCACTCAAAAGAGCACGTACGATAACAATAAAGAATCAAAAGGAGAATGTAAGGCAAACTTATGTAGATCACGCTCTATAAAATCCCAGCAAGGAACGAAGTCATAGTGTCGCGCAAGAGCCGTAAAAGCCGTACGGAGATTAAAGCTCCCGAGCTTTTGCTTCCGTAGGCACATCGACTGTGTCTCCATTGAGAAAGGCGCACGACCCCGTTTTGTTCTCGCTGTGAAAAAAAACGAACACAAAGGGTGATGAGATGCAAAGGGATGGATAAGGAGCAATGTAAAGCCGCAAAAGAAAATACGCGTAAAGGCGGTAGCGGTGCTTTGGCTTTCCGTCGTTTTTCTCAACGTTATAATCCGCTCAAGGAACGAGCAAGCGGGGCCTTTGAAGTCGCCGCTCTTTTAAAAAGGTGGCGCTGTTAATTGCAGGCAGCGTGATATCGGCTACGGAAAAAAAGGGCAAGAAAAAACGAGACAGAGCTTGAGAGCGCGGGGGAGGGGATTTACGCGAATGCACGAAGCGAAAGAACCGAACGATAAGCGGCCTTTTCTTTTTATTTTGTATGTAGAACTTAGGCTGGAGTTGGGTTAGGTTATGTACCAAGTGCAAGCTCTGTTTGCAATACGAGTGAAGGTGTGTGCGTGGGCATGGGCCGCTTCTTTATCGCGCGTTTTTATGCGTTCTTTGGATAGGATCGTGCGTGTTTTTTTGTAGTGTTTATTCTCGGCGGCTGTATTTTTTCCTTTCCCCTTCTCTTGCCTCAAAATATAGGTCTTTATCGGGAGGATTAGGGGGGCAAGCGGTGCACCGACAAAGATTGTTGATCAACGGAGTCGCGCACGAGGTTGCATGCATTGGCCGAGTACTGTCACCCCTTTGTACGCCGACACTATCTCGAGCTTGTACACTGGGTGATGCAAAATTCTCATTTAACATAGCTAGAAACGATGCTGAATCAAAAATATGTGGATATTTTTTGGAATTGAACTTTGGAATTGAACTTTGAGAATAAATAAAACTAGCCACGGGGATTGCGAATTCGTTTCATCGCCACTCGCAGAAGAGGAATTTTTTAAATATATTGATCAACGTGTATTAGTTGAATCTACTGCTGAGTCGTTGCACTGTAATTGAGTACGATAAGTAGCATGTACATGTATTTAAATATATATTTAGACAACATATTTAAAGCAATCCTTACGCAATGTATAAAATAATATAACAGTTACTACAAGGCGATACAGTGAAATAAATTACAATAATTATGCGCCAACTTCGTCATCATTCCATGATGTAAATCAACGTTGTTTTCATTATGAAAAATGGTACTCATTATCCAACACCGCAGAGTACGTTTAGAATTTGAAATTTCTATTATAAAATAGAGATGTTAGTACTAGGTAATGCGTCGATATTAATTATGCGATTAAAAGAAGTTCATGCAAATTAGTCGTCCTCTGCTGATAGTCTGATAACCTGTGCAACAAGAGCACATATATTAATCAAAAACCTTCAAATTCCCGTTTGACAGTCGGATACCTTAATTACCGACGAAATTTATTCTAAGCATCTTATCTTTTTAGAGCACATCGTAAAGTCTGTAGAAAATTATATTTATATTTTGAAAACAACTAGAATAAGATGCTATCTCGACAAAAATAAGTCACCCGAAAGTAAATCAAAGAGGAAGTTAATTATTGAAAAATGTTCGGTACAATCCCTCTGCAACTCTATGCAAAATCTTGTTTGCGCATAATCAACCGAGTGCAACATCAGAAAGCTTCCGACTTTTATCCTAAAACTCATCGCGCACGAGTCGTAACCTCGAAACGATCCTTTTAAAAAGGGTCCGTCCGCCGCTCGAAGCATTATCTCTCCACGGGAAGGTTTACCAGCGCCTCTGCGTCTGGCGACGCTGTTTGCCCCAAAGGCACGAGGTCGCGGTCGACCCCAAGATGCACACGTAACGCGGCTACGCACGAATCGCTCTAAAGTCAGCGAGACGAAAGTCTCAGGCGGGCATCTCTCGCGAATTGTCCGGATTAGGGCCGACAAAGGGCTTCCCCTTGCCGAGGTGAAGCGAGTAGCTCGCTGTGAAGATCTTTCTCGATGTCGCCTCGGTGTGACTGGATCGAAGGTGCATCGTGTTCTCGTAATACGAGATCTGCGAGTCTCTTCACTAGGCGAACATCCGCAATTATGCTATTTCCGGAAACGTTGTCAGACAACCTCGAGCGTCTTGAAAATATTGTACGTAACGAATTCTAACAGCTTTGAATGGTATAAAAGCTCTTATTTCAAGTCTAATTATCTCAAACAATACGCTTGGAGTAAATAATTGCTTTAAAAACGTCATCATTGTTTTTATTGGAAAATAAAAATATTTTTATCTCTAATCGAGTGATTAGATAGAAATATTTAGATAGAATTTTCAGATAGAGTATCTAGATAGAATTCTAAAAGCGGTTTAATAAACATTTGATATTCTCAATAATGTTTGTTGCGGATATTACGTAATATTGCATAAAACTAAAGAAGATGTATAAATGAATTTTCTCGTAATGTTTTGATACCACGTAGAACAATGTAGGAGCAAATATCACGCACTAAAAGCAATTTATGCAAAAAATTTACACTCCGAAGTCGTAATATAATTTTATGAATCCTTAAAATAAAAAAGCTTGATTTAATTTCATGAATAATCTAGTACAGGGTCAAGTAGTTAATGCAATCTTTCAGTAAATCAAAATTCTATTAAGCGTTTCAGAAACCGTATATTACTTACGAACGCCTAATACGGTAACCCCGTAAGCTTAGTTTATCTTTTTATAGATTTAAATACTTGTTACAGAATTGCTTTATATATTCAGATACAAAATCGTTATGTTTTAATACTTGTATCGGTTATAAGTTATTAACGGATAAAAATCTCATTTATCGTTAGAACGCTTACACATTATTTATATAACCTGTAATATGTGAGAAGTTAATTCTGAAATGTGCAAAGAAGATTAATATGAAAAGTAACTTGTAAATAAATAATTATAAACAGTAAATTCACATTTTTCATACTTTCATTCAAACATTTCATTAATTTTCAAAGTAATAAATTAATTTATAATTATATTAAATTCACAATTATGTGTTTTACTTTTTATGGAGGTAAATGGTTCTTTTTAATAAATAAATATAATACGTACATATGATTTGAGTGATGCATATTATACAAAAATAGGTATGTAAATAAATAAGACTATAATTATGAATATAATGACTTCGGTTAAGAATTTTGTTGTAATTACTAGAGTTTTTAATATATGCTATTTAATGGTTTCTTTTCCCTCTTATTCGCATTTTTACTCCGTTTCTTTCATAGAGTCTTTAACATTCTTCTAAAAGCCGTTATAAAATGAGTGCACTTCAAAAATATAAAAATATTTTATATTTTTTTTGCCGGATATACGTAACTTCTTTTGCAAATCTGTACGTGAATTTGTGGATTTCCCAAAAGTAATGACAATTTACAATAGTTGTAGTAAAGATATTATTTATAAAAAGTATATATATACTTTTTAAATTTATTGTGATGTGGAGAAACCGAATAAAACAAATATAAATATAAATAAATACCATCTACTGCGTTTATAATTTAATGTTTTTAATGTTTATAAGAAACAAGTCTTTTCTCAACGCGTAAGAATGAAATTTTTATTTAATATTGAAGATTTCGTACCTGTCGATGATTCTGTTTTATTTTAAAATAACTAGAAGAGATTCTTTCAGCCGACGGCAAGCTACTGAAAATAACTCGTGCATATATTACAAAGTTATTCATGAACGTAATAATGAGCAACACAATAAGTTTAAAATTTCTTGTTATTCTGTAATGACATTATAAAATTATTATATCACAAGATACAGCATTATTGATCCCGGCGTATCCTATTTTTTTACGTTCCACATTTTTATAGAGTAAGCTGAAATATTGCATATTGTCTCGACTTTGTGTTATACAGTAGTATTCATTTTGTATTTAAGTGCAATAGCTACTCGTAGTTGTGAGGCAAAAAAAGTGAAAATTTATTCTATGTAATATTTTTAGATTAACTCGTAAATTCGCGAACGGCAGATTTTTCAGTCCATATTTAAAATACATAAAATGGTAAGAAAAAAAACTAATAAGATTTTAATAAGATTTTTAAAGTACATATTATTAAATGGTATAAGCATGAAATATTTTTAAGTGTGAGCCTCGAGTTTTCCCGTTTACTCGTGAAAGTTATTATGAGACGAGGAAGAAGCATAATTTGAATAAATCCACTTGAACCAATCACTAAAGCATTTCTAGGAGAAAAATTCTCTGAATATACTATTTAATGAGCATCTACTATTATATCAACAGATTTGAAATTCCTTTTCCTTTTTATAAGTGTTAAAATTTTTTACAATCTCGAGAGTCAGGCCTATTTATTTTTCAAAATGTTCGAAAGTTTTAAATTCTCTATTTTATACAACCATTACGTTCTGCTAATTTGAAAATAAATTTCTTATAATTCGCAAGTTTTTAAATTAAAAATCTCAATTAATTCCTTGCCTTACGAAGACGGTAATTTATTCGCTCGGTGTATTTGTTATTCCTTTGGGAGCAGTTCTTACATTCGATAGTCTTTTAAAGTAAATTAATTATTTTACGTCTGTATTAAAAGCATCTGGCGCGTTAAACGTCCCTGATCGCATACTAGAAACATTTATTCTGTACTAAGTGAGCGTAACAGTAGAATAAGATGAATACGAAGATACTGTGTACATGCAAATCACAAATGAGTCATTCAAGTATTACTCGTGTTCTTCGTCGAGAATATCGTTAGCAAACCTCGTGAAAGAAACAGCTCTTCGTTTCTTCTCTCGCTCACTTTTTTTACCTCGTACGTTTTCTCACAGAGGAGGATAAATAACCAGAGAGAGAGAGAGAGAGAGAGAGAGAGAGAGAGAGAGAGAGAGAGAGAGAGAGAGAAGTTAGAAACAACGCAGTGTCTTATCTGCTAAGAAGATAAGTCTGCGAACAAAGAAACTTACCTACCGCCGCGCAAAGGACAATGACAGAGATAACGCAGTGTCACATTATAACGTAAAACAAAATAACGCCTCCGTAAAGCAAGCGATTATCGAAATTATTTATGAGCTCGCATTTCAATACCTGGAGAGCGTATAAGAAAATAAGCGATTGCAACATCTCGTCGACGCGCGTGTGAGCAGGAAGCGGAGCAGCATCGCGAGGCCCGGACGAGAAATTTAATTACGCCAGAGACTGAACGAGGTGGATTGATCAGGGCGCGAACGTTAAATGAAAATTATTAGAAATGAGAAGTACCGAGCAGCGCACAGTACCGTCCTCGTTCCCTTCTTCCGCTCCACGTTGAAGGGCTAATAACTGGTCTCGGTAATCGAGCGCGTCGTCCCGCCCGGGAGAGATATTGGCTCCGCGATACAGGGAGCCGAGGAGAAAGGAGAGAGAAGTGGGAAAAGCTCGACGTGGGAGTTCCGCACGATATTTCGTTCGCCTAATTGGCGCATTCTTATTGCACGCGCGTTAGAGAGAGAGAGAGAGAGAGAGAGACGTTTGCACGCGCACTTTCTTTCCATACGTAATTTATGATTTGGTCGTTTAACTGGATATTGATTGCCTTTGCTTTGTCACGCGCGTCTGTAGAACTCAATTAAGCGAAGATGTAGTACGTGTTTACCAAATCATGCGCTCGCGTACGACTGTTTAAGCGCGTTATATTAACGCGCATTATTTTATTTGCCATTCTCGCTCCTCGTCTCGAAATCATTGTGCGTCGGTTCATTGAATATTACAATGTTGCCGAATGAGTTCCCTCGACTTTTAACGAGGACAGCGTTAAACTAATAACCGAAAGAGATAAATGTCAACTACGTGCGAGTAAACTCATTTAATTATTCAAAGGCGATAATCTCGAGCGTTCGTGTGCAAATACTCCACTGAATATTATATAAATTAAAGTCGAATCGACTCGCGTTCTTCATTATACCAAACGTACTTTAGATTAATCGACATTTCGGTCCATTTGAATTTTAAAGCAGTTCCTTGTATATAAAACGTCGGTAAATAATCGTCCATATTAAAGCCGACTACATTCAAATATTTCTACGCTTAATCGATTATTATTGATTTAGTTCCTTTCAAAAGCTATTACACAATTGTTCAATGATACAGCATTTCAACGTGTAAAATCATTAAACTCATCGAGCAGGTGCATGGCTCACAGCTCACAGAAAGCCTGACAGTTCGGTATTAACACAATGAAACTCTCGAGCTTTTATGCCTTCGCGTTATATAACGGAGGCGAGTAAGTTATCTCGTAACCCTGTTAACAAGCTCAAAATCGAAAATTGCCGCTTTCGGAAGGGAGAGGAGACGGTTTGACCTACGAACACCGCCGGGAGCGACGCTTGTAATTCGAAATCTAATCGTCTGGAACAGCGATGAGCGAACGAAAATTGCGCAAGGAACACCTCTCGGTAATGTTCGCGTCCTCTTCATCGCGTACCACCACGAAGGTACGCTTGCGAATGTGCGAGTGTACGAGCCGGAGTCTGGAGTAGTGTTGCGAGATACTACGCGAAATCATCCGAGGAATAGAGCAAGACTTTTGAGTAAAACATGGAAGAGAATCATACGCTTTTGTATCGCTAATGCACGCATACGCGTAATGCGCCTGGCAGACATTTCTTTACAATTATTTATTAAGTATTTATTTACTTATGAATAAGTAGGTCATAACGTGGAAATTTGCATGGGTTTACGACTCTGCAACACGAAATCGATATCGATAGCGCACTTTTGTTATTCGCTTACGTCTACGTACATTCAATTATTATTTGCCAAACATCCAAGATCCGCGTTTAGTATTTTTAAATTTCTTTTTAATTGCCATTGGTTCTTCAGTTGGAGGAAAAATAAATTTGTTCCTCTTTTCAGATTAACGGGTAATATACTCCAAGAGAAACAACCGCATTTTTACGGATTAACTGGCGCTATAATTACGTAGGTTGAAAGTTTCACGTTTATACTCTTGTGAAACGATAATGTTATGCGTATTCGGTTAAGTAGTTTTGATTCGAGCTTTAAATTAACCATTCGTCTTACATTCCATTTTTCTCCATATTCCAATATCAGGCTTTCGCACGAACGTGACATTCAAGGCTTTGAAAAAAGTTTATCGCCAGACGAGATCTAAAAGTACAGTCTCGTTTGCTTGCTCTCGCGCTCCGTGTTTTGGGGATGTTATTGTAGGGGCGCGTGACAGGTGACATTATTCCTACTGTCTGTTATTGTGAAAATACGCATTGTGACGCATTAGCGGCGAAGAAGGGAAAAATTTCGTACACCTCCCTTGAAAAAGACTAACCGTGAAAATCAGGGTTCGTGACTAACCGGCAGTTTACCAAAAAAAGCCTACCGTAGCTAAGATGCATCGGTGGCGGTGGCGGTGGCTCCGGTGTAGAGGTAGAACACGTACGTGCGCAAAACGCGCTCTCCCTCCCTTTCTCGCCCTCGCGCTATTGCACTTTGAATTTTACTGTAGCGGCGCAGGGAGAACCAAGTACCAGCGATTCTATGGGCAGAGTCTCGCGCATACGGTAGGTAGCAGCGCTGAGACGAGAAAACGAGCCCCGACCTCCGCTCTCACTCGCTCACTCTCTCTCTCTCTCGCTCTCAGGCTCTTCTGTGCCTCTACGACGAAGCGAGAGCGAGAGCGAGAGCGCGCGTAAAAAAACGTCTCCGGTCGGAGGCGCTCGGGCATCTTCGAGGGTTTCCGCCGGCAGCGTGGCGTCGGAGCATGCGCACTTGGTTTGAGACACGCGGCGCTGCGACCTCAGGACGGCGCTTCAGTGTCCAGCGAGTAGTCCGCCGATGGCGGCCGCGGCACAACCGTTTGGGGTTTCCGCGAGCGAACTCCTCGCGCGTCCTCATCGCGTGCTCAGGCCGGCGCACTCCCGATAGCTAGAGTCCTGACGCCGACCTAACCTCTCACCGACCGGTGTATCCACGATCGTCCCCTGCGCGACAAAGAACAGCAGCCGAGGCGACGAGATGCAAGGAGCCAAAATGCACGGCGGAGCGTCTCGTTGACGTCGCTGACCTTGGCCGCACCCGCGATGCCGAGCCTCGCTGCGTGGACGGCGGTCGTGCTGATCGCGTGCCTCGTTGCACCGACGGCCGGCTTCTTCAATCTCTTCCTCAGCCAGGCGGAGGTCCGCAAACTAATGGGTGAGTAGACGAGGGTCGCCAGATATTTCGGGAAGAACGTCAGCTGCCTTCCTTTTACCGATCTTCGCCGTGGACTCCATTTCAAACGCTGAAATGCCCGCGACTCGCGCTTGCATGTTGCATCGTTGCGTGTTTACGGTCTTGTTTACGTTTTTTGCGAGATGATTTTCCTCGCTTTAGCCGATGATTCCTGACGTTTAACACTGCCGCTGCCATCCAACGTTTCGATCTTGGATGTTTTTTTCATATAGTGTGCGGGTATAGTCTTGATCAAGTACATGATTTTCATTCAAAGGTTTCCCCGTTGATACATCGCTACAAGGATCTTTGGAGATTAGGACGTTGTATTTGCGCGGCGTTCGTTTGAATATACGTTGAATAATCGTGGAGAGATCGTGAAAAAAAGGAAGGTTATAGATAACGAGCTCTTTCGTTATAATTAGCCTTTTCGCAAACTGTAACGGATTTAGGGCGCATCGAGTGCAATGTTTTTCTCGGTTAAATCGTACGTATGGACGCTTGTTGATTCGCGCTAATTAACGTTCTGTATTACTACACTGTGAAACTAACCGATTATACGCGCATACATTTCGTTTGTTGAAGCTGTTTTGCATAGTTTTTTTATTTCTACATTCATCGCTCTTGTATCCATTATAAGAATATCCGACTTTTGTAAGAGGTACGTAAACCAAGTTGTTTATTTTAACAATCTGAAATATTAATGAATAAGTATGAGCCACAATAGTACTGCCGAGTTTAATGCCTACGGATACTTTGTGCACAACTGATAACCGCAGTTCTATCTTAAAGAAATGCCTACTTCAGCGCCTAACAAAGTAAATGCGACGCTTACTCCCGGAAAGGATATAGTGTAGCGACTAACTTGCATTGTGTCGAGGACTGGAAGTAGCGTAATTCGAGTAGAAGCGAGTCGCGGCACCGGATCAGCCTGTAAAGCTTAAATGCCTCGACAGCCGCTTAAAGGAACTCGCGAACCAAGTTGTAAGTTGTCGCCGTAAGCGCGACTTTTCTCGTTAATCTGCCACCCGAAGTGGCTCGGCTCGATAGAAGCCGCGCCTTATCCGAAGGACTCGACGGAAGTCCGTAGATGGCCAACGATCGGCAATCGAAGACGAATCGAACAAAGCGAAAAATAACGTGTCAGAGGTTAATTGTGCCGTGGCCGGCTATTATTACCTTTCCGCGATAAAGAATGAAATCGGCGTCATAATTCGGCGGCCGCGCCCCATTGGCTAAGGCTGCGACGGAAGAAATAAAGGACTCGGAGGGCGCGCGCGAAAAAAGGGCTAAAGAATTCGAATTAACGGCCGTGAACGCGTACCTCGCTTCCCTCGTTCCGCTCGTTCACTGCTCCCTTATCTGGCGAGGAGTTGCCCGGGATGAATGCCAGTGGCGAATCAATCGGAACGAGTGGTTTGCGTTTATCTAGTAATTACAACGGGCGCACTATTTCTCTTTAGCTCGTTTGTAATTGCCGAAGTACATCATTATGCCCTCGAGTTTTAAGTAGGGCATTTCTCTTTTCCCTTGTCCGCTAGTTTCGTTATGAAACTAGAAGACAGAATTAACGTAATTAAGGGTACGCGTATTCGCGTGATTCGAAAGTTTTCCCCTAATACACCTCTATGTACGTAGTAGTTGTTTTGTAAATGGAAATCTCGAATCAGCTCATCCTGATCTCCGACGCTTGCTTTTTTTGTTGCAACATTTCAAGACAGTAGAGACTCAACCGAGTTCACTTTGCTCGTAATACTTTCAATTGCGCGAATAAACGGCTTTGACAACGGATCACCAAGGCATGGTGATTTAGTATTACAATTTGTTGATTTACAAATGTGCAGGAGTCTGTATTGCAAGGCGTAGTCGTTACAAAAAACGCGATCACTAGGCGACGTAAGTAGAGCTGTACACAGAAAGATAAATGTAATTAATGCCGCTACATTCCTACCTACTAAATTGCGTTTATGTTAATATTGCGTTTATGTATAGTCAGCATAATCCTGTTCTCGGTGAACACAAAGTATCATATGATCATACCATACACACTACCCACGAATGTACATTCGTGTCATTGCATTAATATTTCTTTCGATATAATTATCGACCATAATAAATAGTTTACCTAAAAGTATAAATCTAATAAATTAATCCCTTAAAAGTATATACACTTTTACAGTTGTATCTAAAATTCTGTTAATTTTCTTATCAAGAAGTTCGGGTGTTAATCTGTTTCCGAGTAAAAGATCTTGGGGCTTAAAACAATAATTTACCTCGTTCTTATTATCTATATTCTCTTGGAAAATGTAATTGTCAAAAGGCTCGACGGCAGCAAATATTTTCGCTCACCCTTTGTAATTGCGCGAAATTCAAATTTAAATAACGTAACGGTTACACGAATTATTAGCGGTGAATCATCGACAAGCCTTAGTTATCTTTAAATTTACAACGCTAGTGCCGTAATTGTATGTTGCTTACTCTGCTCCTTGACATTACATAACGCAAAGCACTGTTGTACTTCTGTGACATTAGCATCTTAGCAAAGTGAAAAATTAGCATTTTTCACAAGGCACTAAAGTGAAAAGCACACATCGTGATCGCCCCGTGCAAATAGCCGAAAGACACGGACTCGTTCTCCTAGATGTAATTTCCGATGCCATCGTCGCTACTCCCGCGGCGCGTATATTACGCGCGGAATCCCGACGTCCCGTTTATTTTTCCTTGCCTAGGCCAACGGAACAACTCGAATCGAATAAATAAGCAGACGCGAGGTACAAGTTATTACGGGAGAAACCGAGCGACGCGTTTTTCTCCGCAGGCGTGTCCTTCGAGGTCCGGACAATGAACGCGGCGCACAAGGATTAAAGGAAACTTTACAATCGGGGAAGGAGTGAGGCTAGAGATACCTTCCGGAGTTGAAAAGCAAAAAGTACTGGACGGCGCCACGGAAAAATTTCAAACCCATTTAGAAACCCCTCCCCCGCGCCATACCGCCAACCTCGCGCCTTTTCCTTTCAATCCCGGAGGCAGTGAGAATTTTCTCGCCCGGATTAAATGCGGGTCCGGAGAATTGTGGTTGTAGGGTCAATTGTCGTGTGACAGAGATCGCGCGATGATATTAACGGGGGCGAACGAAATTATTTAAAAGCTGTGCAAATGATTCAACGCAGATTAAGGAGATTGCTTTGTTGCAGTCTTTATCGTTAGCGATGTGGAGGCGAACGTTCTCAGGGTATGAATGCGTTTTCAATAATGGCACTTTAAACTCTGCTTTGCTTTTTTGGCGCAAAAGTAATTCTGTTAAATTATAAGCCATTACTGGCCGGCAAGGATTTTACCCACTTGGTTACTCTTTTGGTCGTTCGATTTTATTGACATTTATCGTCGGGTGCTTAAAATTTTTATGCAGATGACAATTATCCGTAGAATAAGACAACTGTTCAGATGGTAGACTGGTTATAGTTAGTCTCCGATGAATGATCGCATTGAAATTTGAATTTCATTAAAAATTTATGGCTTGGCTAATTGTACTTTATCGGTATTCCAGCATCGTTAGAGATCTAATTCTTGATAGTTAACACAAGCTCAAATCCAGCCCATTCTTCGAGAATTATTTCATTTTGATGTTTCCATATTTTTATATTGAAATCGTGTACTTTCGTGTCGCAGCTGGATGCATTCTGTTATTCTTACAAAGCAATGTTAAAATACTTTGCGTTCCGAGAAAGTAGCGACACACCTGTGTTTAAGAGAAAGGAAGATGTATTTGAAACATCTGGGAAATTCGTGTAGTCATAAAAGTTGAACGTAAAAACTCGTAATGGCTTTGACCTGTTGCGCAAGCAAATAAACATTTCGTTATCATTTTCGTAAAGATATATTATTATTTTGCAGCCTATTGTTCCGCAGGAGCCTAATGTTAGCCCTATCAATGTGACAAATGAGAATTCTTTTTTTATTCTCACTTGCAAAACTCCATAAAGCCAATACTTCATTTCTCCGAATAGAAGAAGAAATTATTTTTCCCAACTTCATATTCTTATTACATTAGGAATACGTCGAATCATAAATTCGTATGCAACTGATGAAACGTATAAAAAGGTGTGCGTCAGTATGGGTAAAGTTTCCACTACGACGCCCTACGCCATAGCGAAGTCTTTGAAATAACTCGATTTTGGAACTCCGGCAAAACGTTAACTCGAATGTACACGACAATTATTTTCCCAGGCATGAATCACGGTATTCCGAAAAACGTGAAACTAAAAAGCGGACCTCCCGCTCGTATTTCGGGAGCAGTTGGCCCTTAACTCGATTAATTGCAATTTCGCGTGACGAAGTTGTTTACGTTCGCTGGTACCGAGCAAAGGAAAGTACGCGCGCAGCAGTCGCCAGTCGCCATTCGGTAAGTGGATTAAAAGACGAATCGCGCGTTCGCCCCGAAGTAAATTGCGCAAATCCACCTTTATTGGGACGCGTTGTTTGACTTCCCCATCCCCTTGAAACTAGAAGGAAATACTTCCGACGTCGGTGGTGAGGACGATGATCGCTTTCCGAACGGTCGGATATTGCGCCGTTGAACTTTCGTCGCGCGCCAAGGACGCAATATCGAAGCTCTGATGCTTGTCGAATGCGGTCGAAAGTAGGAAATGCCGCGGACTCTTGGCAAGGGATGATTTCATAGTAATATAAGAATCGACGGGAAGGATCGAATAGTGCACTGTCTTGGGTTTTGGTTAAAAGCTAATATAATCATTATTCCAATGCACTATCAAGAACTAAGATAACGCTTTATATGTTCTGTTATAAATTGAAAAAAAAAAAAAAAAAAAAAACTATTGTAACTCGTGGCTTATCCGACTAGATTTTTTCAATGTAAATAGCTGAATAATAAATTGAATAAGTTGTGTGGTGATAATTCTACCTCTGTATTAAAAATCAACTCGCTCGGCTCTATTAAATTTATGGCTACTTTAAGATTCCGAGTAACGGAAGCAAATAGGTAAAATTTACATGAAATTAATTCGCTTTGATTATATAAGCAAATCGACAGTAAGTCTTCTACACGCAGTGTAAAAGAAATGGCAACGTAAAGTAGTTTCTTAAACATTTAATCGGTTTACGCAAAGCCTTGACGATGAAACAAAGTTAAGAATGTAACGTGATTTATCGTTAAATATAACGAGCATAGACACCCACGTTAATCTAAGTTTGGGATGGACTTCTAAGTCAATAAAACGATTAGCTCTTATGAGAATTCATAAAAGTAAACAAAAGTTGGGTCTTAGCCATAGTCATTTCAGATGTAAAGAACCGATAATTCCGAATGAGCTGAAGCAGGGAAAGAAGAGAGCGAGGAAAAGATAAAAAAGATTAATAATAATAATAATAATAATAATAATAATAATAACAATAATAATAAAATCAAGTATACACAATGAAAATGAGAAGAGAGAAAAAGGATTTACGATCCATTATTTCGAGCTGCACTTGCGCGCGCACACATACTTACGCGCGTACGTAAGTGCACGTAGGAGCAGTGAAAAAGTAAGCCGAGAAGACGGAAAGAGTCGTCCGCTCGCACTTGCACCCGTGGTCTAGACTTTTTTTCCTCGTTTCGTTATGCGTCGTCGCAGCACTTAACAATTGCCGTTGCGAATCGCGCGTGTGCTAAAAGAACTCGGCGCTTCTGCTCCCGCTGGCCTTTTCCCGCTTTGTTTACGTTTCACGCTCGTCGAGGTCGACGATTTGCATGTGGATGAGTACTCGGAAAGGAAATGAGGGATGAAGCCCGTCTTGTTTATTCGCGCACGTTACTTTACGCCCAGTGAATTTCAATGTGTACGCACCTCGATAACTCACCGCGTTTGCAGCCTGCGGTGTGCGTGCGTTTGTGCGCGCGTATTATACGAGAATTTACATTTGGGATAAATAGGGAGCCGATCGGTGCGTTTTTTTCTTACATGGTGGCGCGTGCGTTACCGGTTGGAAACCGAAGGGCCTCGAAAAAGTGACCGGGGGTGGCTGATCGACCACTGCTCGCACTCTCCCCCTCCCTCTGCTCATGCGATTATTCGCAATTCTACGCGAATCATTAATTGTTCATTGCTCAAGCGAAGGTATTGCCAATTATGCTTAATTACTGGTGCATTATCGTTCAGCCTGGCTTCCGTCCACTAAATACTGTAATCAAAACGATTAATAATAATAATAATAATAATAATAATAATGTTTTGAAGAGTAATTAAAATTTATGTTACTCTATAAATGATATTTTCATACTTGCTGCACTGAAAGCTAGTTATTTAGCTGTGGTACAAGTGCACACAATCATAAGTTGTTTAAAGGCTTTTTGTCAGTAGTTAATGTATGTGAAATTGGTGAACATGAAAGTGCATATTACTTCTATCTACAGTTACATAATTCAATGCGTTAATAAGATTGTCCAACGTAAATAAAACGCAATCGAGAAATCAAAGCGGCTAGACTGATGTGCATAGAACTTTTGTGATTAGTCCTCGTTACGATTGTTAAACCTCTGCCTAAAATACCGCTTAAATAATAATTGAGCCGAATGGACGCGCGGCACAGAAAATTATCAGTTAACGAGAAAGTAAAAGTCGCGTTATACGAATGTATACGTTTGTATAAGGCGACAAGAAACTCAGGGAGCCACAGGGAAAAGGGAAAAGATGTAAATGCACGGAGCGATGGAGTAAAGAAGTCAAGGGTGATTACTCAAAGAATTACCCAAATGAATTTCATGAAATCGCTCCTCAACCTCTTTCGCTCTCGCGTTACCTCTTTCCCCCGTGTCTCATTATACGACCTTAGGAAGGTCCGCTTACTCACACACGCTCGCATACTATATAATACACCATAACGAGGTCCTTGTTAAACGAAGGAGGCGTACAGACGAAGACTCGCCTCGCTCGGCTGGACCGGCTCTCCTCTCTGCCTCCGTCATTCTCCGTTCCCCTCCTTCCTTCCTATTTCTTTCTAGTTTGTTTAGACACCGAATAATCGACAGTCACTTCTCTCTCGCTCTCTCGCTTTCAATTCGTTTCCCTCTCTATACCGCAGAAAGAATGAGCGAGCGAGCGAGAGAGAGAGCGAGAGAGAGAGAGAGAGAGAGAGGATCCGAGATCGGTCCCGCCGATACACCGATATTCCTTCAAGTTTCGTCTCCTCCTATCGCTCCTCTCTCGTTTTCCTGGATGCAAGTCGAGGAACGACCTAAGCCGCGAGGTAAGCGGCCCCGAGCAGGAAAAAAGGAGCATTAATGACGGGCGGGAGGGGGAGGGAAGAGTATATGGGGCTTAGGTTACGGAGCGAGGCAGCGAAGGACCGTAATAAGGAGTCTCTCTTTTCTTCCTGGAAGCCGATACTTTCCGAGCGCGGAGAGAGCGAGAGTCTCTCGCGCACTAATCGACTTTTTTTCTTCCTCGTGGTGCAGCAAGAGGGCCAGTCGCCTTCGGGGGTAGGAGAGAGGTCACGTAAGAGCGGCGCGCGATCGATTTCTCGATCCTCTAAAATTGGCAGTTATCTTTTTGTTTACACAATCTTAACTTTAATTTTCTTTTGTTGGAAATTCAATTATCACGTCCTGGATCGCGACACGATTGACCGTCCATAAATCCCTTCTCGATATTGCTGAGTTATGATATCTACCTTTCAAGCTTAATCTGCAACCACGAAGAATTAAAATTATAACTCGATACTTTTTATGGATTTCTCGGACATGTTGTAGCTTTACCACTATAATATGTAAACTCGTAAAAAGAAATCCCGCAATGCTATATTGCGGGTATATATCGCAATAGACGCAATCTCTCCTACACGGATATTTTTGATGAAAATGTCGATTCATTCTTCTCAAGTGTATCAAATCAATTATCGTTTCTTTGTCATTTACAGTTACAAATTGCATCATCGTTAAATGTTCGATTCACGTCTATCGTTTATAGTTTTTCCATTCGCATTTCAGGACGCTGCGTTTAGCTAGTAACTTTTAATTACTTTCGTTGCTTTCAAATATGCTCCGCTTTAACTGTACGTGTGATATTCGATATTTGAAAGAGAAAGCGGTAATTAAAAATCGTTAGTACCTTTTACCTCTGCAATCAGTTGGTTAATTTTCAATAAATCATTTGCGCATCCCGATTAATGTTCAAAATGTTGTAGCCTTGGAATTTGGAAGTACGTACGATTCATTGGTTCGGTGGTACGATTGAAAACAATTAGAAATTCGAAGACGGACGGGGGCGAAACGTCCGAAAGTGCTTCTTCAAATATAACGCCCTTTTCCCTGAGCAATTCGAACGCAGCGAGCATAGCTAAGTGCGCGCGAAAAAAAGCCGTTTACAATGTACGAACAGCTCAAAATCATCACATTCGCCCTGTTTTCTTCGTTCGCGGTTATCGCAAAAAAGCTACTCGCGCAGCCATATAAAAGGCCGGCATTAACTTCTCCCCCTGGCCGCGGCCCCGTTCCCCAACACACATGCATACGCGGAAATGCACGTACGTGCAGGTAGAGTTCGAGCAAAACTCGACACTTACACGAGAGCCGCGTGCACGTAGAATAGCGGGTCGTCAAGTACGAATCCACAAAAGAGCGTTAAAGGCATTTTACCACTTCAGAGAATGTAACTCGAGCACTTTTCTTACAACAGGTCTCTGCCGATCTCCATCCTCTACCCCTTCCTTATTCTCGCGCCTCTCTCTTTTTGTGCTCTGCAAAAACCAGGAAAATAGGATTCCTCGCACTTAGCCGGCTATTTCCGACTGTAGGAAATTCCGACTGTAGGAGCCATTCCCATTCGATGCATACATACGCGGGTTGTGTCTAGCCACAAATGACGCAGCTCGAGAGGAGATAGGCAGGCATCTTAGAAGTACTTGGGTATAATAAGCCGAGGACTCGGGCTTTCCTGGTGGTCCTTGGAGCAGAGCTCTAATAGAAACAGCTCGCGTCGAAAGCGTTTACCTTCGCACGAAATTGTTCAAATATCATTTGATGCATATGGAGTGACCCTGATTTGCGGTTGACCGAAAAACCTAGAGCTACTCGAACTTTCAAGAAAATTTGTTTTTCCATCCGTGATGAAAATTTACGATTGGAAACGTACGCGTTTCTACGATTTCGGAACAGATAATTTTGAAAGACAGCGGTCGACTTTTTTCTCCGAGTACCGTAGATTGTAGATTTTGTACATCTACAAGTAATACTTTGTAAGGTCAAATTTTAAGGTACAATTTTACTAAATTCTTCATATAAAATGTAATATATTTTCAATGAAAATAATATTATTTTGTATTAGATAAATAAGAATACATTTAAATGATTTACTTTGCATGTCATTTAAATTTCATTTTCGTGACTGAAATTTAAAACTGGTCTCGGGATTCTCAAAAGGTTCATTTAAGTCACGTCGAAAACTCAAAAATATCAATTGCAAATTTGGCAAGTCTGAGAACTCTTTTAAATTATCAATATTTACCTTTAAAAGACTACGTACTCAAAAAATCACAAATACAAAAATTATACGTTACGTAAGATGTATTTTGGAAATTATCCGCGCCCGATCTTTACTTCTTTATGTTCTTTTTCAGGATTGGAAAACAATTTTGGAAATATCTATATTTTTTAATTTTTGTACGTTTGTAATAAAATACGTTGAATTGCATTTTTCAAATGCCTAAATTTTCTTAACGGTCATCTATTCAAAAGTTAAAATTAAATTTAGATTTTTAACGAATTAGTGCCCGATAAAGGAAACTTTTTTATAACGTATGTATCAAAATTTCAAATGAAACGATCATTGACGTAAAAATGTGTGTGCGCGCGCGCACTTAAAGAGACTCACTAGGTGGAATATTGAAAGGCAATTGGAAAGTATTAAACATATAGTCTATTTAGATGTGCATATAAAAATTTAATAATACTTCACTTTGTCGCGACACTTGATTTGTTATCTATTAGTTTTGAAGGCGGAAAATAAACTGTTTTAATTATTGAATTTCGAGACTTTGATTAAAATTCAACAACATATCGAAATGGGATCCTTTTCATTTCTCTATCTGACACATATCAATATGTAACTGTTCTTATCCATTTGCCGAGTAAAAGCCTCTGCACGGTTTTAAAGTAAGAACGTCAAAAGGGCTCCTCTTCAACGAGGAAACCAGTTATCACGGAGAACAGGAGAGACTTTCGAAAAAAAGACCAGGTATAAGGTTCTCTGCTCTCTTCTGAGCAGACAGCCAAGATTAAATTTCTCTGTTCTGTCCCTCTCATTCTCTCTCTCTCTCTCTCTCTCTCTCTCTCTGTTTCTTCAATTTTGGAGGCTTTGTCAAGTTGTTGCTTTCTTTCATTTTCTTCGTTCTTGCAGTGTCGGTTGCCCGTGTCAAAACATTACAATACCAATTTTCTGACTAGGATTGCCCATGAACATAAATCGGGTTGAACCTTCGGTTTTTAGGTCTAGTACTCGGTAGTGTCTAACTGCTCCTTTTTTGCTTTCTGGACTCGGATTTCTCACCCAGCGCAGGTGTAAAGTAGACTTTTGACAGAAGCTTACATTTAAGTCCAATCTTGAACCATTTAGAATAAGGATATGAGAACATGCTTTAAATCATGTTTATATTTGAATTGTATTTCAAAATAAATAGTCCAAAGATGGATCACAATAAGCGTATAGGAAAATTAAACAGTTAACATGTCTTATCGTTGATCTACAAAATATACTTTGAATTAGAGAATTCATTAATTATAATTAACGCGAGGTAGGAGTGAAACGTGACACATTAATCCTTTCCTATCCATGAAAGATGGATTTAACTTCCGTTTTCTTTCTCGCTAAATCTTCCAGAGGATTATATCAAAGGATTCTCATCCAGTAGACAGTTGATTTATATAACGATCTGCGGCGCTTCTATCCACAAAACTTGGTCATTCGGGTTCCACTCGGTTCCTTTAACCGTCCTACCACAGTGCAGTTCCCCACTCTCGCTACTCCACACCTTCTGTCTGCACACAGTCCCAACAACACAACTAGGCTCGTGCTTTTGCATCGTCAGGCCCTCGTTGGCTTTTTTTCTCTTCGATACTCGGGCTCTCGAAGGCGTACACGCAGGTGGAGCCCGGAGTTGAAAGAAGAGCGTATGGCACACTGTGGGCACACGTTGCCACTCGACATTCGAGCAGCGTATAGAGCAAACGATGAAAATTGAATATTTATTTCTCATTTGAATTTCTCCATGTCGCCTCGTTCTTTCTAGCTCGCGTTTTGCTTTTCATTTTCTTGGAAAATTTCTTTATTATTTCCCACTTTTATTTTTCTTCTTTTTTTAACATTGCTATTCCCTGCACAGTCGAGTAAATAACGCGGGCCGACACAAGTATCGTACCTGATGTTTGAGTAGCGAATATGAAAACGAGGATCTTTTCTTTCGTAATGCACGGGTTGAGAGCAGAGTACAAATGCGTGTTTGGTTAGTAGAGTAAATATTGACGGTTAGCACGAAATCGTTATTACATGTTCAAAGAAATTATGAGGTTTCTTTGTTAACTTGATGACTTAGATGCTGAAAATGAGAATTTATTATTTATTTAAAGTTTTCGAAAGAGTCGGGAGAGTATCAATTATCAGCTGTAATTAACGAGAGGTAATAATTACTAGTGTATAACTGTATAGTGTATAATTTTAGGGATTGACGTGTTCGAATCTCGAAATGCAGTTTAAATAGGAAATTATCAAGTTGCGTGTACATTTGTCGTGAATACGTTCTAATCAGAGATGCAAAAGAGTAAACATTTTTTCAAGGTATATGCTTATTTCCTCCGCGTATGCAAATTCAATGAGAGAGGGATGCTCATAGAATAAGCAAATTTGAACGGGAGGTCCTCGCTCGCATATTGAAGTGACACGTGAGCCAACGGCCATAGGGCAAACGAAATTTAAACATTTCACGAAGTACAAGAGAGACGACGAATAATATTTCATGCGTGATAATGAAAATGATAGATCGAGCTCAGTCGTTATCCCCAGAAGCAAATCACAAGCCGATGAAAAGGGATCATCGATCAGAGTGTCTCCAAGTACGAGCGTAAGCGTGTTAAGTTCAGCCTCGCCATCAATTATATCCGACTTGCGCTTGCATTATCTCCAATAGATTTGAAATGCCACTCGAATGAAAGAGACAAATCCATCGAAGGGCAGAAATTCCTTTCACTCTGAATTCTAAAAGGAATCCTTTCATTATAAGTTAAAAAGTTTCGTTGCCATGATGGATTCCCTTTGATACTTCTGGATGTTGACAGTCAGAATTCTTGATTTTGAATGTTAGCAAAGTTATTATGTTGATGTCTTATCCTGTTGCAATCGATTTATAATACAAAGCATTTTTAATATATATATTTTCAATAAAACAAGCAAAGTTTTGTGCTTACCCAGCCGAAATGTACGTATTTTTTAACATTGTCTTCAGTACTAAAATAAATATTTCTGCGACATACTTTGTGGCTAAGAATAGATGATATTGGATATAGCACTCGTAATTGAAATCAGTTTTTAAGTCTATCATAATTTTAATGAAATGCGTAAAGCAAGTCGTAATCTTTTCATTTATAAATAATCTGAATTTTAATAAGGACATCGTTTCTTGTATCTTGGGACATCAAGGACTGCGAACGCGCTCCGAAGGCAATTCAAGTCGAACTGCAGACTGCAGACTAATCCTGATATAAGTTTGATCTTCTAACCTTATATCTGTTCAATCGGTATTCCAATTTCGAAATTTTATTTTAATTTGATATAATACATTTCTAGCGTATTGCAAATGTATTTTTGTCGGTTACGCCAAATTTATTGACCAGCGAGTATCGTTAAATCAGCACAAGTAGCACTGGACATTCGTGATAACTGCATTCTAATTTAAAGAAATGTAGACACCCATTACAGGCGCATTATTCGCGTGTGAATTTTGTTCTTAACATCATAATTTCCACTCACTAAAACAGTAATAAATTAAGCCTCTCATGAGTCCGCGTAAATCAGCTCCTCGGAAGCGGGAGGACGTTTTATCGCGAGGAGCGTATTAATAAAGCTCCGAGAAACAAGAAGAAAATGATGGACGCGTCGGAGAAAAAAGAAGATCGAGCTGGCGAGAAAGTGCGAGAGAGAGAGAGAGAGAGAGAGAGAGAGAGAGAGAGCGAGAGAGAGCTCGAGGTAGAAAACGATTACGCGAGAGAAGGCATAATTTCTGCAGCGAAACGACTCTCGAGTCAGCCTCTGGCTTCATCAATCTCGCGCGCTCTTCCCTTGAAAAAAATGTGTATGCAGGACAACGCGGGGAGAGGGACTCGAGAGTCAAAAAATGGATTCGCGTGTGAGTGCGACATTTAAATGAAGCTGCGTCTCGGGGACCCCCGCCGGTTTCCTTGTAACAGCGACTATTTCTCGCCTTTGCGCGCGCGTGTGCGTGTGTGAGAGGTCGAGAAAAAAAACAGCCCCGCGAGAGATCTCGATCGTGTTGACCGGTCTCTCGGAGTGTCGAGAAAAAGAGAAACGATGAAGAAGGTACTGGACCCTACCCGATGGGAATCGGCCTTTCTTACTTTAATTTATGTGCACGTGTTTCGTGTCATTTTATATGAGATTCTTTTTAACGGGTTCCTGCGCTCGTCGACCCCATCCTTTCTTTTGCGTTTTGTTTGTGCTGTAGCGCGTGCTCGCGAGTTCTTCTTTGCGTATATCGCTTCTCCTTGCTTTTTGTCGCCAAGCTTGCACTTCCCAAAATTCTTACGGATGTGTTTGTGAATTAGTCGAGCCGTTTTTTCGTATATTTACTAATTGGTACAAGAAATTGGGGTCGCCTTAGACTTCGAAGTTGTTTCTGAATTTTATTACACCCTTACGGTGCACTAGAAATTATAATAAATTTACATCACACGGCCAAGTTTGCACAAGTTACATTGGTGGCCTATCCAGCAAGAGTTTGATCCGGACATGGAATGCATTATCGAAAATTTTTTCTAACAAAAATAGTCGATTCTTCAACACTAAGAAATAGTTTATAAGAGATAAGCTTATCTGGGTGCAGTATAAATCGTGACATTTTTCACACGATCATTTTATCAATTATTGCCCAAAGTAGCAAATTTACAATATTTAAGGGCTTCGTCATTGACGAAAGTTCGTTATCTTTAATGCAACCAATTGTCAACTCTTCCACGAACTAACATAAATCTATGGCAATACCTATACGAATAGCAATCTAGTATTCATCGTGCAAATAAGAAAAGTTTTTACAAGGAAAGTAAAACGAAGATAATGATAATAAAAGTAGAGAACTATATTTTACATTACGCATTTTACGAGAATCTATAAGGTTTTAAGAAGTAATGACACATAATGACATAATTCCTTAGCTATTCGCATGCAAAGAACGGTATTTTTAGTAGTAAAGAATTTCTACCTCGTGTTATGAGCTTCGAGAATCCAACTATCTCATCAAACTTGTCATTATTTATTGCTTCAGTACAGTGATGTTACGCGAATAAAATTGGCATTAATCGAATTGGCTTTCGTATAATGAAATTGGCTCGGTGCTGGCTACCGCTGTTACAAGTATACACAGACGCAAGTCTGTTTTTCTTCCCAGGAGACGATAATGTTGAGAAGGACATCGATGCTTCCTCGTATAGTGAATGGTCGGGATGATTGTATGTCGTGCCCATCACTTTGGCTATCTCGAATTCACCCTGCATCCCCACAGCACTTGAAAGTTTCGACTGTCTTATGATTTTTCATCTTTTCATTCTCTCTCTCTCTCTCTCTCTCTCTCTCTCTCTCTCTCTTACATTCTATGAGTGCTTCGCGTATCCATTTTCATTCGTGAAAATCGTGCGCAAACTTTCCCTGTATCAAAACTGAGCGACCGAGCTTCTTTTGAAATATGGCGACAGTTTCCTCATTTCTTTTTGTGAAAAGAACGTATGATGATCGTTCTCGTTACATTATTCTTTATTTATTTATTATTTTATAATAATAAATGAATGCTGGTCTTTTTGATATAGGATATTAAGATGATCGTTAAGCCTTTGCTAATAAAAATATCGATTAAAGTTCCTAAAAAGAAAGATAAATTCTCGTTACGAATACACACACATACACACAAAAGATGAGACAGATGAATTTAACGAATATCTTTTATTACCGCATGACTCAATAATTTAAATAAAAAATAAAAAGCTTACCTTTTTCCAGCTAAATTATTATAGCATTATAACACCTACTGTTTCATTTATTATTTGATTAATAAAATTCTATCGTGAAACAGCCAACACATCTAATTAATGGAAGTATTGCAGTAAAAGAAGCTTCTACAAAACTTATAAAAAATATGTCTTCCCTATTAACTATCAAAGTCTTTTAGATTTGAAACATCAAAATTTTAAACAACATGTCACTTATCTTCGTTAGCAACCGACAAGTGACTTTCAGTAATACCGATGACATAACTCAGTGATAATCGAGTAATCATCATACGTAAATAAGCAATTGGATGGCTTCAGTGCCTACGATTCTCCCGGTTAGGCCCATAAGTGGGAACCTCTGCCAAGAAAACTCGCGTAGCAGTCGTTACTCTTCCGTGGCGATATCGATTGCCAGGACGCGGCACGAGGCGAGAATAATTTAGACGTGCTCGCTCGCAAAACCGTATTCCCCGCTTGTCCTTCCGATCCTTCGGTCCAAGGCTGCTCGTACATCGGCACGAAAAATCTCTCAATTCCATTCGCAGGTGTAGCGATGACTCTCCGCGACACTCGTACGCCTCGTGACTTTCGAAGCGACGGCTAATGGATAAATGGTCGTGCGCGGGTGGACGTGTCGCCGTCTCGATGTTGTCCGCGGCCGAAGTGAAATAAAAGCAGATAAAGGATCCAGGCGATACACACGCAGACCCAAAGGTGATTGTTTCCCGTTCGCTCCTCGTCGTTGTTTTCCTTTTAGCGCGTTTCATAAATTATCGTAGAGCCTTGGCGCTCGCTTTCTCTCGTTGGATTTGATTAATGGTTTTTTCTTACATCGGTGGCTGAGTGTTTCTCTCCATTTTAATTAGGCGTGTACATGTTTTCGATCTCACTGCTCCTTTTTTTTACGAGTCGCTTATCTCGCGCGCAACGAGAAGAAATTATTTTATAAAAGACGTGCTGCGAATTCGGCTGATGGAAAGTTGTTCGCTTTTAATTATTTACATAATCGGTATTTTACTTTTTAATTTATTACGTACGAGATAAGGGCATGGCCAAGAAAAATCACCTAAGTTTATCTGACGTGCTTGATGTTTTATCGTTATTAATTATTTTTATTGAGTTTAAGTCGCTTACCAATCTTATTAATGTTTTCCCTTCAAAGCAGCCTGAGTTACGACCCTAGGAGAATATTTTTGTAAATCAGCTGTTCCAGTAGTAAGCTACGTTTTATCAAGCAGGTGCTTGTAAAATTGTACACGAGCACATTTTGACGAGCTTGACAAATCCAGAGGCTCAATTGGCGATTAGTAAAGCATATATATTTTTTTAGTTTCTGCTTTTAAGTTAATGGTCCGTGAGTTTGTACGAATAGTTGCGTGAGTTAATTGAAAAATTTACTGTAGGACTGTAAAATGTGCCAATGTAAAGAACTGCTACAACAAGAAAGAATTTTAAATTGAAAACACAAGTACATTTCCTCGCGATAAATAATATCTTACTTTAAATTCCCTTCTTTAATATCAAACTTAGCCATCAGTCAATCGACTATACGATATTAGCTGAGAAATATGCTTTGCCTCATCCATTTAATGTATTTCATCGTCAGGTTTCAAAGTTAGATCCCATTAAACATGTGGGTAAAGAAGAAATAATAATTCTGCCTCGCATAACCATTTACAAAAACAAGCCACGCTCCCCCTTTAATGCTTCAGTAGAAGTTCTCGTTGGATGGACGGTTTGCATATGGTTTCTCAAGTCTCGTGTCCGGAACCTATTACACGGCATGAGTCGACGAGAAAACTCAGTGCAGCAGGTTCAATACAGACGAGCTTCTCGTTCTGTCTCACTTGCTGCTGTTGCTGCTGCTGCTGATGCAATTCGTCCGATGAATCGTTCGACGTCGGACCACTTTCGATTTGTCAGACTGCACTTTTGTGGGAGGGTTCTGTCCTTATTTTTTTGTTGTATATTTGCTGGCATAGTGGGTGTGGGAATAGGAGGCTTACGGAAGTCGAGTGACAGATGAGGCTTCCACTTAAGATTACCAAGGCTGAGCCTGTATCCCAATAAATGGAAATATGACGTGGTATTTTTCTTTTTTAGAAATGGGCCCATCAACGTGATGCATTATAACATTTTTACATAAAATCATTAATAAGTTTCTTTTTAAAAGTTATAAAATAATATGCAAAAATATTGTATTTGTAAAATTTAGAATTTATGACATGACATGATGTGTCGCCACAAAAAATATATTTCCAATAATCATTTACTACATTCTATTGGATTTTTTTTTTATTTTTATTTTTTCCTTTTTTTCATGGAATTGAATTAAGAAAATATTTTTTTATATTGTACAGTATAGATGTTAGTTTATTACGTAAAATTTCTAATTTTTTTCAATGATTCGAGGTTCTTTATTTTTTTTATTTTCATAATAAATTCTCTTATGTAATAACGTAATACTTGATTAAACAAATTGGTTTTTATATGATATGTTTTTCTTTTATCAAAATGAAAATATCATATAGAGCCGTGTTATTTTAATACGTGAAATAAATTGAATTGCAGTCCTAGAAAATTGATTCAATGTGGAATGAATAACGTGAATTTTAAATTTAAAAGAACGAACCTCTCGATTAATCTGAGATAATCTAATAAACCGATACAATCAAATTGAAGCATATAATATCTATTAATCCATTTTAATATTTAACATTTGGTATTTTATTCCGTTTGAAGCTAACTGTAATTGAATGTAATGGAAAAGAGTCTGCTGCATTACTCATATACCTTCAGTATTTTTAATTTACGCACATTTTAAACGTGCATCTGGAGTTTATCGTAGAAATGTGTGAAAAAGACATTCATATGGATTAAACGCTTTGTAAAAATAAATTTTCATCGCGTTTAAACGCGATGTAAATTTGAAAACTTGTCACATATTTTAGTCAATTTTATAAATGTATCCGTTATTGTATTCGTAAAATAAATGCTTAAATTATAAGAAACAAAACTTAAAATTCATTACACGTTACGACGAATTTGGCGAATGAAAAGAGTAAGACAATCTCAGTAGTAATAAGGACATACTTATGGAGAATAAAACTGTGAAGCTTCTGTTATATTTAAGCCCTCATTAAGGATTCTCTTACGATGCACTCGTCTCCTTATCATTCGCTAAACATTACAATTCGCTTAAGAACGAATAATTGCTCATTTAAAAATAAAAGATGAAAAAAATTCAGCAGTTTAATTTTATACCCCGTTGAATATTTCAAATTAACTAGCATTTCTCGCATTATAAATAGGACATAAAAATTAAGATACTTGTTATTTTTAATAATTCACTCAATTAAAAATTTAAGTTTCCACAATTTTCCAAAATTGTCCTTACTTTTCTTCTTTAATAATTGTTTAATTATTCTTTTTTCTGTTTCAGGTGAGTCATAGAATTAACGAGATTTGCATTAAATGCTTTTTGATACGTGAGTTTACTTATTATGTCCACTACTATTACTTCATTATTTAAGTACGCAAAAACGTAGTAAGTATAAACAATTTTTAATTTCATTATTTAAGTAATATTGGCTATCAAGTAACATTGATTCAAATAGTTTTTTACACGATTAACTTTTCAAACGACAACAAGCCGTGAGATGTATCTTCAATTTTCCGCTGCAACAACTTACGTAATAGTCCTCCGGAGGAAATAGCAAGTAGCAAGAAATGAAGGACTACTTTGTAGTCTCTGCGCGGAAATGTGTATACAGATATGCAGTAGTGTATATACGTGTCCCGGGCACAAAAAAACAAAAACGCGTATCGAAGGATCGGCGGTTAAGAGCCGATTAAAAGTATAAGATATGGGACGTGGGACGAGGCAAGAACTACGCGCACGTTTTGAGATAAAGATATTCCGGTGATGTGTGAAAAACATAGGAGGACAAAAAGCATTTTCGAGATTGCGTACGTATATAGGGACTGATGCTGAGAAAGCGTTTTGCCTTTTTTATTTACCGAATTTGGAGATGCCAACAGTGACTGTTTGTCTATTGGCTTATCTTGAAACGATGCGAGGATCCTCTGTGCATATTTAGTGGGGAATGAATAAGAGAAAGAAGGTGCATTAAAAAGAAATGTATTTTGCTTATTAGATAGACATTTGTACGCTCTGAAAATACGAGACTTAACTAAACGTGAAATTCGAAATTCTAAAATATGTTTATTTTGTACACAATGACTTTTCATCGTGATAACATAAAATATAGCTAAACATTCTTAGAACATATAGCTCTATAAAATAATGATTTTGTTAAACAATCCACCAAAGAATATTACTAAGAATTTTGCATTCCAATGTAAAATGATCAAATGCACTACCTATCAGTAAAGTGCTAGTTAAAAAATAATTGTGGCACAGGATACAAAATAAGCATCGCTTAAAGTATCGGTTGACGATCTCAGAGTTAGGCATACTAGAATGGTCATCCAAAGCACCAGCATACACATTAAATTCCGCCTAAATCTCCTAAGATTCTCAAAGCCCCTCTCTCTTGATTATCGGCTTTGCATTACCTTTTTCTTTCTCCTATAACTCGTACCTAAGAAATGCCGAGTTAAGAGTTAACGCTCGCGCACTCGGAGCCACTTGAGAAAAAAAAAAGAAGTCCTTGGTGATACACGAAAGTCCCGCTGGGCTGCTCAAATGTACACGGACAGACCACGGAACTGTTTAAAATTCGATCACGCTGAGAGAAATACAGATGAAGCAGATGGCAGATCTCGTAGCCGTCGCCCTGACCTCCTGCTGCGTTATCCCGGACTTGGTCGATTTCTCTCTGACTCTCCGACTTGGCTAGAGGCCCGTAAATCGCCCGGGTCCATCTTTGGCTTTCTCGACGGGGCTTCGTCTTCCAGACTTCGCGACATGGTCTATCTATGGTAAGTAGAACCAGAAGATGCTGAAATATAAAATGAGATATATATTCGTGACTATTGGCGGAGAGAGAGAGAGAGAGAGAGAGAGAGGCCCGTCAAGGTCGGACAGATAAAGTATTTTATGGTGGACTGTTGGATGAATAGTCTGGTTTGCCGATTTTGCGGGTACTTCACACTATACTCTCAAGGTAAACAGTCACATTTATTGGCTGCATCAACTGTACTATAATAAATGCTATAGTATTGATTTATATTTTGTTGATTTTTAAGAGAAATAATCTCCTTTTTACCCTTCCGGCTACGTAAAATAAATGATAAAATAAATCTGTCCATCTTAATTTCCAGTGCAAATTATACGCGCTTCTTTTATGCTTCTTAAAAACACATGGCAAAGGCTAAATCCTTATAGATAAAAATATCGTTAATATTGATGAATTAATTGTAATAGTTACTTTTCCGTTGAAAATTTTCATGAGAAGGGAATTTTAGAAAAGAAATTTGTGATTTTTAAAAATAAGCAATAAAAAAACAAGAAAGCAAAGCTACGAAGTCACAACATTTATTTTTAAAATTACAATGTAATGCAAATAAAGGAAATCGTATAGACAGCACAAGCTAAAGAATGACTAGGAAACTTCTAAAATTTTTGTGAAAACAGAGTTGGGTGCACCTTGACTAAGTCTGCAGATCATCACAAAAGTAAAGATCAGTCCCGAAAATATACAAAGACTTCGTTCAGACACAACGAGCCTGCGTATATTTTCTCGCATTCGAATTACGGAAACCCAAACGCAAAATGTAGGGGATGGAAAGATGGGCCCTCTGAGGGAGGATCTTTTTTTTCTCAGCAAGTCCCAATGCTTCGGAAGGGACACCGAAGGTAGTGGACATTTATTTTACCTACTTAACGTGCGAAGTGTTTACGCGGAAAGGTGAGAAACGTCTTTTAAAACCTCCATTATCTGACCTTCGAATGCGAACATTTGGTTGTATATAATGGTGAAAATTTAAAACGGTCGTCGGAGGAAAACGTCAAATACCGTTGGTGCGTTAAGAATTGTATCAATGGTAAAATAGTAAAATCTTGCTTTTGTAGGAAACAACGATGGACCGGTGATAATTGGCTTTCTCATAATTTTTTTTATTTCGTATTTTCCTACAGTTAGCCATTCTTCGAAAGGTAAATTTGGAAATCTATGTTTTCATGGCGTTTGTTGCTGCGCTGAGATGCTTCTACTCTTAAAAATCGAAGAAATATTGTTTTTAATTGACTTTCGATGCACCGGAAAATAATTACTCCAAATATATTTGAGAGTAAAGTATAGTATGGAAAGTAAAGTAAAGTAAAGTAAAGTTATAGTATGGAAACAGGCTTTGTAATGGTCATATTTATCAGATACAAATTTATACACTAATATCTGTTTTGATATATATTTTAATTAAGTTTAAAGAAAGTGAAATTACTTTGCCAGAACTAAATGAAAGAAATTAAACTATATCGAATATCGTGACACTGTCAACGTTTAAATTATAGAAAATACGTTAGCGTAAATAAGGTAATAAATAAGTGGAAACAAGACTTGCAATAATCATATGTAAATAGATAAGGTATATATTGATTTTAATACACTTCCATGCATTGTCATTGGTATCTAAATTTCACAGCGAAGAATAAAGTTGAATATAATGTTGGAAAAAGTTTAAGCGCATTATCAATGAAAATGACATTTCGTATGCAAAGTTATTCGTCGTTAAAAAAGTGGTAGCTGTTCTTTCTATATTTGCTGGTAAAACATAGATATAAAAGATAAAAGCCCAGTGTGTATGAATTTAATGCTTAAGGAACTCGTATCCGCGATGGCACTCGAAGGCTTCTTCTCGTTTCGTCGCGTCATCGTCGTGAAAATTTTCCCCTTTTCCGTCTGCTTTTCCATTCTACTTCTCATCGTTCATTCATGTGCATTAACTAGTTTCAGCTCTCAGCCCGAAAGTTATTATATGTTATTACGAAAGCATTTGCTTATCGTAATCAAGCTGCGTCAATAATTATAAAATTTTCGTGCAATTAAAGAAAAATTAAAGAAAAATTAAAGAATATTCGTATTACTCCTTTGTTAATACAGAGTACATAATGCAATGCGCTTTTAATTCTTCAATTATTTCCGATTACACGTTCAAGAGAAGTTCAATTTTGCTGTTAAATATCAGAAAAGAAAGTGTAAGCAAGCTCACTCATTTAAAGAACGAAAAAAGACTGGTCGAAGATGACAAAGAGGCTAGCACTAAAAAGGGACACTAAGCTGAACCTCGCACACCCTCGTCTGTGCGAATGTCGAATTCCCAGACTTAATCCCTATTACGAATACTCAGGACGCATGTTCCAACACACTTGCGGATTTAACCCACATGTCGACGACTCAATCAGGGTCGCATCTGTCGTATGCAAGGGGGCCTTATACACGTATGTTTGAAAGAAAGGACGTGCACGCGCCCATCCATCCGTCTGTTGGCTATTATGGTTGGGGAAAGCGCTCTGGTGATGCTTGCTTCGTGTTATGATTGTATTTAGTGAAAAAAATACACGAATAACCAACAAGGGCTCAATCTTTGCTGAAAAGGACGGCTAGATCGAAATAATTTTGGATTTCCGGATACTGGACTCAAATATTTAACGTAATAGTTTTTCCATTTGCCTACAATGAAACTGTAATTAATCAGATGTACTTGTATGACGTGATTTGAAAGCCTTAAAATAATAGCTTTTATTCGCTCATAAGCCTACGATCATATCTAACAAAATAGATAGCGGATAAAATATCAGCAGCTCGTTGTTCTTAGATGATTAATTACGATCAGATATGACTATATAATAGTAATGATTACGAATACCAGCATTCGCAATGTAATACGTAATTTTACGTGCGATTGTATCTGCTAATGTTTATTGACTTTATAATAGTAGTTATTTTAAGCTCAAAAAAGTTTTATCTGACTTTCTTTTGAATCTAAAAGAAAATTCAAGAATAAAAAAATATAAATTTATTAGAAAAGACTGCTTATAATGTGTTTTTATTCGAATGAAGAATAGAGTATTTTATACAGAGGTTGACATAATTAGCCATCATTAAAATTACCAATAAACGAGTTTCGCTTTACTACGGTAAATATGCAACAGTCAAGATAAGCCACTAATATCTTTTTCATGGATTTGAATACTTCATCTGTAGTCCTAAAATTGTAAAACAACAGGATGTTGTGCCTGAAAAAAGCAAACTCGAAACAGTACATCATTGTAGCCGTTGAATCCAAGAAGTCTTTCTCTTTCTATGATTTAGTTTTTTTTACGAGAGAATACGTTTGCTACTTCTGCGGCGGTTCAATTTGCTCGGAATGTACAGATGAGTGGAGAAGCGATTTCGAGGTCCGGTGAGCCTCGATGCAATTTCATGTTCGATTCTCCTTTTTCAAGTAAGCAAGAGTTTCATTTCCTTTCTCGAGGTTTTGTTGTCTTTCGTCATGGCACTCTGGTGTTATTCAAGAGGGTGCGTCATTTATTTTTGAACTCGACAAATAATTCGAGCATCAATTACGATCGTTTGGCTGCTGGGGCATTTGAAATAGACCGAGTGCGAATAGATTTTATGGGATAGCTGATACGTTCGGATGAAGCACATTTTAAAATTAGATTGGATTAAACTTAAACGATGCTTTTGTTAAGCGTTACAATTTAGTACTTTTATGTTTGTTTAAAAGCGGGTAACAAATAAAGCGTGGAAAGAAATTTTTTTAAATAACGATTATCTCAATTTTATAATTATGTTGGATATAATTATGTTACCGTTATTGACTAATTTCATATTTATTCGTAACCTTTTTGTTTACCTATCGAGTGAATAACCTAATACGATACATGAAATTTCATACATTCTACATCCATTGCTTTCAATATAGTTTCCTAATCTCTATAATGTAATAATTCTTTTATTAAAATAAAACTTATACAATTTCTCGAATACTAAGCTTATTTTCTATATAATACGCGATATAAGACCAGAAGATCTTAACATTACATAAAAAGGGCTCGTAACGACTTTTTCAGTAAAGCGCTTAGAAGGGAAGAGTGGAAAGAAAATACGATCCGCTTGCAGCATTTCATTCACGGCATTGAGCCGTGAAAAATTATTCGATAGGTTCAATGTGCACAAAACCTGCACACGCTCATATCCTTTCATCCGCTGACACCAGTCATTTCGTTCAGAGACCAAAGACACGCAGTTCAAAGCTTAAATAAAGAAAAGGAATCGGTATGAAATCTAGCTTCTTCGCGATCTCATTATAACGGGGCGTTGGTACGTGTAAATCCAATATAAAGTACGCGTACAGGTATAAGCGTACCTACGTATTATGCTCGGAGGTTCTTTCCTTCTTTTCTTTCCAATGGTCAGACGAGGATTCGTCGTCGATCTGGTCTGTTGAATTCGTTCTCGCGTATTATAGACGTAAAAAGCTATAAACGCGTGTGTATACACGTTTGCACGTGCGCGAGAGAAGGTTTACCTCGTTATATACGTACGTACCTGTGCGCCCACATTACGGCAGAGAACGTAACGTTAAAGAATCTCGTGTTCCTCGCCGAGGTGTTGAATTTCTGACCCAAAGTCCCAAACGTCTAGGGTTAAGGTTGCCGAGGATCCTAAATGTCTCACGTGTTCGTTTTTCCTATTCTTTTTCTTTTTTTAGATTCGATATTTACCTCATCGCTCGTTCTCTCTCTTTCTCGCTCTTTCTCTCCACACACACACACACACACACACACACACACACACACACACACACACAAAATATGTTTTTTGTTTCATTTTTTTGCGAAGGTGTGAGGTCTAACGATTAAAACCCGTTTAAACGAGAGGCTTAAAATTTTTATTTAAAAACGAATAATTAATTCACTCGGCCGGTAGATGATTAACAGTGATCATTCTGTTTTACAAATTTCATTAGATAAATAAAGTAATTGATAGAATTTACCAGATGAAATATTAAGTCCTATTTAATTCGACAATGATAAGTGTTATTAAAAATAGCATTTAATATGTTCGAAAAGAAGGTTCCTCGTAATAATAGAATAATAAATAATCCATTTAGTAAGTACTTTATCATAAGAATAGCTTGGAATTATTCACGAAGTTACATCATGGGATAAGCGTTAAATATCATTTGAATTGAATTGAGATGTAAATTTACAGCTGTGCAAATGTTTCAGTTTATATGAATAAGCCTTCCCGGAGTAAATTACAGCCTTACAGTGTATAAAAATAATCCCTTTCTCTTGTTAAAACCGGTATTGAATTTTTTCACATTAATTTATTTAATGCTTCGTTTATACCTATAATTACCTTTAGTGTTAGTGATAAATAATCTTGGATATAATTGGACATATTTAACAATGCATTTAACAATTAGTACAAGCAAGTAATTAAATCGCTAAAATTTTCCATTCTTTGAAATTACATTTCCGTCGTCCGATCGCCCAGTCAGGTACGATCGCCTCGATATCGTCAACAACATTCAAACGACATTCGCAGCCATAAAACACGCGATCCGGGGACGAAATTATAAATCAATTCGCTTCTCCGCCCCGTCGCGCGTGCAAATCTATTTAGGGCCCTGTCCCGGTTAATTCGTCTCCTTTCAAGCGAACGATTTGCATCTGTCTCCGTTCCCCGCCGCAGCCTCTCCCTCTCGCGCACTCCTTTCTTCCCCGCCGCGCCTCTTCTCTGGACGGCGGCAGCACCCGGTCTCGCGTTTCTCCCTGTCAGGGACCCACTGGGCTCTCGTCAACCCGGCTCAATGGCTTATTTTGACAGGGAGGGACACGTCGGCTCGGCTCCTGCGAAATTTCGACGGTTGTTTTCACGCCTCGGGCTTCTACGCGAAACGAGGCTGCGCGCCACGAAAAATAACCGCGACACACCCACTACTCCCCCACACTTTCACCCGACCTATCCTCCTCGCGTTACGATGTTTTTTCTCTTTTCATGACGTGGCCTCGCCGGGAGGATGCTTTCTGGATACACGTTGGCCTGGCTTTTTGTACGCTCGCCAGCGCTCGCGATGTACGGGGAGAAATTGGCGCTCGCGACTTCTTGTTTGGGCGTGTACCGGAAACTCAGATTCAGAACCAAAACTCAACAAGGCTCCTGGGTCTCGAGGGTTTTTTTTTTTTTTTTTTTTTTTTTTTTTTTTTTTTTTTTTTTTTTGTAACTTTATGACCGTCGAGTGCGCTTCTATGGATGCGCAAGCAAAAGACCAATTTAAACTCTACTGATATGTTTAAATATGAAATCATTTTGCATTTTGCGTCGTCGTTCTTTTCTTAGCTCGCGTACTGAATACGTATTTACAATTGCGTCTGCTCCATGAGCTATGGAAAATCTTTGTATTTTACTTTCAACGTAAGATAAAATTTGACGTTCCGTTTAAAGTTTATATGGAATTACGGTATAAAATGCATTTTAAGACAATACTGTATGAAACTTTATTGAATCAAATGTACTTATGCATATATTCCTGATGTTCGAATTTAATGCTTTAATGAAAAATGTGGAATTTAGAAAATATTAGCATTTCATTACGGTATCTGTATCAATATATTAAATGAAGTATACTTTTTATCTACATACTGAGTTAATATGTTCGGTTTTCAAAGATTTTATATTGTAGAAGCAATTGTAAAATTTGTATAATATATTGTCTTCCTATAATTTGTAACAAAGAGAAATAGCTTATCACAATCCATTTGTAATTTAAAATAGTTGACATGGCTGCGAATAAAGAGATTTAATTCTTTTCCGGTTAATGTGAAATTGCAGAAGATGCTTTTGAACTTTTAAATGGAGCCTCCAACTTAAATTCGAATAGAACGGTATTATTTAATTATCGTATTCTCGTTCGCATCCTTGTACAAAGTTGCCTGTACCTATTAATAGTGAAATAAATCGAATAATTTTAATATTAACGGAAAAACGCGGTAATGATAAATCATAAAAAATATACGTCGATGAGTATCTCAAACGAACTTTCGAACCAACACATCCTTCACAACATTGACGCTTTTATACGACTTTAACGTAATTAAAGCACTAAATCTCAAAACCAGTTACCAAAGCAATCATCAAGTGCTAAGAGTTCAGAAGCACTAACTGCCGTGAAAAGCATCCCGATTCCTCATCTGCGCCCCTTTTAAAGTCTCAAACTCGCCCCCGCGAGGTGAGCACCTCAAATACTCGCGCGTTTAAATGCGCTTGCACGGAGATTCCTTTACGATCGCGCAACCCCCTAGCAACGGTGACATCGTCGCCCTCCCGCTCCCAGAGTTCAAAGTCCGGGGTAGAAAAGGAGACGCGAGTCCCGCGCGTTTTCCGTGTGCATCGCACCCTTTGTAGGAGACGGCGCGCCCCTTTGAAGTCTTGGAGTAGGCTTTCTAACGTATATTGCTGTCGACGACAACGATGACGAGGACCGCCTCGAGAAGATGTTTCATCGAGCAGTGGTCCACGGGGGTGGCAGTGCTCTCTGTCTCTCCCTTTTCATTCGTATCTGCTCGTGTGTGAGTGCGTGTATGTGTACGCGCGACCGAAAGGAACTGGCGAGCCACACGCGTTTCCCCGGTGACATTCTCGGCTCTTTTTCTTTCCCCTCGGGTACTAGCTGCTACTGCTGCTGCTGCTGCTTGTAGACGATCGCGACGACGCTGGCGCACACCGAGTGGTATCGCTAAAAGACATCAAAGGCGGCACGCGTGCATTCGCTGTGTGGGCGTGCGTTTAGTCGTCCGATATGCAGTGTGGCTCGCGAATGCTTCTAGGTACGAGTCAAAGATGAACGAGACGGGGCTCTGAAGGATGTCGTCGTGCACTGTTTTCGGATTGATTAAAGACGTGGTTTTTTCATGCTGTCTGTACTCTCTCGAGGACGCGTCTACGTCGTCTCGAGAGTGGCAATTTACCTTTCTGTGGGCTGCTTTTCTCGGGCCGCGCATAGAACACGCTCGCACACTCATGTTAATCTACTCTGACGCTGTTTATGAAGTCCGGCACCGGTGTTCTTTGTGCATCGTTTATTACGTGCAGTTTGCCTGACTTCTTGATCTCAAAGTATCTGGGGATGCCGAAGTGGGATGCAGAGATTTTTTTTAAATCTTACGTGTTGCCCTTCGAACATTTAGCGCGCATTTGCTAATTAACGTCGAGTCCTTGGACCGATATTTGTTTTATCAAGTATCCTCTCGTTAGGGAATGATGGTTTTTTTTTAATATGCTCGGGATGGTAGTCTGGTAGCAATTATGTAAAAATCACCGTCAATGAATTACGTGTCCTTACTTGTCGCGTATCCGTATCTTTCGAAACACAAATAAAATGTAAACAATAACTTTTCAGGCATATTATTTTCTTAGACTTTGCCGGTGCTTTAAATAATAAATTCTTTTAGTCCTCCGAGTAAAACCGTATATTGTTAAGAGATTTTAAAAATTCAAGAAGTTTAAAGCTTAATAAATACTTGTATATTGTAAATAATTTCAAATGATTAATATTGTTTCCAATTTAAATGCAAAGAAATATTACACTTTGTGCTGAAGAGTGAGTCCGGTTTCTTTCTTTTTTTCTTCGGCTTCATATACTCGTGCTGAATATATTAAGTTTGTTTTCTCTTTAAGACTCAGCAGTAGACCTTGATAAGATTTAACCATAGCCATGTAATTTGAAGACATCTGTCGTTATATCGTAGGGAAGAATTAAAATAAGATATTCGATACATTTTTAGATACTTATGGAAATATATACTGAATATTCATTCGAATATATTAATAGATCGCGACTAATGCAGATATCTATAATTTATAGTCCGCATAAGCAATAAAACATGTGATAAAATAATATATTTTATTTTTTTCCCTTACACACGATAAAACTTGTTTTTAATACACATCGACACGTAGCTCATGCGCATGGAGATGCGCGTGTAGTTCGCATCTGCGCATCCTGCTATGCAAATTCCGATCGGCTCCTTAATTCTCGTTAATACCATCTAATTAAATTAACGAGTGGCCCAAACAAGGTGAATCCGTCTTCCCTCATTTCTCAACGTGCATCCCGGCCTTACCTCGCTATTTACCCACCAAAGATCATCTCGTTCACCTCGTGTTTTATTCCACGTCACGCAATCGAGTCATGGAAATCATTCGATAAAGCGTAAGGGAGAAGAAGCCCGAAAGTAGGCAGCAACGGTGACCGCGCGAACGCCAAGCTAATTTTAAACATTTAGCTCGGGAACTCCTTGAGCAGACCCACGACCAGCAACGCATACACTTGGTTTCGTCTCTCCTTGAACAACGAACCTACTTAACAAACTCCACCCTCTTCCCCTGTCCGCTCACTCGGCCTATCGAGGAGCCATCGGGTGCCGTTCCTCTTGTTAATTGCGCTTTATCGCCACCACAAATCTAAGGTCTTGCCGACGATGCTCGTCAGAGTACGGAGGAGTGGAATAAGTCTCTGTCTTGTAAAGTTTTTTCCTTACTACAAGGATCTCGGGTCGCAGGAGCGAGGTCGCGATATATTGTTCCGTGTTGGATCGTGAGTGAGTGGACCTCGATGATATTTTTCGTTAACGCCCCGGTTACCTGTCCAGCATGTTCGCTCGAAGATAAATTATTTTTTAAAAGAATTCCTTGCTCATCGTGCGTGCTCTAACGGAATTAGTGGTAACGGGCACTTAAAAACTAGTCACTGGTCGTGTTTATTTTTGCGGAAGTGGTTCATCTTTCGGAAATCATTCAACTGAGATGATCTTTGAAAATTAATGTAGAACTACTGGTAACAGGTCTGAAGCCAAGAATTATATCGCGTTTAGAAGAATAGAATCCAAAAGATGCATTTTCAAGAACCTTAAATAACGAAAACACAATACTTTATACTTTTCTCAAATTTTCATAAAGGCATAAAGAACACCTAAGACAATACTAAATTGCCTTCTCAACGTATTATTTTTAGCTTGTTATTACGTTATTACGTTCCGATACTTTCATAACTTTATACGATGCTGCGTCGATGAAGTTTGTCGGAGAAATCTTGTTTTGATTTCTTTTAATTTGAAATGTTACAACAATAAGTATCACAGTTTATTCAAATACATTTCAACGATAAATGTTAATATTTTACCTAATTTTTTCACGTTGATATAGTGTTAATAATAACAAGTAAATTATTTATTTTGATGAAAAATTTAATTTATTTTTATCACTTATTTTTCTTAACTGTTACATTGAGTAACAAATTTGAATTTGAACGAAATACGTTGAACGAAATAATAATTTATAAGAATTACGTACACAAAAATTTTGTAATAACAACGAAAGTTTAATACATTATTAATTCATTTAATGATTAAAATTAACAAATTATGACATGAATTTGAAAGAATAATCAGTAAGAGAAAAATACCGCATGAATCGTAGAATTTACGATCATTCCAACAATTTGAATAATCCTAAGGGGCTGATGATGTCACGTATTTAACTCTTTTTATAGTCAAGCGAATACAATTGTTTTATATGTAGTAGATTTGACAATAAAAGGATATATATGAAAAATATATCATTTATACCGTTATAAGAACGTTCTTATTTTTACAATTAAGCATAAAATGGACGATTATAGCACCACATTATATAATATGTATAAAAATTGTATTGCAATGACTCAATTGTATTTCAAAGCAAATGGGCGTGGGAAGTTTTAAAAACAAAAACACATACCTCATGTTAATAGCAAATTAAAAAAAAATAAATACGTAATTATAATTCTCATCAGTTAACAGTACAAATATTTAATTTGCTCCTTTTAACAACATCCCGTTAAAAGACAAAGGAGGTGCATGAGATTTACAAGAAACGAAGACGAAAGAGAGATTGAGCGAAAATAAAAGCAAGTAGAACGATGAAAAACAAAATGCATCGGTACAGTTCGACTCGAAACAGTCATTTACTTGAATCACTGCAATCAACTATACTTTACTCCGATGTGTTTTATCCAAGTTCGCATCAGCGAATTTTCGCGTTTGAACTCGACTGGACGAATCGAGAATTGTGTCGAAATCGATGTTCAAGGTCTCGCGGTACCGACTGCGATCAGTGTTCGAGGTTGCACTGTATATATGAGAAGGAGGAGAACAAGCAGAAGGGGCCAGGGGCCCGGAACGTGCATAGCCGGGGTCGTGGGTATGGGATATCTGATGCAGAAAACCGGTAAAGGCCGACGTAGAAAGAAGAGAATAAACCGATCCGCTTCGTAAGCAACCTACACCAAACCAACTCCAAAAGCAAATACACGAACGAATGGAACGAAGAAGCTGCGAAAAAGAGTAGAGAGAAGTGAGAGAGCAGCGCATTGTCTTCCAGTGACTTAAAAATTCACTCGTGCCTTGTTAACCGTCCTATCAGATATTCTTCGGACCACGCGAAAGAGAGAGAAAGAATATGTAGAAGGGAAACCGAGTATGGAGTTCCTTATGTGTGGAGGTGGAGAAGAAAACGACGAGCACGAAGAAGAGCTAGAGGGAAAAGGAGAGGGAGGACACGAGGATGCTGTTGGAGAAAGATAGAATGTGGATAAAGAGAAGAGAAGGAGAGGAATAGAGCGTGCACGACGTTTTCTCTCTTGGTTCTCCTCTTTATCTCTCTTTGGCCGCACGAAATTTTCTCTACCTCATTCTCTTTTTTTTTTCTTATTGTCTTTCCCCCACCCCCACCCCGCCCCTCTCCCGCCCCTCTCCCGTCTCTCTCTCTCTCTCTCACTCTCTCACTTGCGCGTGAAAGTCTTTTTATGCTTATGCGGTATCTCTTGCATGCGCGCGAACTCGCAGATCCGCACGGCGCGTGGATATATATTATACCGGCCGTTGACTACCGAACGCGACACGAATCGGGCTTAGAGTTGATAGAGTGAGAGAAAGAAGGAAAGTGCGGTTGAGATGGACGAGAAGAGCAGCGAAACGGCGAAAGTCCCTTGTCGAGCTTTAGAAAATCAAGGAGTACCGGAGTTCGCTGCTCAATGAAAAATGAAAGAATTATGACACCACCGATGACACGCTGATTTAGTCGTTTCATCACAGTAATTCGTGATGTAATCGTAAATTCGTGTCTCGTTGCTTGCGTACAATTTCTGTAAATTCCGCGCGAAAGTGGCGAAGAAAGATTGCGAGGAGGAAGAATCCGATGCGGAGAATAGTTGCGCTCGCAGAACACAAATCAAGTCAAAGGTGAAAAGGGACATCTCGCGTTGTCCTGCTATCATAGCGGTTAGTCCTGCCGTGGCGAGCATAAGCCGGCACCACCTACCGCACAGTTCTGCCTGATCCGGATGCCTCGAGCGCGCGCCAAGTTTCGACCTAACCTTCCCTTTTTCGATCTTCCACTGGAATCGAGAGAAATAATGCAGTTCCTGGCTGATTCATGGTCGTCTCCGCACGATACGGCCGATTATATATTTGTTTATATGCTCGCTCGCGCTGCGGGACTCCCTCGCGCTTTTTTTTTCTTTTTATACATTTTTGTTTGCTTCTTGCACCACGGTAAATTCATCATATCTTATCGGCTATCTTATATGGTTAGTACTCTGGCTTTTTATTGAAGTTATCGTTGCGGGATGATCGCACATGTGGGCTTTTGAATTTGCGATGCATCAGTTTTTATATTTATTTTGCGATGCAAGATCGAAGGTTGTGTCGTACGGGGATTTTAAAATATCATGCTTTCCTTTTTATTTTTATTTTTAATTCTAAGCTTAATTCTAGCTTCTTAATTGTCATAAAAATTGTGAAATTTATAAGGATAATCCTGCTCGTTTATCGTTTTCAATGCGATGAATGTACCTGTGTGATTTATTACATTTAAGAATCTTACATTTATCATAGTTGTCGTTTCAACTTTTAGAACAACCTAAAATGAGTGCAAAATCTAAATTAGCTTTGTTGCGTATAGGAGTCTTTTTTCGCATTGGTTTGTTAAAAAATTATTAGCCTCTGTTAAGAACTACAACGAAATATGACGTAATCTTTATATAACATTTCGAAATGAAGATAAAGCAATTTCCTTTAAACTCGGTATAAAGCTTTTTTGTACAGTGTGCTTTTTGAAATAATGACAACGACAACAACAATAATTCTCTCTCTCTTTTTCAAATTTTAAAAGATTTAGTAATTTTCTTTTAAGCAATACAAAGACGAAAAAGCATCGAGTTTGAAATTTAAATACAATTCCGAGCGTAATTCAGGGCTTCTATCAGATTTCACCTTTATTCGTGAAACGTCGTCAATTAACGAGTAAGGTAATAGGATATTTTTACATTGCTGAAAAGTTGACGCTGTCGATGTTTTTAACAGCAAAAATGATCACGTCCTACTTCGTATAAGGTATATTTAAAAAAGTTTCTATTATATCGCAACAATCTCGATCCCATTAGTAAGTGAACTTTACACGATAAAGTACTCTGAGAATCATAGTCATTAATTAAAGTTTAGCTTACGTTGTTTGTTGCAGATTAAAAATAAGCACAAGAGTAGCAAGCCACATGACTCATGATTTACAAGTGCCAATTTAGAATCACGTTTTAGGTCGAACATTGCACGATCGATGACCTCTATTTATTCAAGTAGCGATGCTAGTCAATAGATACTTGATATATCCAGAATTACAAAGAAGTGTCAAGGACTTTCTTTTTTGTTTGCATAGAAAGACAATGGGCCATATTAACCGTGCGGATGCAATACCGCCGGCCTTTCCTTTGATGCTTCTTGGTGCGATTCTTTGCGGGCTCCATCGTTTACACTACCAATTTAATCATAATCAAATAGAGACCTGCATTTAAATGTTATTGTTATGGAATATTTAATCGGTATACTTACGTTATGAAATTGCCAACGATGAGTATATAGTGCAATAAGATTTTTGAAGATTCAGCGCATTGGCGCGTCACGAAAGTAACCGAATTCAACGAGACACGTTAGCTGTCTCTAGCATAAAAACAAATAAGGAGAAATGTAATTGTAAATGCCAAGTCTTTTAAAAATTTTTAACATGAATTTGAAGAGCTAATCACTGTGATTGAAAAGTGAGGACATAATCGTGTTGACATTTTCGAATTTATATTTGTGATTTCGACAACAAGGGAATTAATTTATGCGCTTGTTTCATCGATGCATTGTATACATATTAAGCGCAACAATAACTGACTACGCGATAAGTTACTCAATGGATCCGTCATTTTTATTTGTGCTTAATTAAAATTTATTGGATAGAATGAAAAGATTAACGAGAGAGTCATGCATAGATATTGTTTGTTTTTCCGAAACGTCAAATAAATTAATCTTGTAATGAATATTTATAGTTTGGTAACAAACCGATAAGAGGATTGTGATTGTGATAATAAGAGTTGTAAAATGTTAATTTCGTTTTGATTTATTCGCTAAAAGTGTCAAACGAAATTATAATTTCCATTTTCTTCTTTATTCCGCGAAAGAAAAGGAACAATTTCTACATTGGATGAAATGATTTTCACTTTGATAACGAGATATTACCGCCAAATATGAAAATAGTTTAGAAAATAGTTTAATTTTCATTAGTTCCTATATCTTTTAGTACTCAAAGTTCCTTTTTACAAACCAACATTTGAACAACTTTACTAGGCATATTTGTACAAATTTATAAAATTTAATTATTTTATAGGAACTCGTAGGTTTCAGTTAGAAATCTTTTGAAATCAGTCCAGAACGACTTCAAACAAGGTTGGCAGTTTTTATGAATTATTAATTGATTTTCAATGAATTAATATTCGCGTAAATTGAAAAATGAAAAAATCCTTCTTGACCACAAAAAATGAAGCACCGCCGTTTAATTAATTGTTTTGCCAAAGAAATTCATTTAGGCAAACTGGTTACGAAAGAACTGTTAGTTGCAAAACCACTAATTCTTATATTCTTTAGCAAAACGAGTAATATCTGGCCACTCATCATACGACCAATAAAGTCAGCGCTTAAAACTTCTCCAAATTCCTTCTTTCCACGAATACATTAAATACAGCTTCTCATATATAATCGTACGCAACACCATCGAGGTTGCATCGCGCATCCAGTATATAAAATATCGCGTAGTCAACTATATATACATCTGCGATCCATGACAAACAGCCAAACTTCATAAAGCACCTGAGACATGAAGGAGAGAACCCACCTCTGGTTCTTTTCACGAATCGAGCCTCCATACGTCGAAACCGGTATAGATTTACAGTCGCATAAAAAGTTTCGTGCGCAGTTCCTTCTCGCACGGTTTTGTTTCTCTCACTCTCTCTCTCTCTCTCTCTCTCTCTCTCTCTCTCACTCTCAATAAAATGCGACTCAAATTAACGAGCATCCGATAACGATCTTTTTCTCTCCTCGTCCGACCGTATACTACGATTTAGGGTTCGGGATGCAGAAGGTTAGTTGTGGTTCTACAAGACATCTCGTCTCGGAATCTTACGATGACCCTTGTCTCACGAATCGTATTATAATACTAAAGCGTAGATCAAAATATGGATCGTTTTTTAAGATGTTATAGTTGTTCACAATTTACTGGTTGCCGCTGCTTGTCTCGTAATAGGTGCAGCCTCCGACGCTACTTTAATCCCAACGAAATAACGAGCAATATTCGAGAGGTTGTCAATTATGTATAATATTAACACTACATTGTAACGGTACAAAGTTATTAAGTACGATAATTGATGTAGTATCATTTTGAAATTTTTTTATGCACTTCTTGGTAAATCTTGCATTACATGGAAATGTTGCTGCTATATTAATCGTTTATATTTACTACAATCCTGTAAACACGAGGATTTTTTAAAGAATAAATTTAAACATTTTGAAACGACGATGTCAGAATATTTTATACTTTAGTTATGTATTGTATCTTTAACGCAATAAATAGGCAGAGGATTTTATGCCTATTTTTTAACTTCTTAGGCACAAATTTTGATTTAATCTTACGTAAGAAAATATATAATCCGTTGTTATATTGAAATTATGTTCTTGAAATTATGTTGGATATTAAAAGTGAATTGCATTTTTAATGAAATATTGTTAGTGCACCGTTCCTTACATTTCTCGGTAATAAATAAATCTAAATTAGTAAAGTATTAAAACGATTTCAATTTTTTCCAATCACTTTTAAACTTATCTGCGCGTTCCGAAAAGGGAACGCCAAAAATCTAGCACCTCCTCCTAGAGACGTACAAATATTATATTCGATTAAAATACGACGAATCACTCTTAAAGGACTCTTATTCTACCATTGGGAAGAAAATGATAGAAGATGGATGAAGGTGGCCATTGCGTTACATGCGCAAAACGACTTACTCGTCTGCGCTTAATAATTAGGTTAGCGATCGATATTCGATTTCCGGTACACCTGTACAAGGGAGGGGCGTCTTTCAAGAACTAATAATCGAAATCGATGGAACCATAACATGGTTACGGAATAGCCCATTACTACCAATACGAAATATAGCTTACAGTGTTAGCGCGTGACAAAGTTTTTTCAATTCACATGCATGGGATTGCGAGGCATTTTTCAGGAAATTTTATTTCACTGGAGTAAATGGAATTTTTAAGCCTTTCTCGCGAAGTATCAGCGGATCAAATTTCATGTGGTTTATCGATAAAGAGAAATACTTTTTTATTCCTGTTTTTGTACGTCTCATGAAAAAGTTTTGGAGATGGATATTATGTCTCTTATCTAAATGTATTTCGATAGTATTTTTTTATTAGTTTAAGTAAACACTTAAGACTTCTTTACACGAAAGCACTTTTTAGATAAAAATTTTAAAACATTTCAACATTGCTTATAAATTTGCACTTTTACGCTCAATATTTTAGTTCAATATTTTATAAAACAAATTAGATTTTTTTCTTCCCGTGATATATTTTTGTAAAAAGTTATCTATGCGGAAAACATCTATTTTATCAACTATGAATTTTTCTAGCCTATCAATTTATATTAAATAAAAAAGTTTAGTAAAGTTGAAGTTTGTTTGAAAGCCTGATTTTTAATAGGATTTTATTTTTTGAAACTCGATTATGTTAAAAGAATTCAATATCGCAGTATTATTTCAGTAGTTACTAATGCATTATATGAATAATAACTGAAACGCTAAAAAATTGTCCAATTTAATAAAATGTATTGACCAATAACATTCGCTTTTCAGGTCTAAAGGCTGAACTGTTTTATGTACGCGAAGGTGTGATTAATGAGTATGCGATGAAATTTGTAGTACCAGTACCAGCGCAAGTACACAAGCTACATTTCACGTGGGAAAATCTCGCTGGAAGGCCGGTAAGTTTTAACAATTTTACAAAACCCCATTGTACCTATTACATTATATTCATTGGAAGTACTATGCGTACACGCGTTGAAAGAATTATCACAAATTTTTTTCACTTGGAGGATATAACTCGTGAAATCTGAGTCGTTTTCTTATGCCGTAAATTTAGTAGGATTGCTTTATAAACAAAAAGAAATCAAAGGATTATCTAGATATCACACTGACATAAACAGCAACAGTATCGGTAAATAACATTTGAATAACCGATATTGACGTAAAATCATATTTTAATTAACGGAAAAAAGTGTGCTGCAATGATAGAACTAAAGATAAAACGTTGTATTTACGATGCCTTGTCGTGTCAGTTAAAATGAAATTACTACCGTAATATTAATTTTCTATCGGCTGAACTGCAACTAAGTACTTATTAGCAACTAAAATAAATAGTCAATTAAGTTTTTTAATGCAGGAATCACGATAAAATGTAAAACTAATGATAATTAATCACTTACGCCATTATAGCTTTTGCTTATGTTAATTATGAAACGTTGCTCGAGGAAGTATTGTTCCCACGTATGCGCTTAAGACAAACTCTGCGCAGGAGAAAAAGTACAAAGTGATTATTTAAATTTGCTGGCGTAACGAACAAGCCGCCATTAGTTATGTTAAGCAATGCAAATACGCAGCGCCATTTGGACAAAGTAATTCGAGTACCGGTCGGGGCTCATCCCCCCGGCAAGACCATTCGCGTAATTTCCAAGCGACGTAAGAAAGCGAACGTCCGCGAAAATAAAAATATCAACGATCGATAACGTTGGACGCGCCTGTCTTTAAAGATTTCATCCTTGAAACGCTCGAGCAAACTCCGGACGTAAGGATGTGCCCGCGGTAGCAGATTTCCTCCCCCTAACCTCTCTCTGTCTCTCGACCAAGCCCACCATCACACGTCGATCGGTTTAAGTGTTTTTCTCGCCCGTTCTCGCTCGTTTTCGCTCGTTCTCGCCTTGCGCTCAATGACGTTCCAATTTGGCTCCTCGAAAGACTTCACGCTCGTAAACGCGCGAGACCATTCGTCCGTCTTATTCATGAGATCCTACTTGTCTGGCTTTCTTTTACTTGCTCCATCCCTGCTGACGGCGGGGGATTACTCGTCGTGCATGCGTGAGACTTTGGTCGTCCTCTGGAGCCAAAAGAAAGAGAAGGGGCGAGAGCTGGAGGACCCCCACGTACCTTCTTTTGTGCATAACGATGGTAGAACGCGCTTATTTCGATTCGAGAGTGAGAGTGTTTTATCGAGTGCGTTTGAAATGTTGCGCTTGGTCGCGTGACTGATGCCATCCGAGGCCCACGCAAGCAGTGCCTGTTTATTAGCGTACCGATCAACCCAACTAGAATACAGAATAATTGGCTCTAATTAATGAGATAAAACTTCTCGTTATTTCCATATCGCAAGGATCTCGTTAATTCCACTCGTATGTTAACCTCCATCCTTCTCATACGCATGCTACGTGTATTACTATTTTATTAAAGTATTTATTAGCATGTGTCCTCGGCATGACTAATTTGACAAACACTATATATGCAAAGTGGGAAATACGTTCGTTCTAAATTATAGAAGAATTAAACCATTTGAAGTACGTGAAAACAGTCATTAAAGAAGTTTATGGGATTAAGTGATGCGTCGAAAACAGAAAGTCGTACATGCTTAAGTGAATGTAAGCGTTTAAAATAAACACGTAGATATATATATATATATGTCGAGAATACGTGTAGGAGTTAGGCGAACTTGTACATTGCAATTAAAAAAAATTTATGACATTGATATTCTTGAGTATATAAATGACGTTCACGTATTTAAATGATTGTAATAAGTTATTTGAAATTCAAAATACTGCTGACAATGCGGTAGTAGTATACACCATGTACATCTATTTAAAACTGTAACGCATGCAAATCACGAAGTTTTTATGAGCAACATCTGCTACGCCGAGCAAAGCGTTAAAAATTAAATAATAATCAGATATTAGTGACAACTATTTTGTGCTTGTTCTCGGTGCTGTTCCAGTATATTTTCAGCGGTAAGGATTCATTCGATAAGGATGCAACACTTGAATATTTAGAGATTATTTGTTTGGCAATGAGTTAATTGCATTAAATTATCATTAAAAAAAGTTACGAAGAAAACGTAATATCAGTGCGTATGATGAATAAAAAAGTAATGGTATCGGGGAGCTACGGTCAGTTGGGAGTTAAAATTACTAAAAGCTTTGCACTTCATATCGAAAGCATCCTTCCTACCATTAGCGGGCTTCTTTCACCTTTTACCTTTTACCTTTCTCGCAACTTAAAAAAGATCGTACCAAGAAACGTCCTGACGCAAATTCAATTTTCGGCATCGAGGTATTGCAAAAATTCTCCTTAAATACTCGTGTCGATCCACTTGCAAGATATCATTTTTCAACGGGTTTCGACCGAACGGGAAATCCCCTGCAGCGGTGCGAGCGAATTACAAGCTCTCGGGTCTCGTCACAATTCTCGTCGACTTTACACTCGACATGCTAATGTCTCACGCGCATGAATATGCTAATACCGCGTGCAGGCATCCTCGGCGCGCGAAATTGTCATCGCGCAAAATAACAAAATCGAAGCGCAACGTGTGCACAATAAAATGAACAAGACAGCGAAAAAGAAAGAAACGGGGCGAGATTCCGTAACGTCGTAGAATTGACTCGTCGCCGGGGAAGAAGAAGGGACTATCCCGGCAAGGAAGGAGGTTCGTCTTCGCCAGCGAGAAGAAGTCAATCGCGCCAAAGTGGTCAAGCGACTTCTCCCGGAGGAGGTTGAATCGAGGTTGAATCGAGGGGGAATCGAGGGGGAATCGAGGGGGAATCGAGGTAACGCGCGTCGTCCACGGCATCTGTCAGTAGGGCGCGACAAAAGCGAGTGTCCCGAATGACTTAAGTCTCGATGCCACCGCCGTCCCTCAGTGTCCTGTCCATCAAACGAGCGTCGAGAGCGTCGTCGTGTCGCGTCCGTCACTCTCCTGCCTTCCTCTTTCGCGTGCCTTAACCGTGGCTTCTTTGTGCGCGTGCGCACACGCGGGAGCGCGCGTTTCCCTCCCCCTTCCTCCTCGACGTTTCAGGATTCGTCGCTCAAGTCAACTCGGACGCGTAACGCGCGACAAATTATGTTGCGATTCCTGTGATTTATTTTTATAGGAAGGAGTTACCTTGCTGCCGGAGCTTGTTTTCGTTTCTTTCTGCGGATGCCGTTAGCAAGAAAATGAGATAATGTGATGTCGGAGTGACGTGCCAACATCGAATCGACTTTTCTTTTTCAGTTACAAGCGCGACGAGTTCTGATTGAGTTGCGAAATTCCTAGAACTGTCACAAAGCGTCGACGATGACGATTGACGTTTGACGTTTGACGTTTCTTAATCTTATTATCTGATAAATGGCACCACTTGTTGCAATTGACAACGCTTTTGTTCGCTAATCTTGCCATCGCAACAAATCAAAATGTTAAATTGATTTCTAAGTATACCTCGTGATCCGATAATTGTTCTGGGAATGGTTATTTTGAGAATCTCCGTTAAATTTTTTCGCTCTCTTCTTACAAGCAACGTGGCGCAATTTTGCATTTGATTTGAACCTACAAAATTGCATGCTTTTTTATCGTTTTTAGACGAAGATTTTTAAGTGAAATGATTACGATATATTCAAAATTTCAAGGGAAGTAGAAATTTGCATGTATAATAAAATAACGTTGAGTAAACTTTACGGGTAATAACCTTTAATCCGATGGAAATTCATTGAAGTGTGATTGAAATTTGAGGTTCTTGTGTTTCAACAAGCCATGAATGCTTTACCGACCAATAAATCAAATCCTCCCATAAATTACCGCGAAACGTTACTTTTCATTTTACAAAGAGTTAACAAGCAGCTGCTAGTATTTTAAGTCCTCGATACAAGGCCCAAGGGCAAGCGCTCGAGACAACTTATCAAACATCAATTTCCGAAGCCCGCCATCCTTACCGACTCTAATATCAACGTCGAGGTTCTTATTAGAACCTTATTAGAATCAACTTCGCGCGAGAAGAGGCCCTAGTCAAAGGTATTTAACAAAGATGTCGATCTTTTGCAAACTTGTTAAGTACGCAGAGGAACTTGTAACACCCGTATCCAATTTTTATCGAGGATTATATTCTATCGATAATGTTCTGGTGAATACTTTGTTGAATATACATAGGTATTTTAAGGCTGTAAGCACACCAAGCCACGGTTGCACGATACCTTAGAGTATTATTTCATCGATCGCTAAAAGGTCGAAAGAAGGTAAGGGGAAAATTTTCTTGAAAAAACGCTGTAAAATATCGAGAATAATAAATTGGTAAGAAGTCGCTTTCTCTAAGTATTTCTGTCTATTATAATATGCTGCCGATACTGCACCTTTTTAACAGTATTAATAATTTGAGAGACGATATTTGATATATGAATATGATGACTGAATAGCGTATCGGTATTTCACAAAAGTAAAACAAAGAACGAGATGACAACGTTCAAAACGTTTGTTAAATCATTAAGATTCGTGCGACAATTAATTCGGTAAATGCATTCGGCTTAATTTGCTACAAAAATATTCACTTTTAATGGTAACAATTTTTGCTTTGATTATTCTCCGAACAGAATGTGCGATCGAGAAATTAAAATTACATTTGCTTCTTTAAATTTTCATTCTTTAGGCATTTTAAAATAGGCAAGTCTATGCAATCGGTTAAAAAATCAATTCCCTCGAAGTGAATTCTCTGCATGGAAATAGGAAGAAAAGAAAAACGATTATGCAGGTAGAAGAAAGTCAGTGTGCCTTCGATATCGATTTCGTCGCAGCATCGAACCGCGGTAAGAATGAAATATGTCTTCACATCTTGATAAAATCGTACCTACAGAATCAAATAACAAATAAATCACGAAGTCGTTTCGTTACTCACTTCTGACGTGGACTACCTTGGAGTCGGAACAACCGTTCGACAGCTCGTTCGCGATCTCCGGTGACTCCGCCCGTTTTCTCCACCTCCGGGGCTTTTTTAAGTGCGCACGACGGAGCGCCGACCCAAGTTTTTCACATTCACCCCGTGCGCCCGTCAGCGGCACTGGGGCGAGCGAAAATCGCGTTCCTGGAAAGGCCAAGTGGTACTGCAACGATCGGAGATTTACGATTAGTGCCGTGAAGCAGATTCTACGTAGCGCCTCTCATCGCTTCGCGAGCATCGCTGTGTTTATGATGGGAATTGAATATCTATTATTTGTTCTGTGGCTTCTCGCTTTATTCTTCTTGGGAGGAGGAGGCGCGGCTTTACGCATTGCTGTTGCGCAACGATTGTGAAAGACGAGTTGGACGTTATTGGAATGCGCGCCGTAAAACCGCGGATGATGCGGATCTTTGTTTTTATTGCAACCTTCCCAAGCAACGACGGGCCGCTGCTACATTTTTACCAGATGAATAGCCAAATGGAATATTGAATTTGTGTAACTGTTTGGAAACATTGTTTCTGCGATTCTGCTATGGTGCTGAATTAGAAGAATCACGGGATTTTAGAGCTTCTTTGTCGCGTATTTTTGAAATGTACGATGATGATGTCATTGCGAGTGTACCGTGCTGGGAACAATTAAAAAATAAAATTAAATCGGTAGTCGTTGTTTAATCGTTTTTGAAGCTAGGAAATGAATTTATCACGAAATTTAAACGTCAGTTAACATTTATACCGCTCTCACCTAACAAGTTAAACTAATGAAAAATCTAAATTACTGATTATTATAACGTCCGATCAAAGACAAAAAAGAATTGTAAACGATAGTTATGTAAGTACTGTTTTGGAACAAGCGATGGACACCTCGGAATTTTAAAAAATCTCCTGCATAAAATTTACAAGACTATACATTTCTTATGGTCGTTGCACACAATTCACAGACTTTGGTAATTAATCAGTTTATTAAATAATTTCATATTTAATAATATTGTTATTTGCTTCTTATACTTATTCTTGCACTTTGTACATTACATTTACTTCTCGTAAATATAGTGTATAATTTTTTTGAATCTAGAGGCTAACGCAACGAAATATGTAATAAATTTTTAGATGTAATTATAATACATTTTAATTTCGTATATTTATAATAGAAATCTTATATCATAGAATTGATCGTACTCGTAGAAACCAAAATAAAAGATATGCTACCATTAAAAAATGTGAATTCCTTAATTTGGAAAAATTTAATCGCATATCGCACACAAAATTAAATGAAATTTTGAAAAATCATTACACGTCGCATGTCTGACTAATGCAATTTAATATACCTGCTTATGTAATTAGTTTATGTAGTTTATATTTATGAAAATATTCATAAACACATTGTTACTTAAGATCCCATGCTGTAAATGATTGTATAAATTACGTAATTAGTTTTTGTAGAGACAAAATCATTTTCATAGGGTGAGATATTGCGAGAACTTCAAAAATTCGAAGGCCACAACAATAAACAATTTCGAATACTCAATTATAATAAAATCCTCCCGATCAATTAAAGGCAGATCGATATCTCCGTTTCGTTAAAAGTTTGCAAAATTATATTTTCTCATCTCGCCGCCCCTTCTTACTGGTGGAACGTAGATCCACATATCCACAAACGTATGCATCCTCACAGACGCATAAAAAATTATACCGAATCGTAAAAGAAGCCTAAAATGCATTTGACGCCCCGTGGATTGTTTCAGCTGCCGTATACAGTGTCCGTGGATATCAGCAATCCTTCGGCCTTGTCCAGCTCGCTCAACATCTCGGAAGCGGGTGACATCCCCGTGGGTGGCATTCAGACCTGGGCCGTCGCCCTCCACTGCGGCCCCTACGATGCCGAGGTGGACCTCGCGCTCCGGATCAACGTTTCTCTATCGCGGCGTAACAACACTAGCCTCGAATTCAAACGCAAGAAGATCTGCCTCAAGGACAAGAGTAATTATCCGGGTCCAGAGGAAGTCTCCGTCGCCGCTTCAGGGGCGAGCTCCGGTGGTCAAGTATTCTACGCGGCCGTGGGCTGCGCATGCGCCTTCATTGCCGCTATCTGCGTCCTCGTGCTCGCTTACTACGTCAGAGACAAGAAGGCCAGGCGACACAGGGAACCCCTACAGTGAGTGCTTGGATTATGCTTTTATTGGGCAAGAAATTACTTCGCGATCAAAACTATCAAGACTAATCCTAAGTTAGCTTTCAGGGGATACGAGTCGAAATTTTTCATGAATAATCTTTGTTTGCTGATAAAATATAGGATTTAGATGGATAATTTATTGCACTGCGTGTTACCGCACAAGTATTTCAATTTCCTAAGTAAACATAACTCAAGATAATAAGGTTGTTCGGGCCTTTGATAATTTCAGCAATTAATGACTTGGGTTGAATTCTTTTCAAGTAAACGTATTTATTGATATTTGACTAGTACTTAAAGAAATTTATTACATCAAATGTGTAAGATATTTGTCGTTTATAATGGTTAACTTCCATTCTTTGAGTTAAATAGAAAGTTTTCTAAGAATTTATATGAAATTGAAAATTTATTTGGTAAAATGTAAGTTGTTGATGTCGTGAAAAAATATCTGTGTTCAATCTGTAATGTTAACTGTACTTAGATATTTCTTCTTTATAAATAGAGATCGTTGTTAGCATCACTTAACAGATGGAAGAACGCATTGCCAATCTTATCGCTATAATTAGCCCATTACCAACACATATCTTCGTTTAATTCAAACAAAACTATTTATACGGGCAAAGAGATGATTTGAGATTTAGTTAACGTCGTCATAAATAGTTTCAACTTATTTCGCGAACCAATCTATATTAAAATCCCGTATATACATCGTTTCTTAAGTAAAATAAATACAACACATTTATTTATGGGCAAATATTTATAAAACAATATACATAATTTACTTTCGCTTCAAAAATTATTTCGCAAAAAGAAATAACTTTTTCCGCGGCATATAAAACGTTTCCTCGCGATCAATTTATCGCTTCCATTTCCCACAAGATGAAAAAAAGCTCATTACCAAAATGGACATGAATGTACATTGCAGGCTTGTTTTATTTTCCCAGGGAGTCCCGAGGTCTTGGCTCAGCCTGTAGTGTCGAGCGTGGCACCGGCGTCGGTCCAGCGCAGACTTTCCTGTCGCCGGAAACGCCACCCCCGGCCTCTGCGGCTTCCGTTTCCACCTACCGGAGGCTCGACGATCGATCGAACCGCGAGCTCTACGAGAGGATCCAGGAGATCACCGTCCAAAGGTACTTCGCGCGCTCGCATTTTTAGCTGCTTATTTTTCTGTCCCTTCCACTTCACGTGCGATTATTCGCAAGAGGATTTTACCTTCCTCTGTTTTTCAAATATTACAAAACGCTCTTTCTGACAATTCAGATAACTTTTCAAGCTTTAGCAAAAAGGCGGTGCTTTTTACATCTTGAAATGCATATTGTGAACTGTATGGTAATTATCTTCAGCGGAAATTCAAAACATTTTTAGAAACATAATTAAATAACACAAGAAATACTAAATGCTCAAGTATAAGGTTTCCACGTACCTAAAATGAATGGTTGAAAATTTGAAGATCATTTCAATATAAATACGAATTTTAAAATAAAAAATAGTCTAAAAGTATTAATTTACCGTTGTGTTAAATATACAGATCGAGCCAAGCACCAAAAGTTTTCCATTTCGATTGCAGCATTGAATATGTAGACTCCTACAGCTAGTTTCTTGTTGCGTTTGACTTTATCGATGTACCGTATATAATGCAGTTCTGGTAGTTGTCTGTTTTGTATCGAATGGTACACGTTTCATGGGATTTATTCAAAGTATTACAAAGAAATAAAGGATTTTCATTAATTTAACGTTTGAATGAGATTTTCTAAATACTTGTGGAATTAATTTATAATTATTATTTGTCTTGTTAACTTATTTTTTAATGACATTATCGGCACCTCGTTATGTAAGCAATATTAAATGAATATATTTTAAAGTTTAATTAAAAGGTCAATTAATTTTCCAACGCATTAATTTTTTATTCGTCTTTTTTTTTTCAAAAAAGTCGTGCAACTTCAGACGCTTTTCAATGTTACATAAACCTTTGATAAATAAAAAAATTTCCTACTGCTTTTCGCACTCCCACAAACTTCTTTAATTAACGTTTGCTACTGACAATTTTCGAGATTTCTTTGCAACGTATACCCAGCTTTATTGAATTAATTGGCCTCGTGAGAAATTGTCGAATAAGCTACTTTCATCTTCTCTATCGAGTAGAAAATTAAATTTGAAAAAGGGTTTGAAACACATGGTTAGAAAATGTGCTTAAAGTGCTATCATCCAATCGTGGAATCCACTACTTTTCAAGAGTTTTGAATGACTCGAATGGACCAAGCACTTAAAATTTTGAAGAAGCTAACGAAAAGTTTTCAGTATTCAGAATAAAAAAAGGTGCAGCAAATTTCAACTGTATAATGACATCAATTTATAAAGTGACATTTAATAAGTAGAATTATTTAAAACTATAATATACTATTCTAGTCAACTTGATAATTTTATTAAGATTTTCTTTTATTATTAAACAATGAAATATTTAAGACATAATTTATGTTAATAAATGATGACTAAAATTTATTCAGCAATCTTTAACACGAATACTAACAGTCATTTATAATAACTTATGCGTTCTTAATTTGTATTTTTTAAAAAATTTGATATTTTATTTTATGCACTTTTCATGTAGAAATTAAGATTGGATACTTTTAAAAATATTTTAAAAATATAACTATAAGCACGATATTTGTAAGCTTTACAGCTTTTAAATTTTTATGACATTGCAGCCACACCCCTATAATTAAATTCAAATAATCATTGCATACTAATTTGTATTAAATTGTATTAAATTTTAATAATAAATCTAAAATTATATTTAGATATATTCTGCCTGTTTAAATTAAAATGCTTCTATTTTAATATATTTATACATTTATTACTTCATAGCTTATAGTACATTACATAAGATACTTTAATTCAATATGTTGTAATGTTGTATCATTACTCCTAAATTATCAGTGAATATAAACTTTCTATATGAATTTGTTAAAACCAATGCAGTTCTTTCATAAAAATGTAATTTGAACGCTAAATCTCAAAGGCATTGAGAATATAAAATTGAAGATTTTTTGTTTAATATTCAAAAACTTATTACAACAAGTAAATAGTATTTATAGCATAAGTATTTTACCAAAATTGTAAATTTTTCTAGACATTTGACAGGATTTAAATATTAAATGAGAGAAAGGTATGTTGGTTATAACATTGTTAACAGGTAGTCACAGCCAATTCGATTTGTCCTTTCAAATGCGTACAGTTGTGACTTTCAGTACAAATTGAAAGGTCAAAGTAACGGATTCTACTTTGAGGATATTTGGTTTTGTGGCTTGCAGGTTACCAAAGCTAGTGTTACATACCTTTACAATTTGCCAAATAATAAGTTCTTTAGAGTTTCTTTAAATGTAAATATTTTTTACGTACTTGAAAATTAAATCGGTAAAATTTTAAAGGTAAGAACCTCCAACTTATTCTCACCGTTGTTTTTCAACTCTTCAGTGCTCATTACTGATTGTATTCTATGAAAAGGAAATAGAATCTCTAAATGAAAAAAATTCAAAAACAGAAGACTTCTTATTTTCTTTTTAAAGTTTTGCATGTATAAGTTGTTTCAACATTTTCGTTATTTAGATAAACAAGCGACCTTTTCCTTCTGTTAACATCAAAGTCAAAGCTAATTACACGGTGAAATACACCGGTAAATTCTATTTGAAAAACGATTTTTCGTAAAATTTTAGTTATGTTTTTACTTAGTTAGTTGTTCAGTCAATTAAGAAGAAGAAGACGTTTGTAAGGTAGCTTTCTGAGGTTTGCGCAACGAATCAAATAAAAATTGCAGAGTTTATTTTTAAATGATATTAAATGCTAATATATTACATTTGTTATGCTTAAATTTTATAAAAATAGTTTTAGTTATATAAATTCTGTATAAATTTTGTGTAGAAATGTATGAAATATTTCGAAAAACTATATATAAAAATATATAAAATATTACGTAAACAAATTATTCAAAATTCTGCGCAGACTACAATTACATTATGGAAGGAGTATTATCAATTTAGGAAATGTTTCAATTATGTCGTACATTTAAGAATTTTTAATCTTAGTTGAATGAGCGATTAATTTCTCGAGAGTATGCCTTAAAAATGTAAATCTGTGTTCTTTCCACATTGTACTTATATCAAGGGTAGTCGATTTCTCAATAATTTTGAATCTAAATTTAACCATTTTTTATGTAATAAAAAAAATGTAGAAATACTTTGTAACACTTCGTTTGTCAAATACCAGACGTAAAACGTATGTCGGAAGGTTTTGTGCGTCATGTAAGATTTGTTACGAAAGCGCGGATCCTGTATTACATAGTAGTAGCTGGATCGTGCATTATAATCGTAAAAATATCGTACACTTTTCTAAGCTCTCTTTAAAAATACAATGAAACATCGAATAGAAATGTAGAATGAAGATAGTTGGCACCAAATAAAAGCGACTAAGCGTGCCCCTACATTTGTATTACTTGCAGATGCAGAGTGCGTTTGCTGAGTGTCGAGATGGAGGGGACGTTCGGCCGCGTCTACCGCGGCAGTTACCACGAGGAGGGCGCGGCGGCGCCGAGGGACGTCCTCGTTAAGACGGCTGCCGAGCACGCGTGTCAAGCTCAGGTTTGTGTCGGTGTGTGCGAATGTGCTTTGTTTGGATGAGCGAGCGAAAGGGGCGTACGAGAAGTTGGAAACAAATGGGAACGATTCAACCCTCGTGAGCCCTTTATTTATACGCGCGCGAGACTTTTTACTCCTCTCGCAGGATTTCTTTGATTTTTTTTTATTATTTTTGTTTTCAATGCATTTTCAGTGCAATCGTGTGCGCCATCGCGCATTGGGCCAGAGAGAGCTTTCCAAGCTTTATTTACGACGTAGAAATATTTTCGAATTTTAATGCGAAAGACATAAAACCAAAATTTCATGCAAATTCTACTTCGAGTTCGCTATTTTAATACCACAGTAAGTTTCCTCTCATTTAAGAACTTAGAAAGAGCGGGACACGCTCGAACTGCTATGCTTCGCGTTACGAAGCCTACAGCAAATCCACTTAGTTACTTCGACTATGTTAGACCGAGATCTCGAGATTTCGAGATCTCGAGATCTCGCTTGAAGAAATTTAAAGAGTTGATAGAAACGCCCAGCATACTAATGTTGCTGGCTCTTGGGTTATGTTTTATGGGAGCGAGTGATATGCCTGCGGCTGTGTAAGCGATTACAGTTTCAAGCCTCACACTTGAATTCGTCGTAGATGGCATTGCTATTGCGCGAAGGTCTGGCCCTGTACGGCCTGAGTCATCCGGCCTTGCTTCCGGTCATCGGCGTGTCGATCGAGGACCGCGGCGCGCCCTTTATCCTCTACCCGTACACCGGCTACAGGAACATGAAGAGGTTTCTCCTGCGTTGCAAGCTCAGCAGCGAGGGTCCGCCACGAGCACTGACCACCCAGGAGGTCGTCGAGATGGCTTTGCAGGCAGCCAAGGGTGTGCAGTACCTCCATCGCAAGCGGCTCGTGCACCGAGATTTGGCTGCTAGGAACTGCGTGTGAGTATTCGCCCGTATTATTTTGCTACTTATTTACTTTGAAAGCCATTGTTATGGAAATGTTGGCTAGGGCTTGTTCGGCAGGAGTTTAGTCGCTAGGGAGTTTGGTTAATTTTCTTGCATTCATCGACGCTCGATGTAATTTCGTAATTGAGTCTTAAACTTGAAGCGAATGAACTTGATAAGAGGCTTGAAATTTCCTACTAGCTATTTATTAATACATTTAAAAGAGTTTGCTGCTAAAGCAACATCCATTTTCCAAGCATTCTAATTTACCTTTTTGATTATGCAAATGTCATTTGCTCAACAAATAGCCTACTTTCAACTTTACTACGCTGCTACTAATTTTAAATCATGGAATAATTATTTTGGTTGCGTGCAAATTGTGTGCAATTTAATTGTTTTATTTTAACGCGTAATTTAAATTGAATATCAACCGTTGAACTTGGGATGTATTTGACATTATAATGTAAAACAATTATTTCCTCATCATTTTCTGATTTTTTAAGATAAATTTTGAAATCGGTAATTTTTATCTTTATGTTGCAAATGACCTGCATTATTTTCTCTTTTATTAAGTAAACTCAATTCAATGAAATTTTCCAAACTAATTTTATAGTGAACCTTTAACTGGGACAGTTTTACTTATAAGCTCTTTGTAAAATCTTGAGAATTAGATTTTAAGTACATTTTATAGATAATACTTTTACACTACTGATCTACATTACATTCAAGATATTCGTAAAAACGAATAATCTAAATTTAAACAAGTGCCAAGGTCTTCTAAAGATATTTGTTTGATTCACGTATGTATTTGTCAGTAAAATGTGAAAAAATAGACTGGTCAATTCTTAACTCTTAATCTTTTATTTTTACTTGTAATATACGAGCTTGAATATATTTTTTCTTTCTCGATAAAATTGCAGGGTCGATGACGATCTCCGTGTGCAAATCACCGATAACGCATTAGTGCGCGATCTATTCCCTCAAGATTACTACTGTCTGGGCGATAACGAAAATCGACCGATCAAATGGTTGGCGATCGAAAGTCTCCTGAGCAAATCATTTAGTACAGCCTCAGATGTGGTAAGTAAAATATAATTCAAGCACTTTGCCGTCTTTGAATAATTAATGTAAATATTAGCTTTTGTTTGCGTCGTAGTGGCGATAAGTTGTCCAATACGATAAGCTTAATTAAAGAAATATGCAGCGATTACAAACCTTTCCTCTTCCTCTTTATCGACTTTATGAGCTTAATAAATTACCAAAGATGGTAACGTTATCAAGCGAATTAACGTTGTTTGCCTTAATTAATAAATTTGCTTAAATATGATTTATCACTTGTAAAATAAAGCGGTAGTTAATATTATGTATTTGTAAGTGAATTTTGTAATTATTGACTAAAATATAATGAAAAAGGTCGTTTTAAAAGAATCTGTTTTTAATTTTTATTCTTAAATCATTCATTTTTTGAAGTTAATACAATATAGATATTTCAAGCATATTATAAATAAAGACTTTGACTATTAACTTAATTAGAAAAACAGTGAAATCTCATTTTTGTAAGAAATAAAAAGCTGTCCAAAGATTATGTACGATAATATCAAAGTCAATATTTTGAAAAGAAATCCGTATACGTCGTCAACAAATACTTATTTATTTGTTCTACTTGCTTTTAACTTTAACGCGTACATATTAAAACTGCTGCTCATAATTTATGCCAAAATTATTGCACGAATCGAATGCTTAAAAAAATTTACATTAGTAGACTTGGTCCGAAGTTGGCATAAAAAATAGTTTTCAAAGGAATAAATATTCTTGCATGTATTGGATGAAATGAACAATCCCGTGAGTGAAACTAAAACTAAAAACACACTTCGAACGGTTTTCAGTGGGCATTCGGCGTATTCCTGTGGGAGCTTACAACGCTCGCGCAGCAGCCGTATGTAGAGGTCGACCCCTTCGAGATGGCGTCCTACTTGCGAGACGGTTACAGGCTCGCCCAGCCTGTCAACTGCCCGGATGAGCTTTTCGCGGTGATGGCCTACTGCTGGGCGATGTCTCCCGACGAGCGGCCGACCTTCAGCCAGCTCATCGTCTGCCTGCAGGAATTCCACACCCAACTCACCAAATACGTTTAAAGACGCGCGATTCTGATGTAGTAGTGTAGTCGTAGGGTCGCTCTTTGGCAAAAGGGCCGCACTCGATGGATTCAGTGCTTGGTTTTAAGCAGGGAAGAAACGGGATTTTATTATGGGATCGCGTCGCATCTAATCGCAACGTGTTTTGTATTTTAATCTTTCGCTAATGGAAATTGCTTTTTACGTTAGAAATATTGGGATTTTCGAATAGTATTTTGGATTATTGGTTATAGGCTACTTTTAATTTTTATACGAACTCGTGTTTGTGGCATTTAGGTTGTAGAGATACGCTACTTAATAGTACGTTTATATTATTATATATATGCATATACATGCATGTGTGTGTGTGTGTGTGTGTGTGTGTGTGTGTGGAGTGATTGTTAAAATTTAATTTAGATCTTATTATTCTGGTATAAAATGTAAGCTACGTTTTAAAAGATTCTTAACAAAAATGTTTCTTCCCTGTATCGATATAAAATGTAGATGTAATATGAATACTTACTTATTTCGCATGCACTGAATCATGTTGCATTGACATTGTTGTTGAATAATAATTTAGATAGAACTGCGCGTTCTCTTCTCTAATAATCTTTAAAATCAAAATAATTAGCTTAGTGAAAAATGTTATAGCACGTTGGTCGTTAAAATAAGCTTTGTGCCCTTTTAACAATGAGTGATCCGGTAGTTCAAAGAATCTTAAAATTCTTAATAATTTTAAGTATAAGCGTAAAATAAAGAGCTTAAAGAAGAATATATTAAGAGAGTTATAAAGTAGATCGAGATTAATTCAATGATTGAACATTACTTAGATAGATTCGAGAGATTTTACCCAGTTACGATACTTGACATAGTTGAAATGCCAATAAGTTTGAGATATTAAAATGTTATCCCTAGGGTGATTTCAATTTTTCAAATTTTAGCCGATCGTATGCTTATCCCTTGGAGAATCGTCAAATGAGATCGTGACTTCTGTATGTGTAATTTACTTCGAGCTTGTAAATAGTTGTAGTATGACTTATTTACCAGATTAAGGATATTTTGACGTTTAAGATTCTTTATTTTTACTTTTAATGATATTTTAATTTTGTTGAAATTGGCAAAACTGATGTAATATTTTCCAAAAGCGTTGATCTCGATAATGAACGACAAGAGCGAAAAACAACATTCATTTTGTTAGAGGCAGATGATGCCCTTACAGGTATTTTGTCTTAATCCTTTTAGAAAATATCAAATTCGAACGTGCCAACACTTTCTTTTGTATTTTTGTACATACTTAGATAAGGAGTAATCGCCGCGGTCTTGCTACACACCGAACAGCGAAAGCAATCACGATCTCCATTCCGATTAGGCAAAAAAGAAATTACACACGCGCGCACACAATAATTTTTCGATTGATCATTGGAACTTTGTTTTAAGTGTCCGGGAGCCCTCTTCGCTATTTAAACTCAGCACTTAATCGAAGCGCACACATATCTAAAGTTAATAAGCACTCTAGTTTGAAATAAGAAGTCGCGTGAATCGCACGTAATGAGACGCCTATATTCCAGTCTCACCGTCGTGATTACGCTTTCGATATGGAGATTACCCGAGCCACATCTTTCGCCCTGTACTCCCGATTATATGTAAATAGCCACGAGCTAGCGTCTAATAATAATAAATGCCTGTACATAGATGAATAAAATACATTGAGCGAACGAGTCGTTGAAGTTCTGTTTCCGACCTCTGCAATTACCTTGAAACCCCGTCTCCGCCCCCAGCGTTCTTCCCGATAAATCTGGCGTCCCCTTGCATTCCGAAAACGTTGTCGCGCACGTGGCGTTGGCGAAACGGAAAAAGAACCCGAGGAGGCATATTTCGACTTTCCCCGAAGTCGTCCGTCAAACGAGAGGCTTGACAAAATTAATGGGCAATGCGACGACGTCTTGTTTGAAATGACTAACGAGCCACCCCACGTGAAACCGGATAGCCGGAGACACGCGCACGCGCGTCTCCTCGCCTTGGTGGTTTGCAACTGCACGCGAGCGCGACGAGCGCCATCCAATTAGAATGCATTACTCGAATGAGCGGAAGCGCTACCCGTGTTTTGTTTTGTCGTCGCTGCTCTCGCTTTTTTATCTCGCGGCCTCGTAGTGCGTTACAAAGAAGATAAAGAGCCAATCGTTTATATAATAAATATTTTTGAATTAGCCGTTATTTTTAGCCGTTAAATTGACACTTGTGCATTTATTTGTTTTTTTTTTGCGTGGGGCCGAAGGCTCTTTTGCCATTAATGATTATGTTATTTTTAAGTTATTCCGACGCGTTATTTCATCGCAGTGACGGAAGTAACATTTTCTTTCTCAAACAGCATACTATTTTGTTCGTTTCTTTTTTGTAATTTCTTGACGCGATTGCTTATCCTACGTAGTATTACTAGTGACACTTTTAATTCATCGACTAGCCGTGCAAATAAATGCACGTGAATTAGATCGCATCAAGAAAATGAATGGCGACATTAAAATTGTGCTATGTAATTAATTGAATAGTAAGATTTTTTGTAATGTGAAGCCAATTCAAGAAATGTAAACAATTAATATCGTTTGAATGAAAAAAATAGCATATAACACATGGGTTGACGCATCCCCTATCGTTATCTTCACCTTTACGTTATAAATGACGGAATGTCAAGTTGGTGTATCTCATGACAGTCGGGAAATATTCAAAATAAAAGTAGAGAACCAACTGCCTCTGGTCAGTAATGCGCGAGGTGACGCACGAGCGAGTGACCAGAGCGCGGAATATACATTAGTGACAAGATTCATGCATTAAAGGATCATCGTACACCGAGGCAAACGAAAAAAAAGGAGACGCTGGTCGAGAATGATAAAGGAAAGAGAAATATAAGCGATGGAAAAGATAGTGTTCGTCGTGGCCCATTAGCCCGATGCGGTCTATTCCCTTTTTTTCGAGCGCGGTTTGTCCTGTTCGTCGGCACAATGCCCTAGCTCTTTTCGCACAAAAGATACTGTGAGCGATGTTTTTTCACCGCATGCAATATCCGAATGGGTTGCGACTTCTTTTGTTATTTCCTAGATTCAAAAGCTCGCCGTTATTTATGAGTGCTAAGGAACGTTTCCTTCAATTAAGGGGAGGGTTATGCACCGGCAAAAAAAAATGGTTTTTTATCCATGAACCTTCTACAGGCTGTACGAATGCTTTTAAATCGATTATTGTGCCTTGTATTTGTTAAATATATTAGTATTTCATGACTTTCACATTTTAATTCTTAAATGTCTCACACTCGTTAAATTTATATAGTATCTATTCATGATTCATATAGTATCAAACTAGTAGGACATTAAAAACAAAATTTCTTACAGATTTTCTATATTTATGAGTATTATACAATTTTAAATATAATTTTTTTACAGACGAATATTGGATAAAGCTTTGTCACGTGTAGCTTTAAACTTTAAAAATAAATATTAGTGTAATGTGTATAATATCATATTATATTATAACTGGTGGCTTTTATTCTTACATTTGAAAGAGATACTTTGATTAATTTTAAAACGTGATTTCAATTTTCTCAGGAATATATGATATGGATGTTGATATGCGCCTTACAAAATCATACGACAGCTTGCACTTTAAGCGATACCTTCAGAGCAAATTGCACACCGTAAGAAAAACGTACAATTTAAGGTATTATAAAAAAAATGACAAGTGGAAGCTGAAAAAGTCGCTTATTTTAAAAAACACATCACAGAAACTTGTACCTAAGTTACTGATATATTTTATTATTATTTATTATTTTGAAAGATATTTCGTCTAAGGATATATCGTTTAGTTTTAGTTGCTTGCATAAAATGTGTAAAATTATTTGCGAATTATACGAAATATTTTTTAAGTATTTTAATATCCTTTGGCGAAATCAAGTAAAATAAATTAAAAAAAAATTTGCTTATAGTAAAAATTACATTCGAGCAGTTTCAGAAATATTTCAGGTAGGTAATTTAATTGAAATCAGCTTAATCTTAATTTCTTAATTTTCTTCTGAGATTTTCCAATACCGGTAACTACAAATTTCATTGTGTAAAAATTCAAATTATAATGCAATTGTAATCTCAATTGATATATAAATATTTAATTAGTGTACTTTAAGTATTATATCATTTCAAACCAGATTAAAATTGTAAAGCATCAATTATTATTGCGCGGGTAAGTACTATGGAGTAAGTTGATTCTTATATTTAAATTTTATAACGTAAACTCTAAAAATTTACCAACATAATCTACAAATTAATTCTCACACATTAATTCAGCATATTTGAGGTTTTGCAATTTCAAGATTGCAAAAGTTTACGACTACATCCTGTTTGAAGTATTGCAATATTGTTATATATAATAGTTAAATTTTATTATTGTTAGATTATAGAATAATAATCATTGTAAACATTGCCGAATGGCAATAATGTATCATATCAAAATTATTCGATAGATACTAAACAACAAATATAATTAAATAACAGGTTAGTTTTCGATAAGTGTTTTTACAACATTCTAGCAACTATCCACTTGCAATTATTGTATATAAAGAATACGTATAACTACCCTCTAATAAAAACATGCTCAATATGTTAAAAAAGCTTTTTCTTTATTTTGATTTATTTTTCGATTAAAAAAATATAATACCAATCGATTTTAAAGTCTATATATTTTTCGAGTTTGACATTTTTCAAAATGTTTTTATTACTTCGGTACGTGTCCGATTAACGCGTAAAATCTCAAGACCAAGATAGTATTGCAAATCTTAATAGTCGTATCGTAAAGTTAGCAGTTCGAAGCGATCAAAAGTACTCGCTCGTAGTAGAGAATAATCATCGCGAGTGCCCAGACATCCATCCAACTTTTCCTTTCGATTTTCGGGTGAAAAGGGCACGTTTCACCAATATTGCGCGTGATTTCGGATTTTCGCCATTGAAATACCGGCCGCGCATAATCGTGAGAATCCAATTAAGCAGTTGGCGCGTGAACAAGTCGCTATGCACGGCTTCACGTGCGAGCGCGATAGAAATAAAGCTTTTATATGCACTCGCCACGCGTCATCAGACGGACGCGCGTGCAAGAAGTGCAGCTTTATTCTGCAGCTCCACTCATTTGCATCGCGAGGCCACGTTGTCGATGGCACAAGTGGATTGACGTGCGTCGAGTTCGCGTCGCGTCTACAGCTTTGTTTTTTTTGTCGCTTGTTCGATTCCAGCCCAGCGAGAAGCTCGTGATCTATGTAGGAAATAGATGGTAATCGATCCGTGATTTGTGATGAGAGCAGTTTCTTTTTTATTTTTGGAAATTGCTTTGGCTAAGGTTTGACATGGAATTTAAATTACAAGATGCAGGTGAGGTATCCACATAGTTTTTTCTTTTCAGGTCAGAGATACGTATGAAAAGCACATCATCTTTTTTAGAAATATTAATTTACATTTCAGAAGATATTGCCTATTAACCGCAAACATAATTTCGCTATTAATTACTTGTCTTAAAAAAAAGGTAAAATAAAAGGAGTAATTATCGAATGAAATTAATCATCTCAGCTGTTTATGCGATAAATTAATTCACAACGATGTAGCAGTAACATTATAATTTTATCTTGACAGATGATTTTAGACCACCTAGATTTAATGTTTGTATTAAATATATGTGCTTAAGGCAATCGGTTAAGGAAGGTAAGAAACATTAAGTTTCGTTTTGCATAACATAATTTTACCGAGAGATTCTTCTACTACATCTTTTTAATTTGATAATTTCACGCTTTATACTTCTACTTATATTCTAAAGATTCATTTTAATTTGTTTCTATGCAACATTTCAAGTAGACATACCTTTTCAACTAACGACTTTTAAAAAACGCGCATAATTTTTTTAAAAGATTCAAGTCTTTTCTTTAAACTCTAAGAAACTTAAATTGGGCTTTTTATTAAACTAGTTTCCAAGAGTTTTCAACGACTACTAAATTTACACTATAAAAAATATAACAAAATTTTTTAAAACACCAGCTAACTCAAAGTAATTACAGTATACAATTCGAAATGTTTTCTGTGCTTTTAAAAATGTTCCCTTTATAAACTGCGACACCGTACGTAAGTAAGAGAATATACTAAACAAACACAAATCATATTTAAATAGATCGGTAAGAGAAAAGTTTGTGCGCATTTTTAAGAGTGTAAGAATATAAATGAGAATATAAAATCACTTTTATAATGTTTATAAGTGATTTTTAAAAAAGTCTCCTAAAATTAATACACCTGCATCGGTAAAAAATACTTTAAAGTGAATTTAAGAATGGATAATTAGAATTAAAAAATCATACTTTAAATTTAAATAATTCAAAAAAATAATAAAGAAAATTATAAAATTAATAATAAATATGTAATGGTTATAAGAATCGTTTCTAATATATATCATAACTATACATGTATATTTGTTAGACATTGTAAAATTCTTAGAATTCTTGTTATCACTAACGCAAACAGCAAAGAAATACAAGCAGGAATTATTTATTCACACTTTTACCGAAAGACTTAAAAATAAAAGCTGCAAATTTTTCACGTACAACACTGCGTAGTTGAATAATAGTGTAACATTGAAATCCATGCTGACGTAGTGACACTAAAATTTTTGCTTTTGTAATTCAGTTAGAATCGCAAAATAACCATCCCTGAACAATTATCGTGTTTAATTATCCAAATCAATAATACGACCTTCTCAACTGTTAACTAGTTTAGCCAGTAAGATCGTCACCCCATTTTCGATTAATCGTCAAGAATTTACGACGTTATTAAATTACAATTATTCATCTAATAGCTCACTATAGTCGAAGCAAGATAAAGAAGAAAGAAAAACATGAAAATCGCAGTCATTCCTGCAGTATATTATAACTAAAGGGGTCTCTTTTATACTAAATTGCATATTGGTTCTGCAGTCTATTTTAAAATTTAGTTACATACAGAATTACTATTAGGATATGTAAGAAAATGACGACGATAAATATCTAATTAATAACATATTTATAATGATAATTTATAAAAGTATAAAATAAGTTTATTATGCAGTAATTAGAAAAAACATAATTACGTACATTTCATAAATAATCAAATAAAATTTCAAATTAAAAATAACCAAAAATCTTATTGTTAAAAGTACTTAAAATAGTAATGATAAAAAAAATTAATATATTGTTAAAATACAAAACATTAAATATTGCTTTTAAAATTTTTTTTTAAGATCATTATTTTAAGTTAAATCTGTTATATATTCTTCACAAAGTTTTCTGCCATTACTTACTTTTCTGTAGTATTTTTCTAGATTAAATAGATGACCATGCAAATTTTATTTCATATTTGTCTTTTGGTACACAATGAATTCAATAGAAAATTAGTTTTTTATAAAACAATTTTAATGGGAGTTTATTAATTTTTTAGAATTTCAAGAGATTTGTGAAACTTCGCCAACCTTTAATCATTTAAATAATTGTAAAATTAAATCAAGATGGATAACATTTTACATATAGTTTTTTTTATGAAAATGATAATATCTTTAATTTTTGTTACGTTTTACTTTCTGTAAAAGTACAAGGCTTTCGTGAATAATAAAAAATAGTATAAGTAATATTTTTTCTTATATAATATTAGCTGTTCAATCGTTTTGTGTAATTTAATTTTGAGATTTTTAATCATGTGTATTGATATACTCATAATAAAAAAGAATAAACTTTCTGCAAACGGAGCCCATTTTTCTTATCTTCATCGAATACCATATCGAACATACTAGTTTATTATATTAAAAAAGTTATAAAAAATAATTCCTTCCTTTGGTGATTAGAAATATTAATAATAAATAAGATTGAAATTATTATTTACTATTATATGATTTTATGTACCGAAAGAGATTAGTTCAATTTCACATAATGGTACTAAATATTTTTTATAAATTATACAATAACGTTTGGAATGGTTTGTTCAATTCGTTTGGTTATTATTAATAAACAATAAATGTATTCAAGTAATATATTATATTACCGTTAAATAGTGGAATTTCGAAAGTTTATTACATCACTAATATAAAGTTTAACACTTTAAAAAAAAAACATTCATATTCTCCAAACTTCTTTCCTTCCATTATGACGCGGACGTTTCAATGTTTTTCGAACTACTTTTGTCTAATATTAAAAATTTATTTTAACCTTGTATTGTAAAAAGTCGCGTATTATATTGGTACAAAAAATGTAGATTAAAGTGAATATCAATGATACCTGCACATTCTTGTAAGCGAATTTCTAATTTCTATTTGCTTCAATTTTAAATCAATTTCTACGACACAAAGCTGTATATCAACAATGTTTACCCACGCTTACACTTTTCTTTTTAATTCATAAGTCAATCCTAATGGCAATGAGCAATTATTGTTATATAGCAATTATGTTGTTATAGGGCTGCATTTGAAGAAGTTTATAGAAAATTTAGAAAATTTAGATTATAAATGAGTCCAATGAGTAATGCAAATTGTCTCCATAGAACATGTTTGCGATACATTTTTTATGTGGACGGTTCAACTGGTCCAGCCGCGACACAAGAATCCGCACAGCATGGGCTTGGTAAAGAGCTCATTGAATGAGCAATAAGAGATTTAGTGGAAGTGACGTAGGTCGAGAATCTGCATCCCTTGAATTAATCCCTTAACCCCTTGCTCCGGGGAGCCATTCATCGACCACTTCAGGGCACGTAATGACGTCCTCGCACACTCTTTTATGACTGTCACTGTTGCACCTCGTGCATGCAACGCATAATATAGGTGGCTCTACATAAGGGTGAGCGATTCACGTGTCTACTGATTTTACGTTTTAGCTGCTCTAATTGACAAGTTGATTTAAGCAGTCCTTAGTAATACTGTTTCTAATGTAAAGCACTTCCAAAGGGAGTGCTTTATGAGATAATGAACTTTGAAGCTTACAGCATGAATTGTGAAATTTGGTGTGTTGCAAAATCCTCTTTTATTTTTGAGTTAAGGATCTGATCACGAAAGGTGTTAAAGAGATAAAGAAGAATTTCGTTGAACATGACTGGACAATGTATTACTTAATCAATTTGAAATCGATTTGCCTACTATTTTTCGTTGCTTCGATAATTTATTATATAAATTTTTAATTACTTAATCGTGTTACCATACGAAGTTTATTTTAGTTACCCAATTTCTTAAATTTTTCATGTGCATAAATTCAACAAATATTTATTCTTATTTTTATCGTGCAAAATTAAAAAGTGTATATTGTAATGTAATCTTTAACATGTAATCAAAATCTTTTTTTAACGAAAGATTATGTTTACTTAAACATTATAAAATAATTTCTTAATCACTGTCTTTGTTTAGTTTTAATCGTATCAAATAAGGATTTTACTTGAAATGTTTAAATAAATTTTTATAGTAATTCAAAAGACTGGAAAGATATAGCTTAGCCGTATTTTATTTTCATTTCACAAAAACAAATACACGGATTCATTTAAAATTTAACACATTAATGATATACTTTCATATTATTGTAACTATAATTTTTCTTTCTTAGGATCTCACCGCTATTAAATATAATAGCGAAAATGGACGAAAAAGTGAGCAATTCAATTAATTAAAGCCTGATATCATGTAACTACACAGGAAAAGTGACGTTCCACTCAAACAAATTTAAAGTATGTTATTTATCAAAATTTTCTATTTTATTTTTCTTATTATAAAATATAAAATTTGAGAATAACATTAAGTAGCAAAGATATATTAATTATCAAGATTGTTTTTGATGGATAAATCTTTTTTGATTGTTAATAAAAAGAATTTATAATGTTTGATAATTATTGTAATACATAGAATGTTGTCCTATATAGTGTTAAATAAAATAATACCTAGAGGAAGAATATTTTAAAATTATTATTAAACAGAAAAGGACATATTTCAAGAATACACAAGTTCAATAATAATTCGATAGCTATACAATCAATTTTGTATCAATTAACTTAGAAATTTCTTTCACGTATATAACGTTTTTGAAAGATTTGCAGGTTAATATTTTTAAGTTAATAACCCTAGAAAAAGAGTTCAAATTACAGTTTTGACAGTTACGTTGTCGAGAACCATAATTTCAGCATTATGATGATTCATAATTTTTAATAATAATAAGTTGTATTTATCAATCACACTATTTTATTATGGCCAATTGCACAATTTTTTCAATCGACCTTGAAAGTTGCCGTTGCAATTTTAACGAACATGAAATTTAAATTACTAAAAATCATGACCATCGTTACCATCACGAAAGAGCATTAATTTAAATTACTTGTAAGACGCCGAACGTCTTTTCACGAATATCTCATTGCAAATTGTGTTCGTATAAAACTTCGACAATCTTCAAAATCAACTTTAGTTTTGTTTTGTTTTCCACTAAAAACTGAATTGATCTTGCATTTAGAAAATAAAGGTCTCAATGGTCAAAGAATGTACTTAATAATTATCTCGATTTTTGCTTTTGCAAAAATGAATTTGATTCTAAGTACCGAAATAATTTCGAGTGCCGAAGAAGACAATTTGGATTTATCTATTGTCTCTAGTACTTATTCAACCTTGAATACAGTTATGGATCTAGAACCCTTGGATATTCCCAAATATGAATTAACTGTAAGCATAATAAGAATTAAGTCCAATAAATTTAGCATTTCAAATAAAAATTAAATTTAAATTACTTTTTCACAATAATAAAAGAATGATTATCAATTAATGAAATAATGTTTTTAACTTATCTTTTGCAACAGATAATATGCTATTATCTTGAGCATTTTATATTTCTATTCATTTATTAGAAGAATAATATTTACATAAGTATTTCGTCCGGTGCATCCCGGAAGATATTTTTAATATTTAATAAATTTGAATACACATTTACTATCAAATTCATTTGTTTATAATCTTTATGCCAATGTCGATAATTTTATTTTTGGAATTATAAGTTTTCAAATTTTTAAAATAAATATATTAAATTAATAGTGATTTTATTATTATAAAAATACTTCATAATTATGCGAGTTTGTGATTCTGACCATTATCAAGAACCTAAATATTTTTTATCATTGTAGAATTAAGTACTATTTTTAGTACTAGATTATTAGTTTGTTTTTGCAAAATTAGTATTTGTTATGCTTTAATTAATTTTTTATATTATTAATTGTATATAGTGATTTCTTAAATTATTAACCTTGACAATTTATAAATAAATTCTTAAACTTGTAGAAATTAGGAAACATCGTAATTAATGTTATAGTAATAATGATTATTTTTAAACTTTTACTAATATAATTATTACGTTTATTACTAATATTTATTGTTAATACTCAAAAATTAATTAATTAGTACTATAGAGAATTATGAACAATTATGCAATTTTATAGTGCATATTAAATCTTTTAGCGGAGAATATCAAAAGTAAATTTTTAAGAATGTAGGCTAAAGGAAGATATATGATTTGTTATTCTTGTTTATTATTCTCTTGTAATTTTATTCAAGATTCGTAGAAAAATAGTATGTAAAGTTAAAAACTTTCACTAACAAAAATATTCAATTTTCCATTTTAATAATAGTTCCACTCTATATAATCAGACATATAAAGAGAGTTATATATAAATAGACAAGTTATATAAATAGACAAATAAATAATCTGATCACAAATTTTAATTGTCGCAATAAGAATATTAATCAATGGTACGATTAATACATTTAAAATGTTTGTCGAAAGAAAATATTGATAGGATATTATTCAACATGAAATCGCCGACAAATTTTAGAGTAACCGCTTTCCTTGCATAGAATGATGACGAAGGTGTAACTTTGCCAACTACGATGACGAATATCGAGAGGCCAGACACATTTTCTGCGAGTATCGAAAGCGAATTACAGCTGGATGATGACGAAACAGGCGAGATGAATAATCACAAGGAGCATAGTTTGTTGTTGCATCTCATCGATTTGCGAATATTGCCGCAGATGAAGTTTATCGAAAATCCGCTTCGAGTACGTGAAGCTCTTATCTTTTATTTTTTTTCCTTATCAATTATGGATTTTACTTACGTAACGCTCGGACGTACGCGAATTGATTTGTTGTTATGAAACGTAGTTAGTAATTTCATAATTAGTGGCTTCTATTTCTAATGTCTTTTTTTTATATTTCTTCAAGGAATATTTTGTATATTAACTAGTTCTTGTTAAAATTTTTTATAAAATACAGCTTTGCAATCGAGAAAAAAAATGAATATCACATTTTACAAATATTAATCTTGTAAATTGATTTATGGCTATAATCGGATTATATTCTTAATTATATTATGAAATACTCAATTTAATATATAAGATAATATTATGGTGCTTTGTTATTTGATTCGACTTCCATTCTAAATATACAAGTTTTAATGTCTTTGATACATTTCACTGATTTTATATTATAATTTCTTCTATTTATACCAAAATAACCTAAATTATATTTCATTTAAGATTGCAATCAGGGTTACTTATTAGATACAAATGATCTCATTTGAAGCGTGTGATAAATACTCTACTTAGAAAAGATTGGAAATTTAATAATAGTTTTAATTTACATAAAAAATATTGTTTTTCAATTCTACGAACATTACATTCAAAATTAGCTTTAGCATTATGAAATAAAATTCTATTATTTTCGAAAAGCTAAAGTAATATTACAAATCTTCAATATGCATGTGATTGTTTCATCATTGTATAATGATGCTGTCAAATTATACGTGATATACATTGATATTTTATATCGGTAAATTAATGGAAGTTAAATAAATTTGTGTTAAAGTAACGAATTTATTTAAATTAAAGTTTTGACAAGACAATGGAGAAATATCGTTAAAAATTAATTACTTACAGGCAGATTATATGTTTACGAGTACAAAAACCAATAACATTTAAAATACAAAATTTATTTGTCAATTTGATTAATTGCAGCAGGTAGCAGTGATAAAATTCTCACCGGAAAATCTGTCAACAAAAGTTCCACCTAAATTACAAGTGCTGATGCACATGATCAAAGGGAACGACGGATTACGCAAAGTCATTTCCATTTAGGAATTAAAATAAAAATCGCGAGCGACATTTTAATAAAGGAAAGGTATTTGTTTATTCATTAATTATAAGCGCATATAATCACTCTCGGCATGCGAGAGTAACTAATCGTCACCTACTTAGCATTAATAAGAACTTAAATTTAAGTGATGACGCCCTCGTTTAAGGGTCGTGGACGGTCTTATAGGACACCTTGCCGTTGTCGTTGATACCAACAGTGGCAGACTTGTGGGAGATCTGCTTGCCATCGGGTCCAGTGGACGAGCTGGAGCTCGAACTGCTGAAAACTCCAAATTGCTTACCCGATGGAGGAGGAATTTCCTCGCCGAAACGCGAGAAGATTCCAGGTGCCGCCTTCGAAGAGAAACAAAAGTTATGGTTCAATAAAAATAGTTCTTAATTAAAAAATTTCTTTTTATGACATTTGATTTTCATTAGATTTCTCACAACATATGCAAGTTATTTTTCATAGTGGGTAACATAGTTTACTTTAGTTTTTAATACCGTTCTCGACTCTTCATAAGGCGTGACTTATAATAAGTTGAAAATTAATTTTTCCAAGATGAAAGTTTTCATTTAATATCATTTAATTTTCAAAAGTATTCATTTCGTATTTCTTATTAACAAGGATTCATCTTAATTAGATTTTTGTAGGAAAGTTTAAAGTTTCAAGTACCACCTTGGAGTTTATCAGAAACACCTTTTTGTGGCAATTCTTGTTGGAAATTATACAGGCAATTTAAAATATGTAACAATCGGTGTCTTCCTCTATTATAGTTAATTCATTTTATTTAGTATTAACCAACTGACTGTAGGTTTAATGTTAGAAATAAATGAAAAATCAATTACATACAAAAGACGCATACGCTGATAATATTGTTAATTGCAGAGGAACAAATTTTTTATAAATATAAAAAGAAAAATTTTATAGCTAGTAATAGTAATATATCTTACCGGGCTTATGTGGCCTGTTTGGAAGCCACCATTAGGTCCAAGACTTGCACCTGCGTACGCGGATTGGGGTACATTGGAATGAGAACCGCCATAAGCGCCAAAATTACTGTCCACCTGATTACTCTGTTCCCAAATTCTGTTGAAATAAATAATTTAGACTTTCTCTAAGATAAAATGTGAAATTCTGAAAAAGTTACCTTTTAGAAATATCGTAAGCGAATGATTTTTCATAAGCGATTATGTTAAGTTAACGTGTATTATATCTTTTTTAGAACACTATGACATGTAGTTTTCTTTCTTGTTAATAGAGAATAAAAAAGTTGTGATTTTATTTTCTGATTCAATCATAGTTTCTGAAAATACGTAACAGTAATATAATTACTGTACAGTAAGTAACATAAATAAATAAATATTCTTTAAACTGTAATAAATCAATTTTGCTTAGAATGTTCCTTCAACGTATAGACTCAGTAAAGACTACGATTCAAATTTTGTCGTGATTTGTAATTTATCAATGGAAAACGTGGTATGGATTTTGAACATTTAAAATTTACCCATCACCTATTGTGATTCTTATTGCTTGTGGAAGGAAAAGCTGAAACAGAGTTTCTAGAGCTCCCTAAACCAGAACGAGAGACGACAGAAGTAGAAGAAGATACGTGATTCGGTGAGGTATAAGTGTTTACATAAACTTGAGCTTTAGGATCAACCATCCCTTGGTCATTCGTGATATAGGCACCGGATGAAGCAAAGGCACCACCACTTTGAAAATGAAAGATTTAAGTATTCACTTTTGTAAAAGAATAATATAAAATCATAATAAGTTGTATGAATACTAATTATCTACAAGTAATACAATAGTTATGAAACACATCGATGCTCTGTTTAAATTAAATTCTAATTTTAAATTAATACTTTATAATTAAACACATTCTAATATTCATTATAATCTGTTTCTTTTCTTGATTCTTGAACGTATGAATGCACATTAAAGAACACGATGCATTAAGTATTTCAAAATAAAGTTTTTTCTAAATTTTAGTTTTTTAAAATCTAATCACACAAAGGAAAAACAATGATAATACAAAAAAGCAATTTAAATATCTAGTATGAAATATTTACAGTCAAAACGGAAATGTTTTTTTTATAAAATACGATATCTCTTTAGAAACCAGTTTTTAAGAATTTTATTATTTAAATTTATTATTTAAATTTAAATAATAATAAAAAATATCCTTTTTTATTATTTTTATTGACATACACATTGTATTTACTTTTTTAATAGCATAACATGTCACTCACGCTTGTCGTTGCGCATCTATTTGAGCCTGTAATTGCTGTTGGAATGACTGCTGCTGGGCCTGAAGGGCTTGGAAATATTGTTGGAAGAATGCTTGTAAATCTGCAGGATTAATGTAGCCACCATAGTTTTGACCCATGCCAGCGTATGGAACAGGTGCATACGAGCCACTTGCCGCATAAGAAGGTCCGGAGCTTGCATAATTTGATTCATAAGCCGGAGCACCTAGGGAATTAGAAAATATATTTTAAATGCGTTCAAGCATTTAGTGTCATATTTATAATTATGTACACGGTTTTTGGTAGAGATTACAAATTATTTACAATTGCCAATATCCTTATGTACATTATTAAAAATTAAGAAATGATAGCAAAGTGAATCGAATATTAAAAACAAAAGATTTGACAGATTTTTCGTTTATTAAGTAAGAGGTTAGGTTAGATCTGTTGTATTTGCATATTAGTCACTTTCATTTAAAACGTACAATACGTAATTTACGTAATTTCGAAGATGAAACTTGAAATCAGAAGTATATTCATTAAGCTATCTAAATCCTGAGATAGCTTAATGATTCAGTTAAATTCAGTTGGGTTATTCTTTTCAAATTTTAGGTAATGCTGGAAAAATTATTTACATATTTACCCATGACTTACTTTCCATACATTGATAGCATTATACTAAAGCTGATAACACTATATATTAATATAGTTGCTTAAACTACATTAGTTTATTGTTAGATTTAATAATATACTGGAGTAAAGAATGAAAAATCGTATCAACGCTATACATTAACATAAAATACATTTGCATCTGTGTGGTGTAATTAGAGATTTATTTGATTTTAGCAAAGCCACCTAGAAATGGAAATACGAAAAAGAAGAACAAAATGTAGAATAAAGCGTTGTTTGCACTCGATTCCCATAAATGTTTTCTTCTTGCTCCAGCAGTAAATATAGAAGCTGTAATATTCCTCCAACAGTTTTTCATCTTTCCAGGTGACATATCCCCCTACCTGATGATACGGGACCATTTACTTCTATTGCCACGGATTCGCCATCAGAAGCTGGGAAGGAACCGCGAACGTTAACGAAGGAGCCTGGATTTTGATGACTTCCTCTAGCTGGGACTGAATTGCTTTGACTACCGAATGAATTCGACGTATGAAGATATCCATTACCAGGAGAAGTTGAAGTAGAAACTGTACCGCCTGATCCACTAGCGCTAGCACTAGCACTGGCGAAACCACTACCAACTGCTACGCTGTCGCTTCCTTTTCCAGCTTTGGAGTCACTGAAAGCTGGACCAGTAGGTCGAGGATAATCGTAGGCTGTAGGGGGAGATGCATACATAGGGTTGAAGCCCCAAGGTGAGAAAGTTGGATTCTGAGCCTGAGTCATGAAGCTGTTAAAATTTTGTGGATAGTAATTATTAGGCATCGGTGGAAGAAGATTCAAAGCTGGTTGTTTCGGAAGATGTGGTTCATCAGTGGATGGTGTTTCCTCTTCTGAATTTATTCTGTCCAATATCGCAGGCAAGGCAGTGGCTGGTTTGACTTTTTTCTGGTTCTTTGGTTTTGGTTTATTAGTAATTAATGGTTTAACTGTTGGAGCTACTTCGTCATCTTCTCCTTCTTGTACTTCTTCATTATCTTCTGAGAAGTTGGTCATCGATTCATCGTCATTAGATTCAGTAGTCGTGGTTGTAGTCGGTTTTCTCGTTGTTGGTTTCCGATTTTTCAAAGGTTTTGAACTACTTGTTACCAAAATTGGCGTAGTATCCTCTTCAGTATCGGATTCTGAGGTTTCCTCCGAAGATAAAGATGTCACTTCTTCTTCGTTGCTGTCCTCGTCAACACGAGGCTTGTTAAAGCTTAATGTTCTTGAGTTATAATGGTCATCCTTGAATGTTTCATCCACCGATTTGCCTTTGCAAGTAGAAAATAGAAAAATGCGTTTTTCTAATGATTTGTATGAAAAAAGACTGATATATTTTCCTTTTATCTGAATTGTAAAGAGCATATAATTATCAATATTTAATGATAAAATCTATCAGTATTGTATTATTTTGCAATTTTAAATACACTACGTGTATTTTCAATGAATTTTACTAAACTTTACGAGTTCAAATTAAGAAAATCGAAATGTTTATATGGTTTCAAGTACATGATTGTATATGTAGTCGATTTTGATCATGGCTGCTAAAGTTAGTATATTTGTGTTTTTCTTAAATGCACGAGTGCATTAGCACAAACACATCGATATTATATGGGCCAACGCGTGCTTTAATAAGAAAAATATGAGATATTCATGAGATCACGTAGATTTTAGTTGCTTTTATTATTAGGCAAGATTGCTAATAGTTATCGTAAAAGAGCAATATAAAGTGTGTACATTGGAATGAATACCAATTAATTGCTCTTATTTTGCGTGTTGTTTTGTCAGTACTATTATTGTTTATGTACATCCGGATACTTATCGATAATTAGTGATAAATTCTGCGGTGTCTCGTGTGTTTGTTAATTTATCGTGAAATTATTTTTTAATAGCAGTAAATGTTTCCGTAATAACTTCGTGAAACATAAATACCCTATGCATTCAAAAAAATTGCTTAATCTTCCATTAGTTAATAATAATACTTACTGTGAAATGAGACTCATTTGATATTTTTATATTTCTAATTAAAGTGGTTTAATAAAAGATTTTTATGCAATCGATATAACTATATTTTATGAATCAATTCGATAAAAATATATTTGTCCATTATTTCGTAATATTAGTATATGACAAAGAAAGAACAGTATATCTTTAAAATTTATTTGAATTTGATATTACTGACTATTCTACCTCGAATTTTTATATAACAAGAATATGAAAATTTAAACATAAGATTTTAATGTAACTTATTGTATGGGTTCTCATATGCTAAAGCCTCATCATATATATTAAACAAAATTATAAATATATTTGTCACTTTTACATTTTGATGATATTTTGTAATTACTTAACTTAAAGACATTAGTTTGCTTTATCTTCTTTAATTACTTTGAAATAAATACTATCGTCTCCAATATAAGATATTGTACGAGAGTACGTTAAAAGAAAATGTAAAGGAAAAATAATGTAATAAATTCACAATGTGCAATATGGGCACGTCCCTTGTTTGATTTTAAGTAATATCGTAGAAACTTTATAAAAAAAACGAAGAAGAGAGCCAAGTTAACGTTAAGAATATATATATATGTAGTGAGAGAGAGAGAGAGAGACAGTCGAGTGCCAAGGTGAGCGTTTGAAGTGACCGTTGTGGAAACGCGACATACCGGGGGCCGGACGTTGGTGGAAGAGACAATTTTTACGCGTCGTCGCTCGGTACACATGCTGTACTCTGATGAACGTGCCGAGAAGACGAAAATTTATTATTTACAGACAATCTAGATGAAGGATCTTTTTTTTTTTTTACCAACAACGGACGATGATGCGATGATCTTGAAGACTCGAAGCGCGCTATTAGTGAATCACTATAATTAGAATGATTTTATCTATTATTGCTTAATGTATGTAATATATTTACGAAAACAATTTATTATAATAGTAAGATACATTACACATCAGAATGCTAGCTATAAATTTCTCATCGATAATTATAATTTTCGGTTATATTTACATTGTTTTAGTTAGCAAAATAGCTATTATTTGCTTATTCATCGAAAAACCTGTGCATGTAATAATGCATTAACGGAAAATGGAAATAGTAAGAGGAAGAGAGAATAAAAATTATCAGGTATCCTATTAAATCGAGAATAACAAAGAGTACTCGTGCATTGACTTGAAAGAAACTTGGTCCCAAGGTACAGAGTTTTCATTGTTGCGTATGCGCGTAGAATATATTCTGAATATAGTATCCGACTCTGTGTTTAAAAAAACGTTTCTTTTATTCTTTTCTATTTCTAAGCTGCTGAGTGATCTGTTGCTGTATTCTTTCGTCCACACGTAACAACTGGCAGGTGCACCAATCAAGCGAAAAGTCCGCCGAACTACTCCACGGGCGTTCGTCGGTCATGAAAGGGGCGCGGAGTAAATGATATCGATCGATGAATTAAATGAAAAAATGTGAGAATCCAAGAAGACTTTCAAGTCACACTCACATGTGGCCAATTGAATTCCAAGGAGGAGAAGTAGCGCGAGGCAAGCGTAATGAGCCTTGGCAGCCATATTTCGTTAGTAGCCGCTTCAACGTCAAAAACAAAAAGGAAACCTCACACACGCTCAGTTTTTGCACGAAATTTCCCGAGGTGTGTTGTTAACAGTTGTCGACACGCCGGTTCACAACGGAATGACTAAGTTAGCATGACTCTCGTTGATCTTATATAGCATTCGGGCGCATTCGAGTCGCTCGCTGTACGGGGGCTCCGCGCTCTTCCTTTTCATGAGTTGTAGAAGCATCGCGAGGCGTTGGTCAGTGGAGACGCAAAAAAGTCAACGTGTACCCCACGTGCCTTTCGACGAGTGATTCTAATTACAAACAATGGCATTCTTGCATTCGATTTTTGGTCTTTGAGACCGGGTATACGGAGCTCTTAATCGTCGTGAGCGATAATTTATACCGATATTCCGATACTCCTGGGACAGCAATTGCAAATGCCGACGTGGTTCAAAAGAAAACTCGATGCGACAAATCATCGATTAGGATAGTCGAGTAATCGATATATTTTCTTTTATTTCTATTTTAAAAAATGTTCTTTATCGAGGAATTTCTGGATCTGACTTATTAAAACTTACATATAAAGAATGATTAAGTAAGACTTTATTGTACAGAATTTCAATGTTTAAATCATTAACTGTGTCTCCGTTTTTATATTATAAATATTTTAAACTTAGCACTGAAATATTTGAAACGTTAGTATTTTGAAAATCGTTCGTTGCAAAAATATTAAGATATTAATGGATTTCATTTAAATATCATTAATAATCTTCATTAAAAGAAAAAAAAATTTGATTGCAATTACAGTATCTTCTAAATTATAACTTTCAGAAATTCAAGATTCTCAAAACGTTTTATATGCTCATTTCACGTAATGAATTTTTTCTATCTTAATTTATCAAAAGTTAATCAAATACTTGTAAAAATCTTCTTCCAATTTAAATAATTTATTATCCTATTAAATACACAATCATTTTTCTTCTGGTGTTAACAATGAAGGACTTAAAATATAAGTAATTCTGTATTTGATTATTTTTTTAATATTAACTTCTAATTATACATAAGATCATACAAGATCTTACATAATTGGATATTCGAATGGATCAATTAATATATCAATCTTAAAGTGTGAGTAAATTAAGCACCGTCTTTGAGTGAAGTATTAGCAATACAGAATATCTAAAAAGAATATAGAAAGTTATGAATAAATTTATAACTTATCGCTTACTATTGTTTAAAACTAAGAAAAATATCTCTCTTTTTCTATATGAATTTAAGATAATAAAATAAATTCTTAATTATTCCGTTTAATAGAACGTTAAAGCAAATGTCGAATAAAAGTAGTAGCTATCATACACATAATAATTACTATTAAAATATAATTAACAGATTTACTTAATTAAAGTTGATAAATGAATTAACAATACTTTAAATTTATTTTTAAGAATGTTATATCATATATTTGATTGTTTCAAAATATGTTTTTAAGATTACAGTTTAATTATTAGAATATTATAATTTTTCAATGAAACCTATAATGCAAAAATTTTTTCAGGAATTGTGTATTTTCAAAAAGTAATATATACGTAGTTATATATATATATATATATGTATGTATGTATATATGAAAAATACTATTATTTTAACTTTTAAATAATATTTGAATAACAGTTATTTTTAATGAATTTATTATTTAGAATCTTGCATCTACATATAAATTGTAAATATTATTTAATTTAAGTAATAGCAAAATTTTATACGTAATTACTACAAGTAAGAGGTACATTAAATATATAACAATCAAACGTTGAGTTTGTTGAACATGAACATTGTTACTTTATACACTATCCCTTTAAAAAAATCTTATTAAATGAATTAAATAGTTTTAAAAAGTTTACAAACAGTCTTTTTTTGTCGATTGTATTATATACTGAATGTACTGGTACTCTTGATTACATTTCATGCGTTTGAAAAATTGGATAATTATTAAATTTGGTTATCAAAATATTATTTGATTATAAAAATAATTATTTTCCGAATATATCTTTTCACTTAATTTGTAATATATATTAAATAATTATACAGATGATCTTGATTATCAAATGATCCGATAAACTTGTTATCGCATACAGTAAGTCTCGAAAACTGATTGGTCCACTTTTTTCGTTTTAGATTAATACAAATCTTACAGACCGTAGATGCGCAACGGTCATCTCCACAAGATCATTGTCAAGGTTAAGGCAATAAATATCACTTTTTATGCTTTATTAAACTTTTGATCTTTTGCAAATCGATGGTTTTTTTCACTCTTATAAATATTTCGAGATTTCGGTTGTGATTTTAAACGAAGATATAGAAAAAAGGGAGTCGATGAAATGATTTCCATTCTTAGAAACATAATAACTGACGTCACGACTTTTCTAAGTCCACCTAGTGATCTATTCAAATATTTTTCTTTTTCGAACTCAGTCAATTAAATCTAATTTATTATCCAAAATAGGTTACATAGATTGCCGATCAAAACAATTGTCAAGTACCATAGAGTAATACGTGTCATATTTAATTACGCGTTAAAAGAAACATTCTATCTTCCTGTGGAACTTACATTCAAAACTCAAGTTTTAGTTACTCAGATATTATATGAGTGATATATAAATTCAAGCAATTATCAAAGTATTTTAATTCATATTATTATTGAAATATGTTTGAATAAACAAAAAACTGTTTCCAGTTTCTCATCGTGAGTATAAATGACCTTATGAAAATCAATTTTTAATATTCGCATACGAAACCTGACGTATTTAATTTTATTTTATAGACAATATTTCTTGGCACATCGATCAAATTTTAACAAATATCCATTTTTTAATTTGTAAAAAACACTATTGGTCATAGATATTTGGTTATTAAAAAAGATTTTAATCTATGGTAACAAAAACTAAAAAAGATTAAAATAATCATATTATTATTCAATTAAATTAAATTTTTCAACATTTTATATAAATTTTTGGTTTATACGAGTTTAAATAATTAATTATATTAAAAAAATGAGATGGTACATTATATATATTAATAGAATCTTTTAAAGAAAATTTTAAAAGTATTTCAATGAGAAAATATAGAAAAAGAATATTATACATAATGAATTATATAACTGTATTTAGAATAATGCAATTACAACAATATAATATAATAATACAATAAATATAAACGGATTTAAAAATATTCGTTATCCTTAAAATGCACTAAAGTTGTTTGTCATTCATCTATTTTCTAAACAGTAGCAGTACTTTAAAGAGTTAAAGCTAGTTAAATTGTTACCAAATGAAACAGAAGCTTTAATCTATAAGCTGTGCATAATTCATTTGATAATTATATGAAATTTAAAAAGAATATTTACTTTTTCGTGTATGGTAATTTGTACACGGTGATTTTTTAAATATGTGATTACGTCTAATCTTAAATACGTATTTTATTGTGATTAAAAAACATAAGTTACTGGTATTAAATAAATCTTTTTAGCAAGAAATTCTGAAGTATAAGCTTTTTATAAATTACAGTTTTTAAAATGTTCACATCATTTTGTTGTCTCCGAAAATGTTGTTATATAAAATATATGAGAATTATGTGACTAAATTAGTTGAAATTCATAATCTTTGTTTGTTTATTTATTTTGATTATATTTGTTTATTAATAATTACTAATAGATTTTTGAACGTGTAAATAATAATAATTAAGATGCTGAATAAAAACTTATATCTTATTAGTATTAATTTAAATGAATTTGACGACTTTTACATTAAGAATTAAAAAAATATATAAAAAATATTGCCTATAAATGGTTGAATATTTTATTATTAAATTGTCCATTAATAGTAGACTGTAAGACAAATTGATAATAACACATAATAAATTTTGAATACAAAGATCAGAAGTCCTTCTTATAAAATAAAATAAGACTAGATTCTATTTTGAAATTTAATTTTTAAAACAATATTTTTATTACTCTTTGTTAGTAAAAGTTAGAATACATTAAAATACAATAAACAGTATCGAAAAACTTAATGTACATATAGATTGTAAGTAACACGGAATTGAATCCTTAGAACAAACTAAAATTTTTTTACTTGTAATTTCAAGGAGAAATGTATCTAACGAATGGCGCATAAAGAAATTCTAAGCAATACCAATCGTTTTTACTTCTTGGTATTCGATTCTAGATTGTCATTTTTTGTTATATTTATTTTATGTTAATACATATCTAAGTTTATGCACTCTAACATTTTTGGACTGGAATTTTTTCAACTTATTTAAACAACGGTGAATATTAAAGTAAAATTCATAGAATGAAAAATTTTCATAGAATGCATTTTTAAATTAAAGGTAATATGGAATCAAATACCTGGAAACAAATTTTCTTTATGCTCTTGCCATTATGTAGATATATTTCTCCTTGAAAATACAAGTAAAAAAGTTTTTCTAGAGTTTTAATTATACAATTGTGAATTCTTTACCTGATCGTAGTAATAAAATAGTAAAATCGTTTCTAATACAATAATGTTATGAATTTATAGCAAGAACGCAAAACATAGGGAAGGAAATGGGATTAGATGATTTTAGTTTTATGTTTTTTTACGTTAAATATTTTACTATTATACACATTCAAAATTATTCTATAAATAGATAAAAATATGATCAGAGTTTTGCGAAAGTTTCTTATATTATATTAATTGAAATATTTGCATTTTATTTTTTATTTTAAGCTTTACGTGGATTCGGCTCGTCTATTCCACTAATAAAATTGATACAATTCGATACACTTTCAAAAAATTAATTGAATCAGATGTGAGAGATAATTCTTACATTAAGTTATTGTATTCTAATTATTTTACATACACATTGAAATAATTTGTAAACAATACAATTTACTTTCGTATTTTAAAAAGGTCGGTTAAGAACAATAAGTTTCATTTTTATTTTTATACAATAAAGAATTGCATATTATTCGGGTAGATACTACTGAAAATATAATTAATTTAAAAAGCAATATTTTTAAGTAGAGAGAATCATTTTATTCTATTATATTTTAATAAGCATATTTAAAAATTTATTTCTAAATTGACGTAAATAAGTATGAAGATGTTATAATTATATGGTAAATATTTTAGTAAATTTTAAAAAGTTAGTGAATCGAACATATTTTTATTCATTGGCACAGTACAATGTAAGCTTTGCATAATTAAACAGATTCATTTCAAATGACTGAGAATTTCAGAAAGTAAGAAAATTTTATGATGACGACTTAAAAAAATTCTCGATATTTAAAATTAGTATGCAAATTTTAAAAAGACCGGGATGATGAAGTTTCAATTAACTGGGCACGTTTTTTTCCGCGTACGTAAGTAAATTCTACGAACGATGCATTGACGTGATTAATATGGTACCTAATATCAATAATAACATGGTACATAGACGCACAGCAATATAACCGATAGCTATCGTTTAGTTAAATTAAAAAGATTGGTACAACCTGAGCAGCTTTTCAATTGTGATATATTAAGTAAATGATTTAACCATTGAAATAGTACGATTGATGCAGGACAATGATGACGACAAACTTTAGATGCATAGTTTTTATACCGATGATTTATTGATTTATTTGTATGCAATGTAGAATAATATATAGTAAATGTACTTTTTATCCAGTGATAAACAAGTTATTCATACAGATATAAAATGTTTAAATATTTAAAGTAATTTATGAAGGAATTGCTTAACAGTAATTTGATATACTTGTTATCAGTTCCGTAATCTAAACGATATCCTACTACTTACATTAATTAATTCATGTTACGTAAATGACTATATGTTACAAGAAAGTATTTGAATGCGTAACATTAGTATTGGATATTTACATTGACTTATATATAAATAGGCAAAATCAAAATTCAGAATTGATCATATATTTTACATTTTCCTGTACTTTCTAGTTGTGTTGTATATTTTTATACGCAAGATTTAATAATTGATTTAATAATTGATAGGACGATAGACCATGATTCATAGAAATGTTCTAAATACCCATAGATTCAACTTCGTCTAGATTATGAGATCTAAATTGCACTGAACTGGACCAAAAAGATATGTTATTTAGCAGAAAAAAGCAAAACATCGAATAATATTAAAAAATTTCAATCGCAAATAACATAAAAAATATTTATTGTTGAAAATGTGTATTACGGAATTAAATAATGACGAACAATTTAATAAAATCTGAATTCATGTCATTGAATTTTCTAATTTTCTTATTGACATTTAATTAATAAGTACTTGAATACACCAGTTTAATTTAACGTATTTAATCGAAATAATAGATTATATAATAAAATCAATTATATCACATATTTCAGTAAACAAGCTACTGATAACTTTGGAGTATTATATTGATTATATTTTTCGCTACTTGCATCAACAACATTCCATTTATAAACGTAGGGAATTCCATATTTTAGCGTCACTTATTGTTTAACAATCGCTCTGACCCTGGCATTGAGCTCTTTCTTTTTTTTTCGTTCTCTACTTCTCTTCCACGCCAATCCTTCTGTCTCATTCACGTCCATTGTGCCGGGAATGCAAGTGATATTCCGCATTATCAAGCGCGATAAATCGTGAGGTCTTTGGCTAAAAATGAGTCTGCGTGCTTCAAAGAAAAAAAGGCTTAGTTGAGTGACATTCAATTGAGTGCCTATAATTATGTACAATACATGAGGGATCCTCGAGCCAACTGGTCGAATCAAAGGTTCGTTGATCCTGATCGGAGACAGAGGGAATAATTTGAAAAACAAAGATACACCCATATATAATAACCCACGATAAAGGTATAGATCAATCAACGTGAAGCATTAAGGTGGACAATTAGGTTTGTGAATCCTTCTGTGTTAATTATATTTAAAAAAATATAAAAATATGTAGAATTAACAAATGATGTAATCTGTTAATTTCATGATACATACAAAATAACGTACTTATATTTATTAGGATAGAATATCAATGTAGAGACTGCGGGATGTTTATTTTTGATACTGTTAGAACTGTGAACTGGAAATCACAGAAAATAAACATTACAGGTTCAATGTACCTCATGAATCACTGATGAAATGTGTATGCTTATATTGAAACGTTTTAATTATTTATTGAAGAAGTTGTGATAAATTCATTATTTTATTCATTATAAATTCATTATTGTGTCACTAAATGTTTTGAGCAATTACAGTTTCAAGTAACTTGTTTTTCTAAATAAAACTGAAGTTTAAATTTGATTGTTCGGTTCAAGAACAAATACATTTATAATTTATATACAAAAATTTTCACCTGATTTAATCTCAAAATCGTTCGAGTTGTTAATATAATACTTTTTTATGTATTCTTATGAATTCTTTTAAGTTTCGTATTAGATTTACAATACGAAAGAGTAAAGATTTTTTAAAATATATATAAATCATTATATTAAAAAGTAATGAATGAATTGTATTATATTAATAAAAAAAAATATTATCACTATGATTAGAACATTCAGATAAGTTAATCCTTATCAAGAAAGTTAAAATTTATAAATAAATGCAGTGAATGATTAATTTTTTAGGAACGTAAATTTTTACTAAAATACGAAATATTCTGTAACTGTATTTTTTAGAACAATATAAATTTATTCTGGAGTATCAAAAGTAAAAATATTTAATCATTTGTAGTTTGATACATATTAAAAAACAGTTTATGATGGCACTATCAATTATTAATTCACTCAGACACATAGTAAACATCTCGAAAAAAAATCCCTCAAAATATGTGCATCTAACGTTACGTTTGCACAGATATAAAGTTGTTTGTCCCCTTAATATGTTGCGACAAAAGTCTCAAGTTTGTTTTCTCTTCTCTGTTGAATTTACATTCTTGGGAAGGTTCGAGAAGGCTTTCAGAGAAGAAAAATCTGTGATGCTTAAGTGAACTGGACACTGAGATTAAGCACGCGATAGGACGAGTCAAGAAACTGACATATAAGAATTTCGGAAGGTGGAAAGATTCTTAGGGATATATATACGACTGAGTGTTGGAAAATATCGCCAGTCAGGATTTTGTACTCGTAATTGAAGCTTCTGGAGAGTGAAGCCTAAAAGAAAGATGTTTAGAAGTACAAGCATTGTGATTTCTATGTTATTATTGTGTCTTTTGTTTATACCGGCATACAGTAAGTATATTTTTGATATATACAAGTATACTCTGAGGCTATGATAGAAGGTTAAAATTCTAAATTTAATTTAAGGTAGGTTTGAGATTAAATTGCCTGACAATTACTTTATATAACATTAATCATTTGGTCAACGGAGTATTTTTAATTTGTAAAGCTACTTTTATATTTGAAATTAACAACTTAAAAAGTTCTAATTTACAATTAATTTAAAAACGAAAGAATATAAATTTATTAACTAAATACCGATTGACGTACATCAAAAATTCTTTTTATTATATTAATAAAATTTAGTAGTTTTTACATCTTTCTAACAAAACCTATCCTTTACAAAATTAAAAGAAAATATACTTTAACTCCTCCAATGGCAACGTTCATTTTCATAATAAAAAATTATTTTAAGAAAATATTTATCTTTACTACATAATAAAAATTATACGTATTATCAATTTTGTACTAATGTTTATAAAGATCTTTGTATACAGAATACCTACATGTATTTAAAATTATAAGTATCATCGTAAGTTTAATTATACTTTTAAATGACTGTGATTTTCGCATCATTACTATAACCTTCTTTAATAAACTTTTATTATAACATAATTTTATAGCTTTATGTGATAAAATTGTACGATGTAGGTGTTCCCATAAATAAAAGTGGAAGAAACAGATCGTCTCCGTTGAACCGACAGAAAAGAACCTTCAATTTTGGATTATTTGGGTCACGTGACTGGTCACCCTTTTATCAATCCTGGAGAGTGCCAACTTTTTCAACAGTACCAAATGTCGTACACTTGTATAACGATGAGGAGTTATACGGCAATATCATAAAGAAAATCTCGGACTTGGAGATCGGCCAGAACCGTATTATTAATTATCTTGAACAATTACATGGTAAAAAATTAATATCTATCTATAAAATCTAAACATTTAAAGCTGAATATGCGTAACTGTTGAATTTAATGCATTGAAAGGTATTAAATTACAGCAAATGCTCTTGTTCATCTATCTGTAGTTTTTCAAGCCATTGTACACCTATACATTTTTATCAAAAGTTATCAACGAGGTTGCAAACTGAACTATCATTGATTAGAGAGAGAAAATATTTTACATATGAAAAATTTGATCAAACCAAGTCACGTTTCCGTTTTTATCGTCATTCTTTTAGACTACAGTTCATGAGCACAAAATCCTCGCATAAACTCGACGCGGTACAACGTATCCGCGGTTCACTCTAGACAATTCGCCATTCATTCGAACCTTCAAAAAGCGTATCATACGTGATTCGTATAATTGAGGAATTAGCATTCAAGTTTTCACATCTCCGTGAGTACGTAACAGTAGCGGTAGTTTCGAGAAGAGAAAACCGGCCCCAATCTATTCTCATTCAGATCAGCGCGTGTACGTTAACCTCACAGACACATCGTAATATGAGCACTCGTGTAAGAGATCCGTGTATTTGTCCAAGCAGACGATAAGAATGCAAATCCATGCGAGGTGAGGCGAACAGAAATGGTGAGCCCGACGTCGATGAATGTACCGCAGCTCGCAATCGACGCGGACCTCGAATATCGGAAGCCGCTGACCACCACCACCACCACCACCACCACCACCACCATTAGTGCCATCATTAAAGAAGAACCCGTGACCGAGCTTCCGGTCGAGCACGAGGCAACCTCGACGTCGAAAAATGAGCAGGAGACAAGCGCCGAAACGTCCAGCGAGGAACACAAGGAGAGTGCGGAGACGGACAACGTGACGACGATTCCGATGCGAGACACTGATCAAGAGTTCACTCACTTACGAGTCGATGATTTTACCGAAAAGAACGACGTCCTCTAATTCAGGGGTCGCGCGTACTACCTCCTCCCCCACATCTTTTGTCTTTCTCGTTTGTGAAAACTGAATTTGACGGGGAATGTAGACGCAATATGTACGGATGAGGAAGAACCTGCCAGTAGAATCGTTAACTTGATAAATAACGGGAATTCGTTCTTTCGGAGGTTTGTTACTTGAGTATGTAAGTGAACGAACTCTACTATTTGACCATTCATTATATAATGCCCATACGCAGAACATTCTTTTTTGTAAAAGTCTTAAATTTTCTAGACTGGCGCGCTTCGCGGTCATGTATCGTAGAACTGATATATATGATAGCGAATATGAAAACTCTTATTATTCTGAATTATGTATTCACAAATACAAGTATTTAGATCTTTTTGTATATTTTAATATTGTTCGTCTGAACTTTTATTTTCACACTTTACTTTTATTTTATCTTTACGCCACCCTTCTGTAGCTCGCACATTATTTATACAAACAAGTTTTCCGATGTCCAAATCTTACCTGCTGATATTTTATTTTATAATAATTCAACTTTTGTTTTTGTTTGAATATCACCCTCGACTACAGATTCATTTCACTTTTAGAATTTAGTAAAAAAACACAAGTAAATTTATTATCCTTTACAAGTAATTCGAAACTAAAATAAATCTGAATTTAAGTATAAAGCTTGAAATATTTCTGTTTTATACATTAAGAAGTAGAAGTTGAACAATTATAATTGACCAAGAATGAATAATCTTATTTTAAAAGTTACATTTATGAAATTTTCATAGGACGCACATTTAAAATCAAAATAGATCTATATATTAAAATAACTTTTTGCAGATTTTACAACATATTTGTTCTACATATTGATTCAGTTCAAGAATACATGTATAATTATTATAAATAAGAGGATTAAAATATTTGTGTTATACAAAAGTGACTGAATATAATTAATAGTATTAATAAATTGTCATGTAGTAAAAAAAAAAAATATTGATTGATTTATTACGATCTCAACATGTTTTCTTTGAATATGTTTCTTAAAATGTATACGGAGCTTCTCTTATTCATTTTTTTACTCTTTAATTCTCTTACAACGTGTTTTTCATGAATTTTTGTTAAATATACGATTTTCTCAAAAATTATGAGAAATGAAAGTTTTAGAACCAATAAATTATTTTACAAATAAATTTAAAAACTGCTGTATTTATTTGCATATTACAAAATAATGAAAAATACTTTGTACATTTTTTCTTGAAAATTATCTTCGGTAATGTAATGATTTTAATAATTATAAATACAAAGAACCAAACAATATGCATAAAATTTCAAGATAAATTCAGTTGAAATAAAAAAACCAAGGATTTTCTTATAATTTATATATTATCTAATCATCTTACTTATTTAACTGTAAAGTGAACAAAATTCAGTTAATTGTACGTATTCAAGTAAGAGTCCTTTAAAATAGGTAAGTGATCATAATAATATTATATAATAGGAAATAATTAATTTAAAAGATATAAAGCTATCTGAGATGATACGTATTTCAAATAAATAGTAAGTTTTTAAAGAATCTTTAAAATTGTTAAATTAGCTTAAAATAACTTTGAATATTTTTAATACATCGTACTTTTGAATGTATGTAATATTATAATTTGACCTTTTACAACACTCAACATTTACTCAAATAATCAGCGTGCATACAGAGAAAAAACGCAATAGTTCAGTTTTTCGAAACTCTGAATTAGAATATAATTTTAGTAATATTTATTATCTTTCCTTTTTTGAGAAATGAGCATTTCTTATACTGAAGAGTCGAGGCTTCAATTTTACTTACAGTAATTTCATTAAGAAAAGGTTTTTCTGAATTAATATCTTAAAGACTATTAGTTATTTACGATATCTACAATAAATTACATGCTAAATTTTACTAATAACATTATATTTTTATATATATATTTTACTTTTTTCAATAATTATCTTATAATAATACAAAATTATTATTGCAATATTGATGAATCCATTCCAATAAAGAGTTTGTACTTTCTATCAATATTTTTTATGACTTAATGTGAATCGAAATTAATTGTCAATAGTGTTATAATAAGTAAGTATTATGATAATTAGATATTATCGTCAGTAGCTATATCGAAATATGTTCATGGCTTTCATTTAAAGTGAAATCTTACTGATATGCTATTTTGATGTAAGAAGATTTTTTTAGTTTCGATTAAGTGAAAAATTCTTTTCATAAAATGATGTAACGTTTTTTTAAAATATATCAAATTAATTCCATTTTCATGCTTGAAGCTTTTCAATGTTATACATGATCTGACATAAATATCATCAGTTAAGTCAGATGTATGTTTAATAATCGAGGTCAATCATCAAGTATAGTTTATCGATCAAACTATAAATGTAACATAATACCACAATATCACATTTTTTAATGTTAAAAACTCCATTCATAGATAAGCCAATCACATTGACATTCATGCACAGAATTATAATACATCATTTTATAAATTATAATAAATGAAATTAACATAAATCGAAGTAATTCTTTGATTAAAGATTTTTTATTCACGTAGGCTCGTTTAAATGATTTGCCGGGCGATTACGCTTATTTTAAATAAGGGCTTGATAAAATAAAAACTATTTGAGAATATCGATTTAAGAACATCCGATTTTTAAAATATAAAACATGTAAATTTTAATCAAGTATTATCTTAGATTTATTGAAACAAATAGTAACAATGCAATATTATTCTTAAATTTCCATTGTATAAAGAAGCGCTTGGATCAGTCATTAAAACAGAACATCATAAAATATTCAAATGCGTATTTCAACAGTATCATTCATTATTATTTTTAAAAAAGTATTAAATACAATTTTCATTATTTAAGTAAATTTCTACAATGTGATAATATATTCAAAATTAAAAGAAATTATGTTAATAGAAGGAGGGGAATTCCGGTTTACCCAATCCTAATGATCCTAAGTGGATAAAGCGAATCCCATTTATTTGTCCAAGATATACATGTATATTCGTTAAAAATGTTCATTTATAGTTAGAAGCGGGATAAATAATCCATTTCGAACTGTTGGTTTAGTTAGTTAGTTCAGTTTCTTTTAAGCATTTTCAAATGAACCAGAGTCTGAGATATTTCTTTCAATTGAATTTCTTTCAAGCATTGAAAAAAAATGAATGAATTCTTTACAATAAAAATTATATAAAATGAATTTTAGAAAGAAGATCCTTTCAACGGAAAATCTAAGAAAAAAACCGATTAGTTGGTGAGTCATTAATTAATGCACATGTACAATCGGCATATGGAATTGCGCGCACGAGCAGAATCTGTAAACGCTGTAACCAATGACGGTCGCGGAAACCAAAGCAGCAACCGATCATCCTCGAAACCATGAAAGCAGTCCGTACCACGAGAAAAAAATAAAATAAAAATGCCGGCACCGAAGTTTTCTCAGGTGTCGATGTTGCGGTCGGGTTCCCGAATAGTCGTTACTCAAGCGGATAGCCTTAGCCCAGTCTCAGGCCGAGGCACTTCGGGATTTCTCAAGGCTGCGATCGTCAGCGTCCGCGGCGTAATTTCCACTCGGTGTGCTTTTCCCAGAGATCGAAGGGCGTCGGCGCGGGTGGACGGCGAAAGGCGTCGGCGAGCGAGACAAAAGCGACGCGCAAACTGCACGCGAGCTGTCACGAAGTAGGACGTCTCGCGCATGACAATCGCCGATCTAAGGTCAATCGTACTCTTTAAAAAAGGGGCGACGATCGGTCCCGGATCGTCAGAGAGAATCCAGTCATGGTGCGCCTCGAGTGTTGTCTTCTTCTTGCTTTCTGCCTCGCGCAGGTCGTACGAACTGGTGAGTGCAATATTTGTAGGGTTTGGGAGCGGCTTTCTTTAAGTCGAATGTGCGGTACGCGTGTTGTGAGTGTGACAGTGACTTTCGATGGGGTGCGAGTAGTATTAATATTATATTATAGTATTAGCAGTATTGTCGGTATTATATACTAATAATAGACGCGAACAGTAATTGGCTGAGCGCACTCATGTACTCATGTTGAGGAGACGTCTAACTGAAATTACTTGACCATATTCTCCGAAACGCCTTACTTTATTTTATTATTTCTTCAAGCGCTTAGTGTCAAGTCTCGTGTAATATCTCGCGTACGCGGAGGGCAGTGACATTTTAGATTCCCATAAATTCAAGACTCTTTTTAAATTACAGCCGCTCGCTCGTGTACAATCGGTATGACAAGTCGAGCTTTGCAGGTTAATATTTTACGCTTCCTGCCGGTACACTCAGAAAAACTGTCCTTTTGTTTCGGGAGATGCATTCTTAAATCAAATGCAAACTAATAAGGGTTTTTACTGAATGTATTATTTGTATGTACGTGACTCCTGTTCTGAGTATTTATCTAAAGTGAATTTCAATGGGATATCGGAAGATACAATTCTTTTTATTTATATTATTGTAGTTTTATTAAATAAAATAAGTAGTTTTAATATAGAAAACCTTTTACGTCACGAACTACAATTGATGTTTGTAGTGTTTTTCGTTTAATATAAAACGTATTTCCAAGGTAAAGCAGAAAATGGAATCGTTTCGAATGCTTTCTATCTTTTTTAAGGAAACAAATGTTTCTTTAAATAAAAGCTAATATTAACTATTGCCTTCTAACTGTATCTATTTTAAAGTCACTACTTGCCGGTATTTCGTTTGATTTGACTGGATGAATTTTACACGACTACAATTAATCCTGAATAATTTTAAGATTTTTTGTTAAAATCTTTAATAAGCTTTAAATTAAGAAATAACAAATTTTTATCATCTCCTGAAATTGGCTTTACCAAATATGGATTCCAAGGAATAAAAAATTTTACAAATACTTTAAATCTTAATAGCACTTTAAAAGCGTAATGTACTTTTATAAAGAAAATCGGGAACAAAAACTATTTGCAATGAATATTTTATGATTCATAAATCTAAGAATAAAAAGATGCATACTCTAATGTGAAAAGTCAATTTTTATCCGCTTTGTTGGTGCTTACTTACTACTGCACCTACTTACTACATTTACCGTGGAAATTACATGTTAAGAAATCGATTTTCAAATTATAAAAGTCAAAACTACGGCTTGTAAATAACTGATCGAGTTGTAAGTTAGGCGTGAAATTGTAAAGATTACAAACAGCGAGCCTAAAATGGTGAATAGAAAATGAAAGAGAACAAAGTTGCATCAACGAAATTCTTCGTGTCAAATCAAAACCACAATATCGAATCTTGAACGAAAACATCGCATTCATAAGCAGCGATTTATAAGATCCTCGCATTCTATTTGCAAGAGCTATAATCGAAAGCTTCGATTTGCAAAAACGAAAGAAAAAAAATATTTTCCTCAAGCGTCCCAGATACTTTCAGCCTCGGTGTTAGAAAAATATCGACGGTGAAGGTTATTAAGCCTCGGCGAAATAAGCATGAATTTGCGTCACACGTGCAAACCACATTACGGGGGTTATGTAAATAGCCTGACCGAGGGGAAGCCGGAGGTCGTGTGAGCAAAGGATTCGTGGCTGCTTGGCAATTTATGCACGCGCAAACAAGAGCGAACGAGGTGTCGGGAGTCGCGCCAAAAGGTTTTCGGGGGAAAACCGGTTCCTGGATTGCGCGGGACTGACGTCAGAGCGCGGGTCCGGTGCTCTTGTTCCAACGCGACAATGCGCCCCACGCGACTCCGAAGGAGCAAGGAGCGACAAATGTCCGGACGACGTTGTTCGCTGTTCCTTTGTTCGTTGCGCGGATCTTGGCGAACCTTCGGAAGGGTCCCTGACCTGCGCTCCATCGGTCCCTCGCGTCGAGAAATATTTGACGAGCTCGAGAGGCTCTTTTGCTCTTTTGCTCTCTTGCTTGCGTACGCGCAAGTGTGCGCGCGTTCATGGGCATTTACGAAATTACGCCTCGGAGGTTGGAAATCTTACTTATGGAAATTAAATATTAGCTAAATCTTTTTTCACCGATTCATGCAACAAAATCAAATGCGAGAACATTAGGAATACGCTTGGGACGTGAAAAGTTCGTTGGATATTCAAAATATTCGAAAATCTGCGGATTAACGTGTATTAGATTGCGAAGGAACACGAAAGATCAAAAAAGTTCATCAATCCCTACTTTCTTGTTACTATACTATTATTATTATTAATTATATATATTAAGTGTATATATTATAATTTCTATCGCATGACTTTACATATTCTGTATTCATACGTGATAAAAAAGATATTGCGAATTATTCTTATCTCGATCAATTTCGAAAAAATGTTGGTAATTTTTGTATAATAGGTTCAAATTAATATTACACGCAAATTGTCAGTGATCTATTATACATAAGTCTAATTTAATTTATCTAAAATAAAAATTGATTTTAAAATAATATTATAAAAGTATCTTGCAAGGAAATTTAATGTAAATTTGGGTTTAACTTAAGACATAACAATTGATCGATAAAAGATTTGAGACTTATTGATTGATGGGATTGTTAAGCTTCAAGATTTAATTTTGTTATATATTTCAATACCGACAAAGTGATGAGAATTCCTTCTTCTCAACGTAATAATGAACATCTTCTCAAAGTAATGATAGATTTGCAAAAATATCATTATTTCTGAATGAAATCAAGAAATAAGAGCATTTAAATATTTGGATGTCCACGTTTACATCTGCTACAAGTTAAACTACTAATTTAATTCATACACATATAAAAGTTTTCCAACAAGTGTGTATAATATTTGAATAATGCGATTATTATAGTCTGTATTTCGGATTTGAAATCCAATCGGGGTTTCAAAAGAGTTCGGTCGTTTTTTTCAATCTTTTGTAAGATACATTTTACCTAATGTTAAAACCTTAAAGTTGTCAAATTCGTATTGATATTCGTTCACAATTTTCATAATTGATTAAATTTTCATAGATTGATAATCTCTTTATATTTCGTACATTGGAGAACTTTTGTCACGAACCAATTATGAAAATATATGTAACCTTAATAGCTCATAATTAAAAAACATCCGAATGAACGTTAAATAATTGAAGAGTTCACAGAAACTGCTTAATATTAGCTACTAGAATTTGCAATAATAAATACGCGTAACATAATTATAAGTCAATCCAATCCTGACAGAAGCTAAATGGAGGCTCGATCCTAAATCACCCTTAATTATTTTACGTAAAGACATTTAATTTATATGTTTAACATTTATTCAACAATGTGTGTGCTTGGTTGTTGTTAAGTTTTCAAGGGAACTTTTAAGATAATAAATATAAATGCATCCACAAATCTTAATAGCAATAAACTGTATGTTCACCAGTTTATATTATAGATAATTTTAATAATTTAAAAAAATGTTAAATTCCTTTACTTTGGATATCTCATTGCACAATAATTTACCGTGCAGTAGCATATGAATTTATAGTAAGTATAAATATTAAAATCATTTATTAAATAAATAGATTGGTTAGAAAAGTTAGCTCGGAATAGAAGTCTTACAATTTTTCAGAAAAGTAAGGCTCTTAAAACTCGAAAAGAATATGAAATTTTTACTTATGTCATACAGTACATATTTTTTATAAAACTAGTTTCTTATTTAATGTTTGTACATTCATTCATTTGTAATATTAATGCGTAATTTATTTGCATAATAATATATAATAGTATTTAAATTCATGTTAATACAAGGATTAACTTTGTTTTATTTAATGCTGCTTGATACGTCTTATAATATACGTCTTATGCTTTGTAAAAAATACTTTGTATTATTTGTTATATTCTCCCTCAAAATAAGCCTTTTATATGCTTTCAGTTAATATGAGATTGACTCTATGAGGATTTAGTATTCAATAGAGTCACCCTTGAACTTCTGACGATTTAAGAACCTGAGAACAACGAAATGATCGTGCAAAATCTTGAACAAAAGACCAACGAAAATGATCCTTATTTCTTGCAGAAGATCGCTTGTCGGAGACAGAGCGACTGCGAAACACTCCACCAGAGTTGAGCCCCGGGGGTAAAGTCGAGGCGCGTTTCCTGCCCTTTTCCGCGAGCTTCTCCTTGAACGCGGGTGGGAACAATGCCCAGACATTCAGCGTCGCCGGCAGCCCAGATGGCGTCGGTCTGTCCCAAAGTGCCAGTCACGGATCCTCCGGAATTCCCGGGTGAGTTTAGTCTGTTTTTTCGCGTTCACTCGCGCTTATCCAGAATGAAGATTCGGATTGACGCTCTTATATCCTAAGGTTTGTGTTTATCGGCGATGTGCTTGTTGATTTTGAATAGTGACTTGGGCGTAGACCGGCAGCACATTCTGACGCCAGATAAGCGAGTTGTTATTTTTAAGCGAGAACGCTGTTTATGTGGGCAGGTCTGAAAGGATGTGACGCTGCGGCTCAACGTGAACATTTCGACGATGGCCGGAGGCTTAATAATGCCGATGACTCATTTTTGAATAAGTTATCGTAACAGTAGCCTTTTTTTTATCGACAGGAACGTTGCTCTATGTACATATTAACGGAATGATGCTTAGATTCGTTTGATTTTTCGCGTATTTTACATTAGTTGTGAAACTTGTTCAATTATTTTCTATATATTGCGTTATAATGAATTGAGCTTGTATCTGTGTTAAAAATCATTTAAAGAGATATTGAAGATGATCAATGTAATAATGTTAGATCTGGATAATTCCTTTTCACGATCAGTGTATATTTATACACATTTGATCCGATATGCAAGGCAAGTATGAATCCTTACTTCTGTAAATATCAATATTTTTATTCTACGTATTCTTAATTTTAATTTGAAGTACATTATGTATCGTGTGCAAGCTTCAGTGTGTGATATTTACGACATTCCGTTAGTGTCATTTAAAAATGAAAATCTTTATCATTGCTTATTTAGATATTGTAAAGCGGCAGGTATATCCAGCGTATAATTTTTATGTTCATACTGAAGTAACATCACTGGAAATACTTTATTAATGTCCATTAATGAAATGAATATTTAATTATGTGCAACAAGAAAAATATATAGTTTGAATTTACTTATCCATAATGAGGAGTCTTATCTAATTAAAGACATGCCTCTTTTCAAACAGTTCTTATATTTTATTTTGCACATAATACTTACTTATAATAACAAGAAACTTCAAAACAAATTAACTCAAAATTTAAGCTCTTCAGAAGAGAACATTTTTACTTTGCCGCTCAATAGAAAGTTTTATCCTATTTTAAAATAATAATTAAGAACGTTGAGGATTCATTTTGTGTTCTCACTAAAATGAAAATTAATATGAAATTAATTTATCTTTTTTCAAAATATCTGACAGCGTGTTTATACATTTTAAAGTTTTATATAAATAGTATTATTTTAAATTCTTTTTAATAATTTCAAACACAATACATACGAACGTTTAATATCTTTATTATCTTAAAAGTTAAAACTTGAAATTTATAAATGGTTATTATAAATAGATACTTGAAAGAAATACTGTAGCAATTTCATTTACTATTTTATGCGTAAAAAGAATGTAAAATAAAATCTTGGGTTCGTTGAAAAGTATTTTATAATTTTTTATGAATACTCTTCTTAATATTTTAGCTGTTGTGTATAGATAATAATATTTTTTTTAATTTTCACTTAATAATATTACAGATTTTATGTACGAGTAATGTACTTGAAATGTAGTCACTTTTATTTTGCTTTGAAAATATTCCTATATCCGGTATTATCACTTAATTTACGTTCAGAAGGCGTTCAAAAAAAGGCATAATAAAATATATAATGTATTTTCAAAATTCACACGAGAATTGTGTACAAATATACACTCTTAAGCGTAAAGATTGTCAATTGATATCGGTCATTATTATACATGCATAATAATTAAACATTATTATAAAGTATAAAAGTTGTTAAATTAGGTAATATTACAGAGAGGAAAAACTGATTTGAATTTGATATTTTTACTTCATAAATCTCAAAAAGGTATTCTAGGAATTAAAAAAATGCAAGCAATTAAAAAGAACGAAATACTTAAACTTCAATTTCTTTATAAGTAATTTCATTTTATAGTGAAAATACATGTTGTATTTCAGGGTGGTTTTATTAAAAATAGATGTAGAAGAAAGTTGAAACTGCCCGCTAACGAATTGAATGAAAAAGATTTTCTTGCAATCCCGATATCCTTGCGCATGATCTTTTGAACATAATATGATGATCCTGAAACCTTCACTACTCGGTGGTCATTGTCATTCATTATTAAGTGCATCCTCTAGGTTGGAATACAGCAAATTGAACCGCTGGTGAAACATAAACATACCATCAGTCTCGATCATGGAGTGTCTTACAAGCTGTGATCTTGCATTGATATTAATTTGTGAAAAAAAGCCGCGTAGCTGCAGCCAAAAGTTCCAACTTGTACTCAGGGTCGTAAAATGATGCACATTGTTGCAGCTCGTTCTCGGCGAGCCAGTCGTCGTCGATAGCAGCCGGATTAAACGGTCTCTCGGCCTCGGATTCGAGCTCATTTGCCTCGAACCATCCGTACCGGGGTCCACACTCACAGGCCCACGGTAACTCCTTCAGTTTCGGCCAGGCTTCCGCTTCTTCGCATGGACATGCAAATAACGGACACGCGTTCTCAGGTGCCCAATCTGCCGTTGGTGCAACACACACCGATGCATCATCCGGAGCCCAGAACTTGATTCACCTGGGATCCTCAAGACCTGGATGGTACAATGAACATCCGAGTTACGCCAATGGATATAACGGTGAGTTCATTCGTTCCTCTGCTATTTATCACGGGGTGGCTTCATAAGTGTATTGTTGAAGGATGTTGATCCGAGGGAATCGTTGTAGTTGGTAATTTATTATTACGTAGAATGTGATTCTAGGAATTTTGGCTTATGTGTACGTTGGACTTAAGTGCTTGAAGGTTATTTTTATCTTGAATTATGATGAGATTAATGGAGAATGGATTTTCTGATCGTTATATAATTGCATTTATTCAGCATTGTCAATGTTTTTTTAATGTCTTGACTAACTCAATTCCTCTAATGATTATAATAAAAAGCCAATTTTGATAGGATTAACAGAGGTCAATTAGTAATTTTCCAAGCTACTACAATTGCGTTTTTTAAATCACATAAAATTGCTAGTTTCATGTGAATAGTCGTATAAGGTATCGAATTATTAAGACGAATGATTTGAAAAATAATCTATTCTTAATCATAGGTTTCATGCATAGTTACTTTTATTTGCATATGATTATTATTTCACTTTTAAAGACGTAGGAAATTTTTTTTGAATTACAAAATAAATTCCTTTCTTTTGTTCATTAGCATTTCATTAGCATTTTTATCAAGGCATTCAGAACAGTATTTGTGCGTATTAAATTTTTATCATCTTTCGACGGCTTAATACAAATATTTTCAATTATATTGAGTAATTATAAAGAAAATCAAATTTTCGTTTAGATATTAAGACTGTATAAGAATAAGTGGCTAATAATAGTCTTATGCAAATACATGCATACTTGTGGAATTGTGACATTTGTAGGTATTTTACGTATTCGTATATAATTTTCATCGTTTTGTTCATTGTATAAGAAAAAAGTGCTGTTTTAAAGAAAAATGTGCCTTTTTTATTTTCAATATTTTAAACAAGTGCACAGAGTTAGAAATGATTTTTACAAATGTCTATAAAGAAATAATATTTATTATTTTCTAATAAATAGAATTTTATAGCAAGATACAGTGGCAATCATATAGTTAAATTATTCGAGATTAATTTAAATAAAAGTAAGACTTAGTTTTTCATGAATTTATCATATCAATATGTAGTCATCTAAATATTTCGTTTAGTTCCTAGGATATAAAGTCAGTTTCAAGAAACCTATGAAAAGAAAAGGCTATATAAAGACAAGGATGTAAATTAGAAGTCTAACTAAATAGTATCCTTCATTCTTGTTTTAAGACTAAGAAATAAGATAAGACAAAGTGAATGTAGCTAAAGTTATCTTATCTGAGACTGTAGAGTAAGTAAAGTGAATAATTGCTTTATCTTTTTGAAGTAGCAACCCACATTATAATCTTTGTTTTTAAGATATTCTTTATTTAATTTAAATTTGAAAGTTTCCTTAATATTTTAGATACTTTTGAAAATTGAATATAAAATGATATATTTTCTTAGTTCCAATAGTGTAGCATTACAAATAATAAAAATAATTTTCGTATTTTGAAAACAACGTATTAATTATAAGCTCTAATACCGTAGAATCCTAGCATAACGATAACAGCTTATTTTTACCCTTATATTCAGATGGCATTTTAAGAGTATTTTATTTGGATACATTTTAATGCGTTGTGCTTCAAACTTGCAAAATTTAAATAATTTAAAATAGTCTTAAAACCAAATTTGCTTGAATATATCACAGATTTTCAAACAGTAATACTCGGGCTACAACATACTTTGACTCGGTTTTCGAAATTTTTTAAAGCAACCATCTTGTTTAACCTTATTACACGCTCGACTGGCCCAACAGATGATTACTACTACTACAACTCACGGCGCATACCGACGTTCTCGATCAGCGTGAACGACCGTCCAAATAATGGCTGGTACCACACACCCGATTACTCTTGGGACTCGCAGAGGCAGCCGGACTACTGCAGCTACTACGGAGGTTGGTATAGGGATCCTCGTTGCCGCAGTCCACGGGTGACGGTGAGCAGACCTGTGTATAGGCCCAGCGGCTATGGGCCCTATTACGACAGGCTCCAGGATCCACGTCAAGATGCCTCTAACGTTCATTATTCAACCGCATCCGCAGCGTCCTCGGCTCAATCTGGTGCAGGTGGATTCGCCGTTGGACAGTCCTCCTCGCAGTCCAATCTCGGGTAGGGCATTCGCACATTGTATATTGCTTTTCTCTTGATATTACTTAAAAAGCAAAACGTAAAAATCGATGATTGGTGCAGTGTCATGATATCGATCGGGTTGAAGGTGTTGGTTATTTCTAGTATCATGATATTATTTAATAAGTAAATTTGTTTTATACTATTAAACTTTGTTAAATATTATTATTATTGCGGTGCTGATTGATAATGGCGAATTGATGTGTCCTTCGTTCTGCCGAGTCAATCCAAGTTCTCTTAGCAAGCAAATAATTCACCAATTTAAAAAAAAATAAACAACTTTTCCATTAACGATAAAAAAGTAGATTTATTTTATTACAGTAATGAATATATTATTGCATTACTAAAAGCCATCAAACAGTAAGTACTTGGCTAATGTCATAAAACACAGAAATGTTACTCATATGACAGTAATTCTACATTTGAAGGCTAAGCTTCAGCTTCATGTTGTACTAACAATACATTATTAATAGAAACTCAATGACAAGACAGAAACTCTTTTAAAACGTGCATTGGTGTACAAAATTAAATTGGTTAGGTGAAATATTTATTTTATATTAATACAATTTTCATTGCTTTCAATAAAGTAGCTTCAAAGCAATTAATATAAATTTTTTAGAAATTTTAACTAAGTATAATTACGTTTTTCAGTTATAAATTTGGTAAAATTAATAGGGAATGGGTAGAATAATTACTTGAACAGTGTTTATAATAAACTTGTAGGCATATTATCAAATAAACAAACAGTCGAGAGAAGTATAATAAATATAAAAAATTTTAACCATTAAAGAACAGCCTTAGTTATAATAATTTACAATAATACTAAATATATTAGAACATATTTCACGAAAATAAATATAAATTTAGAAAATAATTAGACTTTGTAGTTATTGTATTTTTAAGTACCTTATATATTAATATGTAGTTTTGTTTTATACGGCTATATAAGACTGTTTTAGTGAAATTGAGTTGTTTAGAACTTTTCTATCTCACTAAGAATATACCGATTATGAATACTATTTTAACTTGAATTAATCACCAGCATTATATGCCAATGGACGTCTTCGTTTCTGATTATAATACTTTTCATACTTCAATAATTTTATTGAATTTTATTTCATTGACTTTTCCACGTCAGTTCTATTAAATTTCGTTTGTTCATTTTGTCATTGTATACCAAAAATTGAATAAAATAATTTATTGCTCGTTCTCGGTGCAGAATTTCTAATTCTCATTTCAATAGATATCTTTCTCTTGTACGGGTTCTAATTCTCTTCCTTTTTCTGTCAATATTTTCTAAATATTAACGTCAAATGCTTCCAATTTAAAGATTAAATTGAATCTCGATCTTGTCACCGTCAGGTCCCGTGCACGCAAAAGCTCTAGTAATTGAAAAGCTTTATAAACCTCTTGACACTTCAAAGATGAGATCTTTAAATGAAAAATTGAAATGAAAAAAGCTCACGAATGCGTTTCACTTTTTACTAATTATTATCACAAATAGTATAACAATGTTATATACGCCGTGCACAAAAGTTATTTTATTTTTTTTATATAAAAAAACGATGCACTCTTATTCTTTAACAGTATTTTTCACAATTTTTAATTTGTAATCAAACCGTAAAATAAAAATAGTTAAGATAAATATAACGTATATAAAAAATCTTTAATTATAATAAATAAAAAATCACTTTATACAAGACTGTGGGCAATAATAAAAAATCGGTCGTTTTTCTAAGTTGATTTTTTTCATTTGCATCGAAGTTGAGAGTCTTTACATTATATTAAAAAATCTTAATTGACACAGATAGATTAATACAAAAAACGTTAGAAATAGTCTATAGTTGCTTTCTTCTACTTCCAGTCATATACAGAGATTTTTTTAATGTAACCTATAAACCTTACATTATTTCATTCATTTTAATACAAGGCTCAGAACGTTAAGAATTGTCATTGAAAATTTCTTTAGTACAATTACTTTTTGATTTCACGAAGACAATGAAAATTTAGAAACTTAAATTCTTGACTAGATAGAGTTTAACTTTTATTAAAGGGATTAGAAATCCTTTGTATAATATGCATATGTATATACATAAAACCTATGTAAATATATTTATGTTTTAAATATATATATATATATATATATATAATTTAATCAAACTACGCTATCACGAATTCCAAAAGTTTGTGTTATTTTCTTCAAAGAGAATTACCAAATTGAATTACCATTCGACTGAAAACGATACTGTGAATTTAAACTATCTCCAATGCAAAATGATATATCGATGAGATCGGTGCATCACCAGATCTTCAATGCTGTGTGGCCGCACTCACTCGACAGATAAAATTGTTTTATCGAACAGTCAAAATCGACCTTTCGCGTCGACGTCGAACCACGTGGAGTCATCGGGCGATGCCGAAGCGCACGCCCAGGGCGTCGCGGGTTCGGTACAGCAGGGCCAGGGCGGCCTCGAGGCCAGTCTAAGCTCGGCCACCATTTCCGCGAGCTCGCGTCCGGGCGGCTCGAGCTCGGGAACGGCATCGGCCGGCGGCACTGGGAGTCACGTCACCGGCTCGAGCACGAACGGTGCCTTGGTGAACGGGGCTGCGAGTACCGGCAGCATCATCACCTTCCCCGGACCGAGTAGTCATCAGCAGGTCATCCCCCGGGAGTTCATACGGAGCAGCAAGCCCAAATCCAAGAAGGATCCCTTAGAGGAGATCGTCGACGACCTAACCGACGCCGTTTATGAGGTTCTCGACGAGTGAAAAATGCGAAAGTAAATTTATAGAGGTTGTTTACTAACTGCCGTCTTGAGGGTCCGACGAACATTTGTTTCATCCAGAGCAGCTTATATCTTTCTCTACAAGTGAACGAAACTTTCGTTTTATATCGTTTAAGAAAATACTTCAATGTGATATTTTTTTTTTGAAAGGAAGCTTACCGATTAAGTGTGCAGGGATCTTCCCAGCCTAATCGACCTAAGGTATTAAGTACGATGTAAAGAAGGTAATCCGTTGTTGCTTTAAGCTAAAACGTAAATGGTGACATGCCACATTTAAACTATTTTAATACTGTAAATATTAAAATAATCAGCATCAAGTATCTGGCTTCTTTTAATATTAATTTCATATATTTCATAGAAAATATACACCTATATTCTTTATATATTATTGTATATTATGAATTATTTAGGACAATAATGTTATAAGAACTCTAAAGAATTGTTTATTATGCAGAAATAAGAATATAAAAAAACATATTTATAATTATTCAATAATCTTTTATTGAAATTTATAAATAATGTATAATATCATAACTATTCACCTATTAACAGAATAAATAAATATTATAGATATCTAGTTTTATAAAAATTAATGTGAAACCTTCACATTATAATCTGTAATTCACAAAGTTTTTCCATAAAAAGCGTTTCTTTATTATTTAGAGACTAGTATCTGTAATACTTGTTGTATACTTTATGTTAACAATATACTAGCAATAAATAAATAATTATATAATAAATTAAATGATTATAAGATATTTTTATATCCAAGTATCTCTAAATGAAATAATAAAATTATGTTTTTAAATAAAAAATGAATTCAAGAGTATATTATTTAAAATTGTTATATACTGGAAAATTAGTTTTATGTGAAAAATATAAAATTATGCTCTATGTAAACATTTTTCTAATCTGATTAAGTTAACTAATCTTTTGCCTATGCTTTGTATAATAAAATTAAAAAAACGTATAAAATGCATTTAGGTTTTAGAACAACCTTATAAAAATTCATATAAAAAGCCTTTTAATTTATTACATACTCCACCACTACGAATTTTAAGTCTTATGAACTTTTTATCGAATACTTATTCAATTTTTTGACCATGAACATGTTATATATGTATTTAAAAATTCAATTTTTAAACAATGATAGCGAATTCATAGCCCTGCCTTCCTCAAAAAAGAAACCATTCTGTTTAATGTATTTATCTTCTTTTATTCAAGCTCATAAGAAAAATATATACGTATTATATACTTTATTAATTCGAAAATTAATTTTATAATTGAATTATAAAGATAAATGCATAAACGAGAATCGAACACACGTGATATATGTATTTACCTCATAAAGAATGCAGTCAGTAAATCTTTAATGAGAGACACATCACACGTGTATGACCGAATTTACTTCAGTTGGCCATAAAATATATTACAATTTGTATCCCGCTTTAATTACTAAAATACATAAACATTAATTTAGCATTTCATTAATTATCTGAAAATATTAATAACGATTTTTTTCCATATTTCAAAGTTAACAAGTAGGCAATGGGATATGAAATGTCTTACCAAAATCAGTCGGAGACAAAGAACGAATGTAATATTAGCAGATTTGTGTTAATGAGTACTCGTGTATCTTCAAGCAGCTTGAAGACAACTTTTTTCAAGGATAACAATTTGTGACCTAAATTTGTAAAATACACAATATTACCATTAGAAAAGTCAATAGATATATCGATATTTTGTAGTGTAGAATAGATTCTTATTCCTTATCTCAGACCTCTTAAAATAGTAGAATTCTTTATAAAGTTAACGTAATCTTCTTTAAATTATTAAATGAACTTAGCGTTGCCCCAAAAAATGATTGCTGGGAAGAGTAATTTCTTTTCTGGTATTATATATATGTATACATATATGAGACATTAATAGTTTAATCATAAATTAGCCTCGAAGTCAGCCGAAATAGACAAAGAACCAATATAGAATAAAAGAAGATTTATAAACTCCGATTAATCTATGTTCTTGTCTCCGAGGTAAAAATACTCTTGTATTTTTTATAAAAAATTCTGAATTGCTAGTTATAAAACAGTATTAATTTCAATTTAAAGAAATTAGTTGTCTTTATTCTACAAGCATGTAAATATATTACTTAAGTAATATTTAATGAAAATTAGTTAATTAGACAAGGGCAACAGTTCAAGAACAGTTTATTCTTGTGTTCAGACATCATTGTGGTCAACATGTTTTACAAAGGATTAACATTAGGGAATTTATCTTACATTAAAATACTATCTGTAAAATACGTAAATATTAGAAAGAGAATTATTTTAAACACACTTGAACTTTAATAATATTTAACGACAAATATTTATAAGAATTTTCTGTTTTTAAATAAATATGACTTATATGAGCGTGGATAAACTTACATTTCGCAATAATCGTTTGCCCGAGTTAAGATACAAAAAATACTCTTTCTTGGTCTGTGTGATTCTCGCTGCATAAGAGCAGTAATTTGCGTTTATAAAAGTACGAGTACATAACTCTTTTTTAAACAAGGTAAAAGCACTATAGTACTTGCGTATATTACCAGTTAAGTTGCGATTGTAATCGTTCCATGACGTAATTTAATTTTTAATTATACATGGAACACATGATTCCATCCGAGAACAAGCTTTTCTACGTTCCCGGAAGTCAGCTTTGAAACCGCAAACTCCGATTACTCAAAGTCTACCTTCTAATCATTCAAATTGTAAACATAACGTTATCAAACTTGAATTAATGAAAGTCTTTTCTGCGTTATCTGATTTTGAGATAAATTTCATAATTTATATTGCAAATTATCAAAATCATACATTAATACAATTGAGAATTGTTATTTCTTCAAAATTGCTTTGTGATGCAAACTGTTTTTGTCAAGCTTTTATCTAAGATTAAAATTAATAACACGATAGATAAATGCCTGTTACTTGAGCGTAGATTATCGAATCTTTGATTGAGTAAACACATTTTATTATGCATCTATATTTAAATGTTTAAAAATAATATTTACTATGCAGGCTCGTTTTCATTTAGTTGAAATCGGATAAAGTATGTAATGAAGAGTAATGTCGTTTGGTGGCTTATTTCGGTTTAAGGGCTTGTTCAGCTCTGAAATTTTTGTTCTCCATACTCGTAAATTCTAAACATATTTCGTATATATGAGAATTAACAAAATCTGATAAGATATAACAAATCATTTATCTATCAATATTAAATTTTTCTTAAATGCATGTTTTAACGATTTTGAAATCTCATTTTTGTTCTCTCTGTTAATGTTAAATAACTGCCATACTTTCATTTTTTGTACAATGGTGAACGTTTATTTTCTTTTTTGATAAATATTTTTCTTGAAATATATAAGAATGAGTACATAAAATTGACTCGTATTTATTACAATTACACGTGCTCACTTGAGAAACCAAATTTTTGACAAAAGTAAATATTTAATGTATTATTTTTAGGATATAAATTAAGGATATAATTCAAGGATATAAATAAAATAGGAAATGCATTTAAAAGCATTAGAAGATGCGTATACAAGAGCATCCAAAGTGAGTGTAATCATTTTCTACGGATTCTATACTCATTCGGACTTAAGAGACACGATAACATTTATGTTTCAACGAGAAACATTTAGCTTGTTTATCATAAAATATTTAAAACACGTAAAATGAAATAGCATTCGTCACTTTGCTCCTGCGTACAAAACAGGTTCAAGCCACAGTTTACTGTCTGACAAAAGTTAAAAAGGAAGAATATAACATCGACCTTGAAGTGTCGACCACGAGGCGACATCTCGCGATGTTTTATCTAAAGTAGGCATTGTCGGTAGAAATACGCGAGGATACTCCTGTTATCCACAATCGGTGATAAACGCAAACTGCAGCGCCATATACGAATCGTGTTTTTTCTTATCGTACCATTATACTCGCACGTGATAAGCCTGGATGCGCATCTTCTAGCGCGAGTTTTTTCATCCGCTACGATCCGCAAATGCGCAACGCGCCTGTTTTTTTTGCTTCAGCGGCAACTACCAGAAGAAGAAACATTGATTAGATTAGTCAAGGAACGATCGTATCAGGAAAAACGGTAGAATCGTGGTTTTTTTTTTACTTAGAAGCGAAACGATGAAAAATCTTTCGGAAAAGAGGCGGGCGTAATATGTTAAGCGTGCACGGAGATGCGCGGAGATTCCCTCCAAGGATTCTTTGTACGATCGTATTGCGCTAGTGTATTTGTTCGCTTATTCAAATCTTATCAGGCGATTGGAAATTTTGTTGTTCATTTTCGTATTTCGACAAGCATTTGTAAATAGCAATTCGTATCTTTATTGAGATAGAAAACGACGAAAAATAAATTTAAACATGACGTATGGTAAAAATTGAATAACTTATAATTATAATGTTAAATTATCGAAATAGATCGTGATTTCTACGTAGTTATTAAAGTACACGATTAAATATAGAGTATTAAGTATCGAGATAATTAAGAATAGAGCTGATGGGAACTTTACAATTAGTAATAAAAAACACTTAAAAAAATACGTTTCATTAATGCTTTCCTAGAAGGATAAATTCTTTATAGTTTGATACGTCAGTACCAAAAACCAATGATTATCATCAATTCTTGTGCGTAATTTATAACTTGGTACGATAATTCGTTAAAAATTGTTTACAAATGTATAATAAAATGATAGTAATTGATGGTATAATTGGGCCAAGAGTCATAAAATAGTATTATTAAATAGTAAATAAAAATAAGAAACGACGAAGCTTTCATAAATTTGTATAAGTTTTATAAACGCGTAATAAAACATTGAAATTAGAGTACGCAGAATAATACTGGAACACGCATAAAAATAAAAGTTAGTCTTTAACGCAAGTATTCATATCTTATATAAAATGATTGATGTACGTGTTTTTATAAAAGATAATATGACTGGATTCTATAAAAAGAAACGATCTTCATTTTATACCAATGGAATATATTTAAATGCTTAACGCAAAGGTCAGAGACGACTGAATATTTATTGATAATCATCATGTAACATTGTTAGTACGCCTAGGAGTAAGTGATTAGCCCGGTTTATCGCTTTGGGAATCTTCGCATCTGTATAAGATACTGAGAATATAATAGAAAGAAACTTGTACATCAATACAATTCTCATTGGTAAAGATGAGTTATGAACCTTTACGCTGGCACGCATTTGCGCTTTAATAAAGACATCAATTCGAGTTGAATTTAAAAATATAAAAGCACATAGTTTCCATGGTAATGCAATGAACTTCATATTGTCGTGTGACATCTTTTATACATATAAATAAATTACGTCGGTATTTATTTGTTACGAAAAGGTTAAATCTACACAGATTTGAGTCGTCAGATCAGTCGTCAGATGCATTATTAAGGCGAAGATAAAATTTGCGAAAAATTATTATTTATATAATAATAATCTTTGAAGCTAAGAAATCGAAAGATGGGAAAAATGTCCTACAATAAAATATTTAACATTCAACTTATGTAACGGAACATTATAGAATATCATAGTTAGAATTAAGAATAAAGTACGCAAGTCGAAAAAGGATTTTGGTGAGATATATATATCCTATATAAACCTTAATATTATCATTTTCTTGATTCAAATTAAATATTCAAACAACTTTAATAAAGCATTCGTGATGTGTTGTAGCATTGAAAACAACTGTTGTATCATTTAAACTCGACAAAGAGCATTTTTTATGTTAATTAATGGTATTTCCCATTTAATAATAATTTGATTAATCTTGATTGGCCAAGATTATTAAATAAAACCACTTCATAATGTCCTTAACATTTCCATGATCTGTTCGTCGTCCTTCGTGCCATCCTCTTCAGAAAATAAAAAAGCGTGTATATTATTGTTCATCTTTAAATTTACACATCTCTCTCACAAGCATTATTTTCATGTAGCCTCTGAATTATTTTTATTTTATTCTTCATTTTACGAGTCGCAGTTTATAAAATACTAATAAATCAGAATTAAAAAGTATTTACGGAATAATTATAAATTAGATAACGTACATAAGGCGTTATTATGGTAAGAATGCAGTAAAATGATAAAAAGGTAAATTGCTGGGCTCTTTTATTATTGTCAATCAATGTCAACCTCTAATTTCCTACATTCAAGCGCAAAAAGTATCTCATCTAGTTTACTTATAAAAAAGTGTTAACTTTGAATTCTTATCTTAACACTTGTCATTCTTATTACTAAAATCGTTCTCTTAGTTTATCTGTTCATGGGAACTATTATGAGCTTAGTTGTCCTTATCCCTTCTGTAACACTATCGTCATTCCTGAAGTTTCTTGAAGTAAACGATACAATTGTCTATTTAGTCGCTCTATAATTTTGATTATAGATCTGCTTTTGCAAAAGAAGAAATGAACGAGTCGATAACCTCAGGCAAGCAAAATTTGTAGCCTCTGCAATGTCCGGTCGAGCTTTTGCATAACGTTGAAGGAAATGAGCCATGCGAAGAAAAAGACACGATTGCGAATCACGGCTTGTGACAATAGACAGACACGCGCGAAAAAAATGCGAGAGTTTTGTTATAAGACTTGTGTCAAGTTGAAAAAAATCAGCAGCGCATTTACTTAAAGTAAGTAGAGTCTTAGCCACTTGCGTCTACTTTCTGTGATCACGTACAAACAAGCGGATCCTCCAATGCGATCGACCAAGGCTACGCCGGATTAACATTCCTCGAGTATCAACAGGAAGACTGATAGAGAGAGAGAGAGAGAGAGAGAGAGAGAGAGAGAATGAGATGGCGAGGGGGGAGTATGTGTGTACGCGAGAGAGGGATAGAAGAGCACACAAGCAACGCAACATGTGCGAGAAATGCGGTTTAGAATTTAATTGTATCAGAATAATGATTTTTCATTTTCGATCTTGAAGCAGGTATTCGAAAAGCACGCATGGCTCATTGAATTGTAGTTTTGAAGGATTTTTCGTTCTTTGTGAGGCAGATGAAACGAAACCTCAATTGTTTCATTTATAATTAAAACAGTAAAAAATTGAAAGAACTTGATGTTTATACATAATTCAACCAAAGTATTTGAATTGTCAATCAAAACCTTTGTTTTTATGCGAGCTTATGTTCGAGCGTGATACCATAATGGATTTTCGTAACATAATTCACTTCCTGCGAATAGCCCTAGTTCATATTGTGGTTTTTATGCGCTTGTAATGGAAGAGCTTTAACAAAATTAAAAAAGTCGCTAGGAGAAGAAGGATTAAGATTGAGCGCCTCCGGCGTATATAATATCCTCTTAATTAGAGACTGCGGATAAGAAGACGAAAAAAATTTATATCCACACTTTTAAAACAATAATATAATAATGAAAAATCCATAGTTGGCATAATTAAAGTTCCATTATCAATTATAACCTGCAATAATAATAAACTTTTACACGCACGCGTAAGAAAGCAGAGCGACCGTCCAATTACACCAGCATCCGTGAGAAAGAGATAGTAAGACGCGCCTGTTTTCCTGGACGACGATGCGCAATTACCGCGAGTGTGCGCCCGTTAAAATTTATTGGGTGGCTTTTTCATTATGCCTGTCATTATAAAAGGGTGCGTGTAAAAAGATGGCGTTGCTCGCCATTACTAAAGTAGGGATACACCCGGATTGACTGACCCTTTGACCCGAGCCTGTTGGACTCCTGCGAGAGTTGCAGGTGTTCCATCGAGTCTTGGAAATGTTCAAGAGTGGAACACGATTTTAATCAGGACGTGGTGTTTGCGCCGAGGTTCCACGTGAGGAAAACTCGCTGCGCGTAAAATTAAGAGCGAAACGATCGTTGGTATAGGATTTCTTTACCTAAATTTTCCGAGATAGGAAAAGAAAATTATCGCAGTTTTCTTAATCAGAAACAGTACTGTACTCTATGCAAATTTAGTGCTGAAATTCCTATCTTTATTTTTTTATATATACTTACACATGAAAGAAAGTACTGATTTATCTTTAATGTATTGCAATTGAATAACTATGTGTAAAACAAAAATAATAATTTCTTTATTATCTCAGTTGACTTTTAAAAGTTTGATATTGAATTTTTAGAAGGTCAAATACGTATCACGAAAGAATTTGTTTTCTTTATATAAAAAAAATTTCTTTTATTTTCAGTAATAGACGTCAGGAGTTGAAATGTTTGTATATGTAATTATACCCGCTGATATTTCACTTATGAATGCCTGCAGAGTTTATGTTTAGGTCTAGAAAATTATAATACAAAGATAGAAATAATGCGTTAATAACACGAAAATCAATTAAAAGGCAAAATATATCTAATAAAACTACTTTTAAAAAATGAAAAATTTATTATAACATTTGATTAATCGTTAAAGTAAGACATTGTGAATGGAATCGAAATAAAATGTAATGTAAGTTTGTTAATACGTATATATATACATATTTGCTTATATGTATGCAAATTTTTTTCAATATAATGTTTTCACTTATGAAATCACGTAAGATTTTTCTGTAGTGTTATCTAAAAACATTTTTCTTAACTCAAAAAGTTTCCTCTGTGATAAAGCAAAATATATTTTCACTCGATAACAACGTTATTATTCAATGCCTTCATTTTTATTCAATTAAAATGTGTAAATAAATTTAATCCTTGCATTAACTCAACTTGAAGTATTGGTAAAAATTTATATAATCGCTATTTAGATTATAAAAATGTGTGAAATTAAAAAAAAGAATTTGTTAGTTGTTATGATGCGTTGAGGAAAAACTGATTTGAAGAAAATTTACTATGTGATTATAATATAAGTACAGCATAATTACAGTGTCTTTGTCTACTGGCAAGGACAAATTTCTTAGAGTTGACCATATTAATAAAAGTTTAACAAATGTATTTTGCTACTTAATATCAAATTTATTATTCGTACTTTGAAGGGATACGTGCTGAAACTTTGGTTATAGTCAGAACATCAAAATAGCATAAATTACCCTTATGAACGACTTACCCTTATTTTTCGTTGTCCTAAACATATTTTTATAATACTTTATAGTGATATGATTATATCAAAAACAATAAAACAATGAAACAAAGGTATCAGGATGAATAAATATGCTGATGAATAAATTTTGTCTTAATACATCGATTAGCCTTATAAGTAATCGGTAAGTGTTACTTTCCATTTGTATAAGCAAGAATTAAAATATGTCTATACTGATATGTATTATATTTTAAATCTAGTGAAGTCTGGTTTAAAGTGTTTTGCAAAGTTAAATTAGATAAATTAAGACGTTTAAAAACAAATTTTTCCGCTGATTGTTTATATTATTGTTATTCAGATTTTCATTTCTGAACATTGTTAGGATCTATAAAACGTCTAATTGATCGATGACTCAGAATAAATAACATCACTTTATCGCTTTAACGTTCATAGTCACGGGTTATATACAATTGTGCCTTTGTACTGTCGAAATTATAGCCATCCACTTATTAAATCATGAATACCACAGAAAAATATTAATTATAATCGATGGTGCACTGTACTTTTAATAATTGTTAAATCAAATGTATAAAAATTAATAAAACTTTAATATATAGAGAAAAGATATTCTTTTTATAGTGAATTATCACTGTTTGCATTCAAATATTTTACACTATTTTACCAATACGAAAAATATTGAACTTATAAATGGTCCAATTGTAGATAATTAGAATTGAAAGATTTTATATTCACAAAGGTTTACTAGATATTATCTATATTAAAGCCTTTGAATATTTTATCAGCATCTTCTTGCGTACATGACATTAATCTAACCCGAGAATAAAACTGGAAAACCACAGAATTGCCATTAAGTGCATGCTCATCAAAATTGTAATAACCATCTTTCTCAATTCTACAAAATCATTATTTACATCATCATCGATGTGCATTAAAGGAAAATCCTCAATTTTCCGGGTAATTGCCTTCGGATATTTTTGCCCGATACAACATCTACGTTCTCATGGTGTAATTTTGGAATAACCGCTGTTTTTCACGGTGCGTGCATCTGCTGGTACGAACATATCACGTGCAGCATCGGGGAAGACCCAAAAGTGTCGGAGCTTTTGGCGTTTGTTTATGCGCGGGAGGCGATCCAGCCCCAACGATCGTGTGCGCGCAGGCGTCGATTGCGGTATTACGCAATGCGCGTTGCCAAGATCGAGCGCTATAAAAGCGGTAACTTCAAACGGCCGAGACCATAGTTTGTTTTCCACGAGATACCAGAACAGATCTTTTCGTCCGCACGTGGCCCCAGCGAGTTAAAGAAACAAATAAGCCCAGGATAATGGCGTGTTCCGCAGTCGCGATGGCGGCGATGCTCTTCGTCGCGGGCGTCGCCTCCTCGCCCGTACTCGTAAAAATGCCGTCCAGAGGTGAGCGAAATACGCTTCGTGCTCCCGTTGCCTATTCGAGTGCTTAATCCGTTTCGTCCTTTTCAATTGTCGGAGTACGCTGGTTTTGTTTTTGCGTGTCGCACACTGCAATTGTGCCTGTTAATTTCCTTCCGTATATGGTCTTTTTTGCGACACATTTTCAAACCTAAAAGTTCCATCGAAAAGCAATCGCTCCACTACTTGTGAATGTTCAACACTTTATGGACTTTTTTTACCCATTTCCGCACCTATCACCCAATCTATTGGCTAAATCTACGAGGCGCTGCGAAATATTTTAGTGCATCTAAGTTTAATTAGCTATGATCTCAGTTGCATTTATAAATCATCACGACGATGATTTATAAATAAGTTTATAATTATTGATTGATTCGATATCGTTGTAAGAATGAGGAAAATGCGAATCTTTTTCATCAGTTTCATCTTTAAATCAGAGCTTTTCGAAACTAATGCAAACGTTACAAGATACTTAAGACTTACTTAAGATAATTAAATTATCTTTTGTCTGGGGATTTAAGAACTATTTGCTTTAGCCTAAGAACGAATGTTTCTTTCTCACAAAATCGGATTTAAGGGCATTGAAAAATAATGAGAAAATTTATGTAAATATTATCGAGAGAGCATTTTCACAAATACAAGTACAACATTTCATTAACCAAAACTTCGTCTTCGTCAATAATCTCAGAACGAATATAAGAGGTAGCAAAATTTTGTTAACACTGAAATAATGATGATTTTAAAAAGTGTTTTTTAAGCGATTCGTTTGTTAACTTCCTAAACGATTGATTGATATGGTCGAATGACATTCTTCGTTCGTGTGTAGAATTGTTGCCGCCCAAGGTCGAGAACGATACTACGTTGGCAACTGAGTTGTTGCCACCACCGGAAGACAAGGACGCAAAAGATGTTCCGTTCGTGTTGTTTCTGATTAATGTGTTCGCAGTGAAGAACTTCACGGCTGAGGAATCGAATGACGTATTGCACAATGACGTTATTCAGGAAGTACCCGGAGACATCACAGGTATTACTTGTAATAATATTTTTTTCTAATTTTTAATGTAATACTCAAGGTAATAGAATATGTGTAATTATAGGTTCAATATAATTTAGAAGCATATGTAATTGTATAATTTCTTAAGTTTTTTTAGTCATAATTTCGAAAGTTCATTGATTAACTAATCATTAGATATACGTTACATTGTTAATGTTGCATTCACGTTGTTACTTTTGTTACTTCTTCACGTACTTTATATACGTACTGTCTATAATTTATTATGGCTAATAATTCGTTAGTAATGAATACACAAAAGGAAGTACAATTAAATGTCATACAATTTAGTTTTGACTTTTGACAAAGTAGTTGATAAATTTAAATATTTTTCTAACACTTTTTTACTTAGTATTTTGGCAAATAATTATTTTTAAAATTATTAATTTTAACGTAATATGAAATACTTTTAGCGATACAAATTTACGCATTTTGAAACATACTCGCAGCATTATATATTTCTCATAAAATTATCTCTCATAATTTTCGTAATTTTCCTTTCTACGATTGCACTAAATTCAGAAGATAAATAATTAATCATGCCCTGGATTTCTATAAGCATGTATTCCCCGTAAAATGAAAATTGAAAGCTTACAACAATACGACTGACTTTCCATCGTTTAAAGAAGAGCCCCTGGCCATGTTTCTGCTGATCGTTGAAGCCGACAACGAGACTCACCCAGTGAGTTTGGACGAAGTCGCCCTGGATCTCGTGGAAGAGGGCTTCACCATCGAGAAGATCCGCAAGGACGGCGAGACCCGTCTCATCAAGGTTGATCTCGATTCCGTGGAGAGTAGCGCATCACCGGAGGGCAATGGGGTGGGAAAAACGGGGGAGGAGGCCGAGAAAACAGTGGTCGAAGCAGATCAGTCTGGTAAGCTCATGAAGGTCCGCAGGAGAAGATCGATCTGTTTAAGTTGTGATCTCGATTCCTTGAGGATCAAGAGGCATCTGCATAGACACAGACCTGAAAATTGCCCGGGAGGATGTGGCGGATATAATTCACGTAAGAAAATTAATTTTTAGATCGTTTTTGGATCGAATACTCGATTAGATTCAAAATCACGTAGAGGAGACTTCTACGTCAGATGTTAAGATAAATTCTTTGAAAACATGATTGAGTGGTTTTACAAAACTGTTAAAATAATTTGATTAATTGATTCAAGCGATTGTTCGTAAGTAATTATATTTTTCATAAATGCAAAGAGAAGAAATAGTATTTGTGAAAAAATCTTTTATGCTTCGATATTTCGATATTTCTTTATTAGTTTTTTATATGAAAGACTTAAACTTGAACTATTGAACTATTAAAACTAATTTCCTTCGAGAAATACTATTAGTTTATACCGGCTTTTTAACAGTGTATAATAAAAATTTATACTAATGGACATTCTATTCCAGCTACATTAAAAAAAAATATTTATATTTTTAGAGCCCATATATGCACAACTTCAACCAGTATACCCACGACCTCAACCAATATACTCACAACCACAGTCGTATTATCCTCAACCATGCAGCACCTGTGGAAATAAGTAAGTTAAAAATCATTTTCCAAAATTTTCTTTTTCGTAATATTGGTTTTTACCGATTACTAAATTTCTTAGAAATCATTCATACACAAAAAATAAATGAGTTTTGTTTTAAATAATTCTTTATTTTATTCGTATAGCCAATTGACTTTTTGCATTTAAATACATCATTGTTAATACTTCACAATGGCCAATACTTTATGTCTCTGAGAAGGATTAAAAGTATAATAGAGATATTTAGTTAAGAATATAAAAATTTGTTTATTAAAACTACACGCATTACTGATGTAAAGAATACTTTGGTATTATTTGTGATATTTACGAACATATCATTTTTTACAATAAATTTTGTATTTTTCCAGCGGTGGTGGCTACAACCCCAGAGGTGGTAATGCATACGCTCATGCCTCTGCTCAAGCTTCTGCTTCGAGTTATGGAGGATATTAAGAAACGATCTTCAGAATTTATACTGAATTTTATGCATTGTTATATATTTTATAATAAACATTTGCGAATACGTGCAAAAGATTGTGAAATTTTTATAAATTAAAAATCTGAGGATAAATTTCATAATTTAATGTTTTTTTAATAATACATGTATTAAGTTCATTAGGAATATATTAAAAACGATTGAAACTTACTTTCATCCAAGAATTCAGAATATTCGAATACTTATCTCATAAGAAATTATCTTTGAAATTGCTGTTTAAGAAAAAGTCTTTTTACATATAAATACCTTTTTATTTCTGTATATAACGCAATCAAACAACAAAATAATCACAAGTATGTTGCAATGAATAATTATTCAAAATATTAATCAAATGATAGAATTGACAGAAATCATAAAAATGTGGTAACAACATAGCGATAAAAGATATTTTGTATCAAAAATTATTGTTTATAATGTGAGTGCGTATGTAATATATTTAGATTAAGTAATAGAATTCAATGCAAGCAGAACTCCAATTAACTTTTATATAGTTTTATATAAATTTAGTTAAAAATAAATTTAAAATAAATATCGTTACATTTTAGTTCTCTATAACGTTCTTTTAACATTACGTGAAATATACTTGGTTTACAATAGCTTAATCAGATATTACACGTCTTTACATATACTTTCGAATTTATATTTCCAAAGTTTATAAAAAATGAAGTTATAAATATTGTTTGAAAATTCTTCAGGAGTTTTTAATTAAATTAAATTTTTTTAACATACTTAGATAGTTAATGATGATGAAAATGTAGCTTTTGTAGATTTATGTACAAAATATATTTGGATAAATTATTACATGGTTTTACAGTAATGTATTACAAGTATTCGCTTCAATAATGCTTGTATCAAATGAAAGAAGAAGAAAAATAACGACAGTCACAATATAATCTTAAATATAGTTTAATTACAGTAATTGTAAATTTTTTTCCAAGTACTGATAGATGATCTACTATTACTGATTATCGGGTACTCTCACCTCGTGTATTAACAGTACGTCCGTTAACTTTGTTCAATCATTTTGAACCTCGTCAATACATCCTTTATTTCTAGTTGCGTTAATTTATTCGCAGAAGTACCGCAATCGCTCATAACCTGGTTCTATTTCGCAGTCGCCAAGATTTTTCAGTAGTGTAGCGTTTGGTTGCCTGTGGTTTTGCGTTATCGGTTGGTAATCTGTAACGACTACTATAGTCGCTGCCTCTGCTGTAATATGTCAGTAATTGCGGAGCTGCTTCGTTGTAAAAGTACATAACGATGACGGATGATATTCCGCTTGTACTTTTGTCCCTCGATCTATTTCTCAATTATTAGGGGGGAAGGGTAAGTTATTGATTTACAGGTATGCTCTGATTATTTAGAAGTAATATGCTATTATATTCAAATTTCTACAAGAAATTTAGGAAATCATCTTGTTCTATTTAACAAATTACAAGTGAGATGAATCGACGTAGTCTTGATACAGTAACGATTCGGGAAATTTAAGATATAATGTATATAATAAATAAAGAATAAACTCTACTTTATATTACAAAATAGAAAAAGAAAAGTTCATTAGAGGCATTAAATATTATTATATAGATAATGTAGACAAGTACGGAAATTTAATCATCGATGCAAAGATTAATAAACGTTTGAAGAAATTATTTTGATAAGTTGTGATGAATAACATACTAATTTAAAAACAAAAAGATTGCTTCTAGAAGAATGTCGTTTAAAATGAGTTCGTATTGCTTTTAACAACAATATAACTCTAGTAATTATTCCGTTAATAGCTGAAATCTTCCGGAACGCAGGACTACTATCATTTCTGAAATTTAAATTCTTCTCCATAATATATGGAATAAAGCAAATACATTCTCGAAATTATTCTAGAAATTATAGAGATAATGATATTTGAATCTTTAAAGTTGAAAACAATAAAAATGTAATATTAATTAATATAAATGTCAAAGCAAAGTATATAATTCAACTTGTTATCAATATGGATTTTTTTTATAACAACTAATCATACAACCTTAATTTTGACGTAGATCAATCTAATTGACTCTTAAGATAATAAAACATTCAAATATATATGTTATCATTATAGATATAATTTGATCTTAATTAAATTTTATCTACATTAGTTGATACATTCTGATATAATATGTACATGCTAAGATAGTGCAGATATAAGGTTTAAAACCTTTCAACGTAGGCATGTATAGTAATATTATGTAAATTATGGTAAAAAGAATCCACGATTTTAAGCAACTGAAAAAATTTTTAATGAAAGAATATTGCATGACCGAATTTTAGATAAAATAATTTATATCTTTAATTCTTATTTGGTTCTTTGATCTCGTCCAGGTATCAACATTTTTAAGCATTAGCTATTCCCTAAAATGTTATGTGAATATACTATACTGTCTTTTATGAGAAGTTTTGAATTTGAATCTCTCTGATGACGATAAAAAAGTAACAATAATAATGATAGTGATTTTCTTTTTATAATACTATAATCTAATAATAGTACCACTTCAATTGTAATTACTAATGGATTACTTTATCCACTTAGCATTAGTTAAAAGATGTCAGTGAAAGGATCGAAGAATCATCTATTAACCACGCATCACGCGTATGGGAGCTCGTGAATTCACAGTAAATCTTAGTAGGTCTCGGTCAAAATTTGCTATATTTGGGTTTGCGGGTCATTCCATATTCTCATGTAAACATATATATATATATATATATATATATATATATATATATATATATATATATATATATATATATATATGTATGTGTGTATGCACGCGTACGTTCAATATTTCAACACAGATTAATAAAACTACCGAATGAACGAAGATACGCCGATATGGGAATAAGATTATGATATAAGCGAATATTGGTATTTATCAATAATTTAGCGAAACGAGTTATTGACAGTGGATTTCGCAAATTGCACTTTAAATTAAACTTGGAAGTTGGTGATCTCGAACAATGGTTATCACAAATTCTTATAATTAACTTTCCTCACTTTTATATTACATTTTATTACATTATATGCTAGTTGTCAATTATTTGCTGTATATGTGTAATGAATTAAATGTGAATTTAGATGAATTTAAATTTAAGTTCATTTATCATAAAATAATTTTAAACGTTATCTTAGACCTATAGGAAGACTCGAAAAAGCGTAACTCGTGATCTTTCGTTTTCCCGACAGATATTCATTTAAACAGGCTATAAATGCGAGTCCTCCTTGTATCATAATCGTAGCGAATAATCCGCTGTCACATCCGCGACAGTATTTATTTATGAGTTTGTGTTTGATTTTTTATTTAATTTAATTTCTTTAAATATCATAAAACGAAAATTAGCATTGAAACCATCTATAATATCATTTATTCGATTAATATGTGCCTATAAGAGTTCACAACGTGCATTCTTGAATTAACTTTTATTTATAATATGTTTAACGATGCAGTAACAAAGTTGTAATAATTTATAAATGAATGCATCTGGTAATGATGCACAATTTTCACAGTTCAGGACAAAACATTTTCCTCGTGTATTCGATTAACGTACAAATATCAATGACCTGGTGCACAGACTCCGCAATAACTCCGTACGAATTAGATATTCTATCGAATAGTGAACGAATTTAGCTCACTGTAATTCCCCGTCGTCGAGATTTCCAATGAATACTTTCTTCCATCGAATGGTTGTATTGTACAACGAAAATTCAACAAAGACTGATATGAGGGCAGAAGAGGAATGTCTTCTGAATAACGTACCAACTACATAATAAATTTCTCCAGGGGTATAAAGTTGCCTAATCACTTTTCGATCACGTGCAATAGATCACCTATGCAAATTACGTTTCTTCGTTCTTTCTATCTCATTTTCTCTCTTTCCTTCCCTCTTTTCTGTGCGATATCGATAGGGTTCGTGCAAAGCGGTGGCAATTGGATATGAACCAAGAGCTGGGAACCGGTTTCACGACGATCGACGCGTCCTACCGACAAGATTGTGTGCGCCATTTCCGAAAGTGCCCGGTGAATTGTGAAACTCATTCTTAAGGACTGGCGGTGGTTTAACGGGCGAAAAAAGAAAAATGTATATGTGTCGGCAGTCTGGCGGAGACCTATGGAGATCCGTTGCAAAGGTAATTAGTTAGCGCACGATTTGAAAGATCTCTAATTTGCGGCAGCAAATTGCATTGTTCTTAATACAAAACAAACCAGGGGAAACTGAGTAGTTTGCAGATTGTATTCGGTAATTGGGTGCTTCAACTTTTATATATATAGTAACGTGACGGCGTGTAATGGAATTATCCACATTTTCAGATTTCGGTACATAAAGAGAATTGAAGCAAAGTAAGATTCTTTCTATAAATCTAATGCAATCTTTAGAATTCACTCATTACAAATTCAATTATTTTAAATACTCAAATTAGAATCCTGTAATATAGTGAAAATTTATGTATATTTTGTATTTAATTCATATTTTCAGAATTCATATTTAAAAAATTTTCAAAATTCACTTGTTCATTTATATAACAATCTTCAAAAATAAAAAAAGTGTTTATTTTATCTTATAAAATTATATGATTTTCCTTTTGAACAAATGGATATTTTGGAATAATAAAATGTTATGTTTGAATCATACAACGGATAAAATATGTTTCTATTCATTATATCATCAATTTCTTAGAAAAAAAAATATATTGCATAATAATACTTTTGAAGATATCCGAATAACAAATTTTATAAAAGTTTTATGCCTTAATTATATTAGAAATGAAAACGAAGTTGAATCGGAAAAAAATTAAATTTTTTCCTTTAATGATTATAAAATAAAATTTTTGTATGCTCATGAATAAGCATTACGAAAACAACTTTCACAATTTTATTTTAACTAATTTTTATTTATTTAATTATATAATACTAGTTGAATAGTAAAAACTACTTTGTTTAATAAATATATTTACTTCGCATTTTTTATTTTCTTGAATATATTAGGCGTTTATTGTTGATTATGTAAATTGCAGATATTTTTAATTATGCAAAATTTTATTCATGGAATGGATAACCGGATAGTAATAGATCGGGACATAAAACTTGTCGATTACATCGTAAATTTATTTTTTAATATAAAACGACAAGGATTAATTTCATTTTTTCATACAAAATGCATAATTAGAATAAAATAATACGAAAAATAATGCTGACGACGTTGATGTTGATGATAATAGTAATCATGATAAAGACGAATTTATGTATGCGTGATGTAAACTTTGAAAGTGTAGAGATGCTCTTAATTAACATTGTAATCTTTATGAAACAATGTTAGTTTATAATAAAGACAACATTCGGTTTATTTTATATAATATTTTATAATTGAAGTACAAATGAATTTTTTTAATCATTCTGTTTTTATTCTAAAAATCGAATAACTGAAAAGTTATTTTTATTTTGTATGAGAAGTGTATCGTTTAACGAAATAAACGATTAAGAACATTATATGCACTACTATAATCTTGACTTAAAAAATAATAAATAATGTCATTTTAATTAAATCCCTTTAAAAAAGTAAACTGATTGACTCTTATGGCTTACTTATAAAATCTTAATATACATGTTCCTATGTTAAAGTTAATTTGAGGTTCGGTTCAAGTTCATTACAAGTCAGAAATTTCTTTTGACATTTATCGACACCTTTAACTTATCTTAATATTTGATTTCTGGAACTCAACTCTATATTTCCAACCCAGTATACTTCATTAGCAGTGATTTATGTCTAACTTTAATAATTTTAAAATTGTTAGTGGTCTCAAGTGATTTTTTATGCCACTTTAACTCATACGCATTTTGCTCTCGAAAGTAATTTTACTTTCTCCGTTGAGAATCTATTTGAGGCTAGACAAGCGGTAGACGAGTCATAAAAGAAACTACAGCAGTATATCAAAGTCTTTCTTCTCGAATCTACCATTTAAAATTTCAATTTAAAATTCAACATTATCGGGGCATTTATATATTTTTTCATATCATTATTATACGTCACTATTTCATTATAGTATTTACAATATATCTCTACATCAAAGTAAATGTACAATGAAATAATTCGATGACGTTATTTTAAATTAAAAAGTTAATATCAATGTAATGGATATTTTATTACTAGCAACCGACTTTATTATTAAAGCAGAAATTAGTGTAGTATGTCATTTAATATATCTTTTCTTTTCATAGTATTAATTATTTGGAAATTTTCAAATCGAAAAAAATTTGAATAAATATTCTCATCAATATATACTTTTGTATAAAATTCTAGTGCTAATTTATTTGATTTGTTTTTCACTATATTTTACGTAGTTTTCGAAAAAGAATTTATTAAATTTAACTATTTTTGTTTTGAAAGTATTTACATCCTAAATCTCAATAAAATGATTATATAGGAATTATATTATATGTATTATATAATATAAATAAATATGTATAAATAAAAATATATAAATAAAAAAATTATATAAGAAATAAAGGAACTTTTACTTATATTATGATTTAATTGAGATTTACCATTTTTTTCGGTGCAAAATCATTGTATTTTTATAATGCCTTGGTACCTTATCTATAGTTCAACAATACGATAATGTTAATGTTTTATAATTCAAATATTTATGATATTACACTAATTTATATTGTTCGTCTTAATGCATACAACCACGTTAGATATAATTTCTTTATTCATCTAGAAAGACGAAGGTTATTTTCGTAGAATCACTAGTAAAAAATTTACAAGTAAAGAAATCGAATCAGTGAGATAAAACCTCTAAGTTTTTATTCTTCCCCAGTGTAAGTAAGGTAACAAAAGAATGTGACAGCAAAATTTAAAAATATTGATAATAGTACATTTTAAATGAATTTTACAATTTATTGAATTGGTACCGAAAAAATATTCTCATCGCTCTAAGAAACTAATTAAACTATCGAAAAATAAACTTGGAGTGAAAGAGTAGCTTCTGCAATTTTCGATTGCAGATACTAAGTCATCGGACTGTCAATGGAACGTCAAAAATCAGCCAGTTGCTTTCGCGGAGTGGTTTCTGTCCGAGAAGATGGCATAAAAGCCGAAAGGGGAGCAGCGAAATTACAACTGGCCGTCAATTCCGAAGGTCGATGTTTCATGCCCGAGTCGAAAGCATCCTTAATCTCGCTGGCAAGGTTATAGTACCCATGATTCTTTTATTTGGATCCGTATCTAAGTTCCCCTCTCTCTCGTGCTCTTGCTCTCACTCTCTCTCTCTCTCTCTCTCTCTCTCTCTCTCTCTCTGTAGAACGAGAAAAGAAGAAAGAGAGATAGATAGAGAGAGAGAGAGAGAGAGCGCTACCGTTAGATCTTTTGTCTTTAGCTCCCGGGCTGTCATTTCTCTCTTTTTCTCTTTATGGCACTCATATATTGCTACTTGGCATCTAGTCCAACGATTCTATTATCGTATATGGTCGGTCTCCAGATTTTAAAGCGAACAACGTACTTCTTACAAGCCGCGAGTTAGTGCACTCGTAAATCTGTGCCGTTGTAATACCTGCGGCGTGATATTCGCGTTTGTTATTTTGCGCCTTCGAGTCTCGCTGAGATTGGCTTAATGTGCGATCGATTCTTTTGTTGGGAGGAAATCCAAGAAGTTAGTTCGGTTATTTCGCGTTACGAGCTCTTCATCAGTCTATGCTACGCTCCTTTTCTTCCTTTGCTCTTTCTCACTTCTTCGCATTTAATTAGACTTTAATTTAATCGTATTAGTATAGTCGTATCGTGTTAAGAGTACTGTATGAACATTTTTTATTATTAGTACCTTCAATACAATTTGCCCTTATTAAGTCGTGAGTCGCTGAAAAGTAAAAATTGATTGGTAACTTTTGATCATTTTTATGAATAGTAATTCTACGTTTACCGAAATTCAAACTTTTCAAACTTACATTTTAAAAATATTGCCTTTAAAATCATTGAATAGAATTTTTAATCTTAAGACATTCCAACTATCTAATTAAAAAGATAATTGCAATTTCATTTAATTGAGAATCTAATAAGTTAAGATTTACGTTGCCTAAACTCTGATTGTAATAAAACGATTACATCTCAAAATACTTTTATTTAAAGAAAAATATCGATTCATAAGATGGCATTAATTTTTTCGAGAAATATTAACATTTTAATCTTTAAAAGATAACTAAACTTTTTAAGTTTTTAATTAACCAGCTGATTTTTTATATCTATACATTTAATTATCTAAATACACTCACAGTCAACTTGCGAATGCCTAATGAAGATAGATGGTAAAGTATTTTTTACCTGTTTCAAGTTTTACAATCACAGATTCTTTAAGTGCTTTTTAAAGGCGTAATAGTGATATGAACATTCTGATAAAATGTCAAAGATTGTACTGAATTTAGTAGAGAAAACTCATTTCTTTGGAATCAAATCTACGTAATTTCACCATAAATATTAAAGAACTACAAAAAAATATATAAAGGAAACCTCTTATTTTAACGACTTAATTGGAAGGTAAGTCACTTTTTCACCTCTACAGCATGTTCATCTTACGTAACTTGAAATTTACTTCTAATTTTACATAATTATATGTGTACAAACGCGAAAAGTTATGTGATCGACGTTTCATGAAAAATCAACTTCGCTTCTGATAGATGAATTAAAATAAAGATTATCGTCTATTTTTAAGAGGTACATTATAATTCTTATACATTTTATTATATTATAATTAAATATTATTTATGCCGTTAATGTAATAAAAATATTATTTTCAACCCTTGCTCGTGCCATAAATTTGCGTTACATACTAGGAACGACTAAGTACACTTTACAAACGGATATAGTAGTTGTGTTTGTTGTCGCAAAAAAGGGAAAATATAGGGAAGAGAAAGAGAGAGAGAGTGAGCGAGTGGGGGAGGGGAAAGAGAGGGATAAAGAGAGCGTATAAAGCTGCAGTTGCGCTGGTCCAGGGATCCAGTATGACTCAAGAGATACGAGCCGGCGGGATGCTGCGAGAGAGGAAAACCTTTGCCATCGTGTTCGCGCCAGTTTTTTTTCTGTTCCTCGTGGCCCGTGTCAGTGAGTTCAGCCGCACACACCAGCTGATAAACGACCGCTGGAATGATTTTATTTAGGATGGCCGTAAGCGTGGGTGTGTGCGTGCGTGAGTGTATGAAATGGATGTTGAATGATTATTTAGGGACTATCTATAAGCACCTACAGCTGCATGAATTTGTTTTTATCCATTACGCGATTGATACGCTGAAAATTGTACATGAATTATTGCTTCTAAACTTCATTTTAGTTTTATAGTGGCTAAGTGCAAAGTGCTAACGGCAATTTCCTTATTCTTTAACATTAAATGATACATTATTTAATATTATTTCTTCATGAAAAATAATTGGATATACTCTAACTCAATATTTGTTGAAGAACTAGGATTTGCATTTACTTTGTTCATTCATATATAACATTTTCTGTACAATATACAGTAACATATGTTGAACTGTGCTAGTAAAAACTTTACTTTTGGTAAATAATATTATATATTATTTAATTTCATAAGAATCTTTTTGTATGTTTAGATGCAATACCTCTGCAATACTTACCAGATATTCCTGGTTATATACCTGTATACATCAGGTATGGTGATCAGCCTTTAGAAGAAATTAATCCAGAGTTAGCCGAAGCTTTCCATGAGCGAACAGGCGTTTTAAATGTAAAATTACCTTTATGATAAATTAACTGTATTAGCAGGCGAATGACTATTTTCATTTTGTAAAAGAAATTTGTATGATGCTTTAGACAACTCTAAAATATTACTCGCAAATCTTTGTTTATTCGTGTAAATTATTTAATGCCTCAAATTAAATTATAAAAAGCTACAGAAAATTCAAATATTTACATTTTGAAATTGAAGGATTATATAAAAGAATTTTTATAAAACATAAATTTTATTAAGGAGATTAAATAGAATCCAAGCTAATAAAATAAAATAAGTGAACGTCATTTATAATTACATTGTCTTAAAAAATGGGAATATTATGTCATATAATATTGCATGCTTTAAATATATATAAGTATAATGCACATTAATTATTAAATTGATTTTCGATTAATAATTTTTACAATTTCTAATTTGTAAAAGGTCAAAAATGCAAACTTTCAATTAAAACTGGAATAAATATATGTGTATAATTAAATAATGAAAAAAATTACTAAAACAAACAATTTTTTAAAGAGGATTCAAGAAATTTCATTGGATCACCTTCCACTTGATCACGGAAATTCGAATAAGGATTTAATTGATAAAAAAGATAGTTCATTAAATTCTAAAAAAGAGAATATATCTTACAAAAACGACAATTTATCATTAAACCAATTAATTTCTATCATACCACAAGAAAAATATAGTTCTTTGCGAAAATCAAAATCACCGGAACAAAAATTTATTATGACGAAGGTAAATAATAATCGCACATTTTTAATTTATAACAAAAAATGTCTTAAATTATTTTTTAATTATTTTTTACAGTTATCGAAGTTTTTACCACTGAAAAAAAGTAATGTGTAAAAGGTAACGGAAGAACTCAAGAAAAAAGAATGAAATAAATGATTTTTTAGATTAGTCCTAATTACAGTTCAATACAATTCATAATTAAATACAAAAAAAGTTTAGAAATCATTTACAAACTAAAATATAAATTTATATTCTATTTTAAAATGCTACCTAGAGTATAGAAAAAATATAAACAGTATCTAGATATGAAAATAAAAAATTATCTCGATTACAATGCAATAAATTAAAAACTGTACATTTTCGAAACTTCTAGTATTGAAATTGCCTAGTCTTCAATTGTTTTAGAAACATTAATATTATAATTTGTATGAACTTTCTCAATATAAGTAATTTCTACGGAAATACAATAAGGAAGTAAAGATAGGTAAATAACAGAGAAAACGACAATAATTTCCAGTTTTCTGGTTTATATGATTTACAAATAATTAACCATGTCATTAGATTCCCATTGTTTTTTTTATTTATTTCTAATAAGTACTAAAGAATAAAAGAATTAAAAAATTGAATTTTATACTTAATGAAAATATTGATCTTGTCATTATTTTTGGACAATTTATTAAACAAAAATATTTGTCCAAAAATATTATCTTTATTAAAAATATGAATAATTAATGACTTAATTTAAAACTATGTATTGACCCTTTCTAAAATAAAATTAAATATTAATATACTACAATAACAGGATACTTTAATAATTTTGAAAATTTAAGATGTACTTTAATATAATATGTTTTAATGGCTAATTTATTATTTACTAAACAGATGTTATTCAAACGATCTTATGCTTAAATGTGTATTTAATTATTACGTAAATATGTATTGTACATTATTAAACTAATATATGAATTTATCTAGTAAGTAAAATAATTGTAAATTTTTATTATTCAATACCTTTTCAATAATTCAGTTTGTTATTTAAAAAATTCATGAGTATAAATTAGTGCTTGAATTTATTTAATATAATAATTTTAACAATATTTGATGACTGTGTAATAAAAATATTATTTAATTGTACTGAAAAGTTATTGAAATAAATACTAATTTTCTTTTAAGGATTAAGATAGGACTTAAAATTTAAATATACTTTCCATATATTTTTAAACTAATTAGATGAAATGATAATTTTTTATGTCGTGCAGAAATATTACAAGGTCTAGTTTGATAAATAGTTTTACAAATGTTAGTGCATCTTAAGTATCATTTTATATTATTATTAAAGCCTAAGCAATAAATGCCTTTTGTGTAAAAAATTACTTTAATCGTTGAACAGGGAAATTTGTACTAAATCATATTAGATCCGATTAGATTAGATTAGATCATGACTCTAATGAGGTCGGTTATATAAGATCCTATTTAGTTATTTTTGGAAATTGTAACGCTTATTTTATTTTTACTCAGATATGATTCGGAATTGCGAACATCTTTAAGCAATGATTTATTACTGATTTGTTACTGAATGCACTTACAGAATACATAAATTTTTAATATATAATTGTACTTTTCACGCAATTATTTATCTTATGTTTAATTGTTATTATGGATAGTTTTTATACTCTACTAAACAATTAAATGCAGCAAGGTTAAAAAAATTATTTAACTTTTTTTTAAATTACTAAAATATCGTGTGTACTATAAATATCTGTAAAATATTTTGGAGAGCAAATACTACGCATCTCTTTATCTTTTCCAATTATATCTATATTTTTATAATTTTATATTAAATGTGTATAGAAATTTATAAACTTCATTTTTAATCTTATTAAGTATCAGATTTTCAAGTGAACAATGCTTGCAATTACAATAAGATTTTATTAGAAGACCAATAAGTATTTGATATTATAGATTGTTTCTTCTTACTAAGTATTTAGTATTCTGATCTTTGCACGCTTAAAATTATTTAACAAGACACTCTTTATACATTGTAGACTGCATTTTTCAATATCGTATTTGAGTTAATTGAAACATTATATTTCTTATATTTAAAATATAAGAAACATATAGATATTTACAATATATGTAGTGTATTCGATCGCAACATAATCTTAAATCTGTCAAACGGCATCTAATTAAATTTATTACTGAACTAAAAAATAGTTGATAAATTCATACGTATACTCTTAGATATTTCTGCTTGTTAATTTTCAACTGAATTATCTCCGTTTTACATATTTATTTATATAACAATATACATATTCTATTAACTATAGATTATCAATTGAATGAATTAGTACATAAAATACTTTTAATACTAATAATCCGCTAAGTATCGCAAAATAGCAAAAAGTTTTTTTAAATTAAGCATCAAATTTAAAATAATTTAGTCATTGAATTGTGAAATAATGGTATTATTAATGTCATCACATCAAAAAGTAAATTTGATTTGTGTATGAATCCGAATTCCAAATGACTAATTTGAAGTAATAATTTAAGCAGAAAATAAGCAAAGATATTTCAAGTAAAATTTAATTTTACTGATTCTTAATCTAAAATTATTCATACTTGACAATAAATTTAACTACGAATTTCTATTAAAAGAAGTTTTTTTATCAATTCCCAGCTATACAATCATTACTCTACTCATTGAAATGTAATATTCTATAATTATTAAATAGTAAATTTTAATGATAATTTAAGAGAAAGCGTCTAAGGATTTAGGATCTAATGTTTCGACCGACGACATTAAATTAGCCTTAATGTATGTTGCAGTCGTAAGACATGCTTGTACAAGTGTAGGTCTCGGTCATAATGCGGTATATCTGGGTTTACGGGTCAATTCGTTGTTATGCATTGTCGAGTTTAATTGAGTTAACACGGAATATAAGATGATAATCGAAAACAAAAAGATGAAATATTGAGAGTGTATTAAGAACATGAGTATATTTTTTCTTGATTCTTTCGTAATTGCTTGAGATGAGTTAAAAAAAAACTTGAATAAGAAATAATGGTGAATATTTCAGTCTATTAACTTTCATAGGAAAAACAAATATACTTTTTCAATAGGCAAAATCAAAAGATATTTCGAATTTATATTTTAATTTTTTTACCTAAAAATATATCAAAGTCAACAGATCTTAATAGAAATCTAAAGAATAATAGATAGAAGCCAGGATTACTTCTTTTTAAATAAAAAATATTTTGCATTTCCTATTCCATACTTTACGAAAATAAAACATGAAGTCTTGTGAGGTTAAAAATTTCAGTTAAACTGATATTATTTTTTTTGGGTAATTATAAGACAGTTTGAATATAGCTGTTCAATATATATAGTTCGAAAAATTACAATTGAAAATTTACTTTTTCTTTCTGAAACTTTTCATTTTTATGAAATATTTATTCATTATTTTAATTTTCATGTAAAATACTTAATTTGATAATAAATTTCAATATTTTATCAGTATAAAATATAAAATGTTAATATAATTAAACATAGAATAAAATGTAAAGAAATTAAAATTCTTATCGCTAATCTAATATATAAAAGACATTTTAGTTATAATACAAAATTTTAGCTAAATTCTCATGAAAAAACTCAAAAAAAAAGATTGATGTAGGAGTAAATTAATAAAAATAATAAGATAAAAATTATTCTTTTTAATCATTATATACAATTATAATAGTTTTTGCAATTACAGATTAATTATTAAAGAAATTGAATATAAACTTGTCTTACTTATACATTTGTGTAAACAAAGAAACTTACCAATCTTTTTCAACAAAATCGAAGTAAAGAAAATTATAAAAATTTATTTAATATGAGATATATAAATATTTTTAATAAGTACAGCAGAGGCATAAAACTCATTTTAAATTCTACACAACAAAAAAATAAATCCAATCATTCTCTTTCGATTCTTATAATTATTTTCAAAAAAATTTATGTGGCTTCTTTCGAAAATATTATATTTTAGAGATTATAATCTTACATAGATAATCTACCAAACATAATTCACAAGAATTTTGTATCATACATTTTGAAAAGTGTCTATAATAAATTTCTTATCTTTCTTGAAATTTATAGAAATACTAATTCATTCGTTAGAGAAAATGCAGCATGCAATTTTAAAAATGCAATACAAGCACGATTGAACGACTTTCACTTCTTCGTCTTCTATTTTGATCAATTTTTCAGGTGAGGTGCTAGTAAAACTCGTTTCTCGAACCACAGTTATTTCTTCTAAATTTTCTTCTTTTCTATCTTTCAGAATGTATCTTACTGAACTTATCACCTTACCTATTCATTTTCTCCTATGGACGACCATTCGATACGGATATCTAAACTGTATTATACTGCACACATTAGAATTTATAGTATTTATACATGTCTTCCATTTAAATAAACCGTATTTAAATCCTTGTAGAAGTCTTGCTATTATTGAGAATAATTAAGGGTTTCAAATGTTTATTATAGAAAAAGCTTTTATGGAGAACCGTTATAATGGTCGACAATTTCCTTAAATATTTAAGTGTTCGGATATTTATTTGCATTTCATGCCTTTTTGCTTCGTTTGAAGAATAGTAGTTTATCAGTTTTTTATACCTTACTAGATTTCTTTAGAAATATATTAATATTAAAAATTTAATTTTTTTAAATTGAGATGCTAAAAATATCTTATAAGTACGTTAATTTATAAGTCTCATTAATAAAGTCTCCAAATATATCTCTTTATTTATTCAAAGCCCAGATTTTTAAAGCTGATAACTTCATTATACACTAAAGGATATATATATTATCATAAAGTTGCAATGACTTTAAGTTCTTACGAAGAGCTTAAAATTTATCTACAAATTTTTATTAGGAGAGCGTTCGAATTCCATAATCAACTGATTCTCAGAAACTATTTAATGCACGGCATTGCTTTTAAACTTATGTAACATACGTAATCGTAATTTGATTGTCAGAGGAAACTTCTTGAATTACTATTATTACTACGCATTTTGCACTAGAGAACGTGCACGTAATGAATAGGATGAGTAATAATCGCTGCTTTTACGTTTTTGGTTTTACGTTTACGGCCTAATAACAGCAAATCCGAACATTTACACGCAAGTCTGTTTCCTGATGATTGATTGGGTAACAGTAACCGTTGGCAATATTTGCGATCAAGGACTACCTTGTACATGTGTGCATTATCACAAACGTATGACAGAGTAAGTCCACGCACTTCAACTGCTCCAATCGAGTGGTGTCGCGTGGAATAGATTCTACTCGCTTGCGGATGAAGCTCACTAACTGTAAACATGTTTTATAGATATTTGAAATGGATAGCTCTTACTGTTGAAATGTAACTTTTCTTTCCATGCAACAGCAATAAATTACCAAGGAGTCCAATAAGCTCGAGGAAAAATAAAATTAATACTATAATTTGAATAATGTGATCAATATAATTTTAGTAGCTTAATTGATCTTCATGGAGCCGCGAAGTGAGAACGAAATATGATTTTATCTGTATTGGTTAATGATGTGACACATATTTACACCTGAAATAAACGTGCTTTATTTCTCTTTGGTTGCAGTGCGAGGTAGCACAATATCTCGGTAAGATTTTTACGATGTAAGAAGATGATGGAAATTGGATCGGGACCGAAAGGTGAGAACCGGTTTCATGATGTCCGAGCGATCGATGTGGCCCGTACCGCCGCATGAAAGAATGGACTCGCCGTTTCCGAAATTACTCATCGAACTGTTAAATTCTTCGCGGGTATTACCTTTCTTACCATGGCTCTACGTGCAAAAAATATTCGGCCACGTTCAATGGATCCCGGTAAGTTCAGCAGCATTCCTCGGAAAGTTAATTAGGCTGCGCCTAATTTAAAAGAGGTCAAACGGTATCGTAAGCAATCGCTTCTTATTGGAAATCGAATTAGAGTTAATTGTGCAATTATCAGACTGGCCGCAGTATCTCTCAGGTAGATGATATTTTTACAATTATTGTTATTTAAAAACGCAGATAAAGAACATATGGCTAAAAATTGTTGATCACGACTCTTCGATTTTATATTTTAAGAGTTCGCGTAAAAATTGTGTATCTATAAGTGGGTCAACTTTTTAATAATTTTGAAGAATGGAGCTCGTTACCCCGAATTAAAACTTTCTAAAAGTACGTTTAATTTAAAGAATGTGCCTTCAACATCTAAAATTACGAAAATGAAAAATTAAATCTTTATATGTAAAAAGTAATATTTACGAAATGACCAAGTAAAATGTAGTATTCTGAATGTTTATATACTGTAAACTTTTAAATTAAGTAAAAACAAATTTATTTTTTTCGGAATCTTTCAAGATATAATTTTTCAATTTTCGGCCCTCTTGTTCACTTACCTGCTTATTTCAGAAACACACTAACTAAAAATAATTTTAGTTAGTGTATTTTAGTGTTTTAGTTTTAGTTTTAGTTAGCCTAATTTTAACTGACAAACTGGATAATTTATTTTATGAAATTTTATATTAATTGAAAAACATTTATAGATAGAAATGAGTATATAACTTCATTATTTTTCAGAATTCTAACAAATACAAGATCTTCTAAAACTCATGAACAAAGCTGAATAACAATTTCATATTAAAAGAAAAGAAGTTTTTTTGAACATATTCGCACGTATAGGGCTTATATTTATGGTGTCTTATTAGTCTTATTAAAATTTTGTATAATCAAAGTGATACGTTATAAAAATAATAATTAAAACTACCTAGATTTAAATTGTATTTATTATCGTAAGACAATATTCCAGTGTTCAAGCATAATAAATTACATCAGTTTTCCTCGTTCAGATATACAAATGAGATAATGTCTTAAATAAATTTTTGAAAACTATATAAGAATAAAAATATACAATTAATGAATTAATAGATTATGTAATAAAATTCTTTACTTTATGTTTATTTTTTTGCAAATAGTATTTTATTATTTATTACTGATTAATTATTACATTCAGTAGTGATATAAAATTAAAAAAAAATACATTGGTTAAATTTAAGTTTGTTTACATTAGTTCAAAGATAAATTATTTAATATTAAGTAACAATATTCGAGTAAACTTTGGAAATAAAAAAGATAATTCAGTAGAAAGTATTTTGAAATAATAGTTGAGATTTGGGTCAGTGTAAGTAATAGAAGTATCAGAAGAATTACTATAATTTTACTCCACATATTGTAAGGCAACCAAATTGAATTCTGTTTAAATTTTCTCTAAACACATTATTTTTATTATTATTATTATATGAAACATAGCGAAGATACTCAAATATATAAGATTAAAAAGTGTAATTTACCGAATTTAAAGTATCATTTTACATTATAGTCCTTTCAAAATATCTAAATTTTACTTTGAAATTCTTAAGCCAGACAAAGCAAAATCTATGACATTTAATGTTAACGATATATTGAATTTTTTTTTGAGTTTTTAACAGCATTAATGGCAAAATAGTATCACTTATAAAAATATATAATTGTATAACTACTGTAACAAAATGATGTAACGGATCGATCAATTTTCTTCAACAAATTTAAATATAAAAATATTAATTATAGATTTTTATTTTATGATACATAAATATTGCTTTCAGTATTTAAACTTCAATATTCCAATTGATATTATTCAGATGTATTAATCTGATCTACGTTTTCAAAAATTTCTAGTGTAAATTTTATTTAATTTAATGTAAATTTAAGAAATATTTCGTTACTATATTGTATTAAAATAATTCGTAGATAAATATTTCGTCGCTATATATTAAATATTCTTTAGTTTTATCATAAAATACTTGTAATATGAAATTAATTGTTAAAATCTATATTCCTTGTAGATTTAATGATTATTTTTTTATTTACTGATGTCAACATACATTTTATTTTTTATTTTTAAAAATAATAAATCTTTAAATTTATCAAGCTTGGTATTCGAAAAATTAATGGTCGTTTGAAAATTATGTATCCTGTGAAAATAGGATGAAATAATACAATTAAATGCATATAATATATTATTTTCATTCATATGAATTTTCGCACTTTAATTCGCATTATATTTACAACTAACACACTCAGCTAGTATTATTGTGGGACATTTATTATTCTCAATTGTCAATTTTATGTACTTACCTAGATCACAATAGATGCCATCCTGTCAGTTTGAATAATTGTAGTATTTCCACAGTGCAATTGAATTCAGTTCTTATCTACCAAGACTAAATTCTTTTTGACAATAGTAGTTTGTCCTACTTTTGTAATTTATTAGACACCAAATTATAAATAATGCGTGTAATAAGATATAAGTAATTGTAAGTATAATAGATAATTTGGACGTTGAAAATTATAACATTAAAATATCAATATAGGCAATATATTAATTTATAAGTATATTTTTATCACGAAAGTTTTACATTATCGTATTTTATATTCAACTATCTTTTAAAAATATTAACTTGTTTGAAATATTAATCAATATATTAAATATTTGATATTTTTATTTATTACTTTATATCCGAGTTTTCTAATCTTTTTCATATCTAAAAGGAATCTTAAGATTACTATATGAACTACTTCATAAAAATATTGAACTTTGTCAGCATAGTTTTTATCAACTTTCATCAAATTAAAAGTTTTAAGAACGCAACTTATTTTATAGATAAAAGAAATTCATGTTATTGCTATTATATTTTTAATATTAAATTTATCGTTATGTATTTTAACCTTTTATTGATAAATTATTTTTTTATATTGTTGTATTGTTAAATTATTGTTGTTTGTCATTATAAAAAGTAATGGGGTAATCACACATTATTTTTTTAAGTTAAATCAATAACAAACTATAGTTATATTTGAATACAATAGATTACATAATGAAGCTATATTTTTAAATTTCAATGAACTTCATGCATTTCAATATGCATCGTTAGCTAGAACCTTCCTTTCTGAATCTATTACATACATGATTCAAAAGACAAGTTTTATCAATAATGTGCATGTTATATCTTCTAAAATTTGATTTATTTTCTTTTAAGAAATAAGTAACTGTATCAATGATTATTAGTATAAAATTTTATTATAAATAGTATAAAATATTCAAATCACAGTGATAATCGACTTTCACGTATAGTTCTAGCCTAATTAATTAAGATGTATATTTCTATATACTGTTCCAATTAAATGTAATTACTTAAATACAATTTTTCAATAATTATTTTTGACTAAAGCACATATAGATAGCGTATAAAATAGAATATATTTTATATTAAAATTGTCGTATCTTTTTAAATTTTCATTGCTTAAATATATACATACACTCGTTTATATTCTTAGCTTACAGTAAATTAATTTTCAACTATCCGCTATAAGATAATAAAAACAACATATATAACGAAAATTCTGAATTTATGAAGGTACTTAGTTTCAATAATTAGATAACCATTTATTTTGTTTTATACCTTTAGAATATCGAGGATAAAATTATGTATAAAATTTACACATTAAAATGCGTCTACAAGCAAAAACTGTTATATGTAAATCGTTTGAAAGCATAAATCCATAAATACTGCTATTATATTTTGTTTTTCAAATTTAATGTGTACACTTGGGGTTAAGTTAATTTTAGGTTCGGTTTTCTTTCACTTATTCTCAACTCACCTTTCACCTGACATACATTGTAATTTTACACCTGTTTCCAGTACATGTTCAGCCTAAAATTATAATTATAAAACCATTAATTTATGTTAATTTTTTATTTTGTTCATTTCAATAAAAATCGGTTTAAAAATTAATTAATTTGTAGCGTAGAGGCATATTAAATCACAAGTATTTTATTAAAATTTTTAATATAAAAGAAAGCATTCTAAATGATGATTTTTGTTATTTGTTCATGTCCGTATAAAAACTAATTTAAAAGTTGAAACATGTTGAAAGCTTTAAATATCAATCTTGGAATTATAAAAGAGTGTAAATATATTTTCTAAATTATAGCTTTAAACTATAATTGTAATTTTCTTCTATTTAAGTATATTGTATTTTTAGGTTATTGAAAAATTAAAGTTATGATTCTTAAATTTTTGTTTTTGTTACAATTTTGTTTTAAGATTATTGAAATGTAGTAGAAAGATTATTATTATACAAAATTTAAATTTTGAAAATATCTTATTTAACTTAGCTACAAATTTCTTATACATTCTATCTCTGTTTAAAATTTGATTTATTTTTAAGTTAATGATTAACTAATAATTTTTATGAATTAGGTAATGTTAAAGAAAGATTGTAAAGGCTAAAATACTATATTAATTTTATAAATAATTTTCAATGACAAAATAGTTTTAATTGAATTACAAAAAAACCTGGTATTTTTTTTGAATCTGTAAATTATTTATCAAGGAATACATTTATTTACTAGAGATATTTAACATTATTTATTTGCAATATTAAGCTAGAATATTTTATATTACAATTTGGATTAATAATTTATACATTTATTATAAAGATAATATATTTTTCGTAATAAATGGTACTAAACATGTGCCTTTATAAAAAAATATACACAGAACGTTGATTATACATTTTACGCATGTAATCCTTTGTAAGGTATCGTATACATTGATTACTTTGTTTAAAATATTTATGTAAACATTATTAGAAAAATTGCAACAATTCATCATAGTGAAGGTGAATACTGACGGTCGATTATTTAGATCACGGTAATCATTACGGGAGAGAAGCATAATTTTAAATCTATAAATATTTATAAATTTATTTATATTACTAGTAAATAATTATTAAAAACATGCTACATACATTCATGAAATGTAAATATTTATATTTCTAATAGTAATTATTTAGAATATTACGTTTCAGTATTTAAGAAAGAACAAGACGAATGTTCTTTTTGAGTGAGAATGAAGATATTTGGAGAGAAAGAGAAAAGAGGGATATTTTCAATATTTTCTGACAAGTAACAAAATATTTGACTCTAAAACATTTAGATTGGGGATACAGTTGTGAATTATTAACTGATTATATACCGCATTTACGTATATACATATCAAAATACATTCAAAGAAATAAAAATGTTCAAAGATATTTACTATTAATGACATGCGATATAAGCTAATTCATTTTTCTATTACTTATAAAAAAGAATAATTGTTTAATATGTATTATTTTCTATAAATAATTATTTCATTTATTATATTTACAGTAATTTATATACATCAATCTACTACAATACTTTTGATACTTTTGTGGTTATACATACAATATAATTTATACGTATATTATTACATTTGATATAGAATGTAAACGTAAATTGTTATTAGCATAAATTATCATAATTATAATGTTAGTATTATTACATGACTTTTGAGTAATTAAATAAAAAATGTTTCTTTAATTACTGTTAATGTATAAGAGAAGATGTTTATGTACACGACTTATTTTGGATAAATTAATTAATAGTAAAAAATATTAACTTTAAGTAATAATAATACATAGAACTAAAATTATATTCTCTTTTTAATCTTATCATTGTATAGATATACTATATTATAAGTTAGAAATATTACTGGAGTAAATGTTGTTTTCAAAGAATTGATAGGATACACGAAAACGTGATAATTGAAATAAGTTATATTATGTATATTAATAAAACAATAATTTCACGTTTATTTTTTATATGTATTACGAATTTGCAGTAATAAACTGATCTATGTTTGACCAATAATAATTGTAATTTGTTCATTTTCAATGTTACTTTTGAATTTAGGTTTTATACTGTAATTTGAGAAAAATTACTTTCTAATTTTCTTTTGTACTCCCACGAAGATGTTCGAACGATGCTTCTTATCAGTAGTGATATTCTATCACCCCTACTAGCAGTTTTATAATTTACTCATCTTAGATTATATACAAACCAATTTAGTAAATTTTAGCTTAGTAAATCAGTTCACGTCACACTCTCAAAATAATATTGCTTACTTCATATATATAAATATGCAATAATTTTTTTCTAATTCTTCTATTTAGAATAAATTATATTTATCTTTTATCGTGATACGTAAATTTCTAATCGTTAATCTGAAGCTCACGAATGTTGACAATTTACTACTAAATATATATTGTTAAGCGATATTCTAAATCAGTATTGAGATGCAGGTTGAAAGAACATTTCTTGGTGAATTAGAACAGAAACAGTCAAAATGCTTTTAAAAATCGCTCTACTATTATCACTATTATATTTACATTACGTTTATGCTTGCTCCAAAACAAGAATTAGAGCAAGACGAAGAAAACCGAAAGGGAGCAGTAATCGAAAAGAAGAAACTACTACTTTACCACCTAATGTTATGCTTCCTGGACCACCTGGATAAAATAAAAAGCATTTTTGGATGGAATTTGATATGGAACTAAAGACATTATTTTACATACAAAAAATATTAATACGGAATGTACCAAAATTCAAAATGTCCTTGAAATAATAACGAAAAGCTAATAAATATAAAATTGATGTATATTTTTATTAATGAACCATTAGTTATTTCTTATAATATTTACTTTAGTTTTGGTTTCAATTAATATATCCATATATCAATTGATTTAACCTACAGAATATACAATTTGTAAACCGAATACTATCTTTAAATAAAATAATACACGCCATAGATTAATGGCTAGTTAGTAAAATATAATGTTCATATGTCATATTTCTAGATAGTAATAATTTTCTTTATCTAATTTTCATTACGATTTCAGTCAAGTTATTATATTTAATAATATAATAAGAAATAGCGATATTACGTAATTACACAGATACTTTGATTATTTGTATTTCTGTTAATTATTAATGAAAGAACACCGAAGATATTAAAATTCTTTAATTATTGCTGCATATAAAATTCGAAAGTAATGCTCTTTAAATTATTTTTAAATTCATTTTATACAGTTAAAAAAATTCTTGAAAATTGAGATTGTATGAATTATTATATGAATAATTTACAAAATATTTTAAGGTGACAAAGAAATTATTGTACGTATTTTATATTATATTTAAAGGTCCTTTTTTCGGATGCCTCATTAGATAATTAAAAATTTATAACATATATGGACGTAGAAGATATTAGAAAGTGTAAGATTCTCTAGAAGAAGAGTTAGTTAAGTCAAGTTACACAAGGTCGCAGTAAACAATGAAAGAGTACTTTACCCTTAGTCTTTCGATCACAGCTTTAACTATTTTTCAAAAAATCTTCCTTTTTTATCTACAGAGTATTATGCTTTCATCTTTAATAATAACAAACTATCATTTTAACCAATCTGTTTATGACGGATCCTTCAATTATACACGAGGCAACTTTGTTGTTCTGAGTTTCCATACAAACGAGTAACATATCTGAATCCATACTCAATTTAATGTAAAACTTAATACTTTTATACGGTGTTAGATCATTTCGTGCAAGTTAAATAAATATTTGAAGAAACTTTTATATATATTTGAATCTGAAATATGAAAACCTATACAAGTGAACCCAAAGAATATAGTGACTGCGATTCTTAATTTTGTATGAAGTATTAAGAATTCGAGGAAAATATTTCTTAATTTTAGTATTTAATTCTATAATACGATACGTGGTACACCATTCTTCACTAACGCTTTATGACGCTATAATGTTTTTTCAATATTTCAATTTCAATATTTATTTTGAATAAAATTATTTATTTTGAACTTAAATGACAAAAATTTATATAATTATGTTTAGGCGAGGAAAATTTATATAGTAATAAACCTATTTTTCTTTTTTTATAAGTCATTTTATAAAATAAAGTGGTTCTTTTCGATCATATAATATGCTTTGTATTTATAATTTGTGACCGTGTGAACGTTAAAATTTTTCATTAATTTTATATTTATTCAATTGTTAATAAGTTACTCATAATTATTTTAAATATAATATTTTGTTACCTATATAGTCGTCATTGAGTCTTTTTTTTAAAAAATAATAAAGTTGATATTTTTTTTTTATTATAGTTACTGAGTTGGAATTTATAGCATCAAGTAAGAGATAAATTTTGTATCTAACTCATTAATTCTATATGCAACAGGATTAAATATATTTAAAGTAATTATACATAAGTTTTAATATTTTCGCGTATCACTTTCTTTCAAAATCCAATATAAGTTGTATACTTAGATATCTTCTCTTATATAAAAATAGTAATTGATAAGTTTTTTCTATCTATCATACGTGAAATGGTCAAAGAAATAAAATTTAAAGTTTAATGATATTAAATTTTCTTTAATATTATAATGTATATTACTTTTCTAAAAATTATTGAGATATTTAGATAGAAAAATAGCATTAAATATCTATATTTTTTACATATACTTTCAAAGGGTTCATGATAAATGTGATGCATATAAGGGATAAAAATTAAATTAATCTAATTGAATATTATATATATATATATATATATATATATATATATATTTATTTATTTAATTGTTTTCAATCGTACACAATTTCATATTTATTAAGTTAGATGTTTATTATGTTTTTCTGTATTATATTGACAAATTATTATAGTTATTACATATTTTATAAAATGATGTCTTTAGTACAGTAAATAATTTTACATTATTGTTTCGAGTTCAAGTTTTTCGTAAAAGATTGGCTTATGTTTATTATCGAGATTATCCAGGATTTCTTGGCGGTACAGTTGATCCCGGTGATGAAGGTCCTAATGTACTAGTAGCTTCTGTGATGTCTATGTCAACTTCTTTTTTCTTACGTTTCTTTCTTCTTTTTGAGGAACAACAACAAACATAATGTATGTATATGAATAATAGAAGTATGCTGATTTTCCAAAGCATGTTCTTTCTCTTTTCAGTATTGCACTAATATTTATAATACTTTATTCTTTTGAAATTTAATAATTCTTAAGAATTACAAATTTATACAAAAATATTCGTGAATTATGATTCGGAAAATTTAAAAAACATGTTTAATGTAATAGCTTTGATATCACGAAATGGTAGTAACATATTGATAATAACAATTCTTTAATGAAATAAAAAATAGATTGTTATTACTCTCACTTGTTTAAATATTTCGAAAATAATTATGTTCATATATGAATTTTATTTGTGAAGTTATATTCTAAATCAATATAATACTATTTAACCTAGAAATTTGTAAAAGTTTCATAATTGTAGTACAAAAATATTACTGCAGCGTACATATTAATATTATTATTCAAAAAATAATAAACTATAATTTTTTATTTACTTTGTATTATATAATTTAAATATTTTTGTTGGCATCTGTAAAAACTATTCATTAATAGATTTTATTAAATATAAAAGAATATAAACAATTCTTTTACTATTTAAAAAAAGAAGCTTATTCAACACGTTAAAATAAATAATAACTCAGAAATAATTATTAATTCATAAATAAATACAGAATTTACAATGTATTATTTAAATTTATCAAAAGAAATAAAAAATTTGGAGTAAACATGTTTAAATATTCTTTATATATATTTATTATGATTTCTTTGTCAATAACTTTCTATTTCAATCACATTTATGTTTAATTCGTACTATGTGTAAATTAAATTATCTTGTAACATATTTTGCAATAATTCTTATTACGAATTATTCATGCTTAGATAAGTTTATCTTTAGATAATGAAGATTTTTAATATATAATATATCAATAGAACAAGACAGTTTAAATAATATTCGTAATGAAAATATTAACAGAATAATAAAATTTTTTGTCCTAAGATTATATAATAAAAGGTACTGTTGAACATATATAAATCATTTTGTAATTGATTAACGAAGTTAACAAATATTTGAGTTGGTAACTTATCAATAGGTAAGTATTGCAATTCTGATAAATTCTATGTAATATTTACAATTAAAAAATATTTTATAAAAGTTAAGAATAAATTTTAGATAGTATAGAAGATAAATTAACTGAAAGAAAATTAAATAAAATAAAACATAGTATTAATTATTAAATTATTAAATCTTTTTAAGAGATTTAAGTCGCTTAATAACTTGAAAGTCAACAAAAATATTCGAGACAAAAACGTTACACTTGTATTTTTATATAAGAATATCTAATTCCGTATCATTTGTTACCGATTTATTGTTATTGTATTATATAATTATAACCAATGTAGAAAAGTATAATGATATTATAATTTTCAATAATACGGATTATGAAAGATAATGAAGATATTGGAAAGTCTTGAAATGTTAAGTAAAAAACTTCATTAATATAATATGTAAGAACAAAATTAGTTAACGTTTAATGAAATTTACGGCTAAATGATTATCTACGACTATTTTGTTAATAATTATAGTATTCCATATTTTATTAATATGCGCAAAAGTCTACGAACACTTTTCAATTTAAAATTCAAATACGTATTAAGATGTTTTTTATTCATTGATTTTTTTGTAATACATACATTTTTTGAAATGAAATTGATCCTTCTTCTGTGACAAAAAATGTTTCGTAAAACATTTTCTAAAAGATAAGAACGTCTCATTAACTAATTTTGAAAGATAATTCTTGTCTATCTGCTATTATTCACAGTTATATTCTAATTCCTTACTCAAAGATAATATCAAAGAAGTTTTCCTTCATTATTTCGAAAATTAAAAATTTGACACGAATAAAAAAATATGATTAATTATGATAGCACAAAGAAATCTATGTATATTTCGTAAATTGTTGAATTATTAACGATAAAAGAATCCATAAGTAATTGATACCAGTTAAAGAATTTTGGTTTATAGTTAAAAATTGGTATTTCATTGAAAACTTTTTTACTTTAATATAAATTCATATTTTATAAAAAATAATCATTCATACCGTACCTATATACTAAACACCTTATTACTAGATATTTCTTTAAATTTAAGGGTTTGCATTCTATATTAAACAAATTACATGCATCCAAAATCATATATTAGCAACTTAGAAAATAGGAATACCATTTTAAATGAGTTCAAATTAGTGACAAAATACATATGCGAGAAGTTTTTTATAACAATTTGCTCATAAGCTCATATTTATTTTCATAAAATTGTTTTTCATAAGTTTCTCCATATCTACCTCAGTTATTTGTCAATGCGATTTCGAAAAAAATAAAATCTTTCTATTGGGTAGTTTGTACTACTTCGAATTATATTTGAAAACTTTTCTTATCCCGATCTTGTTGAACGTCTATCACTTCCTTGTCCGGGAATTAGAAATGGAGCTCTGCCTACAAAAGATGATCCTCTTCTACCGCCGCCACCACCTCTTGATCCACGACCACAAGCTTCTAAGCAATATATGCTTGTTAATAACAAGGTAATGATAAATTTCAAATACATTTGTTTCTTCAGTATGTTAGTGCTCTACAGTTTTTAATTCTGAACTTTTTAAGATTTTTATAATAATTGTATGTTCAAGTATTTATAAAAACGAAATCGTGAATCGTGAGTTAATAAAATTGGTAACGTGTTCCTTTTAAATATACGGAAAGTACGTGATAATACCGGCGGTATAATTATTATCATTTATACTTGTAGCGATAAAAATTTTTGAATTAATAAACATTAATATGTAATTTTTATTATATTTTAACAAAAAAATATCTAAGAAACACTGTAACATATGCTCGTACTCACTGATGCGACTGGTTTTCCCTTTGACTCTCGTAGCAACAGTCACTAATTCTCATCGCTTTTCACTTATTTTGCACTGACAAAATGCACGAGTACGCGCCGAGGCATTTATTTTTCTTTTCCACTTAGAGAAAATGATCTTCCAACATTGTATAAACTTTCATTCCATCGATACGGTTAATAATATTTTCTTCTACAAAAAATTATTTTTTCTTCTACAAAAGTTATTTAAAGATAGTACTTAGTGGAGTAATTGTATATTCTGCAGGTTAAGACAACTGATGTATGGATATATTAATCAAAACCAAAATGAAAATAAGTATTACATGCAATAAATAATGGTTCATAAATAAAAATATACATCAATTTTATACTTATTAGCTTTTCATTATTATTTCAAGAACATTTTGATTTTTGATACATTATGTATTAATATTTTTAGTATATAAAATAATGTCTTTAGTTCCACAACAAATTCCTTCCAAAAATTCTTTTTATGTTATCCAGGTGGTCTAGAATAAATAGTACTAGGTAGTGAAGTAACATTAACCATGGTTTCCCTTCTTTTTATCTTTTCTATGTTTTTCTTTAGCTTTGAAACCAGTGCAAGCGTAAACGCAATCCAGATATACTAATGCTATAAGTATAGCGAATTTTAAAAGCATTTTGACTGTTCTGTTCTAATGCACCAAAAAATGTTCTTCCAACTTGCTTGTCAATACTGATTTAGAATATCGCTTAACAATATATATTTAGTAGTAAATTGTCACCATTCGTGAGCTTCAGATTAACGATTAGAAATTTACGTATCACGATAAAAGATAAATATAATTTATTCTAAATAGAAGAATTAAAAAATAATTATTGCATTTTTATATATATGAAATAAGCAATATTATTTTGAGAGTGTGACGTGAACTGATTTACTAAGCTAAAATTTACTAAATGGGTTTGTATATAATCTAAGATGAGTAAATTGTAAAACTGCTAGTAGGGGTGATAGAATAGATCAGCTTATTGCTGCAAATTCGTAATACATATAAAAAATAAACGTGAAATTATTGTTTTATTAATATACATAATATAACTTATTTCAATTATCACATTTTCGTATATCGTATCAATTCTTTGAAAACAACATTTACTCCTGTAATATTTCTAACTTATAATATAGTATATTTATACAATGACAAGATTAAAAAGAGAATATAATTTTTTCAATTCTCTCTATTATTACTACTTAAATTTAATATTGTTTCATAATATTTCAATATAATCGATTATAACTCAATTTCTGATATATATTAAAGTTTAAACGTAATAAATCTAATTATACTGTTCTTATCATTAGGTAATACTTTAAAAATTTTATTATATTTGTGGAAGATAATATTATTAATCAAACCGATGGAATGAAAGTTTATACAATGTTGGAAGATCATTTTCTCTAAGTGGAAAAGAAAAATAAATGCCTTGGCGCGTACTCGTGCATTTTGTCAGTGCAAAATAAGTGAAAAGCGATGAGAATTAGTGACTGTTGCTACGAGAGTCAAAGGGAAAACCAGTTGCATTAGCGCATACAGGCCAAGTAAAGTCGAAGAAAGTCCGACGAAGATGCGATGCGGATATGCACTCGAAGAAGATGTAAAAGTCGAAATGAAAGCAGCGCGTCCATCACTTGCGCTCAATTCAGAACAATTAAACTTCGATGCTCGTGACAAGAGCATCTTTTATTTCGTAGCAACAACAGTCGTGGTTTAATTTTCTCTAACGAGTTCCTTTTCTTCCTACTGGTTCTCATTCTGTCTTCAATGAGTGAGAACGAGTGCGTAGAAGTGAGCGGGGTGTAAGTGGCGGAGTACCGTTAGGTCTTTTTCTTCCTTTGCTCTCACAGTCATCATTTTTCTTGCCTTATTTTTTATTTTCACTTCGCTCATTTAACCGACTCCTCTATTATGAGATATCGTCGGTTCGCGCACTCTAGGTCGAGCAGTTGCGCTTATGAGCTACGGATTCACGCGCAGTAGTTTTAATAACCGCGCCGTGGAATATCGCGTGCGTTATCTTCCGATGAACCGAATATTCGAGGAAGGTTTTTTATTCAATTGTATTTTTCTTTGATACAAAGCAATCGAAGAAGTTTATTCCGTAATTTTATATTATGAGCTTACTGTATATGGCGCTCCTCCTTTTTTGTCATGGGCTTTTTCTCAATCTGAGAGTCTTTTGCGCGTAACTTATACTGCGATTTTTTGAACATTTAAAGCGTAAATTACTGTGTAATTGTATGATTGAAAATATCACCTTTTCAACAATAACGAAATTAGAAGTTTCCTAGTAAGATCGAAAGGTATGTAAAACAAGTATGAAGACTCAAGTAATTTAACATCAATAACAACGATGATAACGTAATTATTAATATATACGTATTAGCTATTATTGGTACATGACTATCGAGTTTAGAATGTATAGTTTCATAAAACAAAATAATAGTGATATTTGTACATATTATTTTTATTCATGTTTATTTGTTACGTCAAAACTAGAAACATACTATTCTTTGAAACTTATTCAATTTTTTAAAATTTAAACAGTTTTTCTTAATATATGATAAATGAGAAAATTACAGTCCTATTCTCATTTATATTTTTATATCTTTTTAGTTAAAAGAAAAAGTGGGTATTTTTTACGAACTGAGAATTAATTATGTTTTCAATCATAGTTCAGAATTTCAGTGAACGATTTGGTTTAAAGAACAAAATAATATACGTTTTGTAGTTATACATTAATAAATTGTAGGAATTTCCCTATTCCATGATTTATACTCGTTGAGGTATTCTTACTTTTTCTAGTTTTTCATTTTCTTAATGATAAATAAATGGATAAATCAAATTATTAAGTATTAAGTTAAAATATTTAAATAGCAATATCCAATCTACCATAATTTATGGACTTCCTAACTTTAAAGATATCTTTATATTACTAAGCTTTATAATATTATGTTCAATTCCTATTTAAGTTTCAATTCCTATTTAATGCATCCAGAAAGTCGCTAAAGGCATAAAAATTATTAAAGATGTTATATTCTTATTAAAACAAGTAATTCTGTTGAAAATTAAAAACTACTTATTTTCTTAAGAAGAATATTTTCAAATCTGCCAAAATAATATATTTTTTATATTAAGTTATTTTTAAAAAGATTTATGGTTATTAGCTTTATGCTACTGAAATAGACCATATTATTATTCCTTTTTTACGCATCAATAAAAATGCATTTTCATTAACAAAGCATTAGTTATACATAACCAAATACTTTATGATGTACTCCTTGATCTATATTCATTACAAAAATATGATAGTTTGCGTGCACTAACGAAAAGTAGCGAAACAGCGCTTGTATACGCGACTCTCCCTAACTCCGATGAAGTGCATCAATGCTTCTTTAGCATTACATGTAAGTTTGGCGCTTAACAAATTATGTATCATGCGTATACGAATATACAATAAAATACATAATGAAGTGATTATTAAACACGTTGAGCTTATTGAGAGTCATCGAGTGCGTCACGAGTGAGAAAATTGACTGGGAACATATCCATGAAATCAGATGCACCGGTGCATGCGGAAGGAAAGCAACTTCTTTCCCCTCCCCTGAATTCGCTATCACCTTTCATCACTTCTGACTCCCGTTATCGTACGGCTCATCGCCGGGTCTTGAGATAAAAATAATCGCGACGATCTCGCTACCGTGCATCGATACTCGGAGACTTTCGCTCGGGTACGTGCCAATAGTGAAAATCCAAGTCACCTCACTCGTACGTGACTACTTTTTAGGATCGTGGTCACATTTCGTACTTCAGTTTCAATCATCGGAGATTTCTACGAAGGCTAGCAAGCTATGTGAAATAATCATTTTATAAGTCTATTTTTCTATTTTCGGTTTTTGTGATGACTGCGAATGGATCGTAATTTAGGGTTTTCATTCCAATCGATCTCGTCACTTACATTTAATGAGCTTGCAACGGAATGGCTTTGTGACATTCTTAAAGTGGTTCAAATTTCCTTTTTTTGGATAAATTCAAATTGTATGAGAAATATTTTATTGTTTGTTTTGAATACTTTAAGTATTTAAGATTTTTAAATAATTTTTTCATTAATGCTTTGTTTAGAGTCGCATTCTGATCATTCAATATGTGATTTCCTTTAGTTAGAAACAATACAAAGTGTAAAATACCTGTATAATATATTTATTTTAACTTGAAACACTAGATTCAAATTATTTTAAACATCTTATAGTGGGTTACGCGTATCAGTTAACTTTCAAACGCCATTTCGAATTCTGGATTCAAACACTTGTGAAAAGGTGTAAACCTAGCTTTTTTCCTTTTTAAAAAATAGTCATACGTGTGAATGTCCTAACATATTTCCATTGTAGAATTATATCAAATTTATAGTGAAAAATAGTACTTTTTAAATCAATCTGTAGCAACAAGTAGATTTTGCCCTTTTCCTAATTATGGGGTTTGGGAATGCGAATCTTGTAATAAATTAATTGGTTCGTGAAACTCACCAAGTTGATTGCTTTAAATAGATTTTAAATGGTTGCATAAAGTAAGTTTATTTGAATAATTATTGAAAAAATAATTTTATTTTTGGTTTTTTCTTAAAAGTTTATAAAAATATTCTTTTGAATATTTTGATCTCTCTTGTACAGGAAAAATTTTACATGAATTATCTATTACAAACATATAATAAATACTTCCTTGTTACAACATTAGCAGGTATTGTTTAGAAATTTTAAATAAACTATTAATACTGTATACGCGTGTGTTTTATTATTTATTTGTTAAGATAACTTTAATGTATTTTAGAAAATTACTTTAATGACGTGTAATTAGTATATCTATTGTATTAAAGAAAGTGAGTTTTATTAGTTTAATTGTACTAGTAGCCATTATTTGAAAAAATGAAGATGTATATCTTTATTAAGTATGCCGTAAAAGAAAATTCTTGAAATCATAAATGATACACACGAATCATATTCTACGTAAAAAAGTTAAACGAAAATACTTTGAAAATACTTTACACCTTTATAATTTCAGTTATAGTTTTAAAAACAGTAAATTAATTCTCAATCGCGTGAATAACTTTCGCTTGCATAACATTTTAATTTTCTATTAAGTATAGTGTTAATGAATTCTTGAGAATCGATAAAAAACTTACATAAGATCTCACGCGAGAGAAAAATTTTGACTCGCTCCCTTGGAATACGCACTAGAGCTTGGTGAAGCTCGACCAACGATGGGAAGGTCCAGATTCAGCAAAGCTCGAAGGATGTCCGCGTCCTCGGGGCCAAAAGAGCGGCCGAGTATTTTTACCGAAACGCTAAGGAATCGCTGTCCCTCCCCCGCAGCAGGGGTACGTCGTGTATGCAGGCGTCGCGAAAGAGAAAGAGTCGGTGAAAGAGAGAAGGTGGGAAGCGAGGAAAAAGTAAGAGCCGGCGGGACGGTATAAAGCTGAAAGTGCACGGATCAAGCGGCCTAGTGCGAGTCCAGAGATGCGAGTCGACGGGATGCTGTGCGAGACCGTTACGCCACTTTTTCTTCTTGTCCTCTTAGCAGCCCACACCAGTGAGTTGAGCCGCGCGGACCTTCACTCCCTTTGTCTTTTTATCGGCCTCTCGATAGTGCAGGTGTCGCGCGAAGGGCAACCGATGCACGGGTGCACGACTCTACAGGTACCTAAGCGGAAGTGCACTGGTGAGGACGTGTTCGGTGTCCGACGTTTGCGATTGCTCCAGATAGAGGAGAAAATTGTACAAAAGGCCAATGTTTGTCTCGAAAAGTGAAAACGTTCGGCTTTGTGTTCGTCGCGAAAAATGGGACGATGGATAAGGATGAGAAGTGCACATATTACTTCCCCGTGTAAATTCTTGTTTAATCTATATCTAGAAGTAATTTAGAAGTTAGTTTTTTATGCTCTTAGTTTCAGTGATACATGAAGTACATGCACACATAATTTGTAATTACCGATTATTAAATACGAATGTACTTTCTTTTTAACTTTACGTTTTTCATGTGGGTTCGATATAGTATTCTCCACTGTTTGGAGATGAAAGCTTCTACTTTTTATTGTGAAATTTTTACCATTCAGACATTAGGATTTTTATTTCTTGATGTAAGATTAAGGTTCATTAATCTCGTCTGTTGTTCTCGTTTATATAATAAAATTCGTTAGAGAGGGAAACTAACAGTGTTAATTGTCGCTACGAGCCCTCATATTTTCTACAGGTTGCACACTTTAATTGTAGGTAACTCTTCAAAAAGCTCGATTAATGTATTATGCTTTCAAATTTAATCGATTTTTACAAATCTAATTCTTAAACTAACTGTAACTTTAATTAAAACCACACATTTTAAATTATGTGCCAATTATTTTTCAATTAAGTTCTAATCTTTTTTTTAATCTAAAGAAACTGTTATTTAAGAAGATTCATTATGCTGTCGTTATATTGTGTAATTTCGTATTTTTTTATCATTTTCGTGGTATTAAAAATCTTTCTTATATTTATATATTTATTTCGATATAAAAAATGTTCTATAATGTAAGAGTTAATTTGCAAATAAGGAATTATTTTTATTGATTCTTATTAACATTTAAGATGAGATATTTCAGATGCATTTTTATTATTTCATAATTTCATTCGGATGATGTAAAATTTAAAATATTAACATAAGCATTCATAATAATGTCATATCGGTGTTTTTACTAGTTTACATAGTTAGTGCTACTCGACAAAAACTTACAGAATAGAATTTCAGTGATAATTTTATTGATTTATGATTAATTAATCTTTTTATCAATCGACACCGATAGTAATTAAAAAAAAAGGTAATTGTAATTAAATGCAGACTATTAAGTGATCTAACTAACATGTATATGCTCGAATTTTTTGTCAACATTTAAAATAAAATTACTATTAATTCGTCATTATAGTCATCCGAAATATTAATTAATATTAATTAGACTTTAATTATATTGAAGGTACATATTTCTAAATAATTCTGTTCTACAATTGTAATAAAATCTAATTTGCTTGTATGATATTGCTTGGTAATTAAGGAAGTTAATCAAACATAACACTTGACTTTTCAAATGAACATAAAATAGATAGAGAGATGTGTAGAGTTAAGATTAAAATTTTAAATTGATATTTTCCACACATCTTAGTATTAAAATACACATATAATGAATTAATAGAAACAGTATCTCACCAACATATTACGTGGTGACTTGATTTCTAATAGCGGAAAATAAAAGCATTGTTTAGATAAAAAATATTGCACTTCTTTATTAGATTGGCATTGATTATCAACGATTCTAATTCAATTAATTATTCTGCCTGTTTAGATGCATTACCTATACAGTATTTGCCAGACATTCCTGGCTACATACCTGTCTACATACGACACGGCGATCAGCCATTAGAAGACATTAATCCAGCGTTAGTTGAAGCCTTCCACGAATCGACTGGCATACTAAAGGTAAAATTCGAAGATTACATAAAAATAAAAATAATGTTAGAAAGTGGTAAGAAGTTTCGATTGCCGAGTTTTACAAAAATTTTACATTATTTCATTCGCACAAATCAGATTTTCAAAGATAACATCTCGATGATAAATGATTTGAATATATTATAATTTAATAATCCTTTGATTTTACAGAATATTCAGAAAACTCCATTAAATGATCTACCATTTACAAATTCTAATAAAGATTTGAGGGATAGAAATGATGTTACAGTAGAATCGGACGAAGAAAACACGGCTGAGAAAAATGCTCAACCACCGGTACCATCCAAACAATTAATTTATATCTTACCTGATCAAGAAACTATTTTCGCCCAGAACATTAAGCCACACGAAAATGAATCTGTTATAATGAAGGTAAAATGCAATATTATATAATACTTACTACAAAAGAGAAATTGAATAAATTATATTTATACGTTTCAGCTGTTTAATCCTTCGTCGCCGGATAAAATTGACTCCAAAAAGATTACGAAAGAAATTAAACAAAAAGAAGGAAATAAATGATTTATATTTTACTAGTCCAAATATTGTAGTTTCTTAATATCCTGATGTAGTTATTTATTTTATTAGGGTTTAAAAATTTTGTCGAAAATTTTGACTGAAAGTGAAGACTGCAAATTGTATCAACAAAATGTTTTTTATGGAAATTACTTAATCAGTTGTAGGATATCATGATATTAAAATTAATAAACTGTTGCATAAAAATCAGAGTAGCTTAAAACTAGTAGAACATAAATAACATAGTAAATAAAATTTACTTTTCAGAACAAGTACAAATTGCTTTTAAAAAGTATTTTAAATCAATAAGCTTTTAAAATAAAAAGATTTTTAATTATGTTAGAAAATATTCGGTTGAAGATAATTATTAAAGACAAATTATTTTATACTTTTCTATAATATATTCTATAATTTCATAGTATTAAACTAATTTTACAGTGGTACCTGAATCTATTTATTTTGACATGTATAATATAAAATGTATTATATATGTATATTTCTTTTGTAAGATCGTTTTATATATTTTCAAACAATTAGTCTGTAGCATTATCATCAGATCATTTAAATTTAAAGTTTTATATACTACTAAATTAAATGAATTTATTCTCCATTTTCATCGAATGTAACCATTACCAGCTAAATTCCAATGACGCCGGTTGTCAAACACGTGAACAATGGAATTTTGCATAAAATAAACAGCGTAACATTTCATTGCTTACTCTCTCTCTCTCTCTCTCTCGCTTAACCGCATAGCTTTTAACATTTTCTGTAATTCACGGGGATCAGGTACAATTCAAGAGGCTGTAGTGCATGTTGAATCATTGCGCTGATCGCAATTATGCATGTGTAGTTAACATGTTTCGCGATACTCGGATTAATTAAGCACTGTAAAGAATAGAAATCCTTTTTTCTTCCTATTAGAAAGTGTACTAGTATTTACCATTCCACACTTCAGTCGATACTTTATTGCTGCTTTCTTAACTACTGTTATTTACGCTGTTTTTTGGAAAAGTGCTAAAATTGTGAATTCTGCCTTGATTTATTAATTAGTATTCGATATTAAATTGAATTTATTCCCTATTATACTTTATTTAGTTGGAAATATTTTAACATTTGGATCATACATTTTATACTATAATATGCATCTAGTATGCTAAAAAATTTAGAATGTATTTATGAAAATAATTTATATATAAATAATGTCTTAAAATATTATTTAAACTGGATAGTATATCTTGTTGTAAGTATACGTATATTTCATTTATATTAAAACTATTTATCAATATGCAGTTGTTAGAAGAGCTTACGTACTACATACCAGTATAATGCAGCTTTTTAATTATTAACAATATAGTAAAATAGAAAATGTTGTAATAATAAGAAATATATCATTTTCATATGGATACATTTTTCATTTACTACATTTTTCATTTTTTTACAAGACTTCTATTATTTAAAACAGAACCCATTCTTCGTGCAAATTTTATTTTCTCGAAAATTATCAATTAAAAAGCATAATTAACAAAGTTCATTATCTATAACTCATCTACAAGCAGATTGCAATATAAGTTTTTTATGCTCACAAGAACCAATAAATCCTTATTTTATCTATAATTGAATTATCCGTGCAAGTTATGGTGTCATCGAATCACGAAATACATTCTGTAAATTTTAACTTCTCAGAGACAGGAGAGAGTGTGAGAGAGAGAAAGAGAGAATTACCTGTTTTCACACGCATTATCAAACCTACTGGAACTCTATATTATTTTTATTCGTAATTTAAAATCACTACTATTAATATCTTCCATATTTTGCTTATTGATCTCTGAATAAATAAGTGACGATTTGTACAACTTTTCAAGTATATTTGATTTATTCCATGCTTACCGTACCATATGTGTTTAATTTTTCTAAGCATACTTAGTAAAAGTTCATCTACACTAATAAAAATTCGAATTAAATTTTTTAAAAAACTTATTGTAAAGGTATCAGAAATCTCAAACATTTCTATAGGTATTATGAAAAAAAAAAATCATGGAAACTTATTTTAATAAGTTATTAACAAACTATTAATAAATTAACTATTAATAAGCATTTAACATATGTGTATAATTTTCTATTAGTGATTTTTAATACAATATGTGAAGTATTTAACTTTTTTAGAGTTAAAATCCAGCGACAATTCTAAGTTAAATATAATAACTCTAATAGTAGAACTTGTATTTATACAGTTTCATTGTTGATATACTTACTTTCATAAATAAAAAATTTAGCAATATGCTAACATTAATATATACCTTGTTAAATATATTTTTAATTATTTGCTAGAAAATATATATACTATGATTTAATATAAATTTTTTATTCCGTAGATTAAAATTTTATTTTTAAAATATATATTAAATAATGCTTATTAATAGAAATCCCTAAAATTTTATTTTCGTTAAAACCTAGTTTCGAGTTCTTATCTGTACAATAAAATGATTGTAAAGTAATTATAATAATTATTTATTATCAGAGTCTAATTATTTTTTTTTAATTCATTTATTTTTAAATTATTTCATTTTTTTGAAATGCTGTTTCCTGGAAAAGAAATTTTTAATTTTAAAGGGTTTTATTGAAATAATAAGAGGCTAAGTTCAGTAAAGTATATAGGAAAACTTTATTTAATCAAAAGTCTATCTCGATTGACAGTCGAAGCTAAAGGGTTCTTCATAAAAATGTGTTGAGTTTTGAGCTGTTCCACCTTGAGCTTGGATTTATCCTTGTTCTTATTTTCCTTGGATCAACAAATATTCTTTTTTCTTTATAAGCATTAGCTTGAGTAAAACACGTATTTTGGCGACAGTTACTCGAGTTTATTTGTTAATTGTCCATCATTGAGATGCATTGATCGAAGGTAAAATCGAATGTTGATATTGCAAATCGTTAATCTCGTTATGCTGGTGCGAAATTTGAGATTTTAATTTAATTTTACAACTTGTTTGTACCATTATATCCTTTGCTCATTACTCGAGTGATCGGCGCATTGAATCTAGCTATATTTATAAATTATATTACTCATTACGTTGTTATTTATAAATTCTCAACAATTTCGCGCGTTTAAATCTTAAAATACTGGTGAGGCGCCGATCTGTCACCGCAATTGTAAGTATAGGCTACTCGTATCGCGCGCTTTTGCAAGGACCAATAAGCTAATTATCCTTATTGCGCATGGGATGATTTTGTAAACTGATTGGCTTGTCCAGTGAAACGCTGTGGTGATTAACATATGGTCAATTTGATCATGCTCTTTTTATTTCTTGTTGGGTTGAGTGGGCGTTAAGGGAAAACAGGAGAATTGAGCAGTTGATTTTGTTGTGTTTCTGCTTTTGGCACTGACCATTAAACTTGCTGTCATTTACTCAGAATATACAGAATGTATGAATTTACAACAGAAGCAAAGATAAAATAGAAGATATTATTAATATTATTTCTTAATTGCTAGAAATTTGAAAGTTAGAAATCAAGAGAGCATTGCTTTTTCTATTTTGATTCAAATTTATTCAAAATAAAGCATATAAAAGTATCAAATTAGAAATTTTGAAAATGGTAAGAGTTTGTTGCATCTGCAAACTTGAATATGGAATTATTGCCGACGTTTCGTTTCATAAGTAAGTAATCAGAAAACATTCATAATCGTTTTTAATTACATTGTTTATAGGTTACATGACATGTAACCTCATGAACACTATACATTATTGAATCACCTACATTACAGTTTGAAGCTCATATTTTATAATGTATAAATTGTATTTAAAAATAAATAATATAACCTAAATTACATAATGTACAATCTTTTAAGCATTCCTCGAAAAGAAGAAATAAAGGCCCAATGGGTTTCAATTATAAATCGTGAAGTGAAGAAACATAGTGCAGTATGTAGTAGACATTTTTATGAAAGAGATTTTCATTATAAAGTAGTCGGAGACCATGTGAGAAGGTTCTTACTACCTACAGCTGTTCCATCTGCATCATGTATTCATTCTAATAGGTATGCTTTCATATTCATAAATTAATAACATAATTTATAATAATAATATATATTCTAATGTTGAATTATTTTATAAATTTTTAGTTTTAATATTGATGAAGAGAATATAAAAATCTGTGAATCTGATACTGATGATTCATTGGCATTAAATCCTGATGAATTATCTAAATCAAATGACGATAATTTTTTTGTAGAAAATGTAGAAGTTAGTGAGTGTTCTATAAATGAAGAATTAAATATACCAATAACGAATACAGATAGCTCAAATTCTAGCGAATGTAGCGATGAATGTACTATGGAAAATAATGCTATCTCAGAAACATGTAATATAAACAGGTAATAAATTAATATTATAATTATGTATTATTATACATTATTATGAACATACAGTATGAATACTGATAATAATTATACAATATTAGTATATTGTGCAAATTGAGCACCTTTTAAAATTTTATTTTTCAGAAAAATATATGAATCAGAAGTGATAACAACTGCAAAGCGGACTTATACACCTCGTTATATAGGAGATTTAAAAAGAGAAGATTTTACTTCCGATTTAAGTTATGAAATAGTTGAAAATTATTATAATAGTACAAAAAGAAAACGTAAAGTCTTAAATCAAAAAGTAAAACGATTAAATGATAAAATAGAAAGCTTAAAATCATTACTAGAATATTTAAAAGATAATAGATATTTTTCATGTAAAGAATCTACTGAATTAGATGTAAGTAAACATAATTTTATAAAAATGAGAATCAACTAATAAACGTGAAAGTATTGATATATTTAGATTTGTTCATAATAATATTTTTAAAATTAGTGAATATTTTAGTACTGTGTATATATATTTATATATGTAAAATTGTTGCTACATTTTTAATTTCTTTTTCATACATTTATTGATTATTTACAACTATTCATAAATATATAAAGTTCTATTAATTCAAGTTTATGCAATTTTGAAATCTGAGCTCCATAATCTTGAATAAATTTGTGATATAGGTTTAGTATTTTTAAGTTGTGCATCTATATGTCACTCTATATGTATACACCTTACAAAATTTATATATATCTTTACATATTTCAGAATTATATTAACAAGGTTAATAGAAGAGACAAGATTTCTTAACAAGAATACCATGAGACAGTTTTATTTACAATTAAAAAAAAATCAGATATAATTATAAAAATGTGCATTCAGAAAGAGAGTATCCAAACATCAAGTTTAAGTAGTAAATGCATTCAAAGAATTCAGATGGAAAATCATCATTAAATATAAAAATTTGTTTATAAAACCAGATATCAAAGGAAAGACGTTTAAAATAAAAAATGTTATATGAAAGCTTTATTGTAGTATTCAATAAAATATTTTAGATTCATATATAAAAGACAGTAAAATATGGCATAGGAAAAACTCGATAGGTTATGAAATAATGGTACAATGGATAAAATAATATTGTTTTAATGATCTGCTAAAAATTAGAGAAATATGTGAAGTTATTTACGATAACTCGCTCATGGTTTGTAAAATCTATGAATGAATTCTTTAAACTTAATAATTTAAATAATAATACAAATAGATAATATACTTTTTAATTTTATTACTATTACAGACACATGGCTATAATAAGGGTAATTAGAAAACAGAAATTTATATACAAATTTATTTTTTATTTTATATTTTTTCAAATATTAGTTTTATTTAAGTTTCTGAAACACTTCTAAAATTACTTTTATTTGAGAAATAACATAATCTTTAACTTGAACTTATTACTTATAATATGCATAATTTATCTTATCTGCATAATTAAAATAATTATTTTTATGTTTGATAAACATATGTATATTTATACTTACTAGATATAAAATTGATATAACTAAAGAAAACTTTTTACTTTTCATTAGTGTTTAAACTGAAAGGTTTTTTTCAAATGAAAAATCCCGATTTTAATGTAGTATTTAACATATAAATTTATTAATATATTCGTATAATATATACAGCAAAATTAAAAAATGGTATTATTCATTTTGATAAATGATACCTTAATAATACTGTTTCTTCAATAGTTATATTTAAGACTTTAAAGTCGGTTTATATTTTTTGAATCACTTGTTGGTCTATTAACGAAATTAACTTATGCTTCTTCAAATAACTATCTACAATTATAATTGTATTTTGGTATAATTAATCTATAATTGTATTATATATTTTTTTATAAACATGTATGTTTATTTAATTTCTTATTTTAATTCAAGAAAGTATAATAATTATCATCTTATGTTTATGTTTGTACATTTTATCCCTTATACTTATATTTTTTTACGTAATAATTAAAATCTTAATTATATATCTCACTTTAACTTTTCTTGTTTCGAATTTATTTATTACTAATCATTTTAAACAATTGTATATAGTAACGGGTTATAAATTGTAAATAATGATGGATTAAATAGATAATATAAAGATAATATAATAATTGTATATAATATAAGATTATAGATTATAAAATTAATTATGATTAATTGAAAAAATACTGTTGCGTCTTTATTATAAGAGTCATAGTTATTTATTATTTTTTATTTTAATTTATGATTCTTGTAAACCTATTGAATACATGTTAAGTAAAATTTAGTATTTTATTTATGTAAAAACGTATATTATATTACATAAAATTGTATCATGGTTTACTTCATTATAACATGATAAAAATTATAATATTTTCCGGATTTACTGGTACAATAATAGCAATATGTACCATAGTATACTAATTTTTTTTTAATTCAACAATATATTAATTTCTGCACAGGTGCGAAGGTATGAATACAGAAGGGAATAAAATAATTAAGTGCAACTTGTCAATCGAAATCATTTTAAACGTTTTCCGTCTACCTGTATTTGTAACTATCTTTACTTATACCTTTATTTAGTTCTGTTACATTTGTTAAATCATTTTAAATATACATTATTCTTTAAAATTATTCTATAGAACAATATATTAATATATAATATATAATATATATTATATAATATATAATCTGTAATAATTTATCAGTAAAGATAAATTATTTTGCGAATATTCTTACAATGTAGCTTTATAAATTTTGTAAGCATTGTAAATATATAGATAGTCGATTTAATAAAATCATTATTTTATTGGTATATTTAAGACACTTATTTGCGAATCTGAAACTATTTATGAAATATTAACCATGAAAAGATTTAGTTAATATAAACAACAAATATAATTGTCGATTATGCAAAGAAAACAACGAATTAAAGAATTTTGCAAAAGTATTTTATAATGAATTTTGTACAGATATACAAATATTTTGAATTTCACATATTAATTACGTAAAATGTATTATTGGATAAAAACTGTAAATATCTTACGAAATAAATACATTTGCTATAACTTAATAAAATTTATATATCTAATTGAAAAAAATAAAATATACTAATTATTTACTTTTATAATTATTCCTGTTTTTTATGAATAATATGAATTAAAAAAGAATAATATTTATAACATATTATAATATATATTATATATGTATACATACAATTCTTTTTATTGCACTTAAAATAAATATTTTAAAGTAGTAAAAATTAAGCCATTTTAAGATTTTTTCTATATGATTATTAATTTTCATTACTAATTGATGAAAATTAGTAAAACATATTTAAGTATTACTATTTATTATGGTATTTAAATTATTTAATGAAGAGTAATAATAGCTTTGATTTAATTAGAAATTTTTATTTTATTTTTCATCTTTTATTTATAAATGATACTAAAGTAAATTGTGTAATTGAATTATTAATTTAGGTGTTGTTATTTTCAAAAGAAAAACAAAAATAACACTACATCATTCATTTCAAGTTTGACATTCACTCTAATGTCATGAAATGAATCTAAACTATATATGATTTCAATTAATGAACTAATAAAGACATTTATTCTTCAAAATTTAATAATATTAATTACTAATTACTGCTATTTCAAAACAAACAGTTGCTAACGACAATAGTGAAATCAGTTATGAAATAATAGAAATATATTTTAACATAATTTTTTAATTAGTAAGTGAATTCTGATCATAGTATTAAATTTTTTTTAATTATTATTTTCATTATTTTCATTACTTTATTCTTTTTCTTACTATTACTCATTGCTTTCATTCTAAGTGAGACGTAGGACTGTAACACTTCGATTTAGAAGCCCAATGACTTAAAAGAAAATTAATTTAAAACTACGTATGATTTATTATTGCTTAAATTAATTGAATGTTTACATATTTTAGGAAGTAAGCTACTATAATACAAAACATAACGGTATATCATTATATAATCAATAATCTTGAAAATACATAACCAGAGGTATTGAAGGAAGGATGAATGGTGTTCAGTGATGATGGTGTCTGAGCAAACCATGTTACTAGTGCTGAAAAATTTCAAAACAATTTATTTGGTAAAGCCTGAAACTTATCTGTTACAAACAGGAATATTATATTACAGAGCTAAAGAGAGTTGAATAGAAAACTTTATAATGTTTTTAATAGTCTTACATTATATTCTCTTTATTTTTACATAGAGAAGGTTCGACTAATATAATTTTAAGATATATACGAAGACAAAAATTAAGTTCAGGTCATGCTTATCATATACGCTTATCATATTTCGATAAGCAAAACTGGTGTGCAGTTATGAATGCATACATTATTCAGTAAAAATTCTATAAATGATAAGTAAAAGTAATATTTAAAAACCATCTAATAAAAATATGCTCCATTTCCATGAATAAAAAATATCTTTTATTTTTCTTAAAATTAATACAAATAATTTAAAACATTTTACGACAAAATTAACAAGTGTAGACGAATGACAGGTACATCAGTTAAAAAGTTGCGTACGATGGTAATATTGAATTTTGTGTTCATTTAACGCACGTAGTTACTTTCGGAGGGATTTATGGGTCAAGGTGAAGGACTTGCATGTGTAATAATGAAGCAGCAAGGCCTTGGAATTAGGAGTTTATACGAAATAGTTTTTTCTATTCGGCTTCAATATAGGATTTATTATTTACATGATTAATTTTTAATTTTATTTTGATTTATTTATTTAATGAAGATAAGTAAATAATAAAAAAAAATTTTATCAGTGCAATTTATAATGTATTGTTGAAGTCTTGAAATTTCACGGAATAAAATAGAGTTTAAAATAATCATAGATTCATAAAATGATATAGTCATTGTTGATACCTTGAAAATATTAAAAAATAATAAGTAATCAAGAATAAAAATAACATTAATTGTTATTATTAGTATAACTATTTCAATAAATAAATTAAGCATAAGTTAAAATTAAATCTAAATTAAAGTTAAAATTACATTTCTGTTGTAATAATAACTATATTAATTATTTGAAAGATTCTTCAAATAGTATTATAAAAATAATGTAAACATGAAACATTTCTTAAAAAGGGTTTTAATTGAATTAGTATATTGTAATGTTAATGCTGAATCTTAAATTTCCAAAATTATAGGACGAATATCATTACGAAGACGAAAAAACTTTATTTAAAATTTATTTAATTAACGAAAATTGTAACATTACGTTATGATATTTGTAATATTGAAACATCTAATGTATTAAATTTTAAATATATTCGTTATTCTAATTATATAATTAGAACCCAATAACCATTGCTAATACTTCCCTATCTTTTTTTTAGATTACTTAAAATACTACGAGAGGCAAACAGTCAATGCATAATAAATTTTGTGAATAATTTCTTTCGTTTATGTATTTAAATTTAAATTTAGTAAAATAACATAATTATATTTATTTTAAGATAATATAGATAATAATCAATACCGACATTTCCGATAACAGTTCGACTACTGTTGAAAAGTAAAGTTTTATTTAAGAAAATTTGTATTAATTTTTAAAACAGTTTAACAATAAACCAAATTATTTTTAAAGTAACTGAAAATCGAATTTGTTTGAAATTAAAAATGTAAATAATGTATTAATATTTATGTTGATGTGAATGTTCTTTACCCTAAAATTCAAATCCTAATAAAGAACTTCCATATAAAATTTCAAAAGCATTAAAATTCGACAATATTTTATAATTTAATTATAATATAATATTCGTTAAATAAAATCTTAAATTATCTCTATAAAAGGAAACAACATAATTACATAAACTGCACCGACTAAAGCCAACGTAAGTTTAAGGGAATATTTTAGTTCATCTAATGATAAAGGAACAACATGACAAACTAATCAAAAATATAATTTAGCAAAAGTATAATAAATTAGTAACAATTATAAAAAATTTTTATTCCAGTTATTCTGTAGTGAATTTAATGATAAATAGGCGATGATGAAAAATAAAAATATATTATGTACCTTGCTACTTTGACTTTATGCAGAGATAAGAACGAGTTTTGAATAACTATAGGGATTTTTAGTCGACTATTGTACCTTTATACGAGACCCCGATATAATTTATATATTTGCATGAGTCAAGAGTGATTTCCAATTTGAACTGAGGTGAGATAGGAGATGGTACACGTGTTTATAAAAACATTTAACACTCTCCTGATTATGAAGTAATAGTTCTTGAGATTTCAAAATAAATAAATCACTAAATTATCTACATTTTCTAACAAAACAAATTATGACGGTATAAGATACTTCCTATTAGTTTATTGGCCTATTTATAAGCATAAAATCATTGTTACAAAATAATAAACTATACTTAATGTTAATATCGAAAAAATAACTTTCTTATAAACTCAAAAAAGACAACAATATTTTAATATTTTAATTGATTACTGACTTCAAATTACCTTGAGATCTCTTAGAGGATTCAAAAACTGATTTTTTACTTTGATTATGTATTATTATTAAATATAATTTAAAATTCTTTACTTTAAAAGTATGAAACATTGTTTAGATATGCACTAACTACTAGTTAATAAATATTTAAATTTTTTTTATTACCATCATAATTGATAAAGTAAATATTTTGTTTCAAAGCTCTTAAAAAACTAATGCATTTAACAAAGCATTTATTTTTAAGATTTATGACCACATAATATCTCTTGTATATTCGACAAATGCATTGAATATAATCTAACAGTCTTGCATATATTTTATACGTTTAATATATTTTTTTAAAGTTTAAACGAAATGTTTTTTATATCACTTAAAGCTTGTTATTCGATTCTACGGTTAACAAATAATTTACTAGTGCTTAATTTACTTAAGAAAACGTATTTAACTTTAAATATAATATTATTTTATTTATTTTTAGAGTTAATAAGTTTGATAAAATTTAATAAAATCTAGATATTTACAGAAGGTTAAATAATAAAACAGTTTTGAGACTTTTATGAGAATATATAATTATGTTATTTTATTGCCGAAACTACAGAAAGTTTCAATGACATTGCTAAGTTTATTAACTTGCAAAAGAAAACTTTAAAATTAATGCATACATAGAATTATAATAAATGCTCATAAAAATATTGTTATTTCGGTATACTAAGAAATCACATAACATATTCACAAGGACATTTTTGTTTCAAGAAATAAATTAAACAAAAATAAGTAGTAACAGAGTAATGCAAGGGTTTTTTTTTCATGTTAATATCTAGTATCTACATTACGTTGTTGCATTCCAAGAAAAAATCTTCCATAAATTAAATTTAAATTGTCAATCGCTTAGATAGTCGAGACATACATCGTATATTTCATGAGAGTTTTAAAAACAAGAACTTAACTGTCTTCAAGTAATTGTATTAATGTTTTATACAATAAAATAACCCAAATTAAATGAATCTTTCTAATTTAAATAAATTATTTTGAATTGATTATTAAATAGAAATATAGTTTGTAGAAGTAATTAGAAATAGTTTATTTCTTAATAATATAAACTTGAGAATAATTAGTAATTATGGTTACAAGAATTTAAACTACAAAGTATTAAACAGATTGCAAAAAATATATTATAAAATAAAACATTTCTTTGACTCGGTCAATCAAATATCACTCGATAAATATAAAAATACCAAGAAACATTAAAAATTCTTCTCAATTTTTTTTGAAATATTTATAGAAAATGTTTTATTAAGAAATACTTTCTTATCTATAATATAACTAAGAATTTCTTTCAAATAATATGATGCATAAGAACTAATTTCTCAAATATGGTAATTACAGAAAAAAACTGCAAGAATAATCATTATTGTTTAAAATGTATAATTTTTAGAAACATTTTTAAAAAATGTCAATTAATATTAGATAACTAATATTTTAAGTAACTTTAAACTTTTTTATATTTCTAGCCTTAAAATTGTCTTTTAATGTAGTTACTGATTGAACTAAATGTTACAAATATGGTAGCATAGGATTAGAAACAAATTCAATTTAGAGAATATAGCTACACATGCACTAATTATGTTTTAATAATTCTAATTTGATCATTGTACAGTAGCAACTTGAAAGAATTCTTTTAAAAAGAAATAAAAATTGATATATTTATTAAACATTATAAGCAGTATGTAAATAACCGAATTCTATGGATATTCAGTTTTCAGAAATCAGAAAATTTTAGATTTTAATGAGTTAAGTTAAAAAAACAAAGAATTATTAATATCTACTAAATTATATAGTATGTGATTATTAATAATAATTAATTTATGCAAACGTTTAAGTTCTGCTCGTATTTATTAGAAAAATATTAGAAAATTTATTTTATATGCAAAAAATAAAATCACATATACGTAAACGTAAAATATTGAATACAGAATAGCAGTTCCATTTAAAAGCTATACTTTACATTAAGTAATAAACATTACTTAACTATAAATCTTAGAATATATATCATTTTCATATCTCAAGGTCATCGTAACTATTATTATACTTCTCGTATCGCTTTACCAGTTTGCAAGCACAAGTTTCCAGTTTTTCTTATAAAAGACCTGTACTCATCATATTCCATTTTAGTACAAAGTTTTGTATCAATCATGAATGGAATATACGTTGATAAAATATTTCTTTTTAGTGGCTTCTTCTATTTTTCGCTATTAGTTACTGTTATCTCGGCTACAGGTGATCGATTATAATATAATGTAATAAAATGAAGTAAAATAAACTGATTCAAAAATTGATTTAAGAAAATATTAAAATATCTGTATATTTATTTACTTAAGCTGTATTGTATATATCATTGCATACAATCATTTTTTGGAAATAATTATATTTTTTACAAGCATCATAGATAATAAGCTAAAATTATATTTAATTTTTTAAATGTAATTAAATAAATCTTTGGCTTTATTTTAAGATGCAGTAAATAAAATATATTTATTAGCTTGCACCTAGTACTCATTAAATATTTATATTTAAATACATTCTTAAATATTATATAAATTTAATATATTACATATCATAAAGAGAAGTAAAAAAAATTATACTTAGTATATTATTAATTAATTACAATCTTAAAATTTGCTTATTATGAATCTAAGATCAACAAGACAACCTAGACATGCAACCTGTATATGCAATATTTTTTACAATTTTAATGATTTTCTGGAAAACTTATACATTTAACAAATTCATTAAGATGTCCAATAATATATATACACGTATGTTAGGATTATATTAAAAATTAAAATTAAATTTCTTAGATTGCGATAAATCAAAATGTCTTGGACCAGTGCAATTTTATGAAGATATTGGATGCATACCCATGTACAAAACTGCAGGCGATTGTTGTGCTAATAGATACGACTGTTCCCATTTATACAAGAGATCGGTTGACATGTGTTACGCAAATGGTACTCAATACGCTCTTGGAGAGACATTAAATAAAAAGGATAATCTTAATCCTTGTTTAATAGGATGTTATTGTACGAAATATGGTACCGAAGTGTGAGTACTTTAGCGAACTAGAAAATAATAGTTGTATTTAGGCTCTTAAAAAATAATTTCAATAAACATTCAATTGATTTCACTGATTCTTTATACAATAATTTAAAAGCTTAAATACGTTTTCCTGTATTAATTGTTGAACGTAATTCCACTTTTAGGTATTAGATAAAATTATTTTTCTTCACAGAAAATTTACCGATTTGCAAATTATACTTTCACGACTTTTTTATAATAAATATATCTACATTATAATCACTGGTAAATTATGTAAAATCATGTAAAATTTGTGTTGTATTTTCTGTTAAATTTAAAAATTATTTGCTCAAATGCTCAAAAATCATATACAAAATAATTACTTTGAATACAAAAAAAAATCTTTAAATATAGAATATATTTTATATACATATATTATATAATCCATACAACATACATTTTTTCGCTTAAGAATTAATTATTGAAGAACCATTTAGCATTCCTTCATCGCTACTTTGATGTACAAATATTTTTATTAACATTATTTAGAACGTTTGAAAATATTCTCTAATAAAATATTTTGTAATTTCTTAGAGCAAAGTTTATTTGTTCAGACATAGATTGTTTTTTTTCTGACCTTCAACCCGGATGTTACATCAGAAGAAATTTTCATACTTGTTGTAGTAATGATGAAGTATGTCGTAAGTGAACCTGTATAGTTAGTATATTCATTATTAATCAGAATATTAATCTATTAAAATAATTCAATACTTTAGCTAAAAGTCCAGAAGACAGAATAAAGTGTGTCGTTGATGGAAAAACTTATTTAGATGGAGAAATTTTCTATCCTAATTCAGAACCAAAAGTCATATGTCAGTGTATGGATGGTTATAAAGGTAAAAGTATCTTGTATATTAGAAAAAAAATTATGATTTTATTGAAATTTTATTTGAAGTAGATAGTTTTTTGAAAATGATTAAGTTTAATAATTAAAAAATTCAGAACTAATTATCATACAATTATTATATTGTTATTAATACCCATGTTATGTAATAAACAATAACATCATCATATTATTTTAGTAATTAATGTGAGTTTGTGTGCATCTCTGTTTGAAAATTGCAGTGTATATGTTAAATTGTATTTAAATATTATAGGAAAGAATGTTCTTCCATACTGTAGAAAATTTACGTGTGGAGCAGAAGAACGTTACCCCTCCAAAATCTATGAAAAATGCGCACCTGTATATTCCTATGGTTCATCTCCAGTTCATACTTGTAGTACTCAATACCGTTGTCGTACGTTTTTTCAACATCATTGAAGTATTAATTTACGAGAATTATAGTAAAAAACTATTTTATTTTTCTTGCAGAACAAAACAATGATACCATCATAAATCAAGTTGACAAAAAGCCAGTTGAAAACGGTAATAATATTATTAAATTAATAATTTGGTTATAAATTATTCTATTAAAAAAACAGTACCGAAATAAAAGTTTCTATTAATTAATCAGATCATATTAGCATATAAATTTTATATTTTTTATATAATTGACTAAAAATTAGCAATAATAATAATAATAATAATAATAGTAATAATAGAAATTATAAGTTATGTTAGTGTATTTTAGTAAATTAAATTTTTTAAATCGCACATTTATAAAAATTTCACTACTATTCAGTGAAAAAGAATCTAAAATAATTTTCTTATTAAACATTAAGTTATTTACTTAGAAAGGATGGTTAATTTTTTTATTTTTAAAAATATATTCAATTTAAGAGTGTAAATATTTTTATTAAAACGAATATTTAAAGTGATAACAACATATCTTCAAATAAATTATTCAAATATATATATATAGGTGAGTATGGCTGAAAATACGATTAAAAAAAGTAAAAGTTTATATTCAGTATATATATTCTTAATTTGATAATTTACAGACATAATTAATACTTCTGCAGTAATGATTTAGAAATCTTAATTAAATTTATCTTTTTAAATCGAATCTAAAAATAAATTGTCGAAAATTCTTGATTGTACCAGTTAATTTTTAAATTTACTGCTCAACATTTATTTCATCAAAAGATTAATTGATCTTAATGATGAAGAATCATGCCTTATTTTTCAGATCAAATGGTTTGTGAGTTTGGCAATTTGAAATTACGTATTGGAGAGGAATTAAATCAATCAAATGACTATACTTGGAAATGTGTAAAATGCAAGTGCGAAGTACCACCTACGTTGACTTGCCAAAGTCTTAGTTTAGAAGAATGCAAAATCAAATTTCCTAAATGAAATTGAAATTATTAATAATTAAATTGAGAGTAAAATTCCTCAATGGAGCTTGAAATTATGTAATGATGGAGAACGTTATTTAATTTGTATTACAGCGCAAATAATAGTACTGAAAATTTTGATATTCTAATTTTATGATTATAAAGAATTAATATGTACGAAGGCTTTTTCAAGATGGTGATTTATTAAATATATTACAAATAAAATATTGGATCTGACAAAATTTGTTTTTACAGTTATTAATTCAATAATTAATTTCTCTATAATAAAATAAAATATTATTATTAATAATACCTTTTAAAATATTTTTTTAAGTATTTCAGACTTTTTTTCGAGCATAATATTATTAAAATAAACATTGTTAAATAGCTCTATTAAATAAAATTATACTATTTTATTTAATTATAAAGGTATATTTGAGTTAATAAATAATTTATATCATAATAATATCCTGACCTAGTTATCTAATAATATAGAGTTCATTAGAGAAATAAATTTATTTCCATTATCTAACTATTTATCAGTAATATATTTTTAAGTTTATTAAAAATACAAATAATAAAAACAAAATAAAAAAGCTGCAATTACTAATACTTTTTAAATAGGATTTTTAAATTTAGATTTTATTAATATTTTGAGACCATCATTTACTTAATTTATAAATATTTAATTAATGAAGTATTTTGAAATAAAATTTTTAAAAAATTATTCTTAATTTTAAAGTGTGAGAAAAACTTTGATATATAGAAATTCATATTATTTTTATTTTATAATTTATTTATTATAAATTCTATTATTTTTCTTCTTTTATACTATTGTCTATATTTTTACGGAGTAAACGATAAAACAAAAAACAATAATTGAGCTTTGGAACATTCGTTAATAAATTTGACATACAGTTTTCTATAAATGAAATAATGAAAAAAAATTTTTAATTGTATATTTTAAATTTAATTTAATTGTATACAATAAAATATGTACATTTGAAATATTTAGAAATCTAATTTTTTGATAAAGACAGATTCATAAAGTTGAATTACGAATCAATTGATTTTAATAGTTTTTGATTGCTTTCATTTTATTAACATCAATTTATCAATTATTTTATCGATTTAAAAGTTTTAAATCTAAGCATTTAAAAAGTTTTAAAGGCTCTTTTTATTGGGCTTACTATATTTGAATAACTTAATTATTATAATAATTTTATTTAATTTATATTGCTTTTAATTTTAATATCCATTACTTTTCAATTTACTCGTACTTTTTAAATACCCTTTATTAATCGTAATCTGAATTTTAAACGGTTTTTAAAAATTTATCCAAAACAAATGTAAATTAATAATAACTATATGATATATACGATATATATATATATATATATATATATATATATATATATTTGCAATAAAAAAACATAAATGATATTGAGCAGAAATTATAAAAAATTATAAAACAATATATGCTTCTGTATAAGATCAAAGTAATTTTATTATAATATTTTAAATCAAAGGATGATCTTACGGAAGAGTATTAGTTTTGTTGTAAACTCATATCAATTATATGTAACTGAATTTTTCTAATATTTCATTAATTAGAGAAATAATAAATGATTAAAAAAGTATGCAATGAAGGTGTGAATAATAAAAATCAAAGTATTCAGTCGTTGATAAAAAATTCTTAGTACAAATTTATATATCGCTTATTTTACTCTTAATATAAAAAAGTAAAATTTATGATCTAAATGGTTCAGTTACAGAATTCAGAAAATATAATTAGAATATTTATTATATAATAAATAATATTATAATACTATTAATAGTTATTACACTATAATTAAAGCTATAAAATGTTCAACTAAAATTGAATAATTAGACAATCATTTTTATGTATTCAATCATGCCTACGAACATTAAAAAGTAATGCATGATAATGATTTTGTCAACTATTGAAATATTCAGTATTTGTTTATGCTCAACTGCAAGAATTATTATGTTCATTAAAATACATATTTTATTAAACTTGAAAATTTCATAGAACAATTCTCAATTGAAACGGATAAATTTAGCTTCGATCGATATTTATACGATATTTTCCGCATGGTCTATAATCATTAAAAAAAATTTTCTTGATCTAAAAAACACAAAAACTAACAATGATTAGAATGCTCGAAAATTATAAATAAAACTAAAAATAGTGAGAATAAATCTATTAGGTAAATCAAGCAAAATATTCTATGTTTTTACATGATTTTTTTAAATATTCTTACATTCATACATTCTTACACGTGCAACCATATAAAAAGTATTTTAAAAAATAACGTTAGGCAATACAATTATTAAAATTATACATAGGAAACATGATGTATTAGACTCTAGATGAACCAATTTTTATAATATTAAGGTAGTCAAATAATTACTAAGCAACTTCAAAGCCATATCAATAGGAAATGAAAATTCTATTTCCTTTATATATTAAAAATTTATATATAGCTAATTATGGGAACATATTTTATTATCTAAAATATATAATATCTCAATCAATAATAGTTTTGCTGCTATTGTTGATTGTTACTTCGAAAATAGATGATTTGTTGCAATTACATCAAGAAGAATAAGTATGGAAAACAAAATAGTTAATATATTATAAAATAAAATAATTCAAGAAATAAAATTAATTGAGATATTGTATTATTGTGGTACTATTTATACTATGGTTTTGGAAAATTAACACAAATGATACAAGGTTTTATTGAAAGATGAATTGATAAAAATTTAGGGATGGGATTTAAATCATGTTTCAAATATTTTTATATCAAATAATTTAGAAAGACAGATTTATATAAAATTGAATATCTACCATTAAATCTATATAAATGTATAAAGTAATTTAAAATTTCTCTAATATGTGGTGTTTTCTTAATATGTCTTATTAAGCCTATAACAATAGACAGAATTGTGTATTCATTTAGGGGATATTTTATATACTATGAGTATTTAAAATACATGAACGCGAATAAATTTATATTGTAAATAGAAATGTATAAAGAAGTACGAGCTTATTATTTTGTTCAGAGGATGAAGGACAGATATTTCTCTTTATTCGCATACACTCTTGGTGTATCGTAGCGCCAAATTTATTTCCCACGTTGTGGGAATGTCCCCTTCTTTGTTAGACTAGTAGTTTTTTAGGCCTCTATATAAGTGGTGTTGCATGTTTCGTGAATTCAAAGTGTCTTTTATATTGACCATGACTAGAATGTTTTACATCGAGAAATCGGTCACCCATGGCTTCCTTTACCTTTACTTGAGTCTGTGGCTAATATGTATCAAAGCTACATCAGCAGATGGTAAATAATTTTCATGAATAATTTTTAACATTAAGAATGAATGAAAAAGAAAATTCTTTCACGCAATAATAAAGTCATGAGGTTAGAGAATATTGCCTTTCTTTGATTGAATTTAAATTTAAATCTTAATAAATCCTCTAAATTGAAGGTATCAGTTTCTAAACTTATTTTAAAATTTAGAACAAAAACAGAGTAAAACTGTATTTAGAAAGAATATTTATAATTTTTCTTGTAATTATGAATCTGATAGAAAGGAAACATAGGTTATCATTTTATAATCGAAAGATATAAAGTTTTCCTTGAATATTTTATTTCATAAAAGCAAAAATTATATATTGCTTTTGTATCATTATTAATTTAAATTTTCCAAGCAATATATTCAATAAAGTTTAACCTTGAGAATTATATTTCACTTAATTGCTCAATATATTTATATACAGATAGCAAATTAAAAAGAAATTATTTGTGATATTCATTTCGTAAACTATTCGTAAGATTCCACAGTTAATTATAAGCTAATATAATTACAGCTATTTATTGATAAATACTAACACAGTTAATTATTGATAAATACTAAAATAAATTGACAATTTTAACTTGTACTTTTTATTGTATTTATAACATGGTTTTAAATATTTCTAATAATTCAAACATAGCAATTGAATAGCAGCAAAAATTGAAAATAGTTTTGATAGTATAAAAATGAAAAACATTTAAAATTTTAATTATTTATTAAGTTATAATACTTTTGTGTTGACTTACGTATTAATAACTACTTAATAAATATATGAAAAGTAATTTGAAATCGATTTCAATTGTGAATAATGTAAATTTTAAAGTTTTATTTCTCTACAATTATTTATTATTAATTAGTTATTGTAAGCCGAAATAGCTAATTTTAGAATTAAAAAATATTTTAATCATGTTTGCACCTCCGAGTTTTACAGTGATCTGATAAATATGAAATATATATATATTAAACAATTTATATTTATAGAAATTAGTTAAAAAAATGTTATCATATATTTTTTTCAAACAATTAAAGGAATGTGTAATTAACATACGTTATTAATAACGTATTCATTAATACAGAGTAAATTAAAATTTTTATAGTAACTTAATTTAATTAAGTTATTATAAAGTTTCGTTCGTTGAATAGTTTTAAAGTTTAAGTTTCGTTAAATAAATAATATAAAAGCTTAATGTATTATACTTTGCTTTAATGTATTTTGTGAAATAAGTTATAAATTATAAATAAAATGAAAAATCTTTGAAGTAATAGTAATAATAATGTTTTTATTCATATGCAAAACGTAACTTTAAATTATTAACAATGTATTGGTGATAAACATACAACTAAACTAACGTATAAGTACGCGAAAAATTTTAATGATAATCACATCATTCAGTTTTATTGTTTTGATTTAAATATGATTTAATTATAATTTATTTTATTGTGTAATTATATTTTTAATTAAGAATGTGACCAAACAAAATGTAAAGGGCCGATAATGTACTACAATGATCTAAACTGCACACCAGTTTATGAGAAACAGGGCGATTGTTGTGCTATTAGATATGACTGTTCTAATTTAAGTGGAAGATCTCCTGACAAATGTTATGCAAATGGTCATGAATATAGTATTGGAGAAAAGTTGAAAGATGAGGATCGTTCTAATCCATGTGATGTAGAGTGCACTTGTAGTCGTAAAAATAATGGCGAGTGAGTGCTTTAAGCAAATATACATTTTTTTATTTTATTATTTTAACACAAAAAATATTGAATAGTAAAAGAATATAATTTATATTTTCTTTTTATACATAACAATAACATTTGGCTTTACATAAATTGAAATATTATTTCAATTATAATTTTTCTCAATATATTATTTAATACACTGTCTAAAAGTAATATAAAAATGCATATACTACTTTAATATTAAAATATTAAAATCGTCTCATTTTCTACACAGTTTCTTTTATCGAAATATTAATTCTCTATACTTTAATTTAAAAAATATCGAATATAATTGCATAGCTACATCTAAAAATTTGTAGATATCATTATAATACTAATAAATTTTAAATTATTGAAGTCCGTGATACAAATAAATATTTAATATTTTATTCTTAGGGTAGCGTTTATTTGTGCAACTGTTGACTGCTATGAAACATTTGTAGAAGAAGGATGTTACTTGAAAAGCAATCCAAAATTCTGTTGTGATAAAGAATCTTCATGTCGTAAGTAATAGCACATATTGATTTCGTTTATTAATAGTTTTTATTACAATAAGAAAATTTCAATTTACTAGCTACATCTAAAGAAGAAATATTTAAGTGTGAAGTTGACGGAATAATTTATATGGATGGACAGAAATTTTATCCAAGTAAAAATCCTGGTCTTGTATGTCAATGCATGAAAGGTTATAAAGGTATATATTATATGTACAGTATATAAAATCAATATTTATCATAATATTTTTTTGTTTTATTACTTCTTGCTGATTGAAATTTTTATAATAATTTTAGGCTAATTTTTATTTCAATTAGTCTCTAACAAAACTATTTTTATTAATTTGCTTAACTTATTCATGTATCTAAGTATGAATGTATTTATTTTAAATTGTCAGTTAAACGCCTAAGAGATTAATTTTATTAAATACTTTTGTGAGGTGTAATTGCTTTTGACTGTAGTGTAATGCAGGTATCAGTTATATTTTTACTTATTTGAATGAATTTAGTTATTTTAGATATACTTAAACTTTTCGATTTTTTTTATATAATTGTATTATATACTTACTAAAAAATTTTTTTAAATATTAAATAAGTAACCATCAATATTCATTACTATATTTAGTAATATAACTTTACATATTTCTGTTAAACAAGTCTTTAAATTTTGTATAATATTAATATTCTGTTTTCTATCAAAGAGTACTAGATTCATCAGTGATATTAATATTTTCGTAATTTGTTGTTTGTGCAACTTACAATGTTTTATTTTTTTAAAAATTCAGGTAATAATGTTTGATAAATGCTTATAATTATTTCTTAGTTCTTATATAATACTATACAATTAAATATTTATGTTAAATATTGTCGAAAATATAAGATTACATATACTTAAGAAAGTTAAGAATAATTAATCGCTTAAAAATATTTTTATTCGAAGTATTATTTTACTTTAATTGAATACAAAATAGGTTTTTAATTATAAAAGTATTACTATAAAATTAGAAAGTAATACTGTAATATCTAAAATTATAAAGTAATAATATAAAAGTAAAAATAAAGGAATTTAAAATATTTGAAAATATTTAAATAAAGCTCCGGTATATTTATTTTAAAAGATTTTCCATGAATACATAATTAAAACTTTCTTTTTTGATGGTTAATACATTTTTCAATATTTCATGTAAAAACAAAATTGCTTAAATAAACTTTTATAATAATATATAATGCGAAAATTTATAAAAATGTGCTTGAAATAAAATATTTAATTACATTTTATTGCAGGAAACAATGTTCAACCCTTTTGTAGAAATGTAAAATGTGGAATAGAAATGCGACACTCTGTAGAAAAACTTGAAAATTGTGTACCAATATTCGGTAGCTCCGAAGGATTGCAAAATTCCTGTCCTTTTAATTATAGATGTCGTGAGTAAAAAATTTATAAAATTAACGAAAATAAACAATTTTAATTTACGAATGCTAAGTTACATTAAAACAAATATATTTTTCAGAAAACAATGATGATACTGTATTACAGATAGTAACTAAACACTCGCTAGAAGACAAATTTTATTCCAATAACTTGCCTGGTAAGAATAAAATTCAACGAATTTTGAGTTTAGACTTAAGTTATTTTTTCACAAAGTATAAATAAATCTTTCAATTCAATTTATTTTTATTTATTTATATATAATGTTAAATAAATTCAATACATTAGAAATTGAACTCATGCATTACATAGATTAAATTTTGATTAATACATTTTATATATCTCCAGTTTATTATCAATTTATGCAATGATACTATAAAAGTAAAAATTTATTAATCTGCGAATTCAGATTTTTCATTTAATAATTTAATTTAACATTGCATCAAAATCTTATAAATGATAAAAATTAACTTTAACCCGTAATTTTGCTAACTATTTAGGTATAATTTAAATATGTTTATTCACCTACAATTCTTCTATACGTATTTTAATTAGATCTTTAACCAAATTATTATTATATTTTGAAATGATTGCTTAATACATCAATTATAGTTTATATGGAAATATTATTGTTGAAATTTACTATCTAAATTTTTAAGTTATACATTGAAAGAACAAAATATAATAATGATTAATTTTGTTTACTAAATTGAACGCTCAAACCAAGTATAAAAAATTAAACATATTTAAATTTGTAGATGAAATGCTGTGTATATTCGGTAATTTAACTATGAAAATCGGAGATGAACTGAATCAAGCTACTAATGGAAGCTCCGAATGTGTGAGATGTGTGTGTGAGGTGCCACCTAAGCCAAGTTGTGAGCAATTATTATTTGATGAATGTTCTTAATGTATACAAACTATTATGTTTGATCCACATACAATTTTGTAAAAATCTTTTTCTGAACATATGTCTTAAATGATATTACTACTTTTTAATGATATTTTAATAAAAATCAAACTATTTTTCTTTAAAATTACAAATTAATTTCCTTAAAATATGTATTAATAATGAATAAACCGACAATATATTGTATTATATTCAATTTATAAGTATATATTGTTCTGAATGAAATATTTATTGTAATATATTCTCAATTAATATTCTTAAATTGATATTGTAATTAAAACAATTCAAGCAAGTAACGTGTATTGAATATTTTTATAACTGAACATTTATGCAATTTCATAAATTATATTTTCACTTAGATTAAATCATATTATAAATCAAGTAAACTTCTAAGCTCATTTATAAAACATAAAATTATTTGAAAATTCTTTAATTAGCACTGTCAATAAAAATAATTTTTTTATTAAAGCAATAATTTTTTTATTTATAACATAAAATTTATAAATTTTTAATTTTAGAAAAATCGACTTATGAAAAGTCTTTCAGCTCATGATTCAAAAATACTTAATTGCAATATTAAATTTTTCTTATTAAAAATAGAATTAATTAATTGTTAGGTTCATAATCTAAAAATAATCAAAGAATTACTTTAAAAATAATAAAATCATAGTTTAAAATAAAATATTTTTTTTACAAAGAAAAAATATAAATTGAATTTTTTAAAATTTTAAATAAATTTTAATTTGGTTTGATAGTAATTATATATTTTATTTAAATATGACTTTTTAGATGTAAATTAAATTTAAATAATTTGATAAAAATTAATACATTAATTTTATTAATTTAAATAATTAATATATAAAATAATTATTATAATAATTTATAAATTAGAATTATTTATAGTATTGATTAATATTTGTGCCAGCAATAGCGGTTAAACAAATAATACAATTATTATAATTATAATTATAATAATTCAACTTTAAATAATATAATAAAAAATAAAATTAGAAGATAAAATTAATTAATTTTGTAAATTATTATAAAAATTGTGTAATTATTAATTAGAAAAATTTTAATAAAAACTAGGATTAGATGCACTATTATTAAAATTAAAAGATTTATAAAGTAGTAAAATAGTATAAAATTTAAGAATTATTGTGGTATATTAACGATATAGAGGAATTTGTCTCATAATTGATAATCTATGATAGGTATAACTTAAATTTTAAGCCTATGTATGTTCATATTAAAAATCTTTTTTAAAAAACAATATTTACAATTTATTATAATCTGCATAATTTTATTTACATAATTTTAATAAAATAATTTAGATCAATATCTAGTTCTATTTAAGAGGTATGATGAATATCTTTTTTTCATTGAAGTTATTTTAAAAATTAACTCAATATAGAATTTATTAGTAAAATTTATAAATTAATAAATTTAAAAATGAATCTAATGTATACACAAATTGCCTGTCATTTTTATAATAAAGTGCAGAATAAATCATAACATAATATTGTTGGAATAATTTTATGTATAAGTGTTTAATGCATAAAAAATTTTGAATTTTTTGATAATTAAAATTTATTGTATATATAAAGATCTAAAAAATATTTATAAATTCATAAAATAATGATTTAAATTATAAGATTAAGTAAAAATTTAGAAAAAATTTTTGTTTTATATAAGTAGTATTGTGAAAGATATTTATAAATTTCATTAGTAAAAAGTAATTGATAATATTATTTACTTTTGTATCAGGGTTTATTAAAATTAATAAATATTTATATTATTTCTCGAAACAAATTGAATTAATTAATTATGAACTTTAATGTATCATTATTATTGATAATATTTAATTAGAAGTGAAATGTTAGTCCTAATTTGTATATCTGGGTATTTTATAAATAAATTTAATTTAAAAAATATTTTTTATATTTATTATTTAAATAAAAAAATATATTTTATTTTTAAATATACGGGATAATCTTTAATTTTATTTTAATGTATATTTAATTATTTTTTATATTAATTAATATTTTTAATATTTAAATATTTTAATATTTTTAAATAAATTAATATTTATATTATTTTATTTTAATTATGTTATATATTAAATTTTACTTAATTGTTTATATTTATAATTATAAAGTAAATTTAAGAAGAATAAGATCATTTAAATTTAATTGTATTATTAATAATTTATAAAATTAAAAATTTTAATTTTTTAAATTTGAGAATAATGATAAAATTAGTAGAAATAAAAATTATTTTTAATGTATACATATATATAATTAATTGAATGGTTAAGTTAAGGAATTCGACCAAAATTTTATTCGCCTGTTTAATAAAAACATAGTTTATTGATTATAATTTTCAATTTAATCTGTCCAATGAAGAATTTAATGACTGTAGTATATTGACTATACAAAGGTAGCATAATTATTTGACTCTTAATTAGAGTTTGGTTCTAATTAAGAGTTCTAACAAAATGAAGGAGTTAACAAAATAAATCTGTCTCAATTTAATTAATGTTTGACCTTTATTTTAAGTAAAAATTCTTAAATATTATTAAAAGATGAGAAGATCCAATTTTAAGTTAAGTTAAGTAAGAATAATATTTTATAATTATAATATAATTTTTTTTCAATAATATAAATTAAATTATATTATTATCTAATTTAGGGTAATTAGAAAATTTAATAAATTTCTCTTATTAATTTAATTTAAAAATGTATAGATATATATCATTTTTTTATGAATACATTTATTTAATAATATCCATTATAAATGAAAAAAATTAATTATTTTAGGGATAACAGCGTAATTTTTTTGGAGAGTTAATTGATAAAAAAGTTTGTGACCTCGATGTTGAATTAAGTTAAATAATTATTTGAGTAAATAATTAAATTAAGTATGTTCGATTTTTAAAAACTTACATGAATTGAGTTGAAAATAGTGTAAACCAATTTGGATTCTATCTTTAAATAAATAAATAAATTTGTACGAAAAGACTATTTATTTAAACTAAAAGTATTAATAATGATTTGAATTGAAAATAAATTAGAAATTTATTAGTGCAATTTACTATTTATTTATAAATAATTAAAGATTATTCTGATAATAATATCCACATGAAAAATTCTGTTTTTAAGATGGGATATTATTATTTAATATTTAATTTCAATTGGATTTTTGATGCTATTAGAACCTAGTAGTTGTTTATGGATTATTGCAACCTTTAAGAGATGGGTTAAAATTAATATTAAAAGAAACTATTTTTATTTCTATTTTTATTCCTGATTTATTTTTTGTTCAATTAATATATCTGCTCCTACATCAATAAATTTATTAAGTAAAGTAATACTAATTGATGTAATAATAAATTGATTAATTAATTCAATTTTTTTTTAATGATTGGAATATTTTTATGAGCTACTTAAAGTTAATATTTATTTTCATATAGATTTCATGGAAAATGAAGAAGTTTAATAGTTAAAATTATACTAACTCCAGTTAATGATTTTATAATTATAATTCTTTATTTAGTACCATTAAATTTTATTGTTTGAAAAATATAAATATTTATATATTTAAATGATTTATTAAAAATATTGATTTGTGGGATATAAAAAATATATATATAATTTATTTATTAAGAAGATTTATGTTTTATTATTAAGAATAATATTATTTTATAAATTTATTAATTTTAATATATAAATATTCTATGTTTTTAGAATGAAATATTCTATCATTAAATAGAGTAAAAATCTATATATTAATATATGTAGATTAAATAACTTTAATATATATAGCAGTGGTACTGTTAATTTTATTTAGAATTTCATCTAGAATAGTTCGATTTTTTTTTATTTTTTTTTACTTTCGATAATACTTGTAATTATTAGTCTAAATATAGTTAGAATTTTAATTGGTTGAAATGGACTAGGATTTATTTCTTATTTATAAGTAATTTATTATAATAGATATTTAAGTTATAAATCAAGAATATTAACTGTTTTAATAAAACGAGTGGGAGATGTATTTATTTTAATATCAATTGGGATAATAGTAATGTATGGAAGATAAAATTTTATAAATTTAACATATTTAGATAATTTATATAATAAGTACCTATTACAAATATTCTAATATTTGTAATGATTGCAGCTTTTACTAAAAGTGCTCAATTTATTTTTTCTTCTTGACTTTCCTGTATCAACTTTAATTTATTCTTCAACATTAGTAACTGCTGGAGTTTACTTATTTAACTTATTAAAATTACAGGATTTTTTAATATGTTTATAGCAGGTTTATCAATAATTTTCAATTATGATCTTAAAAAAATTATTACTTTTACTATAGTCACAGTTAATATTAGTAATAATAATAATTTATAGAATTAATATATATGAATTAGTACTTTTTCATTTAATTATTCATGTGATTTTTAAATAATTAATATTTACATGTGCTGAGATAATTATTCACAGGTTAAATAGAGTACAGGATATTTGATTTGTAGGATGAATGAAATTTATATTACCCTTAAATTATGTACTTTTTATTGTAGCAAATATTGCTAAATATTTATAAATATTTTTAAATATTGAAATGATTTTTATTAATTAAAGTGATAAATTTATAATTTATTTAATTTTAATTAAATTTTTAATTATAGGAATAATTTTATTTAAATTAGATATTTCGTATAATAATTTTTTAAAATTATTTTATAAAAAAATATGACTTATAGATATTATTGTGATTAAAATTATATATTTACCATTAATAATTCCTATATATTATATGTATTTATATGAAAAAGGATGAAGAGAATATATTTAAGAATATAATTTTTTTAGTATCTAAAATATATTAAAATTTAATGAATTAAATAAAAATTATACTATTATATTTGTGGCAAGAATATCAATATTATCAATATTATGTATATTTTTATAGTATTAAATTTAAATAGTTTAAGAAAAACATAATATTGAAGGTATTAAAATAATATTAGTTTATTTTTAAATAAAAATTTTATAAATTAAAAATTAACTAATTTTATATTGAAAATATAATATTTTAATTTAAACTACATAAATGATTAATTATAATGAGTAAATTGTTGTATTCATATACAATATATGAATAATAATTGTCTTATTTTTTATTATATAAAAAATAATAAAAATAAAGTATTTTAATTTTTGTAATATGAGCAGGAATAGTTGGTTTATCAATATTAATTCGATTAGATTTAAGAACATTAGTATCTATTTTAGGAAATAATCATATTTATAATTCTATTGTATCTATATATGCTTTTTTATAATTTTTTTTTATTATGCCTACAATAATAGCATATTTTATTAGCATATTTTCATTATGTTGTACCTATAGGAGCAGTATATGCTATTTTTGGCAGATTAATTTATTGATTTCCTATAATCACTAGAGTATATATAATTAAAAAATTGTTAAAAATTCAGATTTTTACAATATTTATTGGAATTAATTTAACTTTTTTCCCTAAATATTTTTTAAACTTAAGTTATATACCACGTTATTATGATTATTCAGATGCTTATTTATGTTGAAATAAAATTTCTTCAAAAGTGTCTATAATTACATTAGTAATAGTATTTCTTTTTGCTTTTATTATTTGAAAAGTATTAATTTTAAATGTATCTAATTCAATAATTAGGTTAGAATGAATAATAGGATACCCTAAATCTGATTATAAAATTTCAGAAATTTCTCAAATTATAGAAGATGTATAATTTGAACCTGGGAAGTATAAAAAAGATATTTCTTTATGAAAAGCTGAAAATAAGTCGTATACTTGATTTATTCTATCATTTTATATGATGAAAATTTTAAAGAATACTCCAAAAATTGAGAGATATAATTTAATTCTAATATGGTAGATTAGTGCAATAAATTTAAGTTTTATATATGTAAAAATTTTACTATTAAAAATGCTTATATGGGGTCAAATTTTATTACAAAATTCAAATTCACCTATAATACAAAATATAATTTTTATCATGATTATATAATAGTGTTTGTAGTACTAATTATAAGAAGTTTAATTTATGTTTATATGATTATAATAAAAAATAAAACTATTGATTTGGGGATAACTCATGGAAATACTTAATATATTAGAAATTATTTAAACTTTAATTACAATAATAATTCTATTGTTTTTAACATTTCCTTTTTTACATTTATTGTATTTAAGGAATAAATCTATTAATTCACTATTAACTATGAAAGTTATTGGACATCAGTGATATTGAAGATATAAATATGGGAATTTTAAAAAAATTTTTTGATTCTTAGATTGTCACGGATTTAAATCATAAAGAAATTTTTCGATATTATATGTTGATAATCATCTAGTTTTACCAGTAAATTGTGAAATTCGAATATAGTTAAAAAAGAGTATGTTATTCATACATAAAAAATGTACAAATTAATGATGATATAATAAAAATTAATAATATATTTAATGGTATAGTAATTAGTGATTTAATGGTGGTATCCTACTAAAAATATAATTGATATAATTAATAAATAAATTAAAATATAATACATACAAATTGAATCATTACAATGTATTAATAAAATAATTCAAGAAATTTAAATTATAGATGAATAACCCATTAGAATATTAATATAAGAAGTTTGTGAACCTATAAGTGAAGCTCATATTACATTTAAAATATTAATTATAAATAAAATTAATTAAATTTTGAAGTAAATAATATTAAGTCATGTAATTTA